>OX382378.1:8910566-10255566 GCA_947508005.1 Amphipoea lucens | reverse complement strand
AAACTGCTTACATGTGTTTCCACCAACAAAGAGTCGAGCGGAAATGACCCAGCGGGCAAAAAGAGTAAAGCCCGGTTTCCACCGCGAGCGGTGCGGACCCATTAATGACTTCTTTTACCCCTCAAGAGAAAACTGCTTACATGTGTTCCCACCAACAAAGAGTCGAGCGGAAATGACCCAGTGGGCAAAATGAGTAAAAATGAGCTCGCTCATTTCTAGAGAGAATCAGACGACTAAACTCTTTCTTGGTGGAAACGCAAACCTATTTCATAAAAACGAAGTCCGCTCCGCCTAGCCATTTCCGGCTCATTACTCTTTCGCGGTGGAAACCGGGCTTAAGATTGGTTAGGTTATTTTTTCTATTCATACGGAAATAGAAATTGAAGTAACTTTGTCAACTTATACCTACCTACATACAGAATGCAAGAGTGAGCGAAGCGAGCTAGTAGAACCTGTTTAGGATTTCGTCTCGGAAAAGTTTGGGTCTCTTTATTATATTAGGCTTTTTCGGATATTTTTATTATTTCTGAATGTTTTTGTACAAGCAAGCACAGCCACAAGTAAGAATTAGGTAGGTACTTTGCCGACTGGGGATGCAGAATGCAAAAGCGAGCGAAGTGAGCGCGCCGCCACGAATGGGTTAGGTTTTTTTATCCATTCAAACAGAAATAGGAGTAACTTTGTCAATTTAGGTACCAAAGCTTCAGAACATTTAAGGATCCCGCCTCGGTTAAGTTAGGTTCTTTATTTTATTAGGCATTTTCGGTTGCTTTTTTCAAAAGCCAAGGGGGTACGGCTCATCCGGCGCAGTTATGATACTTTGTTTTCGACATGTCTTATAAGACTTGTCAAAAACACACATGTATGAGGTAGTTTCGCGAACATTGTTTGAAGTGCTTAAAGAGTTTAAATCAGTGACAATATTATTGAGTTTAAATGAGCGACAGTGACGGTCAAGCGGCCTAAATGAAAGATGATCAAAGTGCATAAATGTCTAATACGAGTACACAACGTTTGCTATACAAAAAACAATCTACCGATTCAAACCAAAGGTTAGTAATACTTACACCTATTAATATATTATTATTACCATCCGTCCGCGTCGTAAAAAGTACCTATGTTCTTCCGCAGGGTTCAAAGTATCCGCATGCAAAATTTCATCAAAATCGATCCAGCTGTTTCGAAGATTAGTGGAACAAACAAACAGACAGACAAAAAATTGTTTTTGTTATAACCTATAAAATAATTGTATTGTTGTTGTTGTGTATTGTTGTATTGTATTGTGTTGTGTTTGTAGTGTTTGTTAATTGTATTTAGTTTAATTGTTTTTATGTTTCCTATATACTTTCTTATGTATTTAGTAAAGAGCTGTTACCTATTTTGAAATGATAAACAGACAAGTTTCTACCTAGGTAGGTACTTAAATTTTTTAACCGTTTGAGGTTAGAAATTTGTATAGCTACTGATGCGAACAAGCGGTTTATTTCCTGCGCATGCGTTCACAAGACGCGAGATTCACGTGTTAACTCTTTTCTCTGTGATGTGCATAGACACATCGATAAACACATTCAGTGCACCACACGGCACACACACATTCACTATACATGCTGCATCTCTCCCTCCTGTATTTAAATAGCATGCATATATTATATACTTCACGTCTGACTTTGAGGAGCACAGAGTCCAGTCAGTCCTGGCTTTCTTTGTCACGCAAATTTCGCATCTCTTTCTTGCATGCACATTAACATAGGCAGCCTTCATGCGATCTCTATCTCAGCACACGCTGCATGTCTCTTTTTCGCCCGCATCGCATCTTTCTCACTGGACTTAAGTACTTTCTTTTTTAATTTAATTTGGCTTCTATTTTTATATATATAAAAAAACTAATATACTTTATTTTTTCAGTACACAAACACCGCAAAAGATAGGTACCTAGGTGATGTTATTTGAAACTCACAATGACCAAAATACATACTAATTTAAGGCATACCGTACCAGTCAGGTATTGATATTAATTTTATCTCTTAAATTATATTATTACAAATACCTATTTAGGTATTTAATTAGTAGGTAAATGTTTTAATTATTAAAATAATTAATTATGTTTGTGACTCAGAGGACAATAAGGCTGCTGAACGTAGCCGTCTGTATCGAGACTCGAGAGCGACATCGAGAAGAGACATCAGATAACGTCAACATTTACACCTAATACTCGTATATACTGTAGGTATCTAACATACAGAACACAGACAAAATTGAACAAATTGCCCAAGCAACATCGAATAATCAACTAAATCTAAATTCACATACGTACAGAGACAGCAGGCTAAACTATATTATACTACCGCTCTGCTGAACGTAATCGTAATTATCGAGAACGAAACAAACAAGAAATTAACGAGCGAAGAAGAAACGACAGGCTACGTCAACAAACATTACAGCGAATACATGCAGAATGTAGGTAATATAAGCAATATTGACGCTATTGAACAAATTATGGAAGTAACACCAAATGACCAACAAAGTTTGAACTTTTCGAATGATGATATCTAGGATATCATACAAGGAATAGCACATAATTTCACCGGGACTCCACAACAACACAATACAAAACATTTTAAAGAAACACAAAATGTCCGGTTTCAAAAAACAACAGAGGTCAAAATTCTAAGTCTTACAGTAACTTTTATGTAGATTAATTCCTTTACAAACACTGTATCGATAACTTTAAAAATAATTGGACACCCTTGCTCAATCTATGATAGACTTTTGCTTTGAGACAATTTTAGAAAGATTTGAAGAAACCTACAGATCTGCTCATGAAAACATTATTAACAGAATAACTGATATACAAGATAGGTATTTCTACACTTTAAATTTTTTCTACGTGTAAATCGGCACTTGATAAAAATAAAATTCCTAATTTCTCAGTTAAATAATGGTTTCCACTATCCGGAAAAATCGCAACATTTACCAAAGCTTGTGTCACCAAAAGACTTCTATCTCCTCATATTCCTTTCATGGAAATAAGGAGACTAAATAAAATAGAAATACATATAAGAATAGAAAGATAGGACATTGAATAAATAGATAAAAATATATTCTTTATTATATACACCATAAAAATTACAGATATAAATTGTAATGAACTTGGAAATTTTACAAGGGGTGACTCAATGGACGAATGGAAATATATGGACAAATAATCCAATACACCTTCAACAGCAATTATTACAGAAATCATAGAAGATACATCAAATAAAATTCCGTAACTGCGTTGTAAAAAAAGTTTATACTAAAAATATTTATGTGTCTTGTATTTATATTCTGTAGGTATATTATGTTATTCTAATAAGACAAATATATTTCTTTTTTCTCTCCATATTTATTTATTGGTTTTCTTTAATTATAAATTACTAGCTGAGCCTCACAGTTTCACCCGCATAAGCCTCGATTCCGTGGGAATATTGGTATAAAAAGTATCCTAGGTCCTAATCAGGGTCTACCGCCATGTGCCTAATTTCTGGGTTCGAACCTACGACCTAAAGCTCGTAAGTCGCGGCCGTTACCACTGGGCCACCGCTGCTCTCCACCATAACCATGACGTCTTACGCTATATTGAAAAACAAACAACTCGCCTGTGGGCAAGTGCCTGAAATTATTTCTTTTGCTTTTTACAGATTTCGATTGTTCCAAGAGGTGGGCTTATGTAAGAGACTACTATATTCGACGCAAATGCAAAACTGGTAACAACCGTACCGGGTCAAGCGGAGAAGCAGCTAAAAAAAGGGCTGACCTGCTATCATTTTTGGACAGCTTTACTTTAACCCAAAGACACCGTCCTACTAAAGATGACGATGAGAACACGGGAGAACATAGTGAAAGTATGGAATGCCCTGAGGTTAACATTGATAGAACACAATCCCATTATCAGGCACCAACAGAAATGATGTACGATGAGGACGAGAATAACACACAAGAGAGTAATAATAGTGATGATGTTGCTAACAATACTGTTAGCAAGGAATATTTTAATTTTAACAAGAAGCCGAAAAGCATTAATTCACACTCTCTGGATCAAAACTCAGTTCAAAATGAATTAGACGAAACAGACCTCTTCTTCCAGTCGATGGCGAAAATTGTTAAAAGGCTGCCTAGGTATGAACAAGCACATTTAAGAATGCAAATTGGCTCATTAATTGGTAATGCTGAATTGAGCTATATTTCAAGCAACTTGTCTCAAAACAGAGATTTCTCTCAAAGACCTGGTGCTAGCGGCTTTTCAGTCCCATCGCCTAGTGCTAGTGAAATACCAGACGTAGTTCCCTCTCCAGAAACTGGTACAAGTGCAGCCAATGATCAAGGACAAAATATATTTAATTTCTCATTCAAACAAGAAGAAATTTAATCTAAAATTATGTAAATAAACTATTCCTGCCATCCGGTAGGGAGAGTATTAGCCAATCTCGTAGCTATGAAAGGATGGTGTTCGAACTCACGACCTTCGGCGCCGTGCACCGGCCCGGCGCGGCGCGGCGGCGCCAGGTAGTTTTCCTCTTGTCTTAACCGTTGGAAATTCGTATTTTTAGGAATTGCCCCTATATTTCTTAATTCTGTTGAGCTATCCTAGAAGATTGCGAGCCTGGCGATCCCGAAACAAAGACGTGCGCAAAAATAATATAACTAAATGTATCTCACAAGTTGTATGTGGTGCCGAAAGCTAAAAGCCCATGGATTGCGAAAGGCATAACAAACGCGCGCACTTATCGCCAGTAACCATTACTTAAGATTTCACATGGCACACACAAGCATGGGTTAGTTAGATTATGAATATTTGTGTCATCATTACATTACGAATTTTTATTACTTATAGAATTTGGTTTGATTGAATTATGCCATTTGTCACATTTATGCAGCATATAGGAAGTACCTAATTTGATTATTGTGATAGTCGTAATTATTGTGAAACAAAATACTTTAAATGTGTTTCCATGGAGTTTCTTGTCCATCTTCATAAAGACCTAGGTAGTTGTGCGAACCGACAACTAGCTTTGTAATTTACTAGCTTTTTCCCGCGACTTCGTCCGCGTGAAATTTCACCCTCTTAGGGTGTGGAATTTCAAAGAACCCTTTCTTAGTTAACACACCCTCCAAATTTCATCTCTGAACCAGCGGTTTAGGCTGTGCGTTGATATATCAGTCAGTCAGGACTTTGTATTTTATATACAGGGTTATTGACCAACTGTGCCCGCGACTCCGTTCGCGTGTATGTTTCCTACATGCACGCGAACCACAGAACAGATGATGCGAACGAAGTCGCGGAGTGAAGAACAATATATTTCATGGTTTTTTTTTGGTTTGCGCTAATTCTTTTTCTAAAATAAACGTAGTCTAAGGCACTCCTTATAACATCAGCTATCTGTCAATGAAAGTCACATCAAAATCGGTCCAGCCGTTTCGGATATTAGCCAGAACAACCAGACTTAAAAATAGTTTTTTTTTTTTTTGTTATTTTTAGCGTATGTACGTTCATACACATTTAGAAAAAAGCTGTTATTTTGACATTACAAACAGACACTGCAGTTTTATTTCTTTGTATAGATAAGCCTAATTAAATTATATGCCCATGGTCTTGTCTTTCTGTGGTTTCTTCATAAAATCCTTTCCCTACACACCATATTCATGGAAACTGAGACACCAAATGACTAACCAGTTACCATTCTGACACTCAAAATTTGCTATTCAGGTACTTAACTGTATACAGCTTGTATCCGAAAGGTGTGGTACAGAATATCAAACTGAACCAACTTTCTGTATGGAACCAACATCGTAATCGAGAAAAAAATATCAGCCGCCCCTTTAATTTGGGTCAAGTAGGTTATTGAAGTTTTGTATGGGTTTCGTTTCATGGTTGTGTTTGATGGTCTGTACCACACCCTTAAATTTGACCACACTTTCCTGATACAATGCTGTATACACACGATCACTGGCAGGAACTTGCTGGAAACCGAGAAAGGTGGCGCACTTCAATCCACAAAACAACTGAATGCTTTGAAGGAAATCGTCTTGAAGACCGAGACAAGCGCTAAATACGCAAGTCGCCCAAAGCTTACTTCCCAGAATTCGATCCTTAATAGCGACACTATCGAATGGTGTAATAATACAGTTTTTTTTTTCAAATATTGATTTTCAAAAATCCAATGATGCAGTTTTAGTTTTCATCAAAATCGAGCCCGAGACTTCTTTGAGTACTTTTCGCTATTCCTCATAGTTTCGGATTTGGCCGTCCACGCCCACTTGAAAAATTCAGCCTGTGTACACATAGTTTTTTCCACGCCCCATTTACCTTCCTAACATTTGCTTGAATCGCAATCTTTGTTGTGTCGTGTCGTGTTCGGAATTTTATAATAATTCTTCTCTCGAGAAGTCGTATGTACGGAAGTAACCTTAATTGTTTCAATTTGAACTGTCTTTATTGTAAGATCTACATTAATTAATTATAAATCTCAATCTTAATTTATTAAAACTCTTAAGACCCGCGACCAACACATTCTGCGGAATCCTTGATATTTCTGAATATAAATATTGTTTGACGTTTCACTAGCCTCGGCTGTAGTCAATAATCAGTCGTTCTGCAACATGGAAGAAATAAAACAAATTATGGGCATGGTTGCTATTAATTTAGTAAATGAAATACATCTGTAATATTATAGAATTTAATTAGGGTACATACAAACATTTTGTAATGTTGGAGTATAATAATCAAACTAATAAGCACTTTGTTTGAGTAGCTAGTGAAAATTTGTGGGTAAGTATGTTTTCAACTGTTTTATAAAAATAACTTTAGAGAGGAGTCAGTGTTTACCGTGAAATATGTTAATAAGTTGCTGAATAAATTAAAACAATACCTATACTTTATATAAGATAAATACAATAATTATTTTAATAACAATCCTAAACGTCAAACTTTAATGAATGACTGTTGTCAATATTTATAATTAATTTTGAATAATCTGCGAATTATTTAAACTTATCTAATCTTAATGCAAATGCAATTCGATAGGACTCCTCTCGTATGATAAAAATTTAATAACGACGCCCTATGCATATCATTATTCTTTTAAATTTAATCGTAGTTAAATCGATTAAAACATTCCATCACTATTAATTCTCTACGATAAAGGAAATCACACGGATATTTCGAAAGCCAACAAAACAAACAAAAGCGTCCACTAATAAGTGTTAGCGTAAAACAAAGAAACGAGTCCAGGTAACGGTGCGTCACCGGCCGACGCCGACAGACACCCGCCGCGCGGCGCGCCCGCGACTCCATATTTACAACGGATAAACACTAACAACATCGACGGCCACAAACTTTACCCCTCAAGTGCGATCGCGACCGGCGCGCCGGACACGGACCGCGGCCGGCCGCGCGATCGTGGACTACCGTAACATCTAACGAGTAAACATCGAATAGTTTCATCCACCGACGTCCATCCGCGGCGGGCTCGGGCGGCGCGGCCCGCAGCCGGCGGTCGCGGGCGGGGCGGGCCGCGGCCGCCTGCCGGGCCGCCAGGCCGCAGTCGCGGGTCGGCCGGGCCGCGGGCCGGTCCTACCTGCCCTCGGGCAGCTGCCGCGCCGCCGCGTGCGCGCGCGCCGCCGCCTCCTGCGGGGCACACACGTCAGAAACTATCACACGCGCGGGCGCTCGGCGCTGTCGGACCGGCACGGTACCTTGGTGCGCGGCTGCGGCTTGACGCGCAGCATGGCGGCTGGCGGCGTGGGCGCGGGCGCGGCGCGAGGCGCGGGCGGAACGGGCGGCGCAGCGGGCGCGGGCGGGCGCGGTGCGGGCGCTGCGCGACCCAGCGACGCCAGCACCAGGCCGCGCAGCAGCGCCGCGCGACTCTCCGCCTCGGGGCCCGCTTGGCCGTCGCTGGCGCCTGCGGGAGGACAGGCGGTTAGAGCGACAGGGGAGAGCGTGGGGCGCGAAGCAGCGGTACTCACCAAGGAAACCGGAGAGGAGAAACTGAGAGTCGCTGGGCTCGGGTTGCGGCTGCGGCTGCGCGGCTGCGGGCGCGGGCGCGGGCGGCGGCGCGGCACCGGCCGAGCCCGCCGCGCCTCCGCCGCGCCGCGGCAGGCGCTCCAGCTGCTGCCGGGCCGCCTGTCGGTGATTAAACTATAATTGGATTTCACGTTAATTGATACAATTTTCAGAACAAAATGAAATGTGTTAGAATGGGACAGATGTTAATCGTTAACGGGGTACATAGATGGCGCCACTTTCACAAGCAGTAAATAGAACGTCTGTAGGGGTTTTGGTTAACGCCTACACATAGATGATAAGTGATAGATGACTGCTTCTCGTTGATATAGATGATAGAGATGATAAATAACACAACCTTCTGCGGTGAGTGTTTAATCGATACGTTTACTGATACAAATGATAAGGTGCAGTGATACTTAGTGCGAATGTTACAGTTTAAATACAGTATAAAAGTGCTGACGCGCGGCGCGGAAATAATGATGTATATAAAACAAAATTAAACCTGTACAGTTGTCTGTACATGCTGCCGAGGACGCAAAGAAAGAAAATATATCAAGTTAATAACAAATTAAAACAAGTGCCAACTTAAAAAATCTCAACTTAGATACTAATTAAGACTATCTAAACTATCCCTCTAACTTTCACATAAAGGAATATCAAACTTGATTGAGTGCAAGTTAGGGGTTGATGTGCTCTCGGTGATCCTTCGCGTGGTAGGCTGCGGCTTGGGAATAGTCTGTACTTCTGTTAATTCCAATCTTGACTCCAATGCCGGCTGCTGTCTCCGCCTTCGTCGGATCCATATGATACTTAAGGTAAAGCCCGTCAGGATCGCTCCGGCCACCAGTGAGTATAGCACGCTGTACTGATGCACGTCGTGGACACTCAGTGTTTGTGTCGACTGCTGCTTAAGGTCGTCTATTTCTGATCTTATCTGGCTCCACATAGTGTGATGATCCTCGGGTACAAAAGTCTCAACCGAGGGGATGCTGGTGTTGACTATATCATTTACAACAGACATCTTTGGAAGTTCCATCTCTTCTGCATAGTGATCCACGTGATTGATGAAATTCCTATGAGAGTAAATCTTGAAAGAGTCTCCTTTGATCGTGCATCCTGGACATAAAGTGATTATGCCATTGCCTGATAAAGTCTTCACTTCCGTAGTCCGTGTGCCAAAAATGCGGACGGTGCATTGCTGACAACATTGATACAGCCAGTCGTTCAGGCGCTGTAACTTGATCCATTTATTTTCGCACTTCGATTGTTTGTGAATACAGGGCGATGTGATTATGTCATTGACCTTAATATCACAAATAGATTGTTTTTCTCGAATTTCATATATGGCCTTATCAATGGAACATAATATTTTCTCTGGATTTGCATGAAGGCACTGTTGTAGGTCGTTTTCTGTGAAGAATAAAGCCAAGTCCTTTCTCAAATTAAATGCCAAATATGGATAAGTCGATGTGACTTGATAGCTTTTTCCTGATTCTTCCCTTTGTAGGGGTATGATTTTATCCAGCTCATATTTTTCGGTAGTAACCAGTGGAATCTTGATTTCCATAATAAGATAGTCGTTGTATACTCGAGCAACACTCGCAGTAATCTATAAAGACTTCTGATACTTGATTTGTCTACTGGCACATGGAGATCATCCTGTACCTCGTGTGTTATGATATTTATTTGAGCCTCTAATTCTTCAGGCGGTAACAGGTGAGTATCTATGCGTCCATGATAGATATCAGTGATCACATCGATGAGACCTTGTTGTAGCCGTCGTAAGTTTGATAAAACGGTGTAGGCTGATAGTGCTGACGACATTAAATAAAGGTCTTGCGTTGTGTCCGATTGCAAGTTGGTTACTTCGTGCAATAAGGCTTTCATCTGTTTATTCATGGACGTAAATTGTTGATTCATTATGGCCTCATTTCTTCGAATAATGCTGTACTCCGATTCAATAATAAGAGTTTGATTTTTGATAAGGCTCTGTAAATGATTTTCATTACGCGATATTTGCTCAATATCTTGTTTATACTGCTCTGCAAACTTGTCGTCCAACACCCCAAACAAGTAACTAGCCAGATTGCCAACTCCGTTTACTAGTCCTCTCTTGTATCTTTTGTTTGGGTTCCGCAGTAAGGAATTGTAATGATGAAGTTCGCTCAACTCGTGTTGCAGCTGTAATATGATAGCTCTGTACGGCATTCTTGATTGCGGTAGGCACGTTCGCTGACATAATTGATTTAAATGTCGAACATATGTTTCTAAGTCCGTGAATCCAGACCAATATGTAGACATGTTGTAGTAGACTATTAACTTCCAGTCGTCCTTGATATGCTGTAGTTCTGATACCTTGTCGAAAAGCATAGTCCTTTGACCGTCGAGTAGTGTGATATTGTATGATATTGTTGATTGCTGCATGCTAGGCGATATTATCATCATTAACATAAGAAGTGCTGATGTAAATAATGTTTTCATGTTGAATTTCGACCGATCGCGACGCCTGTGGGATGTTCCTTGTTGGGAACTATTCGAAGCGGGCTCCCTTAAGATATTATTTTCTTGTATTGGCAATGGAATAAGTTTGTTGACCGGACGCTTGATAATATTATTGGCAGTTTTCAATGTCACAACTCTTACACAGCCATCTTGACCGGGATGCAGAGCTTGAACTCGCGCCATCGCCCACTTGCCAGGCGGCATGTTATCTTCTTTGATAAGAACCACATCATCGCACTTAAGGTTTTCTTTAACACTACGCCACCTTGTTCTTGACTGAAGCTGTTGAAGGTACTCCGTGGACCACTTTTTCCAGAACTGTTTGTTAATTGCCTGAATCAATTGCCAACGTATAGTCAGACTCATATGATCAGGATCTGTCTGTGGTCGTGATAACAAGGATCCGCCAACAAGAAAATGCCCAGGGGTGAGATAGGTATCGTCTGGATTTTCAGTGAGTGCGCAGAGAGGCCTCGAATTGAGGCAGGCTTCTATTTGACACAGCAACGTGGTGAACTCCTCATAGGTTAATTTTTGGTTACCTAGCACGCGCTTTAAATGATATTTCAAACTCTTCACCGCTGCTTCCCATAATCCTCCTGCGTTTGGCCAGACAGGAGCATTGAAGTGCCAATGTATTTCCATGTTGTGAACGTCATTGATAGCATTTGGGTTGATTGAAGCCATGATCTCTCTGTACTCTTGATTTAAAAGTCGTGAAGCGCCCACAAAATTCGTACCGTTATCACTATAGATATTTTTGGGTACTCCACGCCTGGAGCACATCCTTCTTAAAGCTGCTAGAAAGGATGCTGTGCTGAGATCAGATACCAATTCCAGATGCACGGCCTTTGTTGCTAGGCACACGAACACTGCAATATATCCTTTAGTAGTCTTGATGCCTCGTCCCTTGTTGGATTTTATTTCCACATGTCCGGTGAAATCTATTCCGACATTTGTGAAGGGCCGAGATGGTGTAATTCTAGGCTTTGGGAGATCAGCCATGAGTTGTTGATATGATTCTTGGTTATATCTGCGACACTTTACGCACAATCTGAGATGTTTTTTGACGCTGCTGATGCCACTGATCAACCAATATTTCTCCCGGATGAATGATAAGGTAAGTCGCGGCCCGCCGTGAAGCGTAGTGATATGAGCCTGCTGAATGATTAACTCTGCTAAGCGACTTCCAGGTGATATAATGATGGGATGTTTCGCCGCATATGTGATATTTGCTTGCTCCAGACGTCCACCGACTCTTAGTATCTCGTGATCGTCTAAGAATGGTCGTAAACAGGACAATTTGCTGTTGCTGCGGACGAAGCCCTTTTTCTTTAGATTTTGTATTTCTTCTTTAAAGTCTATGCTTTGTGCATGTTTGATAATAAGATATAATGCGCTTTGTATTTCGACACCGGTCAGTGCACTTCTCAGCGCACTTGATTTTTTATTGCGCAGGTTAGCGATGTAACGTGACACCCATGCCAGTATTCGCACAATCTTTGTTAATGAGTTGAATTTGTTTAATAATTCAATTACCAAAGTCCAACTCGTTTGGCATAAGGCTGTGTGTACAATGGGTTTTTCCATTTCTTCTGTTGGAGTCTGATATTCGGTTGTGGTGATATGATATGTGTTAAAATTAAGAAGCCATTCTGGCCCTTGCCACCACAAGCGATCTCCTGATAACTTTTCATTGCTCAATCCACGCGTAGCACAGTCTGCTGCATTGTCAGAAGACCTGACGTGACGCCAATGTGATGCTGGAATGATCTCCGTAATTTTTTGTACACGGTTAGCCACAAATTGCTTCCATTTTGATATGTCCCCGTTTAGCCAGCCAAGTACTACCATCGAGTCAGTCCAGGCGAAGATTTCTATTTGCTCCGAAGATAGTGTCTGAAGAAATTTCTCCATCAGCTGTGCTAATAATAATGCACCTAGTAGTTCTAGCCTAGGTAGTGTGACCGATTTATTAATTGGTGCCACCTTTGTTTTTGCAGTCACTAGCTTCGATGTGCGCTCGCCCTTATGATTGTTTGTTATTATGTAAATAGCACATGCATAAGCCTTTTCCGAGGCGTCACAAAATGCATGTACTTGTACGTTTTTTTCTGTTTGACCTAGATGTCTAGGTATTTGATAAATGTTGATATTTCTTAGGTCGTTTCGCAACCTTTGCCATTCTAATGATATGTTGGCCGGTAGTTCTTCATCCCATGCTAGATGCGCAGTCCAAGTGCTTTGGAATAATATTTTTGCCTTGATTGTGAGCGGCGATAACCAGCCAAGGGGGTCAAATATTTTAGAAATATCTGACAATAATTGCCGTTTTGTGTACGGTTTATCGCTGTCTTGAGGTTCAATTTTTGTGTCGAAGGTAAACATGTCACTGGAAGGAATCCATCGCAGGCCCAATGTTTTTCGAGACTCAGTGTCCTTGAACTCGAATGGCGCGTTTATTTGTTCCGGTTGTAGATTTTCGATAAGCTGAGGTTCGTTGCTCGACCATTTCCTCAGGTTCATTCCAGCATCTTTTAATACCGATATTAACTCGTGTTGTAATTGTCTAGCATGCTCGATGGTATCGCTTCCCCCCATATAATCGTCCATGTAGAATGATGACTCCAAGGCGGATGCTGCTAATGGATATTGTTCAGCATGATCGATGCCAATTTGCTTCAGCGTTCTCATCGCCAAGAACGGAGCCGCTCTTGTACCGTATGTAACAGTGGTAAGATTATATTCTTGGAGTAATTCACTAGAATGATTTCTCCATAATATGGATTGAAGATGCCGATCTTGTGGTCTCAATAAGATTGCTCGAAACATTTTTTCCACATCCGCTGTGACTGCGTACTTATGTTGTCGCCACCTCAGGATGAGATTTTGAAGGTCTTGTTGAAGGTTCGGTCCATTATACATCAGGTCGTTTAAACTGCGTCCAGAGGACGTCTTAGACGAGGCGTTGAATACAACACGAAGAGCTGTTGTTGTAGAGTCTAATTTCAGCACGCCGTGATGCGGTAAGTAGCATGCTGTGTGATCTTGTTGCTCGACTTTACGCATGTGACCCAGCTCTTCATACTCTCGCATGAATTTGCGATAACTTTCTGCTAGTGCTGGATCTTTGCTCATCTTCCTTTCTTGTTGAATGAACTGAGCGACAGCCCTTGATTTTGATGTACCCATCTCTTGTTCGAATTTAGGTTTCATTGGTAGTGCTACTTCATACTGGCCAGACTCCAATCTCTTAGTGGTTGATTGATAAAACTCCTCGCAATATTGATCTGCAGATGATAATGCTGCTGCGGTCTCGTGTATATCTTCGACCGCCCAGAACTTGGAGATGCTGTCTACATCATTAACGACAACGTGACATGCAAACGTCTTCACGTTGCCTGATAATATCCACCCAAGTTTTGTTTGCTGAGCGATAGGAGCTTGGACTGGCCCTTTGATCAGACCACTCATGATAATATCTGAATAGACACTGGCATCCAAGAGCAAGTCAATTGGCTTTGAAATGTTATATTCAGGATCTGCGAGTCTAGCGTGTAATAAATGGGCCCAGGTTTGTTTCCTAAACGAGGCATTAGGCAAGTTATTTATAACTCGTGATACGACTAAAGCCTCCGTTGTAAAATGATAGTCTCCGTAAATTGATACGCATTCAAGTGACACTAAGCCCTTGCTTTGTTTTTGTGTCGAACCAATTCCTGATATTGCTGCTTGATAATGTTGCCTCTCTAACCCTAATAATTGGGCGGCATTTTCTGATATAAGGGATATTTGTGACCCTTGATCTAGCAGAGCTCTGAATCTCACAATGCTACCGTCTGAAGCTCTGATATTCAATGCTACAGTAGTCAACAGGACTTCTTCATTTTCACTGGCAACGTAGTTAACATTGTGACTATTACGTGACGTTGAAGCGGAATCCGATGACGTTTGAGACTGCTGAGTTTGAGTTTGTTCCAGTAGGTCACCTTGCATCGTTGAGAATGCGTCGTGCATTATGGAATTATGATCACCGTTGCATTCTTTGCACCTTCTTGTAGAAATGCATTTTTTGTCATAATGTTTGTATAAACAATTACGACAAATATTATGTTGAGAAATTGTCCTCAATTTCGCATCCGATGATTGCGTAAGGAAGCGTTTGCATTGGAACAAATCATGAGGTGCCTTACATACTGGGCAAAACCTCTTATTATTTGTTGCGTTTGATTGATATTTCTTGTAAAACGATGCATTTTTTGAGAAGTTGTTATGATTTTGAGGTCTGGAATGACTTGAGTTCGGCTTGCACGAGTCCGAAGTTGCAGTCTTCTCCTTCTTGCCTACAGGCTCTCGAGCCATAAATTTATTTTCAAGGAAATGCAGGAACTCTGTGTATGATGTTAGATCTCGAGGCGACTCACGCGACTCCATGAAGTCAGTACGCGTTTCTTCATCTAGCTTCTTTGTTAGTAGGTGAACTAATATTGGGTCCCAGGTAGTAATGTCGATGCCTAGGTTTCGAATGCTGTTGATACACTGTGTCGTGGTATCGTGCAACTTCTTGTAAGTATGATATGATGATTGCTTCGTGATCAGCGGTTGGTTTAGAAAGATATCCATCTGCGTCGAAAACAGAATCTGTGGATTGTTATAACGATGAGTGAGGATATCCCATGCTGTCTCGTAGTTTTCTGCTGATATATTGAGATGCTGAATTAAACCTTCTGCCTCACCCTTGACCTTCCCTTTCAGATGTTGCATTTTCTGCGCTTTCGAGATGCATTTGTTGTTATGAATCGTTTCCATGAATAAATCAAAGAAGGTCGGCCACTGAGTATATCTTCCGGAAAATGTAGGGACTTCTAATTTAGGTGTGGCTTGCTCAAGGTGAGCAGTACAATTTAGTTTTCTGTTCAACTGCCTTTTGATGGCAAGGTAGCGCTCTTCAATCTGCAAAAATTTGGTTTCATATGCTTCGTTGCTTCCTTTCAATTGATTGTCGAGACGGAGGTGAATGGTATCAATGATATTCCAGAGATGTTGAACATTCTTTAATTCATCCTGAAGTTCCCATTTTTCCTCTAAGTCCTGAACGCTGATTCTGTTCAGTAGTCGTTCTAAGGCTCTAAAGTTGGTGTCCTGCTGACCAAGTAGGTCGTCCCCGTGATAGGAGTATTCTTCAAAGGTGGGTAAGGAGAAAGTTGGGACTTTAGTCTCTTTATATGATGATATCATTTCCTTGGTTTTGATATAATATTCCTTCATATACCCATGAATCCCTTTGGAGAAGTATTCATATTGATCATCTTCAAATTCTAACAGCCTGCTATGATTGTCTTCAAACTCCTTCCAACATTTATCCAGCGAGGCTAATCGGCCGATAAGATATTCAGGTGTCTTCCTGGATGCACTGTCCTTACGAAAATTGGAATTTATTCTCTCAATTTCCTTGGTCAGGAAGCTCTGACGTTCGAACATTGATTGCAGGCTCTCCATGATAATTAATAAAGGTTAAATGATAAGTGCCGGAGGTCAATATAAGAATATCCTGATGCTCTTGCTGATATGGGAAGATTCTCTGATGCGGATGATGGTAAATCGTTGATTGATTTGCTTGATGCTTGTTTCTGTAATCTCCAGCACGATATGTGCGCCTTCTCAATCTAACTGGTGAGACCCGCTTGTGGGAGGCCAGCAGACCGATTCGCTATCGTACCAGAAATCTTCAGAACACAAATCTGATAATGATACACTGATAACCAATCCGGCTCGAAGGACCAAAAATATGTAGGGGTTTTGGTTAACGCCTACACATAGATGATAAGTGATAGATGACTGCTTCTCGTTGATATAGATGATAGAGATGATAAATAACACAACCTTCTGCGGTGAGTGTTTAATCGATACGTTTACTGATACAAATGATAAGGTGCAGTGATACTTAGTGCGAATGTTACAGTTTAAATACAGTATAAAAGTGCTGACGCGCGGCGCGGAAATAATGATGTATATAAAACAAAATTAAACCTGTACAGTTGTCTGTACAACGTCTAATGGCATGTGTTTGAATTTTTTAAGATGAAATCATGGCATTGTATGGCTATTTAAAAATTACATATTTAATGAATCTATTAGGATCTTAATTGATTTTAAGAATCTGCACCTGTTTAGCCAAAAAAATTCAAAATGAAATGAATGACATGTTACATATGAATTAATGTTTAAATTTTACTCAAAACATTTAAAACTCTTTAAGTTGTCGAGAAAGCGAATGTTTAGGCTACTAGCGCCGCTAGCGGTGAATCTTGGCAGTATTCTCTTCCATTAAATGAGTAATAATAAACGAAGCAAAAAAAGGATGTAAGGAAAAGGCGTGAGTTTATTATGTATGTGTGTACGTAAATGAGTAACAGAATGATTGATTCTGACCGTGGCCTGTTGTCGTTCCAACTGCAACTGCATTTGTAGCTGCTGCAGCTGGCTGGGCGTGCCGGGCTGGCCGGCTCCTCGCCGCACGCCCGACAGCTGCGACAGTAGCTCGGCGATGGGGTCCACCACGGCGTCGCGCGACGACGGCGACAGCGACGAGATGCCGCCGCCCGTGCTGCAATAAACAATATTTTTGCTGCACAGTTGTAACATATCAATTTCGCTCATCTGCCTAGCTTTTTTCCCTACTATGTTGGGGTCAACTTCCGATCTAACCATATGCAGTTGAATTAAAAATACTGGTAATACATGGAGCGATTGCCTGTCTGACCTCCATAACCTAGTTACTGGGTAACACAATATCTCTTGGTAAGACTGGTTGGTGTGTTCCGTTCTGGCCCGGCCACGATGTCAAACAAGGCCATGGTTATGGCAGTAGACTGTATGGATATGTACCTTTTGGTACTAGAAAGAGAAATAATAGTACCACATTATTTCATGACTTATACACCATTTTCAGTGGCCGGGCTACAACATATCCGTCCTAGCACGGCCACGCTTAGATCAGCTGAAATCCACAACTTTAATGGATGATTCGTGTCTGAAATAATTGTACTTGTTATGTACTATAAAATAGACCTACTTATATTTAAAAGAAAACCTTTCAAATCTATTTAATAGTCGTTTAAAATTTTCAGGTAGAATATGCCTGACAATAATTCAATAGCAATAGTATAACTTGACAACTTACAATAACTATTCAAGTGTCGTAGGCGCTTAATACGCAATAGGAGGATTCCATCTTTACCTATTTACTTATATGTATAGAAAGAAATAAAATACGTTCATACGTTAGTACATAACACATACGATTATTTCAGACACGAATCATCCATTAAAGTTGTGGATTTCACCCGATCTAAGCGTGGCCGTGCTAGGACGGATACGTTGTAGCCCGGCCACTGAAAATGGTGTATGGGTCATGAAATAATGTAGTACTATTATTTCTCTTTCTAGAACCAAAAGGTACATATCCGTACAGTCTACTGCCATAACCCTGGCCTTGTTTGGCATCGTGGCCGGGCCAGAACGGAACACACGACTGGTTGTCACAACTGTCGGGCTTCTGACGACCCATAATGACTTAGTCACCTAGAGTGCACTGAAGCCTCAAACAAATAGATAAAAAAAGGTAGTAGAAAAAATACTTGATAGTAATTAAAAAAAGTGGAGGAATAGCTGTTACCTGAACTGCATGTTGGTGCGTCTGGCGCGACTCACGCCGCGACCCGAGTGCGGCATGCGTCGGACGCCGCCGTGCCTGATACCGCTTGGTTCATCGTGCGGCGTGGTTAAGGAAATCATTCATCAGACAACACAAATAGAACAATTCAAAAAACTCAGATTGTTACAAATATTTATACCCGAATATGATGCATCAGTTTATAAGACCTTGATCATTTTTTAGAACAGTTCCTTAACGCGGATAACGGTAGGAGTTGACTGGTAGAAATCACCACGCTGAAAAAGCGTCATGCGACTTTCTCTCTCTTTGTCTCTTCCTATAATTTTTCGAGTGTGTAAGTGTGCGAGTTTCATGTAAGGAAATTCTTTCCTGACAGGGGTCCCCCGACCCAGCATGTTTTTTTTTATATAGTAGACAATATAAAAACAAAATAGATTAAACAAAAGCTATCCTAGGACTCCTGTCCAGCTCATTTCACCCTGTTTAATTATAGCAGGATATCAAGAATACTTGTAAGAAAACATTATGCTTATATTAATGAAAAGGATATCAGAAATGAAATGAGATCTCTAGGACCAGTCCTATGCTCCAGGGTAAGATGTCCTGCAAAGTCATCAGTCACGAAATTTGGTTCCCCACCAGGCATCGAAGCGCATACTGGGCAGACCACCTGTACACAAGAAGAAATGATTAAACAATATTCACAGACAATAAAGGAAATAAGAAAAGAAACCAGGTTCAAAGAACTTTGTTTTAATTAGGTACAGCCAAGCCAACTGCATGTCACACTTGAACAACGAGGAACATTTTTACTGCTTTCATTTTGAACCTTATGGGCATTTAAAGATACTGCCAAGTCCATTTGTCACAATAGACGTGCAGTTGTCTGTAATATGACAAGCAGATTTCATAAGAAATATGAAATTATGAAAATGTATGGGAATGCAATGAGTAAGATTCCAATATTTTATTCAGTTATTTGAATATCACCGTATGATACTTACAGCCAGTGTAGTATCTGCATGCTCTGCCGTAACATGCTCCATGAGCGCTGTGTCAGTGAAGCCCATCCGATTGCAGAATGGACATGTGTATGCCTGAGGCTGTTCCAAAGTTAGTGCTTCTCCACCATAGTACAGATCTGAAGGTGATATGGAATCATATGAAATAAATACTTTCAAAAGTAACTGCTCACATTTTTTAAACACATAGTATAATAAAATTTCATGATTTAATATCTATGCATTGGTTTCTGAAATTATAGCTTCATTTTCATGTATTAATATTCCTTTCAAGAAAAACATAATAAATTCATGAAGCTTGTCAAAAACATTTCATAGAATGTTTATTGGCTAAGTAAGGCTAAGATTGTTTTTGTTAGTCAACCAATGAAAAATGGAACCAACAATGACTCAGTTTTTTGAGAAAGTGAGAATGAAATTATTTTACAGAAGCTTGTTGCATGGTTTCAGTGGATGAACAGATAAACACAGGTTTATTATAAGAATATTGTTAGTATAAAGCAGCTTTGTGAGTGATTTAAAATGTTTTCTTTTATAAATCATCATTGAGAATTCTTTGATTCATTAGTTGTAATGGAAATTGATGGTAATGTTTGATAAATGCATTCTAGACCGGTTTTCCATAGAAATAAATCTCTTTGTCTTATAGCATTACAATTCAATAATATTTATACAATGTCATTTACCCTCATATGTTAATAAAATTGTATTGTTTATAAACAGAGGCCTGTGAAGTACATTTTCAAAAATTCCAACCATCCCATTTCAAATAGGACTCATGTTTTTTTATAAGATAATTATGGTTAAGCAAGATTTTGTTTGGTGTTCTAAAAATGTATGTCATACAAAAAAATAACAATATTTCAGTTGTTGTTGTGTTGTTAGGACATTAAAAGAATACTATCTCTGTTTTTAACCTTGCAGAGATATTATGTACAAGCATTTGGCATATAAGACGCGGTCTAATATATATAGCACTGTAAATAGGTCTCACCAAAGTCACTTCTAGATAGAATGCATTGCATGGGATGCTCTGTGGTGTGTTGGTTTGTGGTAGCGCCGGACTCATAGCAGGCTGCGCACAAGTCATAGTCGATGCAAATCAAACATTTGTATCGTCGTCCCCTGAAGTTATTTTTCAAACAAGAATCACAGCTGACTCCTGAAAATATGTCAATACACAAAATACAACAACAATTCTTTATTTCCTTTACATTTTTAACAATGACATGAAAATTGAACGTATAATTGCGCTATGATGACAGTATTTTCATATTTTTTTGCAATGAAATTCGCAGTGACAATAGCATCGAACAAATTTTGATTATCATTACCCACCTTCATGGCGATTCATTTTCGCCAGAAAATGTCGTCGAAACAGACACTTCTTGGCACCAGGATTACCGGTACTATATGAGGTATTTATATTACTAATCTAAAATAAGTAGCACAACATATAATATATTAAAATACAAGATTGTTAACAAAAATTTCCAAGCAAACCTAACCCAACCAGGCCATAATGACGTCACATAAATCATAAATGAATGAACCATCGATATGGGTTTTTCTTTTCATTATTAGGCAACGGCATAGCTTACTCGGCTTTTACTGTCACGCTTTACTGCAAACTATCGATTAAATGAGAATCTCGAGAATCAATTTTACTATGCAAACTGAAATGATATGTAATACTTTATTCATTCAATAAAATCGCATTTAATTTTCATCAAATCAAAAACTGTTATCATTATATTCTGTGGTTACAGAAGCATGTTGTGATTATGAAGTTGTAATCGTTGTAAGAAATCAATCCCCTGAAGCGCTTCGTTTTGTTTGAACTTGAACTTAGATATGGTATATGGTTCCGTGACCTTACAAACTAAGGAATCCCCGAATACTGGTAATTTTGAAAAGATTAGACTTCGGCAAGTCAGTTACTAGAACTATGGTTCGACCGGTTTTCCAAACTAATATTATAAATGCGAAAGTAACTCTGTCTGTCTGTCTGTCTTTTCTTCACGCCTAAACTACTGAACCGATTCAGATGAAATTTGGTATAGAGATAGTTTGAGTCCCGGGGAAGGACATAGGATAGTTTTTATCCCGATATTCCCACGGGATCGACACATATGTGGGTGAAACCGCGGGGCGCAGCTAGTAGATAATAACACAAATTAAAAATTGCTAATGTGGCGCGCAAACTGCTGAATTGTATGAAACAGAATGGTGTGTATGTAGTGTATGTACACACAACCCTTCCGACTTAAGGTGAATGGGTAGTTGTAGCCCGCGAAATTCAATTTTTCTTACGTTTTTTGCAATTTTCAGGTCAGTGTCAGGTTGTATCTTGATGAAAATTTGATTCGCGACTATAACAGGTACGTATTCACAGAATTATAATCATCAGAATCATTAATACATCTGTTAAAGTTAGATTTCTACCACCAACACTTTTCCATACGAGATTTGTTCTTAACGGTAGAAATCTAACTTAGAAAGATGTATTAATGATTCTAATTATTATAATTCTGTAAATACGTACCTGTTATTGTCGCGAATCATATTTTGATCAAGATACAACCTGACACTGACCTGAAAATTGCAAAAAACGTAAGAAAAATTGAATTTCGCGGGCTACAACTACCCATTCGCCTTAACTGTGCACCTGGCGCTGTGACGTTACTCTGTCGTACTGTTTGAAAAAAAAAGTAATCTTCGTAAAAATATTTTTTACAATTTTTTTTTCAACATGTATAGTTTTTATCGTAATGGAGGGGCTTGTGGCTAAGTAATATCAGCCACACGGGTCGATTGATCAGGTTAAGCTACGCTTGTCGCGGTTGGTCCGTGGATGGGTGACCATCTTTACATACCAAGACCCCTATATGCCTCGGAAAGCACGTTAAGCCGTTGGTCCCGGCTGCCATTCGTGGATCTTTCACAGTCGTCTGCGCCCTACCTTAGGGCTTTTGTTCTGGTGGTTAGTCGAATCGATGTGTTGGTGGCAATGCCATAGACACCAAGTCGATAACAAATAATGACATCTCTAAATAGCAGAAGACTGACTGAAGACATGACATTTTTGACAGCTATTTTAAAAAGTAACTCGTTTCCATTCGTTTCCCTCATTTTTGCATTTTCGTTGAGTCCTGTCTGTAAATATAGTTAAAATAAAGTGATTTTGCTCGTGCATCGGCAAGATATTAAATCGATGCAGTGAAGAAAACTAAACAAACACTGTATATTACACGTTTTGACTTTCAGTATTTTTATTACCATCTTTTTGCGCGGGAATCGCGGGGTAATGTGTAATGAAATTGGATTTTTATTATTATAGAAAATGACTGATGCGCTGTGCCATTTAGTTGTAGATGGAAATGAGGTTTTGGAATTTAAGCTGGGTAAGAATTTTGTATACAGTTTCAAAATTATAATTGTAGCTAAACATCTTAGTATCTGTTCTACTCGACCATGTTCTACCAATAAATAACGATGTAATTGTATAGTTTTACATATTCCTTTCAAAGGATCTGTCTCAGCTAGTTGGCAATAGTAGGTACAATTTGTTAATTCTCCTTTTGTTAACGTTTTCAGTAAGATCTGTAGATGATCTGGAGAATGATGACACAAGTTTTGGTCCTGAGATGTGTCACCAGGTTTTCGGAGAGAACGAAAACATATTTGGTTACACAGACTTGCACATTAGACTTTATTATAGTGCAGGGAGTCTGCAAACATATCTTGGAATTGAATACACAGAAAAGGTATTTGAATGTATAGTATATTTTTTTATGTTTTATTACATGTCATGTGCTATCCCTTTTTACAGGATTAAAAACTTGTCTTGGTTAGTTAGTTTTAGCCTTCAGTACATGTCTAACAAGAATGGAAGCTTGTCAATTGTCACCGGTGTCCATTTTGTGTTCTTGTTTAGCTACCATAAGTTTCTTACATGGTGAAAAATATTATTATCAAACAGTGTGCCAAGTATGCATCAATTATTCAGAAAAAAATGTATTAACATCTTTGTAAAATATCAATAATCCTGTTTCTCTCCTCTTATTAAATGTTCTAGTGTTGTTCTTGGGAGGTTATATTGTTGTAATAGTTACTATCTAAAGATCTAATGTGTTTACAGATTGAACCAAATAAATCTGAGGGTATGAAACCAGATGATGTTGAAGGTGCCTTGACTAAAGTGTTAGCACCAGGATATGTCACCAATTTGGACCACTTTGTGTCAATACTAAAGAAAGATGAGTCATTTACACCCCACGGACAGTTGATACATGCCTTCTCAGTTGAGCCTTGTAAGTATATTAGCTGAATTTAATTATATTTTACTTTATCCAACAATGCTACTGATTTTAAAGCTAGCTATTTGTGTTAAACAGTTATATCAGTTGACTGTTGTATTTACTCCGTGGTTGACTGTCACTTATAAAAAATTGTCAGGCATTGAGTGACACTGGTTTACCTAGGTCAATGAACTTTGTTATGAGTTTGTTGACCAACATGCACTGTAAATAAAATAACTTTGTACAAAAAAATAGCAGGTTAGGTGGTATGATCAAAGTAACAAGTAAATGGAATACATACATACTTTGTTATCAATTACTCATATTTGAGGAAATGTTGTGACTCTATAACACCATTGATCCATAATGGTGGCAATCAGCTGTTGGCTGGCATGAGTTCTTCACTTCCCCTTCTCAGTTGCTTTTTCACATCTGAGCAATGTGTTTTCAATGGGCAATTTGCCTCAAAGAACAATGGGTAAAGTAGTATGGGCCCCGTACCCAAAAAAAAAGATGACTGTAGCATTATGAGCTATATCGGTATTCGTTGCCCTCATGGAGTAGTTTAATTAATCCTAAGACGGCATGTCTGAATGCACTTGGAGAAAAAAGATATTTAAGGAAGTTAAATTGGTTTTGAGAAGACGGTACCTACCCAGAGACAAGGTTAATTGTAGCATTATGAACTATGTCGGAATTTGTTGACCTCATGGAGTAGTTTAATTAATCCTAAGACAGCATGTCTGAATTCACTTGGAGAAAAAAGATATTTAAGGAAGTTAAATTGTTTTAATAAAATAATAGGAAAGTTCATTATCTTTATTCATTATTGTAATTACCATACTTATATTGGTTCTTATTCAATACTAGCTGACCCGGCGAACTTCGTACCGCCTTTAATTTTTTGTTTTGTTAATTTTTTCCCATGTTTTAATAGCTATTCTGCTATTCGGGACAGAGATTATGAGCTATGTCGGTATTCGTTGCCCTCATGGAGTAGTTTAATTAATCCTTAGTCAGCATGTCTGCTGGCAACCGACAATGCAGCATAAAATGAGATACAAAAAAGAAATAAAAACAAAACACAATACAAGTTCTAAATCAATTTTAATTCATTTTTAATCAAGTTCTGTTAATTTTCTAAATCGCTGGAGCCTTATTGAACACGTTCCGTGATCTATTGTAGAATAATCCACACGCTTACAACATTGTCGAAATAATAGAAGACAGAATTAACGTTTCCAACAGGTTGGGTGACTAATATGTTGTGGACTGTAATATCAACCGCCAAAGGGTATGTTTCACAGCGATGAAAGAAAGCGATGTACCATTTCCTAGCCTCAATGAGGAGGAAATTATCTTGTTTAGTTTAGGCACATACCAATTAAAACTCGCAAAATCATACGTGTCAGAGCATTTGCGAAGAGGCATGTTGGTACTCTATAGAGGTATGCATAGAACCAAGTCCTAATATGAGATATGGCGCAAGTAATTGACTGTCGAGTAATTATTATTTAGTAAGATTATTGTAAAAATGGAAAATTATACCTGTGAGACCTGCTGGTGAAGTATGTTTAAATAGAAACATTTTCAAACGGTTGATTGATGTAGTTTTTTTTTTTGTGCATACCCTGTCTGAAATCTCTGTGCACGCCACTGCATGATTGCGACCCTCGTGTGTGCCGGGAAGATAAAGATATTAACAACGAGGTTGTTATGTGGACTCAGCGATCATTGTGCCGATAGTCGTGACAGCCTATGGCTTAATAGCCAAAAACGTCGACTAGCACCTGAGGAGGCTCTCGTTGGGCAGCTGGATCAAAGACTTGATTCAGAAAGCGGAACTTCTCGACACGACCCACATTATTAGGAGGTTCTTCTCTCTGGAGCCCTGATTGCCGATAGCGTGGACCTGTTCCCGATACCACTGGGCTACAACTTTTTTATATTTTGAAATGTTTTTATGAAATAAAGGAGTTAAAATAATAATTAATGAGAATAAATAACGTTCTATTCTTTTATTTTATTCTATTTAATAAAACAATTTAACTTCCTTAAATATCTTTTTTCTATAAGTGAATTCAGACATGCTGTCTTAGGATTAATTAAACTACTCCATGACGTCAACAAATACCGACATAGTTCATAATGCTACAATTAACCTTGTCTCTGGGTACGGTCTTCTCAAAACCAATTTAACTTTCTTAAATATCTTTATCTCCAAGTGAATTCAGACATGCTGTCTTAGGATTAATTAAACTACTCTATGAGGTCAACAAATTCCGACATAGTTCATAATGCTACAATTAACCTTGTCTCTGGGTAGGTACCGTCTTCTCAAAACCAATTTAACTTCCTTAAATATCTTTTTTCTCCAAGTGAATTCAGACATGCTGTCTTAGGATTAATTAAACTACTCCATGAGGTCAACAAATACCGACATAGTCCATAATGCTACAATTAATTTTGTCTCTGGGTACGGTCTTACTCGTTCTCCTTTACTATCCGGACTACTCAGTCTTGTGATATGTATTGCCTTCTGTATGGTTGTTCTGATAACCTCTTTTAGCTTGACAATCCAATGCATGGCTGCTTGTTATCTATTCCTTGTGGCATCTACATGCATAACTTATGGTTTAAAACAGAGGTCACCAATTAGTTTTGTTGGGGGTCTGTTTTTATAATATGAACGTTGCAGTCCATTTGGTAGATGATTACTAGGAAGTAGCAACCAAGATTAAAAATATCAAGTAAAAAATAAAACAAGAAGAAACTAAATTAAGTAACAAACACATCATGTAATCAACAAAAATAACAAAGTAATTATTATTTGTCTGTCTGAATTCTTGAGTTAAATAAAAGAATAAAAAATTGGGTTTATAACTTGCACCAAGCTAACACCCAAACTTTTTTTATATTTTAGATTTATGTTTTAATTACTGTGGTACCTAGTACAGGTCTCCATAGAATAGATTGGCGGTCCGGATTCTGACTGCGGTCTGCCATTTGGTGACCCCTGGTTTAAAATATTGCTATATGAGTTACCTGTTCACAGAGCCAAAGTATAAAACGAAAACGAAATTCGGTTGAAAACAGAATGAAAAAAAAAACATTGTTTTTCATAGATTTTTTGTTTAGTAAAAGTTTGATAAAATATCATTCTTTTAGTCATTTAGAACTTTATAAACTTACACGAAGTTTCACACCCAATTTTAAGCACTTTTTCATCCAAAAAATCGTTTTTTGTTGGTGGCTGATAAAAATATTTCCCTCAAATCAATACTTTATTTTCGGTCAACCTCTAACATAATTAAGTATTTTTGTTTTGTTCAGTTGATGGTGGTGAGAAGCGATCGTTTGAAGTATTCTACTCTGAAACATCTACCCCTGGCTTCCTAGCATTCCATGAGAGGCTACAGACCTTTTTGTTGTGGTATGTGGATGCAGCATCATTTATTGATGTGGATGATGATCAGTGGACTTTTTTTACGGTGTAAGTATTATTTAAACAGATTTTAATGAATGTGCAAAGAATGTTTATCCCATAAAATCCAAATCCATTTATTAAAATTAGGCTGAGAATCAGCACTTTTGGAATGTCAAAATTACATCATCCCCCAAAACGCCCTTCACCACTTCCTAGTGCTTTCGCTGGGAAGAAGAAATGGCGCAACTAACTCCCCTGCAGTACAGCCGCATATGCACAGCACCACACATGGACTACTTGTCTGTTACATTGACTAAGTGCTGCTTAGCCTCACAGACTGATTTACCTGCACAGCATTTGAGAAGCCATGAGGCTATCTCTTATTAATCTATGCTATTTTAGATTGATATTAATTCAGATACCTCCATCATGTCTCAACAGATTTTAATAGCTTTTTTAATGTCTTTCTACCTATAGTAATATTATTAGGTATTCATTTTGTTTTACTGTATAACCTGGTCAACCAAACTATTTTCCATTTCTATTATTACCCTCTATTTTTAATATTAATGAGGTAAGGCACTACTTTCACATCTACCATGCATGGTTCCAGATTCGAGAAGTTCCAGTCAAGTGAAGGCGGCGCCCGCTACGCTACGGCTGCGTACGGGACGGTGTATCGTTACTACGCGTACCCACGTCACTCGCGCCCGCGCATCTCGCAGGTTCTCACGCTGCCGCCGTTTAGGAAACTTGGCATCTGTGCGCAACTGTTGCAGGTCAGCTCTTGCTATGTTTTTCTATATCCATACTAATAGTAACTGTCTGTTACCTTTTCCACGCTTTAACAGCTGAAAGGATGTTTCTAAAGTAGTTTCGAAGTAGTGCATACTTTTTATCCCGGTACCTAGTATGTTTCGCGAAAAAAAAATCTGCTGTTCCTTACATTTATGTTCGCATAACTCGTCAAAATGTAGGGGACAGCTGATTTTTTTTTTGCGATTTCAGGTTTGGTCCCATAGTAGAAGTTGTTGATAATGATGAGTACAATCTCCCATATCAATTTGTCGCATGTTTTCAATTTCAACCTGTATAGATTGCTGCACGTAAATAAAATATTACACATTTGCGTGGGTACCGCCACGATTCAGTAATAAGGCACAAAATGGATATGTATGGCTTGGTGTATTGGCCCCGTGCCATCTGCGTTAAACTAAAATTATTGCCACATTCTAGTCATACCTGGACTATCAAATTGGTATTAGAGTATCAGTTTCCAAATAATTTTCTCCATGTATGTTTTGAATATATAATGTATGCAAGTTTTTTTTTCAGGCTGTTTACTCCCACTTCATAATACAACCAGAAGTAGTTGATATTACAGTAGAGGATCCATCACAAGACTTCCAGAGAATTAGAGATTATGTTGATGCTAAGAACTGCAGTGATTTACCAGCTTATCACCCGATGAAACTACTTCAAGGGTAACTATGACGAATTTTATTTATAGCTATCTATTCTTCTAGACAGGCATGACACAGAGAGAATTGGAAGGGGTTGGGGGAGGCCTTTGTCAAAGGGCACATAGAGATTCAGAACTGATATTAAATTATGAAAAAAGGCTATAATTAAACAAATATTCTTATTCTCCTTTGTGTCTCTGGCACAACTGTATCTCAATTTTGTTAACCCAAAACTTCGCCACTTCAACAGCGGCGTCGGTGGCAGCGCAGAGGTCTTTTGACTGCATGTTTTGGGACATAGAGCGGATGATAGGAGCTATCTATTTATTCTGTCTATTTCAGTGTATAGGTTGAATACAATTACACAGCATAGAAAAAGAAAGAACAGTTCATGCATTAGAAACGAAGGTATTATACGCTCGCAATGTGACGACAATGTTGTAGGCTAGTAGTGTGATTATGAACGAAAGTACTTAACGTTAACGAATATCGAAAGTATCATAAGCCCTGAAACTAAGTAAGTAGTCGGACTAAGTTTTAACAAAACAATTGTTTTTATTATTTTAAAATTTAAGGGGCTGAATGATAACGTAACGGGTGACAGAGGGTCTATGGAAGAAGTTAACGTGTTGCGCCGACCCCAAGTAACATGGGGCAAGGGCAGGAGGATGATAATGATTTTAATTGTTTCAGGTTCTCTCAAGACATGGCGAACCAAGCCAGCACCAAGTTCAAGATCAACAAGAAACAATCGCGGCGTGTTTATGAGATCCTCCGCTTGAAGAACACCAACACATCTGATAAGACTGCCTACTTGAACTACAGGCTTGATGTCAAAAATAGACTCAATGCACCTTTCCAGGTACGATATAATTGATTTTTGTCCGTTTTTATACTACGAATTACAACCCCCACGGGGCGCTCGTGGTGGATTACGGCCCACTCCTGCTGACAGACAGGAGTCCTGAGTCCCAGCAGTGGGAACATTATAGGCTTATTATGCTATACTACAAATTGTCTCTCTAATCAGCCCTTAAGCGTCACTGCTGAACATTTGTCTATCTATGAACATCATTGATGTTTAGCATTTACTCAGGTGTTAATGGCACACCAATGATTTTTTAATTATTCTATTTTCCTTTCTAGTTATAAAGGATCAAAGCTATTAATAATCTTTGTAACAGCAATTTACTTATCTAATATAAACGTTTTAAAACGTCATATTGTTTACAGAAAAAGAAATTAGAAATGAAAAAACTGCAAAAGGTGCTAAAGCCTGAAGAATACGCAGCCACAGTGAGTGCCACGGGACTGAGCGAGACGCATGGCCGCTTGGCCAATCAATACCTAGCATTGGAGCAGGAATACCGGCGCGTCATACACAGGATGGAACAGGACTAACCACTCTGCATGATATTAGGATCCATTGTTTAACGGCGCTATACACACTAATGCCAAGACCCGTGCTAGTCGCGGCCATGAGAAGGACAGTGAATATTACGGAATTTATTGAAGCTGTATGCCGAGTCGTATGATCTAGTTTCTACATTTTATGACCACGGCTGCCCCGAATGCTGGCGTATACTATAATACCCTTATCACACGCTTCATCTGCCAGTTAGCTACATCATGAATTTGTGGTAAGTGGCCAGTGCAGCATTCCCATGGCAAATAGAACCTACTTGTAACTTGCCAGGGCGTCCTGCGTCTATCAGTGTATAGCGCCCTTAAGGCCGCGTTTCCACTGACGCGGAGCTGGGCGGAGAGGAGCTTAGCGGTGCACAAATTGACCAATGACTATGCTTGAAATCTCCGCTCCGCTTCAATGGAAACAGTACGAGCGGGGTGGAGCAGAGCTGAGCGGATATTCATACATCGAGGCGGTGCAGTGCGGAGGACAGCGAGCATTGGGGTGCAGAGCGGAGGACAGCGGGGCGGTACGGAGCGGGGCGGTGCGTGACTCGCGTGTAGTGTGTCAGTTGTCTTCGTTACGTCACTAGGTGCATACGTATCAAGTTCATTGAAACTGTTAGACAATTTCCGTGTTTATGGGATACGCGATTGAATACCTACAAATGCAACGTCGCAACAGTCAATGCTACTTCATCTGATTCGTTATCTTCGTCTTCAAGTAGAGAAAGATATAAAATGATTGCTTTTTTTCTTTTTAAGCGACAACATGACGTATGGTCTTTCCGAGAGATTGAGTGTAACTAAGTGCAAAAATGCGCGATTCCAAAAGTATGCTCCACTCCGCTCTGCTCCACTCACTGACCACTCACCGCTCTTCATCGCTCCTCTCCGCCCAGCTCCGCTCCTCTCCGCCCAGCTCCGCTCTTCTCCGCTCCTCTCCGCCCAGCTCCGCTTCAGTGGAAACACTGACCACTTTTCACCGCTCTTCTCCGCCCAGCTCCGCGTCAGTGGAAACGCGGCCTAATTAGTGGTAACGTTAACCATAGGTTCCATTGCACATACTAAAATCACATTTTTTAATGTTTGTTTCATTTACTTCTAAGAATTTTGTATTATTGCGAAGAATTAAATTGTTAGTGATAAAGACCTGGTCTTGCTCATTTTGAGGTTTTAGTTTTAATATAATTTTTCCATTATTTCAATTTATTCTTTTAAATTATTATTATTGATCTATATCTCAGTACTATTGTCAGTTTACCAATTTACTTTGATCTCAGGTTGAGTCTTTAGTACCATTACCAACCAGATCATACTTTTTGTTAGTGAGTTATTAAAATTTAAATGTGTTGAGTGTTTATGCAAACATTCACAAAAAATGGTGGCTAAGCTATGGCAACACCTGGTTAAAAACCAAATAGATAAGGTGTTTTGTTCAAAGTAGAATACATTATGTTTGGTAAAACAATTTAATGTTTCTTGTGTGCCTTATGAACACAACACGCCTTAAATGTAATTTTGTTAAGGTGAATAATTATGTCTTATTACCTTTAATTTTCAATACAGTTAATGACCATGTCAGATTCATGACCTAAATATCTCAAAAGTTGAAGTTTGAATGTAATTTTTCAAAATAAAACACTCGATTTTAAATAATATTTATTTTTCTTTCTATGGTTGTCCACTAAATAAAATGCAGTACTATTAATAAATACGTGTCAAACATTGTACAGACGCCAGCTTATCAAGCTACCCGAAACTGTAAAAATTTTCCCAATAAACATTGAACCTTATACTTTAGTGATAAAGTTGAAAATCTATTAAAGACATTTGACAGATTGTAGTAGCTTGATGTGCTGGCGTCTGTACGTAAATTGTTCTATGGGCACTAAATGTCACTCATGTGTATGAATATCTGAAATTACATAATCATTATTATTATTGAACTGCTGGCTATTTTTCTAGTCTCATACTACACTGTACTTATTATAATAATCATATTATGATGACAATATCTACGTATGCGGAACATTGATCAGTGCCAACGTTTAAACGGCGGCATTGATTGACGTTTCGTATAGTAACTACTTGTAATATATTGATATAGTTTGCAATAACGCGCAAGTTGCGGTAGAATGACAGCCCATAGCTTCCAACAAGCGCAAGAACAATCGGCATTCTGCAAAATGCGCACCACAGCACGCACGGTAAATGATATAACTAGCTGGAACACTAAAACTATTGCCAGTGTAAATACCTAGTCCATAAATCCTTTACTCTCTTTGATTTTGATAAATCATTCTAACCATTAAATAGTGATACCTCAGAGTTAACATTCCGACACAGCTGCGCTACGACTATTATAATCACAAAATGACAAGTGCGTTGGCTGTTCGTATGGACCGACAAACTATTGCTATAAGATGCAGCACAAAGTTGAAAGATTAAATGTAGGCTAGTCCAACTATAACGACTATCCCCTACCTATTTAGAATAATCATACCGGGTTCCCCTATTGTGCATTGATAGGCCAGTGCTAATAATTAACAAGGTCCCAATTACAACCACTACATAATACTGACAATTGTTTCCTACAAGAAAATAGTACCCTAATTACTCTTGACTAGGACACTACTTTCGGACATGTAAACGTTTTAAAAAAAAAAAACGTAGTCACTCACAAATCGCTCACCCTGGCAGTTTGTATCAACGACGATCATTTTTTCTACCTTTGGAGATCCTAATTGCGTAACACAATCTCAATCTGAATAATTTTAACGGATATTGCTAATCCATTGCTTCATATGTTCGAAAAATTTGTCTGCTCATCAACGTAAACAACGCAATGAATGTTGTTGAACTGTCAGTATGAAAGCCATTGGTACTGATAGTGTGTTACGCAATTACCCCACGGCACCAAAAGTAGCAGACTCTACGCTCCGAAGTAATGTCCGAGTCAAGGCGTGTATTCAACATGAGAATTTTGAAATACATTAATTCAACATTATGTCTCCTAATGAAGGCGTTACAATAAGTCACTCGTTTACAATATTGATTGTTTCCTAGTAATCTCAACATTACTAGCAGATAGTATTAAATTCGCTGCTATATTATCAAAATACTGTTAAAAAGAGATTCAAGAGGAAAGCGTGTTCGTATTTTTGATAATATAATAGCTAATCCTAAACACCGCTGACATGTTTATTTTGTTTCAATTTTGGACGGTGGCGAATAAACAACTTTCTTTTGAATTAATTTCGACTCGTAAAAAATATTCAGCGATTAGTGTTTAACATTTTGGAATGTAAAGTATCTCAATAGAGAGCAAATTAGTTGTTCTGATGAGTATCCGTTAATAATTTAATGCGAGCGGGACATGCTGTCTGCCACGTAGTACACCTCGCCGAACCATTCGCTATGCTCGTCCAAGTACCTGTGGAACAAGTTTAAGTAAATTAGCAGCTTTAAACAGAGAAGTGGAAAGAGAGTGGGGAAGCTTTTTCCCCGCAGTGGGACATAACAGGGGAAAAACAACTGTTCTCGGAAAAACTGTTTCGCATACTTTAAATAGTTGTTGTACACTTACTGCACGAACATATCGATGTGCTTGAGAATCAGCTTCAGTTTGAAGTCAGGCATCTGAGTGGCGTTCAAAAAGTCTGGCAATTTCACTGGAATTAAGAAGATACATAATATAATGCTTTTGGCTGACTTGAAAGTACTATGATGAAATAAAAGTAAAAGTACAGTACCGAAGAGTCTGGCAAGATGAATGGCACCATACACGCGGCATGGTAAATGTTCGGTTCCCTCGCGGGGAATAATCTGCCACTTCGCCACCTGACAATAAAACGACTGACATGTAAATGTCTGCTAAGAATACAAAGCCAAAACAGAATGCATAGGGAGTAGCATATGGGCTATGTGGCATATGGCAGTTTGTATGCTACATGTCCGTTGGCTGCCTCGTTGGTCTACTGGGCGCAAGCGCTACTGCCAGTGACGGATTAACCCTTAATCAAATTAAGCAATTGCCTAGGGCATCACGTCTGGGGGGGCACCAGAAGCACCAAAAAAATCCGTCCTTAAGGCATCACGTCTTACTCTCACGTCACCAAAAACCACACCTCAAAATTCAAAATATTAAAAAATGAAAAAAGGACAAAGATGATACAAGAAAGGCTCGATAATTAATTTATCGATATTATACATAGAGTCCGATATGTTAAAAACATTAGACGTTAATTGTACTATCTTGCGTGACTTCAATGCCCGAAAAAGCCGCAAGGCGCATTTCAATAAATAAATAAATTATGCTTTGGTTTTTATGGTTGCCGCACCTACTCCACTTCTAAGGTACGTTACATCTCATCATCTTATTTTACAAAAAAAACTAATTTTTTTAGGCGGTAAAGGTTTAAAGACCGATTCTAGTTGACATACGGATAGGGGGGCCCACAGGCGTGGATTGCTTAGGGCATCAAGTAGTCTTAATCCGTCACTGGCTACTGCTGAGCATGAGGTCAATTCCCGGGTGGAGCAATGTTCTTGGGTTTTTTCTATCTAGAATTTCTTAGCAGCAGCCCTGAGTCTGGATGCCAGGCCGGTTAATGGCAACAGGCTCGCCCCCTATTGTGGGTGTACTATAGATACTCTGCCTAACCCTTCGAGGAATACAGCCGTGATGTTATGTCCGTTGATATTAATTTTGTATAGAAAAAACCCCTTGCTTTTTGGACCTACCTTATCAAGCAGCAGTGACAGCGGCGTGCGCGTAGTGGTGGGCGCAGGAGTGGCCTGCGTGGGCCGTGCCCAGCACTCGCTCAGTGATGACCCGCTGCTACCGACGCTGAAACGCAATAAGTATTTGTTCAAAAATGAAAATGGTACAATACAGTATATATCTTAGAAATAATGTAGGCATTACAAAGTTTGATGCCTGTAGGATAAACCTGTATCATAGATGGCATGAGTTCTTATAATTAATTACTGTTAGACAATGCATTACAATGCCATCAGCCAGGTGGACCGACTATACAAAGATAGGGACTGGTCCAGTTTCTAAAAAATTCGAAGTCAAACACTAAGTAATTTCATTATCAGAAGGAAAGGGTGACCTATTTCAGAAAAAGATATTAATTTTACAAGGATATTAAATTTTATGCCAAGAAAAGAATACGCGTAAGTTTCCTTAGAAATCCGCCATAGCACAGTTTGCTCTGAACTGTTGTCAGGCGAGGTCTACCCAGCAGCATATAATGCATACACTTGACAACATTTTTACCTGGATGACATAGTTTCAAACAACCTCGGCTCGCCAGCTGAAGTTGATGGAGTCGGCTCCTCATTTTCCGATTGAGACACCACTGACTTGTGAGAACGGAGCCTGAAAACAATACATTAGTAAAATATGACTACCAAAGGTAAAAAAGCGAAATCCTTCTAAAACTATGTATGTAAAAGTTTGTGTTTGTTGGCTGTGCGGATTTCAATGAAACTTGGCACCCAAAAAGATTATGACCTGTATTAAAAGAAAGGATTATAATTTTATTCCATCATTTAAAGAAGTTTCCCTAAAGTACTACAAGGATATTTTGGCGCCTGAATCTAGGAGTAATATTGTGTCACAGAAATTCTATTGACAATACAAGATGGCGACGTTAGTTCCGATTTTGGCCACGCCAAACCATGCCACCTTGTAAAGTTGTAGTTCATATAATTACCAACCTTCTTGCCACATTGCCGCTGCGAGTAGCACATCGACCTTCGCGAGTCTTGCCGGAACCACTGACGTGGTTGTCATCAGTGGTCGAGTCACTGATAGCAGCGGTCTTATCATTGGAGTCGCTCTTCGATGCAATAATATCATCGTTGTTGTTAGATTCACCTGGTGAAAATAAAATGAAGTACTTTAACTTTAGGATTCGAAAAAAATGGCGGATGTAGACACATATACTTGGGCGGATGTGATCTTTTGCAAGAAGTAGTGTAGTAATTTCTACAATATTGTTTCATGCCGTGGTAGTTAAAATAAATAAGTAAATAGTTGAGAAAAGATTAAATAAAATAGACTAGATTAAATTAAATATAATATTAGATTCAGGTTCTTTTTTTTTGCAGGTTTTTTACCTTCGCTCTTTTCAGCATCCATAGGATCGGGCGGCAGATGCGAGTACTCCGGTATCTTGGGGCTCTTGAGATCTTCCTCAGCCGCAGTCAGCACTTCTTCCTCAGTGCCCATCGGTTCATCTTCATACTCTTCCTCTCCTTCCAACTCCAGCTTCTTGCATTCTTCTTGCCTAGAATTATGTAAGTCTTTTAGATTTGTTATTATGTTATGTAATTGGATGGCAGACGGCTTAGCTGTTATTAAGCAGCAACCGCCGTCTTTAGGCATCTGCAATTCCAGAGGCATCACATTTGCGTTAAAACTACTAATTTCAATGTCGTCAAAAGCCTTCTGACTGGAACATAGCTCCGCCGCTTGTCTTGGTCTCTTGGTCTTGGATATAGTGGTGGTACCTACTTCTCCTGACGAGCTCGTTTAATTAGGGGAAGTACGTAAGAAGAACTACTACTAGGTACTTAATAAGAAGAAGGTCTAATATTCGTTTTCACTAATTCATGGGTGTGCCGCACACCTAAATGAATGACTAAATGAAGTGTGTTGTTTTTCAACTTCCGGTGCTGAATCGAACATTTAAAATGTAGGCATTTGTTTAGATGTCGCTTAGCATTAGTAACTTACTCGTCGATGAATTGCCCGCAAATCTCATGATACTGGGGCAGTTCTTGCTTGTACAGCAGGTGACCGCGTAAGATGAAGTCGAAGTACACGCGGAGACCGTCTGCCACTTCACGGACTAGGTTCAACCTGTAAATAGACGGTAAAAATGTGTGAAGGTAGAAGTAGTCGATACTCTCATAGACTCTTCGATACACTCTGATCTGAAAATAACTTCTTTGGAATTTATTATGCATGGCTGGAATAGGGCGGGTGGCGGTCATTACCTATAGTATAGGTACCTTCTAAGTTTCAAAGGAAAGGGGTAGTAAGTTTTTTAGCCCAACATCGGTGAGATCAGACGATCTCACAGATGTTGGGCAAACAATGAACTTATTTTTTGTTTTGCGAGTCGAAATCTGTGCGATGATATTTCTAAAATTCAACATCTACAAAACCTTCTTTGGTAGGGACGCCAATCAAATCTGTGGATTGAAACAAAAACGGCGTTATCAACACAATCGTACCTGCAAGATACATCGAGCATGTCTGGTTTCTGTGGAGGATCATGCCGTGCGCGTGTGGGGTGCCAGGCACCAGCGCGTGCGAACCATTTTACGAACGACTCCAAGATCTGCGCCGCGCACGGAGTCGCTGGCAGCTGGGACAGGCGACCACGCTTCACCACTAGGTGGTAGTCGAATGTCAGGCGATCGCTAGAAGATGTCATCAAGAAAATCAAGATCCAGTAGATATGGATTTTAAAAGAGACTGAACTCTGAGTTTGTTTCGGTTCTTCTCAGTGTAGTCAGATACGAAAGACCGACCTAATCTAGTTAAACAAAAAAAAAATTACGTGTGGTGTCGGACACTACATCATTGCACTGATTAGCTCGAAAATGTTGTTTATCAAAAATACTAGCTCCAATAAGATTTTTAGTAGGGAGGAGGTTTGCAGAATAGGGAGTGTATTCCGGGAGAATATTTCGTTGTTTTGTATCAGAAGCCAGAACTAAGAGGTGTTACATAATCTTACGAGTTACGATGACCGTGTTATAGGTATTCGTTTCAGTTGGATGGAAGTAAATACCCTCGACGAACAACTAGATGAATAGAAGCACTCTATTCAATTAATTACTGTACCATTATTGTTATTTACCGTAAAGCAGAAGGCAGTGCGATGTGCGCCCGTCCCACGTGCACGTTGGGCGGCGGCGAGCGTGGCTGCGAGTTCCCAGACCCGGACGCTGATGACGAATCCGTGTCGGCCGTCTCCACCCCTTCCTCGATGTTATCTGAGCAAAAACAACTAAGTACCACCTACTATACATCTACCTAGCCTTTTCCCAACTATGTTGGGGTCGGGTTCCAGTCTAACCGGATGCAGTTGAATACCAGTATTTCACATAAAGCGACTGCCTATCTGACCTTCACAACCCATTTACTGGGTTACACGATAGATACCCTTAGTAAGTAAGACTGGTTGTCAGACTTTCGGGCTTCTAACGACCCGTAACGACTGCCAAAGATCCACGAATGACAGCCAAGACCAATTGCTTAACGTGCTTTCTGAAGCACTGAGGGGTTTTGATATGTAAAGACGGCCACCCATCCACGGATCAACCGCGACAAGCGTAGCTTAACCTGATCGATCGACCCGTGCGGTTGTTATTACTTAGCCCACAACCACCTACTATAACGGGTGTAAAACGAAGCCGAGAGTAACTTGTATTCCCTGTCATTGTGACTGAACCATACCTGGAAACCTTCTAGTTACGAATATACATATAAGTTCCAACAAGTTTTCCTGTTACAAGCACCCATAAGCACTATGTTTTGCGCATAGCGCGCTGCCGTAAACATCGATTTATACATCGAAAGTCCTTTCCCAGCAATAATTTTTGCTCAATTTTACTTAGTTTGATGTACAGAATACGTAGATAACGGCTATGTGATGGGTCTATTTACACTGTATAAGTCAAGAACAGTGATACACTTAGGAAGATAACTATGTTTGCAAGTTGCAACTACTCTTCAGTATTATGGATATGCTCTGAATACTCTACTATTCAGTGCATGTCCATAATGAGTGTAGGTTCTGCCTATACGTAAAAACCTAAGTTGTGTTTTGACAAAACGAAGATGAAATAAAACGAACATACGAGTATACAGAACTCTAAATTCTTGCTATGAAATTGACCGACCTTTAACTGCTTCGCACATTTCCGGCATAGCAGCCGCGAGCGACCTAACAATGGAAAATTGCATAAAAGTAGGGTACCTAACTATGTCGCTCTCATTCGACGTGTTCGTATCTATAGCATTTTATATCTGCTACAGTGGACATGCCTTTTGTTGAAGTGCGACCTAGACAAGTAGTCTTATTCATATCCCACAGAAACATATTACCGGCTGCAGAAAATTGACGTCTAAAATTATGTAAGTTTCTTTTAGCAGTTCCAACTGAAAAATGAACGGCATAATGAGAGTCGGACGTATTATTAGGCATAAGTTTCAAGTAATATCTTCTACTTATTCAGCTAGAGCTAAAGTAATAAAAACTTTTCAGCATTCAATGAAAGTATTTATAAACACGATAACAAAGGAAAGCGCTAATGCGAAGAGGGTGAGTGCGCATGACTGGGCGTTACCGCGTAAATGGCGTGGCCATCTTTGACGTACTTGGGTGTGTCGGGTGGCGCGCTTTTCGAAACTATAGCCACGTGTATAACAAGTTTGTATGTACGGATACGAACGGGATGCGTTTCATGACTTGCGACATGCGTTTTTAAACCCACACTGATTTATGTTACGAAATATTGGGCACAGATGAATTACATCGCACATAATTTTATTATTAGAAATAGCAATAGCACAAATGGAAAAATGCACTTAATAAAATATTATTATGCAGTTATTTTTGTATTGTTGCTAAGGGGATGGGTGCTGATTACTTATCACATTATTAATAGGAGTCATTTAAAGTAGCAAAAATACTGAATTCAAACTATTAAAACTTACCATCTGGCTGTGTGCTACTAGAAGAGCCGTCATCAGAGAAGCCATGCCGGGCGCGCTTGGCGGGGCCCGCTCCCGGGTTAGAGGCACTGCCGCCCTTCTTGCGCTCCCGGCGATACAGATATGCACCCCTATAATAAACACAAATCAATAAAACACGAAAAAGTAACTATATAGCGCAACAGCAGCAGTAGTTAATTCCTATTACTTTTTCAAATCACATTTTGCAAAATAACAAAGAAAGGTTTTTTTTACAAATGTAGCATTTTTAAAAGTTAGTCTTACAGTTGTAGTTGAGATTTCTCAGCCAGATCTCTTTGCAGCTGTCTGTTTTCTTCAGTATCTTTCAACACAAAGTCTTCACTAACGCAGCGGTCCCAAGAAGAGTTCCAACCTTGGAAGTGTATCAAATACTCCACAGTACGGCGGCCACGTTTGTCCTTACTCTCTATCACTTCCAACACCTGTTTACAAATTATATGTTGAAGTGGAATTGCTGACTTTGTAATAAAATTCGAATATAAAAAAGTAACATTAAAAAAAAAAAAAATATTTTGTTTTTTTTTATTTTTGCACTTTTGCACAAGAGGACTCAATTTGAAGCCATAGGCTAGGCAGAATAATACACTACACCTCTGTATTAACACATATTACCAACTCTTTTACTACACCCTAGTTATACCCTTGTACTTCTATGGCTCCAGTTGCCAAACATTTTGATAATGTTAGTGCCCTACTCAAAAATATATTCTAGCAGCAGCAGCAATACATGGATAGATGAAATAATAATAGGCATGGATTCAATAGGAATTATTAATGTAAAAAATACAAAGCCAACATGAGGTCTTGCCCCACCCTTCCTGCACCAAGTCTTAGAATTAGCCACAAACTTTATTTTACTTCATCAGTAAAACAGGGACTCCCTAAACTAGATATAACTAAAAGTAGCACAAAGAAACACAACTTATTTTTTTTTTTTTCAAACCTTGTAGGTAGAATATTTTGTGACACTAAAAAATAGTCTTGTGGAATATTTATCCCATTTTTTGGAACAGTATTTCACAAACTGAGCTATGTAGAAGACCTGCAAGTTTATAAGGAAGTTTGTTATGTAAAGTTTGTGGTCTCTTTTGATCAATTTCCTATAAAAAAAGTTGCAATCTGTTGGCAAAAAAGTTTTATGTAATTATAACCTAGCTGTTGTTTAGTAGTTGTGGCAGTTGTATTTGGAGTATTAAAGCTGATACATATGATTTAGTACAGGGCGTGGTTACACCTAGCACTGCGGTCCTTACCTTGGAGTCGTAGAGCACCTTGGCTTTTGTTGGATCCGGTTCATAACACAAAACGCGCTCGCCTTCACTGAATTTATAACGAACTCCCCTGGTTGATACCATTGCCGGTTTTTCTTCTCCAATGACAAGAATTAATCAATATTCTGATAATATAAGTTATGTAATTCAATAAGTGTGATTAAAAATTTAATTAATTTGCAGAAAACACAAAATCACAAAGTAATATTTTACGCGCCGATTGCTTGATTATTTTAAAGACTGACTGATATAATATTTAAAGTATTTCTTATTTAGCGTCAGCAGACACTGCAGCCGGGTGTGTGCGACACGCCTATTTCACAAAAATAATGTTTTGTTTGGGCGTCGGCCGATGTTTATTTTGATTTCAGCTGTCAAACATAAAAGTATACAATAGCCCATTTTCTTTTTTTTCACTGGCAACACAGAGACGACAATGGCGCTAGTAGTACGATGTTTTCCCAAAGTTATAAAATAATAAATTAACCCGAAATTGCAGCTTGTTTGTGTATTTTATTGGTGTATTTTTATTAAAGTACTGTTTCATCATTAATAAATTATTGAAATTAGCATTTAAACGTAAGGAAGATTGAAAATCAAAAGTTAAAATCAGCTGAATGAAGAAAATAAACATGGTTGAACTGGCTATGAGGTACATAGTTGATTTCATGATAAATACAACCATTTGCACGTTGCTTTAATACGTATAAAATAAATTGAAACTGATTATTTTAATATTCGTACCGCACTTTTAATCTGGCAAGGGCGTTGACGTATTCCCAGACGTGTTCTATACGCAGTGCTATTTACATAAGGACTTGGGCGTAGGCAGGGTGTGGCGAACAGGGCAGTGTGGGGGCAGATATCCAAGGGCGTTGGCAAGGAAGAGGAACAAAGCCTAGTATTAACACGTTTCTGTGTATGCCTAGTGAGCATGAGATTGAAAACGAGTTTCAGTGCGTATAGTGAATTGGCCCCTGTTTAAAAACGATACACTCGAGGACTTTATTTTTGTTCTTGGTGTTTTTGTTTATTTTTACATTTCATAATATTTACATTTTTGAATATTTCTATACAAAAACTATAAAGTCCTACTTACTAATTTAAAAAGTAAAAGAAAGCCAATCAGCAACAGGATAATGTTTTAACGGCATAAGTACCTACCTATAAATAAGGCCTGGATAAACATACTGTCCGTGTCCTTACATAACATAAACATGCGGTTCGATATCATTGAGGAGTTTGGGTTCAACGGCTAGGCATCAATTGAATTGAAACATGTAAATTAAGAATTAAGAAACAGTGTTCAACTCAGACCTCTTCACTATGTTTTTGGCAGGCACGGTTTAAAATATCATATTTGATTGCTCGGGAACAAGGTCAAAGGGGTATCTTTGACCTTTGACCTAGCTACGCCCTTGGTTGGGGGAGGTTGTGAGCAACATTGTGAACGTTGAGGGTTTATATGTTCTCATAGCAAATGTGTTCGTGTAGGTATGCTTTGAATGCTTTCAGCATTTTAATAATTATGGCACCGGTTCAGTTTCAGTCGAAGAAGCAGTTGCGGAAATAATAATGATGAGCGTTTAATTTGGTGTAATTTTATAGACCCTATACCCTATCTATTATTAAGACTACGCCGCCGCCTGTCTGTCTGTCTGTCACAGACCTCGTATATTTTGATCCGTAATAGATAGTCCACTGATCGGATAATACCTACGTGTTACTATAATTTCAGTCGGGTATTACTTTTACTTGAAAACCACGCATTGATGTGGAGTTGCGAAAACCAGACTGTATTACCTCCTACTATGATACCTACATATCATGGCAAATAAAAAACCGTAAATTAATATAGTATTGGTAATACATACAGCGACACATCAAGCTATACATTCCCAGTTTTAGCTGACCTCGCATTGAATAGGTTTTTTGTACAATGAGAAGTAAGCATTTAAGGTGAATGGGTAGTTGTAGCCCGCGAAATTCAATTTTTCTTACGTTTTTTGCAATTTTCAGGTCAGTGTCAGGTTGTATCTTGATCAAAATATGATTCGCGACTATAAACGGTACGTATTTACAGAATTATAATAATTAGAATCATTAATACATCTTTCTAAGTTAGATTTCTACCGTTAAGAACAAATCTCGTATGGAAAAGTGTTAAATGTAGAAATCTAACTTAAAGAGATATATTAATGATTCTAATGACTATGATTCTGTAAATAGGATGTCTATAATAGTCGCGAATCATATTTGGATCAAGATACAACCTGACACTGATCTGCAAATTGTAAAAAACTTAAGAAAAATTAAATTTCGCGGTCTACCACTGCGCATTCACCTTAAACTGGAAAATAATATGTTTAGCTTGATACGTAGTCGTGCGTAATTTTACGAGTTCATTTCGCACCTGACTGGTTTTAGCTTTTATAATCAAATGGATTAAATTTATTTACCGGCGCCCCTACTACATGGGACTTAAACATAACTACCGAATTCTGGGTGTATGTAGGTACCATAGATACACCTCTGATTAACCCTTCGGGGATTATAGGCGTAATGTCATGTTAGTTTTACTTGTTACATATCACTTGTTATAGTCGTAACAATGGTTTGTAACACAATCGGTCAGTCACACGAGCCCGGTACCTACTGCAAAATGATTGTTTTCTTCAATAGAGGCTGCATTTAGGGTTCCGTACTTCAGAAGGAAAAAACGGAACCCTTATAGGATCACCGTATGTCTGTCTGTCCGTCCGTCTGTCACAGCCAATTTGTTTCGAATCTAATGGACCGATTAAGTTGAAAGGGGTTTGAAGGTTTTGGCCCTAAAATCAGCCGCCATTTTGATTTTTTTTCAGAATCGCGGTGCACAACAAAAGTTATATATTTAGATAGAGGACACTTATACAAACAAAAAATGATATGTAACATAATATCCTAAAGCGTCAGGTTTCGGAGTTATACACCGAAATATAATTCGAAAACAACAAGGATTTTTTTGTTTTTTTTTTCCCTCCAGGTAAGCATATTGAACTATTGAGGTAATAGAAACGTTATGAAACCTTTATGGAGAAGAAACAAATGAAGAATAGACATTTTTTAAATAAATAATTAAACACGGCAATTTATAGTTCGTTTTTTAATCCCAGTGTAACACTGGCCCGTGCGTAGTTTACAGAAATTAATTGGAAACAAGCTGATGATGGTTTCTATTTGAACTATACTACTCACCACCGTGCTAAAGTAAATTTATAGGGTATATACTGCTAGGGAAAGATTCAATTAAACAAGTACCTTCTTACACAATACAAGTTTATTGGAATTAATACATAATTAAGGCACACATACAAACAAAGTGGCGAGCCACTAAAATAATGCCTCTTTCCCTGCTACTATGGCATTCACCCACACAACTAGTCTCCGTACCTAGTGGTATGGGTGAAAACCTGCATGAGACAAATAGCAGTTTCTCAGAGTCGCTATGCGAGTCCGCGAGGGAATAGATCAATAACCTTACTAGCTCACGTACATGTGTCGACCTATTTGGACTGTGCTCATATGGGGAAAATAACTAATATGCTAAACAAACCCGAGACACAATATCTTACAACACTGGTCTTAACACCTAGCCTTTTTACAAAAGGCCTAACTCTCTCATAGGTTAAATTATACTCTTACACAATAACCTCTCAGTTTTGAACTCAGTTAATACCAATCAGTTAAAGTCTCTCAGTTGACCACATTCAGTTAGTTCTGACCTCAGTCAGTTGACGGATCGTCGGTCCTTGGCTTCGCTCACAGGAGGTTCCTGTGAGCACACGCGAACGCGGCCTACGGACGAGATGGTGACGCTTTCGTTACCTGGAGTGGCGTACTTCCCTCATAACCGGGAACCGGCTAAGTAAGGCCTTCCTGAACGTCGGATGACCACACCGCAAGGGATAACCTTAAAGCCGCCTGCGCTCTGATGAATTCCAAATCATCACACAACGGCGCAACATCCAGGCATCAATTTAGCTGCGCATAGCACCAATCAAAAGAAGGCTAGCATAACAAGCCAGACCTGTAACAACGTCCTCGTGTCAGAACACACATGCAAGAGACCTGGGCTATAGGCTGTCCAGCAAGAATAAAGCAAATGGTTTAATACTCACAGGATTCTGCTCTTACTGGAATTTATACTAAAACCCCATTGGGTTATTTGGGCACATCCCGTTCCTCTCAGGATATAAAGTCCCTCTCAAACAGCCCCCAGGCTCGTGTTCTTGGTCGTACTAGCCCGGACACGGAACACCGTTTTTTCCAAACCAATCTGACAGTTTCTCGAATAATCTTCCACAGACTATATAAGATTATTATCGATTTTTATCTTTAATACATTCGACATTGTTTTTTTTAATTTAAAAATATGGTGAATTATGAATGTTTGTTTATTTGTTTTAATTTACTGATAAACTGTAATTAATTTACTAAACACAAAAAACCGTCTTTGCGTTACGTAAACCACCATGACAAACGCCCGCTGCTATTCCACGACAGATGTCGCTACTATTTAGTTTTGCAACGTCACACCAGGGACTAATCTGACAAGTGTAATGTCAAACTTCTATACTAAAAAAAACGAAAACACAAAAGACTTAAATGTCAGATTAGTCTCTGGGATTAAAAACGAACTATAAATAGCCGTTTTTAATTATTTATTTAAAAAATGTCTATTCTTCATTTGTTTCTTCTCCATAAAGGTTTCATAACGTTTCTATTACCTCAATAGTTCAATATGCTTACCTGGAGGGAAAAAAAAACAAAAAAATCCTTGTTGTTTTCGAATTATATTTCGGTGTATAACTCCGAAACCTGACGCTTTAGGATATTATGTTACATAACATTTTTTGTTTGTATAAGCGTCCTCTATCTAAATATATAACTTTTGTTGTGCACCGCGATTCTGAAAAAAAATCAAAATGGCGACCGACCTTAGGGCCACCCTCCATACAAAAATCTTCTAACCCCTTTGGTACACATATGAATCTCTGTGACCCAAATACAGACGTGTAACGTAAATAAATCAATTTTGAATATGGGGGTCATTTTTTGGGGCAAAGTAGAAAAAAAGAAGTGTCGCAATCTGTACCGTGTGACATATGAACTAAGAACTATTCGTATGTTTGGACTTCATATGTTACTGAGATCTGCAAACCATTTTTCTAAAAATATACAGTATGTACCGTACTAGCAGTTGCCTGCGACTTCGTCTGCGATCCAGGATGAAAAGTAGCCTATGTCCTTATCCAGGTCATGGTCTACTCAAATGCCAAATTTCAACCAAATCCGTTCAGCCGTTTTGGCGTGAAAGCGTAACAAACAAACACACTTTTAAAACGTTTAACCCGCACAAGTTTCGATCCCGTGGGAATATCGGGATAAAATTTAGCATATGTGGTAATCCAGGGTGTCAGCTACCTCAATACCAAATTTTATCAAAATTGGGCCTGCCGTTTGTGCGTGAAGAAGTAACAAATATACAAACACACTCACAGCCTTTATAATATTTGAAATAGACGCGAGAAATGAATAGCTAACTTTGCATTCCTAGATCCAGGACAGCTCTACTGCGTAAAAGTATATTCTGTATGGCGCCAATTCTTTATAAAGGGTGTTTTTTTTAGAGGTTTGGTTTATAAATTGGCCACACTGTTTCTAGTGATTGTTAATTTGACAGTTGGTGGTATATTTGTGGTCAGTACGTTTTGCCATTTCACATTTCACAAGACCCACTTCAGAACAACGCTTGCAAATTGTGCAAAGAACGATGACCATATTTGTATGAGACCCGTCCCCCCCCTTCAACAGAATTTTTGTATATGTTAGTAGGTTCACAAAGATCTATAGAAAGTCTAGCAACCGGTTTTAACTTCAAAATCCATGGGGTTTAGAAATAAAATAAAAATAAAAAAATCGTTTTATTAATTTTTCCTAATTCGATAGGCCCGTCCCCCACCCTGCAACAGATCTTTTGTTTGTGTTATCAGGTTCATAAAGATCTATAAAAAGACTAGCAACCAGTTTTAACTCTAAAATCCATGGGGTTTAGAAATAAAATAAAAAAATGTTTTATTTATTTTTTCAAATTCAACAAACATGTTAAATAGTAGATTAACCAGAAATGGGATAAAGTAGTGTCTTGCTGCCGCGGGCGCTATTTTGAATCCTAAACGCAACGAAGGATTCTAGGTTTGAGTTAACTCCTGAGCGAAACGAGGGAGTTAAGACTTGAATCCTTGAGTGCAGAGGGATTCAAGCTCGCCCAAGACGAAGACACCTTTATCCAAGAAGAGAATACCTACTCTACTTTTCGCACGTACTGCGAAGTAATAAAAACCAATTCGATTATTTATTTATTTAATGCACAATGTACACAACCATAGTTACACGCTAGGCTTAAACTAGTGAGTATAATATGACCCTGTTAGGGCGCAGCAAGATAACATCAAAATCCTGGCCTGATCGCGTCCTCTCCGATCAACAGAACTGTTGCTTCTTTGCCAGCATCTATGGTATACAGCCATAAGGTTGTTGAAAACAACTTACAAGAGTAAATAAAATGAACCAGTGCACTCTATACGCCACAATAATTAATGAAAAGTGGGTAAGTACATACCTGTATAAGTCCATTTTGAACAATATGCTCAGCTAAATCAGGTCTACTTTGGGGCAAAGTATCCTGCAGGATATGTCGCCTTTGCCGTAAAATAGACCTTGGGCATAAAACACATCGGCTTCCGGTTTCCTTTTCAGTAAACAAAACAAAGTCCTTTAACGTGGCAGGGTCAAACGAGAAGCTATCAATCAAGTCCAATAAACATGCAGGGGTTAGTAAGAGATCTAGGTAAAACAATCCGATATTGAAAATAACAAAGACGCGTCTCCTTCGTAGACGAGCATATACGAAAAAAAAATTGGACGAGTAATGAATGACGTTTATTGTTTTATTTTTTTATAAATGGCATCTCGTAGTTGATCTTGAAAGGTTTAAAAATCAAAGAATGTGGTGTACAAACTGTTATTTTGTGCCGAAAATACTAACATGAAAACATGATTTTTCTCGGAATATCCCGCACTTTTAAGAGATGTCGTCATTTTAAAAATTGATCAGCTTGCTAAGGCGGTTTGAATGAGATACATTTTAAGTCTGTTGGTCAATGTAAGGGTTGGGGGGACGTTGTAACGAAATTAACACTAAAACATGATTTTCTCGGAATATCCCGCACTTTTGAGAGATGTCGTCATAGTAAAAATTGATCAGCTTGCTAAGGCGGTTTGAATGAGATACATTTTAAGTCTGTTGGTCAATGTAAGGGTTGGGGGGACGTTGTGACAATATTAACACTAAAACATGATTTTCTCGGAATATCCCGCACTTTTGAGAGATGTCGTCATAGTAAAAATGGATCAGCTTGCTAAGGCGGTTCGAATGAGATACATTTTAAGTCTGTTGGTCAATGTAAGGGTTGGGGGACGTTGTGACGGAATTAACACTAAAACATGATTTTCTCGGAATATCCCGCACTTTTGAGAGATGTCGTCATAGTAAAAATTGATCAGCTTGCTAAGGCGGTTCGAATGAGATACATTTTAAGTCTGTTGGTCAATGTAAGGTTGGGGGGACGTTCTGACTCATCGTCCTTTATTTTGAAAAACATGGTTCAGTTCGCCAAACTTACCGTGCCATACGTCCAGTTTACGGTCGACATAATCGTCCATCCGAGCAAGTTATTCGGAAAACAATGGATCGTTTTCGTACCACGCACACTCTAGTTGATAATACGCATCCACAAAGACGCCGTACAGTGCGTACAGAAGAAGTTACTGCTGCATTGGAGCGTAGCGTTGAAGGGGACCCGCCCGAATGAGTCGATTCGCCATTGCCGTCAATGGAGAGCGCTATAGAGCAATGATTGCCGACTTTTTTGTTCCCCAGTTAAATGGTATTGATGTGGCAGAGCTGTGGTTTCAACAAGATGGTGCAACATGCCACACAGCGCGCGACTCCATCAATTTATTGCGGGAAACTTCGAAGAGCGCATCATTTCGCGTAATGGATCTGTGAGCTGGCCTCCACGATCGTGTGATCTCACACCTATGGATTACTTTCTTTGGGGATATATGAAGTCACACGTCTACGCAGATAAACCGCAGACGTTGGACCACTTAGAAGCCAACATTTGCCGCGTTATTGCCGATATACGGCTCCAGTTGCTCGAAAAAGTGGTCGAAAATTGGACTTCCCGATTACGCTTCATTCGGGCCAGCCGTGGCGCCCATATGCCCGAAATCATTTTTAAGCACTAATGGCATAAGAATATCTTTTAAATTAAACCAATACTATGATAATGAAATTTATTTTTAGGTGTTTTATTTGATTTTGAATTTGTGTACCTCTAAAAAAAACACCCTTTAATACTTAGCCAAAATATTAGAGGGAATATACAAAAGAAAAATTAAGAAGGGGGGCTTGTGACTAAGTAATAACAGCCACACGTGTCGATCGTTAAGGTGCGCTTGCCGCGGTTGGTCCGTGGATGGGTGACCATCTTTACATGCCAAGACCCCTCCGTGCCTCGGAAAGCACGTTTAAGGTGTTGGTCCCGGCTGTCATTCGTGGATCTTTGACAGTCTTTACGGGTCGTCAGAAGTCCGAAAATCGGACAACCAGTCTTACCATAGAGGTATCATATTACCCAGTAACTAGGTTATGGAGATCAGATAGGCAGTCGCTCAATGTAAAATACTGGTAGGGTAAAAAGCCTTCTGTTAGAGAAAGCCTATTACAGCACTGACGAATTTCTGACTGATAAATTATTCTGACTTTTGTGAAATATCTAGATTTTGTTTCTTTTTGCTTTGACATTTAATTGGCTATTTTATTATGAAATAAATTTTCTATAATCAGTTATTGACACTATGCTGTAGCATATTTTAATTTTTAAGTTCTAATTAGTAATGTTAATCGCTTTGATAATGTATAATTATTTGATGTTTATCTCATACGAGTATATACACCTATATATTTTGTACGCCGTTGAGGCATAACATGACTAATTTAATTTAATGTAACATCTTGCATGCAGTGTATACTCATGTTTTGGAAAAATAAATTATCTGATCTGATCTTAATTTGTCCTTCTTCTAAGTTTATAATCACACACATACATAGGTAAACCGATTTCAAAACATTTTTTGATTAATTGATAGCAATTTAAATCTAATAAACGATCCATTTTTTCTTTCTGTCTTCCATGGCCTTTTTTTTTTTTTTTTTTTTTTTTTTTTATGGATGGGAAATCATCAAATGACCCCTCCCGCTCTGGGTGGAGCGAAGGGAGTGTCAGACTCTTACTGACTAAAACCCATCCGTGTTCCTTCCTTAGCCCTTTATGTTCCGGGGTAGCGGTAACCCTTTCGGACAATCCCGCACCCCCGGCAGGCTTCGGCCCTGGCAGGCCCCTTCCTTTATGCTGACATCTCTTTGAGGCGCGCGTGGAACACGTACGCGCCGTCCGGCACGGGCCTGGTCCTGATCGGACGGTGAGCTACCCATTACTCTCCGTCCGCAGGCCCGCACCTACGGTGGCCGGGAGTCGTCACGCGGCTCCCGACGCCCGGAGCGTCTACCGCGGCGGCTGGGGTGTGAGGCTCTCTCCCTCAGCCGTTCCGCCACCTCCTTCGCTAGCATGACTGCTTCGCAGAAGGAGGTGACCGCCTCCCACTCCCTCTCGCCCCGGACATGGCTTGAACCAGGGCCGGACGCGAGAGGTCGCCGCCGCTGTCGATCGCCTCTACGAGGGCACGGCGGTGCTCCGCCCATGCGGGGCAGACCTCCACCGTATGCTCCACCGTGTCCTCTGGGCGATCCTCGCAGTGGTGACACCCGGGCGTCTCCTCCCGCCTGATGATGTGCAGGAACCTCCCAAAACATCCGTGTCCGGTGAGGACCTGCGTCAGGCGATAGGTGAGGACGCCGTGACGCCTCTCTAGCCACTCCTCAAAGAGGGGTCTTATCGCCACTATTCCATGGCCTACATTGTAATATTGAAGGTGGAAACGACCATAATATTTATAATATTTATGACGATTTCAAGTTGCAAGGATGTGTATGGCACTGGTACTAAACGTCACATCCTTCCCAGGTCCTAAATTAGCATAGGTTATAGGTACTAAAGTGGGTAACTACTCGAAAATGTCAGTAGGATAATTTCAGTCGTAGGCCATTTGAGCGTGAACTTTATAACCCACGGAGACGTGATTCAATGTTTAATTATCTACAAAATATGTCTGTCAGTAAATTGCCTGTTATATAATTATTTAAACATCGTTAGGTAAATTTAGGAAAAATAATAGTAAACAACAGTTTCATAAAAAAAATATTAATTTAATTAAATAGGTTCTAATGAACGTAAAACATAATACTACAAACGTATTGAAAATAATACGCTATTAGTACTGTACAATTAGATTCCTAGGTTTTGGTTTGGCATCATTTTAATGGTGGTAGAGAGGAGCGGAGTATCCGACGGGAGCGGCGAACTTGGCAACTGGGGCAGCGTGGACCACAGGGGTGGCGGCGTACGCCAGCTTGGCGACGGGGCCGGAGTGGTACACAGGGGCAGACTGGTACGCAACGGGGGCAGCCTGGTATGCAACAGGGGCAGCCTGGTACGCAACAGGAGCGACCTTGGCGACGGGGGCGACCACCTTAGCCACGTGACCGAGGGCCTCCTTGCGCACGACAGCGTTGAAACCGTTGTGATCGTCAGCAGTGTAGTCCACGGTGCGCTTGGTGCCGTCGGGGTCCACAACGGAGTAGGAGCCCTGCACGACGTCACCGTCGCGGGTCTCGTGCTGGCTCTTGGAGTCGCCGGTGAGACCGTCCTGCACGTCATATGCGAAGCTGTACTGGGGGTGCGAGTTGTATTCTTCGACGGCGACCTTGGCGACGGGTGCGGCGTACGCTACGGGAGCGGAGTGTACGACAGGGGCAGCGGCGTAAGCTTGGTGGGCGACTAAGGCGGGAGCCGCGGCGTACGCCTGATGTCCAGCGTAGGCGGGTGCAGCGGCGTAAGCCACTTGAGCAGCCGGATATACTCCAGCGCTGGCCGTAGCCACCAAGCATGCGAACACTACGAACTGGAAAAAATAAATTAGTTAATTTTAGAACAAAGATCCAATTTTTTTCACTGTTTCAATCACTGATAGGTTCTTGCTTTATAAATAAACTTGAACAGCCAGTTCTTGTATGTAACTTTGTGGTACCTTGAATGCCATTGTGTGGTGTGTGAGTTGATCGAGGATGTTGAATGATGTCTGACGAGAAGAGCTTGGAGCTTTTATATGGCTGGCGGGGGCGCACCCTTTCACCGCGCGTTGTCGTGCGTAAGTCACACGGCCGTGAATTAGAGCCCCAGGGCGATTAATGATCCCTAATATTTTCGGAAGCTGATTTTGTGATAGCAATTTGTTATTCTAATCAAAGGTGCTGATATTGTTAGGTTAGGTCAGTTGTTTTTTCCTCGATAATCTTTTATGGTTTGTTAGCTACGTTCGATGCATTACAAGAAGGATTAAATTCATTTAAAAAGCTCTTCTGCTTAAATGCATAAATAAATAAAGTTAACTAAGAGCGTTAAAGAGAGAGAGCGCGCTTGAGAGTTAGTTAAGAGGCTGAGGTGTTTCAAGTTTCCAGGATTAATTACGATCTTTGTATGTACGTTTTCATGCAAGGTGGTCGGAAAATAACTTGAAAAACATTTCATTCAACATACTCGTACCTACCTACTTTATCTTTGTAATCTCATTGATTTGGAGTGAATCAACTTTAGTATTATCATAATTATAGATTTTTTTGCTACTTCCCAATCCCACCAGTAGGCACGAAATCATTTCAAAATAACGTGATTAAATTACTTTTAGACACAACAAGTTGAATTAACCGAAAGTTAATAAAATTATGTCAATGGGTAGATATTTGAGTTGGAATTAGACTGATTACAGTGAATATTTAGTTCAGTTATATTCTTCTTTTCCTATTCCTTGCAACTGCCAATAATTGACGCTTAGCCTTGTGAGCTCTGCATGTCGTAAGGTTCGATTAAGCTCTGGAAGAGGTACATGGGTTTCTCTGTTAAGCATCTTCCTATTGGAAACAATATTGAAAAAATCGGCCAAAAAGCCTGATTTCCATAGATTTAGGGGTACCTTTTTTTTTTTTTTTTACCGAGGGGTACCTAATGCTCGTAATTTTAAGATCGTTCACATCTCAGTCTCAATCTGTCAAAAATACCTCTAGCTTCATTTTGACAAGTTTTTGACATCTATTTGTCGCCGAGATGAGACTGCGATTAGCTTTTGAACGCTTTAAATTACGAGAATTGGCCTTCAAAGATTTTGTCGTAAGCGTAATTCAAAATCTAAAAACCAGAGAGGGTAAATGTTTTAAATATGTTGATGTTTTACGTAGATTTGTGATTATATCCAATTATATGTTTTTTTTTTATGTTGATTGTAACTTTCTAATAAAAATCTAATGTACTTTATTGGAAAATCGAAAAATCCTGAGATTTACAAAATCCGGCTGCAATCCTGTTAGGAGCCTAAAAATCCTGTTATCTCAGGACAAATCCTGAGATATGGTAACTTTACATCTATTTAAACCAACGCTTGGGTGGGCTTCATTCCTCTACGTGAACCATTCCTGAAGAGTAAGCTGTAATTTCCGTTAAGAAAAATTGGGTAGTTGCTGCATACATAACATGTTTGTTATCTTTGCTGATCTTTGTTTTGGGTAATTATTTACACATGATTTGGCTGATAATTATGTATCATGCATATTTAAATCTCTTGATTTAATTATGCATGATGCATAATTTATCAGCCGATTTGTAAGAACAAATCTGAGGTTAGTAACAGATTATGCTGCGTCCGATTTAAAAGGGTGCACTCGGTCGCGCTTAATTTAATTTAACGGTCTTTAACGGTTTGTCGAGATCAGTTCCGCCCTTTTCACATGGCAACTATACAATTTCACACACACATGTATAATTTCCTGTAACGAGAGACGCGGCCCTCTGTCGGCACAGATCAAGGTCGATGTAATCGGAGCAGCTGGTCGTCGCCGCGGCTCTTCGGCTACACTTGCACTGCTTTCCAGTTTCCATGACGACCACGAATACTAGCAACTGCTAGAATTTTATTGGGACACTGGTTTTTGGTGTTTAGAACTACTGCTTAGAGTGGTGTTCTGCGATGGTCCTGATTCTGGGGAACGTAACAGACATAAAATTACAATTGATCGCAATGGTTTTAATTTTTCAAACCGTATTAGTTATCCTGCAAACCTACGGATTGTAATTGAAAGTGTTATTACTAAATACGGTTCGGGTCGAGAAAAGTTTTATTAGGATTTTCCATGAGCAAAGGTTTCATTTGTCACTCGGAGTCTGGAGTCTGGATGCGATACTGGTTAATAGCAATCGTATTCTGGTTAATTACAATAATTAAGGATATAAGTATATACTTAATAATATAAATTAAACATAACTATCATAATGTAATGTCAAATGCAAATAGTTTATTTACTTGAATATGGGTAATAAGAATAACTCATTATGTACAGTGTACACACACAATGAAACACAATAAAAAGGATAATAAAAATAAACCTACCTAACAATAAAAATGAAAACAAACTAAAAGACTTAATCCATCTCCTCAGGTGTAAAAATATCCTTTTCTTCCATCCATCATAATCCCAGTTCCATCTGTGGTCGGGTCTTCTTGTACAGCGGCGCCAGGACGATCTGTTCTGGGTTGTCATAGCAGTTAGGTTCTGCACTTCAGGTGTAAAAATATCTATTATAATTAAATTAAAGTCACTCAGCACTGTACCATACCCCTTCGGCCTTCAGGCAATACCTACATTACATCCTAGATTAGTTTAGGATTCTGTATTAGAGGATCTCTGCTTCTCCTTCAATTACAAATAAAACAATGGCGCCGATTCCCTTGTTCACAAACTAAACTAAATTTAAGTTCAGTGCATCTTTTTCTTTCTATTTCATTAAGAAAAGGACAGAAGATAAATATTAGTTTAGTCCTGTCAAGATAAGATACTCCATAGACAAGTTAAGACGCGATTAAAAACTTGCCTACTAAAAATACGTCAATTTACGTCAGGCGTTGACTAATTTGACAGGACTAAACTAATATTTATTTTCTATCCTTTTCTTAATGAAATAGAAAGAAAAAGATGCACTGAACTTAAATTTAGTTTAGTTTGTGAACAAGGGAATCGGCGCCAATATGTCTCAAGTTTCTAGTTAACGTTGTGTTACTACTTGTGAATCACATAATCTCATTGCAGACGTTACAAAATAATAAGTAGGTAGGTATTCATTTGTTTGTGTGACTAAAGATGTCTTGCTACTTACTATAGATAAGCGCTACTGCTGAACATGAGGTCTTGGATTCGATTCCCGGTTCGGGCAAAGTGTTATTGGGTTTTTCCATCTGGACTTTCTCAGTAGCAGTCCAGAGTTTGAACTTGTGCCCGGATGATGGCAATAAACTCTAAAAATGTCGAGGGTGTACCTACTGTAGGTGCAACTCTGCCTGACTCCACTAGGAATACAGGCGTGATATTATGTTACACATACATATGTACTCGTAGGCTACTACCATATCAGAAACTAGTTGCGCCCTACGGTTTCACCCAAGTGTCGATCCCGTGGGAATATCGGGATAATAACTATCCTATGTCCTTTCCCGGGACTCAAACTATCTCTGTAGCAAACATCTAAATTGGTTCAGCGGTTTAAGCGTGAAGAAGAGGTAACCGACCGACAGACACACTTTCGCATTTATATAGTATGAATTCAGAATGAATAAATAGCATACTGAGACTTTTTTATTAATAAACACGGAATTAAGTTAAGCCACTTTATCAAGGGTAAGGTCACTTTATCAATATTTTTTTCGAATTATACGGTTGTTATTATAATTACGAGGTCTACTTAAATTTAGGTTAGTAACAATAAGTAATACTTAGTGAGAAGTGTCTTCATTTCTGTGACAGATTCAATGAACAACTTACAAACGCAGCTTTTCGTATGAGATGCATGTACTGCATATACTATTTCAAATAGATGCATATCAGCACTAAGTACCACAAAGTGCTTACTTAGTACGAAAACGAAGAAATGAGGCAGCCATAAAAAGCTGGACCTATATTTACAGCCGCGACGTGTGCTCTTGTTACCGTCTGTACTGTGTTGCGCAAGCGACTCCGCCCGCGCGCTCAAGGATGACTCGCCTACTACACAATGTTATTACATTTTAATCATCTAATTTTCTAAGATGTTTGACAAGGCTACTTAATTATTTGTTTTATAAAATGTGTTATTATTCAGAACTTACTTTAAAAATTAATGAGGACAATGTAAACAGCCACAAGTGGGTTTTATTTAGTTGGTTATTGCGAAAAATAAAGCAAGCTATATCTTCTGTGAAAATCTATCTCTTCTATCGTTTGTATCATTGGACTAGAGAACAACATAAAACTATAAACAAATAAATATAACGTCCCGCCGCGCGTTGTCATGAAACTCCGACATGTATACATCGTGAGAATTTATCGGAGAGTTCCGTATGCTATTTAAAGGTGTTGCAAGTCTATGTAAGCTTCTATTAGTATCGTATTAAACCTTTTTTGTAGTAAAGACTAGTAAGCTACAGTCCTTCAGGCCGAATTTTGGCCATGGCAGTCAATCTCGGCGGAGATTAGCCATCGAATTGTGAACAGATACAGGTGCACTCCCTCTAGTTAGTGTTAATGGACGGCAATCCGACAGGACCGGAGATAGATCAGGCGCAGGACCAACGGTTTACCGTTATTTTCGAGGCACGGGAGTATCATACCGCCAACTTCCAAAACCCCTAAGAAAAAAAAAGACGTGGGCTTTAGTAGTGGATACCTAAACAAAAATGTGTATTGTGTCTTGTTGGTCTAGTAAAGTATCCAGGTAGGCAGTTACCTACGCCAGGCTTCGAATCCCAGGTCGGGCAAATTGGAAAATAGGAAATCGTCCATTAGGAAACTCTTAGTAGCATCCCTGAGTATGTTTGTGCATATTACTGTTAATATTAGGATCATCATTATATGGAGACAGCCGGCAAAGCCGCTTCGAGTAATCCAAACTAATATTATAAATGCGAAAGTAACTCTGTCTGTCTGTCTTTTCTTCACGCCTAAACAACTGAACCGATTTCGATGAAATTTGGTATAGAGATAGTTTGAGTCCCGGGAAAGGACATAGGATAGTTTTTATTCCGATATTCCCACGGGATCGAAACTTACGCGGGTGAAACCGCGGGGCGCAGCTAGTGTAGGCATAAATTTTTGATGAGCTGGAACCCTGCCTCTACTTAAAATACTAACAGACAACTAAGCAATTCTTAGATAACATAAACTTGATTCTTATTTCAGAGATTAATCAATGGAGGTAAGTGGCCATGGTCCTGTCGATGGTTGAGGCCTCCGAGCGATGAAAACAAAAGTAGCTGGACGGGTGTGGCCGAAGATTGACGAGTGACGTGACGACGGTGGCTATCGTGATAATCTGTGGCTCGTCATCATTCATGTTTCTGTCAGGTTTGAAGGTTGTTCGAGGTCATAGTTGTCGTATTTCTAGCTTTTATTTCACACATGACGTTATGGTGTTGTGTTCTTTTATATTTTTAAGCATGATAAAGTTTTCCTCAGAGCGTGAAGAAGCCTAAGATGTAAACTAAATAAAGTCAAGTTGTGATTAGGTAAGAAAAGAAATTGAATAGCAACTTACAGAAGGGTTACAGATAACTTTTTCAAATTACGAAAATATAGACCTTAATAATGGTCAAGAAGCAATACTTAAAATCAAATGAAAATAATCCAAACAAGGTAGAAACAGTTAATTAGAGAACGAGAACATCTATAACGGAGTTTTTCAAACCGTTATGTGCAGAAATATGTATCTATTTTGTTAGCTGGTCCCTTTAAACCTATTTGCGTAAAGCGTAGCACATATTAAAATGCACTAACTTATCTACTATACATATGGCACATGACTTTGTAGGCATACATTGTTGTCCTTGTTCTGAATTATAAGCTACTGATATTTTCATTTAGAGGCCTGTGAGTGCTCGTTGAAGATAACGGACTTAAAGTTCATCGGCGCAATTTGCGAACATCTGTTACCATTCCTACGCTACTCGCTCGCAGTTGGCGATTACCGGTATTTTGCACTACGTAACAATAAGTGCCAACTTGTTTTCTTCATGATTTGGTCCAAGGTTAAGATTATTCGATTTCTTTGACAGTTTTACGATATCACGTAACGAAAAGGTAGCACGTCGTCAAGTTGAAGAGTTTAAGCTTTAGTTATCACTCAATAAACATCGTAGAGGTTCAGTAAGTATCGGTAAACGATCATTAAAGAAAATGAGTTTCGATAAACGTTTCATCGATATTTATGCCGCAATATACATTGTACACGTTATGGAGCTTCGATATCCGAATACTGATAATGTCAAGATGACTCAATTATACAGCAGTTAAAATGATGAAATGGTCAATAAATCTGTAATGTGGATGAGTTGTAGGTTGTCGATATAATTATATGTAAATCAGAGTAAAAAAAGTACTACTATGTACCTATTTGAATTTTAATTATTTACTATTTTGTATCACAGTGATTGATTTCTTATAAGTTTTGCTGAATCCACCTGACATACTTAGGTTTTTTTCAAGATCACCGGTGGCAAAATAGCGGTAGCTCCTCCATAAAAGCCTTTTTTCTTGTCTTTTTAATTTTTGTCAATTTGTCGAAATAATTGCTACAATACATTTTTAGTTCCTCCGAACTGCGCTGTTTGTTTAACCCATTAACCATGTTAACCACATAAACACAATACCCAAAGTTAATAAAAATGCACATACATTAAAACAATCACGCCCCTTGCAATCTTTCACTGCTATCGACAACTTACGATTCGCGCTTCGTATCGTTTGAGCCAGAGACAATAGTAGAGTTTCACCTTGACATTATACTGACGGTAACGCGATGGTTATCCGCCCCTGACTGCTGGCCAAACTTTGGGCTTCGGTAATGATAATGATAGACGATGTTATCGGTACCGGGTTAGGTAACGAAGTTATCTGCAAATGGTGATTATAGGATTATAATGGTTTCTGCTGATTGGTTTAAGAGTTTCTTTGGCGAGGTAATTGCAGGGGAAAGGCGTCTGTGTTTATTTACTATGTTAACGTATATTAATGAAATGAGGACAAAATAAAAGTGCCAGGTATCTACTAACCACCTGTGATTTGAAATAACTTTAAACAAATCCAAGTAATTGTACATCAATCAGTTCAATCATAGAGCGAGCAGTGTGATTGCTTTTGTCGAGTCTGAGCAAGCTTCCGTGTAAGTAATTCACGTATCTACGATTTAGAAATAGGTTGGCAATAAAAGGCTAGAGCACCACTGAACTTTTCTCAAAAAAAAAAAAATCGCATTCATATACATTTACGAGGTGCAGAGTGAAGTTTCAAAATCATTTCATCAGTCAAAAATCTATATCCGTTTCAAACTACGATATATATACGTGGGCGTTTCGAAAATGTATTAGCTGCTAAATATTCGTTTAGAGTTTTAAACATTCGTTACTAAGACTCGCATATTTTGTACCTAGAGCTATCGGCAACATGTGTTAGCTACAACTTCGTGATCCACATAGCTGCATGGCTACGCTACTACTCGCCTCTAGGTACTTATGTCATTCCTAGAGCTTTGTCGGGCATGACACGAAGGTGATGCAATGTCCGGAGCACGACCCGGCGAACATACTGTGGTGATATCTTTATGGTTTTAATTACTTGGTATCTAAGTTTAAAATGATTACCCAAAAAAGGACATCATTCATTTCGTATCCAAAAATAGGTAAGGTTAAAAATTGGTACTTTTTAAATGTTATGCTTAAAACACTTGCTATAAAAATATGATATTTGGCATTTCCAATCCCAAATAGCAACCGGGGGGTTAGTTGTAACCTTTCGTTGTAATTACTATTAGTTATTCTGTGATAATAGTAAAAAATGCTCAAGACATTATTTGCCATTAGAAAATAGTCCTTTTTGTTTTCTGGCCGGCACTTTAATGTTTGAGTATAAAATGTTCGGCACTTGAATGATGTCCTTTATGCTCGACAACTTCTCTCAAGAACGAGTCGGAGAATCATGCATAGACAAAGAAAAGCCTCAAAGCCTTGGGCCTTGTAGGTCATATCGGCCTGTATTGATCTACTGCAGCTCAAATTACTTATTTGATTACTCATCCGCAAAATATTTCATCCGCGGATGAAACGTCTCGAAACCTCCTCTCACAGAGAGGAGGCCTGTGTCCCAGCAGTGGGAACATTATAGGCTGATGATGATGATGATGATGATGGATGAAACGTTACCCTTTTAAAATTTGCCTCCCTTCAACTCGATCCTGAGCTAATATGGACCAATCCCTCCTATAAGCGTCTAAGGTCTAGACTATAACGAAACAAGGTTAACCCTTCGTATACATATCGTATATAGAACGTGGATCCACGCGAGACACAATGGCTTTTGAATTGTTTCTGTAATTACGACATTCAACCGGTTTAACGTTATTCGGAAAACTTATTTTGTATTTAGATAGTTGCCCTTAGTTATAACTAAAGACCGGATTATATGCAACATAAAAAGCTTGAAATATGCATGCAAATATGCATGAAAAATGCTTGAAATATGCACGAAAACAGACAGAATATGCAACATTAATTGACTTAATTTTTTTTTTGTTTTGTAAATATTATTTCTTTAGATTTAAGTTTATTGTTAGTAAATACTTGTTTTAAGTTTTACTTTATTAAGTATGTATCTTTATAATTTATTGTTTTTTAATCAAATAAAAAACTATTAAGTTTTAGATTTTTTATTACAAAATCAGCATACATTTAGTAAACTATCCATTGATATATTTTTTAGTTTATGGAGAGGAATATTACTTAAAAGCAATGCTTCACATAAATCCATGCTAAACTGGTTGTTTTGTTTACATTTAGAGCTAGAAGTAGATGCGGTTATAGCTGTTGTCGTGGACCTTTTTTCTGCAATCCTGCGACGTGAACGGGTCTCCCTTGTTTTACCGAAAAGAAATTGCCAAATTATCACTTCCCAAACAAATTTTCGCATAATTTCATTTGCCAAATTATTACTTACCAAAAAATCTCTTTACAAATAATTGTTACGAAAACCTATGTTTGGCAAGTGAACGTTTGAACAATAACTTGTTCACCAACTAGTAGGTACTTTTACCATTTTTTATCTAGTCAAATATTTCAGTTGGTATAACATATTTTTCAAACCTAACCTCGGGGTGCCCTTCCCTCACTCTTGCATCCTATGTCGACGGAGCCCCGCTTCGCGGGGCCCCTATTCCTGTGTAAAGGGTTTAAAGTAACCTAACCAAACCTAACCTCAGGGTGCCCTTCGCTCGCTCTTGCATCCTATGTCGACGGAGCCCCGCTTCGCGGGGCCCCTATTTCTGTGTAAAGGGTTTAAAGTAACCTAACCAAACCTAACCTCGGGGTGCCCTTCGCTCGCTCTTGCATCCTATGTCGACGGAGCCCCGCTTCGCGGGGCCCCTATTTCTGTGTAAAGGGTTTAAAGTAACCTAACCAAACCTAACCTCGGGGTGCCCTTCGCTCGCTCTTGCATCCTATGTCGACGGAGTCAGTCGCAAAGTTTTTTTTATTCGCTCGTTTTATAATTCCCCATTTTTAATTATATAATTCCCAAAAAAAAAATTTTTGTATTTTTTTTCACAGCGAAAATTTTACTAAATGTTCATTGTGTAAAGATTGTTTGCTGTAATAAATCATTTGATTAAAGACCAAATGCCTTAATGACATTATTCCAAGTAATATTCTGCCGAGTAAACATTTGACCAAATGAAAATGTGCCTACTAAAATTATTCCAAATATTACATTGGTATAAAAAAAGGTTGCTAAAATTTGTTTGGGAAATGAAAATTTGGCAAAATCTTTTCGGCAAAACGGCAGGATCCCGACGTGAACACTTGTCTTGACATGTTGGTCTATTTGAAATTTTTTAGTGCACGAAATATTTTTCTCGCAAACTCGACAATACAAAACAGTTCCGTCGTAAGTAAATGTTTCAGGAAAGTCACTTATCCACGAAGACACTTTTTTTTTTCGGGAGGCATTGTAAATTACAGCGATAATATGCATCATCACTAGATCTTAGGAAAAATATGCTATTAGCGCTGAAAATGGCTTAAATATGCAAATGCATATGCAAATATGCAAATGCATGTTATCCGGTCTCTAGTTATAACACTACATTAAGCTATGTGAAGCGAAAATAAATGTATATTTCTGAGTCAATAAGTCAGCAAAACTTACTAATCGTTTCTGAGAAAAGCTGTCTACCTACATTTAGTTACTACGAAACGGATAACGTTCCAAGTGAGTTGAGGATACAAGACTTTATTAGTTAACAAATGAAAATGAATCGTTTTCAATTACATATTCGCGGATGGTCTCACAGGTTTTCCCTAACAGGTGTTCAGCTTCAAGTAGGATTTATGCTGGATGCGTAGGTTATATATTAAGGCACGTATCTGTAACAGTAGTGCGTTGCATTCATAGACAGAAGTGCGTAAGCAGAGAAAGCTTATTAGCCATTCTCTTGCTAGCACGACAGATGACGATTAACACTCGCAAGCAGTAGATAAACTCCTAGGACTCCTAGGACTACTCCCACTTAAATTGAAACTTATTTACCTTCAACTTAAATATGAAATGAACTAGATTTTTTCCTTGCATACAATGTAGTTTTAATGACATTGATTTATGACCATTATTTGAATATTATTTTGTAGCTGTGTTGAAATGCATTTGCCGCAAAAAGCATCGAACTAAGTCGTATTACTAATGTAAGTCAAGCTCGCGAAGTCTTGTAACTATATAAAAACATTTCATCACTTTATTTAATTCGGTCTCATTTGGGACTGAATAATTGATTCGATGTTTGTGAACTTAACATATTTGGTGTGTGAAGTGTTATGTGAATGTTTGCACTTTGTATGCGTTTATCTAGTAATTGATAGCATCGAGTGTAACTGCAAAATGACACAACTGCGCAGTATTAAACTGTCGGCAATGCCCGGAATATCTTTTCGTATTGTGTTCACGCGTTAAGTGGTGCAATTGTCGCTACAGCGCTTACATACGTAAAGCGGTGTAAAGCGCAAGTCGCTTGTCGGGTGGCTGTTCATTATAAACACGTCATGTGCATATTATGCTCTATTTGTAATTGGTATCAGTCTGCGACGGCAGCGGTGTGGTGATCTCACCAGCGAGCGTAAAGCGATTTGTGCGTGAGAGAATATTTTCACGTAGAGAGCATTCTTAGAGGCAATACAAAGCAATGAGACAGCGCGATAAATCTGCCCTGGGTATCACGACAAAATTTAATACTATTAGATCGTAGGGTATCGACTCAAACGTTTTTTCTTTTTCTGATTTCTTCTCGGCATGTGAGATGTATATAGGAGCAGCGGTGGCTCAATAGTACGGTTGCGACTTACGACTTGTAGGTCGTAGGTTTGAACCCAGTGAGGCGCTTTACTTTTAGTAAATATTTCATCACCACTGCTCTCAAAACGGTGAAGGAAAACATCATGAGGAATCAGCATGTCCTAGAACCAAAAATTCGAAGACATGTGATATCTACCAACCCGCACTGGGCCCGCGTGGTGGATTACGGTCCACTCCCTCTCATTGAGAGGCTGTGTCCCAGCAGTGGGAACATCAAGGCTGATTATGCATGTGAGATGTAAAATAGTCCCCAGTTCACATAAGCAGACTGATTTGAGAATTGAAATGGTTACACTTCATTTAGCATACAGTAGTTTAATAATCATTACCGCGGCTGTAAAAAGATCCAATCATGCTGCCCAACATAGTATGCAGATTTTCGTAAGTTCTTCCTAAGGCCAAGCAAGTTGTCATTAAATATTTACTGCTTTATAAACTAACTGGTCATGGTTCCTATAAAGTCAAGAACTTATGAAGCGATCTAAGCGATCTAAGATAATAAAATTGAATTAAGTTTTTTATTGAGATTACTATCTATCTTGAAACTCGTTTAAGTGTGAAGTAATAAATGCAGGTTATAGATTTTGTTAATTTATTGATCGATAGCATACGTTCAACAATAATTATTTTCCTTATTTAAACAGTTAGTACCTATGAAACTTATCCAGTTATCTATTTCTAGGAAAACTAATAGAGCTTTTCTGTGTTTAGCTGATATTATGCAGATACACATTCATTTGGCTTTAAAACTAAGTTATACCACAGAATACTTAATAGTACTACGTATTTATACATCACATATGAGTTGCTATGCTTAAGCTACGTTTATAAAATTAAATGTCCAATTTAATGATAGCTCCAATCGTGTAGAGGTAACTAAATAAATAATACCTGATTTAAATTAAATCTCGCCCCCTATAACATGGGACTTAACCGTAACTGGCGAAATGTGGGTACACCTCTGCCTAACCCGTCGAGAATTACAAGCGTGATGTTATGTTATGTTAAATTAAATAGTCCCAGACCTTTAAAACTAGCCGTTTTATAGACACGTTTATTTTCCTAACAAGTACTGATAAAATATTTAGCATGTGTGCTAATCTTAAAATTATCAGACGTTTCTATCAGCATATCAGTGCGCATAAAATATGTGATAAGGCTTTAAATAGTCACTTACTTTCTTCATCACGTCGTCTAAAGTGTCAGCTGTCAACCTTTAGGCATATACTATGGTAATGTGGCTTGTAACATATCCTTGAATTTAGTGACTACAACTACGTTCTAGTTTAAGACACTTTTTTTTTTGTGGATGGGAAATCATCAAATGACTCCTCCCGCTCTGGGTGAAGCGGAAGGGAGTGTCAGACTCTTACTGACTAAATCCCACCCGTGTTCCTTCCTTAGCCCTTTATGTTCCGGGGTAGCGGTAACCCTTTCGGACAATCCCGCAACCCCGCAACATAATATAGGTTTTCCAGATGAGCAGGCTAGGTGAGCAGTGGAGGCCCAGTGGTAACGGCTGCGACTTACGAGGTTCGAACCCGGTCAGGTGCTTTAATTTGTATGAATTACCTCATCGCAACTGCTCTCAAAATGGTGAAGGAAAAAATCGTGAGGAAACGAATGCCCTAGAACCAAAAAATCGAAGACATGTGACATCTACCAACCTGCACTGGGCTCGCGTGGTGAATTACAGCCCACTCCCTCTCACAGAGAGGAGGCCTGTGTCCCAGCAATGGGAACATGAACACGGCTGATTATGTGTATAGGTCTTCCAAATAATGTGTAAAGTCAAAGATATTTTCCTAACACTTTTAGAAGTTAATGTGTGTGATAACGTTTGGACATTATCACATTAACTCTTAATAGCAGGTACTACCATAGGTCTACCTAGGGGACCAGTATTTTTAATTTTGTGACAACATTTAGGATTAGAACAGCTCCATAAACATCATGCTTAAACTTGAGATATGTATGGAATTGGTTTCAAATATGCCGGCCGCTGAAAACACGTCAAATTAACGTGACATAGATCCTTATGTCCTAGCCAGAGGTACAGCGCTCGCATTGTTTCTCGATATTATTGTCAAGGAAAGCGTTTAGGTTCGTCGCGAGTTTGGCGATGGAATATAAAGCAGAGCTGCGACAGCCTGACGCAAGTCGCACAGTGTGACGCATTCCTAACAGCAATGAGGTCAATAATTTGAGTCAAGGTATGTGCACTACTTTTTTAGGTACAAGAGTATTTTGTGCTGCATTTGAATTTCAGATTTGGACGTGAAATGTTAAGTGGTGAGTGACGATATGAATGTTATGTATGTTTAAGTTGTTGACTCAGCAACTAGACAATGCTGGCTCTATGCCCGGTTGCAGTGATAAACATTAAAATAAATAAATATAAATATATTCATAACTGGCTGTTCCCCGCGACTTTGTCTGCGGTCCAGGATGAAAAGCCGATTATATCCTTAGCCAGGTCATGGTCTACCTGTGTGCCAAAATTAAACCAAATCCGTTTAGTCGTTCTACCGTGAAAGTGTAACAAACAAACTCATTTTTGCATTTATAACGTTAGTTAGGATTTCTGGACAAAATTAAATTAAACATTAAAATTCCTTAACACAGGTTTCCATAACCTAGTAGGAGAGCAGTGCTACGTTTGTAGAAATAGTACTTATTTTGTAAAACTGTATTTTTAACGTGTTCTACAATCTTTTGTTTTGAGTAAATAAATAAATAAAAATTCAATGCAAGTAGTAAAGAGATTTATTCCCATGAGATTAGCAACGAAATTAATCTGATTGCCAATTATCTCAGCAAATACTGAGTAATTTGTAATTTGCAGTGATTTAACGAGCGTAATTTTTGCACAGCCTTAACCTGCTCAACTTTGATAAAATTAACTTCCAATAATTATAGGAGAGCGGTCGTTTCCTGTCTGAACAAAGGGCCAAATAACACTGACCTTAACTTTTGTTTTATTTCGTTTGTTTTTTGCGGAACAATGCCTTAAGGCCAAGTAGCCCGCCATATGTGACTCCATGTTGAATCAAAGACTTTTCACGCTTCTAAGAATTATGGAGTTACATCAGAAAAAAAATCAAAAGACATATGAATGCTTCTCTTTAAACGGTTCTTGCAGAACGAACGTTTCCCACATTTTAAATAGCCGATCGAGGTCAACATTTTAATAAAACCTCGTGAAAAGAGTGCAATGACAATTTGTAGGTTGCACGTTAAAGTTAAGATTTCTGGATTAATACCGGTTTCCTTAAGGTTGGTAGGTTTATATGGCCATTGGTGAGGTCGAGATCGGAACAAAATACATGCCAATCCAATCAAAATGGGTGACTAAATAATGTCAATTTGTATAACGACACCAGCACCATCAAGCTCTTTGAGTTTTGAGTCGATTTTATTAGATAAAACCATGATAAAACAAATCAACATCAATTTGAAGTTGAAACAATGGATCAAACATGATTTGATTCAATATTGAAAGATTGGCAATCACAATTTTCCTGTTATTTATGCATTGAAAAGACATCAACGAGTGTCGTGTCGGGTATTATAATTTTCATTATTATCTAATTTTTTCTTCACTACACCTTATGTAAGTGTGGAGAATCTTCACTTCGGATAGACTATTGGTGCGTTTACCAACCAGCTTAATCTAAAGAGTGAGCCTTTTCAAAATAGACTTTTTGCCGGCTAACTAGGTTCAATGAAGTCCCAGTATATTAGCAGCGCTATCAACGGCGATTCTGAGTCATCAATAAGCTACAGTTGTACACATGTCACAATATTTGTGTGTACGTGTGTCGTATGACAGTAGTAAAAGGTCACGTATATTCAACGCACGCGCTGAAAAGGTCACACGCAAGGAGTCTCACACACCGTCGAGAACAAATCGAATTAATTATAATAAATGAACGCAATGTCGAACCTTATTGCTTCAGACGACTTATTTAAGATGACTGCTTATCTTATATTTTCGTAATAAACGTAATATCAAGTTTAAAGGCGTAAATTATATTTGTATGCCAGAAACCACTTAAAGGTTGTCCTCGTAAGTTTTTAGTGTCAAATGTCTCTACTGAAATAGTAGTTAATGTGTGACCAGAGCATAAAATGCTAAACTTATTTTGCTTGAATGTGGAACAAATAATCATACTTCTAAAATCATTATCTCTTTTTTACTTTATTAGGTACAATACTTTTTGGACGTGTGCTACTGTCACTTCTTCCTCTTCGTGTCGATGGCACGACTGTTTTTTTTTTTTTCAGATTTGTTGGGCCAAAACTTCGTCACTTCCACGGCGCCGTTGGCGGCAGCGCAGAGGTCACTCTGACTGCTTTTTTTGGGACACAGAGGGCAGGATACGAGGTGTAGCATAGTTTACCTACGACATAGCTCCACCACATCACTACTCAAGAGTGTACAGCATACGGAGTACGTGCGCCAGAAGACGAGGTACACGCCGAGGGTGCAGTTACTGGAGTCGTACCGCAACGTCAACTTAAAGGCGTTCGTGGCTCGTGGTGCGCGTACTAAATTGTTATCTTCCCGTCGTCATGGAAGAAGATTTCTGGCCGCAGGACGTGGTGTTTCGTCGCTTTCGCGGACAAGTACCACAGAACAGCACAAGAACAAGCTAGTGAAGTGAAATTCTATTTTATAATAAAAAAATGTATTTTTAGGTTAAGGTATTTATCTATGGGCCTGCATCGCCTGAAATAAATAAACTGCGTACCATTTTCTTATAGGTATTATATGACGCATGATGCATTGTAGTTGTTGAAGTCATGACATTAGTATTAATGTACAGGGTCAAATTAAATCAGCTAGCGAAACTCCGCAGACGTAATGGACGATATCTAAACATGATAAACCAAAAAAGAAATTAATTTAATGAAATATGTTTTGGGGCCAACGACCCCTGGTAGTGTAGTTGCTTGAAATATCAGTTTAAACATCAGTTTTTTTTTATTTGAGTAAACTTTACAGACACGATAAAAAAAAATGATTTTCTCAACTCGTTCTCAAGTAACTACAGAAGCAGTCAAGACCCCAAAAAAAAAAAATCATTAAGTCTTTTTTATTTTAATTTGATCGTGTTTAGATATACAGGGTCCCATTAAAATAGATGGACAAATTTTAACACAGCGCTCAGTACGTCTAACCAAAGATATCCAAGCAAAAAAAAAACACTGATCAAAGTGATTTTATTTTGACCTAAAATGATAAATTGCCGGCACATTAGTGTATTTGCGTTAGCTGACTATTTTTCTTGTAAGTATCTAATGCGTTTTTCATATATATCTTTTTTACCATCGTCCTTATTTTGGTGTTCTGAATGATTTCTAAAAGTTTGTCCATCTATTTTAATGGAACCTTATACACCCATCACGTCTGCGGCGTTTCGTTAGCTAATTTAATTTGACCCTGTATTGTACAGTCAGCATCAAAAGTCGATTAACACTATCATTTTTACATGTTATTAAATTGACAACAACTTTTTTCAATAAACTGATTTTTAGCTTTTCACATAATAGACAAGATTATATATTCTAAAAAAATTCTACTGCTGCAATTTTGAACCAATATTTTGCTCAATATCTAAGATTAAAAAAACTGAAGTGTTAATCAACTTTTGATGCTGACCGTACAAAGTAATATTAGACCACACGGTGACACAGGTTCACCAATCGCTCAACGTAGCACATCCGAAAAATATGGACATAGGGATTTCCCAAATTTCGCCATGGGCACAGCCTACATACAGGTTATTTATTCCGAACTGTGATCTTGAAACGTAGCGTGTCACTACGTGTACTGCTTAGAAAGACGCGCTTGGTTTTAAACCGCTTAGTATACCCATCGAAGTAAGTGCAACTTGCACCTTACAGAATGAATCACTGTAAAGTTGAAACGCAATGGTCTGACATTGTAGTTTTATTTATTAAATATCTTTTTAATTGAATATAGCCCTTTTAAATTGCTTAAGCTTATTTGCATTAAGTTCATCTTCATTTCAGCCCAATTTGACGTATGAATATGATTGTTTTAAGGAACTCAAGAGACCAAATCGCTTCATAAGTATTTTTCTATGTAGGTACCGTACCTATTTGAGGAAGCTGTCTAGATTTTCCTTTTCGCTATTCAAAGGTTTTCTTTTGCTATCTAAAACGCTAATTAAATATTATGATTTAAGAATCATAATATTTAATTGGCGTTTTAAATAAAACCTTTAATGTAAGCATTAAGGGCTGATTTTTCCACCGCCAGATATCTTTTATTCGAGGAACAAAATTGACGTTTGATGAAATAACTGTCAACATTTGAAAATTATTCTTCGAATAAAGTTATCAGATGATTGAAAAATCAGCCCTAAAACAAGTGATAAATGTAATATCTGTAAATGGGTTGTAAAAAAACAATTTTACTTGTCAATAGAAATCAAAACATTTAAAAAACTAGACGAGCTCGGTGAAGCAAAAGTTAAGAACCATCCATCAATCATTCGCTGGTCATCTTTCACCATCAAATTATGAGCGTCGGAACGCGCACGCTGCACGCTGGCAGGCCGCGCCGCGCACGCGCCGCTCTGTTGTGCAACAATTGGCAACCTTGTGAAGGACGCGCGTGCGTTCGCCAGGAAAATGGACGCCATCGCTGTCGCACGCATTTTCATGAGCTAGCTGCCAGGCCGAGGGTAGTTCAAGGGTGGACGATTGAGGTTGCCTTCGGTTTCTGTAGCAGTGAAATAATGCGCATATGTTGCATAATATAGAAATATTGTATGAGGAAAGGCTTTTGGTTCCCTGGATATGTTCTAACGCCTGTAATATTTATCCCTTCAAGCTCTAAGGGCTGTAAGTCTACCGTATCACTGGTAATATACAGAAATAATATTGATTTATCTAAAAATCTCCATAAACTACGTTTAAAATCTTAATTATTTTCGTTCTCAATTTTTCACAATAGTTTCGTCTAAGGCAGAAATTGGAAACGTCTACCGAGACAGACATACCTAATCAACATAAGCTAAGCCCATAAAATATGTTTCGTTGGAACAATCTTGCTTCGGTACACAAAACAAAGATTAATATGGTGTGCCACACTTTGTCGCGGGCTAACGACGTACCATTAGCCTCCAGTCAAAATAGTGCACGACCTCCGTCCTTGCGAACACATTCACCTGAGAAAACTGCCCGTTGTCATGCAAATGTGATAGACACAGACGAATAGAGGATAATGGGAGACTCTTACAAACCGCTGCTGTTGAAACAATTTAACCGTATTTGTATCTGTCTGCATTAGTTTTCAGTTGCCTGAAAATAGTTTGCAAACTTGAAATACATTAAGGAATCAATGCTTGTTTTTCGGGTTTTTTAGTGAGTGGTTTTTTAGAGCAGTGCAAGCACTTTTTCAGTAACCTTAATTGTTATCACTATTTCCAAAACAGGAGTTCTACTCCCTAAGCACGAAGTCCGTAGTTTCGGCTGAAGTAACGGACGTTTCCAACTCCGTATCTCTTACAGACATAAGATTAGTTCGGTTTCCGAACTAAGAATGAATGACTGCGCGATTTAACAATTGTTCCTACGTTGAGTGCTTCTGGTCCTTCCGAAAAATTTAACACTTGTTGAATTTGACACTTGTTATGACATATCAATTTATACTTTCGGACGGGCCCATATTTTCGTTGATGGACTTAGATAGTAGAACTACTGTCTAAGTCCGTCAGCGAAAATAATAAATATAACCTCTCTCAGACTCAGACCTGTGACTCTGGGGGACCCCAGAGTTACAGGTCTGAGTCTGAGAGAGGTCCATGTAAATACGATATGCATGCGATACGTGCGATATATGTATATTGAGTATTGAGTAAACCAAGAACAACTACTAGTTCACAGAAATAGAGACATGAGATCACGCTTGTGCAGACTAGTTATTTCATTGCAAAGGATGCAATTCATTTGTGTACACATGTAATTTCGTAATTGTAACAAGTTTTGTGTCCGACAGGCCTGTTTAAATGTCGGCGACTATCCTCGAATAAACGCCGAACTAAACTAGACCATTATTTCTGTTTAGAGTGATTTGTAACAAGTGACGAAATAACAACATGTTTGTTAATTTGCAAAAGAATTAGATTGTAAGGGATTTGTTATTGAAATGAAATGATGAGTGATTCATCAATTACATTACTTAAGCTAAGTAAATGTAATTAACAGTAACTTTTCCGTTTTTTTTCTATTTCAGTATTAATAATTGAAGTGTTTTGTGTTGCGTGTGCGCAGAAATAGGTGCACTCTCTCATCCCTCACTCTCATAGACCGATGGGACGGCAAGCGCACGCGACTGGAGAGAAATTGGCCGCAGGATCGAGGCACGTGGGTATAAAACCGCCAACTTACAAACTCCGGGCTGTAACTATGAAATTCCTAATGGAAAACCCAACAACACTTTTCCCGACCTGGGAATCGAACCCAGGCCCCCACGCTCAGCATTTGCGCTTGCAACCACGAGACCAACGGGGCAGATAGGGCAGTTGATGTCAATAACACGGATAACATAAGCATTATTTACAAGTGAAATTGTTAATTACTGTTGCTTATGCATGACACATCATGACTAATGAGCACAATGAGCAAGTGTCAATACATGCCCAATATATGTGCATTGTGCATTCGTCGCCTTGAGCCTCTAGGATCACTTCATTCAAGCGAAAATATTCAAATCACCCATTGTTATGCAATCCTTATTTTCATTTACACTTTCCACAAATATGATCTCTTTTAGCGGCATTTTAACCGTGAAGTTCGGCAAACAGAAATCCTGAAAAACACGTTATTTCGTGAATTGAGTGAAGATACGGTGTGACCGCGGTGTTTCATAGGCCAAGTGTGTTGCAAGTAGCCGCATTGTTTACGTGGCATTGTCCAGTCGTCCCGTCGGACGACTCTGCTCGTACGTGCGTACTTGAATATATTTAAATTTGGAGATGCCACCAGGATGAGGCAAGCGTTCCACACCAACTACTATAAATGCTGTTAGTGTCAAACTAAGGGTACAGTTCACAGCTCTAAGCATCCCTGAACACATCTCAGCAACCAGCAGCAAACATGGCATTCAAGGTACGGAGCGCAGTGCGATCTGTGAAGTGTATTACAGTGATTGTGAAACAGTGATAATAATCATAAAAAGTGATAAAAACATCATATTCATAATACTGGAAAATATCAATAAAAAACAATAGTAATAGACAAGTTATCGTAGTGTAAAAGGGAATAAATCTCATAATAAATTATCAATTTCTATTACAGTTGGTGGTCCTTTCCTGCCTCCTGGCTATCGCTCACGGCAGTGCAGTGCCCGCCGTCGCATACGCGGCGCCTGCCCCCGTCGCAGCCAGGCTCGAGGAGTTCGACCCATTCCCGCAGTACAACTTCGGATACAATGTGGCGGACTCTCTCACTGGCGACTACAAAAGTCAGACGGAGCAGCGCAGCGGAGACCTGGTGCAGGGACAGTACTCGTTGGTGGAGCCTGACGGCACGCGCCGCGTCGTGGACTACTCCGCTGACTCAGTGAACGGTTTCAATGCGGTTGTGCGCAAAGAACCGCTGGTGGCGGCTGCTCCTGCTGTCGTCGCTGAGCCCGCGGTGGTGCCTGCTCGGTACGCGGCTGCACCAGTAGCCGTCGCCCAGCCCGCTCCAGTCGTCACCGCTGCAAGATTCACGGCTGCACCTGTGGCTGTCGCTCAGCCTGCTCCAGTTGTCACCGCTGCAAGATTTACGGCTGCACCCGTCTTCGCCCGCTACGCCGCAGCACCGGTCGCCGCAGCACCGGTCGCCGCTCCTGCCCCAGTCTACGCCCGCTACGTCGCTGCCCCCGTGGCCGCTCCTGCTCCAGTGTACGCCCGCTACACCGCCGCTCCCGTAGCTGCAGCTCCTCTAGCGGCTGCGCCCGTAGCCGCCGCTCCTGCCCCTGTGTACGCCCGCTACGCAGCCGCACCCATCGTAGCATCCCGCTACGCCTCCCCTGCTGTAGCGGCTGCTTACAGTGCGGCGTACGCTTCTCCGTTCGCCGCATACAGCGCGCCGTATGCCGCGTACACTGCGCCATTTGCCGCCTACTCTGCCCCCTACGCCACCCAAGTAGCTGCTGCCTACACTGCGCCTGTAGCCAATGCCCGTGTAGCGGCCGCGAACACTGCTCCCGTAGCTGCGGCGTACACAGCGCCCGCTCCCACGGCGCGCGCCCCCGCGGTCTCCACCGCCCGCGCTGCTCCCGCTAAAATCGTAGAATCTGCCGCCGCAGGATACCGATACCCTTGAATGCCATACTCTGACCAAAAGATGCCTGTATACCTCTAAAGACTTGATTTGTATATACGACTAGTTCTAATTATTTTTCTTTTTTTACGAAATGAAATAAAACGAATGAGATTTTAAGTTATTGTTTTTATGAGACGATTGAATCTGAAAAGCGAAAAATTGAAAACATTTTATTTGAAATAACCTCCTAAATTAATGTAACTAATTTTGAGTCGGTACTAAATTGTTATTTTTCGCTTTTCATCTTCCGTCTCCATCATCAGACCCTCGATGATAGTCATACCTCAGCTAGGTCTAAAGTTCTCATCAAGATGAATGAATTGAAATGTGCCCAAACAAGATGTAGCTATTGTAAACAGTTGAGGAGCTCTTTTGACTGTCTTCCGTCTTCGTCGTCAAATTAACGCCAGGTCTCTTTTTAAACGATTTCGTCACCGCAGCCGTTGCCGCAGCGGCCGCTACGCTGGCCTGGTCTACGCCTGCTAAAACCCCAAATATAGTAAGATTAAAAGCGCCTAAATTGTTCGGTGGGACTCAAGACACACAGTCAAAGTCAAATCATTTATTTCAAATAGGCACATAAAAGGCAATTTTGAACGTCAAAATTTACAAAAATTAGAATTGAGTCGCCCCTTCCAAAAGGTAGTTTCCTATGCAGAAGAATGGGTAAGAAACTCCACCGTTACTCTTTTAAAATGGTTTACAAGATTTTGTATACATTAATTGTATGTGAAGACGATGCACCTAGAATAAAATTACTCTACCACAAAAAGTAAAAATAATTAAAAAAACCGGTCAAGTGCGAGTCGGACTCGAGCACCGAGGGTTTCGTACAAATTTGTAGGTATGTAACAACAAAGAAAATGTATGGGCACCGTCCCCACCCTTGTAGTACTTTAAAATCTATGTTAATCGAAGGGCCATAGCTAGCTCATAATTTTATTGTATGACAGCGAAACTGAAATGTCCATCCGAAAAAAGTTATATCGACATGAAGAAACTGGAATCAGTCACAATTATGCTGCCGTTTAATGTTCTTTTTCGACGTGATGGGTATATAATAGACATTCTAGGACCCTACTCTGCCAGAAAATCAGACGCTCAGATTATGAAGGATATAATGACCGACATTTATTCTCCGTTTCACTACTTTTTTTTAATTTGAAATGGGCTTGCTCTTAACTCTAGCCTAGGTCAAAGGTAACAGAGACTTGATCCTAGAGAATTAGACTTTTATTTTAGATAGAGACTTTAGAGACGCAATTCCTGCAATCGAAGAATGTGGCTATGAGCCTCAAATGCCACCTAAAAAAGACAGAAACTCTCTTGAAAACTAAGAACGAAGGTATTTTATCATCCCACAGAAATACGTTTCTTGGTAAAAGAAGAAAAGAATCGTGAGCAACATCATCATCTCCCTAGCCTTTTCCCAACTATGTTGGGGTCGCCTTCCAGTCTAACCGGATGCAGCTGAATATCATGTATTTTACATGGAGCGACGACCTATTTGAAATCCCCAACCCAGTTACTAGGTAATACGATACCCTTGGTAAGACTGGTTGTCAGACTTTCGGGCTTCCGACAACCCGTAACGACTGTTGAAGATCCACGAACGACAGCCGAGACCAACGGCTTAACGTGCTTTCCGAGGCACGGAGAGGTCTTGGTATGTAAAGATGGTCACCCATCCACGGACCGACCATGGCAAGCGTAGCTTAACCGATCGATCAACCTGTGCAGCTGTTATTAGCCTACTCATGCAGCAACATATCTGCGATTATTTTGTGCCATATTTTTAATAACAAAGAACATTAAAGGGCAACATAATTTTTACAGATTCCGGTTTCTTCATGTCGATATAACTTTTTTGGATGGACATTTCAGTTTCGCTGTCATACAATAAAATGATAAGATAGCTATGGCCCTACGATTAACATAGGTTTTAAAGTGCTACAAGGGTGGGGACGTTTTGAGCATTGTTCTTTATAGTTTTCGGATCTTGTGCTACATTACATTGCTTCTTGCCACATTTCATGATTCTAGGTCAACGGGAAGTACCCTGTAGGTTTTGATTCACTTGCGAGTGTCAAAATATGCGGCATAAACGAAACATAAACGCCCGTATCTTTTGATTGCGTTGACATAGAAGTTTGATTTTTTCACTGCTTCAAGGGATTGCAGACTAGAGTATTTGATGTTAATTTCAACTTTATAACTCCGCGTGCTCCTGAGAAAAAGGGTCTTGACAGATGGACAGACAGACGGACAACGAAGTGATCTTATAAGGGTTGAGGTACGGAACCCTAAATATAGAGCAATGGTAAATCAATTATGTGATAGATACATGGTGCTCACATATTTAATAAAAACTTTTTAAGAAAAAAAAAACCGACTTCCAAAAAAACACTACAAAGTGAAAAATAACTTTATTTCGGAAGTCGGTGTCTTTGGATCTGTATTTTAGTTTTTTGCCACCGACTTCCGAAATAAAGTTATTTTTCACTTTGTAGTGTTTTTTTGGAAGTCGGTTTTTTTTTTCTTAAAAAGTTTTTATTTCACGCTTTTAGTGGGTCTGCTTATAATTTATCTAAGTTACAATAGCCTAGTGATTATCGCCTTTTACAAACAAAATATTGCTTTTCCCGATGCAGGGAAGTTAATTGTTGAGGAGTTCTCCAGGTCCACCATCAGCTCCATATCACCATTCACATTGTGACGAGAATTAATTGCTTAGCAACCATATTAAAGTAATCGAATCGCAACCCGTGAAATACTTAGATATTATTGAGTACTTCCGATGACCATCTGTGGTCTTCATCATCAGTTCCACTTCACCAAATAGTGCTTTCCGAGAGCAAATGCACGAGTTACTATAAAAAATACCCAAATCGCTATAGGTGTGCCTATAATATTTGAAGAGTTCCTTCGATTTCTCCAGGATCCCATCATCAAATCTTGACCTGATGCTTTTAGACTAGATGCTGATAATCCTGGCTGCAGCATCAGACCAGACTTATGTCAACATTACATTGAACTTAAAATTTAGTCCTGTTTAAAATGAGCCCAAACACGACTACGGTGCTGTAATTTCAAGGTTGGTACTTTTTCTGATGCTCCAGCATCAGGTCTTTATGTACTTCGGTGTTCCTCATTAACAGTACGTTTATCCACACATCGAGCCCTTTTCAATGAGCCTAAACACGATATATCTGCTGTTTGTTGTCGAGGAGTTAGGTACTCTGCAGACTATCCTGACTGCAGCATCAGATCATGACTTGATGATCATGAGACCAAATGTGGCAAATGCCCTATCAAACATCAAAACAATTTACTAAAACAGTCCTTGCCTGTTCGAGTAACTTCTTACTGTTAAGGAGTTGTACCTTCCATCATCAGCCCAGCTACCTGAGATGGTGACAATCATACGCAAATACACAAGATACTTCATAAAACATGCGAAAAACAATAAGTGAGCCTATAAAATTTGAGGGTTGCCCTCGATTTCTCCAAGATCCCATCATCAGATATTGAAATGGTGACAATGGGACCACACGGGAAGCACCAGCTTTCAAATAAAAAAAGAATCATGAAAATCGGTTAACCCAGTCGCAAGTTATGAGGTAACAAACATAAAAAAAAAAAAAAAAAAAATACAGTCGAATTGATAACCTCCTCCTTTTTTTGAAGTCGGTTAAAAATATTGTAAATAATCAATGTCATAAAATTAAAAAAATATAAAATTAAATTAGCAACCAGTTTGATTTTGTCTAGACTCTAGATTGTCCTATGCAAGTTTTCAAGCATTCTTATCTTGGATATAATCCTCTAATTTGTAATATCCTTGTCTACAAACGTTTTGTCGCGTATGGTCAAATTCGCAACCGGTCAATTGACTGAAAAACTGTCAAAATCGCGCTCGGTCAAAATAGCGATTGGTCCATATCAAAAGTGCACTTTTATTATGAGTTTTAAATTTTATTTCATTTAATTGCAATATGTCACAAGGTATTTTTTTGTAACATTTAAAACAGTACCCCACAGGATCTGTGTCTCCCATCGAACATTAGCTATGTATGAGGTCGTTTTTTTCCAGTATCCTACATAAAATATAAAACCCCATTTACACGAAGCATTTGCCTGTGTCATACAATAAAAAATTAAGCAACAAAAGTGGTGCAACTTTTATTGTCGCTGCAACATGATATCACCGTGATAATCTCGTGAAACTCTCTGCATAATGTAAGGGCATTGTCTAAAACTGCGACCGCTCTGGAATGCAGCTTTGACAGTTCACTAAACAAACCCCTTTACCTAATGGCCGTGAAACCATCGCCAATCTAGCGTACGAAATTAATTTGTTCTAAAGCATACCACGCTAATGCGACCTAGCACATAGGTACACACATTGATATACATATTTTGCGACTGCTATGGTATCTTTGAGTTGTTAAATTATTTGGGATACTCCATTAGCTGATCCGTCGAGAAAATCTCAATCAGCTCCATCAGCTGATTGAGATTAAGATACGTAAAGCTTACGCTTACCAATGATTGACGCACTTGAGCTATTTCAGCTCACCATCAGGCGTTGTTCTTATATAAGCGGACAGCTTTGAAATAGGACGATGGGTCAGGTGGCTTGATTGAAATCATAGATTTTATATCTATGTCGTAGATGGATTATCGAATCCGCTGTTTCACATAACCGCTAGCTGTTTTACAAAACTGCTCCGTTATGTAAATAGGTTAACGACGACTAGGCTCAATTAGTCAGGTTTTTTAAAACATACAATACCATACAGGATACTTTTGTTTAATAACGGCACGATTCGTGTTATTGCAGTAGCTGCTGATTCCCGCACAGAACAAATACTTACTATAGTGATGCAATATAGACGAAACAGGCAGTGACCACTACGCTACATACGCTTGTTGTTGTTGTTAGCAATTTCAGACCTTTAGTCAGTATGCTGCTACGTAAATCAAATGTTTTAGTTTAATTTTTAGATTAACTTGATTTTTTTTTTAAGTTTGCTAATTACTTACCTACTATACTATATATATACTATACTGTATAGCCGTGAGGCACACTTTCCTGCTTATTTTTTTTTTTTATATCGGACTTTATACTTTTTTTTTTAATCTTTACTTTTTGTTTTTATTTGATGTATGTGTCTGGTGTATTGTGTGTCTTTGAGTCTGTGCTAAATAAATGTATTTTCTTTTCTTTCTTTCTTTTTTTATTATATCACCCACAAGGCCGCAGGAATCCGCTGGTTGCGGAAGCATAGCACCGGTCGAACTGGCGGTCCTTGGGGGAGGCCTATGTCCAGCAGTGGACGTCTTTCGGCTGAATGAATGTAAAAATGTGTCGGACAGTGAGAGAGAGAGAGAGAGATCCTTAACCGGACTTATACAAAATACGACGAACTTTTCTAATCAATCGGCCACATGACGTTAAGTTGTTCTAATGTAATAATGGGCTAACAACTCGTGGCTAGTTACACGATGTGCTTATCTTTAATTCAACGTTAACCGTTGCTACATGGATTTGGTTGATGCCAACGCAATCTGTGCGGTATTTTAGGAGAAGATTATACATCTATACCGTAACCGCTCAGACTGTTACTGACTGGCGACTTATTCCTGAAAATTGGTAACTTGTATTCTTCTTTGATCAGTGCGCGTTGACGAAATGTAAAGACTATAACCCCCTTATTCATAAAACTTATCAAACCTATTTTAGTTAAAATGGGGTTTGTCTCTTTCTTACACACAGAAATGACAACGTGACAGATAAAGACAAACGTTCTATAAACCTATTTTAGCTAAAATAGAGATAAAATAGGATTATGAATAAGGGGGCATGTCTACATAGTAATCCCTAGGCTAAGTAAATATCCATCAAAAGATATATCCATCCCTGAAAACATATATATTTTTTGGTATTGGTTGGTCGGCTAAACTTATAATGGTTATCTTTTTACCCGACTGCGTGACAGCAAAGACAGTGTAATGTTTTTTTCACTTCTCATGCTCTAAAAGTCCGTCTTTATGTTGTGCGTAGGCGACATAAAATCGCTTTTTATGTTCTAGTGCATAAAGTAAAATTTTTTTCTAAGACTAAAGTAATCAGGCACGCACAATAAAACTTCGCAGATTAAAGTCGTGATTTATTTCATTTTCTTTAATTTATACCACTTCCGAGTTTTCTATCGTTAATTTAATAAAATCAGGTAAAATAGTTGTCATTTATTATTTAAAAAGGCAGAGAAACGTTTTCATTTTTTGGCAGTATGAAGTACCCAAGTCGAATGACAAATGTTGAAAATTAAAAAAAAACTTTTAAAAAGTTTCGTGGTGGTATTATCTGTGGTGGCGGGAATTAGCTATGGATGCAACATTTTTGATTAATTATGTACTGTATATTTTATGCCTGTTTCATTTTCTCGCAATCGAAGTGAAAAGCAGAGTGTATAACTCAGGCATAAACGAGCCATTTTACCCCTCGACTTAACTATCCACCCTCGCCTGCGGCTCGGGTGGATATAAACGTCTCGGAGTAAAATAGCTTCTTTTATGCCTTAGTTGTACAATCTACTATTTCATGCGTATCTATGTATCTTTGTATATGGGATTATTTATACCCTCGTAGCATCGTAATAGATTTTAATGCATAAGGTGTCTATCGACTACTCTGGGTCGCACAATGGTTATATGCTAGGTTGTGCTTCTATAAAATCAAAATGATGGACTTTAAACGGTAGTGGGGGTTCAAAATAAAGGGCTTGAGGAGACGTTTCAAAAGAATAACACAATGAAAGGTTTAAAAAAACAATAGTGGCATCAAATCTGAGATTGAACTAAAATAAGTGCCACGAACTGTATCAGACTGCTTGAAAAGTGAGCTTGTTTTGAAGTTTTTACTTGAAGTCGGGGTTTTTTATTTTTTATTGTCTACATAAAATATATCTGCGATAAATACAATTTTCAGAATAATTAAATCAACAAAAGAGGAGTGGGTCTGAAGCACTACTACTGAAATTAACTTACTTATATAGATTTTCTTATTTCTATGCATAATAGAAAATGAAAGTGATATATGGATCAATTTACAGTTCGTGACTTTCGCGAGCATTGTTTATGTTGGAGCGTTTTTAATTTGTGGGCATGAAGTGCGTTTAAGAATGTCAATGTTTAATAAATGAATGAGTGTTCGTCCACTACGTCGTCCTGCTTTTATTAATTTCTGCGCTAATAAAATAAGAAGGTATACCTACTAATACTACATATATACCCCGAGCTGGTGACTACTATGTAGAACATAGTTGCATAAATTGAACATTTATTGTTAACGTAGTAGTATGAGTGCTATCTTAGGGAAATTCTTGCCTAAGAAAGTTGAAAAGTGACATAGCAGTAACTGCCGGTCCACAGCTGTTCAGAGGGTTCATTATTGATTATTTATGTATTGCCAGTTCAGTGTTTGGCAATGTAATCCATACTACGGATGTGAGTTAGTAGATTAAGTATTTTGTTTAGCGAAAATTGCTCAACATCGTGCGCCTCGGCCTACCCCGGCAACACACCGTACACCGCTCGTAAAGCACCAACGACACTGCATTGATAACAAATTCTATTAATTGATTATTATGTGACGTCACAGCGACAGTGACTTATATTCAGCCCCAGATACATTAAAATATGGTAAGGCAATTATAATTATTTTATAATTTTCCTTCACATGACGTGGCATTGTTCCACCATTGTCGTCCCCGCGTTGCGCGCACGACGGCCTGCGGCCGCTCGGACGTGCGTACTTGAATATATTCAAATTTGGAGATGCCACTAGGATGAGGCAAGCGTCCCACCGACTACTATAAATGCTGTTAGTGTCAAACTAAGGGTACAGTTCACAGCTCTAAGCATCCCTGAACACATCTCAGCAACCAGCAGCAGACATGGCATTCAAGGTACGGAGCGCAGTGCGATCTGTGAAGTGTATTACAGTGATTGTGAAACAGTGAGAAATAATCATAAAAAGTGATGAAAATGTGAAAAAATCTTCTATAAAAGCTATTTAGCATATGATAAATGTAAATTGTGTTAGTTCCGCTAACACAATTTACATTTTTGAGTTAAAAAGCATTTATCGAACGTAAAAATAATGGGGATAGTATGACTCAAGAGGGATGTCATTGTCTCCTACCACGTGTACCTAGGCGTTTCCTTGTAAGTTTACATGCGACTAATGCTTAGCCATTTTTCTTTGCAGTTGGTAGTTTTCTCTTGCCTCCTGGCCTTCGCTCACGGCAGCGCAGTGCCCGCGGCCATCGCCGCCACCCCCGTCGCCTACGCGGCCGCCCCCGTCGCAGCCAGGCTGGAAGAATTTGACCCTCTGCCACAGTACAACTTTGGATACAACGTTGCTGACTCTCTCACCGGTGACTACAAAAGCCAGACTGAGCAACGTAACGGCGATCTGGTGCAGGGACAGTACTCGCTGGTGGACCCTGACGGCACGCGCCGCGTCGTGGACTACTCCGCCGACTCAGTGAACGGTTTCAACGCGGTGGTGCGCAAGGAGCCGCTTGTGGCGGCCGCGCCCGCCGTCGTCGCCGAACCCGCGGTAGTGGCTGCCCGGTACGCGGCTGCACCAGTAGCCGTCGCCCAGCCCGCTCCAGTCGTCACTGCTGCGAGGTACGCGGCTGCTCCCGTCGCTGCTCCTGCCCCAGTCTACGCCCGCTACGCCGCTGCTCCCGTAGCCGCAGCGGTCGCTGCCCCTGCCCCCGTCTACGCTCGCTATGCTGCCGCTCCCGTAGCTGCCCCTGTCGTAGCTGCTCGCTATGCTGCCGCTCCCGTAGCTGCACCTGTCGTAGCCGCCCGCTACGCTGCCGCTCCCGTAGCTGCACCTGTCGTAGCCGCCCGCTACGCTGCCGCTCCCGTAGCCGCCCCTGTCGTAGCCGCCCGCTACGCTGCCGCTCCTGTAGCGGCTGCATACAGAGCCGCCTACCCCGCTCCAGTCGCTGCGGCCTACTCTGCCTACCCCGCCCCGGTTGCTGCCGCATACAGCGCCTACCCGGCTCCCGTACCTGCCGCGTACACCGCAGGCTGGTAGATCGTCACCTCATGCCTAAATCTGACAAACGGACGCTAGCAAACCACTAAAGACTTGATTTGTACATACTACTAGTTTTAGTTAGTTTTGTTACTTTTTACAAAAAGAAATAAATGTTTGAGATTTAAATATTTTATTTTTATTAAACTGTCCAATTGTTTCACGTAATCTCAGAAGTATTTAAAATTGTCATCTGTGGTTAATAGAAACAGCAAGGTGTTGTTTCCGTCGTGTTTATTACGTGTATGTCAAAATGGCGATCATAAAACAGTACCTACGTGATTAGGGTTTGACACTCATATCCATATAGTGAGTGACAAAATACGATAACTTGTGTCATGCAGCATATTAAACAAACTTACATGGAAATAAATAGTTAAATATCGTGTGGTTCTGAAAAGAAAACAAACATCCCTAGTAAGGCATTAAGTAACTCTTTTAGTTTCAGTTAAATGTTGTCTCTGATTATAACCCCAAACTTAATATAGCTGACTGCCCACTTTCACTCCTAAAGGAGATCTTTAAATGATAATCAACTTTCCTGACTAAGTTGATTATGATTTAAAGCTCTCCTTTAGGTGTAAAAGCGGGCAGTTGGGCACCATTTGAAAATTAGTTTTTTCGACGAGTATCTGAAAATCATGGACTTATAATACAAACTTTATGTTAAACTGTCAGATTTTTCGGTTCCATTCACTTGAAGTTTCCTATTCGTGTTCAGCAAAACAGAAAAGTTGTTAGGTTAGTAAAGCAAAATGATTCTTATTCTTATGTAGATGGAGTGGAAATTTCCTATCTGACTACCCCTGAGAAGAAATGGCGAAATAATCTCAGGGGTTTCTTAATTACGTTGAGAACTTGCTTTAAGCAAACTTACATGTACCTTTTGTATGGAATGTATATCAGGATAAAGTGTGTAGTGTGTGTGTGTGTGTGTAGTGTGTGTGTGTGTGTGTAGTGTGTGTGTTTCTCTAGTCCACCCGTTGGTGGAGTACCGTTACAGTATCCTCCTGTTATCCGTTACAGTATCATCATGTTACAAGACATGATGCGTGTCAGCTACCTTCTTGTAAGACTTGTATGCTACATTCAACTTTCGATACATGAAAAACCAGCAAAGTGCGTGTCGGACCACGTATAGTGAAGGGTTCCGTAGTTGGGATGAATATTTAAGTAGCACAGTATTGGTTTTATCGATCGATTAAAGTTTATTCAAAATAGGCTGAGAATCACCACTTTTCGAACGTCAAATATTATTTTGTATTTCATACTACACAAAAAAAATATTCTATTGCCCTATTGATATTAAATAAAAATGTATATTTAGATTGATTAAATAAAATGTTTTCGTATGTGTAGATCGACGAAGTACTCTTTGGTTTTGCTTTAATAAAGACTTCCGCGAATTTTGCTTATGCTGCATTTTTCACCTTAGTTAATCCTGACATTAAAATGTGATAAAAAAAAAAGTTTTTAAAGGTTTTTTTTGCGAAAAATAAACAATTAATAGTCTGTATTTCCACCGTTAACGCGTAGAACGAGATCGCTGCGATGCTCAATATGAGTTTATGCAAAACACGTTGCGGCATGGCCGTTTACCTCCGTTGTAAGAGACGAGATAGATTTTCTGGTGTGTGTACAGCATCCATATTTGGCAGAGCTCTTCTTTGAAGCATATCCCATACGTGTTCAATGGGATCTAAGTCTGGCGATTGAACAGGCCATAGCAGGACGTTGATATTAGCTGCGGCAAGCGTGTTTGCAGTATGTGGACGTGCATTATCGTGCATTAGCAAAAATGAAGCACCAAATTGATACAACCGTTTCAGCATAAATCAGTGCATTGAGATGGCCTCTGATCTAAATCAGTTCGGTTCTTCTGTCGATCTAAATACCCGCCCATAGTATCATGATTCTATTTTAAGGTAATTTTTGACGTTCAAAAGTGCCTTTTATGTGCCTATTTGAAATAAATGCTTTGACTTCGACTTTGATCGTTCTACCACTCTGTATGAATGGACTTCCTGGCATGATTTTAAACGTTCTTGGTGTCCAAGAGTCCTCCAATACCGAATACGTCTAGTATCTGGCCCATACCAAAGCGAAATACTTCAGAAAAACACACAAAACGACACTCTCGTTCTGCCCAATTTCTGTGTTCACGTACCCATTGCTTTTCGATTGCGGGGCTCAATAGGTGGTACACGTAGCGACCTTTGGGAACGAAGTTTCACTTCATGCAAGCGATTTGTTATGGTTTGATCGCTTATTAACCATCCCTGAAGCCTGAAGAGCTATGAAGAATAGAATAGAATACTCTCTTCTTCTTCTTTTCTTTATTCTTGCCTCGTAACCAACAACATCGCGGTCATTGTCCGATTTCGTTGAGTAGTAATTTGTATCTAACGATCTTGTCTGCGTGTGGTGAGGTGAGCTCGTCCTCCATGTCGCTCTGACGCGCTGCCAGTGATGCGGTAACGTGTCTAAAGGGGATTAATACTGTGCGTAGTGCCTAGAGCTATAGCCACAGCACGTTGCCGAGAACCAGCTTGCAACATCCCCCACGGCTCTGATAATTTCTTCTCGTATCAAATGACGTCATCTCTCCATAATAACGTTCTTTTGTATTGATTCCACTCAAAAATGTGGCAGAAATTTTACTGATTTGGCCTCAAACTCGTTGCAGGATTATATAGGAATACGATTTGACAGAAGATTTTCAGTTTTGACCGAAATTTTACAACCAAAACAACACTCGTGTGATACTATTATCATTCGTGTTTAATACCCCTTATTATAAAACAGTTGCATAAATAACTATTAGAAGCTATACTTTCCATTATGATCTCATTTAGTCATTTCTATTTATATTGTTTAGTCTTAGTCTTAAGTAAGTGGGCAAAATTGCAATGTTGTTCGTCTTTTTATTTTACTTTCTGTTATTAATCTTAAATTTAAGAAATATTTTGCCATAATTTTTAAATTCTAGCCTTTAGTTTTGTTATTAATATGTCTGATCACTTATTTCTGAGATTGCTGGTAAACCTATAATTGGCGACTGTGTAAGACCGAGGCTATTGTAATCGACAGTACTTAAGATATATAGAAGCAGTTGGTGTACCTTAATAAATAGTTAAATAAAATAAAATTTAAATAGGTACTTTCCTACCTACACATAACAAAGCTAAACCTGGCTTTGTAAACAGAACTTGTATGTACTTAAGTATACTATAATTAATATTCTTACTACGTAAATACGGGTGACATTTAATAAAAATAACAAACCTTTACTTATACATAGGTAGACGTGAATTTCTTTACCTTACGATGTCTTTTGGAAGTGTGAAAAACGGGTGGTTCAGATCCTTGCTATTATCTAAGCAGCCAAATGCGATGCCATATGCTTTTGCCTTCATTTTATTTATTATCTTAAGCAGCGAACGGCGCCGGCGGTGGACGATGCGAGACGCCGCGTGAGGGAGTATCGAGCTAACGAGCGACTATTGACTTGGCCCGACAAGTCGAACCTACCGCGTATTTGTAGCTTCATACCTAAAATGCGGAGTGCGCCTGGCCTGCCGCGGCCGCTCGTACGTGCGTACTTGAATATATTCTAATTTGGAGATGCCACCAGGATGAGGCAAGCGTCCCACCGACTAGTATAAATGCTGTTAGTGTCAAACTAAGGGTACAGTTCAAAGCTTTATGCATCCCTGAACACATCTCAGCAACCAGCAGCAGACATGGCATTCAAGGTACGGAGCGCAGTGCGATCTGTGAAGTGTATTACAGTGATTGTGAAACAGTGTTAATAATCATAAGAAGTGATGAAAATGTGAACAATCTTCTAGAAAAGCTATTTAGCATATGAATGCGGAACTAACACAATTCAAATTTAAGTGATAAAAAGCATTTATTGAACGTAAAAATAATGGGGATAGTATGCTCAAGCGAGATGTCAATGTCTCCTACCACGTGTAGGCGTTTCCTTGTAAGTTTACATGCGACTAATGCTTTCCTATTTTTCTTTCCAGTTGGTAGTTTTCTCTTGCCTCCTGGCCTTCGCTCACGGCAGCGCAGTGCCCGCGGCCATCGCCGCCGCCCCCGTCGCAGCCAGGCTGGAAGAATTTGACCCTCTGCCACAGTACAACTTTGGATACAACGTTGCTGACTCTCTCACCGGTGACTACAAAAGCCAGACTGAGCAACGTAACGGCGATCTGGTGCAGGGACAGTACTCGCTGGTGGACCCTGACGGCACGCGCCGCGTTGTGGACTACTCCGCCGACTCAGTGAACGGTTTCAACGCGGTGGTGCGCAAGGAGCCGCTTGTGGCGGCCGCGCCCGCCGTCGTCGCCGAGCCCGCAGTAGTGGCTGCCCGGTACGCGGCTGCACCAGTAGCCGTCGCCCAGCCCGCTCCAGTCGTCACCGCTGCGAGGTACGCGGCTGCTCCCGTCGCCGCTCCTGCCCCAGTCTACGCCCGCTACGCCGCTGCTCCAGTAGCCGCAGCGGTCGCTGCCCCCGCCCCCGTCTACGCTCGCTATGCTGCCGCTCCCGTAGCTGCACCCGTCGTAGCCGCCCGCTACGCTGCCGCTCCCGTAGCCGCCCCTGTCGTAGCCGCCCGCTACGCTGCCGCTCCCGTAGCTGCACCCGTCGTAGCCGCCCGCTACGCTGCCGCTCCCGTAGCCGCCCCTGTCGTAGCCGCTCGCTACGCTGCCGCTCCTGTAGCGGCTGCATACAGAGCCGCCTACCCCGCTCCAGTCGCTGCGGCCTACTCTGCCTACCCCGCCCCGGTTGCTGCCGCATACAGCGCCTACCCTGCTCCCGTACCTGCCGCGTACACCGCAGGCTGGTAGATCGTCACCTCATGCCTAAATCTGACAAACGGACGCTAGCAAACCACTAAAGACTTGATTTGTACATACTAATAGTTTTAGTTAGTTTTGTTACTTTTTACAAAAAGAAATAAATGTTTGAGATTTAAATATTTTATTTTTATTAAACTGTCCAATCGTTTCACGTAATCTCAGAAGTATTTAAAATTGTCATCTGTGATTAATAGAAACAGCAAGGTATTGTTTCCATCGCGTTTATTACGTGCATAACAAAATAGCGATCATAAAACTAACGTGATTATGGTTTGACACTCATACAGTGAGTGACATAATACGATAACTTGTATTTTTAATGCGCCATGCAGCAAAATTACATAGGAATAAATATCTGTATGATATGTAAAAGAAAACAAACATACCTAGTAAAGTATTAAGTAACTTTTTCAGCTGTACATACTGTCTAACTGATTTATTACCGCAGTCCGCAAGGGGGGGTTAAATACATAAACATGACAACATGACATGGGGGTTAACTGATATCATTATAGTGTCACGTTTGGTCTTTCCTTTTGTTTGGTAATCAATTTGTCAAAGGTTATTAATTATGTCGACAATTTGGTATCGATCGCCAATCAGTGGCGCTTAACATTCTGACCATGACTATGTGTATACTACCCCCTTGACCTAATTCCTGAAGAAAATTGTTATTTCTTTTTATATGTAGGTACAATCTTGTACGATGGCTATCACCGTTGTGCCTTCAAGATATTTTTCAGTCAACCTATGTTGTCCTACTGCTAGGCAAAGGTCTCCCCTATAATTTCCCACCTTTTGTATGCTGTGCCTTCTCCGTCCAATCTATTAGGAAAAGTCCAAATCGTCACGCCAGAGTTTCTTAGGCCTGCCTCGGTGACGTCGCCCGTCTTCAGGCACCCGCTGTTTGACTATCTTGATCCATCTGTCTGGATGCATCCTATAGGTGTGACCCGCTTAGTTTCACTTCAGCCTTGCAGATTGATTGCCAACATCGGCGATACCTGTTTTCAGCATTTACGGAAAAAATAAACGGTTATCGGCGATCGGTGATTTATGCAATACTAGCAGCGCCCCGCGGTTTCACCCACATAAGTGTCGATCCCGTAGGAATATAGGGATAAAAAGTATCCTATGTCCTTTTCCGGGACTCAAACTGTCTCTATACAAAAATTGGTATAGAGATAGTTTCATATAAATCGGTTTAGGGGTTTAACCGGTCAAGCGTCGCGGTTCGCCGATCGGCGACGAAACAATAGAAAATCAATTGTGTGTCATTAGCAGAGGTCGGAGTAGGTAGATTGATTAAAGGTCGTTGACGTCAAACGTAGAGGATAATATGGATATGCCTCCGAAATACCGGAACTTCATATTTATTGTGATATTTGTTCCGGAATTTTGAAATTAGCACGAATTTGTGTTTAAGGTGAAAAACGTATTAATAATATCAATCTACGCTGCCAATGTTAGCTAATGGTGAAAGAAATCAGTATTTTATTTTATACAAAAATACCTTGGAATAGTTACACCGTATTTTGTCCCTTACTGTTAAATTAGAAATGACGCTTGACAGTATGAGACAAAACTTAGACAGGGCCTTTTGTTTCTTTATCTCATGTTCATCTATGTTCTGTTCACAACGCATTGACCGCACGCAACGACCAATCAGAAGCAAGTATCCTGTATGACTCATTGGGTGTTCATATAATAAACGATTTTGTAAGCCTATCTGTATGTTTTTTATTTTATTTTATTCCATAATTCCAATCCCGGAACTTTTTCCGGTACTTCCGCACATTATGGATAAAATGGCATGTCCATATTATAATATCTTGACGCAAGTATATAAAATCAATCTACCTACTCCGACCTCTGGTCATTAGCGGCGCTTGACAGATTAAGCGTGAAGAGGTAACAGACAGACAGACTTTCGCATTTATAATATTAGTATTGATTTACTTCAACGTGGTTAAGAATATTGCTCGCAATTATAATAGTGTAATTAATTAAGTGCTAACAACTATTTTCCGACCTTCATTCATTCTTATTTTCTGGATGCGAAAGGCGGAGGGCAGGGTTTTGTGGCGCATTCTGGGAGAGGTTTATGTCCAGCAGTGGACTGCGAAAGGCTAAGTTGACTGAAGTATTTTACGTAAATAAAATAAATGTTCTACATTGCAAACCTAAATTATTTTTGTTTTAAGTTACTAATAAAGTTTTAAGTAAATTAGGTGTATCAACCATACCAACATACATATTACATATAAATTCGAAAGTATCTCTATCTGATCTGTATGCTGCCTTTTCACGCCTAAACCACTGAAAGGCAGAAGAGCGAAGAGCTCAACGACTCGACGAACAATACTAAAGAAAGAATATTTGAGTAGGCTGCATAAATTACTCAAACTGCCAGACCAACATTAAAACTAACAGAGATAAAAAAGAAAAAAAAACCTACATAGTCCTCAGATTCACAATAATTAAAGTAAAATAATATTTTGCAAAGTAAATAGTCATGTCATTTTGTATATGTTACCGGCCAAACCCGATTTTAGGATGAACTAGTTTCGCCTAGGCCAAACCAGAACTAGTTCTAAGGTTGGTAAGAGCTTAGGCGACGTAGGATGCAAGAGCGAGTGAAGGGCACCCCGAGGTTAGGTTTGGTTAGGTTACTTTAAACCCTTTACACAGAAATAGGAGCCCCGCAAAGCAGGGCTCCGTCGACATAGGATGCAAGAGCGAGCGAATGAGAACTGGTTTGGCCTAGGCGAAACTAGTTCACCCAAAAATCGGGTTTGGCCGGTAACATATATAATTATGATGATCAGATGCAATAATGAAGGCTGTTTGAGGCAGCATGACTATGACCATGCTACAGAACACCGCATTGCTTGGAGTTGCATTGTATGTCACGATCCTCAACAGTGCGGGAACGATGAAGAAGAAAATCACTTGTAGGCCTTTACGTCGCCAAATTAACATAACATATAATTACACCATGTCTGTATTCGTAGAAGGGTTGAGATGTATAGTACTCCCACATTTGGCCCTTTATGTTTAAGTCAAACGCAGACTTTAGGCTGCCGTTAAAATATGTATTTTATTAGAATAACCCTATTTAACCCTTTTTTTTGTCTGATGTATCTGGTGTATTGTGTGTCTTTTAGTCTGTGCTAAATAAATGTATTTTCTTTCTTTCTTTCTTTCTTTCTTACCCTTTGCACAACCTAGGAATCGAACCTAAAACTCCACGGATAGCGGTTGTAGTTGTATTAGCGAGCGATTAGTGGATCTATGAGGCAGTTACAACGTTATTTGGAGCAGACTTACTCCCTTGAAACTAAATATGAATGAGGCATAGGCTATCCCACGAATCCTTTTCTTTATCATGTTAGTAGCATGCTATATATGAGCAGAAAACCTCTATCAGTAAACTTTAGGTCAATACTTATTCAGTTGCATTCGATTGTTATTACGATTTATAGGAGCAAACCATTCTGTATCTACAACAAACAATGCGGTGGCCTAAAATGTACATACAACTAACAAACATCTTTGCCGAAAAGCGATTGCATGGATTACTCTTCAAATGAGTACCGTTACTGCTTAGGCGATGACAAAGATAATCAAATTCAAACGCGAAGAACACGAAATACAGACAATTTTGGACAATGAATCGAACCCGGAAGCCTGTTGAATCAATGAAAGCATAGAGTTCGTGAAACGTAACATGTATCGCAAGAGTTATCGATGACGCGTAATTCAAGCACTTTCTTCAATGAGCTGTGCGTATGGACCTCACGTCCCGAGTTACGTGGTGCTCGATATATAACGCGAGGGCGACCGACGGGAATCACATTCCACACCGAGGACTGTGACCATCCTATCCCACACAAACAGACATGGACTCCAAGGTGAGATATATAAAAAGTTTATTTTTAATTATTTTTCTAAATTACTATTTTAGTTATTTGTCAAAAATATTTTTTGTCTTGATTATTTAGTTTTCTTAATTTCGTTTTTATATTTCAATTATTAATTATTTTTTAATAATGTAATTTTTTTTAATTCTGTCATGTTCCATTTCTGTTGCAAAGGCCTCCCTCCTCCCCTTCCATCTTTCACGAGCCCACGCATCCTCCTAGTTTTGATGGAACCTTTCTCGTTTTGATTTAGAATTGTATTTCATTCTTTTTTTAAATTTTATGATAGAAAATTACCACTGACTGTTCCAATCAGATTGTTACTCTTATTATTTTCATTTGCTAAATCACACTTATTTAATATTGTGTTTTGACCCAACATACTTTAATTAATAACCTTATTCTATTACTCAAACTGAAAGCATTATAATATATTTTAATTAAACCAATTGCATGTACTTTTTAATCGTCAATACTGCTAGAAATAAAAAGGGCTAGCAATCGTCCCCACACTTTGTTACAACCTAAAATAAAGCATGACAACTAAGATAGTGATAACTTTTGTGATATCATCTAAGTCAAGCGCCGCTCGCGCCGGTAGGTCGTGCAGGCTTGTGCGCTTGCGCATGTTGACCAATGCGATCCATATCGGGACGCTTTGCGACACTGCCTTCTTTCTGGCGCTTTCGATTCGACTCGCCCCTGCACATAACAATGAATTGGTTCACTCGAACAATTTTCATGTATCTTTTTTTATAAAAGGTCCAATTTCATGGAAGTAAAATTCATGGTCAAGTACGAATATAATAATAATTAATATCCTTTTAATCGTAAGCTGTTTAAGTAGGTTCATTTTTGTGGCATTGAAGTTTTGAGGTTTTATTGATGACTTATAATAAATTACCTACTATTACATTTGCAGTTACGACCTTTATATCCATTAGGACCCCGGAAGATCATTATAAATCTTTCAAATATATCTGACATAGCACAGACATGCATTGTTATAATATTACTAGCTTCAAAATTAATTGATAGCCCTTAGGTATAGCTTTTTTAAAATATTTTTTCCTTTGAGCTCTATGCGAATTGATTGAAAAAGAAAACAAAAATTGGTCATACTCATAACTTTTGAACCGTAAAAAAATTCACCGACATTCTCAGGGTTAAAAAGTTTGGAAATGACCTTGCCCACGCCCCTATTCGATTTGATCCATACTTCCAGGGACACCCTGTATTAGATGAAATAAGGATATTAACAAAAGAGAACCCTAGGGATCAGATCAGTTCAAGACTGGATCTTAAATATGCTGGACAGCTTCGATTTTTGGCTCCCACTTCAAAAGAGAGGAAAATTGAGCCACCAGCCATGAAATCACGGCCTAATTATAGTTTTCATTGAAAAGACATCAACGCGCACATTTTTTTGAAGGTGCAGATTAATTTGGAGTGCGTTAGTTTTTTCCAAGAGGTTTTCTAGCACCAATTGATATAAATTTCCACGTACCTATATTTATTATTACAAGTAGCACTTATTATACATATGTATGAAAACGTGTATAACAAAAAAAAAAATATTATCCGCAATATTTACACAGACTATTAATTAAATCTCAACTGATATATTTAAACTTGTAAAAATCTCAGTACTTAATTAACATTCAGTCAAAATGCAAGCGTACGACGGCGCATACATTGATAGTATTATCATTCCCGTCGCGTTTAGTTACGAAGAAAGGGTTTAAAGCATGTCGCAAGGCAATGGACGACGCACTTGTGAACAATGTGACACTGTTATAATGTTGCAATCTATTATTATTGTGTAATGGATTTATTGCATTACCTATTAATACGTCATATTTATTCCATAGACGTCTCGTCTAGGAGGAATTGTTTTGGTGGTGTCATGTAATATGAAAATCAAGTGTTTGATATTGAAATAACTAATAGCTTTCAGTTTGATAACTTACATTAATAATAATAATATCTTTATTTAATCTGACTATTGTAACTTAAAAAATCTTTGATGGCCTGCCTGAGCCGGACAGTTATTAAGACTTCAAGTTTTTTTTCATAATTTGCTACATCAACACCGACTTTATCAACACACATTTGTTCCAGATTGTAGTATTCATCTGCGTAGTAGGAGTGGCGAGTGCGAGCGTGCTAGCTCCCGCGCCCCTCGCGCGCCTCGACCCCCTGCCGCAGTACTCCTACGGGTACGACGTCCAGGATGCCCTCACCGGCGACTACAAGGGCCACCAGGAACACAGGAACGGCGACCTCGTCACCGGCTCCTACTCAGTTGTAGACCCCGACGGTACCAGGAGGATTGTGGACTACACTGCTGATCCCCTCAATGGCTTTAACGCGGTTGTACGCCGCGAGCCACTGGTCGTCGCCGCTCCCGCGCGAGTGGTCGCCCCCGCCCCTATCCTCGCGAGAGCACCAGCCCCCGTCTTCGCCCCTGCGCCCGCGCCGCTCTTTGCCCCCAGGCTACCACACCCATACTACTTCTAGATGAATTATTACAATTTTGTTGTTGATATGTTTTGTACTATTAGGACCTTTTTATATTATTGTTATTTATGTAAATAAACGCTTTTTGTACATTTTTATTTGTGTTTTTTTTATGATTTACTAAGAACTTTGTTTCTAGCATATGCAAATGGTTCATGATAACATGGACGCTAAAGAAATTGAAGCGCATTCAATAAGCACAAGACAAGCATGTCGTAAAAGTTGACTATGGCAAAGTGCAGGTTGATATTACACACTAAAGCTAACGAGTTGTTTTATATAATGTATTAACTCAAGCGAGATTTTACGTGCAGTATCGACATTAAATAAAAGCAATTCCATAATTCTTTTCAGCAACGACCCAATTATTTTTCATGATTTAAATCACTACATCGTATAAAACAAAGTCGCTTCCCGCTGTCTGTCTGTCCCTATGTATGCTTAGATCTTTAAAACTGCGCAACGGATTTTGATGCGGTTTTTTTTATAGATAGAGTGATTTATAATACATGCATAATATAGAAGAGAAACACTGATAATTAATTTTAGAGGTTTCTAATGTGATGTCGTAAATAAACACATTTTTTTGCGCTTACATTGCAAACGCTGGCTGAACCCTACGAGATAGATCAAAATAATGTACTACAGTATTGTACACCTTAAAAAAGTCCGCGATGGTATATGTCTATCTCTTTGGGATAACCCACAATAACCATATTTTATTCTTTCCTTTTTAAGAGAAATAATGGCTTATTTACGAAGCGATTTTAAGCAATACAGCATTAATCCTTATCGAATTAAGTACCTTAAATACATTGTGTATTTAATATAGATCAATATGGCCCTGATATTAGAGATTTAAAAAGCGGGGGCAGAGCGGCTGGCGGGCCGTACGTCCGTCCCGGTACGTCCCGGTTGGCAGCGGTCGGCGGACGCGGGGCTTGCCTATCTACATTGCACCCGTGCAAAGCCGGGGCGGGTCGCTAGTATACTGTAAATATATATCTTCATTCAAGTTCAAACGTGTAATTGAAACAAGGCATCATAATGACTATGATCGTCTAATGTACAGGAAAGGTCAATACACGCTTAACGAATTGATTGCACTTAACTTACTTAGTTTTCGTATCTGGAAGCCTAGCTCACTTCGGCCTTTGTGTTATACGATATGAGTGAACGACGAAATATCTGTACAGTTGCCCGCACTTCAGAGGGACAATTCTCGTAATTTTAAGAACATTTACAGTCTGATCTCAGTCTCAATCAAAGTCAAAAATACCTCTAATTTACCTACATTTTTGTTTGATAAGTTTTTGACATTGTCGCTGAGATGAGTTTGCGACTAGATTTAAAAAACATTTTTAATTACAGGAATTGGTCTTCAGTTATAGAAGAGAAACCTAATTCAGTGTGGCGATGCATACACCTCCGCAACATCGGGGAATCCCACCAATCTGCAACACTGAGAATACTTTTGGTGCCACCGCGAACACGCGTCATGCAGGGATGCACATCTATTCCTAATAATGGCGGCAAAACAAAACCATTAACAGTATTAACCGCAAACATCACAGACACACTACAACGCCACAACAGCCGAAGCAGTACTCTCAGTGCATTATTATATTGAACGCGTCTGTCGCTGTATGCTCGCTGAGTGGAGTTGACCCATAGCTGCAAATGTAGAAAAACTGACAGCATTCAATAAGCTTCGAAAAGCGTAACTTTAACAACTGGCTTCGTACGTCGTGCAAACTTACTTTTGATACTTCATCTTCAAAAACCTGCTAAGAAATAAAGGCGCTGTCAGAAGTCAAATTACAATGGACTTGCGGTTGACTGTACCTACATGCAACAGTGAGGGCTAGTTGCGCCGGCGCAGGACGCAAGCGCTCGCATTCCAGTGAAGATCGCGACCTTGCCTTGGTTAACCACCTCAATTAAAAGCGAAAGTTTCAATAAACTGTCATATGTACGAGGCTCGATTACCGGATCGGGCTTGTGACGTCACATAAATCTGAGCATGAGTGGACGCGCGCTGAATATAAAACGAGCCTGTGCACTGTAAGCGGCAGTTCCATCCCACTGTTGAACATTATCACTAGGTACCGAAAATGGCATTCAAGGTACTTTGATAAACCAATAACTGATAATTTTATAAGAATTGTTGTATATTGTGTAAATGATTAAAATGTTATTAAATATATTTTCATTTGTTTTACAGTTTGTCGTCCTGTCTTGCCTTGTGGCCGTAGCGAGCGCTGGTCTCCTTCCTGCCCAGGTGTCGTACTCAGCCCCTCTTGCCTACACCAGCCACGCCGTTCAAGCCGCCCCTGCCTACTACGCCGCAGCCCCCGTAGCCAAGATCGCTGCCCCTATCGCATACGCAGCCCCCGTCGCCAAAGTTGAGGCTTACGACACCAACCCCCAGTACAGCTTCTCCTACGACGTGCAGGACGGACACACTGGTGACTCCAAGACCCAGCACGAGAGCCGCGACGGTGACGTTGTGCACGGTTCCTACTCCTTGGTGGACCCCGACGGCTTCAAGCGTACTGTTGAGTACACCGCTGATCCTCATAACGGTTTCAACGCCGTCGTGCACAGGGAGCCCGTCGGTCACGTCGCCAAGGTCGTTGCCCCCGTCGCCAAGGTGGTCGCACCCGTTGCCAAGGTGGTCGCCCCTGTAGCCTACCACTCCGCCCCCGTCGCATACGCCGCCCCCGTCAAGTACGCTACGCCTGTGACGTATCAATCTGTCGCCCCTGTAGCTTACTCATCTGGTGCCTACTACCATCATTAAGATAAGTTATTGTTTTACGACAATCTTGAATGCTATAATGTAAATAAATTATGTATTTATTATACCTCACTGGTTTTATTACATTTGCCATTTTTAACCCCCGACGCAAAAACGACGGGTTGTTACAAGTTTGACGTGTCTGTGTGTGTGTGTCTGTCTGTGGCATCGTAGCTCCCGAACGGATGAACCGATTTTGATTTTGTTTTTTGTGTTTCTATGTGAAAAGATTCCTATTTGTTGGTACCAGCTTTAAAATAAAACAATTTTATTGAGGTGCGTACAAATAACATGTTTCAAAAAATTATTATCAAATAATTATTTTACAATTTATAAATAAAATATTAACAATCATGCGTTTTTTTTTTTGCGCCACAAATGAAAAAATAGTAAATCAACCATAAAAAGTTTGATATGACTCAAATATTAAACAGTTGTAATCCTAAAACGCCGGACTTGGGCGGTGGCGGCAACTCTTGCTCAGGTCCGGGGACGACGGAGAGGCCGCGCTGCAACCGCTTCTTGCGCTCGGAGAACGCATCGCCCTGGGATGGGTCTGCCTTGGCCGGCAGCACGGAGAAGCGCCGGCCCTGTGGCACATTCGACATGCGCTTGAACAACACGCTTGTCTCCACGCGCGTCAGCGGGTCCATCACTCCCAAGATCTGTTTTTCACGCGCTAGTATCGCCTTACGGTCGTCTCCAGATACCGTTTCTGACGACATTTCTGCACATTTGTTCAGGAAGGCCTCAACTCTCTCTGGGTCCTGTAATTTCTTTAACCACTCCACAGCTTCTTCCACTTCTATGCGCACTTCGTTTGCGTTGCCTTGTTGCATGTCGCTACTCATTAGAACAAAGCAGCCATTCAGCCACCACGTGGCGTTTCCCAATTCTTGAGCCTCTCTCTGACATCTTTTCGCATAAAACTTAGCAAGAGCGTAATTCTTCTGTGTGGTAAGCAACCGAGCCAATTCGTACATCAGCCAACACTTCATAGTTGAATTTTCACACATTTCGAGAGTCTGCTTCACTCTCTGTGTGGCATATTCAATATCAATGAACTTGTACGGATAATTAGCCATAACAGAATCGAAAGAAGTAGGACGGCCAACAGGTAAACCCATGAGGAAAGCGATGCGACGTCGATTGCCGCGCTCGCTGAGGGTGTAAGACAGACGGTGCTGTGACAGGTATCCTTCTCCAACGGCTCTGTATAACCGATCTAAGTATATCTCTTTGTCTGGTAATGTTCTTGGAGTCTTTCCATCGAGGAACATCTGCATACGCTCAGCCTGTGCCATCAAATCCATGACACGAAGCTCACGCATGCTCTTCTCAATCTGTTTCAATAAGCGCTCTGCGGTCCTAGCTCCAATTTCACGTTCCCTCAATAGTACAGCCTCCTTGTACTTGGTCTGGTATTTAGATTCGGCTTTTTCAGCTAATTTTATAGTGTAGTATGGCCTCTGCGCGCGTAGCATCGCCTGCCTTTCACTAAGAGATCGTAGAGCTTCTTTAACAATTTCTAACAATTCCTTGCTTCCGGCAGAATTTGCAGATTTTATTCGCGGGTCTTCCAAAAGCTCTATAAGAAAAAATTTATCGTAAGCCATTGGCCCTAGGTATTTATTAGCAAGTACACGAGATAAGGTGCTGAGTTTTCGGGCCTCCATTTGGGTCAGTTTGTGCTTTTGTTCTTTTTTTGGAATTCGGTTAACATGCAATTTTCTTTGAGGCTCAGTAGCGTCAGCTCGTGCAGCTTCTAACTGTTTAATGAGTGGTAGGAAGTCTAACATAACATTGCCGGCGTTTGTCCCGATACAGTCTTGGATGGTTTCGACTCCTTGGTTGATTCCTTCCTTGAAATACGGGGGCTGGCGGCGCTGGCGCAGTCCGCGGAAGTTCATGACGACGGAGCGCTCGAAGTCCGTCATGGTATACATGGCGCGCGCCTGCATATTGCGCGCGTTCATGTTGCCGGGCGACAGCTGGAGCGCCAGCTCGGCGTCGGCGTACGCCTGAACAGGCCGCACGGCGTCCGCACATACCTGGCTGCGCCCCACCAGTGTGCGAACGTCCTCAGGACTGCTGTTGAACGCTTCATCGTACGCGGCTTTCGCCTTCTCAAACTGTTCGAGTCGACGTAAATAAGCTCCTCTTTCACGGTACACTGTGAGTGCGCTGAATAGTTGCTTCTCCTCCATTTTAGTCTGATATTGATCAGTGAGATCACTATTGATAAACCTCTACAAATTATTAAGTAATAAAAACACTACACTTTCGACTTCGGAATGGAAATGTCAGTCAGCCATAGAGGAAAAATTTTAATAGAGTCAGCTATATATTTTCTGCCCTATTTTATAAAACATTGTCTATGTATTATTCTCATGAAGGTCTTGACCATGGTACAATTATATAGGTCTTGACAACCAATATAATGTGAATTCAAAATTGGTGTCAGATGTCAACACTGATTCCAAGTTTACTCTTTTGAAATCAGTTTCAAGACAATTTTGCGCACAATTCAAAACGAAAATTGATTACATAAGTAGGCATTTTACCCGAGTGTCTGATGCCGAAAATATAGTTTTTAGAATTATTGACTGTTTGTCTGGATGTGTGTTCCTGATTGCCGCAAAAACGGCTGAACGGATTTGGATTAAATTTGGCACACATAGTTTATAAGCTGGATTAACACATATGGTACTCTTAATCCCTGTAGATGTTCCCATGGGATTTTTTCAACATCCACGCGCCAAGGGCAAAAGCTATAAATGTACATATTAACTTGTTAGTTAAAATGATGCTACCAATCAAAAAGCTCAATTGTGCTTGTACTTTATAGATGCGGAACGATGAACTTCCCACCGGATCACAATTTGGTGTAAACTCGCTAATTTTCATATCTTTATAGTCCGGAGATTCTTGTCATGATTAGTTTGATCAATGGGCCCGTAAAAGAATTATTATTCAGTAGAACACGAAGCAGAAGCAGTCTAATTATAGCATATTATAGGTACAGTGTACCTATTAAGTTTACAGATTATTCAGCTGATCCAATGAATCGAACACGATTATTCTTTGCTTAGGGCTTGTACACAAAACTGCGATGCGACGTCGCATCGTGCCGATTCGCAGTTTTGTGTACAAGCCTTATTGACAAGGATTTTTCATCACTACTGTTACTTGTAAACTAGTTGAGCCTACTGAGTCTTATTTATATTATGACTAGCTGCGCCTCGCGGTTTCACCCGCATAAGTTTCGATCCCGTGGGAATATCAGGATAAAAAGTAGCCTATATGTTAATCCAAGGTGTCAGCTACCTCCATAAATTTTTGAAGTGTAAACTTCTTTAGCGGCGTTGCATACTTTTAGTAATGGGTAAAAAATGTTAAACTCGCGTCAGGACATCGCGTCAGGACACGTGACCATCAGGAGAGATTTCCCCCCCCCTCTTTCTATGGCGTCGCCAACCGAAGTGAAGTGACACACGGACACAATGGATGGATGGATGGTGATGGAAGTGGAAGTGGAAGGTGAAGTGGAAGTGGAAGTCGAAGTCGAAGTCGAAGTGGAAGTCGAAGTGGAAGTCGAAGTCGAAGTGGAAGTCGAAGTGGAAGACGAAATAGAAGTCGAAGTGGAAGTCGAAGTGGAAGTGGAAGTGGATGGATGGATGGATGGACAGCTGATGGCTCGACCGTCTGTGTAGTAGCCACACTGCTATGTATTCGTAAAATTCGTGTATATAAAGTGTTTAAAATATGGAAATTGAACAAAGTGCATCTATTAATGAAAAAAGTGACGCAGAAATAGTGAAAAAAAATGAGTTATATTAATTAAATTAATAATTGATTTATTTCAACGTTAATATTCAAGTTTTCACTTCTGCCGGCACTCCCGGAGTGCAACCCGTCTTTTTTTATCAAAATTGATTTAGTCGTTTGAGCGTGAAGAAGTAACAAACATATAAACACACACACAAACTTTCGCCTTTATAATATTAGTGTGATAATTAATATATTAATAATAATTAATAATATTATTATATAGTGTGACAACTCTACGTTCCTATTCAATATCAATCTTATACATATGTAGTTTACGTAACAATACATTGTAGCGTGGGAAAAGTCTGATAGCCATAGACAGATCTACGAATTTAGCAAAACTATACGAAAGCCCTTGAAATATCCGTTCATGTTACGATTCACATTGCTTACTTTAAAGATCCCATAAGCGCAATCTGTCGCATTTTCAGGTATTCGTTAGGACTAAATAAATAACATATTTTGTGTCGTAAAAATTTGTAATTAGCCATTGTTGTCAGTCGTCAGGAACCGGGGAATTTGTGTTTAGACTGCCACTAAAGGAGCAGCAGCAGGGTAGGCGAAGGGTGCCGCTGCGTACCGGGCGAACGGTGATGTGTACGCGGCCGCCACCGGCGCCGAGTATGCGAACCTAGCCGCTGGAGCTGTGTAGGCTGCTGAGTAAGCTACGGGAGCAGTGTATCTAGCAGCAACGACTGGGGCGGCGGCGACAGGAGCAGCCGCGTACCGGGCAGGCACCACCGCGGGCTCGGCGACGACAGCGGGCGCGGCTGCCACCAGCGGCTCTTTTCGCACCACCGCGTTGAAACCGTTCACTGAGTCAGCGGAGTAGTCCACGACGCGGCGCGTGCCGTCAGGGTCTACCAGGGAGTACTGTCCCTGCACCAGGTCTCCGCTGCGCTGCTCCGTCTGACTCTTGTAGTCGCCGGTGAGAGAGTCCGCCACATTATATCCGAAGTTGTACTGCGGGAGAGGATCGAATTCTTCCAGTCTAGCGGCAACAGGCGCGGCTACGACTGGCTCTGCGAGAACAGGGGCGGCCACCGCGGAGCCGCGCACTGCAGCCACGACGCATGCGAGGATGACGAACTGAAACAAATCGATTCGTTAAACTCCGTCAATGGTCATCTCTGAAGGCACTAGTCTTATTTAACGTGCGACACATAAGTTGTACTTGAAACAGTGACACGGTTTTACGAGGGCGAGACTAGTGCAGTTGCGTAAGCGCATGCGCGGAGAAATTACTAACAAGCCGAGGATAGCTCGTTCGTCAAGGACACATAAGGTGTCGCCTCCCGCATTACAATGAGCGTTAAGTAGCAGTAAGGTATTCCGACTTTGTTGAGTAGTATTTTAATTGATTGTGGCTCGATAAAAACATCTTAATTATTGTGGTTATGAAAATACCAGAGGACAGTGTTGGTCTACATGATGAAAATATTGGGATCGAAACAATAAATATATTTAAATGTTTTTTATATTTAATTTTTATATTTTAAGAAATATTTAAAAATGTAATAAAATAAGATAACCGAATAAATAACCAACATAATATATTTTATAGCTAATTAGTTCAACTGCTATGAATTCGCAATTTTTAACAAAAAAGTAATTTCTGTAAAAGATTATGCTTAATGCATGATTTATGTTTGGTTTCAAATATAAGTAATCTATGGTTTGAAATAATTCAAAACTGTTTTTGTATTAGCAAAATGTGGAAGATTTCGCTTCTTGCCAAAAGGATATTTAACAAGTACTAAAAAAATCTAATTTTATAAGTTCGTAGATTTACCTTAAAGGCCATTTTTGTTGTTGAGAAGGAGTTGTGGATCGAAGTGTTTTCCGACTATGCTCCTGTTGTCTCCGGCGTGGTATATATAGTAGCTGCAGGTTGTGACATCCCGGCTCAAGTTCGCGCTTTGTATTATGTGTGCGCATCACTATGAATGTGCACGCAATTGGAAATGAGCTACAATTTGTCAATGGCGGAAAATTCGAGCGCGTTCTTGACTTTCGGCCAAATATTATGAAATTAAAAAAAAATATGTTTGTTATTCTTCTTAACGTGGCGTTGTCAAAAATAAGTAACTTCGCTATGATTCCCTGAAATGCAAGTTAGTCCCTTCTCTTTCTCTAAAGCGGGTCTCCTTGTTTAACGCCTTTTTCGATACAGAATGATGGTCCGGCTGTGTGTAATTTAATTAAAGTAGTGCTGTGTAAATATACGTTACGAAGTAGAAATTCCTAAATTTCATAGCTGGGTTAAAATACAGGATAAATATAAAGCAGCCTAGGTTACTAGGCTGCTGCCTAGTAATGTCTAATTACAAGCTTCAACCACGCTGCGAAGAATCAGGAAATAATAGAGAAAATATTTTCAATAATTTAGTTGTTTATTTTCAGTTCATGATAACATTAATCACACTAAGTGGGTATTAATCAGTTAATGGTGGTAGACGGGAGCAGAGTAGGCGACAGGGGCGGAGTGGTAGACAGGGGCAGCGGCGTGCACCACAGGGGCGGAGTGGTACGCGACAGGGGAGGCGTGGTAGGCGACAGGGGCGGCCACCTTGGCGACGACTTTAGCGACGTGAGCGAGGGCCTCCTTGCGCACGACGGCGTTGAAACCGTTGTGGGGGTCGGCGGTGTAGTCCACGGTGCGCTTGGTGCCGTCGGGGTCCACCACGGAGTAGGAGCCCTGCACGACGTCACCGTCGCGGCTCTCGTGCTGGCTCTTGGAGTCGCCGGTGAGACCGTCCTGCACGTCGTACGCAAAGCTGTACTGGGGGTGCGCGTTGTACTCCTCCACTACCTTGGCGACGGGTGCGGCGTACGCCACGGGAGAGGCGTGCACCACATGCGCTGGCGCCGCAGCATAAGTAACGTGCGCAGCCGGGAGCACTCCTGCGCTCGCCGCAGCCACCAAGCACGCGAATACTACGAACTGAAAACAGAGAAGATATACCACTATGACCAAAGACTGAACGAGTTAATGTTGCTGATTTAGGAGGTAAGTTCATGATTTTTAGTTGATACACAAAATTTTGTTTATAGAATAAATAACGTAACTACCATTTTGAGAGACGTGCATTAAGTTAGTCGACTGGTTGTCTTTTAGCTAAGTATTCTTTTTGCCATGACTCATACAGTTAATTTGTACACCAATTAATTACCTTGAATGCCATTGTAGGAGAAGTGAATCAATTGAGTTCTAAAGAACATATGATATGAATTAGAATCATACAAAGCTATTATATATGATTAAGATAACGCCTGAGGCGAAAGCTGCAAAGCACTGACACCCACCTTACCGGCCGATGACACGCTCCAATCAATTAATACAATGTACCTTGTTTTAGTACAAGGACTACCAGGCAAATTCGTTTAACAATTTCGCAGATGACTTTGACATTTTCAGAGTTGTCTATTTTTATACGCATAGAAGGCTGAATGATAGTAAGTACAATAGATGTTAAATCGTCCATTGTTAAACTATTTGTTACTATAAAGTTGTCGCACTGTTACTTGTAGCAGAATGTGGTGTAAAAATTTAATTGTAAATCCCCGCTCCCCCAGTATACAACAGTAGAAAGCAAGAAAAAAAATACATAGGCTGGTGATTATCAAAATTTAATCGAAATTCGTCAAATCGGGGTCGGATCCGTGCTTTACCTAGTTTCTCCAGGATGAATGACAAATAACTAAGTACAATAATTGTTACAGCGAGGGAAAACCAATTCATACAGTTGTCAAATAATGACAGTTGTGTTTTAAATATTTAATTGACAACTAATTTTCCTGACTTTTGTCCTACGCTTTTGTCTTAGTCCGGGAGGTACCGTTGCATTTTCGGCAGTGATTTTACGCCGATTGCTTGCCATCTTTTCCTATAGATCTTGAATGACTTATAACTGAACCAAGCGTCAGCTGGCGCACCCGCGGTGGGTGTGGAATTGGGAGGTTGCGGAAGTTGTAAAAAAAAATAAAAAATTAAGTAATAGTACGCCGGCTGAAACTTATTTCATAAATAATTGACATCATACTGAGCTGAAAAAAAATCGTCAGCTGCATCGTGGAGGGGGGATTATGCGTCAGCTGCTCGCATGAACTTGTAAGAAAAACCGTAAAATAAAGTTATAGTACGCCGGATGAAATTTGGCTACATTATTCTTCAAATAATTTAGAATATGAAAACAACAATCAGCTGCTTGTGTAGCGGTGGAAAGACCGTCAGCTGACCCAGTCAAGATTTAAAATTTTGGAGCATTGCTACGAGTATTAGGCTGTTTCCTTTTTCGAGATAGATTCTGGCCTTGCTTGAACCCATAACACGACCTTCGGGCTGTAGTGACCTACACAGTTCAGTCTAGTTAAATTAATAACCTAAAAGGAATACCAAATAAAATATGAATTATGTATTTCTTAAATAAAATTAATTATAATTTATATTCACATATTTACAAAAGAACTTAAAACTAGACTTATATAAAGTCAACATTTAAAATAAAACTTTTTACAATAATTAAAATATGTAATATTCAATAAAAAAAGTAATAAAAAGAATTAAAAAACCCGACTGCAACCTTATGCTAAAACTAACTGAAAAGCTAAAAACAAGCCCATTTTAAATTAAATAAAAGTTTGAAGCAGGCGGGACCCATTTGAGTTTGAAACTATGCATAATAATGGTTTGGGCCCCGCCTGCTTCCAACTTTTATTTAATTTAAAATGGGCTTGTTTTTAGCTTTTCAGTTAGTTTTAGCATAAAGTTGCAGTCGGGTTTTTTTTATTACTTTTTTTATTTCCAGCTTTTTAGTTTACAAATGTGAAAGATTTCGCAGACGATTTAGTTCTTGGTACGTGTTTTTTTACGATTTGTCACTTTGAATTACTTTTAACTATATAAGTTGTATATATGTTTGTAATCACCTTTTAAAACCCTTTATTTTGATACCCCACTCGATAGGTTTGCGAAAAAAAAATATTTATGAAGGCATAAATGGCGCCAAAAATCCGCCACTTTGTTTTTTTTTTTATTTTGATATACCCAGTGTCACTCTCACAGTAAATACGAATCTAACGACACCTCTCAAGCTAAAATCCATCGAGCCGTGCATACATACATACAAACATACATACATACTCTCGACGATATTTTCATAATATCTAATGCTCGGCAATATGAATGCAATTCACAACGATTTGAAAATAACAATGCACATTGGTTCCGGGAATTTTCAAAGATTCGTTAATATCACGAAATTGTATGAAAAATTGGGAACCAATTTATGCTCTGCATTGCCAGGGTTCCATGCCCTCACAGGCTGTGATTTCAATCCTGCATTTTACAGGAAAGGAAAAAATAAGCCTTTACAATTGTTGCGAAAATCTCAGGCATATATGCGAGCATTGGGGGACATCACAAATATTCCGAGTTGTGAATTAGGTCTTCATAACGATTGAAGAATTTGTTTGTCGCTTGTACGGATTTAAAGCGATAAACGAAGTCAACGCTACACGAGTTGCTACCTTCACTAAAAATTATCAAATTAATGAAAAAAAAACGATGTACTCAAGTGGAAAAACCGTATCGACGGGGCGATCTTCCCTCCATGTAAATCCGAGCTACGCCAGCATTTACTGCGCACTTCATATATAGCGCACCTTTGGAGCCATGCTCACCTTCAAGAACCTTCTCAATTATCTCCCACTGACTGGGGATGGGAAGAAAAAGACGAGAAGTATGTCTTCAAATGGTTCGAGGGAGATCAAGTACCCCTATCAGTCACCAGTATAACGGATAGCAGCGAAAATATTGGCGGTATGGAATTATTGTCGCTGACACTTTCTTTGAGCTTGTATATTCCTGGTAGCCTAATTTTGATTATTGACATGCTCATTTGCAGATGATGGTGAAGAGAATCGAGCTCAACAACTTCATCAAGACGAAGAGAACGATTTCCTGCAGGACAGTTTGGATGATGATTCGTCCGAGAACGATTACGATAGCGATACCATCGACAACGAATAGCTTCTGCAAAGTTCTCATTTTCTATATATTTCGATTTTTTTAATGTTACATTACCCTTCATTTTATTTTATGTTCATTTCATTTTACACTCGATTTCATTTCATATTATGCATTTTGTTAAAAATAAAACAAGACAAAAATATACCGTGAAAGATTCTGTGCATTACTCGAATCATCTGTACCTTTACTGCGTCAGCTGACGGTCTTTCCACCGCTACACAAGCAGCTGATTGTTGTTTTCATATTCTAAATTATTTGAAGAATCACGTCGCCAAATTTCATCCGGCGTACTATAACTTTATTTTACGGTTTTTCTTACAAGTTCATGCGAGCAGCTGACGCATAATCCCCCCTCCACGATGCAGCTGACGATTTTTTTTCAGCTCAGTATGATGTCAATTATTTATGAAATAAGTTTCAGCCGGCGTACTATTACTTAATTTTTTATTTTTTTTTACAACTTCCGCAACCTCCCAATTCCACACCCACCGCTACTTGAGCAGCTGACGGTCGGTTCAGTTATCAGTCATATAAGATCAACTATCGATGTTAATATCAGCCGGCTTACTATGACTTTTGAATTTGCAACGCTACCGCCCGGACTATCTGTTTGAATGACGGATATCGAGAAAAGAATACTAAAAACTTTTATTTTGCAAATACGGGTAATACATACCTAATAGGTGTTAAAATACACCCATATTTCACCATTCGGCATGCAACATTTATATTAAGTAGGTATTAACATTAACTTAAGTTTTTTTGAAGTCCAAAGACATTGATACATACGTGAACTCATACGGAATTATATACACAAAGTAAATCCCTGTGCTGCTCTCAAAACCGTGAAGAAAAACATCGTGAGGAAACCGGCATGTCCTAGATTCAAAACATTCGAAAACATGTGACTTCCACCAACACGCACTGGGCCCGCGTGGTGGATTATGGCCCACTACGTCTCTCAGAGAGGAGGCCTGTGACCCAGCAGTGGGAACATTATAGGCTGATTATGTTGATGTTTGTTGTTGCATACGAAAATCTTTGTACTTACTACTTACTCTTCTACGTTCTTATTTCATTTTTTAACTATGCATGTTCCCACTCAGAAAAATAAAGTGTACTAAGTAGGTACCGCTACGTAACGTATATACATACATACGTACGTTCTTAATATTAAAAATATCGGTATGTGTAGATGCAGTGGTAACAAGAGCTTTATGAATGGCTCATCATTGCAAGTTCAAGGCCGACGGTAGCAAACCACGCGCGTGTTGCCGAGCAACTGTCATGTAAGCCGTGTGTGCATCTCCGACCGCGACCCACTGATATAAGTGATTCGCTTTTATTTCTACCCAAGTACTCGTTCACCGTTCTGTCTGTGCCCGATTTTACAGATCTGCTTGTGCAATTTCTCAGGAACTTTATGGAATGATTTAACAAAACACGATCATACAACTTAATCTGTCAAGCTCCGCTAATGAGACACAATTGATTTTCTATTGTTTCGTCGCCGATCGGCGACGCGCGCCGCTTGACCGGTTAATCTTATTCATAAATGTAGTGCAACTTCCACTTTTCTTACTTCAAAAATGATGAATTTGCATGAAAGTATTATCCCCTATTTAGAGCCCTTTAGGGGATGAATTAAAAAAAAAACCTTCCTTAGTGCTCATCTATGTTGGGCAGTTTAAACTGAGCGTTGTCTGCCAGTAAAATGTGTAAATTAAATCCCTAAAAATAAGATTTCAAAAATAAATTACTTATTCATCCGTGACATGGATCTTTTCTTTCGTAAGGCGCTACGACAAAATGTATCTACATTGTAGTAAAAGCGAAAACATTTCCATGTCCCGTAGTCATACTTTTCTTCTGTTAAATCTTCTATCAGTGTTTTAAAAATAACTATTTCATATATAAACTTGCATTTGGTAACAAGTGGTGGCCGCAAAAAAATAAAAACATAATGAATAAAATTATATTCGCAAGTTTTATTATCTAAAACAGAGTAACGTTATTATTATTTTAAGCCCTATGCAAATATTCATCCTGTAATCCTTGTAGCACAAGAGTAAGTACAAGTTTTCTTTTAGCACAGGTTTCGCCGCGGGGTTACGTCAATACTCGGTAGTATATAATAACGCGTATGATTCAAAATTGATATCATTCGTTCAATAGAACTCCAGTGATACACTTCTCCTACAATGGCATTCAAGGTAAATTAGGTTTAAACTATTGAGTTATTTATCTTACGAGATCAAACTGCAAGCTTACATACTTTTTCCAAGGAGTCAACAAATTAAGAATTAGTAGGTACACTATAATGTCGGAGTTACAGGAATTTGAAACATTAGAGCCATCAGCAGTAGCAGGGCATGTCACTATGAATACTAAGCTCTTTTTTCTTTTCAGTTTGTAGTGTTCGCGTGCTTGGTGGCTGCGGCGAGCGCAGGAGTGCTCCCGGCTGCGCACGTTACGTACGCTGCGGCGCCAGCGCACGTGGTGCACGCCGCTCCCGTGGCGTACGCCGCACCCGTCGCCAAGGTAGTGGAGGAGTACAACGCGCACCCCCAGTACAGCTTCGCGTACGACGTGCAGGACGGTCTCACCGGCGACTCCAAGAGCCAGCACGAGAGCCGCGACGGTGACGTCGTGCAGGGCTCCTACTCCGTGGTGGACCCCGACGGCACCAAGCGCACCGTGGACTACACCGCCGACCCCCACAACGGTTTCAACGCCGTCGTGCGCAAGGAGGCCCTCGCTCACGTCGCTAAAGTCGTCGCCAAGGTGGCCGCCCCTGTCGCCTACCACGCCTCCCCTGTCGCCTACCACGCCTCCCCTGTCGCGTACCACTCCGCCCCTGTGGTGCACGCTGCTGCGCCTGTCTACCACTCCGCCCCTGTCGCCTACTCTGCTCCCGTCTACCACCATTAACTGAAGTATACCTAGTGTGAATAGTATTATTCTTATCATGAACTGAAAATAAACAACTAAATTATTGAAACAAATATTGTTATTTTTGAAGTAAAAACTTGGCGTGTTGGGCATTTTTTGAGATGGGAAAAAACCATTGAATTCGCGCCACTGTTACCGTAACCGACACAGCTTCGGATGTGTTCGGCTGTCCTCGGGATGTACTCGGTTTTAATGTATATGTCAGCGAGTGATGGCAAAGTATTGTGTTTGTATTTTGTTTTCACTTCTGTCGGCGCTCCTAGAGTGCTACTGTTTGTTTCTTATGTTTTTTCCTGAAAAAGAAAGTAAAAAACTAAAACGCTGCTACGACAAAAACGACAACAAAAAGATAAACAATCTTTATATTATTATTATTAGCCTGTGACGTCCCACTGCAGGGCAAAGGCCTCCCTAATCTCTTTCCACCTCTCTCTGTTCAAAGCTGCTAAGGACCAGTTCTTGTTGAAGGAGTCTAGCTCATCCCGCCATAAGTACAAATATGTATGCTGACTGGAAGCATTGAATATAAATTCTGAAAACAGTTCGCTTAAAAGTGACTAATTACTTTTCGAAATGAATATCATAGTGACTATTTAAAAACGCTAAACACAGAAAGAAAACTGTTGATCTGAATATCTATTGGGAACAAACCGATAATACTTGACCATCTGTAGAGCTTTTATCTTTCTGTCAAACAAAACACACCTACCCAACCCACCCCCTCCACACACATATCTGGTAAACAGGTAGTGTACCTAAGTGAATAAAAACATATAGCAACGGTATATCTAGTCTCAACGTATAGACGGACATGTTGAAATTAAAAAGCTTCCTAAATAAAAGCTATCTAGCCAAAAAACCTAGTGACGCATAGTACGTGAGCACCTGGGTATGGTTATAAGTGACAAGGCTCATTCTGAACTTGCAGTTTTACAGGATAAAGACAAGAATTGTCTCTGCAGCGAAAGTTTGAGGTTCGTGATGACTGGCGTCATGTCAATGAGACATGCGAAGTGCGAATGTTTCACGTTCATGCAGTCAACTATTCCGGAGAACCAGTTTATTTCATGAGCCTCTGGATAATAGCTGTGTTGAAAATTGATACGAAATACACATGTGACTGTTCCTAAATTACCCTAGGCTGAAAAAAATTTCGTTTTTCCTAATTACGTTACATATTAGTGTTTAGGTCGGTTCCCCCCGTTTTCATGATTGATAAGTGCTCAGACATCACGAGCGACACGCGTCAGCGACAGAGGCAACTGCTGCCGTCAACGCGTGGCGGCGTCAAGCGTCGACGGCTGCAGTCGCCTCTGCTGTTGACGCATGTCGCTCGTGTGTATGCACACTTATTTCATTTTTGCATGGATGGAAAACTACAAAATTATAAAGTACTCTACGTATATTAATATTTCAATCATAATTATTGTGAACTGGCTGACCCGACAGACGTTGTCCTGTCCAAATCAAAAAAGTACTTTCAGTTTTCCGGAATTTTCCCCTTTTCTTTTACTGAAAACCTTATTCAAACTATAGCAAATATTATAAGAAAAAACAACCAAATCGGTCCAACCGTACCAACCTAACGCTAGTGATGCGCTTACCTACCAACGAACAGCATTTAATTTATATAAATAGATAGATGCAATAATCATGTAAAAGTTGTAAGGCAATTCTTGTAAAAATAAATTTATTCTATTGTACCTATTTCTTTATTTTTTTTTATCGGAAGAATATTTTTTTTTAATTAAAACAAAATATTTACAAAATTTAAAAAGCTAATAATCTTAAAATAATAATATGTACAAGTATATAAAAAAGTTCGTCCGCATCGCTGTCAACAGGAAACGTGCCCACAAGGCTGGCAGCATTGTCACGTTGTATGGCAATGCTGATTCTTTGGCCAAAAAATAGGCCAGCCCTCTGGTCACGTGAAGAGTCGACCAACCGCTTGGGACATTGTATTTCTACACAAGCTGTACTTTGCCCGATGGGTTTCCCATCGGAAACATCTCAGGAGCTTTATGAGATAGGTTTCCGAAAAACGATGATGTAACTTATTTTTATTTGGAAGTTGTTACCTAATTAAACATCTGCTTAGAAATTCTAGTTAACAACAAAAATTACGAGCTTAAAACCAGGAAGAATTAGAAAAAACCCCCACTTAGTGCTCACCTATTTTGTATTTATAAGGAACTCTTGTGCAAAATTTCATTTTGTAGATCCAATAGTTTAGGCTGTGCTTTGGTGTCAGTGAAATGTGTAACTCTGTTAGTGAGTCATATATCTCTCTCTCTCTCTTATGTTTGTCAATAATTAAAGTACCTAAAACTGAAAATTAAATCACCCGTGAGGTAGATAATATATATTCTTAGGTGCTACGTAACGGCTACGTAAAGCTCATATACAGGTTACAATTTTAATCACCGTTTTCCTCTTAAGAGGTCATTGTACTCATGATTATAAACGTGAAATCGCGAAAAAAAATCAGCTATTCAATACATTTTGGCGAGTTATGCGAACATAAATGTAGGGAACAGCTGATTTTTCTTTCACGATTTCAGGTTTGGTAAGATAGTAAAAATTGTTCATAATGATGAGTACAATGACCCCTTAAGAGCAAAACAGTGATTAAAATTTCACCCCGTATAGCAAACGTACATTTCCATGTTCCGTAGTCATACCGCTCTTCTTATGTGAACTCTCCTATTAGTGCTTTACAAAGAACTATTTCGTATACAAACTTGCATTTGGTAACAAGTGGAAAAAATAATTGAAACAAAACTAAAGCTCTTACAAAAAATAAAAACATAATAAATAATGTCTGTTTATGTGTGCATTATTTTCTAAAACAGCGGATCGTTACTATTATTTTATACACTATTCAATAGTATTCAAATATTCATCCTGTAGTCCTTGTAGAACAAGAGTTAGTACCAGTTTTAATTCAGTAGCTTTCGCCGCGGGGTTACGTGAATCGTATATATAACGCGTATGATTCAAAATTAATATCAATCGTTCAATAGAACTCCAGTGATACACTTCTCCTACAATGGCATTCAAGGTAAATTAGGTTTAAACTATTGAGTTATTTATCTTACGAGATCAAACTGCAAGCTTATATTCTTTATCCATTCAACAAATTAAGAATTAGTAGGTAGGTACACTAATGTCGGAGTTACAGGAATTTTAGCCATTAGAGCCATCAGCAGTAGCAGGGCATGTCACTATGAATACTAAGCTCTTTTTTCTTTTCAGTTTGTAGTGTTCGCGTGCTTGGTGGCTGTGGCGAGCGCAGGAGTACTCCCTGCTGCGCACGTCACGTACGCTGCGGCGCCAGCGCACGTGGTGCACGCCGCTCCCGTGGCGTACGCCGCACCTGTTGCCAAGTTAGTGGAGGAGTACAACGCGCACCCCCAGTACAGCTTCGCGTACGACGTGCAGGACGGTCTCACCGGCGACTCCAAGAGCCAGCACGAGAGCCGCGACGGTGACGTCGTGCAGGGCTCCTACTCCGTGGTGGACCCCGACGGCACCAAGCGCACCGTAGACTACACCGCCGACCCCCACAACGGTTTCAACGCCGTCGTGCGCAAGGAGGCCCTCGCTCACGTCGCTAAAGTCGTTGCCAAGGTGGCCGCCCCTGTCGCCTACCACGCCTCCCCTGTCGCGTACCACTCCGCCCCTGTGGTGCACGCTGCTGCGCCTGTCTACCACTCCGCCCCTGTCGCCTACTCTGCTCCCGTCTACCACCATTAAATGATTTTATATACCTAGTGTGATTAGTGTTATCATGAACTGAAAATAAACAACTAAATTATTGAAATTATTTTACTCTATTATTTACTCATTCTTCCCTATGAGGTTGAAGCTTGTTTATAATGAATATTAAATCACTAGTTGTAAGTTCAGTATTTCAATTATTCAGCTATGGAATTTAGTTAGGCTCTTTGTACACACACGGTCGTCAATGTTGTAGGATCACTATGGAAGTTTGTGGCCGACACGGCGGCACTACAGCACGGCACCGTTGTCGTACACCATAGAACTGTGACATTACAAGGTTACACGATTTTTCCACGGCACGGAGACACCTTGCCATGTACAAAAGGCTTAAAAATATCTTCACACCTCAAGCTTTTAAGAAAATATTAAAGTTCTATAGTAGCATAAATTTTATTTAGTACTTTACACACACACAAAGTTTATTTTAAAAGATATTTTTACATATATAATATTTTGTAGTTCTTGCTCAAAATATATCTCTTTTACTATCGCGTTAACTTGTAAAGTACTTGTCAACATAAATTCACCGAGCCCAACACAACAGGTAAAGTTAAGCAGATCCTGTGGCTACCTTCTGGTTCTATAATCAGGCCCCGGATTACAGCTTAGGCTATAATTTTTATCAAGACAAAAATTAACGAGCCCAAACACATCAGGGCTATTGAGTTTAGTTGAAGAGTTCCTATGGCTACCTTCCAGCACCATCATCAGACCCTGGACACCACGTGGTGTATTAATCCTTGCCAATGAGTTCAAACACGATGATGCTCTCTTATTTTGTTGAGGAGTTCCTATGGCCACCTTCCGGCTCCATCATCATACCCTGGACACCACCTAGTGTAACAGCACTGGTCAATACATAGCCAATGACTACTAAGAACAGAAGCTAGAAATACTAAAAACATTTTTTTTAACAACCCAGTCCAGCCGTATCTCCACTGATGCGCTTACCAACGAACTGCAATTAATTTTTATTTATATATAGATAGATAAACATCGTGAGAAAACCGGCATGTCCTAGAACCAAAAATTCCAAGACATGTGACATCTGCCAACCCACACTGGGCCCGCGTGGTGGATTACGGCCCACTCCCTCTCAACGAGAGAAGGCCTGTGTCCTAGCAGTAGGAACATTATAGGCTGATTATGTAAATGTATGTTTATTTTATAGATAGATGGAGTACGAGTAGAACTAGCACTTTCCCAGAGAATTCTTCCACCCGTGAAAACCCAATCCCGTGAGAATTTATAAAAATCCGGCCTTATTCCTTGCCTACTAATCAAAGGGTCAAGTGCGTGCGATGTCGAGTTGAAGGATTAATTTAATGCCTGCAGCCAGGGCGAGCGCGCATTGCCGGCGCAGTGAAATTTATAGTACAGTCAGTGACTGCAATTCGCTGACCCACCTTTGCATAAATGATTGAGATTTTTTAGAATACGAATCGATAGAATTTTATAATTCTTTTGTATTTTATTTATTTGAGCAAAGTAAATAAAATATAAAAGAATTATAAAATTCTATCGATTCGTATTCTAAAAAATCTCAATCATTTATGCAAAGGTGGGTCAGCGAATTGCAGTCACTGACTGTACTTAATATTTTATTTTAAAAAAAATCAAAGTATCCATATTTTTTTATTTTATTTGGGAGACTATTTTGGTATAAATACTACGTGAAAAGGATTTTTAGAAGTTCGGAGATATTCAGACTTGTTTCCAGTAGAAAATTGAATTAGGGCCAGTCGTTTTTTAGGGTTCCGTACAAAGTAAAACGGGACCCTATTACTAAAACTCCACTGTCCGTCTGTCTGTCACCACGCTGTATCTCATGAACCGTGATAGCTAGATAGTTGAAATTTTCACAGACGATGTATTTCTGATGCCGCTATAACAACAAATACTAAAAACAGAATAAAATAAATATTTAAGGGGGCTCCCATACAATAAACGTGATTTTTTTGCCGTTATTTGCTCGATATTAATAACGGCAACACAGAATATTTAGTTGTATATTCACTTTAAAAATAAATAATTAAATTAAAATAGATTAAGGAGGGCTCTCATACAACAAACGTGATTTTTTATATATGTAGAGTTAAATATTGTACGGTGGTACGGAACCCTTCGTGTGCGAGTCCTACTCGCACTTGGCCGGTTTTTTCTTTATTTATAAGGCATATAACAAAAATGTATTCTATTATTATAAAAGTACCTATATGCTATTTGTGGTTCGAGAAAGCTTGTTTTGATAGATTATATTCAACAGAATCTGAAAATTAGAGCTCTCAAATCAGCTCTCCATGAATTTTTGCCTAAACATGCATCAAGAGAACGATTATTGCTAAATAAATAGATAAATAATAAAAAAATCGCTTTATTATAATTATTGTAGAAGAGAAAATTAACTATGTTTACCAATTAATTGTTATTAAAATAATTAATTATTATTAATTAATTGTTTTAATTGTTGTTCGGGGTTGGGGTGAGATCAAGATAAACTAAGATTAAAGATTAGTAATACAAATGGGAAAAAGATTAAAACTAATGAGGTGAATGAGATGAGATTGAGTCGCGCCCGATATGCTATCCGAAAACGTACTGACTGTTTTACTTAGGTAATACATAAAATATTCAAGGCATAAAGCGCGGTGTCGCAATTACGCTATGTTTATTATTGTTCGGTGCTTGACCCGAACAATTGTTGTTTGTTGTTGTTGTTGTTTATTAATTTATTGTTGTTGTTGTTAAAGAGCTATTCTATTTTATACTAAGCAATCAATAGTATTAAATTTCAACGAGGTAATCATGCATCTACCCGCATTTTTCTGGGTTGTGGAAGTCAAATAGACAGTCGCTCCATGTAAAATAATGGTATTTAGCTGCATCCGGTTAGACTGGAAGCCGATCCCAACATAATTGGGAAAAGGCAGGCAGATGGTGAGATGATGGGTAAAAATGATTATTTATAAAATGATACAATCGCATTTATATTCGTAAAAAACATTTTATTTGCTCATTATCGTAAGTCTAATGTAATAAATAATATTTTATCCTCAGTTCAAGGCTTGACTAGGTTTGACTCTCAGTGGTGGTAGACAGGGGCAGAGTAGGCTACAGGGGCGGGGTGGTAGACAGGGGCAGCGGCGTGCACCACAGGGGTGGAGTGGTACGCGACAGGGGAGGCGTGGTAGGCGACAGGGGCAGCCTGGTAGGCAACTGGGGCCACCTTGGCGACGGGGGCGACGACCTTAGCGACGTGACCGAGGGCCTCCTTGCGCACGACGGCGTTGAAACCGTTATGGTCGTCAGCGGTGTAGTCCACGGTGCGCTTGGTGCCGTCGGGGTCCACCACGGAGTAGGAGCCCTGCACGACGTCACCGTCGCGAGTCTCGTGCTGGCTCTTGGAGTCGCCAGTGAGACCGTCCTGAACGTCGTACGCAAAGCTGTACTGGGGGTGGGCGTTGTACTCCTCCACCACCTTAGCGACTGGTGCGGCGTACGCTACAGGAGCAGCGTGCACGACATGCGCAGCGGGCGCAGCCGCATATGCGACGGGGGCGGGGTGAGCCGTGTATGCTGCAGGGGCGATGATACCCGCATTGGCGGTAGCGAAAGCGCAGACCAGGACTACCAGCTGGAAATCAAACAAAAAATATTATCAGAATTATAGTTATTGGCGATTTTTTTAAGTAGGTAAACCCCAATTTATTAATTAGGGTTAGACAGTTTTTGCAGGTTTAACACAATTAATATTTTCTACAACTGCACTTTCTATCTAAACTGTTCTTGTTAGATATTTCTATTCCATACCCCCTTTTAATTTCAAATATTATATTAAATTATTTAATAAATCGTCTTCGTACCTTGAAAGCCATTTTGATTTAAATGAGTGACTTCACTATGAGGAGATCCCAAGTTGAATGTGCCGTAATTGTATCTCTTCGACTTTTTATATGCCTCCCAGCTGCCTCAGCATTGCATTACTATACACTGTCGTGAGTAAGTTCGTATGAACCGGTCGCTTTGGAGTGTTTCAGAATTCAATTATACATTTAAATCGCGGGTGTCTACCGAAATGGTTCGTATAATATGTTAATAGGTGCAAGTGGGCTATGATTGATCTCGGGCATAAAGATCACTTGTATTGTAATGCTTGTCGGCTTTTTGGGCGGCGCGTCCTTGCGACGGCGCATATTTGTTGATGTAACTTATGAGCTGGGTCATATGTGTGCAGTTTCAGAGTCCTCATTTGTGCATTCATATTTACATATAAACCACTTAGCTTAAATTGTTCACAAAAGCATAACTTTCTCGCTTTCTCGAATGCATTGTAAGTGAGTGAGATAGTGGTCACGAGCCTAACAACACGTATTTTAAAAAAATCTGAAGAATGAAAATCTTCTCCTCTCCTTCTTTTTCTTCTATCTTTTAATTAAACCGAAAAAGAAAAGTAGTAACCATTGATATGGATAGTATTTCTATCAATCTTATATCAATGGAAAAACTAAAAGTTACGCCATATGGAACTTTTTAAATGTGCCTGTTATTTTATTCACTTCGGTACTGACAATTCTAAATTCAAAAGGAATGTTTGACGTTGTCATATCATTTCGAAACTGAACGCTTCAGGACAATTTTGGCTAAATGTAATTACATGTAATTGTAGGTTTCCCCCGCGTAATTAAGTGTATTTGTAATAAAATCTATTTGGTAAGTTAATTAATTAATGTATTATTTATTGACCATGTTATTAATAAATAGTCTCCACGAGTAACGGCCTTCGTTCCTTCGAGTAAAGCCTTCATCTGGGGCAAAAATAGATTTAAATCGTTGGAGGCAAAGATCGTTTAGCAGTACTCGTACCTTCCAGACTGGCTAATCTTCCCAGAGCCAAGTTCTCGTGCTCGTGCTTCAGGTAACTTGTGTACGAGAGAAGAAAGTAGAGCTTCTTTGAGTAACGGACGTACATCTCGCGAGGTACAACGCTACGAAACTTGTTGACTCGTTTCCAATCATTCCACCACCGATCACCTTAAATAAAGAACATAACAAGATCGTTAGGATATTCCATCCATACCTAGAACCATTAGAATTTATGGTTGAAAGAGAAATGTAAGTGTGTTAATCCCAACAGGTTCAGAATGATGTTGTTACGTAATACGGTACAGCGCCTGCGTCCACTGGGCAGCCGATTTATCGGAGGCATGCACGATCCCCTGGACCACGTGACTGGCATTGAGAAGAGAGAGCTGCTCGCACACTTGGCTGGTGACTGCGACCCCTTCCGCATCTTGCCCATCAAGAAAGGTACAGTACGCGGCCGTTAAGGCGAAATCACTAAGGTAGCCCGCAAAATTCAAATTTCTTACGTTTGTTTGCAATTTACAGGTTGGTATTTGGTACACAGTAACAAATGTGTGTTTCCAGAATTATTATCACTATAAGGCAACCATAGGGCAATTTGTCTCTTTCAAGTTCAAATTTCCCTATTGAATTATTGTTTCACGAAAAAATCTAACTTAGAGAGTTATATTGATGCTTTTTATGATTATAATTCTGTACTTACAAATCAGTTACGGTCGTGAATAATATTTTGATTAACATACAACCTGACACTGACCTGCAATTAAATTGCAAAAAATAAACGTTAGAAAATTTATTTTCCACTGGCCACTCTATGTGCTTGGCCAGACTAGCAACGCTGGCGCGGAGCGGGCGCGGCGCAGCGTACTCAGACAAAACTTCATTCGAGTGTCCATAGTGGGCACGCGGGCGCGGTGAGCGGCGCGGGCTCCTCGGCGCGGGGAGCGCGCGGGCAACTCACGCCATAACTCGCGTTTATACAAGTGGCCGCAGTGGGTGCGTGGGTGGCCCGCGCGGGGACCGGGGTTCTCGAACTAGTTCAAGCTTTTTTCTAGTAAAAATAAGTCTTCTTCATCCATATTATATTTGGACAAACACTGGACACGACATCACGCAGAACGCAGCCGCGCTCGACTGCGGACAAACAGGTCGCGCGCGTTGCCGCACCCGCGCCGCTCACCGCCCCGCGCTGCCAGTCTGGTCAAGCACTTCCGCTTCCACCTAAATATGGAACATCAAGATTTATCAAAAGTTCTCATATCATTTTCAGTTAGGTACCTAACCAATACCAAAAGGTACCAAAGCTACCAATCAGGTAGATAGTTTTGAATTACATAATTTTGATGGCTTTGAGGAAGCTTATCTCTAGTTTTTTGCATCTAAGAAGATTGGTTCTGCAGGGTAATTGCGCATCACACTATCAGTAGCTTTCATTTTGACAACATTCATTGCGTTATTTACGTTTTTGGGTAGACAACATTTTCGAACTCATGAAGCAATGGATTAGCAATATCCTTCAAAATTATTCAGATAGAGACTGATAGTGTTACGAATTTAGGGTGCTGCATCGTTACCATTCACCAAATTTTCAGGTCCCGGTACTCGCGAGCGTCCCAACCTAATCCCGAGCGCTTTCAACCAGCGGCTGCTGGCTTGCAGCTGCTGCATCCACGACAACCACCTGGAGTTCATGTGGCTGCACATGGGCTGCCTCACGCGCTGCGGCTGCGGATACTGGTTCTTGCTGTGCCCCGTAGCACCACTTTAGATTAGTTTAATATTTATTTACGATAGTTAACATTAAAGTATTGCTACTGTTTTTTTTCATTCAGGTCTTTCTTTTGTAATTTTCATAAGGTTTTCTGCATGTTAGTAGGAGCTGTTAAACAATTATATAAATTACTTTTATTTGTTATTTGCATCAAATCAATCCCACTTTTTTAGTGTTCTAAATAACACTATACATATGTATCCACCTTCGAGAAAGAGGTCAATCGTCGAATCCAACTCGGCTGGGCAACGTTCGGGAAGCTACGCAATATCTTCTCGTCCCACAAACCGCGGTGTCTCAAGACGAAAGTCTTTGACCAGTGCGTGTTGCCAGTGACCTATGGCACTGAAACGTAGTCGCTCACAATGGGCCTTGTTAGAAAGCTGAAAGTCACCCAAAGGGCAATGGAGATGGCCATAGATATTTACATTTCTATGGAGAGGGCTATACTTGGAGTATTCCTGCATGATCGTATCAGAAATGAAAAGAGATCCGCAAGAAAACCATGGCATAGCCCGAAGAATAACTTGCCAAACTTAAGTGGCAGTGGGCAGGGCACATTGCTCGCAGAACAAATGGCCGATGGGGCCGAAAGATTCTGGAGTGGCGACCGCGTACCGGAAGACGTAGCGTTGAAGGCCTCCCACAAGGTGGACCGACGACCTTGTGAAGGCCGCAGGAAGCCGTTGGATGCAAGAAGCACAGAACCGGTCGAAGTGGAGGTGCTTGGGAGAGGTCTATGTTCAGCAGTGGACGTCTTTCGGCTGAAATGATGATGATGATATGTATTATGTGCCCGGTCAGACAGTCAACGCGCAACCTGTTACCATGGATTCAGTAGATGATTCTGAATCCCCCTGCGTTTAAATTTTTTGTCGGTTACTGTACAATGAACACAAGCCACATCATCATCAGCCCAGTCTTTTCCCAACTATTTTTCATGCGCACTGGACTGAGGGGAGCCCCATTATTCTTTCGAATCAAATTGGGGTCGGCTTGCAGTCTAAGCGGAAGCAGCTGAATACCAGTATTTTACGCGGAGCGACTGCCTAACCTCCACAACCCACGATACCTCTTGGTAAGACTAGTTGTCGGACTTTCTCGGGACGTCTGACATTCATAACAGCTGAAACCAACAGCTTTACGTGCTTACTGAAGCACGGAGGGATGTATGTAAAGCTGGTGACCCATCCACGGACCAACCGCGGCAAACGTAGCCTAACCTGATCAATGAACCCATGTGGTTGTTATTACTTAGCCACGAGCCACTCAAGGACACAAGCCATATCTCGTAGGTTTAACTGATGTAACGATAACATTGTTGAAAATATCTTTGTTAAAGACCTTGAATCCCACGCGCTTTACATAATAATGGCAACACATAACGTAATTGTGCCTATTACCAGCTTCAGTTAATTTTATCGCCAACAATAATAGCAGTAATAGCAGTAGTAATTGGCTTCACAAATTAACTATAAATTAAGTTCCCGCCCTTAAGAGCCCTTGTTTTTCAAAATGAATGAACCGATTTTAATGAAACTTCGTACGCATTTAGCAGGATACAAAGGTCTAAAAAGTTTTAAGAACATTTTCTAAATGTCTTATTTAAAAAAAGATAACTGGAAACCTCTGTTTCTATGGGAAAATTAAAATCGGTCTAATTTGGCTGTAACACAATTTTAAGAGGTGTATAGTTTTCGGCGATCTTTGATAACACAAATCCAGAGCGGGCTGCTTCTGAGAAGTTCTTAATGGAAAACCCCAATATAAAAAAAAAAACTGTCCGATCTGGGGATCGAACCGGGGACTCAACACTCAGCAGACGCCATTGCCAACACGAGACAAACGATGCAGTTACTTACATGGTCAAGTTATATATAAATAACTAGCTTTTGCCCGCGACTTTGTCCGCATGGAATTAGTAATTTGGTAGCGTATTTTGTATCCAATTTGCTTTTTTTATCTTTTTTTTAATAATTTCGGGGATAAAAACTATTCTATACCCTTCCCCACAACTCAAACTATCTCCGTACCAAATTTCATCTAAATCGGTTCAGCGGTTATTGATTCCCCATACAAACTTCCACCCCCCTTTTCACACCCTTAAAGGATGATTTCTGGCATAAAAACCATCCTATGTCCTTTCCCGGGACTCAAACTATCTCTATACCAAATTTCATCTAAATCGGTTCAGCGGTTTAATCTGTCAAGCTCCGCTAATGAGATACAATTGATTTTCTATTGTTTCGTCGCCGATTGGCGAACCGCGCCGCTTGACCGGTTAAGCATGAAGAGGTAACAGACAGACAGACACAATTTCGCATTTATGGTATTATATAGTATGGCCAAAAGAGTATGGCCGTGTAGGGCTTTTAAAATCGCGGCTCCAAGAAAATATTTTAATAACTAGCTGCGCCCCGCGGTTTCACCCGCGTAAATGTCGATCCCGTGGGAATATCGGGATAAAACTATCCTATGTCCTTTCCCGGGACTCAAACTATCTCTATACCAAATTTCATCGAAATCGGTCCAGCCGTTTTCATGTTATGTCGTGACAACGGAAAACGGGTTTCATTTTTATATATATAGATTAGTAGTAGTGGGAGCAGTGGTGGCCCAGTGGTATCGGCCCCGACTTACAAGTTGTAGGTCGTGAGTTCGATCCCAAGCAGGCGATTCACTTTGTGTAAATAATTTCATCACCACTGCTCTCAAAAGGGTGAAGGAAAACATCGAGAGGTAACCGGCATGTGACATAACCTAAATTTCGAAGCCATGTGACATCTACCAACCCGCATTGGGCACACGTGGTGGATTACGGCCCAATCCAAAAGGATTGGGCCGTAATCCACCACGTGACTACTACGTGATACTATAATGTTAAGCCTATAAAGCCAGTAGGCTTTATAGGCTTAACATTATAGTATCTGGTCCGAGTATCTGATACGAGTATCTCTAGTTAAGAAACCTGGAAGTCTGCTTTAGATAGTTCTTCACATTTGATTTCTTAATTAAATTATCTCGGCAAATGCATCACATTACCCAACTTCCATTAGTTCTAAGTGAAGGTCAGAGCTAATAAAAAGAACCAGAGTAACTGTAACGAGTGTTACATTATCCGAAGTGTATGTAGCTCGTCAGGCACGCGTCTGCGTACACAGCGTATAGAAATGCATTAGTGATGGTTGCGTAGGCGTCTACGCCTCGCTCCGGTCGTGTAATCGCTGGTTTCGAAGCCCGAGCGTGTAAGGCCAGCCCGCTCGCTTGCCGACCCACTTCCCGCGCCACAGCCTTGAACCATATGATCCGGTGCACAGAACCCCGGAACTTTACTGGCTGTTTATCTTTAGTACAAATCTATTTCAACGTTTTTGCATTTCCTCATGCCTACAATATGAAAGAAGGAAGCAAAAGGGTTAAAATAAAACTGACACTTTTTGTTTAGGCCGCAAGAAGAAAAAATAACAGTCAAAGTTCGCGTTCAGCCTTGCGTTGCCTTTTATTTCTTATTTTTATTAACCTCAAGCGGCCGCTTTTGTTTTTGTTTACTTTTCATACCGAACAATTGCACAAAAACACAAGTTAACGACCCACTCAATGTTAATCATTCTATACATACTATATCCCTAATTACATTATTCACAGCATATTATTTTACAGATCTCATTTAACACACTTATCTTAATATCACAAGTTTAGGATAAGAATTACATAATTTAGATATTAGTCTAATCTAATACTTATTATTTGCCGTCGTCGGTATAAAATACTGTCCATCAAAAGGTACCCTGGGCTCTACTTCGTTTTGAGGGGTGAAATATACCGAAGGTTGTTCTTCGATGTAGTTGCTCTGAGGTTCAGGGTGCAACACTGGCTCGTACACAGGTCTGGGGGTAGGAGTCTGATATTGGACGTACTCAGGTCTAGCGGAAGGGGCAGGTGTCTGAAATTGGACGTATTCAGGTCTGGAAGGAGGGGAAGGTGTCTGAAATTGGACGTATTCAGGTCTGGAGGAAGGGGAAGGTGTCTGAAATTTGACGTATTCCGGTCTGGAGGAAGGGGAAGGTGTCTGGTATTGAACGTACACAGGTCTAGGAGTAGGAGTTTGATATTGAATCGTATTGTAGTTGTGGTGAGGGATAGGGGGCTGAGTCACCAAGGGCGGGCTCCCGGAATCTTCTCGTAGAACAGCTTTAAAACCGTGCTTCGCGTCAGCAGTGTACTCCACCGTCCGCTTGGTACCGTCAGGACCCAGCACCGTGTAGGCTCCAGTCACCACATCACCTTGCCTCACCTCGTGTTGACTCTTGCTGTCACCAGTCGTCGGGTCTTCAATGTTGTACGAATATTTGTAGTCATTCGGGGAAGGCGGCGGATCCCTCACTATGATACCGAAGACTGCCGGCGCAACACACAGCACAAATGACACCTGAGAAACGAAAACAAGCGTTGCAATGGAATCGAAGATAAACTTTCACTTACGAAATGTTTTTCGCAAGTCCTGAGAGCATATAAGGTCTCTCAATGCACTACAAACTAGAAATAAACAACTTTAAAACCAAACAAGATTGCACCTAAGTATTACGACAAAGATTACACTAGAGTATCACAAAATAATTATAGGACAAATAGAAATCAATAAAAAGACATTTACCCTTAGCATAATGCAGACTTGTTCAACAATAGGGTTCGAAGTAAATAGTACACACGCGCGGCGACTGCTCTCGTATTTATAGAAGCGGCGTGCATTCACTCGAATGTTCCTTATTGGCAACAGGCGCCCGAGGCTCGGCTGCGCGAGTCTCTCTCTAACTAACATCGACTAGTAGTAAGAGCTTTATTACCTAATTATTACGTTGTAGCCTACGATTATTAAGCCCACAGTTGCCTGATGAAAGTTTTACTGCTCAGTGATTCTCTCTGGTACAATATTCCGGTAGCCATATTCATCTTACAATCTAATTCAATCATGCATTATGGTATAGCTACTTGTTTGAGCCGCTCTAATTAATTCAGCTTAAGGCAGCAATAAGGTACTTTATGCTTTAAACGCTGCAAATAACATTACTCATAAAACATGTTATTATTTATTCGAATTGAGTGTTATTCATTAATGCACTTCTAGTTAAAGTTCTAATTATTTTGTATCTAGCATATTATGCAAAAATGCATAGAATTATCAACTTTTACGACCATTTTTAACATAATATGTTCATGTGATTAGCCCTGATCTTGATTACGTGAACCTAACATAGAGCTTGAATTAATATCTCATTACAATCACAGTAATGATATTAGTTTCTTTGATATATTACGGTTTCTTTGAGGTCACGGACAGCTGCATGTTTGTTATTTGATTATTGCAAATCATTTGAATAGAGCAGCAAAAATAATTGATACTTTTGTGATGATGATTCATTAATCATTTTCAAATATTTGATGGACACTATGCACAATTGCACTGTAATTGATATTATGCATGTAAATTGTCAATATACATAATTTACATACGGTATGAGCACTTTTAATGAGTTTCATGAATTTCAGAATAATCAAAATCAAAATATTTTATTTCAAATAAATCTACATGGGCACTTACGAAACGTCAGATGTTAGGTGCACGGTTCCAATTGATCGTTTCCTATGGAGAAGAGCTGGAAATAAACTCCACGGTTACTCTTTTAAAATAAAAGTTGGGATAAACTATTTTTATCCGGTAAATCTCGTGAGAAATAATCCAGCTGCTACAACTACACGATTTTAATTCGTTTGATCCTTCTGCTCTTGATCAACGCCCTAGAGGCTCCATAGAAATTATACAATTAAAAAAAATAAGTGTCCTACCTAACTCTATCTTTCCCTGCATTATCTACTTAGAATAGTTGTTGTAAATGTACAACAACAAGTTAATTGTATTGTATTTTTTTTATTGTTCGACACTTATGCGGGTGAAACCGCGGGGCGCAGCTAGTAAGAAAATTAATATAAAAAAATATTCTAACATGGACAGGATAAACATAAACCTACTAGCTGCGCCAGCGGTTTCTCCCGCATGAGTGTCGATCCCGTGGGAATATCGGGATAAAATGTAGCTTATATGTTAATCCAGAGTTTCAGCTACATCCATACAAAATTTTATTAAAATTGGTCCAGCCTTTTGAGCGTGAAGAAGTAACAAACATATAAAATATACACACTCACAAACTTTCGCCTTTATAATATTAGTGTTATTATTGTACACCCTACAGGCATGTTATAGAGATACGTTTTTCTTTGTCCAACTTTATTTGTTAACGACCTGCAGCAGCAATAAACAATATTTTATTCTGCTTTAAAAGCTAGATTAACCTTTCAATTTTAGTATTGCGTCATATACACCTACTCTGTTATAGGGATGTAAGCAATGCAAATACGTCTCGATCTAAATAGTTAAGTAGTTACAGAGCCTTAACGCAAGACCTTACTTTCACTGGACTTAGTTTTGTCAACAGATACATTTTTAGTATCGTATTCATTGGTACAATGTAGAGTCACCAGCCAGTGGTAAGTGGTAGAAACAATTTTAGAAAAATCACGTTCAGAAAAACTATGAAACATGAAAATATTCTCATCTGAAAATGAACTATTAAATATTTATCGTCTTTTAAATAAACAACTTACACATAAAATATATATTTTTTTTATGTCTATTTAATACATGTTCATAGTGATCTTCAAAGGATAGCCGTGGTTATATGCCACTTTGCCCTAAAGCTTATGATCGCTTACTATTGTTAGCATGTATTATTTTGTTCTTAATTTTCTGTCATTCATTCAAATGTTTCTCATTTATCAAATTATGATAAGCAGTTTAGAAGTTATGAGGGAACAGATGAACATACATACATACCGGTCAAAATCATAAGCCTCTTTTTTGCTTCGCCGTAGTCGGATCAAAAGACCTGCCAAACTCATTGACATTCTGTCTAATTTATCTTTATACAACCTGAAACGAATTGTTACACCCTAATTTTAAATCGATTGCCAGGTACCTAGGCCAAAGTCTAATTTAAAGTACTCATCCATACTTATTATAAATGCGAATGTAACTCTGTCTGAGTAAGCAAAATATGCACATGACATAAATCGCTATATTTTTTATTGCGTTGACTAGGAAGCTTGTTTTTTTACAGCTCCAAGGAACCGTCGACCAAAGACCGAAGTATTTGATTTTTATATCAACTTGGACTCCACGCGTTCTTGAGAAAAGAGGTATTGGCAGATACACAGACGAACAGATAGAAGAAGGACAACGAAGTGATTCTATAAGGGAACCCAATAAAAATCGTGCTTGCTTAATAGATCATACTTAAAGGCTGTTAATTCATTTAACAATACCTTCTACAATGTGTACCTGACGAAATAGCCCTTACTGCCATTAGCGCATAATAGCATGACGCAATTCAATGACATAGTTATATCTAAATACCTATCTCTACAGTTATCTATCTCTAAAAATAAATAAAATTGAAGTGTCTGTTTGTAATGTCAAAATAATAGTGCGATACGAGGGTGCTAAACGCCGGGCATACTACGATGCACTACTTAAGTCACACGTATCATATTATTATACTATTTTATATTATAACACGTGTGATCTAAACGCGCTCTAAAGTCGGGCTTTTCTGTGTAAAAATAGACTACATAAGCGTGACTTAATTGCGGGTTTAAGTCACAGAATGCTATAAAAGCTTTTTATTAAATGCTTGTGAAAGTATATATGGTACTTATAACAAAAATACAATTTTAAAATTTTTGTCTGTTTGTTTGTTCCGGATAATCTCCAAAACGGCTGGACTGATTTTGACGGGACTGTCGCTGGGAGATAGCTGCTTTATAACGAGTAACTAAGGCTACCTTTGTTTTAGAAAAAAAAAAAACTAGGGTTCCGCGCAAAAAAAAAACATGAAATATTGACATGCACGAAAACGAAGTCGCGGGCACAGCTAGTAGCACAACAATATAGATCCTACTTAGTGCGTATAAACTTATTCATGACACCAGTGCTAGTCATTGAAACTATAGTTCCGGCATGATTTTATACTGCCATTTCAATTTTAGCATTAAATCACGGCCAAACAATCGGCAGTTGTCATTGTTCAATAGCTTGAACTGTAGATAGCGTTCTTTACCGGAGCCAATGAAATTCCGGTAAATCGGGCTGGTGGATCAGCAACGCATTCTGCCTGAAATCATAGTGGTTATAAAAAGCTAGACTGATTAAAGGCAAAAGATCCATAAGACCGTACCTGTACCTAAGTCCTTTAAGGGCGATATTTATCTAATAGCCAAAAGGGCCTACTTTCTTGTATCGTTCACAAGTAATGTCTAAACGACAAAAGATAAAAATTAAGATAATGATAATTCCGCCTTTGTACCTTTTTGTACAAAAAGGTTAAATAAATAGATAAATTTCAAAGTTAGTTATATCTAAGTACGGTCAGCATCAAAAGTTGATTAACACTTCAGTTTTTTTAATCTTAGTTATTGAGCAAAATATTAGTTCAAAATTGCAGCAGAAGATTTTTTTTGGAATATATACTCTTGTCTATTATGTGAAAAGCTAAAAATCAGTTTATTGAAAAAAGTTGTTTTCAATTTAATAACTTGTAAAAATGATATTGTTAATCGACTTTTGATGCTGACTGTACCTCGGATAAGATGGTTAGTTTTAGGAAACGTTTACTAACGTAACTTCGTCCGCGTGTCTTGTCCCCTCGATTTTGTCTCATCGCATGGCCTGCCCGCGCTATTACTTCGTTTTCGCATAGCGTTCTTTCTGACTTTTTGTATTTATTCCTAATAAGGATTTCTATGAATATATTAATATACAGGCTGGTAGGAACATCGACGCACAACCCTTTACGATGGATTCAGTACATATTTCTGGACCCCAAAGTTGTAATTTTTTGTCGGTTATTAAAAAGAAAATTATCTGTTCCATAAATTTTGACCGCGTAAGTACTTTTGTAGAAAACAGCTGTTTTTTTTTTCATAACCAACGAAAACTTTCAATTTCAATCATGTACTGAATCCACCGTAACAGTTTGTGCGTCGATGTCCCAGCCACCCTGTATAATAATATTATCAACGTGGCAATGCTGCCAATCTTTTGGACACTTTCCCTTTGACAGCGATGTGGACGAAACTTTTGATGCCCTGTGAGCTATTCCCCGTTTTAGGCTTCTAACATATTTACATAACATTAAATATTTTAGTGTTAGTTTGTATAATGTATTTTTACCGAAACATCCTGCTTACACGTAAAGGTAACTAGTTATAGGCGTTAGTCACGCCGGCCGAGGAAATTGCACAACGTACTGAAGTAGCAAGGGCACTCACGTGGAAGTTACTTTAAAAACATACTGCACGAACATCAAATTGTTAATAGAACTTTTAATGTTTTTATATTACTTATTATTTATTGCTATTCGTACTAATAAATAAGTTAAACGTAAGTAATATAAGGAAAACTGTACCTACGTTGGTTGAATGTTAGAAGAAATCGTTCCTCAAACAAGTGATTTCTCGTTATGAAAACATCAACGCGCGTAGTGTTACACGTACCGCAGCGCGTAGCTTAGGTCGTAGCGTAGTGCGTACGCTCGTATCCTGTTGGTGGGATTTACGAATACCATATCCAAATAAATCTTACAGCTCCCTTTTAATTTAATTGTACGTTACATATCGGTGTTAATTTATCTATGCTTATATATCTAAAGGCATGCATCCGCCATATACCACATTACTTAATTGCATCTGACATTGCGCTAGATTGCATAAGTGTGTAATGTAAGTAATACGAGAAGTGCTATATTTACTACGTACTTATTTATTATACTTTATTTGTGCAATAAATATTATATTTAGTGCGAAACGAAATAAAAGAAAGGTCGCAAGTAAATGCGAACCTTGATAATTGATACTAGACAGGTACCTGTTTTGAGATTGACATTTATTAGAACCAGTCTAAATAGAGCAGGTCACAACTAATTTTTGCTAGCTCCGGTCTAGATTGAGAAAGAGCAAAGTGTATCATGTCGCGTCGCACTGTAACAACAACGCCGCGCCCGCGCAGGCTCGCACATAATAGCCAGGCGCGGCTGACACACATTCACATATGCCATTATTTTACGCACATAACATAACTGGTTCACTCACAATAAAAACAGCCTATAAAAAAAAACATAATGGAGCCACATTTGTCGCGTAAAAGCCTTATATTTCATTCAACTTATGGTCGGACCGAAAATGAAATAGCAACAAGTTCGATTCCTCTTATTTATTACCTCAGCTTTAACACATCAATTAACAATACTCTACAATAAGCATAAAAATAACATTAACGTAATACGGTTCAGGTCACTTCGACGGGCACATGCTCGAGACGGATCTAGGTTAGTTATAAAATGCTCGCATGAGGTCCTGCTGTACATTACTGATACGATTTTTATCGAGAGAGACGTGGGCATGTGTTACAATGAGCAAAACTTGACAATTACGAACACACCAAATATAGCGGGTCTTAAATGCATGGCTAACTTGTCTCTATCCGATTCTGAACATGAAATAGCGATCAATTCGTTGTTACAAATACGAGCAGGGATATATTAGGAGATAGCTTACGTATCTGGTAAGCTGAGCAGCCAGATTTGGTTAGTCTATCAATATATCAATGACATATTATTCAAGAAATTGGGCTTAGAAAGTCTAAAATAATGGTTCTATTTGAGACATAGTACGATGATGCCAAATCCAATAGTCAATCTACTGCATTTGGCAATTCATTGATTAAGAGCTCTCTCTAGGGACCGATAGTCTCGTTGTTAACATACATAAGCTGGATCCGTCTAACCAAGGCAGGCTTTAGTTAAGACTAGTGGTAGAAGCCGTGAGCAGCCACGGGGGCAGCCACTGCTTTCACGACGGCAGCACCAAGGGGCTCCTTGTGCACGACGGCGTTGAAACCGTTGTGGGGATCAGCAGTGTACTCCACAGTGCGCCGGGTACCGTCAGGATCAACCAGAGAGTATGAACCCTGGACAACATCGCCGTTACGGGATTCTTGCTGGTTCTTTGAGTCACCTGTTGAGAATACATTTTTTATAATATTCGACTAATTAATGCCCGGGCGTGAATTTGTCTGAAAGAGGAATAATATGTCGGGAATATGCAGTATCGAAAATAGAGGGGTAAAATATATGTAGGTATTGATTCTAGCCGCATTCCTCGAAACTGAATTCGTTGTTGTGAGACAGTTTCGTTTTCGGCAAGTAGTTTTTAGTGAAAATTATTTCAAAAGAAATTTACTAAGGCATTTGGTGGCTCAGTAGTTCACCTATTTAGAAGAGTCCTTATTTCCAAGAACCAATACTTACCGGTGAGGGCATCCTGAATGTCATAAGCGTAGGAGTACTGTGGGTTGGGGTCGTAGTCCTCGACGGGAGCGACCTTCGCGACGGCATGGCCCAGTAGTGGCGCGGCGAGGGAGTGCGCGTACGCAGGGCGGGCGACTGCGAGGGGGGCGGCGTACCCCAGGGGGCGGCCGTATGCGTAGGGTGATGCTACTGCGGGCAGCAGTCCGCCAGCCGCTCCTTTGCACACCGCCAGGATAGCTGCTACGATTATGACCTGGACATGAAAATACAAATAATATGATAGGTATTGTTTCTTATTGCTTGATAGGCGTAGTCATAAAGTTGTTAACTAACGGATACTGATTGGACCTAAATTACCACTAAATTTGTATATGATCACTTTTAATTTCAGACAAAAACACTCTTCTTTGGGTCAGGATTTCCGTTCGCAATTTTAGTTTACGTTGCAAAAATGGAACAATGACTGCATTGAAGACGACATCCTTCCACACCAATTTATGCCAATCTCAATAGGTTCGGAGAGGTTCTGTTTTATTTCTGTATCTAAGTACCTATACGAGCTCCGAGTCTATCCCATTAGTACAACTTTCAGGTATTTCAGGCGTGATATTAACTTTTATGCCATTGTGCCATATATACCATGTTCATCGTAGTATTTTTCAAAAGATACATAAAAAACATAATTTCAAAAACTTAAAGTTATTAGAAAAGCTTCCCATACCTTCATGTTGCGTGAGTACCTTCGGTGGGCGCTCTGACTCGCTGTGACGCTGAGGGTTGCGCACACGTCGCTTTTATACGCATGTGCACTTGCACTGCTTAGTGCACCCGCCTAGAAAAACGTTTGATCTGTCACGGCCGGCCCTATACCCTTTACCATACCGGTTGAATTAATATCTATTATTTGAAACTGATCAACTTGCTCGGATGTCTGAAAGTAGATTTGGGAGGTGCGATATTCTTAAATTTGGGATTTTTACGCATAGTTATACAATAGAAATGAAACTTAATCGAATGAAGAAGAACTTGCACCTTTCAAGTACTTATAGTCATGTCATGAAGTCATAAATCTTGCCCTTCTTCATGATAATATGGACAATACCACAATACCTCATTACTTATCAAACAATATTAGTAGGACTTCAGATGGTGAAAATGCAGATGCGATACATGCTATTGCAGCACCTACATTTGCAGCCCAGATTAGAGCTCTTGCTAATTATATAGGTAGGTACATCTACAAACTAAAAAATCTTATAATATTAAAGTTGTAAATAAAATAAAAGAGCCTTTATTATTCCTTAATTTAAAAAAGTTCTTAGTAAAGTAAGTAATAGTAATTAATTAGGGACCCCTCGCCTCCTCCAGTAATTTCCAGTTTTCTCTGTTTTCTGCTTTCTTAAGCCATGTTTTGCCAATCAATTCCATATCTCGTCGTGCTAACGTTCTGCTGGTCTGCCTCTTCTTCTCTTTCCGTGTGGGCCTTTCCAAGCGTTATAATATGTTGAAGTTGTACACTTTGAAAACTAGCTCGAAGTCAATCTTTCGTACTTACCTATGGCACGTGATATAATATCAAGCACACGTAGAGACCGAAATCATGACCAGCTGGGCATATTCTTCATCCCCTTTTGAAGCATAAAGCAGTAGGTATATTTGGAATAGAGTAGACCGAGGCGAATCGGATCACTTTTTCTTTGAGGTTGAGCAAATCATACTAAAGTGGTTATATAATATTATTTTTATTGGTAAAAACGTAAGAAGTAACAATCAGCTATGAAATAAACATTTGAAAACTTAAATCATACATATATTCTCTTAATTAGCTATTAAAATCTAAAAAAAGGAAAATATCCGAAACGCCCCAATTTTCGGGGTGAATCGGATCGTACACAACACGTAACAAAATTTTAAGTTTCTTAACACTGTAGTTTTGGAATCAGTAAAAAAATAATGTTGAGATCAATTTTAATTATCGGCACATATCCCCCCCCCATATCAGTGAACGGTACTGCAAAAATCTCAGCAGCCAAGGTCAACTCTTTGGTCTGGACTTTCTTTATCTACAATGAAATAAATATGAATCAATAACCGCAAACATGTAATAAATCAGTTTAAAAGTGTAATCCAATTCGCCCCTGACGATATGATCCGATTAGCCCCATAATCAAAACTTTTGAAATAAATATTTTAGACGTTAACCTCTAAGATCATACTTAAAAGCGAATTGGTTATCTAATATAGACACCTTGCTTAACAATATAAACCAATGTAGTTGAGTTTTAACACAAATCCGTAATATGACACAAAGAAATCGTAAGTCCGTACCTTAGATGAGCGCCAAAATTGCGACACACACAAACGACCGAGTCGCTGATGAGCGGCGTCGCCACTGATTCACAAGCGCGATCGAAATACTGCTTATGCTGCTGAGAGGAGAGACGCAAAATTCAAATATCGCATTCACATAGAACGCACTCACGTTCTATGTGAATGCGATATTTGAATTATCAACAGATTTCTTATTTTGATCCGATTCGCCCCGTGATCCGATTCGCCTCGGTCTACCCTAGGTACTTGTTAAAATGCCCACCCATTTAAATAACCGTCTGAAATAATTTAAAATTAACAATTAAAAGTATTAGAGCATTCGACACTCGAAAATCACCAATAATTGGATTTGATTAACGATGCTTCGTGTTTAAGATGCCTTATCCTTTTGAGATAGTTTCTTAAGTTCGGACTATAATATGCATCAGGGAGGCAGTACCTACAACAAGGCGGCAGTTTTTGGGTCACAGCTGCACGTTATCAATGTGCATACATGTGTGATAGTGGTCATACAAGTGAGTCGTGAGATAATTCATAATGGTCGAGCCTTGTACGGACTGGATCTGTACCTAAACTAAAACGTTTATTATTTGAACTAGGTACCTAGTTATTGCAATATGTTGTTCACCTTTGTCTTTTTGAAAAACAAATTATTTTGAAGCTAGTCTATTCTCATTTTTGAGCACGTTTGGAAAAATTTACCTAAATATTCAAGGTTGAGTTCCCAAGTCGGGTTATAAGAAAATAGAAAATCAGTTCTAACCAAAGTTTTAAAAGTATTGGCAGACAAATGTCTCATAAGTAAAAAGATCTCTGCTAGCTTTAATATCGGGAATTTAATAGGTATGTGAAACTCAAAAACTACGAATCCAGATTGAGAATTGGATCAATGGTAGAGTCGATGCATGGTATGAAATCTATTTACAATGACTACCTTGTTGCGAAACCCCCGCAATTCAGGAGCCAAAACTCATAAATTTAAGTTTAAGCTAATCTGTAGTTAAAAGTTAGACCTTGATTAGGTGCTTTGGAATTCTGGACATCGGCTGTTCTACATCAAAGTGGGCTCCATAAGGGTCTAATAGGTACTAGCCCAGCATAACACTGATCACTGTAAACAGGTTGCTGATGACGTATTTATTCATCGCAAGTAGATTTGTTAATAGCAATGTGTTATTGATAAGTCTGATAATTGACGTGTGAGCAGTGGATTAATTTCGCACCTGCACCCAAAACCACCGTAGAGTACGGTACTTCGCATGTGACAAAAAAAATCAATCAATACCAATTTGTCAAAGTATCTCTACTTGCCCTAAAGAATAAGGCACTCAACAAAAAAATCAGTGAATATGAATAGGTATGTTATGGATATCGTATATATTTTCGTTCGGGGGCTTTGTTTTCGCTGACATTCTCCTTCTTAGCCAACATCAACCCCTGAAGCACCTAGCTAACCCAGCCGTATCGTAGTAGTGGTACTCTCTGATTTCATGGTTTCCGGCTGGAGATAGTGATCAATCGTACATTGCGGATGGAGTGATCCTACCTTCCTGGACTACAAAACTTTTGAGGCTGGTGGGTGAGTGATGCCGTCTGGACGAGTGCTAGGTAGGTAAAGAGTAGGTACCTATTAGCCTAGGTCACTGCCCGTACTTCTTTGTACATGTGGGTTTTTATGAGCTTTGAACCTATGATGCGACTGCAAATATAATATGAACAATAGTAATATGTGTCTTTGAAACCGTGATATTCTATTTTTTATATTCAATCAACAATAATCATCTAAGTCAAACAAACAAGTATTGCTGCGCCATCTAGTATGAAGCATTGAAACTACACCTTTTGTACTTTCAAAATAATGTTACAACACTTCAAAATATAAAAACGAGCTACAAAATACTAAATAAATAAACGATCAATCTGCAAATGAATAATCGTGAATAACTTAGGCAGCGATGAATTCCTAATAAACATCTAAGTTTTGTTACGAAAAACAGAAAAAAAATTGAGAAGAATGCATAGAAAAACACTTTCAATCCCAAGTATAGCAACATTGTACACTTCTGTTTATGAAAGAAAACGTCACTTTTGACTTTCTGAGTTTCTGTATTCCTTTTTCGTGAATGTATAAAATCCAGCAAACACTGTGCTTTGTTATGTGTTTATAATATACGGAATTGATTTTTTAGTTAGTGTTAAGTACAATGGCAGACTTTGATGCAATATACCCTGATGAGACGGAACTCGAGGAGAATATAGAAGAGACACATGTGACGCTAGTGCCTGACCCGATCGTGGTTCGAGGGGCTGGTAACATGACAGTGTAAGCTTTTATTTGTGCGATCTGTTTAATAACATCAGCTGCTAGGTCTCTATTACCTTCCTGGCTCGGCAACAAGGGGCTGCCAGAACCGTGAGTCGCGTGCTTGAAAGTTATTCTTGCCTCTTTGTCACTCGACCTGTGGCATTGAAGGACTATTTCTTTATGCATAATATTGACCAGGCGCCAAATTTCAATGTGTTATACCTTTAATTAGATTAGGCGATCTTTTTACTGCCATCCAATTATTTCAACAGCATTGCAGAGTTTAATTTATAAACAAACCTACTATGAAATTATTTTGTTATTGTTTTCATAAAACTTTTCCGTTTCAAATATTATGAGCTTGATCATCCTTGTCCGTCTAGACATAGCACCTAATTAGAATAAGGAAAACAATTAATTGAACACAAATAATTATAAATGCTAAAAATTATTAAACCATGACCCAGTTTTTTGTGTAGTTTGAAAAGTCTTGACTAACTTAGTAATTTATGTTTATTGCCAATCATACTGATCCACTGGAGTGAAATATTATATTTTATTATTGGAAAAAGTAGTTAAGACTGTCAATAATATTATACCTAATGTGTTAGAATGTCACTTAAAGATTCTATTTAATCCCTATAAAAAAATAATTGGTAAATAATCTAAAAGTGTTCAATGTTCCTAAACTAATTATTAAAAGGATAATTCATTTCTCAATACATGAGAGGCACAGATGAGTCAGTTACTCAGCCAGGACAAAGAACTTTATGTACACAGATAAAGAAAACCATTACACATTTAAGTACTCCAACAACATTGTTTGTGATTGTTTTTGTTGGCCTAAAGCCGTGTTTACACTGAGAAGACTTAACAAAGGAATTATGTTCCTGTTACAGCAATATGAGATGTAGCATCCATTTTTGATGTGTATATTTAATAAGAATTCACAATGCTTATCATAATCATTGTCTGTATTTATTCCTGCATGGTTTTTATAAAATATTTTCCTCTACTTCATGAACCAAATTGTTTTTTTATTCAAATAACTTAAACTTGTTATTATGAGCTGCATAATAATAACTTTAACAATTTTGCAGTTTACATAAGTATAGTCCGGCGTTTCTAAAAAGAAAGATTCTAGAAACGCCGGACCTTACATAAACTCACACCTTCTCATAAGAGTAGGCAGACATTACAGAACGCCACCTGCTAAGATCCTTACATACTTCTTTTGCCTTGTTTACATTCATACATCTGGTCATACACGCATGCCAGCTGCGAGTACTATATGCACCTGACTTTTCTGGAGAACGTCACCAATCCCCTCCCGGCGCTTCCACTCACATGTGCCTTGTTAGTCGCCTTTCATTTATACTATCAAAATGACCAAACCATCAAAGCATACTCAACAGTAGCAGTTCATTCAAAAGAAATCACATCAATGATTGTGTTTTACTTTGATAAGTAACTGCAAGATTTATATTATTTTGTGGTTTGTGGTTATAGCAATCTTTATACTTACATAAGTAATACTGTATTGTGTTCTGCACACAATAATATAGGTGGTATTATGCCCTGTATACATAGCTACACATTACACAATGTTTGTAATGACTGCTTATCAGTATTTGTTTAACTTATTTACCTACATAACAAGATGTAACAATCTCTATCTATGTTAAACCTACTTACTAAATTTTATCTTTCACTAGCTTCTGCCCGCGACTTCGTGTAAAATAACAGCTACATTTTCATAAAAGTCCTTCGAACTCCGTCCCAGCGCGTCGGGTCGCATCGCATCGCCCGCCCGCGCTATTACTTCGTTTTCGCTTAAGTGTTGTATCTGACTTTTTTTCTTTTTTCTCGGCTCTAAAGTGTCGTGGCGTAACGGTAAATAGCATATAACCTTCCTCAAGAGTTTGGCTCCCAAATACAAAAATAATTTTTCAAATCTGGCTAGATGTTCCAAAGATAGTACATTAAATAAAAAAGAACCAAAATCTTCAGCTTTATTATATTAGTATAGATGTGAAGTCAGAAACTCAGAAATGATTTACAGATTTAGCAAAGGCAATCTAGTATTATTTTTTCATATGTAGAACTGCAATTGCTCTACCCTATTAGACCTAAAGGACACTGGTGGGACAGCATAGGCAACGGATTTCTAGGAGATGACATCCTGAAGGAAAAGCTAATTTTGAGTCTAAATTGTTTTGAAATCCTTAGTTCAATAATATTTATGAATGTGTGTTATATTGTGGGTCAATATGTAATCACTTAATCAGTTAAGTATGTAGTATCAATGCATGAAACCTGATATGACTTGATGAAGACATTTAATGAATCATTTAGAAAAAACATAAATGTATAGTTATCATGCTTTATTATCCAGTAAAGAAAACTAGTTGAGCCTGTTTGAGTATGCCAATAACCAGTTAAATATTATTGATTCTAAAAATGCATTTTTGTTCCACAAATAATGCCATTTTGAATCATCATGAGTCTAATTTGCTGACTTTTGATATTTAATGTCTCTTTTTGAAACTTCTAAGTCTCTTAATTAGTTAAAGTGCATAATAAATGTCAATAACTAGATAGCATTTCTTGTCAATATACCAGCCAGTGCCAATGCCATCAACTGTAAGAAATAAAGTGACATACACCATTTAGATTATGCCAACTTTCTAGTCCAATGCGAATTTCCGACGAACTCTTTCTTATTCCATATTATTTCCATAAATTTTAAGGTGTTTGTTTCAGTATTTCTTCTCCGCACACTTAACAGCTGCCATTTTGCAGATTATGTTACGTGCCTTTTAGTCTGTGCTAAACAAGTGTATTTTCTTTCTTTCTTTCTTAACCACTATCATTAATCATTCCAGTTTCGGCCTGAGTAACCGCTTCAACGGCGAGTTCCCTTCAGGCCTGCAGTCACGAGTCGCGCCCGAGGAGTACCAGGCGACGGTGGCGCGCATCAACAGCGTGCTGAAGAAGACTCTGCCCGTCAACGTTAAATGGCTGTTCTGCGGCTGCGTGTGCTGTTGCTGCACCCTAGGATGCTCTCTCTGGCCCGTTATTTGTCTAAGTAAAAGGGTATGTATCTTTCTGGACCTCTTCGCCTCCCATATTGGCATCAACAATGTGAGAATACAAGGTGGATTTTTGAGACGGGGCAGTTAATTGGTTTAGCTATAGAAAACCGGTTTTAGAAGACTGTCCTTAACTTTTCGACTAATTGCTAAATGCACTTGCAAATTGTACAGTCAGCTAGAAAAGCGTCTATTCTAACGTTTTATTTTTATTATGCTAATTAATAATTAAAAACACTTCAGGACCAACTGGATCAGAGTATGTACTAGAAAAGCCAGAAATCGCAAAAATATCGCCTAAGAAATTAACGGATAAATTAAATGAAATTCAAACAGTAGTTTAAATTGAAACACCATAATTACTGCTCCTTTAAAGTATGATATGCAGAGATAGAAACCAGGTTCTTTGCATTTTAGTAAGTACCTAACTATTTCCACCAGAAGATTCGCACACAAATTTTTTTTCCGGTATCTTATATTGTCCCACTGCTGGGCAAAAGCCTCCCCCATATTCTTCCACCTTTCCTTGTGCTGTGCCTTCTCCGTCAAATCGGTTAGGAACGAGTCCAAATCGTCACAGTTGCATTTCTTAAGCCTGCCTCGGTGACGACGCCCGTCTTCAAGCCACATTCCACTGTGTGACGACTTGGCCTATCTGTCTGGATGCATCCTATTAGTGTAAACCGCCCAGTCCCACTTCAGCCTCGCAGACTTGCCGCAGATTTTTTGGCGCACACAGTTACCTACATATTTAATAACATGCACACAACCTCACAGCGCGTCGCCTCAACCTTCAACTTTACTTCGATCGAACAAAAAACGAATACAGAGCGTATTTTTAAACCTAAGCTCTGCCTTATTGATTTAGTGTAATAGGCGCCCTGGTTAATGTTGCTAAGGTTTTATAATAGCACCTTGTACAGTCAGCAACAAAGGACGATTAGCACTACTAAATAAACGAAAAAAAAATGTGCTTAATATAAAAAATAGAATAAATACTCTTTACTTTGTACACAATCCGAATTACAGATATAAATGTTGAAATTTCACATAGTAACGTAAAACAATGGGCGGTCTTATCCCTAAAAGCGATCTTGGAATTACCGAAAATTAAATTATCTCATAATTTTGTGTAAATTTAGATATTTTGTATGTGAGACTGTGTTAACCGACATTTGTTGCTAACCATACCTCTAACATCGGAGTTAATGGTCGAGATCATTTAATTTTACCATACTGCGCCAGCGCCTTCGACATTTGGTCACGTTTTTGTGTCGCCTGTCTACCCGAGTAACGTTATGTTGGTTATGTATCGTAAATCGTAATATAAATAAGTTTACATATAAAATGGCTTCCTGGCATGGCATGTTCTATAATTTGTTTTCAAGTAGGTACATTATTAATGTTACCTACATTTTTTTAAATAAAATACCACGTAACACTATTTTAGTTATTTTTAAACACTATGTCACAGAAATGGGATCACAGAAAGTTCTGTTAACTTTTAGCTGGCTTTTCTCCGGTATGGGAACAGTCCTCAAAACCGCTTGATGAAATATTTCATTATCACTCCAACCAATGTAGGAAACTTACAATAGGTAGGTATGCACTTTGTTCCCTATAGATAGGTTAGTATACATATATTTTCCATTGATATATTCATAGATAATCTCAGAAATTATACGCGAGTGAGGCTATTAGCAGCTGTAGTGTTGATAAATTCCGACAAAATAGTTACAATGTGGCTCCTATTTTCCGCGTAGGACTAGACTTATTGTAATTCCACATGATTTTATAATGCATTGAAAAAAAACGTCTCCCCCAGTTTCAATACATAGTCTTGGTGAAATTCAAAAATACAAGTACAAAAAACAACATAATTATTTTGATTTCAATTCTATTTCTTATTCGGTTTATCTGAGACAGGAAAACGAAGGGTACATATTATTTGCTTTAATATACATTATATCGTGTACCGACTGCAATACACGACGGTATTGATAATGTTATTTGTTGCAATTAATCAATTATGCCGTTGTAATGTTTACTATGCTTTTAATTACCGCTTATCGTTTATGTACTACAAACACGTAGAATAGCCCGGCTATTAATTGTTGTAATTGTAATTGTTTACTTAAAACAATACCGAAAGCCAATCCAATTTCACAAAGATTTTTATTTTTAAAGGATATATTGTTCTAAGCCTATTAAGGTATCTTCAGGGAGAACATAATATCTTTTTTATACGTAATTTTTAACCTTTTCTTGGTTCTAATCTTCAAAAAGAAGGTGCCTGTACCTATGCCAGTTTTTCTAAAGGGACACTATTTTATCATTCTTTGGCTAGTTTTTGTAGATAATGTTGTGTATTATTGGCACGGAAATCAACCCAGTCAAGAGTATACAGGCGAAAATTATAATACAGCAGTTTCCCTAATAGCACACGATCTTCGATCAATATTAGCGATGAACACCACCTACAATGTTGCACATAAATAATTACCTGTTAACTTTGTTGTTTACGCCCATAAACTCGTCAATGGCTAGCAGACACTACGTTCCAAGTTTGAACTATTTATCGTTTGCCGATGTATAATAAGTTGTCTAGATTAAGCTTGAAGTAGGTACGATAATAACTTAGTAATTTTCTTTCCAGACGCAACACTCTCTGAACAAACTCTTGGAATGGGAAAACAGTCGGCTGTACAACAAGCTAGGCCTTCGCTGGCGGCTCACGAAGCAGCACTGCGACTCATCCTCCATGATGGAATACGTACTTCTTATTGAGTTTGTTCCCAAAATACCCATATATAGACCCGACTAAGGGTCCCACGACCCAGTATCGTAGACTAACTGTACTGTAAATATAACACATCAATCATAATACTGTCCGTCATTGCATCTCGAAGATAACAACCATTTGCATGGCCAAGCCAATGAACCTGTAAACTAGAATACAACCTATTTGAGGAGCAGCCCAAGTAGAAACTGATGTGTCAGAATCTTGTGGAATTTACACATTGTTACCGCGTAGCGAGCACGTATTGGTATAATTAGGATTACAGTGTTGGAGACACAGCGGTGTCGTTCCTGACATAGTGCTGTTTATGTAAATATAAGCAAACGGTACATATAAACACGGACAAATAAGTGCTACTGTTAAACGCTTTTTGTGTATAGGTGTCGCAATATATCGCAAGCTTAGACTGCAAATGTTATCGCATTGTGTATATATTTTTTGAAGTTTACAATAATGTAAAAGCTTTTGGAAGCTGCAAAATATGTTATCGAACTTCTGATAAAGAGTACTATAACTAGTATTGTAGATGATTGGCTAAGTGCTAGCAACATGTAAGTAATATATGTATGGAACCTTTTTGTTTTTTGTTCAACGTGCAATTGTACTGTACAGCATCAATACTCGAATTTACACAATTGTATCTTTATATGAACTTACTACAAACTTCGTCTTAGAACATTACTTCAGATAACTTTATATCTGGAAGTTTATGTTATCAACGCACTTTTATACTTACATTTATCTAAAGGTACTGTTTAGTATCGGGCTGTACTGCATGTGTTGCATTCTAGTGATCGTCATATGTACGACGACTACTGGCTGGAAATCCATTGGAAGACCTGACGAATACTGTATGCTCAAGAACAATCTTGTGTATATTTGTGGTGTATTTTTTTTTTTTACATTTTATACCTAATCAGTTTATTTCCGGCTGACCTATTTCGATAATAATAAAGCTAAAGAAACATCAATAACATTCTACGCATTTGGAATGCTTTATGTACTTATTCATTTAATTAACATGTTCACATCGTACTTCGTAAATTAAGCAGTCCAAAGCCAGCCACGTTTATACAGGGTTTAATTAAATTAGCTAGCTAAACTTCGGAAATGCGATGGGTATCGATATCACATGACAAAACATTATTTGGTTTTGTGGGGCCATCGACCGCAGTTATTGTAGTCTTTTTTTTTTTTATTATTGCTGAATGGGCTCGCTCTTGACCTCGATCACGCCTGATGGAAAGCGTTGGATGAGGTCTATGATCGAACGAGCGTGCCCAGAAGATGCCTAAGGCACTGGAACCCCCACGCATCAACGAAACACAGCAGGCTGCTTGACGCCGAACTCCGGTGGGAGGGTGGTCGCAAACCAGGCGGGCGTTAGCCCTACCACCGCAAGGGAAGAATTGGCCAGTCAAATAAGGTGTTGGGTGTGACTGTCCAGGAAGCGCCGAGCGCTCGGTTCAGTTGAGTAACTGGTGGAACAAACTGCGCTACACGGGGAGGCTTCTTCATGCATCCCAAAAGTCACTTGAAATATCAGTTTAAATATTATGTTTTATCTTTTTTATGTAAACGTCACAGACGTGGTGGGTATCCATGTCTAAACACGATAAAACATAAGAGTAACAACATTAACAGCGGTCTTTGACCTCCCAAAAAAACATCAAATCTTTTTATTTTCATTCGATACGCTACGCATCACGTCTGCGGAGTTACGCTAGCTTATTTTATATGACCCTGTATACAATCATTTTAACTACTTTGTTTCGTTTTCTTTTTATTTACTATAGAATATGCTTATTGTTCCGGTTTGCGAAAAGAAAACGAAACGTAATTACCGTAATGATGTTATCCATATTAATAGAATGGTTATACCCGGCGTAAAGAAAGAGTGTTAATGTAACGAAGTAGGTAGTCATTCTCCTAACAAACCCAGACATGTTCATGTCAGCGCTATTTTTATTCACATTTATTGGACTAACTATATTGATATAGGTCGGTGGTCATTATTCCTCCAATTCATTCTCATCACCGCAATTGTGTTGTCATCCGTTCATATATTCGTTTATCATTTTTTTAAAGCGTATACTTATATTGCTTTATGTATGTTATGTACCTGAATGTCCACATTAGTTCTGTAGGAACAGTTAGAATCTGGAACAGTAGCGACAGTATCGCGGAGCCGATTCTAAAGTATATGCTAGGGTAATGTTTGGGACTGTGTTATTAGACGATTAGCTTATATAATGTTATGTAACGTTAGGAGAATCCCCGCCCTCTTTTCTCTTTTCAACATGTTGTGAATGATATCGAAAGGGCCGATATGACTTATCATTGCTACTCAACTTATCCGTAATTATAAGATTTTCATTGAAACGTAGATCGCTCGGAATGTTCTCTTGCCACCTACACATTTTAGTTATTAAATAGTGTTTGAACGCAACGGTTGAAAAGCGAACAGGGTATGTTGACAGTAAGTTGTAAGTTAAGGAATTGTAAATATTTTAAGAACTTATAGATTATTTTTGTTCAAATAATAAACTCACTACATGTGATGAACATACATCTTTCATTACAAGAACTTACCTCACTACTATTTTTGTTATCGTGCTTCCTTAACAGTGAATTCATTACTATAAATGTTAATGGATGGAGAGGGGAGAGGAAGGCTAAAGAAAGGATGGATGGGTTGTGTGTGTGATGAATGATAGCCAAGTAACATGGGACAAGGGCAGGGAGATGATTATGGTTCATTGACAGTGAAACTTTGACTGACTGACTAGCCGTAGTCTTCTCAGTATAACAACATGATCTGGCACTGTGATGGTACCAGCTTACCTTTACACCAGGTGACAGGGATGTCACCATATCATAAATCTATGATATGACTGACAAGTTTGTAGCTGCCATCTGCACCATCTCTCTGTCGTCATACCATAGACAGTGTCGCTGAGAAGCAAGTCGGTGCACTCATGCACTTCGTTGTTACTATTTTTTCTTGGATAACCAAATCCAATTTCTACTTACTCGAAGTGAAGCCCACTTGCCCTGAATATAGTCTGGCATTGGCTAAATGCATTGATATTACTCATATGATGAGCTGAAATATGGCCGATATCATATCAGTCGATGTCAAGGCGCCTCGTATGATACTACTTACTTAAATTCTACGAATTAGCCGATTAGATGTAATATCTTACCACACACATATTTACTTCAAGAATAATGTACCCAGGATTTTGTAATGTTTTTATCTGTGTCCTGTGGGAGTTTCTTACCAGTTCTTCTCCATAGAAATTACGTTTTGGAATGGGCAACTAGCTTCAACTTTCTGACTGACTCCTTGACGATTCAAAACTGCCTGAAAATGGTTTAATTTAAATAAATGCTTTCAGTTTCAGCTTTGACACACAAAGACAGCTATGCTGTAGGCTTACTTGACAATAGAAATGGTAGTTCTTTCTTGCCCAGACAACTGCTTAGACGAGTAACTCTTCATTTTATGCGTTACCACTCGACGATGATGGCCTGGGCACAGCAGCGTCACCCCAAAAGAAATCTTTGAAACTTCTAGAACTCATGTAAACATTTTTGGCCACAAACATAGCATGTATGCTCTCTATACTGTATTCAGTAATTGCTGTGTATTTAACCCAGTTTTATTTACAGCATTGATGTTGCGAAGTTTTTATATGCTTGCTTACCGAGTCGTAATATATATCGGTACTAGCAGCGCCCCGCGGTTTCACCCGCATAAGTGTCGATCCCGTGGGAGTATCGGGATAAAAAGTAGCCTATGTGTTAATCCCAGGTGTCAGCTACCTCCATACCAAATTTTGACAAAATTGGTCCAGCCGTTTGTGCGTGAAGAAGCAACAAACATACAAATACACTCACAAACTTTCGCCTTTATAATATTAGTGTGATACATATGACAGTCGTGTATGTTTTACACATGTTTTTAGTTGAAAGCTTCTCAAGTATCGAAATTCCGATATGGTGTGGTCGTAAGATTGATCACTGATGACACAAATCTTTCCTCAGATATTACGGGTAAGTAACGCTAGATGACAAATATCATACCTAATCAGGGTGGCAGGGACACCATGGTTTACCATTACCATGGATTCAGTACATAATTCTGAAACCCCACCAAGTTGAAATTTTCGCCGGTTATTTAAAAAAAAAGTTCTAGGTATTGCGCTTTTCTATGAAACGGCTGTTTTTTCGTTTTATCACCGACTAAAAATCATATGCTAGGGGGTCTAGAATAATGTGCTGAATTCATGGTTTGTTTGTGCGTCGATGTCCCTACCACCCTATATGTTTTAATGGAGCTTAGATAAATCAGCTTGGTGATAAGGCAACAATAAAAAGAGGAAATTAATTGGAATTATTAGATTTATTTTGTTATAAATTACTTCATCATATACACATAAGTAAATACTCAAGGCACATACCATTATGGTCCCTCCAAATAATACACTTAAAGTTATGACACAAACAGAACAATTAAAAAATTTTTACAAAACTGACACCTAACACACTAGACAAAAATATACTGTAATTTCACGCCCGTAAGCTACATGAGTTTTTTAAATACTACGTTTTACGAATTTAAAATATAATTAATACATCAATACACTAATAAAAGGTTTTAACGTTGCATCAATAATTAATGATCAAGAACAACGATGTATTGCATAGCATAAACTTTACCCGACCAGTGTTAGTAAAATCTCCGACAAAATACAAAACTCTTTGTAGTAAGACGCATTATGTGTCACGAAATACACTGGGAAGTATATTGAAAATGTCTTGGTTTAAAATAAAATTAAAATGTCATAATCAATTTAATTAAAACGAAGAATCAGATCGAAAAGAGACTACACAACCATTACAAAATAATATCTACAATATCTAATTTAGGGACGTTATTTTATACAAGCTCTTATTATTTACATTCAGTCGTTGGAACGTTACTACTCAATATTATTAATTTCATAAAAAGCCCGAAATGGTAATACAGCAAATAGCGGGCGTTACGTTATTATGGCAACATTAGTGCGAAAACGCAAATAAATCATTATAATTGTACAAATCCATGGCTCACACGTCATTCTCTGATGCATTTGGAAGTTCTTTATAATTTCATCAGCAATAACTTGGGGCGGATATTGTTCTCCTTTTACAGAAATATTGCACCAAAGAAAAACAAATCTCCATTAAAAATTGACTGTTCATAGTCTGCCATATCTCATTAGGAAGTGGTAAAATACCTTTTATAAAATAGTGACATCATGACAATATGGTAGACGTCAGTCTTAGTGTATCAGCAGGTATCACATGTTACTCGCAATTTATTTTAACCACCGGGGACGAGGCGCGGGACTGATCCGCTAGTGAAACTCCTGGTTTAACTCATCTGAACATAGTTAATGGGGAATTGTCCTTTCAGCCCGTTGCACTCGCCGAAGTACCACTCTTCGTTAATTTTGTATCTAACTTGTATGGTGTCGCCGGTGACGAAGCGCAGGTCGCCGGGCTGTACGGGCTCGAAGTCGTACAAAGCGACTGCGACGCCGATGAGCGGAGGCGGCGGCGCTGACTCATTCGGCAGAGGAACCTTGATCTCCACGTAGTTGGAAGGGAACAGGCCCTGAGCGCCGCTCTTCAGACTGCCACACAGCCATTCGTGGTCCACTCGCCGTATCAACTTTATCTTCGAGTTGGCCTGCAAATTACAAACATTGATCTTGAGACATCGAACTGTGTAGTTATCTATTTAAGCCTCAATTCGGAGAATACGCTATTATCACGATTTGAACGTCAGCATTTAGAATGTCACTGTATTCATAAAACTGTCCCCCATATTTTTCTTTGTGAATTTATAAACCTCTCGAGACCATACCTACATGGAAAACAACTTTGCCAACAAAGGACGTCACAATTACCTACTGACGTCGACAACTTGTTAATAAGTAATAACAAAACAAAAGTGAATAAAAACCAAGTGTACCAGCTGACATTGGCGCCAGTTACGTCAATTCAACTTTTATTAACAGCCAGCATCCAGCCGTCTAGTGCCTAATGTAATGAATGATCAATCGGTATCAGAGGACGTGAATTCAATTGATCGGGCGTAATTAGTGACCTAATAAAATGATGCTCACGCGATAAGTACTTTTTTTTATTGTTTAATAGGCCTGCTCTTGACCTCGATCACGCCTGATAGAAAACGATGGATGAGGTCTACGATTTAAGTCTTCACGTTAAGAATCCGACCTTCTGCGAGAAGCAAAGCGTTATGACCTCTATTCCCAGACCGCGCTTTGGATTTTCATACGAATGTGAACCTTTTACTGATGCATATAACGTTTAGATTTTAATAAGCGAATGTGAGCAAGCGTTTCCTACGAATATGAATATGATTTCATACGAATAAAGTTCACATTAGTATGAGACGCTTACTTAACTAACTAAAGTAATGTCAAACTGCGGTCTGTTTATCTAGCCCTTATTCTTGGTTCTTGCTACCACGACTACTGTGCGGCCGACGAGAGAATGCGTTCTTGACACCTGTCAGTTTCGTACGTGTTTTGCAAATTTGATCTTTATTAGCTATTAGAATTGTCGCACTGATAGATGTAAGGCCTTTTACACATTATGCCGGGGCTGCGGCGGCGCCGCAGCCGCCGCGGTGCCGCTATATTGGTTGCCCTTGGATTTGTATGAACCCTCGCACACGGCGCTGCGGCGGCGGCGGCGAGTTTTGATAGGTCTTATCAAAACTCGCCGCCGCCGCCGCGATGCCGTGTGTGGGGGTTCATACAAATCCAAGGGTGACTGATGCAGCGGCGCCGCGGCGGCGATGGTGCCGCTGCAGCTGCGGCATAATGTGTAAACGGCCTTAGGATCGCATTCTCTCATTTCTCTCGACGGCTGGACTGTAACTTGCAATTGTTTCAAGATTTATAATTGCAATGAACCCCTGACCCGCTCTGATTCACTAATCATCATAATTACGAAACGTTGCGTGTTTGTCATTTATTGTAATCACTTGCGAATTGCGAACTACGCATTGTACAGGTTAAAGACATCAGTCGGCTTTATTATTGACTTAATTAACTTTCCCTGTATTATAATCAGAACGACGCTCTATGACGTCGAGGATAACTTACTGTTGAAATGCAGTGACTTAAGAATAGTAGGGGTTTTACTATCGCGATAATATTATGGAATTTAAAAAAAAAAAACGAAGAAGAGTACCATCGACACGAAAAGAAGAAGATGCGTAATTTGTGAAAAGAGCAGGCTTAGATGGTTTCCCCCCCGGTGGGTTCCCGCATTGTCGAGGCGGGGGGGCTCAGTAGCCGTGGCTTGGACACCCACGGCGAAGCGAAGAGGAACCCGAGGAGGGGCCGCTCGTCAGGGCTTTTGCCAGTAAGCCGACGACGTAGCGGCCAACAAGTAGGTTGCGGTGCCGCTTGGGCGACATCGCAGCTGAGGCGGGCCGCGATGTCGTATCGGAGGCATCGCGGCTGAGGGTTGGAGACCGCGGCGGAGAGGAGTGCCGGTATTGCGGTGCGCCGCTCTCCCTACCTTCCGCGGCCTTGACGGGGTCGATACCGTCCGATGAGGGACGCGGTGGGGCCGCAGAGGAAGAGGAGTGTTGGTATGACGTTGGCCGCTCTCCCTATCCTCTGCGGCCGAAAATTGGCAGGTGGCGGGGCCAATGACCTGACCCGTCGCAGGGGGACCAAGGGTGCCCAGACACAGGGTCGTCTGGCGCCCATGAGCTGCTTTGGTCCCTGGGGTGGTCACGGCGTGCTATGTGTTCTGGAGCGCCGGTGATGGGGAATACTCCCCAGAGGAGGGTCCGGTGACGGACAGTCGCGGCGGGTTCACGTATGAGTGCTAACGCGTTCCCGTGTTCCCGCCGTAAGCGGCAAAGGAGAACACCATGGAGTTTTAGTGGGTTAGAGTCCCACATAACTGCACTATCTCTCCGTGGTAGTGCAGAATGCATGAGCAATTCTCCACGATAAAAAAAAGGCTTAGATGGTTTAGTCATGTTGAGGATGAATGAAAGGCGACTAACCAAAGGTAGAGAGATGTGAGTGGAAACGCCACTGAGAGGGGACGCCCTAGGACATATAGTGATGTTCTTCAGAAAGGTCAGGTGCATAGTACTCGTAACCGGCGTGCGTGTATGACAGTATGACTAGATGTGTGAACATAAACGAGGCAAAAGGAGTATGTAAGGATCCCCATGGGAATAAGGCGTCAGTTTATGTAATGTGGTAGGTATGTTATAAACTTATAATGTGTAATTTATGCAACCAATTAATACATAATAAAACAAGTAGGTACAATAGATATGCACACGTAATTACATTTGAACTCGTACACTGTCTTGATCTTTTCCCGTTCAATATACAAACAGTTTATTTTTGGATTGATCTACCAATCTTATCTTGGGCTTGTTTACAAAATGTACCTACGTAACCTAGACGATTTAAAACATTTATTTAAAATCAGCTCCGCCCGGCACCCTAATTGCGTAACACACTATCAATCGGAATCAGAATCATTTTGAAGCAAATTGCTAATCCATTGCTTCAAAAGTTCGAAAAATTTGTCTGCTCAACCCGTAAATAACGCAATGAATGTTGTTGAACTGTCAAAATGAAACCGATTCCGATTGATAATGTGTTACGGCAATTGCCCTGCGGGTTTCAACCGCATAAGTTTCGATTCCGTGGGAATATCGGGATAAAAATCATATGTCCTAATAAGGGCATGGTCTACCCGTGTGCCAAATTTCATCCAAATCCGTTCAGCCGTATTAGCGTGAAAGCGTAACAAACAAACATGCAAAAAAGGAATATTTTCCCTTTATAATATTAGTTTAAATGAGTCAGACTAATGTATACACATTAGTTACCTAATTCATAATATCTTATCTGATAAGATATCACTGACTCCAGAGTATACTAACACAGACAAAGAAGCACGTCATATTTTCTGCGACACAAAATTGAAGTGTATCATCAAAACAAATGATAATTATATCAAATCCGCGAATGTGCGTCGTTGGTTAATACAGTATATTTTTTTGTTTGTAAACATAAGAAAATGTTATATTGGCCATTTGGGACTGAATACTGTACCGAAGTAGGTATAAAGTTTCATTACACATCCTTCTTTTTGTTAATGTTCATCGAATCGTGAAATACTCTTAACCAAATAAAAACCTTATATAGGTATAAAATGTACCTAGGTAATGGGTAGCAATAAGTGCTAATAGGTATATTATGAGATTATGACGGTCAAGCTTTAAATCTACCTAAGCCATTGAACCTAATTTAAAATGCGTATGCATGTTTTTCGTCGGATTTCTCGGAAATTGATGAACTCATTTCTATAAAACTTTGTATACGACTAGGCGTGCTCCAACTTTAGGTCATGCAACAAGAAATTCGAAGTCTGTATAGTAGTTGGGAGAAACTATTAATTGCTTACTTTTACTTATGGGCAATACAAATGAAAGTATATGTTCTTTACATTGTGGGGACTGGGGAGTGCCATTAGCAACATCCAACATTGTGACCAACGAACCGTTCGTCAAGCGTGGTGATTATAGCAAATTTGCCCACGAACCTTCTTTGTTTGTAGTGAAATACAAATAAGTACATTAAGGAGGCCCGTTTTTCGGAGCGGAAGATACAAACGGGCTGACAATAATGAATTGTACACAGACGTGTTATGAGCCGAATTTAGAACCATCTGGTGATTCTTAATGTTAGTAAGCAACAAAAAGTTATTCTCAACTGTTAATTTTAATGAATAAAACTGCCTTGTACAGACGCCAGCACATCAACCTACCCGAAACTGTCAGATTTTCCCAATCAACTTTGAACCTTATGCTTTAGTGATAAAGTGGAAAATCTATTATAGAAATTTGACAGATTGTAGTAGGTTGATGTGCTGGCGTCTGTACATCGCTCTTGATTTTTATCAGTCTCAACAGAGGTTTTATTAGTTCCAATGACTGCATAAACCTACATTTCGTAACTAGTTCTAGATCCACGTGGATGTTTCGCCAAATACGCAGTACAGTAATACAGTTTAATAAACTAAATTGGTTTAATTGGATTTTTCCATGCGGCATGTGGCTTCGCGTAATGCTAACGTTTTCATCCGCTAAAGTGCTAAGCTGACTAAATCTATTACAACCGCAGACCAAAAAGGTGACTAAAATTCGCGAAAACACTAATTAATTTAACTTAATAACTGTGTCAAGAAGTTTTTAAAACGTTTAATTTTTTAAATGTGAGCAGTTTCTATTACAATAATGGTGTTAATGAAATCTTTTGAAATGATCAACACAATAATATGGGAAGTGCCGATGATAACAAGTTCCTGTCCAAGTGATAATATACCGCGCTCAATGCAAAACATTTTATCAATAAAATTGCCAACACGCGTGAAACGTCAGAATATAAACAATTCCGATTATGAAAACAGACACGATATACGCCCCAAACAACGAATTCCCGGAAAGTCAGAACGTATTACATCTTCCAGCCACGTTTTTTAACGTAACGGATACCACGCGACTCATTGTGTGCTGCTGACGTCACTACATGTGTTCCACTGTAGAATGGCAATGCATATGGTAATGCGGAAAAAAAACCAATAAAAGTTATGGGTGCAAATTTGAACAATTGGTTAGCATTGTGAGCCAGCGCTCGTAACGTCATAGACTTATGCCTTTGAATTCTAAACATCACCTACAAAGCAAAATGGTTATCTAGCAACACATCTGTTAAATGGGTTTATGTGTTGAGCTATTTTTTATTCATGTGGCAAGCAGTCATTCATTGAAATTCAGAAAAATTTCCATTCCCCTCTTGTGTTGTGAGGGGGAATCGCAAGGGGGAGACGATACGTTAGCATAAGACATTCATTTCTGTAAACCACGCAAAGGATATACTTAGGTAGAACAGCATATTTGTATAATTTCAACTCCCATACAAACATCTGTAGAACTGTGTTTATTAGGGCATTAACCTATTCTAAATCCAAATTCATGTAGCAACTATGGCACGATAAAGTTATAGGCGTTGCTATATTCATTACACAATTACTTATATTAAATTAACGAAATGTCATTACATGTAAGTAATAAAAGTATTCTAACATTTCTGTAGAAAAAGTATAGGCCAGATTATCGAGGCTCTCAGTCGTTGCCTAACAAATGTTCTAGCAATAAACCGCTCCTATAATGTTCATACTATAAATACGCAACTTGTATGAATTCGAAAGTAGTGCACAGCGAAAACTTAACACGTCTCGCAAGCCCAAGATATCACTTTAATTACTCTTGTCTTCTTGTACAGATACCCTTAGGTTCTACTGCAAATTAAAATTGATCATAGTTATATCAAGAATGATTACGTCTAGTCTGCGAACAAAGACATTTAAATGGAGATTAATGTCACCTAGTTTTTCTATATCAGTCTTAAAGGAATTAAGATTACTTGCTATTTCCTTACTGACGTTCCTACGAGCTACGTCGCGTTCTTATGTTTTATTCTTCTCTAAAAGAAGAAATCTATCATAATTTATGATAGTCACCAAACATTCCATTACCGGATGTTTCATCTCGCCACTTAGCAACATATTATTATGACTCAATATACCTATTTGGTACGTAATACCGTTCAAGCCTGTTTCGCATAAAATAAAAATAAAACATAATATAAACCGTTGCACTACGTGATCAACGATTATAAAGAAAACAAACAATCTAGAATGCTTATGTTCAAATGAAAATTTCCAAGATTAAATTATTGTTTATTAATTTTTCTATATTGTTCTTGAAGTAAACATGTCAATACAATGGATGTTTATGTCTTTGGAATTCGAGATGGTGGGCATCAAAGTCCACCTATCCACCTCTATTCTACGTAATGATGAATTGCAACTGGAATACCCTATAAGTTATCGTCACTTTAGTACATCAGTTTTCTAAAATTTATTTTCATGAAAGGCTTGCGATTTTCAATCCAATGTCGATCACCTCGAACCTGTTGTTTGTTTGTGTATGACAAATCAGTATGTAATCATTATCGTTTACGCTAAATTCCCAACCTTATCGAATTCAAGCTTAGTAATGTGAGGCGATATGAATGAAAAACAGATGTATGTGAAAGTGGCAAAATACTGGTACTGGTATATTGACCTTAAACTTGCTTCGTAGACACAGAAGTTAAAGCCAATGACGATCCCGATACTTACACCTACATAACAATTTCTAAAAATACGCAGGTGTTTTGGCCACCAGCCACGAGATGTAAACAAACAAAATCGCCTAAATATTTATAATATTTTATCTCAAAGCATCGCAACGTGCGAACTCCGTCTGTTCTCTCGATCTGACAGATCAAATGATATGAAGGAAATCAAATCAAAAATGTTTATTTGTTAGAATATGGAACAATAGATGTTACAATATTGGTTCCAGCATATCCTGCCATAATATGGCGTACAAATATTTGTATAAAAAAAAAATAAAGCTTTTATTAGTTTATTAATAAAAAAAAAAACGAAATTAATTACCTAACATATCCATACTAATATTATAAACGCGAAAGTGTGTCTGTCTGTCTGTTACCTCTTCACGCTTAAATCGCTGAACCGATTTAGATGGTATATGGATAGTTTGAGTCCCGGGAAAGAACATAGGATAGTTTTTATCCCGATATTCCCACGGGATCGACACATATGCGGGTAAAACCGCGGGGCGCTGCTAGTATTATAAATTCGAAAGTGTGTCTGTCTGTCCGTTACCTCTTCATGCTTAAACCGCTGAACCGATTTAAATGAAATTTGGTATAGAGATAGTTTGAGTCCCGGGAAAGGACAGGATAGTTTTTATCCCGATATTCCCTTATGCGGGTGAAGCCGCGGGGCGCTGCTAGTCTGGTAATAAATCAAGTCTCGGAGCAGGCAGAGCTAAGTACACAATGCAATGGTCTCGGGTACACTTACCGAAAAGCATAAATCGTCCGGATGATCAGTGAAGTAGTCGAAAAGAGCAATCGCGTATGGCTCTTCTTCTTCATCATAGTTGGCAAGTTGATCGGGCGCGAAGTCGGGCATGTCAGTGGCCCAGGAGCTCGTCACTTCATCATCAGTGACGACTGGGGGCGGCGGAGGCGGGATCGTCGGCATGGGCGGCGACAGTTCTCTCTCCGGAGAACATTCCTCATCAATTTCATCCCAGCCGAACGACTTCGATTCCTGTAGCAAATCGCAAACATAAGTCCATAATCTATGGCTAAATTTAATTTAAAGCATGTGAGAAGCGATTCTTAACGCTAATTTTAACGCTTCTCGGTATGGAGCGCTAAATAAAAAAGGCTGAAGGTTGTCGCTATTATAAATCTGCAAATACTAACGCTGAGCTATTTTAATTTTTTAAGTATTGTATACTTTTTGGTATCATATACTTATTCGTAGTTAATTAGTCTAGTTTCCGTGGTACCTCCTCATAGACATCTACGTGCTTATAAAATGCTGTATGAATTCAAAATATTTCGTCTTAGTTAAAATTCCGGGCGAGTCATGGTCCTGGCATAGGCAATAGGCATGAGCAGCACCTTTATGTATTCATGTAGGTTGTTAGTAAGTCGCTAACAGGCGATATATGAGCTGTTTTTGCTAATCTCCGAAGTTAAATATTATTCTATTTTGTAACAATAATAACAACGTCTAATGACGCGTGTTATTTAATCACCATTGCGAAATGTCTTAACAGCGCAGGCGTTATGATTCTAGTGTTTAGGACATTAGAGTAGACACAACTCACTCACTTGTCTTAAAATGGTTATGTATGTTTATTTGTATGTATGTAAGTACATTCTCATATTATTTGTTTAGTTTTATTAAGTGGATTGTTTCTAGATTTTATGTTTTTTTTCCTCTCCTTTACAACCCGCTGTAACGCTGTTGTTTTTTAACACGCTGTCTACATCTCTCTATTTCTTGTCCTATCGCAGGTATGCTGGAAGAGATTTCTTATGAAATAAGCATCACCTTTGTACCTATTTTTCTGTTCTGTTTTTTTCTTGTCTGTTTATATAATGTGTGTACATAAATGGTAAAATAAATAAAATTAAATGTGAGATATTCGAGATAAACTGGTTACTAGCTGTTCGTGATAATGTAGCATTAAATTTCGTGTTGATGAAGTTATATCAGTTCATCAATCAATCATATCAGTTTGCAATACACTGGTGAGGATGGGCCTTCTTACCTACTGCACACTGATTTTATACCTAGATCGAATATTGCCATGATCAAATCAGGAAGACTCGTTCGTTACAATCAGATCAGTTATGGCAGTAGATATTTTGTTTCTGCATGGCACAAAGGAGGGTGCTGAATTGCTGATTCAATCCATAGTCATCATCTGCCTAGCCTTTTCCCAACTTTGTTGGGGTCGGCTTTCAGTCTAACCAGATGCAGCTAAATACCAGTATTTTACATGGAGTGACTGCCTATCTGACCTTCACAACCCGATACCCCGTGGTAAGACTGGTTGTCAGACTTTCGGGCTTCTGACGACCTGTAGCGAGTGTCAAAGATCCACGAATGAACACTGAGACACGGAGGGGTCTTGGTATGTAAAGATGGTCACCCATCCACGGGCCAACCGCGGCAAGCGTAGCTTAACCTGATCGATCGACCCGTGTGGTTTGTTATTACTTAGCCACAAGCCCCTCAGCCAATCCATAGAGTGTCGTAGATAAAAAATCCTTACGGCGGCGACGACCACGGGAAACGGAAACTATTGCGATTGCGAAACTGTCAAGCATGCGTTTCCTAACGAGGAAGGACCTGCGTTGAGACATACTTTTTATCGTTAATCGAGGATCAAGTTCGGCGAATAGGAAAATCCCAATATAGCTCTAGTTCATCCTGGGTTTCTAACTGAAAGTAAATGACCTGAGTTCGGTTCGGATCACATAAATGACGTAGCGAATTGGGTACGGTCAGCAGCCGCAGTTGCGACAGCTAATGTAGACATGAGCTGTATTATTTGCTGATACAAAATACCGATTATTCGCATTCTTGTTGCTCTCTACAAATAATATCAAAACATAAAATCACGCCTGAAATCCCCGAAGGTCAGGCAGAGGTGTACCTTTGTATACCCACAATACACGGCCGTAGCTAGGGGGGGGCATTGTGGGGCAATGCCCTACCTTGAAATCACAATGCCCTACCTTAAAAATACCAAATAATTAAATTGTTTGTTCATAGTTTGAGATAAAAAAAATTGTAGCGATAGGTATAGGATAGGATAGCACTGCAATGTGCGAATCTACGTCTTCAACTTTAACTGCAATCAATAGCCCTCAAAGGCTGTCAATGGGTCACGAGAGAATGGCTGGTATGGTATTACTGGCCTTTGAAAAAAAAAAAGAACAAAATCATTTGATTTGAACGAAGTTTTTCGCCTTTTTAATAACATGGCGAATCGTAGAATTCAGCTGTTTTAAATATTTTTTATTATTATGTATAATAATTATAATAAGTTCCCGATACCGGTGGGCTACTATTTTTTAAATTTTTAAATGTTTTGATATATTTTTATATCCTAATATTTAAAAATATAATTTATATGTAAATAATGAAATAAAGGAACTAAGAAGTTTGCAGAAACAATAGGATCTAAATGGTATTTTTGGTCGTATCTATTTACTCGTATCCAGTGACGGATTAAGACTACTTGATGCCTTAAGCAATCCACGCCTTTGGGCCCCCCTATCCGTATGTCAACTAGAATCGGTCTTTAAACCTTTACCGCCTAAAAACATTACTTTTTTGTAAAATAAGATGATGAGATGTACCGTTTATTTTCGTTGAATCCCACTTTTGAATCCCATTTTTTATGTAAGATTAACAATGGATCCCGTTTGCTATTTCCGTTGAATCCCATGTTATAACACATGTGTACATTTCAGAAGAAAAGTGATATTAACCTTTATCAAACACTAGCTTCTGCCCGCGACTTCGTTCGCGTGGAAGTCGTAAGACACCACAATATGGTAAAGTAACAGCCGCATTTTATAAAACATCCCTGTACACTTGTACGTTTGTAGTTTTGGTCTCAGCAGCCAAAATATATAAGAGAGTTAGGACTGGTGACGCGGTAGCAAGCGACATATACTTAAACTTATAAACTACTGATAAATTTTTGTTTAATAATGTGTTATTTAACAAGCAATTCATTTTTTATTCATTTTATCTCATAAAACAACGTTTGAAATTAAAACGTTTTACATATTGACTTATCATTACGCAATTTCCTAAAAATGAAACTCATTCTTTGATCGACTTGCGCTAATAGAAAAAAAGAGATTATTTTTAGTGGGCTACCCGAAACCGAACTACATAGTTAGATTACAATAGGTTAATTATTTAAAAAAAAAACAATGTCAGGTTAGGCTAAAACTGTAACCCCTACGCACGAGCCGAGCGAGCGAAGCGAGCGGTGCCGCGGCAGCGGCCGGCGAGTTCCAGAAACGAATAGATTATATAGAAAATGAGTTGTTTGTGAAATAAATAGTATACGAAACGTTGGTTGTAAACTAAAAATTTGTCAACGGAGTTTTGGTGAAACGTTAGTGAACCCCTCATTTTATTATAAACAATTTTGTTGTTGAAAGTACCCGCATTCAGATTTTTTTAAGCATTCGGGATCCAACGGAAATACTTTTCGGGATTCAACGACAATAAAACGTAATTATCTTGCATTTTTTAAATTCAGGATCCAACGGAAATACATAATAATGTTTTGCGGGATCCAACGCCAAAAATATTAAACTGGGATTCAAAAGCGGGATCCAACGAAAATAAATCGCCAGGCGGGGGGCCCGCGGGAAGGGGTGGTTTGTGATTGGCTGATCGCAATTCCGGTACATTCGAATTGCCGAATGCACTAGCGGGCAGCAAGTGGGCAAGCGGGAGCGGGGTTATGACTAGGCCGGACTCTATGTCTACTTAAAACGCGCGAATTTTCAAATTAGTCCTAGAAACTTTTTTTGATGTGGTTTTTGGTGACGTGAGAGTGAGACGTGATGCCCTAAGGACGGATTTTTTTTGTGCTTCTTCTGGTGCCCCCCCCAGACGTGATTTGGATGAGTTTGAGATTTGGATGTAAAGATCCACGTCTGAGAAGACGTGGATCTTTACATCCAAATCTGGAAGTTCAACCATCTTGTTCGCTTGTTCTTCATCTTTGAGGATTTAATAGTTATTAGATCCATGCTCAGGTTCTGCCACAGAAATTATTTGTCTACGAATAGCTATTGAATGACTGACCTAGAGGTCAATGATACACATGGTGATTGATTTAGGAGCCCGTGCTTCGAGGGCAGATGATAATTTTTTTACTCTCGCCCTACCTATAACCAATGCTGCCCTACCTCAAATTCGACTCTAGCTACAGCCCTGCCACAATAACGTAGGTGGTAAACATAATCACCTACATAGTTGCGACAGCCTGATCGAAATCTAAGTTAAAGGATTTATAAATACTATGTGCGCGACCACGATAACAAAACATATCACTTGATAGCTACCTCTCTGCTGCGGAATTATTTTATACCGTTTTAGTAAAAACTCACAATTTAAACAAAGAGCTCACGAATATAGTGTAATTATCGTGCAAATTTTAAAGCACCTTAATTAATGGTACGGTCATGAACGCAAATAGCATGCATGCTTAGCGCGCATTGTGCTCTGTAGTGCCGCGACACGACCTATTATCATGCCTCCGCTATTTTTATATATAAATTTTTTTGTTGAATTAGCTTTTGCCCTCCACTTCGGAAATGATCCAACAGGAACGTACAGCCAGGGTAAAAAGTATCTAATGTGCTAACTCAGGTCATGGTCTATCTGTGTGCTATATTTTGACGAAATCCTTCAGCCGTTAAGGCGTGAAAAGGTAACAGACAGACAAACTAGTTACTTTCGCACTTATAATATTACTACCCGCGACTTCACGCGCGTGGATGTTGGAAATTATCCCACGGGAACGTGCTATTGGGACAAAAATTATGCATATGTCCTTCCCCAAGATGCCATCTATCTCCTTGACAAATTTTATCGTAATCCGTTCAGTGGTTTATGCGAGAAAGGGTAACAGACAAAGTTACCTACTTTCGAATTTATAATATTAGTATGGATACGTCACATAAGGATGTAAATGCCTAGTCGCATGCGAATTTCATTAATGTTTTAGTTTCCGTGACACATTGTTGCTGACTAACAATATCCAGTATCTAATCATTCGTAAATTATTTATAATTTGTGATAACAGATATGTACTTATGATAGAAAGTACAAAAATAATCAGTCAGGAAACCTAGATCTAAATTAGGCACAGGCAGAGTTACTATGAAATCTCTCAGTTTAAATCAAGATTAAAAACAGCATCTTTCTAGATTGCATGCCTAAATATCAAAAGACTGCGCTATGTAAATAAAGAAATCGTTTAAAGGACATAGGTAATTAGTGTTTACGAAACTAAAGAGAAATCAATACTTACGAAACTATCGCCAAATCCATTGGCGACTTTCTGTATAGGTGTGGTGGTGTTCACGGTCATGGTGGTCACAGGGAAACTACTTCCAAACGTAGTCTTCAATAAAGCCGAGTTGTCTGGAGGCTTAGGCCTGGCGGGCTTCGCTCGGATTATCGTCGGCCCCTTCAGCATCGGAGCCGGCGCAGACACGTGGCTTGTAAAATTATTTGATACTTCATATACATTTTCCTTACTTAAAATACATTTCATCTTCAAGGCAGGTTTTTTATTCAGGTTCGTGATTGGCTGAGGCGAAAATGGGTCAACAGAAATATCCTCCATTGTGTCCTCCTTCACAGGTTTCCTTGAGTGAAGGAATAGATCAAAATCATCTTCAAACCCACTCTCAGCTTGAGAGGCATTTCCACCATTGTGAGCATTGTGATGGTTGGTAGATGTAGTGGCATCTGAACCAAAGCTGTCTACACTGAGACCATCACTGCTTGACCTGGTGGTGAACGTGGGCGAGCTGGGAGGTGACGAGAAATCAATCAAAGCACCTGTCTGCACATTCTTTGGTTCACATTTGGGAAACATTTTATGAGTGTCCACATCACTGTTTACTTCTTTTACAATACTTTGTTGGACAACATTCACATTTTGATTATTCACTACTGTTTTAGATTTACGAGATAATAGTGAAGTGAGTACTGTTGGCTTCCTTATAAAATGTGAAGGTTTTGCAGGAATATCAGGTTGTTTGTTGACCTTTGGTGGTGGTGGACGTGGTGGTGGTTTCTTTTTCTGTGTGAAATTTGGTGATGGCTCAAAAACATCTGCACCAAAGGGGTCATCGTCCCAATTTGTAACAGGAGAGTATCTGTTCACCATGCCAGGAACACCTGGAGCTTGCCGCGTTGGGCCCTTCATGTCTGTGGACAAATTATAATTACTCAGCATGCTATGTAACAATATATTCTTTTTTATTATTGGCAATAATTGTTGGATAGATTATTGTAACTTATTTCTAACCACAACAACACAAAATAATAGGTTTTGTCTTGCTATGAGCAGGTATAGTATAATGAATTGTTTTCACAATTTTAGTCTCTCGAGTTCCCTGGAGCAACATATAAAGAAATAAGCTAAAGTATCTCTATAATAATAATTCAATAAATAATTCATAATCCTCTAGCCTTGAATAACAACTAACTGTTTTGCTATGTTATTTCATAGTTACAATTTTAATTTATTAAAACTACTCAGACCTAATTGTAACTAATTCCTCCTCTGTATAAATTAAAGTAGAATTTAACAAGTTTAAAGCGTAAATTAGGATTTACGAACATAGGCTATTGGCCTACTGAGAATGTTGATGTTTTCAGTAGATTGCTACTACCTACTTCAGTCCTACAGTTCAGTAAATTTGATGACTACACTAATTAAAAATGCTTATAAATTGTGGTATTTCCAGTTATTGTGTATAACAGGTTAACAGGAGGGCAAAAAATTATTTCTCACAAAACTTGTTTGAAGATTCTAGTAAAAAATGATTCATAGAACTTAACAATTCACTAACACACTTAATAAATGATAATCAAGTTGTGTAAAAACTTGCACAAAAACTCACTTGTCAGTTAATTCTTATTGGGATCACTTGAAAACAGAATCAAAAACAACACTATATCCACTGTTAAGTCTATGACTATGATACTGCGTTAATAAATCGTAGTTTAGAACACGAATGCGGCAAGGCGAGGACAAAGATCGCAATACACTGCGCACAGCTCGGGCTGTTAGCAATAGTTTGACAAGTACCGCGCGACCAGCCGCTACTCAACCCGCGATAAAAATATTATGATATCGAGATCCACCCACTGAACACTAATGCACACAAAGTTACATGCTCTGTGTGCACACCACTCCGCAGTGGTTCCAACTCTGAACTCAGTATCGCGTGCCAGGTACGGGACAGCACGGTCCGCGGCCTTGATAGAGTTCGACGTAATCGCGTGGAAGGATTAATTACGGCCGTAACACAGGAGTGTGGTACGGCAGAGACTGCTAAAAAAATACAATAAAATTACGGCTATACGTACCCTTAAACATATCCATAGCTCAGGGGCCACCACGGGGCCACGGCCACCGCCTGCTGTGTAGGCATAGAACAAGAACAACAATGGTTTATTTTGACATCGTTTATTTTGAGACAATAACAAATCAATCACTTCTCTATGAAACCATCGAAAGGCTCGTTTACGTAAATTTTCCTCGATAAACTTAAACATAAACACAAACGCTACACAAAATCTTTTGATATCACATTTAATTTTGTAATCGTTTCCGTTCAGTTTTTAATATTTTCTTGACCCTACGAAGCTACGAAGTACGAACCGTACGAACGAAAAAGATTGAGAAAACATTCTGCATCCCTTTCACACTTAACTAGTACGTAGTTTTGTCCTGCTGTCATCGGTGATGATGTTGTACAAAATATGTGAGTGGTTGACCAAAAAGGGACCTCAAGGGAAAATAATTGATTTCGAGTAAATCGCGTTTGAAATTTCGTGTAGAAACAAGTTTCGACTCGTGCGCGGGCGAAAAAAAATCATAAAAAAAACACTACGGCACCTAAAAATATTCTGGTTAGACCAAAACAAAGCTAAAAGACCACAGATTAAAAACTTCAAAAAAAAAAAATAACGGTTTCCAATCCCTCCAGAGCCCTGATTCACAACCATACGACAGGCTATCGTATCGAAAACCTGACATTTCGATAACCTGATTTGAATTCCCCTCAACAGCAAATAGCTGTTGGAAGAATAGCGGGCGTCTATTTGATTTAAACTGACAAAATTTCCGGGTTTTGGACTTGTGAACAGCGTTGAGAAGACTCCTATGATAACAATGATTAATGTTCGATACGATACGGAAGCATATCGAGTGTTTGTGAATAAGGGGCCTGGTCCCTTTTTGGTCAACCGCTCACATATACAGATAGAAAAAGATCTTTTACATTCTGCATCCCTTTCACACTTAACAAATATACCATAATTTTATCCTGCTGTCATCGATGATGATGTTGTACAAATACAGATAGCTAAAGATTTATTGACATAAAAGTGAAAAAGCTGTCATTGTCTAGAGTCCGTTTCAAGAAAGAAATCCCGCGGCAATAAGCGGAACTAATTATTATTATGTATTTAGCAACATACCTACAACAACCCTCCTACCTCATACACCTTGTGCATTTTATTAAATAATGATGTCAACATAAATAACTAAATGATTCCGTCGCACGAAAGTGGCGTCGCGTCTACGAGACTTCATTAGTGAGACAGACCAGTTTTATTAGTGGTTTACCTGCGAGACACGGCGACTTTAGTCACCGATGTGCAGGCAATTTCAAAATCACACACCCACACGAGACATGACCATTCACAATTTGACATACAGAAAGCACTCCAGTATAGCTATGCACAACCATTCGATACAGTTCCGTGCTGAATCAAACATCAATCTATTAGGAAGGAGTCCTCTAAACGCGAAAATGTTGTCAGTCTTAACCAAATTGACGACCGCTGTTCTTACGACGGCTATGTGCTGTCGGTCCTTTCACCCTTTGTGACAAATTCTGAAACTAACAACGATTGTACGTATTACAACGATTATACGATTCCATGCATCATGTAATCACTAGTGTCACGTCAATTTTGCCTTGTTTGTGTCATTACTGTCATTGTCATTTGTTTGTCATCGTCTATTATTTTGACAATTTGACATAAATCTGTCATGGGTCTCGATCGACGATATTGATAAAAAACAAAAAAATATCAATAAATAATGATCAAACCTGAAACATTATGACTTAGAAAAGAAAGTACAATGACGACTGATAATATATTGTTATTACCCGTTGATATATTAGTAAATATTTTTAAGAGGTTAAACTTATCAGATCTTCATAATGTAATGTTAACTTGTAATATTTTCAATGATCTCATTAAAAATTACAATACAATTTGGAGGCCCCTTGCCCGAAATAAAGTGATGATTGATTTGTCAGACAGCAGGTACTCTGATTTCCAATTTATTGCGGTGTTTATCACTTCTTCGTCTAACTATTATTCTACCTATACTTTTGTTTAAGTGTTACTTATAATAATTACCTGTTTCAGTACATCAAATGAATTATGGTATAATCGATGCAGAACTTCACATAACTGGTGCAAAGGTTCTTACCAAAGTAAGGTAAAGGCATAGACTAATATATCACACACTACCTGTTAAGTTACAATTATTGTGCAATACTTAATAGAAACTCGTAAAACGTAATTCATCATCAATATGTCATGATGAAAACATATTGTACTCCTCAGGTGGTCATTCATCACTACACCAACTACATGCCATGGTTAACATTCCACAACTCGGAAATCTTACTTGTGTCAGTGGGCTCTGAATTGCACTGTTACCCAACAAATAAGAAAGGATTTCCAATCTGTAGAGAAGCTTTGTGGAAATTAGACGTACCTAAAATACAAAGACATGATGTGAGGACTAATGATATCTCCCGATTTGTGATAAAAAACAATTATTTAGCTTGTGGAAACAGGTCTGTATATCTTTTATAATTATTCTGTAAGTGTTTATATCACTAAACTTCTCCTAAATGGCTGCACCGATTTTGATAAAATAATTGTGTTTGAGTGGTTCCCTGGATGATTTGGATTCACAATTGGACCTGGTAAGTGGCACTGTTTGGGCAGGACAACGTCTGGCAGGTCCACAAGTATGTTATAAAATACAAGTTTATTTATTTTATTTAATTAAATAATGCATATTGACAATATTAAGTCTGACACTAAAGTGGTAAGTATATAATAACTAGCTGCGCCCCGCGGTTTCACCCGCATAAGTCTCGATCCCGTGGGAATATCGGGATAAAAACTATCCTATGTCCTTTCTCAAGTTCCAAACTATGTCTGTACCAAATTTCACACAAATCGGTTTAGTAGTTTAGGTGTGAAGAAAAGACAGACAGACAGACAGAGTTACTTTCGCATTTATAATATTAGTTTGGATGGGATCTACCTGAACTAGGATAAACCTATATCTCAGGTATCATTTATGTGCAAGTAAAGCTTCATTTTTGATAAACAGAAGGAACAGACATTCAGGATGGGAGAGGCAGGCAGGCCGTGTTGTGCACTGAATTTGTAGTCAAAACCTCTAATCTAAAAATTAATTATTGCAAGTACAATTTATTTATTTATAAAATAATCAATAATTTTTCAGAGATGGTTGTTTAGCTCTATACCAAGTCAACAATACAAAAAAGAGGCCATGGTTACAGTATCATATACAAGATTGTCATGGCAATGGTCAAAAGGAAGTCACTGCAGTTGAGGTGATAGATGGTCGATCTCAAGTGATGGTTGTAACAGGGTCCTATAACAGCTGTGAATTAAGGTTCTGTGGCGTAAGGAAAGAAGACAATGGAAATACAACATATATCTTAAGAGGCAATGAAACAAGTGAGTATTTTATTTTTTATTATTATAATGAACTCACAGACAATGGCTCACCTCTCAGGAGAGATGAACTATATTCTGATTTTTAATTTGCTAGACTAAACTAACAGCTAATATATACTAAATTTGATAAAAAAGGTTAAGCGCAGCTGTCATTTTAGCCTAGCAAATTAAATATCAGTATATTAGTGTTGCTCATGACTTTGTCCGTGTGTTTTTTGTATTTTATCATTTTTCAATAAGTACAAATGTCCTATGTGCCTACAAGTCCCAGGCTACCTATCTTTTAAAATTCAAAATGATTAGTTCAGTGGCTTAGGCATGAAAAATGAAAAGTTAACAGACAGACAGTTACTTTTGCATTTACAATATTAATCTACTATACCTACTAGTGGACTTTGATGTTATCCTGCCCAAACAGCTCCAATTGTAAATCTATACACCATCCAGGGATCCACTAAAACTCACACAAAAAATCAAAATTGGTCCAGCTATTTAGGAGTTCAGTGACATTCAAACATACAGGAGAATTATTCTTCTGTATGTTTGTATCAGGGTTGTTGCGAACATCAGCATCAGCATGCGCGGAACTTCAGCATCATTTTCAACATCAGCATCACCATTTGCATTGATCGATGCTGAATTTCGAGTCGTGACATGACCACAGCGGGGGCGGGGCTTATAGCACGTGCACGAAAATACCTAAAGTATGTAGTGGTACCACTAGGTACTTAATTTCTAACTAATTATTACTAAACTAGGTACTTAGTCTGATTTTTATTAAGTCACAAAATTATTGAATCAACCTCTATTTCAATACCAAGGAAAACTGTGCAACTTTTAGGTATAAATTCATAATGATCTCTGCTTTTTTTAAGAAATTAATATCAGCATCAGCATCCGCTGATGTCAATGATAAAACATCAGCATCAGCATCCGCTGATGTGAAAAAAATATGCATCAGCAACAACCCTGGTTTGTATGTATATAGTGGTTTAGGCGTGAAAAGCTAACAAACATACTTTTAGTTAGGGTAGGATTTCACGCGGACGAAGTCGCGGGCAGCAGCTAGTTAGTTCATAAAAGAATGTTATTTGTATAAAATATGCTAGTGCTAACCCCTGTCTTGATTTATTTCAGATATATATAATGTGTCTATGTATGAAAGTGCTGGCACAAAATGTATGGCTCTTAATAAAGCGGCAGACATATTAGCAATAGGTCTCAATGGAAACAGGAAGCCTCTTTTGCTTGATGTAAATAAGTACGTATTTTTATGTTTATTTAATTTTTATCTATTGTAAAAATAAATTTATTTAACATAATCCCATTGCTTTATAAAATTTCTGTACAAGTGGCAATTTGGTATATTTATATCAATAACGAAATTACATTATTTGGTGATAAAAAATTTATTTATGGTATTTAAAATTAACTATAATAAAATCAACAACAGTGTTATTCCAGCCCCAGATTCTTGATGACTGCTGATGGGACTAAGAATCCTAAACAAGCTGTGCGTGACATACGATGGCATAATGAGAACACTATATTATATGTCACACACTCAGGAATCCTGCAAATGATAGACATCAGAACACATAAAGTGGTAAAGTATTTTTTACAGCCTTGTATACTATTTAAAATCCTGCTAGTAGGGATGAACTAAAATCTATAATATAATACGCCATTATACTGGCTGACTTTTTTTCCCATCTGGACAAAAACGGTATAAAAGGTGAACGGAGTAGAAGCCTATGGCACAGTTCTTATTTTTTTTTTTTACAACCTACCTACTTTTATAACCTGTTTATAAAAGCTCAAACTCAAAGCATTTATTTTAATTAAACCAATTATAGGCCATTTTTAATTGTCGAAGGGCCGGTCTGTCAGAAGGCTTGATACCATACATGTCATGAAGTAAATAGTTATTATTATTATTATTATAAGCCTGTATTGTCCCACTGCAGGGCAAAGGCCTCCCTTCCCTCTTTCCACGTTTCCCGGTCTACCGCGATTGTGGGCCAATCCTTTAAGAAGGAGTCTAGCTCATCCCGCCATCTTTTTCTGGGCCTGCCGCGCAGTCGTTTCCTGCCATTTGGGATCCACTGAGTGGTGACTTTTGCGTATTGCTGCTCCGACATGCGACAGATATGGCCAGCCCAGTTCCACTTTAATCCAGCAGCTGTGCGGCCAGCGTCCGCTATTTGTGTTTTGGAACGAAGTATGGAGTTCTTAATGCGGTCAGTCAGTTTGACACCTAGTATACTTCGTTCCATAGCCCGTTGGCAGACTCCAAGTGCGGACTTTTGACGCTTTGTAAGAGACCATGTTTGCGCTCCGTAGGTGAGGGTGGGAAGAATGCACATGTCCATGAGCTTTCGCTTTAGTGAAAGCGGGAGAGGTCCTTTCATAAGATGTTTCATCGACCAATAGTTCTTCCAGGCATTTTCTGTGCGGCGAGCGATTTCTTTGTCCTGTCTCGCCTGGAAGGATACTATTTGGCCGAGGTAAATGTACTCATGGACATATTCAACCCGCACACCCCCAGTTTCTACGTTGCGTTCGGTGCTGTTCGTCATCAGCTTTGTCTTCGACATGTTCATCGTAAGTCCGACTTGAAGACTGGCGTGGCTCAGTTGTTCGAGCATTTGGCCTAGCTCAGCTGCTGAGGAAGAAAAGAGGACAATGTCGTCGGCGAAACGTAGATTGGTCAATCTCCTTTCCCCGACGACAATACCCTTGTCCTGCCAGAGCGGATTTAATGTCTGGAAAACCTCTTCTAGCGTAGCTGTAAAGAGTTTGGGAGACAGCGGGTCGCCTTGCTTGACTCCTCGTTGAATTGGAAAGGATGGCCCAGTGGTATTTATACGAATGGCTGCTGTACTATTATAATATATTTTTTGTAACAGGTGTATGTAAATAGGTTCTATTTCGTGTTTTTTGAGTGCCGAGAATATGGCTTCGTGTGTTAGGCTGTCGAAGGCCTTCGAGTAATCTACAAACGCCAGGTATAATGGTAGATTGAATTCTTGATGTTTTTCAATCACCTGGTTAAGAGACTGTAAATGGTCAGTAGTCGAAAGGCCTCGACGAAACCCAGCCTGTTCGGGAGGTTGGTGGAGGTCTAATGTGCCTGATATACGGTTTTCAATAATTTTGACAAAAACTTTGTAAAGATGTGACACCAAGCTGATAGGGCGATAATTCCCAATATCAGATTTATCTCCCATGGTGATGTGATGAACTACAGCTGTCGTCACGTAAAAATAACGCTGAGCGACAGTGGAGGGGGTGAGTCTGCGCACGGGCACAGTCGTGTCCTAAAGTACTAGCACACCCCGGACACTCCATACAACGCTCGTAAAATAATTACCTACTACTACTACATTAACAAATGACGTTTGTATACGTATACGTGAAAAAAAAAATACGTGAAATGTATACGTGTGCGTGAAATCTAGTACGGCTGGCAGTAGTGCGTAGGCGGCGGCGGCGCTGCCCGAACGTGTGCATTATAATGAAGTGACCTTTTACGAGCGGTGTTCAATTATTTATTTATAAAGTCGTGTTCGTAATGAAATAAAAATAATATTATACAACTCTTTTAACATAAAAAACTCACTAAAATATTTTCGTTTAAATGACTTATCTCTAAATGATCGGTTATTAATCGCATGGTATTAAAAATTCGAAATCTTACAAACAATGGGGCGCCGCGCGCCGCGACAAAGTTAGTGCGCACTACTCACGGAAATCTAATTATGTAATTACATTTCTATTGTACTACTTTTCAAGTCGAAGAACGAATAGAACGTGAAAGAAAGAGACATAACTAAGACAATAAAGAGAGAGAGCAATAATTTAATAGTTGGTATGTTAATATTACGGAAGTTTTAATTGTTCTAAAACGAAGAAAACTTGGAAAATAAATGAATAATAGAGAAACTTATGAAAATAAATTATCACAACACTGGCTTAACTTGTTTGTCTGTAATATACTAGCTTTTATTTTTTATGGGTTTAAAGGATATTTGAGTTGCTGTTCCTTACCTTCTTTCATTTTTCGGGAACCGAAAGAAACTCCTGTCTTTACCGTTCCTCGATGAAGATGAGCATCCAAATAATGCACAATATACAACCATCGTGATTAACACAAAATATAAAACTTTAAAAAAATAATGTGTTCGTGTCAGCAGTAGGTAGGTACAGCGCTGCGGTTCTTGTGTTTGCGCGAGCGCCATTGTTAAAGAACCGGCGACGAATATGCCGAAGTGCGGGGTGAGGTGCGGTAACTGATGTTAGTGCGGGGAAGGGAGTGTCAGGGAGTGTCCTTTCTGTACGTAGTACTTTAAGTATTCTGTGGTACGGTCAGCATCAAAAGTTGATTAACACTTCAGTTTTTTTAATCTTAGTTATTGAGCAAAATATTTGTTCAAAATTGCAGCAGAAGAATTTTTTTTAGAATATATACTCTTGTCTTAATAGACCAACACAACAACAATCAATCTCTAAATCTCTCTCCCCCCCCCCCCCTCCCCCCCTCTCTTAATCTCTTAATCTGTCAAGCTCCGCTAGAGAGACACAATTGATTTTCTATTGTTTCGTCGCCGATCGGTGAACCGCGCCACTTGACCGGTTAATAACATGTAGAAATGATAGTGTTAATCGACTTTTCATGCTGACTGTACTAGGCTATTGTTTTTTATATATAAGTGTAATTGTTTTATTGTAGAATCATAATAGTTACTTTACTAGTATGGCGCTCCCTTCATACCACCAATTTGATCGTTAAATCGCTCAGTGCGCAGGTAAACGCCAGCGTTCTTTTTACGTGGCGGGCGGGAACAATAGTAGGGCAATTGTTTTTTTTTTTTTCAGGTGTACAATATAAAGGATCCTTTTCAATCCACATTTTACTGTGTGAAATCTGATGGCCAATGGGGCATTGTAGCGGGAACGGCTGAATATTCACGTTGCGTGTTATTTGATACGCGCAATCAAATTAATCATGTTCAGGTCAATAAACATTAGCTTGCGTTATTTTTTTTATTGCATAATATGATGATAGCTAGTCATTAGTAACAGCTGTTGTGTGTCAATTTTTCAGATGTATTTCACGCAACGGAAATCGTCGCCTGTTTATAGTTTAGATTTCGACCCATACCGCCTTATAACTGCTGTGGACCGTGGAGTCGCCGTACTGAACTTCAATATACTTGGTTCTTCAGAACAACAGAAAGATTATTCCCATATTTTTGATTGAAAGAGATCATGAAAGTAATATATTATTCAGCATGCTAAATCTATCTTAGTGTTTAATTACTTATTCAAATTACCCAATGGCTTGGCATGCGACGATGGGAAGAGACCAGACGGAATGACCATAATGCCTTGGAAGCTAGGTAGGCCTTTGGTGTGGGATGCAACGTGTGTCAACACCCTTGCGCCATCCCATCTTCCAAGCACGGTGAGCTGTGCTGGGGCGGCTGCTGCAAGTGCGGAAAACCTCAAACGGCGCAAATGCTCCAATCTCTTTGGAACTAAAAGGCGTTCTACACGATCCAGACCGACCGCCGACAGAGGTGACCTTGGTCCAGTTGGTGTGAAAATCTACCGTGTAGACGTTGGTCGGCCGACCAGATATGGGCGCGCGGGTCAAACGATCATTCTCTCAGTTTGGCGTCATTCTGGTCCATCAGTCTGGTCAGAATGATCGTGAAACCCACGGATTGACAGACTGATGGTTCAGAATGATGAAAATTAAATATTTTAAATAATTTTGTCAGTCTAGTTTTGAATGATGAAAGACTGATGGGAGAATGATCGTGTAACCCGCTCCGCCGCTCGTATCATTCTGGCGTCAGTCATCGTCAGCGACGCAATGCAGAAGGACGAGTGAAGCGACATAACCTGTGTTACCAACTCAATTTTTTAAAGAGAGCTAGATCACCTTCGAAAAAGAGCTAAATTTTTGAAAAAAAAAGAGCTAAAATAAAAGAAAGTTTAAAAATCAAAATTTTAATTATTGATAAAGAAAAACGTAACATGATATTATATCTTGTTAGATTAATAAGAGAAATACTTAAAAATACGATTATTCGTCGTCAGAACTATCGAAATTGTGTGTCAAATTCACTCATTCTAATCCATGTAGACATGAAGTTGCCATGGTAACAATTTTTTTTAATTCGCACTATAAATAAGCAAATAATCAACACAGTACTCCACCACGATCGTTCAGACGCCAGCACATCAACCTACTACAATCTGTCAAATTTCTCTAATAGATTTTCAACTTTATCACTGAAGCATAAGGTTCGTCTGTACAGACGCCAGCACATCAACCTACCCGAAACTGTCACATTTTCCCAATCAACTTTGAACCTTATGATTTGGTGATAAAGATGAAAATCTATTAAAGAAATTTGACAGATTGTAGTAGGTTGATGTGCTGGCGTCTGTACATCAAACCAAAATCATGGAATGAATGATCGAACGAAACAAAGTACTTAAGGTGAATGGGTAGTTGTAGCCCGCGAAATTCAATTTTTCTTACGTTTTTTGCAATTTTCAGGTCAGTGTCAGGTTGTATCTTGATCAAAATATGATTCGCGACTATAACCGGTATGTATTTACAGAATTATAATAATTAGAATCATTAATACATCTTTCTAAGTTAGATTTCTACCGTTAAGAACAAATCTCGTATGGAAAAGTGTTAGTGGTAGAAATCTAACTTAAAGAGATATGTTAATGATTCTAATGACTATAATTTACTCGTTGGTCTGCATTCGGATACACACCTAAAATGTTGAAAGAAAAAAAACCAAAAGTTTCATTTTCATGTATTGGAATGGAGCTAAAATTTTAAAATTAAAGAGTTAAAATAGTTTTGGAGTTAATTCATTGAAAATAGGGCTAAATTTAGAATTTAAAGAAGATGGATCAAAATTGCCCCACGTCCTATAACACAGTGACATATCTCAAAAAAAAGATAAAAATATATAAAAAAATATGGCATACTTCCTAAGTTCATTTTTTTACACCTTCATATGAAAAAATTGCTATAAAAATAGTTCAGGCGCTGTTATGAAAAATTCGTTCGTATGAGTATTTATGGACCGATTTTAATAATTCTTTTTTTGTTTGAAAGGGTACCCCCAAAGCAGTCCCACTGCCATAAAGTCAGGTCTCTGGTCTCCAGGATCCTGGAGAAATGAAAGTAAAATCTCAAAAATAAGCTCATTTTTTTAAATTAAGGTAGTTTTTAATATATTACATTTATTTTGTTCAATCAACGATCAACTGACGATTATCTCCTTATTCATCTGATTATGAAAACGTGAGAATAACTCAAAAATAAGCTCATTTTTTTTCTATTGAGGTAGTTTTTAATATATTACATTTATTTTGTTCAATCAACGATCAACTGAGGATTATCTCCTTATTCATCTGATTATGAAAACGTGAGAATAAAAGCTCGAGCTTGAATGTTTGAATACTATACTAATACTATACTATATTATTATACAGAATTTAAATATTACTGTATATAATAATACTGAAATTGTTTCTTTATGTGTAATTAAAAAAGGCGCTTTTGGTGATTTAGTTTAAAAATGAGTGGACTGGGAATTTAAGGATACAAAGAAAAAAAAAACATTTTTCTATTGTTTATTATCTATCATACACACGTTACAGCGAATTCGGACAGGACATGTGCAATAAATGGCGAACATAACTCCCAGTTCGTCACGTCATTTTCTCAACATTCATTTATTAATTTTCTAAATCCCTTAAAACATGGTTCAAAAACCTGCCGGGTGGTTCATTTCTTCGGGCTGGTTCCGCATCCAGCCCAAATAAAATATTACACTCATAACATGGGCGCATACCCCCAATGTCCTGCGCCCATGTATACAAGAACAACTGTAGTAAAGAAATCTTCCATTTAAACAACAGAAACCAAATCACTAGGCAATTATCAGGTCCGGTAAGAGTTAGCTTTGTCGTTAAAAAATCTCAAGATCCACAGAAAAGAAAACGCAAAGAAGTAGCACACTCAACGCAAGCGCAGGATGGACTGACAGCGCCATTCAATTGTTCCTTTCATGTCCTTGGCGTCACTATACATCTCAGTCACTCGCATTAGACCGAGTGAAACAACATTATTCACTTGCATTTCCTTACGCGGTGTCCTGCGTGAGCGACGAATACGACGCGACGCGACGCAACACGACGCAACGTAATGCGACGCGATGCTACACGCGACAAATATCCTACGTGATTTTGGTCATTACTTCTCGAATCATGAAGAAGTACAGCACAATTTTAACAGGAAATCGTCAATGGGGACAACGGGAACAGACGGAAAGTTCATATGTAGTTCGTGGTGTCGCGTCTGGTCGCTCTCAAAACAAGTACGCGTTACGTCGCGTCTCGCCGCAGACTGTCACATAGGCCGCAAGCAGGGTATACCGTTGAGTTGATCGCGTTCGTCGCGTTCGCAGCGTCGTCGCGTCGCGTCGTATTCGTCGCTCACGTAGGACACCGCCTAAGCTTTGCTTGCCGCGTCGCGTCGCGTCGCTATCGTTATTCGTCTCTCTCATTTGTGTTATTGTAAGTGAAACAACCTCTGTCGACCACTCCCTCGCGTTACCAGTGGCGTTTGTCTCATCATAATGCAATAAGTCAAAAGAAACAACAAGAGAGTGAAAAACTAATAATGTAAAGTACAAAAATGAGCTTATTTTTGAGATTTTACTTTTATTTCTCCGGGATCCTGGAGACCGGAGACCTGACTTTATGGCCGTGGGTCTACCTTGGGGGTACCCTTTCAAACAAAAAAAGAATTTTTTAAATCGGTCCATAAATACTCATACGAACGAATTTTTCATAACAGCGCCTGAACTATTTTTAAAGCAATTTTTCCATATGAAGGTGTAAAAAAATGAATTTAGGGAGTATGCCATATTTTTTTATACATTTTTATCTTTTTTTTGAGATACGTCATTTTGTTATAGGACGTGGGGTAATTTTGTAAGGAATGTGATCCGTCTTCTTTAAAATTTAGCTCTAATAGAGCTAAATTGGCAACACTGGACATAACTACCCCCCCCCCCCCCCCCCAACACCTCCGCCCCAGCCCCCGCCGCCACGGCCACTGGCGTACTTTTCATCAGTCTGCTGTCAGTCTAGATTGACCATGTAACCGTGAAAATCCTCCATCATTCTGGCTTCAGTCAAGTCAATCCAGACTGATGGACCAGAATGACGCCAAACTGAGCGTGTGACCTTGCTCTTACGCTGTGAACACCGGACGGAATTGACAAGTTGTGTCGACCACCGACCGTGTAGAACGAATACAAAAGTTGGTTGACGCGACCAAGGTCACATCTGTCGGCGGTTGGTCTGGATCGTGTAGAATGCCTTGTATTTCGAGATATCGCCAAGTGGTTGGTTGACTCTTCACGTGACCAGAGGGCTGGCCTATTTTTTGGCCAAAGAAACAGCATTTCCATACAACGTGGCAATGGGTGGGTGGCAATAATTAAAGGTATTTACCGCTGTTTTGAACCTGAACCTCAAGCTTTTGTGTAAACCCCGTCAAAGTACATCGTTCATGAACGAAACAGTAGTTGTCAAACAGCAGTGTTGTCAGAATAGCATTTTTTTGTTGCAATTTGGCTACAATCGCTATCTTTGAGTTTGTAAGGGCCAAAGCACAAACGCTACTTTTTGCATCGGCGATTCAGCTGCTTTTTAGAAGCTAAATGCAGCGACCGAGCATTCTACACCGTACACTTAAAAACGCCAAACGCGGCGATTCAGTCGCTTTTCGGAAGCTCGATACAGCGGCTGAACGCTACACTCCGCACACAGTTGGATGCCGGTCGCAGCTATTTGGCATTTGCGCCAGCATCGGAGCAGTCGCTAAAATGCGCGATTCCGATACCACGTCCAAACGCAGAGTCGCCAAAACGCGATGCAGCATCGGAGCAGTCGCTAAAACGCGCGATTCCAATACCGCGTCCGAACGCGGAGAGTCGCCAAAACATGATGCAGCATCGATACAGCCGCAAAATCGCCGATCGCCGATGCAAAAAGTAGCGTGTGTGCTTTGGCTCTAATGCAGTGATTACAAAAATAGGAGGTGGAGGCATGAACGTGTCGACTCGCGATATTGACACAAAAAAATTATGATGAGCTATTTTAGATATTGAACGTATTTTTCAGGACTTTCTTGTCAAACTGTATTTTAGTCTCGGAAAAGGCTACTTCATCAATAAATCTGATTTTTGAACTTTCTTGGATCTGGCAACACTCAAATGAAATGACACTGACAGCGTACTGGCCGTACCTACCATAAACATAGTTCAGAAAAGTATCTCATGGTACCATAGCTACCTACCTATCTCAATGCATGGTACCTACTGAACTGACAGCTGACACTGAGCACTGAGTCACTGACACCCATCTGACACCTGAGTGACGGTGTCCGGCGGCGGCGGTGCCGACAGACGACAGGTTTGAAAAAAATTTAAGAACCAAAACAGAAAACATAACATAACCTCAAATAATTTTACGAATCGAAACTCGGTTGTCAATTGTCATACATTTTACTTTTCACCTACAGCGAAAAATGGTGTAAAAATATTTGTTAAATTTCCGCCAGACTATCCTTGTTCATCCCATTTACACTATGTTTAGAAACGGGCTATTTTCTTTTATCAAAGCTGCTTATCGAACGCATCGAAGGGTGGTTGTCACAAAGATTCGAAATTATGCTCCTGCAGCCATGGGACTGTTAACCACGGCATGTTGTGACGACATACAAAAAGAATTAAATGTAACTTGGGATGCAGAAAATCTAGAACACGACTTTATGATCCGTCAAGCTACGACCATCAATGTGAATGCAGCTTCGCAGCTTCTGACTGTTACTTTAGTCGCTATCCAGGATACTAGTGAAAGGTAATCATAAAATTGTGTTATTTCTCTTCACCTCATCTAATATTTTAAAGAATAAAAAGATTAAATTTTTTGTATAGGTACATAGGATACTTTTTATCTCGATATTCCCACGGGATCGAGATTTATGCGGGTGAAATCGCTGGGCATACCTAGTAATATCTAAAATTGAGGCTTCATTATCATGCCTGCCAGATTCCCTGTTTCATTGAATCCAATGGCAAATGAAATTGAATCCTTCAGCCTCATTTGTAGATTACCTAACTGTTGTCATGTTTTGAATACTAAAAGGCTATACAATTAATACAATAGTATAGCCTTTATTATGATCACATTAGGATTGTTATGTTTTTGTTTTTATTTGTTTCCCCATCATAATAGGCTACGAGAAGCACTGTCAAGAGAGATCTGCCTGGTGAAACAAGCCCTAGAGTGGGGTGAAGACAGCACTCCACCACATCATTGGGACCAACTGGTTGCTGTCAGGGGAACACTGTGTGACTTAACACACAATCTTCACACTTTATTTAGTAAGTTACATTTTAATTAAAAATGTACTTCTCATAGATATCAATTTATGTAATGTTTGACTTGTACCTACATGTAATAACATGCATGCATACTTGCTGCATGCAATAATCTTATTTGACCGCTGTGCCCCATTACTACCTATCAATAAAAATGTTGATCAATTTTTAGGTTACATGGATTATGCAGAAAAAATAGCAACAGTTGCAGCAGAGATATCATATCTATCTGGAAACATTGCAGCATCAGATGCCATTTGTGAGCGAATTGATCATGCATGCAGGTAAATAAACAAAAAAAATACAAAAAAAAAAATGAGTTTATTAAAGCATGTTATGTTTTTAGACAAATATTTTACAAAGTTTTCATTTTTTTTTCCTCTTTTATATTTTATAGGAGAGTGCTCAAAATTAACAGATTGCTTTTTTTAAATTAAATTTAATACATAATTATATTTTGATATTTCATATGCACATAATATGTAAAACAACAATAGTCACTTCTTTTGACTTCTAACATTGTAATAATGATAATGTAACAAAATTTTATAAACAAAATACTCTTATCCTTAATTGATATTCTGTGTATATACATAAAGTGGCAGTAGTGCATGTGTTGCAGGGCTTGCAACACGCAGAAACAGCTGACACACGATTTGCAGCAAGAGAGCTTAGAGCTGCAGCAGCAGGCCATCCTCAGCTCCCCGCAGCTGCAGGAGAAACTGAAACTAGACGCCAAGAATGAGAATAAAAGCAAATTGAAGACTTAGGATGCGCTGACACGGGCAAGGACACCCAGCAATTTACGGCAATGCTAAGATTGTATTGAAATTGTCAAGAATTGCGCAATTTTAGTTCCCTGTGTAAGCAAGTTTGTGGGAAAATACGCGTAGAAAATTACGACGTGTTTACGCCTGCAATGTCAAATACCTAAAACATATCAATATGAAATAACGTCGCGTAATTTGCACTGTATGCCTTATCACGCCGAACTACTCAACGAACATTCAATCGCGAAACGAATTTTCATTCCTGCGCTAGCGCAGCTATTAGAATTTGTTTTTGTGTTTGAATTCACGTACAGTCAGCCCTTTCACAATCATTTTGACGAAATTGTCAATTGCAGTTACTCGAAAGATCACGGTGCTTGACATTGATGCAAAATCAAATAACTGAAAGGACTGTATTCACCAAACTTCGTTTCACGAATGAATGCTGAACAAAAGCTCGCATAACGAACGGTCGGAAAACAAATTCGTGAAGCGAATGCTCGCGGTTAGTACCGTTCTTTACGTAACTTTTTGGCAGGTGTGACACTACATTTAACTTTGCTTTTTTATGTGGTGGGTAGTTAGTTGCAGATGTGATTCAGCTTGTGTACAAATATTGTATTGTAGTTAACATCTAATTTTTATAAATACAAGCTATTTAATACAATTTGCATTAATTCCACACAGAATTCAAATTCAAGAAGAAATGATTTATTCAAGAGGTAGTAGATAAACTAAATTAACTGTATATATACGCTTATAATTGTAATTAGTGTGATAGACAATAAGATACTTTTAAACTGAATTTTTGTTGTTTTCCTTTAGGCTGAGGCCAAACGAGCGTAATTTTTTGAGCTGTGAGTCGCGGAATTTAAGCTGCAATCGGTTTCATACTAAAGTCCTGTTTGTACCACACGAGGACGCAAAATGAGTTGTCTGCTGACTCACGCGCGTTATTTCAACCGAATTGCGCTCGGGGTGAGGGAGGTTAGCGAGGCAAGCGTCAGTTATGTTACAGAATGCGACTGAAGTTACGTCCGTGCGTCTGGCAGCCTAAACGAATTTCAGTTGAACGTAAATGGCATTACTCAAAATACGCGACTCACAGCTCAAAAAATTACGCTCGTTTGGCCTCAACCTTATAGTTTAATAACATAACTTTAATAATAATAACATAACATAATCAGCCTATAATGTTACCACTGCTGGGACACAGGCCTCCTCTCTGTGAGAGGGAGCGGGCCGTAATCTACCACGCGGGCCCAGTGCGGGTTGGTAGATGTCACATGCCTTCGAATTTTCGGTTCTAGGACATGCCGGTTTCCTCACGATGTTTTCCTTCACCGTTTTGAGAGCAGTGGTGATGAAATAATTTACACAAAGTAAAGCGCCTGTCTGGGTTCGAACCTACGACCTACAACTCGTAAGTCGCGACCGTTACCACTGGGCCAAATAACATAACTTTAATAATAATACCATATTTATATTATTAGTACCAACGTCGTCAGAACGTTTATGCGTTTTGTTTATCTAGGATACATCTTATCCTTTATGAAATATGTAGTATACCGTAGCTCAAAAATTAATCATAAATGTTTATATTATACTAGCGACCCGCTGCCGCGGCCGAAATATGTTGGTTTAACAGTAATGAATGGTACACGTAAACCTTCCGGAATAAATTCTCAAAATAATAGTAAATACTTCATCAAAATCTTTTGAGGAGTTTCGAAGAACAACGCGGTCACGCAGAAAAGCGACTTTAGTAATAATTATGTTTAGGTCGTCATATTGGTATATGATAGTGTGTTATCCCCTAACGAAAAAATCCGAGCCACGTACCTTGGTGTTTAAAACGTGGCATCTTTGTTGAGATGCGTCTCTATGTCCACGCGGCAGATCGGGCAGTGCTTGTTGGTACTGAGCCACTGGTCCACACACTCCATGTGAAACAGGTGCATGCACGGTAACCGTCTGAAAGCACACGAAACATATTTTATCAACGATAAGTTTAAGCCTACCAACCAGTCTTACCAAGGGGTATTGTGTTACCCAATAACCGAGTTGTGGAGGTCAGATAGGCAGTTGCTCCATGTAAAATACTGGTGTTCAGCTGCATCCGGTTAGACTGGAAGCCGACCCCAACATAGTTGGAAAAGTGATTATTCCCGATGTCCACCACTGGGGGACAGCGAAACAACTTTTAAAAATTATACTCGTTGTCCACCACTGGGGGACATTTCATGGTTTGAATAGGTCGAATCTGTTCCAAAACCGAATCGGGAAACCCCCGACTTCACGTAGTCTGTTGGCTGCCACCCCTAGAGTGTATATAAAAACCGGAGGCGCGAAGGGAGAGCAACCCCCGCCCGCTGTAACAAAGCATAGGTACCCGTGCGAGCCGTAGCGGCTGAGGCAATCGATAAGTGGTTAGTGGAGCCATATAGCCAGCATTTCAGCTACAACATTACCAATCCCAGCTTAAATCCGACTTTATTCCTGTCATTACGCATGGTACAAGAGGAACGGGCCTAATTAATATATAGTATTCCTCTTAAAACTCACAGACAGTTCATTTGCAGGGAGCTAATGAACTGGGTCCGAAAGCGACACTATACTACAGCGCGATTCAAACTTTATGGCGGCTCGGAACATGAGGCGAATCGCGGCGCAGTAACAAATTTACGTATCAGCGCGCAGACTGCGCAGCAAGTAGCGCACTTCACAGCCGCCATAAAACAATAACATCGCTTTTTCAACAAACCTGCAATCAGAATCGACTTCGAACAGCGACAGACAGATGGTGCACTTCTCGTCCTGGTGGCTGGGCGCGGGGCGGTAGGCGTGGCGGTACGTGTTGGACTCGATGACCGCGCTGGAGGCGCCGCGCCCGCGCCAGGCGCGCGACTCCGCCTCCTCGGCCGCCTCGGCCGCGTACACCATCGCCGCGGCCATGGCGCCCGTGCCCTGAAACATCACGTATTCCACAGATACTAATTATAAATTCGAAAGTATAACTCTGTATGTTACCTTTTCACGCCTAAACCACAGAACGGATTTCGATAAAATTTGACGAGTAAGATGGTTTTCTGGGGAAGGACATAGGCTACTTTTGTCCCGGTAGTAATTTACCGTGGGGTTCATCCACACGGGCGAAGCCGCGGACAGAAGCTAGTATTAAATAAATAAAAAGAGCCTTTATTGCTGGTTCTACAATGTTTTTTTTAAAGATTTTTCTATACAGGGTCAAATTAAATTAGCGAAACTCAGCTGACTGATGAGGTATCTAAACATGTTAAAATAAAAAAAAATGCATTTGATGGTTATTTCTTTTATGGGGTCAACGATCGTCTGTACTTTAATTACTTGAAATAACAGTTTAGAAAACCTAACCACGATATAAAATAAAAAAATACTGATTTTCTCAACTCGTACTTGAAGACTGAAGTAACTACGCTACGCTATATTTTGCGTGGATGTGACGCATATTTTCCTCCAACTTCTTCTTTTTTGTGTTTTTTCTCTGCGTTTGCCGCAAAAAAACATTTTTTTTTTCTTTACAAGCGGTCTATGTGAGTCTCGGCGAGACTCGCATTCTCGCATCTCGACAGAAACTGCCCTCGTGTAGCCTTCAAAAATAAGTCTATCAATTTTTTTTTGTGGTCAATGGCTTCATTAGTCTTACCATAAATGATGGCTGGATCGATATGTGGAGGTGCGGCGGCGAGGGGTGCATCTGCATGTAATGATGCATGTGGTGGTGGATATGTTGTCTGTCACTGGAAAAAAAATACTTTTTCTAAGACACTTTCATATTATAGCACTAAACGTAAGTCATTTATGAATCAAAAATCAAAAATTCTGTAGGAATTTGTAGTCTGAAGGGGTTGTTCCGTTAATCCACCCCAAAAATCCACCCTAAGGTGGATACGCGTAAACACATGTCCGAGAATCCACCCTAGGCCTAGTAGGATAAACGGAATTGATAGGCTAAGGGCGGATTCTCGGACATGCGTTTCCGGGTATCCACCTTACGCTGGATTTTTTGGGGTGTATAAACGGAAGAACCGGTCTGAAGTGATAATTATTTCCGAAATGTCAAAAATGTTAATTGAAAATGCAGATTGTAAATTCGTAGAGCAGATAGTTGTAAGTAGACGAAGCGACTGATTTGAGCTGAGTAAATTGGTAATATCTACACTTCGCCTATGGAGTTATAAAGGCTGACGATACCTCGTGGTGACGGGTCTTTGCCCTCGCATCGCTGCAATCACCCGGCTCGCCAGTCGACGCCGCCTAGAAGCGAATACATTTGTTCTCGCCGCGCGGATTTTGGTCAACAGCATAAGACAGTACGAGTCTATCGATATTTGGGCCCAACATCAGTATCAGTACGAGTTTTGTTAATATTTACGATCATGGATTATCAAGATCACCATGCTCGCCACCGAAATATCAATAAGGCAAGTAGCAGATTTAATAATACAGCATATGGCAGACATATTGGATCTTGATATTGTAATCAAATTGAATACTTCAAAACATAAAACTACTTACAGCATCATGGGCGGCGGCGGGCCCCCTCCAATGTCACGTTGTTCCAGCTCATCGGGGAACTGAAACAAAGATAGCATTAGCACTGTGCCTAACCCCTGGAACCCACGGACGATATTTTAACGTGATGATTTTCTATCGCGCACTGTATTTTCAACACACTGCATAGTGCTGAGAGTTGAAAATCTAACAGGGTAGTTTTTGACGCGCTGGGATGCACTCTGTTCTCAATGTTCGGCCGAACACCGTGAGTTGAAAATCCAGTGAGCGATAAAAAGTCGCTCATGCTACCTGGGCTAATAAGAAGGAGAAATGGCAAGGCAATAGTTAACGAATGAGGTACAACAACCTGGACTAAGTGAGTTCGGATCACGATTAAAAGCTGAGTTAACATATAGTAGGTAGGTACTTCAAACAGAAAAAAAATCGCCTGTCCTAAGACGCAGGCTGAAGCAAGAGGGGTTAATTAATTCATAAAGTGATAATATATCAATAAGGTATGTGGTTAATAATGATGGTGATGATGATGTAAAATAAATAAAAGGTGAATATACAGCGAGCACTGTGGTTGGCGGGAGCGGCACGGGCGGGAACTGAGCGAAGGCAGGCCCGAAGCCGTCGCCCATCATGCTGCGACGTTGCAGCTCCTGAAATTGTGACGAAAATACTTAAAGACAAGGCCCGATTAGTACTTCTCATCGGCAAAAATGACAAACTTCCATACAAACTGTAATCCCTTAATTAACCCCATTAGGGGATGGATTTTCAAAAATCCTTCCTTAGTGCTCATGTTCGCTAAAAATGTCTAAGGAACTCCAGGCAGGACCTAGCGGTTTAAGCTGTATGTTGCTTGTCAGTGATTGAATTTAAGAAATTTACTAGGTAGAAGTGTGACTGAAAAGCCTGCCCAACTTAACATTAGATGCGATGGACTGGGCAGGATAAATTTGTACAAGTTCGCGCGTGGATGTGCACTTACCATCATGTGATGTTGTCGTTGCCAGAGCCGCTCGTGGACAAGGTATGGCGGAGCGACGGACATTCCGTCCCGACGTCGTTCACCCACTGTTTATGTGGAAAGAAAAGTTATTAACACCCTCGGAATTCCTAATTTCTCTCCCGTTGCCATGTAAAAAGTCTTCACTGTGAAAAATTGAATAACCAGTCTTACGGAGGTCAGATAGGCAGTCGTTTCATGTAAAATATTGGTATTCAGATTCATCCGGTTAGACTAGAAGCCGACAACATAGTCGGGAAAGGCTAGGCAGATAATGATTTGGATCTTTAATATAGTCGGAATAAAGTTCGACATTCAAAAATGGCTTGATGGTTTAAACCTGGCTCTAAAGATAAATCTGGTTTTGTAATAAGGCCTTTTATCGGTTCGGTAGTCCTCATTTTAGGGACATGCGCTAGGTAGCCCACGGCATTCAAATTTTCTAACGTTTTTTGCAATTAACAGGTCAGTGTCAGGTTGTAATTAAGTTCATCAAAATATTACATTTAATAGTCGTTTCTTAGGGTAATGTGAACTTAGAGAGTTGTATTGATGACTAGCTTCTGCCCGCGACGTCGTCTTCGTCAGCTAAGACCCGTAGAAGCCGCGCAGAAAGAAAAAAAAGTCTGAAAGAACGCTAAGCGAAAACGAAGTAATAGCGCGGGCGGGTGATGCGTCGGGTTAAGATTGTGTTCATAAATTTTCTTTTTATAGGGGTGGAGGAAGAGATGAAAATACGAAATCCATGAAAGAAGTCGCGGGGGAAGTGCTAGTACTAAATAAGTAGAGATTTTAATGATTATAATGCTAGAAATAGGATACATATTTGTGACGGTCGCGAATCATGTTTTGGTCAACATAGAACCTGACACTGAACTGAAAAGTGCAAAAAACGTAAGAAAATTTGAATTTTGCGAGCTACCCTGACGCTTTCGCTAAGTAGCATGTACTCACTGTGTGCGGGCGGCGCGTGGTGATGATGATGGTTGGTGGGGTGTGCGTGCGGCGGCTGGTGCGCGTGGTGCGGCGCGTGCGGCGGCGCGCCGCAGCACGCGCAGCCCGCGTGGCCGCAGCAGCAGCGCCGGCAGCCGCCGCACGCGCTCACGCGGACCCTGACCCACATCATAATAATAGCTTTATTTTCCTAATACATTTGTCCCTTATCTTTCTTATAATAAGATTTTGTAAGTAACAATATTAACAAATAAATAGGCATATATTTATTCGAACCGCAAATAATTCCCAGTTTGCTTTCCTAAAAATATTATTGAACGCTTCTTTTATACCCTAATGAATCAATAATAATCGCCTCTTTTTGTGTACCTCAAATAACTCCTATTTTGGGGTCCTAAAAATAATAAACAGTCAAGAAACTGCGACCTGCGACCAACTTGGATACATCGCTTGTTGACCGCGGCAGTGGCACTGCTCGCTTCGCTCGCTAGACCCGCGCGCGGTTTGTCCCATTTCCAACTATCCTAACCCATTAGGTCGGGTTACCCTAGCTTAGTTACTGCGACCTACTGTGTGTGTGTGTGTGTAAAAAGTCAAGTGTGTGTGTGTAAAAAGTCAAGTGTAATTGGCTGACAGTTACACTAACTAATTTTATTGTTTTGTTTAGCTGTACGTCTCCCTAAGCCAAAAAAGGTGTTTAGAGGATTAGTTTAATATTCCCTTAAAAATAAACCTATTAACTTTTTTTTTTGTTAAATACATACAAGATCATTTTATTGGGATGATGTGCAAGGACTTCTATCGATAGCGGTATAAGCCTTCGCCAGCCGTTTCCAAGCTGTTCTGTCTCTGGCTATGATGCTCCACGCTCTGCCTGCTATCTTTGCTAATCGTCGCTCCTGACCCACATACAACTCATTCAAATCCTGCAGATATCCAGGGAGGATTTTTGAGATGGGGCAGTAAGGGGCAGGTACCTTTACCGTTGTAGCTACAGGAAAACGGTCTTAAGAAACTGTCCTTAACCTTTTGAGAAATTTTGATCTGCATTCACAGTTTTTGAAAAATTTTACGTCAGCAAGAAAATGGGCAATTTTCACAGAAACATGCCAATCGATCCTGCTTCTTATAAGGATAAAAAAAGAAAAATCTATGGGAACAACTAAGGCTTGAGTACTACAAAAGTCAAACATCACAAAAAAAAATCCCTTACAAGTCTAAATGTTCAAAATTATTTGAGGACATTTTTTTCTTAGAATGTCACACAGAGTACAATATAATGAATGTCAGAAATCAAAAGTAACAAACTATTAAAATTCTGTTCTCAAAGGAAATAAAATAATAACGCGTATTCGTTCGAAATTCGAAGTTCATTTTTTTTGTTCATTTTCGGCCAGTCGTTCGTCATCGTTTTTCGCGATTTCTGACTTTTCTAGTACTCAAACCTCAGTTGGTCCCATAGAGTGTTTTAATCCATTTAAGAAACAGGATCGAATGGCATCAAAACACTTTTTGGGAAAATTGCTTATTTTCTTGCTGACTGTACATTGTACAATAATTGTAGGTGTCAAAATCAGTGAACGCCGATCTAAATTACTCAAAAAGTTATGGACAGTCTCCTAAGACCGTTTTCCTGTAACAACAACGATTAAGGTACATACCCTTACTGCCCCGTCTCAAAAATCCACCCTGTCCTAACATGCAGTGGAATTGTACCGCAATCAATGCACATTATAATTATTACAAAACACTACACTGACAATATACTGTTTAAAGTGTTCCGAGTAACGTTCACAGACTAAGGCCCAGTTACACCCAGCACCACAAATCCTTATGCATTTAGTGCTAAGTAAACATGACTCCATTTCTTTCAATCGTTTGAAGATGACAGAGACAGAACGATGTTTTAAAGTCGGTTAGCGTGAAATGCATATTTTAAGGATTTCTGGTGCAAGTGGTAAAAAATATTACAAATTCCTATAAGTAATCTGGTAGATATGTACTCCAAGAAAACTCAGTGGCTACTACACGAATACATAAATTATATCACAATGTACCGTATCGAGTGCGGTCTGACCGATATCGATGAAATTGATTATTCGCGCTAGCTACGACTCAAGTAAAAATGTTCTGAAGAACAATACGTTCTTTAAATACGATTCCTTTCCGAAGTAACAGGCATAAAATAATAACGCAAATATATACATCGATTACTAGGTATGTTTATTTATAAAAATATAATTATTTACATGTGTACACACAAACTAAAATATATATAAGATGTTAAAAAATTAACCTTAAAAACTTTAAGAGGTGCTTTAGACCATCGAACTGAACAACATTCACTATGGGACCAACTCCGAAATCACGAAAAAAAAATCAGCTGTTTAATACAAAAGTTCAATACCTACTCGACCAAAATGTATGAAACAGCTCATGTTTTTTTTCGTGATTTCAGAGTTGGTCCCATAGTGAAAGTTGTTCAGTTCGATGGTCTAAAGCACCTCTTAAAGTTTTTAAGGTTAATTTTTTAACACTTTGTATACTACTTATATACAAATAAAAAAAAAAAAAAGACGAGCTCACTGCACTTCAAAAAATTACTAGGTTAGATGCATACACTGTTTTTTATTTAGCATAACCTGAAATATCGAAAACTCGGAACTTTAGGACTCAAACCCTGCTGAACCGGTACAGACTACAGATGTATGTGGTTGGACCTTTAAAATCACTATTTCTCGGCAAGTCAAGAGATGTTAAAACGCAGTCAGAAAAGGATGTTTATTAGTCCTTTCGAGTACCTATCAAATTCTAATTCGATGCAATATGGGTGACTGGCAAAAATATATGGGGCTTGGTCCAAATGTCCACCGCCACTAACGAGACCTATGTCACTGAATAGTTTCTTAAATAAGGAGTAACTTTTTTTTACTAACGCACCCCTAGAAAGAAATGTTATAGCTAAACAAGCCGTGCTCCCGAGTCCATGGGATTTTCCATCGACAAAAATGACGAACTTCCATCCTTTATCCCCCATTAGGGGATAAATTTTCAAAAATTCTTGCTGTCCACATTACATGTAGAAGGAACTCTTGTGCAAAATTTCATGATTCTAGAATCCAGCGGTTTAGGCTTTGCGGTGTCCGTCAGTGAATGCATTTAAGAATTTTACTTAGTATATCTATTAGTCTCGTTAGTGGTGGACATTTGGACTTTTTTGCCCACTGTCTAAGCTTTTCTCACCTGGTCCGTACAAGATGAGCATGCGGCGGTATCTCGTTGTGCGTGAGATGCGGCGGGTAGCTGCCCCGGCGCGGCACGCCGAGGATGGTGCGTGCGCTGCCCACCCAGCCTGCGCCCGTCGGCGAGGGGGCCGGTGGTGAGCGAGGCGCGGCCTCTTCCGCTGCGTAACCAACGCGGCCCGGGGACCCCGTCAAGTCTATCACCTCTTGCTGCTGCATTTACGAAATATATTTATTAATAGAGGTAAAGTAGCATTGAGTTGTTTAGAATTCGGTTATGGGTAAGTCCGGGTATGCACATGCCCATGTGCGGAGGATTGAGCAAAATGTCGTGAGGAAAATTTTGAGTATGATTGTGGATGGTTATAACAGTACAGGAAAACAAAAGAAACAATGGATGGACTGTGTGAAAGATGATATTGCTAGAATGGAGGTGACTATCGAGATGATGACTAATAGAGAAGTATGGAAGAAAGAGACTGGTCGCGTTGGGATAAGTGCTAGAGAATGATTCATTGCAAAAGGTAAAATACGTAGGTTTCGTCGAGGATCAGATCTTCTTTCAATTTATAACAGTTGCTTGCAAAATGTAAAAGATATCATTAAAGAAAACCATTGCCTTTGCTTTTGTAGAGCAACACCGCGTCACGTAATTACCGTCTAGATATTGCTGGTAGTTTAAAAAGAATTGCAGGCGTAAATTCACCGACTTTCCGTCATGTAATTTTGCTAGGTCAGTCATAGCACTTACTCCTAACTGCCTGCTTCTGAATAAAAAATATAATTTTTTGAGAAATGTAAAATTTTTATTGGCTATCTTTCCTTTCTCCTAACTTTTAGACTATTAAACCAAAATTATTAAAATTGATATGATCCAGGACCCTGAAACACTTACAGCATTGGAGTCATCTCCTACGAGCATAACGCCATCATCCGAACTGGAGTCAGAGACCCAATCCAGCTGTAAGTCAGGAGCTGACAGCACGTTACCAGGCGCCGCCGATGGTTCGGCAGCTTGCGTTTCCTGAGTTAAAGAAAAAAAAAACGTAACCAAATCATATCAAGTTCATCATGCTGTTACATTGATGTGTAGGGCAACATACCGGATTATTTGTAGGCCTGTTATCAGTCGCCTGGCGCCCTGAACTAGTCCCTGGCTGTGGAGAAGTTTCCTTCGGTCTTCGATCACCACCAGCATCTATTTTACAACATCTCCTTGCATTGTCAAGTTCTTGTTTTACATCAACGTTTTCAGTGACATTTGCATTAGTAGTAACAGGCTCTATTTTAACTGGACATGGGTCCATAACTTCTGTTTTGATGCCACTCACTGATGGCATGTTCTCGTTTTTTGTTGGCTCTTGTTTAATAACGGGCTGTTGTGTACCAGGTTCTTCCTTCACTTTTATCATAAACCCTGATGCTTCACCGCCACTGCTTGTATTGCTAGTACTCTGTTTAGGTACTCTGCTTGTTTGAGATCCATTTTGTCGGCTGTTATTTGGACTGTGACACTCTTCAGTGTGATTATTAGAAGGCTGTGACAAGTCACTGTGGAAATTCACTTTGCATCCACAATTGCTACGAGATCCACAACCTGTATTTTCTTGCTTTATTTGTATTTTCACTGCAGCCATATTTGGGGTTTGTGTGTTGTTGTTCCGGCTGTTTTGTCTTCGTTGGTCTACAGTTTGCAAAAGTAGATTGCTAGCATTTGGTACAGTAGCATTTGTGTTCCTTGCAGGTTGTGTGCCAGGCTCACCTTTGATCTCTACTCTCGGCGGCTCTCCAGAGTGACTGCTGTTTCCATTACCTGCACCACTTCCATTGCCATTCGCAGCCAGGTGCCCAGCACCATTGTCGCATTGTTTCTTTTTTGGTGTGGACACATTATCTTCTTCTTCTGAACTTACTTCTATTAGATTTGGTACTTCATTTTCTTTCGAGTGCCGTCTCCGAGGAGAGATGTTGAGTTTGCGACTAGGCCGTTCTAAGCCGTTCGGTTGATTTGCGTTATCTCCTGTGGCAGTTCCTTGATTATATGCATTTGACCTTGGATGTAGATATTCATATTCTGGGTGATTATCAGATATTTGCATTCCATTGGAAATTGAGTATGGGAGTGGATGAGGCATATAGTTTCTGCCTTCACCCAGGACAATAACGTTGTTATGGTAAGGGGCTCCATACTCCCTTGGCGGCTGAATGCCCGGATAATGTGCATAGTTCGGAAAGTAGTAACCATGTTGGTTAAGTGAGTGAGGTTTTGGCTGATAACGAATGTTTATGTCTGGGATTCTCCTCTGGCCAGTGCCATCAGTACTGTCAGGATTGTTAGTACCAAAAGAGTAGTCCAGTGAGCTGGAGCTATCTGGTAAGGGTTGATATTCTTCAGGGACAGGAGTGTGTGAGTCAGCAGGGTGCGAGAGAGAGGACAGGTTTACTTCATAAGGTTGGTTCGGAGTTGTAGAGTTAACATAGTTTGATGAGACCGGTTTTGGTGTTTGTTCATTAGTATTTGTTTCAGTTCCAGTAGAGACGCTTTCAACTGGTTCAGATGTTGTCGGCATTACTTCTACTTCATCATCACTTTCTGCAAAGAGGGCATCACACTCCATTTGTTCTGTAATGAAATGAGCTATATTTTTAATAGATCTTTCATATTATGTATTCCCGGGATGGGGAAAGGATTAACGCGAGACACAATGGCTTTTTAATTGTTTCTGTAATTACGGCATTCAACCGGTTAAATGTTAATTTGTGGTTAATGAGGTCAATGTAGTGTCTACAAATAATTATGTCATGTTACAATAAAGATGTGTTATTTAATTTGCTTTTTATTAGTAATTATATCCTAAAGCATTTGTTATTCTCATGTCCCAAAAAATAATTTTGTTTCCTTTTACAACTTACTATCGAAAAATACAATATTTGCTGTTAGACATTATGCTTATCCATATCCTTATATTTGAGAGAGAATATGTTTAAGTGAATATTTTTGATGCACTAACATTATAACGAACAAAGCTGATAAAACTATAGCTTTTGATCAGCAGTGTTTGATTTCACTCAAAAAAATTCCCTATGCTGTTTATCGCATAAATCGATCAAGAAATGCATTTTATACGCAAGAGTAGAACACCGGAGTGTATATTTCAAATACTTTTTTTTTTAGAAAAAACTACACTTAACACGTTCAATGCCGCCGACACGCGTAGCGTGTTCTTGCGAATTTCTATAACTACGCCTCGAACACGCCAGTCGTGTCCTAAATGTTTCAGTGATATTTCGAAAATCAAGCAAAGTTGCCTTTTGGAATTCTCAGTACATAATCCTCTAGCAATAACCTAAGGATTTTTGAGGTGGCCCCCGGAAAAATCTATTATTTTTTTTTTTTTAAAGTGTTTATGTAATGCCGAGAACCCGCCAGGCGTGTCCGCGTGGCTTTATAGGGCGGCATCAAATCCTCGGAACAGTGAGGTCGCTCCGTGAAGCCTGTGAAGCTCCCAGGAAGCTTCTGTGCTTCTGGACGGAGCTAGGCTGGCTCTGTTAGCCAGAATCCCTACGCACAACGGACCAAATGGGAGTCTAAGTGCGGAAAAGGGAGCCCCATCATCATCATCATCATCATCATCATCATAGGGCGGCATCGCTATGAACTTCAAAAAAATTATGGTGGCAGTGAACGTGTTAAGTTTGTATGTGTGTGTTTATATGTTTGTTACTTCTTCATGCTAAAACGGCTGTACCGATTTTGATAAAATTTTGTATGTAAGTAGCTGACACCCTGGATTAATAGGCTACTTTTTATTCCGATATTCCCACGACGCGGGTGAAACCACGGGGCGCAGCTAGTAATTTATATTTCGTGACCTTCACCTAGATTCTAGGTGAAGGTCATTTTCTATGTCCTAGAAAATAAATTCTGTAAGCGTATCTGATCAAGATGTTTTTTATTGATTAATATACATATAGTTTGATAAATGATCTACAGGCGCATATTTTCCATTTTTTTTGTTTTTGGGGTATCTCCTCTGGTTACCGTGTTATTAATTTTTATTCAGTTTCATGTTTTAATTTTTTTCTCCCAAAAAACTCAAAAGTGCGACTTGTGACCGGCATTGAAATATTAGGTCTATGATTGATAAAAACAAAGTTACGTTGCACTATTGCTGCGTTTACGAGTTATCGAATTTCAAAATATTGTGCTAGGGTTGTCACTCGACCTTTCATTTTAGTCAGACTTAATCTTTATGGAATAATATGTATACAGTTTTAGATTAAATCTGGGGTCGTGGATTCTTGGATTAGAATCCACGACCCCATGCCCAGCATTTAAAGGGTTTAGCCGTCCTTCCATAAGCAAACTGCCCCCGATAGGAACCTATATCGTAACCTATGTTATATTGTAGAGGGTACTAATAGTAGTTCATCGCGTAGATATTAGCTCTATATCTTAGGTAATTGTGGAGCTATTTGAAAAAAAGTGTCCGGAGACGACTTTTTTTCAAAGTGATATATCTCTGTTGATTTCAAAGCTAGAAAAATAAAACCAATTCCAGTATTTTTGGTACACTTTACAGTTTATTTTATATAAATTTTCATGAGCCAAGCTTAAATAAAAATATTAAAAAAATGCAAATAATATTTTTTTTTATTGATTTCTATCAGATCGAATTGAATTACCACTTTGTAAAAAATATATAATATTTGTCTATACCTTGCCTAACAACATGCCAAGTTTCATTAAAATCCATAAGGTGCATCATGATGAAAAAAAATAATAAAAGTAAGTGGACCACCTTGTGACCACTTTGTTGACGCTTTTAACTTTTAATTTTTCAATAATCTAGTATATAATTAAATCGTATTGCATATTTGATTTTTCAATATTGGGCATGAAAGGTTTAAAAGAAAATGGAAGGATTTTTTCTCAGTAATAGTTAAATCCGTATGAATAAAATATAGCTTTTATTAGTCATCGTCACTATTTTCATTAATTACAACGTGATCTTTATTTATAGAAAAAACACTGGATATTATTTCTGCTGGGCGAACTATATGCGATTTATATCTTGCATTTGATAAATAATATATAATTGCGGCCACGTGAGAGCAACACAAAACTGTTCAATTTCCATTTGCACAGTTACAGCAATAACGAACAGTTGGGTGTTGCTCTCACGTGGCAGCAATTATATATTATTTATCAAAGGCAAAGGGCGCCGCTATGCACTGACATGACATAGTTAAGTTACCGATTCAAGGACTATTTGCCGAAAATATTCCGCTCACACACATTCGCAATTTTCTATGCACCACTAATGCATTATTATCGAAGTAATATTTATTTTTCTTTCTAATCGTATTTTGTGAGTGGGCGGGGCGCGTCAGAGTGGGGCCGTATGACACCTTTCTCTGTCTTTCAAGCATAGAATCGTAGGTACGTTATTGCACAGGTTCCTGACCTTACAATGTTTACCTATTATTACGAACTCAGATCTACATCATGTTGAATATTAAGAAAATGAAAAATAATTTCCTGTGGCTAAAGTATTCATTGGATTTGATTGATTTTTTGTATACGGGTAAAGAGCATGCCACTCTTTACGTTGTTTAAAGGAATGTCAATCGTCCTGCTCCACATTGTATACAACTTATATGGTTAAAAGTAATTCAAAGTGACAAATCGTAAAAAACACGTATCAAAACTGAATCGTCTGCAAAATCTTTCACATTTTTAAATTAAAAAGCTGGAAATAAAAAAAAGTAATTACAAAAATTAAAAAACCCGACTGCAACCTTATACTAAAACTAACTGAAAAGCTAAAAACAAGCCCATTTTAAATTAAATAAAAGTTGGAAGCAGGCGGGACCCATTTGAGTTTGAAACTATAATAATGGTATGGGTCCCGCCTGTTTCCAACTTTTATTTAATTTAAAATGGGCTTGTTTTTAGCTTTTCAGTTAGTTTTAGTATAAGGTTGCAGTCGGGTTTTTTATTTTTTTTAATTAAGTACTTTTTTATTAATATGGATTTAACTAATACTGAGAAAAAATCCTTCCATTTTCTTTTAAACCTTTCATGCCCAATATTGAAAAATCAAATATGCAATACGATTTAATTAAATACTAGATTATTAAAAAATTAAAAGTTAAAGCGTCAACAAAGTGGTCATAAGGTGGTCCACTTACTTTTATTTTTTTTTTTCATCATGATGCACCTTATGGATTTTAATGAAACTTGGCATGTTGTTAGGCAAGGTATAGACAATTATTATATATTTTTTTCAAAGTGGTAATTCAATTCGATCTGATAGAAATCAATAAAAAAAAAAATATTTGCCTATTTTTTAATATTTTAATTTAAGCTTGGCTCATGAAAATTTATATAAAATAAACTGTAAAGTGTACCATAAACACTGGAATTGGTTTTATTTTTCTAGCGTTGAAATCAACAGAGATATATCACTTTGAAAAAAAGTCGTCTCCGGACACTTTTTTTCAAATAGCTCCTCAATCACCTAAGATATAGAGCTAATATCTACGCGATGAACTACTGTTAGTACCCTCTACAATATAACATAGGTTACGATATAGGTTCCTATCGGGGGCAGTTTGCTTATGGAAGGACGGCTAAACCCTTTATTTATTGTTATTATATTATTGTAGCTTTTACTTGCGTCTTCGCCAGCATGGACGTCGGAAGTTATCCCACAGAAACATATTAATAGGATAAAAAGTCCGCTGTGTTAATCCAGGTTATAAAGTATCTGTGTGCCAATGTTCAGCTTTGTATGCGTGATTGAGTAAGAAACATCTAAACATACAAACTTTTTTTATTAGTAGGATTTTCATCCAATCTTTGCTAATTCTCCCATCCCTAAGTCTGTCTAGTCTATAAAATAGTATGCAACTAGCTCTGCTTCAGTACTTGTCAAATATGGAAAAAAGGAAAATCAAAGGAAAAGGATAGTTACGTTACGGTCACCGTATATACATTCAAGGTTACAGTTTGCGCACTAGTTAAAAAATTAAACTGTATAGTAGGTACATGCTTAACATATAGGTAACTTGATTTAGATGTGACTGGCGCTAAGCTAATTTGCCATTAATAAAATCAATATACAAATGGTTTCACAAAATATATATGTCTACCCTTAACCCAATTACACAATGTGCAACTGAATTAAATGCACATTATGAATGTAGCTCAGTAAATAATTCTGAACGTTTACTGAATCGATTTCTCTAATTTTTAACCGACTTCAAAAAGGAGGTTCTGTATTCGACCCGTATGTATGTATGTCCGCGATTTTCTTAAACTACTACTACTGCGCGATTAACTCATGAACCGATTTTGATAATTCTTTCACTAAAGTGATCTTCATACTTTCAGGGGTGTATTCCCGTTCGTCCCATCGACTTCGTCCCCTTAGAAAACAAACACGAAATTCGGAAAGCATTTATTGTATTTAAAACAATACAACATTTCTACACACAGAGCTATTATTATTATATGTCTTGTAGCTTAATTGGTAATGGTATGTTATCATTTTAAATGCTTAATTTCGTGTTTGTTTTCTAAGGGGACGAAGTCGATGGGACGAACGGGAATACACCCTTTCAGGAAGGTTTTAGTAATTTTATCAGTATTTTGACGAGGTATACGAACATAAATGTAGGGAACAGCAGATTTTGTTGGTTTTGTTGAAAAGTTGTTCATAATGATGAGTACAGTCACGTCTAAAAGTATGTATACACTTGGCAATTTTCAATTGCGATTTTTTCGTGAAATAACGAATGCAACATTGAAACACGACACTTAACATAAACTTATGGGTTCGAAAATACTATTTTCGTAATAACATAAAATTTCATTCAAAAATAAAGGAGAAAATCGCCTTTGAATAAAGCCAAGTGTATACATACTTTTAGACGTGACTGTACAATGACCTCTTAAGAGGTTGTTGGTGTTTTTCCAATAATCCTGTATATGTTCGACTGTGTGCGTGCATACATTTGTAAAGTGACCACAATTTTCTCCCACAATCAGTATAATAAATAAACAATGTTTTTTTTTATATAATACTAGCTGCACCCCGCGGTTTCACTCGCGTAAATGTCGAACCCGTGGGAATGTCGGGATAAAAAGTAGCCTATTATATGTTAATCCAGGGTGTCAGCAACCTCCATAAATGTTTTTTATCATAATTGGTTCAGCCGTATGAGCGTGAAGCAGTAACAAACATATAAACAAAAAAAAAAGTTTCGCCTTTATAATAAGTGTGACTAGTGGTCCGCCTCAGCTTCGCAAGGGTGCAATATTTTTTTGATGTTTCTTTCATCAAACCTTGTTCTAGTAATACCGACATTTTGGCGATTTTGTTTTATACTACTATGTAAGGATAAAAAATTCAGTATATATACTGAATTTTATAATACATATATGTATTATGATTATAACATAGTATTGTAATTGTGTTTGGTGGTGTGCGATAATTCCAGGACATGTTGTAGATTGAGGATTATTTATTTACCTTTTAATAAAACATAAATATCATTAATCTGTTATTTTTAATACCTGCAAGATAATGAACAGAGTATTGGAAATAACTTATAAGTAAGTACTTTCAAGATTATTCTATACTTATTTTAAAATGCAATTGAGTATTTATATTTATACACTACTTTTCGCCTCGCTGCTTCCCTGCTACTAGGCACTCCTTGCTGTTCTCCTCATTGCTGTCACTGTGGCGAAGATGTCAACAGCCTCGGACACCACGGCCTGTCTTGCAGCCGAAGTGTGGGTCTAAGCGCCGCACGCAAACATTAATGACATCATCTGACGAGCTCTTGTCACTGGAAGGTGGGTAGGCCTTTAGTGTGGGACGCAACTTGGTATTGTTACTCTTGTGCCATCCCACCTTCCTGGAACATGGCATGTTGTGCTGGTGCTGCTCCTGCGGCTGCGGAAAACCTCAAGCGGCAAAAATATAATAATCGTATCGGTAATTATATTTCTGAGCAGTTTGGGGTTGAAACCCTCGGGCCGTGGGGTCCGAGTGCTCATGGTCTTTTTAAGGAAATTTCAAAACGGCTGGTTGACACTTCCTGTGACCCAAGGGCTGACTTTTACCTTGGCCAAAGGCTAAGCATTGCCATACAACGTGGTAATGCCGCCAGTCTCTTGGGTACATTACCAGTCGACAGCGATGTGGATGAATTTTTCAACACTATATTTTAGTTTGTGTATAGTTTTAGTTAAGTTAGGTTTTAATTTTGTTAATTAAACAACAAATTTTTATTGAGAATTCAAATGAAAATCCACTTGAAATGAGTGTTACTACATAACTACACATTCAGTGTCCTAATAATAAATTACTAGGACAACCAATGAATATATTTATTAGCTATAGGAAATTACTGTAGGTACCTCATCATTGAGTGAATTAGAGCAATAGGATAAAGCTGAGGAGCTGAAAGCTATAGATAAGTATTTACCATTCCTCTGTTGATTGTCAGAAGTTGTAGATGTAAACACAGTATCCAGGATGGCTGCCAGAGATGATGGACCAGCGATATCCCAAGACGGCGACAACTGCTCGCCGTCGTAGCCTTTCTCGGTCATCTTATTAACAATAATACCGTTCCATATCGTTCCAACTAAGATTAAACGTACAAGGTAACTTCGTAACTCTTGCTATTGTCAACACTCAACTCATATTCACTTAATTTTAACCATGTTTATATTATTTTCTAATTAATTAAAAAGCACAAGAATACAATCGTTCCGACTACATGAATGCTGCGAGAAAAATCTAATAGAAAAACAGAAATAAAACTTCTCCTGATTTTGTCTGTATACCTATCAATAATAAGTACGATTATTTTTTTAATACGAGTGACAAATACAAGTTTAACTTATTCTGTAATTTTTTCATTTTTTGAAGATCGACTAAAATTGTGTTGTTTTAGTCGATATTTTAACAATCACCAAAACTGTTTAAGATTTCATTAATAAGAAGATATTACTATTTCACGTCATAAACAAATGACTTCATGTACTGAATACCGTTGCATTATAAATTACGGATCACTCGTGCGTGGAAAGCACGGTTCAGGAATCAGTTAAGCCCCAGCTACACGCTCCGTCTTCTCCATTGTGTCGTCTTGCTTGCGCAGCTGGTAAGATGAAACGCGTAGCAGGACCATAAAAACATTTTGTATATTTTAATAATAAATAAATAACATTAATGAAACGTTCAGACAGAAGCGTCGTGGCACACGGAAAGTATGATATTTAATAGTCAAACTGTTTTCCACCGTCAGTCTAATGAACGCCTGATGAGTGATGCGGCTAAAACCCGGATAGCCGCAGTGTGGTGTGCAGTGTGACCATGTGTGGCAGGATCCTGCCTTTTTGGCAGGTTTAGCCCTTTATTTTACTCTCTGGCACTTTTGTTTGACGTTTTAGAAATCTGGCAGTATTTGGCAGTATTAGCAATTTAAGCTGGCAGATTTGGCACTATAGCCGCTACAGCCCATAAAAAGAGTAGGATGCAGTATCCAGAAAGGAAAAAAAGTAAGTGGGAATTTTAAAATGCCTATGGCAACGCAAAGACCTTTGGTTCGGGGATTTCCCATAACATCTCTAATTGGATTTGTAGTTCATTCCATTGTAAACCCTAAAGTACGGAGCAAAATGTTTATATTAATATAATATCTTTGATTTTGTGTGTGTCAGTTGTTTCTTATTAGTCGGACTAGAAGAAAAACTGTCGGAAAAACTATTTTGTTTCGGATTTCGTGCGGTGTGAGTGTGAATGTTTTCCATTCCTGATTTAACATGAAACGTAAATATGAACGATTATATCGTGTAGAATGGGAGCAGGATCCATTACTTTCGTTAATACGAGTGTATAATTTAATTTGAGTTCACTTTTAGACTTTAAGATCAATTATTTTGAATAAAACTCCAAAAATATAATGTGTCTACTTATTTTAAATTTTTAAATTATATTGGCATTATTTTGGCATTTTGTGCTTTCGATTTTGGCAGGATTTGTCAGTTTTCTTGCGTAAGTGGGGCAGGATCTCTAATTTAAAGTTGGTCACACTGGTGGTGTGGCCTCAACATGGACAGACAGATGTCATATACGTCAAACGGCGCGTCAAAAATACGTCAATTCAATATTTCAATGAAAACACGTCAGTTCATTAGTCAAGTCATTAATTAATTCAATAAAGTAAATCAAATCTATCCATTCTATTCAGTCTTGATCAGACGTTGGAATTGAAAAGACACGCTAATTTAGTAAAGCGAACTTTGCTTTTAAAAAGTGGTTTATTTTTATAGTTTTTATAGTGTCTTAACTCGTAATATTTAAACTAAACATTAAACTTTTTCATGACAACTTTAGAATATTTATCATTGTTTACTCTTCAAGGACTTTATTCTTATTTACTGAATGGTAAACTCCAGCACAATAGGCTGTTTGTCTTTTGTATTATCCACGGCGCTAAGACGAGTAACTATGTCACCAAAACACCTACCACTATTTCTTGAAGGAGAAGTTGTAAAAGGCTTTGGAAGAGGATCTAAGGATCTTGGATGCCCTACAGGTAATATTATGAAACGAACGCTCAAGGTTTTATAGTTTCTTATGTGTCTTACCTAGAAGTAATTTGATACTTAAATGATTTCAGTAAGTTTTTTAAGTCTTTTTTTTAGTTGCTTTGTTTTTTATTGCCTTGAATTACATACCTGGTCAAAGTATTAATTCTAAAAGTAGGGCAGAACAGAAAAGTGATTTGTAAAATTAAAAACATCTCATCTCTTTTTCATTTAACACGTTGAACGCCATGGCAGACACCATTTATCTGCCAGTGTGTATTCTCAGTGGGCTTCATGAAATATTAAAAAACAGTCAAAATTTGTTAACATATTTTTCCGGTTTAATTGTATGAAAAATGGGTATAATCTAATATGAAATAAATACAATAGCGAAAAATAGTAAATATAGAGAAAAAATAGCTGGCAGTCACCATTATCTGCCATGGCCCAGCCAAAGCACTATTAGTTATTTCAGTGGAGGGGGCCACGCGGGTCACCTTGTCAACCACCCCCCGCACCCGCGCGTAAGCGCTGCGCTTGCTCTCGCTACTACTCAGTGGCAAAAGTCGTACGCTAAAGTGCGGACCGTTTCGCGCGCTCTGTAATTTGTAATTATACCTACATACGTATTCAGTATTCGTTACTAATACTCCTACTATTACTAATAAACATGGAAGACTTGGATTTTGATATAACCGCTGAACATCTGATGCAACTGGACAATATTGAAATATCATTACTAAATAATAGTTTTATAATGCCGAGTTCAGATGACGAGTGTAGTGATATAATTCAACCCCTAAGACGAAAGTGCCGCCGAATTATATTATCAACTAGCGAAGACAGCGATGCCGAAAACGTTCCGCCCTGCCCCAGTAATAATACAAGCCCTTCGAACATCTGGACAGAGGTTCAAGGTAATCAACGCCGTATTATTCCGTTTACAGACATTTCTGGTCCCGCACCCCATATAAAGTGTATGCATGGAATGACTCCTGCGCAATGTTTTTCGCTTTTTTTGACTGATAACATATTGCAACTAATAGTCGATGCCACTAATGAATATGCAATTAAAGAAATAACACAATTACCTGAAGCTTCTAAATTTGCACGGGTTCGTAGATGGACACCCACTAACCCTGCTGAGTTGAAATGTTTTTTTGGCTTGATTTTATTTATGGGCTTGGTGAGGCTACCTAAATTAGCTGATTATTGGTGTAAGGACGACATGATTAGCCATCCATTTCCAAAGACCATTATGTCTCGTAATCGTTTCGAGCTGTTGCTGCAAATGTTACACTTTTCAGAAAATGACAATGAACATAAATCAGACCGACTGCATCGTGTCCGCAAGCTGTATGATGAAGTAAATAAAGTATTTCAGGAAAACTTTTCGCCAACAGAAAACCTGTGTATAGACGAAAGCATGGTCCCTTTCCGTGGGAGAATTATATTCAGACAATACAATAAACAAAAGAGGCATAAATACGGGATTAAAGAATTTAAACTATGTACCATACCGGGCTATACTTATAAAGTAAAAGTATACGCGGGGAAAAATGATGATGTTCATAACACACCCACAAATGTTGTGATGTCTTTATGTGAAGATCGTTTTGAAAGAGGGCATACATTATTTACGGACAACTGGTACACAAGCATTACATTAGCCAGACAATTATTACAAAGAGAAATGCATCTCGTCGGCACCGTAAGAAAAAATCGTAAAGGTTTACCAAAAGAGGTCATTGATGCCAAACTTAAGCGTGGAGAGTATAAAGCTGCAGAGAGTAACGACGGAATAACGTGTTTAAAATGGAAGGACAAGAGGGATGTGTATGTTCTATCCACTAAACATACTGATCGATTTGTTAATATTCAACAGCGTGGGAAAACTATACGGAAGCCAAAAATAATTGTTGATTACAATATGGCAAAGGGTGCGGTAGACCTCTCTGATCAATTAGCGTCTTATTCGACTCCACTACGAAAATCTGTCAAATGGTATAAGAAGCTTGCCATTAATTTACTACTAAACACTACAGTGATAAATGCTCTAATTTTGTATCAGTCAGTCACAAAGAAAACTATTCAAATAGTAGATTTTAGAAAGGAAATTGTACAACAATTCTGCCAAACAGAGAGCGAGGAGTATCGACTTCGTGAGGTGCCTAAACGGTTGAAGCATCAATTGTCTAAAAAAGATGGCAAATCTAAAAGTACCCGACGTTTGTGCTCTGGATGCTATAAGCAAAATGTCATTTTGATGGGCCGACAATATGCTAGAAATAAAACCAAGAAAGTCAACACATTTTGTGAAACCTGCCCTTGTAAGCCGTTCATGTGTTTTGATTGTTTTAATAGATTACATAAAGTTTAGAACTTATGTCTATTTCATGGGCCGACAATATGCTAGAAATAAAACCAAGAAAGTCAGTATATTTTGTGAAACCTGCCCTTATAAGCCGTCCATGTGTTTTGATTGTTTTTTTTTTCATTTTTATTATGTATAATTAAGAAAGAAGTCATTTAATTTGTTTGATCTCCAATTTTAAGTCATAGCGTAGAGTACTGTATTTTTTATTTTATAATAAAGGTATTTTTCTAATATTTGGCATGCTTAATTTTATACCCCAATGATGTAAATAATTAAAATCATAACTGTATGACACAATTTATTTAACTAAAAGTCATCCGTATAAATGTTAAACCAGAAATGTCAGAGAAAAAATGTGTCGGGTCCGTCAGGTCCCAAATATCTCAAAGACTTGTAAGATTTTTGCCGCGCTAAGGCGCGAGGTTTGTTCTACAGCGCCCCGCGGGTCACTGCGAATAGCGTTCACAAACTTATTTATGTCTGCCAGCCCAGTAAAGACATTTTAACGCAGATCGTACTGGCAGTCAAACCGTGTCTGCCGCGGCCCGATGGACCCGGCTCATTGTCAGCCATACGGTGTCTGCCATGGCCCATAGGGCGAAGGCGTATTTTTTTTTGAGCGTTCAACGTGTTAAGTTAAATGAATATTTTTATGTTTGTAGTTGGTCCCTGTTTCATTCAGTAATTATTTTATTTATTTGGCAAAAGCATGTAAAGTTGCCAACTTTACACAACATCATTATGTGCAACATGACTACCCAATGCAGGACATAGGCTTCATTAAATTCCCAGTTTGGGTAAAAAAAATTAACAACTGTGTCCACTGCAAATAAGTTATTATGGCTAGAAAATAGTTTCCCTAGTAGTACTTAATTCTTAAGTTTTCAATATTTGTAAGTTTAATTTTTAATTATTATTCCACAGCAAACTACCCCCTGGAAGTAGTCCAATCTTTGCCCCAAGACCTGGAGCCAGGAGTGTACTATGGATGGGCCCAAATAGACAATAATGAGATCTATAAAATGGTTGCAAACATTGGGTGGTGCCCATTTTATCAAAACAAGCAAATGTCTGTTGTAAGTATAAATTATCCTTATCACTAATCATTAACCCATTCAATGCCGAGGCTGCCTTTCGGCGTCCAAAATGTCTTTGTATACATGCCAAGGCCACCCATCGGCGCCTTGATTTCAAACTTAATTATCTAGGCCAAAATACAATAAAAAAATTGAGATTTTTGTAAATGATTGATTTTACTATAATTAATGCATGCTGCTTCCAAATGTAAGGGAGCATGGGGGTAAAATGCTTTTTTAAGGGCGGCATAGGGGTAATGTACTTAAATCCCATAAAAAAAAGTTTTTCCAGAATTTTCCAGGCAATTAAAAAAATCTTTCCATATAAACCTATTATAAACCTATTTGGACTATTATGAACATTTTAAAACAAAAAAAATAGACAAATCGGTCCAGCTATTCGCAAGTGATGTGCTTATAAATGAACAGCATTTTATTTTTATTTATATGTATAAGTAGATTAAGTAGGTAGGTACAGGCTAGCACTAAGCCAAATACAAAATTAAGTGAAAATAAATTAAATGAATTTGTTACTCTGTAAATAGCATATCCCAATCACGTTCATACATTATATTTTTATTTAATAAAAATCTAGATGCAGTCGACATTTCCTATCTGACTACCCCTGATAAGAAATGGCCAAACAAACTCAAGGGTTTCTTTCAAATTCAACCTCTCACTCTGTCTTGTCTTATCGTGTACAGAAACAAATACATTCAAACATTATTTTCATCCATTCAGTATCAGAACTGAATTATTATTAGTAGGTTTAAATTACAGGAACTAATTATGTAAGACTAATTTGCAAACTCATTTATTATCTCTGTATAATAATATTGTTTGCATTTCTGATCACGTTTTATTTAAGTACTAGCTGCGCCCCGCGGTTTCACCCGCGTAAATGTCGATCCCGTGGGAATATCGGGATAAAATGTAGCCTATATGTTAATTCAGGGTGTCAGCTACCTCCATACAAAATTTTATCAAAATTGGTCCAGCCGTTTGAGCGTGAAGAAGTAACAAACATATAAACACACATTCACAAACTTTCGCCTGTATAATATTAGTTTGATGTGATTACATTTTCGAATTTTTCGAATTCTGGTAAATACATTAAGGATGTACATTTTGAAATACTTAAATACTAAACTATGGAAATTAAGCAATACTTGATACAATTAATTCCATTGGCTGTACAGTCACGTCTAAAAGTATGTATACACTTGGCAATTTTCAATTGCAATTTTTTCGCGAAATAACGAATGCAACGTTGAAATACGACACTTAACATAAACCTATGGGTTCGAAAATACTATTTTCGTAATAACATAAAATTTCATTCAAAAATAAAGGAGAAAATCGCTTTTGAATAAAGCCAAGTGTATACATACTTTTAGACGTGACTGTACAATACAATTTACCAGTTACAGCTTTATCTCCCTACAGGTAAGGGTGTCAGGGAAATCGACGCGCAAACTGAAACCATGAATTCAGCGCATGATTCTAGACCCCCCAAAGTAGAAATTTTTCGTCAGTTATAAAAAAAAGACAACTTTTTCATAGAGAAGTGCGAAACCTGTGCGGTCAAAAAGTATGCAACAGCAAAAAAATTTCTTCTTCTTTTTCTTGGTTTAGAATCATTTACTGAATCCATGGTGACAGGTTGCGCGTCCCTGCCATCCTGTATTAAACTATGGACATGATATTTATTATGCACATTATTTATAAGTATGAATAATATTTAAGAGTTAAAATGTATCAAATCAAAATGAATGATAATTTCTGAGTCACCAATACCAAACCAATGAAAATTCCGTTGAATAATAATAGAAAAAAATTACCGACAAGCGACAATTACAATTAATGATAAGACGTTTATTAGGTAGGTAGGTACTTACCTAGCTATAATAATAAATCTTTGTCGACAATTCTCGCCATACCATTCGTTTATCATTAAAACAATGGTCGACATTTTTTTCAGCGACAGACAGCGCAGCGCTATCTAGATATTAAACACACAAAAATCACCGTGCGACATTTTAAAAATAGGTACTTTTTTCTTATCTGTTTATTACTTAATTAGCCAATAATCATAAAATTCTTGTTAATAAGTTCGTAATGGTTGCAACCTTAGCAACTAAAGAAAGGGGGGTCCAAAACACGAGCATGTGTTATCTTATTAGAATAGAAAAGAAAACTTTTATTTCAGACAGGAGTCCATACCATAGGGTTAGTCTAGTAACAATTTTACTTAACTTCTAGTGTTAGTAGGTTACAGACACGTCACACACAAACACTGAGATTCTCAGTGTGTTCGCAGATCGGTGGGATTGCCCGATGTTGCGGAGGTGGATGAGAGATGAGGACACATACAAACAACACATAGAAACATAATAGTCAGTAGTTAACTTTAACTGCTGACTATTATGTTTTGAGAGGATGCTGCTTGTTGGGGATGTCCTGTCCTCATCTAGTCCATGGTGGGCGAAAAAAATTACATCGTTATGCGGGATGCGTGGTTCGGCGTTCACTACTCATTCCCAAATGATCAATACCTGCTCGCGAATTATCGCTGTGTACGAGTACAAGCACGTTCCGTAGGTGAATGGGTAGTTGTAGCCCGCGAAATTCAATTTTTCTTACGTTTTTTGCAATTTTCAGGTCAGTGTCAGGTTGTATCTTGATCAAAATATGATTCGCGACTATAACCGGTATGTATTTACAGAATTATAATAATTAGAATCATTAATACATCTTTCTAAGTTAGATTTCTACCGTTAAGAACAAATCTCGTATGGAAAAGTGTTAGTGGTAGAAATCTAACTTAAAGAGATATATTAATGATTCTAATGACCATAATTCTGTAAATACATATCTATTATAGTCGCGAATCATATTTGGATCAAGATACAACCTGACACTGATCTGCAAATTGCAAAAAACGTAAGAAAAATTGAATTTCGCGGGCTACAACTACCCATTCACCTTAAGGCGAATGGGTAGTTGTAGCCCGCGAAATTCAATTTTTCTTACGTTTTTTGCAATTTTCAGGTCAGTGTCAGGTTGTATCTTGATCAAAATATGATTCGCGACAATAACAGGTACGTTTTTACAGAATTATAATAATTAGAATCATTAATACATCTTTCTAAGTTAGATTTCTACCGTTAAGAACAAATCTCGTATGGAAAAGTGTTGGTGGTAGAAATCTAACTTAAACAGATGTATTAATGATTCTGATGATTATAATTCTGTGAATACGTACCTGTTATAGTCGCGAATCAAATTTTCATCAAGATACAACCTGTCACTGACCTGAAAATTGCAAAAAACGTAAGAAAAATTGAATTTCGCGGGCTACAACTACCCATTCACCTTAAGGTGAATGCGTAGTTGTAGCCCGCGAAATTCAATTTTTCATACGTTTTTTGCAGTTTTCAGGTCAGTGTCAGGTTGTATCTTGATGAAAATTTGATTCGCGACTATAACAGGTACATATTCACAGAATTATAATCATCAGAATCATTAATACATCTGTTTAAGTTAGATTTCTACCACCAACACTTTTCCATACGAGATTTGTTCTTAACGGTAGAAATCTAACTTAGAAAGATGTATTAATGATTCTAATTATTATAATTCTGTAAATACGTACCTGTTATTGTCGCGAATCATATTTTGATCAAGATACAACCTGACACTGACCTGAAAACTGCAAAAAACGTAAGAAAAATTGAATTTCGCGGGCTACAACTACGCATTCACCTTAAGACCTAGAGCTCTCTAGCTCTACTCTCTGGCCACTTCTCTATCAGAGAAATAGAGCTGCTGACGACTATTGAATAACGAATAAAAGAGTTCAGCATTATCGATAGATTGAAAATTCCGTTGTTTTGTATACCTACCTAAGTACACCAGTTAGTCCGATATTGCTTATCAATAGCAAAATAATAAATTGTGATGATATAAAATGTTTAGTTTACTACTGTATGTAGTAATAGGTGTTAAACAAATTGAAGACTTATCTGTCTTTGTTTAAATTTAATCAGTTAATGTGACTAGGTACTATACTTATATAAAACTTGACAAGACACAACACTTGAAACTGATATCTTTATTTTAGAATAAGTTTGATATCAGTCGCAAGTGTTGCCTAAAGGCTGGATTTAGTGCCAGACTGAAGGTCAGCGCTACCGTCGGTCGCGTAATGATTTATAGGGTTCAATTAGGTTAGCTAGCGAAACTCCGCAGACGTGATGGGTAACGATATCTAAATCTAAACATTATAATCAGTGATCGGAATAGGTTGAGTATATTTACCTAAAGTTTAAAGAACAGAGACGGAAATCGGAGACTTCCTTATGACTTTTCTTTTACCGGTAAATTTACCGGAACTGTAATTATGTAACTTTCAATATCTTATTTTATCATTAACAAAACTAACTCGTTGCAGTTCTGGTGTACGCTAGCATAACGGACACCATTATAAATGCTTTAATAAATCGTAATCAATGTTTTGATAAATAAAATAACCATATTAATTCTATTGCAAAGCTCTTACCCCCCCCCCCCCCCCCGCCACGCTCACGTAAACATTGGTACATGCATTTTTCAATTTTAGATAGATAGTCCATAGATAAACCATTTATTTGGCGCACACAAAAGACAGCACAACACACAAAACACCTGTGGTTTCTTTATTGATTCATGAGCAGCGAATATATGCGTTTCGTTTTCAAGCATAGACAAGTAGGGTTGCCATATGTGTTCAAACCGATATCGATTAAATTTTGTAGAAAATCGGAAAAAGTAAAATAAATACTGCTGACGTAATCACCATCCAGACCCCCCCATCCCCCATGTCATCAAAAATAAGCAAGGCAAAGACCCCCCCGCCCCCCTGTAGTGCTTACGTAATACTTGAATGGCCCCATATCCAAACACGATAAAACTTTATTTCTCAACTCATGCTTCAAGTAACAAGACTACCAGCGGTTGTTGACCCCTAAAAAAACATTAAATATTTTTTTACCTCATTGACCTACCCCTTTCTCAGTGGAGTATTTACCCTATGGCCAAGAGGGCCATGGCCAGTGAGGGGCAGCCTCGCTGCTCACCTTATTTTCATGATACAAGCATTACTTATCAAGTTATCAGGGAGCATAGGTTCTAACCTAAGACATACCGATTTCCTCACGATGTTTTCCTTCACCGTTTTGAGAGCAGTGGTGATTTGATATTAAATACACAAAGTAAAGTGCCTGGCTGGGTTTGAACTCACGACAATTTTTTTTCTCATTACTCCTACCTTTGTATACTTCCACCTTTTATAAGTACATAGAATAAGTCATACTGATAATAAATTTTGAATTTTTGACACTTTCCATACAAGAACGGTCAGATGTCAATTTTATTCCACGGATAAAAGATATCTGACTTTGGTAAAATGGTACAACTTATCTAGAAACATGTTTATTTTAATTATCCACTGTGGCGCAGCCAGAGAGTATCACACTGGCCTATAGGCTAAGAGTAGTTTATTCTGAGTCTAGGTAATGCAGAGATTTATTTTTGACAACTTATGTTTACTGTGCCTACCGTTCTAGTGGCGCCATCTATATTTTTTGTTTGGAAACTAACAGCGCCATGTGAGCGTATTTAGAGTAAAGTAAACTAAACAAGTCTTGAATTAAAACATTGTACCGGTAAATCTATTTATAATGTTGAAGCTGAAAAATGAATACCGCTGATCAGCTTCTCCAAGAGGCTTTTTTATTATTTTTGTATTAAAAAAAAAACCCGCATGCACCATCACTTAGCAAACTAGCTACTTTTATCTGGAATTCTGGACAAAAATATACAATCATTCAATTTTCGGGAATCGAACCCGCATTCTTGCACGGAAAAGACCGCATGCTACGCATTCCGACTCGGTAATAAAGATCCACCAAACTACGAGTAGAATCTATTACTAGGAGAACCTTTCTGTCTTTGTATTTAAATCTTTTCTTTTATCAATATTCAAATCTGTTGTCCCACTGCTGGGTAGAGGCCTCCCTCTCCTACATTTTATCCATCGATCACGATTTAGTACTAGGTGCAGTTAACCTTGCTAATTCTTTCAAGTCGTCCTGATTATCTCCGCGGCCGTTTCGCTGTCTCAGCAGTCATAAGTAGAAACAATCGAGCTTAATAACTATAATATCAAGTTAGCTATTACCTTGAACTTGCAACATTTTTCAATTATCTTCTATGAAATTAATCTATAGTTCCCACTTCCCAGGGTTACCGGTTTATTCCCGGTCGTCGTCCCCTCTGGGCACGAGTGGGAAAAATCCACGGAACAGATAAATAAGATAAACAACCACGTTCCGTGGAAAAATCCGTGAAATCTCATTGAAGTCCCCATTATTGCATTTTGACTTTCAGTATATAGCAGAACGAGTGGGAAATAAAAAGTTCCAATCGTCACCACTGGAAGGAACGAAACTTTTTTTCCCACTCGTGCCCAGTGGGGACGATCGGGAATAAACCGGGTTACCGCCATTGCAACGAATTAACAAACTAAATCAAATTACAGCCGACCATTTTCAACCTAACCCATTCAACATAACGAAGCCATGCCCCTTTCTCACGCGTAGTACTTTGTTGTTGTCTCTCCGGTCGTGTCGGATTGCCGTCCCATCGTACAATGAGAATGTGGGCAGAGAGAGTGCACCTTGAGCTGCGCACACACTTGTACCTGGGGTACTTTAGTTTTAAATGTTGTCTTCAACATGTCTGCATAGTCTCATTCTCATACCACGTGCTCGCCGGCGCGATGATGTTTGCTAATGATTGTAACAGATCACCTACGTACCACTATTTCTTTGGCTGTGTACCTATAAGTTTTATCTATTTTAGATTCATGACCTACATATTGTATAACGTCTTATAACTAGAGAGATGTTGACGATTTTACTATTATTTTTGTTATAATTTATTATGTGTATGAAATTACTATACCATATTGTGTATCTTTACTTTTTCAGGAAACCCATGTTATGCACAAATTCGACGGAGACTTCTATGGATCAAATTTGAAAGTGAGCTTAGTTGGATATTTGAGAGGAGAAAAGAATTTTAAATCTTTAGATGACCTAATAGAAGCAATCAAACAAGATATAGAGAAAGCAGAAGATGCTCTGGAGCTGCCTGAAGCCAAACTAGTGAAGGCTAATACTTTTTTTGAAAAAGTTGATTGAAGCTTACTAGCCATTTTATAGACCATTTTTTGTAGTATAAATACTACAAACTGTTATGATTATTGACATTGTTTATTTAATTTCAATAATGTTTGTTATTTTTATAGAATTGACTAGTTTTAATTTCCCTCCTTGCAGTGTTAATGGTAATATCTATGTAATAGAAAAAGAGAGATGCTGGATGAATTGTTTAGTTAGACTTCACATAACGTTTTAGCTTAAATTGCATTAATTTATATCAACTTATAAGTTAGCTTGCAACAGAATGTTATCACTATCATAAAAAATATTATATTACGAATGTAGCCTGCAATAATAATAAGATAATTATTCAAGCAAATATATGAGGGATATTCCTTGACCATGTGATATTTTTGGAAAAATGTGCAATGAATTTAGTTATAAGAAAATAAAAATATTTACAATACAAGTTATGTTTATTTTAAAGAATCAAACCACAACATTCCCTTTGAAAAAGCCTTTTATTGGTAGTGCTTATCTGGATCCATTTTAACAAATTTTTGTAAAATATCTCTCCTTCTCACATTGGAAATAAAAGAATCTTAAAGTAAATAGGGCTCTCTCTCCGGGATGATTAATGTTGTTTTCTTCTAAATGAACATCCTGGAACAGAAAAATGGGGTCTTAGTAAAGATTGAAAGACTAACTTTCAAAGAGATGACAACAAAAATTACATTGATAATGAGTATATTTCATGTTTTAGGTATTATAATAAGAACCACCCAGTTTATAATTTACAAAATAAAAATACTAGTGGTCACTGACCCTTTCACTTCAATCATCAGTTTGTTTTTACTTTCCAAAATGACTGCTTAATAAATATGTATGTCATATAACAGTAAACAACATAACAAAAATGTAGACATATCAAGAACTATCTATAATATAGATAAGAGCATCAGCAAAGTATACAATAATTATTGCACAATAGGTGCAATGCAAATAAAACTGCAATATTGCACAATTTACACTAACTGGTAGAAATACCAAAATACCATCAGTAATTCCTTTAGAATAACCTATAAGGCCTTATTAGGGGCACACATATTTATTTACTGATAGACAACCTTCCTCTCAGCTTAGGTTGTATTTGATGATCTTAGTTTTATGAGCAATTGTTGTTTCATACCATTTTCATATGATAAATGAGTGATTGTAGATAAGGATCTAGCACATAAACATTAGGCATGCATAAATGTATACACAATAGTCTGACATTTCTAGAAAGGGGGGTAAATACAAACAGCTAATAGATGTATGAACGAAAACATTCTATACCACCCCTATTAAATTAGGATAAAGGCCAGGAGAATGATGGTTAGGAAACTATGTTCATCACTGACATGTTTTTTGCACAATTAAGAAAATCAATACTGCCTGCGGATGGTCATATCCATGGTTTGAAAGCTTTAGGACTTTGAAAGTCCTATATTAAAGTGGCACATGTGCATTCATGACATGATATGAGGATCATGGTAAAATACAATGGCTTTTCTGCTGTGAACTTTGTTTGGATTTTTATCAGAGGTGTGTATTGAGTCATGGGTTGGTTAAGGCTATGTTTGGCGCAATGTGGTGTAATAATAATAAGAGTTTCAGAACTGTCAAGTTTCTGATCAGATATTCTTGAACAATGAGATATGAGATTTGTATGAATGAAAATGTAAAGATTCTTACCCTCCGTTAATCTAGCGCGACCACCGGTGGGCTGGCAAAGGATCGTTGAGCAACCTGCGCATACGACCACCCTTTGCGCGTGACTGAATACAGTTGTGATTTTGTAGCAGCCAGGGCACTTGACATCCATGAAGTATGAGTTCGGATGTGGCACCAGCCTCTTCAACTTGTGTTTCCTTTTCTCCGACGCGGGAGAAGGATGCAGTAAATCAATTGCGAGCTGAAATCCCGAAGACGCACATTTAGGTTATTTGGTCACTTCGTAGTACATAAAATTTGTGGATTTTGGAACTTTTAAAGCACTGATTGAACTCTAACAGTCTCATTTTGTTCAAAACTGTGAAACAATTGGCTAAATCTTCAAGTTTTTTGTTAGTTATTCATCTGACATGTCAGGTACTGCCATGTGTATCCGCTTGTTTGGACGATACCGATTTTCCACTTTGGTGATGGAAGGCACTGTTACAAACTACCAGAAATATCAGAAAACAATAACGAACACAGAAAACTTGTGATATCATTGAACACAGCGAGATATTTTACTCAGATAAATAAAAATACACACCGGCATGGTTACAGCTTTGATGCAGAACCGGAAAAGGAAAGGCTGCCAATTGCCAACGACAAGGAATAATATCTTTTTTAACCATAGGCAAAACGATAAGGCTGCGTTCATAAAAAATATGAATGATGCATCATTTCAAATATTTCAATTATTGGAAATGTTCGGAAATAAGTCCATTATAAATTATTTGCTTGAAACTTGGATCTCCAAAATAAAGTAAAATAACTGACGAAAAACAATTAAAAATATTTCACAAATCTGCCATTGTGTAAGAGCACTCTTTAGTAAAGATACCCACTGTGTTCTGTGTTCTACACAACAAAACAAACAGAAAACTTCGTCCAAATAACATTTTTAAAAATAAGATTATTATTCTTGAGTATATCAAATCAATGTGAACATATCTTAGAACATTTAACCTAAGAATAATTCTCCACCTCCACCACCACGAAAACACGTTATATTCTATTCCAACACGGCCAAAAAGTTGAGTATCTAAGCGATAGTAAAATAAAAAACATCGTTTGATTGTGGTCTCTGATTCTCTGATGATTGTCAAATAATTGACAAGTTGACAACAGAAAGTTAACCTCGTAATTTAGTTTGTCTTGCTTTACTACAATTCCTACAAATAGGCGAATTATCTGAAGATTTCGTAACTTGAACATCGTTAAAAACATATTTGTACTTGTTTGTTATTTTGACATAATGGCTGACGAAGAATACGAGGCAGAAGACGCGGGAGCAGACTATGATGATATCGCCGAGGACGATGATAACATTGAGGAGACAGAGGAACAGGAGGAAGAAGGATTTAATGTACAGTGCCTTTTACCTGGCCAAGCTGGCGGAGGAGTTGAGAAGTCTAAGCGCATCACTTCGCGATACATGACCAAGTACGAACGAGCGAGAGTTCTAGGTAAGGTTATGTTTTGAGCTCAGATACCAACACAGAGCCTTTTTAGATCCCTGCTATGTTTGTAATATAGTTCCAATACTGATTACTGATCTTAAGTGCATTATAAAAACTGATCATCTTTAAATAGCGCAATAATTATCAATTTTTTTTTAAATGTTTTGTGTTATTATTTGTGGGTCTGAAGATTTTCATAACTTTTCAGGTACAAGAGCATTGCAGATCGCCATGTGTGCCCCAGTAATGGTAGAGCTGGAAGGTGAAACAGATCCTCTACAGATAGCAATGAAAGAACTGAAGCACGGCAAGATTCCAATCATCATCAGACGATACCTCCCTGACCATTCCTATGAAGACTGGAGTATAGATGAACTTATTATCATAGATCATTAGAGAGGAGCTGCAGTCTTTTTTTATTGACCCTTCATCAAATTCATAATTTCAAGGCCATAGTTATCAATTAGCTGTCTGAATTATAATTAAAATAAAAGACAGGATGCAACCTGTCAGAATGTAACTTGTATATCCTGTTGGAGTTAAGTTTGCCGCTGACGATGTGGATGTAACTCCAAATATTGAGAAAACTAAGTAACAATCACATGAGCTTGCGATGGCGTTACTTACGGTATGGAGAGGGCGACTCAGTGGTGTGGTAGGCTGGGTGGTAGAAGGGACAACCATTCCACGGACCGCCAAACTTAGTGCGAATCGGTAGTAACACACATGTCAATAAAATCAAATACAATAATAATATGCTCATAGGCTATGTTCTGGGTAATTTTAGGGTGATATACATTAATATGTGTAACTTAGCATACCATTACCATACACCATATCATTTTCATTGTAGAAATAAATAGTTGTACATAATTTAAGTGAACTCTTTCCTTGGTAATCTTGGCTATGGTCTTGATTTTATCATCCATCATTTTCTTCAGACATTCATACATTAGAATGTCAATTAATTGTAAGTTAATAGTTTTAAGAAATAAATTAACATTTTATACATACATTTTTGTTCTCTTTGTGAAATACCTCTATGTAAATTGTCTTTGATTCATAATAGAATGGTTGTTTATTATCACGGAATATAATAAACCAGTTGTGTAGTGAATTTAAAAAAAAAGCAAGCAAGTGTGAGTCAGATTTGCAACATGTTGTATGTAGTGTTCAGTATTGTAGGGTTCTGTATCACCATATATTATTATTTGTTGTCATAGCGGCCATAGTAGTATACATTGCGTGAAAATTTCAAGTGTCTGCCTATTACTCTTCAAAGGCTGGATGGACGGACAGCGGAGCTTTAGTAATAGGGTCATGTTGGCAGCCTTGGGTACAGAAACTCAAAAACCATCTGGCACACACATCACTAATAGGCATTTAAAACTGGTTTTCATTTTCGGGAAACGGCTACTGTCCGCCGAATACTCTTGTGTTACAAAACAAAGAGTTTTCATATAAGGGGCTGAGACTGGAGCCTTGTGGAGCTCCAAGTCAAAGTGACTACTATAATTATTGTGTTTAATCCTAGAGTGGCTAGAGTACAACGTACTAGCTATCGCTTGAGATACCGCTTGCAGACTGTTTTTTTGGTTAATTAGAAACTGTGGGGATGCATCGGTTGTACACACGCCAGCACATCAACCTACTACAATCTGTCAAATTCCTTTAATAGATTTTCAACTTTATCACTAAAGCATAAGGTTCAAAGTTGATTGGGAAAATGTGACGGTTTCGGGTAGGTTGATGTGCTGGCGTCTGTACGTTCGTTTCGTAAGGGTAAATGCCACGCATTATAGGGTTAACCCGCGCCCGGCTATCTTACACGGTTACCGAGATATCGACTATGCGATCGCCTGGAACTAATAATAAAACGTAATTTTTGACTGAACAATGTTTTTATTTTATTTTTGTGACTAGCTATTTCCTATATACAGGGTGAATTTTTCAAGTGGGCGTGAATGGCCAAATCTCAATACTATGATGAATAGCGAAAAGTACTCAAAGGAGTCCCGGGCTCGATTTTGATGAAAACTAAATATCCCAATATAATGGCCTATGTCCAGCAGTGGACGTCTTTCGGCTGAAACGATGAAATACGCCTATGTCATTGCTTCCCAGAATTTGATCCTTATTAGGGATATCAAATACAACTGGAATGTCTAACGTGATAATGTTGAAAAAAATCGAGCACCGCGCTGTTATTAAATTCCTTACCAATCAAGGAAAAGTCAAAAAACTATTCACGAAGAGTTGGTGGCTGTTTACCAAAATTCTGCACCTTCGTTATCTACGGTTCAAAAGGGGTCAAGTGAAATTAAAAGAGGCAGAGATAGAATTGAAGACGACACTCGCTCGGGCGGCCCGGTTACTGCCTCTGCGGAAGAAAACGTTAAAAAAAAATTGAGAAGCTTAGGTATACTGGAGGATGCCCGAATGAAGATCAAAATTATAGCAGAGATGTCCCACCTCTCTGTTGGTTCAGGGTAAACTGACCACCTGTGTGTTGCTTCTTCACGACAACGCCGCGGTCCACACGGCGCCTTTTTCCAAGGCGGCTGTGCGAGATTGTGGTTTCGAAGAAATTAACCACCCACCCTATAGCCCGGACCTAGCCCCGAGTGATTATTATTTGTTCATTAATTTGAAAAAAGACCTTCGTGGGAAACGATTTTCCAACGATGAAGAGCTCATGGCGGCAATAAATGCGCATTTTTCAGAGAAAGAGGAAAGTAATTTTTTATAGGGCATGGAAAAGTTAATTTCGAGATGTAATAAATGCATTGGGGTAATGGGGGATTTAAAAATTATTTTAATTCAATTTACGGCTTTTTTGTGCCGATACCGAGAATACATTGAACGCCCCTCGTATATGTATATATTCGGTAGTTCAAAATCAGCACTCAGGTAAACGGTGTTTTTTTTTACAAGAGATTTCCATGTGGCTGTGTCAGAAGATGTAATACAATATCCAGAATAATTTATGGACTAATTAGAGTTTCTCTGAAAAAACGTTTTGAATTTAAGAAAGGTACAATGCTTTACTTACTGTTAGGTATTTAGATTCTTAAGTTTCAGTAGGTACCTACTTAAAAGTTTTATAACAAAGCTTCGATATAGATAAGTATTTATAAAATAGCCTATCGGGCAATCATAAGTAGTAAGCGGGAATAAAATAAATATTCTAGGATTAAGAAGCATATAATCAAACTAATTGTAGTTTGGTCGCTAAGAGGCCAAAACTGGAGCCTTGTGGCACTCTCACTGCGACTACTGCCCGCCGGAAAGTATTGTGTTTTAGAAGGATTAAGATCAATTAATTTATATAAAGGGCTCTCACCAGCTTAATACTATTGCACACAATAAGCGCAAGGCAATAATGAGTTTGATCGCTAAGGGGCTCAGACTGGAGCCCTGTGGCACAGTTTTCTACCTTAAATTGTGGGATATTTCATGGGCATTGGCTTAATTCTAAACTCAGGTTTTTGCAACCTTGATGTAGTGTCTTGTTGTCTGTCAAAATCATAAGTCAGCGCGTGCTTGTTTGGTTGAAAATATTATAAATTCGAAAGTGTCTGTCTATTAACTTTTCACGCCTTTTAACGGCTGAATGGATTGCGATGAAAGACACACAGGTAGACCATAACCTGGGTTAGAATATAGGATACTTTTTATTCCGGTAGTACGTTCCAGTGGGATAATTTCCGACCACAACGAAAGCGGGCAGAAGGCAGAAGCTTGCAACCAATGATATTCTAAATCATTGCTTGCAACTAACAAAAGTTGAACGTAGAAAGTAAGGATTTCAGCACGCAGCGTTCTGTTGTTGGTCTGCGAACCCCATTGATATATAAAAAACCCGAACCTCTTCCGATAGGATTACTTACACATAAGCTAAGAAAATAAAATTATTATTATTTATTTTATTATTTATGTAGGTACACACAGTAAAATGGATACAGATAGGACATATTAATATTGCTACTGCTCACTAGGTGGGTACTGCTTATTTTTTAAGAAATTTCTTCCGGCAGACCTGCGAAAGGAGAAATGAAAAAGAAATGTAGACAATGTGTGTGAGAACAAGAAGAGAAGAACAGAAGGAGGTAGGTTCGAAATGAGTTTTATTTTAAAAGGCACTCTTTTTCAATGATTCCTCGGCACAATTTTTTTCCACGAGTTTGTTACTCAGCAGCGTTGTCGAGACGTAGCCAGAACGTTACATTACGTTGTCAATCTTAAACAGGAGTGATGATAAAGACAATTATGTAGTTAAATGGCCGACCCTTTTATTTCTTTTGGTGCAAACCCAATAAATGTCAGTCATTTTGATATAATAATAAATGTTTGGCAATCGATAACGTTGCTACTTGCGCCAGGTATTTATTGCACCTAGATATTGGTAGCGGTCGCGTCCTGTAATAAATTCACAATGGCGCTATAAAGTATGATTGTTTTACGAGTATCTGGGCTTCTTCACTCTGTAAATTACATAAGTAGGTACCTAGATTCTCTACCAGTTTAATGATCAGGTTTACGGATTAACATCTCTTTGATTTATGTATGCGTGAAATCATTTTTAGGAAAGATTTTTATTTTGCCCCAAAGACTAGGTAGGTATCCATCCAGGTGAATGGGCAACGTCCATCTAGGTCACACAAAACTAGGAATTCTTTCTTTTCCTTGTGGCACAGTTTTCAGGGTTTGCCACTATAAGGATTATTCCCAATAGTCCCCTCTAGCCCTGTCCTCCGGGGTGACAGCTCGGAATTGTCTTCCCAGTTGTCACGGGGGTGACAATTTGTGCCGACTGTTCCCTTTGAAAACTGACTAAAGTAATTAAGTACCATAGATTTCAGCTTAATTAATGCTTAATATTTTTTTATTGTGACAACTGAGACACAGACTTCCCATTTGTCCCCTCTAGTCAGTTTTCAAAGGGAACAGTCGGCACAAATTGTCACCCCCGTGACACCTGGGAAGACAATTCCCAGCTGTCACCCCGGAGGACAGGGCTAGAGGGGACTATTGGGAATAATCCCACTATAAACTGTAGTTCGCGAAAAAGTGTTGGAAGTCACCTTGGTAACATAGGTTCGTAGATATAGGTAGGTACCGTTCGTAAGATCTGAAAACGTTTAATTTCCTAGTAAAATGTCCGTCTTTCTTCGTAGGTAAAACGTAGGTTATGTACACATACCTAAATGTGTTGTTATGACACCAACGGTACAAGGACTGTCTGTAAATAGCTGCGAATGAAAACTATATTTGCGTAGGCACTGGCTTTGAGGATGTCACTGCACCAAGTGCAGTAATTTCGAAAGCGACATGCTGATGTATTAAAGCGGGCGGCTACACCAGCAGCATGCTCCTCCTGCCAACAGATCTTGTATGACGACAAGTATTAATGCTTCGTGAGCGTAACACCAACATATCGCTTGTCTTATTACGATATATTCATAGCCATTTGGCGCGTTCCTATTATATTTATTATCTAATCTTGGACGAAATTAAACCACAATTAATGTGGGAAGACGTCATAGAAGACAGGGATACAGTTTCCGTAAAATACGTGGAGCAGCCTTGAGTTACATGTGTGGTTGTTACAAATTAGAATTAAAAAGTCACTTTTGGATCACTTTGAAAGAGTAGCTACTGTAACAAGAATACGAGGATCTCAGTATGTTGAGATAGACAGTAGACAATCTGTTTCTAACAGGGGTTAAATCTGTTGACTCATACTCCACAGAACTTCATTTGGATAGATAAGTAGGTAATTCGTTTTAATAAATCAGTTTCACATTCTTAAGCGTTTGTTTCTTTTAGTCTCGTTATGATAGTCGAGACGTTAAGTATATTAGAAAAACCTGTAGGTTAGAATAATATATATATAATACACGTGGATTATAAACAAAATAAGCATTATTGAGGCGTCCAGGTTGTGATGTGAAGCAGGTTGGTCGCGCGGGCTGCGCGGGCGCCGCGCGTCGTCGTGGGCTGCGCTTGGCACGCGCACCGCGCTGAATATCGCTGAAAGCTCCGGCGCGGGGAGAGCCTCGCGCTCACGCCAGTACCCCTCCGACCAGCGATGCTGTGCTGTCTCCGGAAATAGAGTACGTCCGTCGTCTTTACGTGCAGTGTCGCGAACCGCTTGCCGCTGCAGCCAACATTTTAGCCATTGAATCGCGGTTAATAATAGAGTTGTCGTTCAATAATTTATTGCTTTCGTATAGGATTTACTTCACTTCTTTCGGTTTGATCAATTGCAACCGCGATTTAATGGCAACGGTATTGACCCGAGTTGCATTCCTGAGGGGATGCGAGTCGTGTTGAGCCGACGTATTAAGTGGTTTCGCTCATTCAGTGTAGATGTGTACAACGTCCTTAGATCGGCCGAACAGGTGCGCGAGTGTGTGTGCAAATGACTGATAGCCCAGCGTAGCGGGCTTAACTTGAACAACATGTGGAGCAAAGGATTGACGCTATGGAGGATAATGTTGTGCATGTTGTTAGTGGTGTCGGCGTGCGCCGCGACGGTGCGAGGTGAGTCCAGGCCGCTCGCCGAGTGGGAGCCGGCGGCACATCTTCGCTCCCACTCTGCGTCACTACATCGTTGCTATTTTCGGCGTAACTTGCGCTGAAATTATGTAAAAAGCTCACGTATGTGCTCTATTTTTGGCGATAACCTTAGGTGAAGTTTTGTATGACAAAATGATCTAGTGACCGAGTTATTAACAGGTCTTGTCTATTCTCTGCTATGTTTATCAGGCAGATTTGAATGAAGGTAGAGCGCCGGCCGCCTCGCTACATCGCAAAGCTAGATACGTAAATAGAAATACAGGGATTTGTCGTTGTGCGTCGCCATCTTGTGAAAAACGATAGGATCGTGACGACATTATAAAAGTATGACATGGATCTAGGTCACGTCATAACTGCATGTTGCCCTTCATCGTTAGCGTAGGTAATGCCTAAACTTAAGAACTAAGACCCTCTTTAATTCACATTTGTAGACTGTAAACCAATATTTGGTTTGCGTCCAACTAGAGCACCGAGTGTTACCGTTAAATTTAAATTATGCGGTAGCACAGATTATTTACACATTTTTTATCTGCTATGCAATATAAACAGAAGAATTATTTTTCGTTAATAAGATATCCATGTATGTAACCTAGAAACAAGAGAATCTGCCTCTTATATTGCTGAAAAAGTCACAAATGTAGATAGTTACACAAACATCCATGACTGCTAAGAGCAGCCATATTGTAGAAAGCATTCAGTGTGCTATGTAAAGAGACTACACGTAGAGAGTGTCAGCTCCACATGTAAGTCAATGTCAGGCAGCATAGCATGCAACATAAAACACAAACAGCTCTACTTTGTAGAACGACGCACCAAGGCCGGCAATAAACCGCTCGGTGAAAATATCTACTACGTACATAAGAAGATCCAAGACGACTCAAAATATTTCTAATCTCTCTAATTTCCTGTACTTATTCAATTTCTTTATAAATGTTGTAAATGTAGGTAAATGGTTCCCAGACTAAATATTATTGAAATGGTAAGATGAGGGTAGTAATTCCAAAAGTTTCATAATTTTAGTTTGTATCTAGGTACTCATTAGATGTCGGGTCCCTAATTTGAAGGTTAGGTACAGCGTGTAAAGCAGGTACAGCTATGATTTAATAAAGAAATGAAAACTCTATTAATCAACCGATCTAAATAAATAATTGTTTGGATAATGAAACACCAACGGATGGACTCCTTAAAACTAGGAAGAAAGAGCGCAGAAGTTAAGTGTAAGAAATGAAAATGCAGTTGTCCAGGAATGACCAAGAATAGGCAAATAAAATATATAATAGATAGTAGGCTACCTATTAAGAAAGATGAGGAATGAAGGTGATTCACATTTGTAGTATCTACAGCTGGTAATGACGCAAGACCACGTGATGATAAAATTATGATTTGATTTGGTCACAAAACATTCAATGAAGTAGGTATAGAAAAGACTTAAAGATTTTTATCCAGAACATTATGGCGCTAACGATTGCGACAGGCTGAGGAGAGACAGTAGTTTCCAGTTATCGATAAAATAAATACTAATATAAAAAGCAAATCCATACCATTCGAAACATAACGAAGTACAGACGCCAGCACATCAACCTACTACAATCTGTCAAATTTCTTTAATAGATTTTCAACTTTATCACTAAAGCATAAGGTTCAACGTTGATTGGGAAAATTTGACAGTTTCGGGTAGGTTGATGTGCTGGCGTCTGTACCTACGAGCAGAGAAATTTAAACTAGAGGCAGAAAACAGGTTGGTAAAGATCTTGAATAGAATTTTAGACGCAACGTGGATGCGCAAGGTTGACTCACGTTCCTTCTCTAATCCGAAGCGTATTTGACGGACTACATGGGGATTTAGATGCTTAGCTGAATAGTCTAGAAATGTATATGTAGCCAGCCAGTAATTAATAAAAAAATATAAAGGAAAGGATCAATGTTTAATTCATGATAAAGGATGAATTGCAAAGCAAACTGCCGATCGGTAGTTGGATCTCTAGTTCCCTGTAATTGAATGTAGTACAAGTTTTTTTAGAAGTAATATGTTTGTGGCGGTTAAACTGGATTTTAGGTAACGTTATAAATTGTTTTCAGCTGACGACGAAATACCATCTGAGTCACAATGCCGGCCGTACATCGAAAAAGCTCTAAAAGAGCTCGAATCAGGAGATGTGGAACCAGGTACTTAATTTACTACCTAGTTATGTGTAGTCAAAGAATCCCAAGTTTCCCTACACCCGGTGGTCCTTATAGAATAGCATTATTTTAGGAATATTTGGCATAAGAACCAATGAAATGAAATTAATGAAAATTACTTTAGAATCGTCTAATGGTATCTGGGGTAGTAACGTCAACATAATACCTGTACCTATATATTGTTAAATTTTTGACAAAACATAACCAGCCATAAAACAATTTCAACGGTTTTTCTCGAGAATTAACTGTCTGAGGACTTTCTGATGGATCTGTGTAGGTCACAAAAATCAATTTCGACAGTTGAAACAGAAACAAAAATAACGAACAGTGCCAGATTAAAACCTAATAATTATTTATTGGTTTACCAAGGGCATGATTTGTAATTTAAAAATTCGACTAAAATATTCCGTTTCACCGCATCCCTGGTTTAACTCTAAAGTAAACGCTATGAAACGTGACCTCAGCGGAACCAGGAATAATCTCGGATTGACACAAGTTTGCTGGTGTTGAGATGTCGGATCTATTTTAATTGCACGGACGTCGGCGCGTCATCGATATTAACGTCGGCTAAATAATAGATCATCCAGATATTTTTCCATTATAATAAGTGATTGTTCTTATTAATCTAGGTTACGAGCACAGTGTCTAAATCAGCCTAGAGAGTTAGAGGTTCAAATAGTGCACACTGATAGGTACATCAGAATTTCTTAAATCCAAGAAAAATTTGAAATGGTTGGAATAGATCATTCAATACCTAATGACCATGACAGACCGACGGCCGTAAATATGATTGAGCATCGTAGTAGCGTTTCTGTGGACAATAAAAGCATCACACAACTTTGTGATATCCAGGATTTGTAACAAAGTTATTATATTCCAGACATGCGCTGTAATATTATAATGTTGTTTTATAGTCATTGTCCTCTAAAACGTATTGAGGCTGGGCCATCTAAAATTAAACTAGTATTTATAACCACGCAACGTAGAAATTCGCTTGAGAGCGTCAAACTAGAGATGTGACGGACTGTTAATAAGAAATTATGACTTTGAAACGACTGCACGGATAGTCAAGGACGGTCAAAACGGATGAATCGTTACGTAAATCTAGTGTCAGAGAAACTTGCAACCGTGTTTCTGAGGAAAATTATAATAAATTCCGAGAACTGATGGATGTAAAGTAATATCTTTCGGGAACTAGGTTATTGTAGTGAATATTCCTTACGATGTGAGCCTCAATCCAAACACGAGTCGAGAGTAGTGAAGATAATGACGCATGTACAGCATGCATCATTAGTAACACTGTTAGTTGACGTTATGCAAAAATATAATATACCTAATATAATTTTTCGATATTTTTGGCCATAGGTATACCTACATTTGTATCAAAGCAAATACTAACAAACAATAACGTTTAAAAAGGTTTCCTATAAGAACAATACATTATGTTCACAGATTCTGCCGAAAAAAACGACAGTAATGAAGTGAGTGTCGACGACGGGGACGGTAACGAAGTTGATTCAGCTGAAAGTGGTGGGGAAGCAACTGATAGTGGAGAAGACGATGCGCCATCAGTTGAAATAGCAGACGAACCCTATGTGCCCCAAGCATCCGTCGAGGATTTACAAGCTGAATCTGACTCAGGAGAAGCCGCGGCAGAAAACACAGACGGGGACAGCAACGAACAACAGGCTGGTGATGCAGACAGCAAAGAAGCATCTGCTGATGAAGAAGCAGCAAACCAAGGTGAGCATCAGTAATAGTATTTTGCTAGTACAAGTCAAATAACCTCTTTAAAAAAGAGCAAATAAAAGTTTTGTTAAATCAATTAACTACAGTAAAACTTCTAAATTTTAGAAAGTGAAGAAGCAGAAGACGAGGCCAAGGGTGAAAGTAACGAAAAATCCCAAGAAGGATCCGAAGAAGACAGCAAAGAAGTAAAGGAAGAAGACAGTAAAGAAACCGATGCTAGTCAAGAATCAGCAGATGATGATGACAAGTCTGCTGAAGCCGCAGACGCGTCCGACGAAAATAAAGACGATGATGACAAGACAAAAGAAGATGACGATGGATCTCAAGAAAAGGCTGACGAATCTCAAGAAGACACAGACAGTAAACAAGACGACTCTAAAGAAGATAAAGATGATGAATCCGAAGAAGGAAAAGCTGACGATGAGTCCGGAGAGCAAGAAACATCGGTAGAGGACAAAGATGAATCTAAAGAAGACAAAGATGAAACTGCCGAAGACAAAGATGATTCAGGAGAAGAAAAAGAAGAGTCTGGAGAAGAGAAAGCCGATTCTGGAGAAGAAACATCGGAAACAGCGGACGACAAAGATTCAGTAGAAGAGAAAGGAGAATCTGACGAAAAAGAAGAAGCGTCTGTCGAGGAAGCTGAAGGAGGGGTAGAAGAGGAGTCTGCTGCAGATAGCAAGGAGGAAGGAGATGGGGACAAGTCCGAGGAAGCCTCTGAGGCTGGCGAGGAGGAAACTGAGGCTACAGATGAAGAAGCTTCGGAGGAAGAAGGAGCGCCCGAGGAAGATTTATTAATTGTAAGTAAAAGAAAGAAAAATGCTTTATTGGCATTAGAACAAAAAAACACCTTAAAACTATACAAAAAATGAAAGGCAATGAACAAGCATTACATGATTGCTTTTACGAATCTTTACACACTTGCAAGAATATAGAGATTAATCCATAATTTCTAGGCAACATGAAACACAATAAGTATGGGTCTACTAATGGAAAATTCAATGGTTCGAACATTTGTTTTCCCTTTTTTACCACTGCGTAAGTTCGTGGTTAAACTGCACCATATATTTATTTTCATTTATTTTTCACTTTATAAAATATCACGATTGTTGATACTCTATTCACATAACAATCTAGCCTATTAGCTAATAATTAATTTAAATGTAACTTAAACTGCTAAGTAACTAAAGAATTATATAAAATTAAGAAATCGACTGCAGATGTATTTTCTTTTCGACGATATTTTTTTTTATACATTTATAATAGGTAATGTTAGATTTAATTAAAATTTGCATTTTCCTCATTCCAGACCATTGATATTCCCAAAAACTTAAGATCACGTGACCATATCACCAAAATCCTAAGACTAGATGAAGACGCGAGTGAAGATGAGTTAACCGTTGAAAAATCTGCCGATATTGTACTCAGAGATTTGAAGAGGTTATACGAGAACTCCATCAAACCATTAGAAGGTCTTTACAAGTACAGGGATCTAAGTAACAGACATTTCGGCGACCCTGAGATCTTCTCAAAGCCTTTGGTACTCTTCATGGGTCCCTGGAGCGGTGGAAAATCTAGCATCTTGAACTACTTGACTGGGCTTGAATTCACTGAATGGGCTCTTAGAACTGGTAAAGTGTTTGAATTTCTAAAATAACATACAGAATATTCTTGAAAATATCGTATATAACTTTTCTTTTTGTATTTTAGGGGCGGAACCATCACCTGCATATTTCAACATTCTTATGCACGGTAAAGAACCAGAAGTGTTAGATGGCACTCAGTTGGCAGCTGACTGGACTTTCTCGGGACTTCAGAAATTCGGTCAAGGTCTGGAAGAGCGTCTGAGAGGCTTGAAATATCCCAGCAAAATATTAGAAAAGGTACGTATAAACAATTACGTACTTGAAGAAGAGAGTGTTTTTAAATTTAAATGGTTAAATGGAACTTTCGGTGTTGGCAGAAATTAACGAAAATATGTGAATTGCGAACACTACGTCATGCTGGAACAAATGCCATTCGTTTTCGTAGGCTTCTTAAACATAAAGATAATGAGGAAAATGTTGTTGAGGAGAGAATCATATGTCTAAATGTGTATTTTCAGGTGAACATCGTAGAAATTCCCGGAATATTGGAAGTAAGGAAGCAGGTGTCTCGAGTGTTCCCCTTCAACGACGCCTGCCAGTGGTTCATCGACCGCGCCGACATCATCTTCCTAGTGTACGATCCTTCCAAACTGGACGTAGGTCCCGAGACAGAAGCTATACTCGACCAACTCAAAGGCAGGGAGTCTCAGGTAAATATCAAATCTAAAATAATAGCAAGAAATGGTAGACCAAGCTCAGCCTGACCTTAAAAATGGGATGCATATAGAACGGATTTATGGACACGTAGAAACAGCTAAAGGAGAACGTAATGCCTATTGTAAATTTAGTCCCATGCCAATAGACAGAGGAACTACGTCTGCATAACCTGCATGCCAGCATTCGTCCCATAGTATCGAGTATGAGTGAGTACTTTATATGTCATCGCGTGATGCTCAATTCGGCCCAGGTGCCAGGTATATTTTGATCGACAAAGGAATGAATTGTTGGGATGCGTCAGATCGTTTAAGTAACGTTTATAAATAGGTGCAATTATTTGATAAGATCTAATTATAACTTTCTAAATAAAATTTTATGTAATTTTCCGTAACTAAACACGACGGCATCTATAAAAACTCGTAACTTTTTTATTCTTGGGTTCAAATTCAACACCCAAGTCCAATTCCAAAGTTATATAATTTTTTTTAATTTTAAATTTTCAACGAAGTATTTTAAAATCTAAGTTATACATTGATAGTTGATGATGACGGGTCAAGAACAAATATCGGTAATTACTTACTTTCAAAGCATTCACCATTTCAATTAAGCTCAATTTTCAATCCCCCTCTAGACACGTATCCTGCTGAACAAGGCCGACACGGTGAAGCCGGAGGAGCTGATGCGCGTGCAATCCGCGTTGATCTGGAACATTTCGCCGCTGATGAGCTCTGCGCAGCCACCGGTCATGTACACCTCATCGCTGTGGTCGATGCCATACGAGGCAGGCGCGCCCGTGCGACTGCTGCAAGCCCAGGAGAGGGAGCTCCTGAGAGACTTGCGGCACGCCATTGACAAGCGCATTGAGAATAAGATTGCAAGCGCTAGGAGATTCGCTGTAAGTAGACATGTTTGTTAATCGCGTTAATGTATAAGAAAGGAAGGTTTAAATTTAGTCACGATTGAAGATGATGTGGGATTTGAAAGATAGGCACCTAAAATGGTAGCTACTACAACAAACACTGAAGTTGATAGCATTCCATTTTTTATCGTAGCTATTCGTTATTGAGATAAAGGAGATGAATCCCTCTATGAATGCAGCAGACGATAGTATAAACTGTAAAATGTTAGGCTTGATTATCTTTAAAATGTGTCCTTGACTTTTTTTCTCACGGTTGCACTATATGTAACAGGTACGCGTCAGGAACCACGCGAAGATGGTTGACTGTTACCTGACAACGTATTACAACCACAAGACGATATTCGGCAACAGGAAGATCATCGCTGACGCCATCATTGAAAATCCTCAGAACTACCACATCTATGAGGGTCTCAGCACACTCACGAATATTTCCAGGTATGTATTGGCTATAGTCCCTAACAGAGCAAATCTAGTTTGCGAGTTTGTGCTCTATTCTCCGTTTATCTTTTAAGTGCTATATTGGTCGTGAATTCGTGATTGTCCTCAAGTGCAAATGATCGTAAGATAAGGATCTTAGGATGCCTCAGACTTTCTCCTATATTAGGCATTCGCCTCAATTATTTTTCTTACCTATATTGTATAGACGAATTGCATTTTATTTTTAGTTTTTATATTGGTGCCCAAAAAATAACAATTCACTCAATTTGAAACCACCTTTCAGCAGCGAGCTTGTTTTGAAACGTAACATAACATTATGAATTCATATAAATTACGTGTTTCCAGGTACGACCTGCCCGACCCCGAGACGTACCGGGACTTCTTCCGGTTGAATCCCCTGTTCGAGTTCCAGCAGCTGTCGGCGACGTGCACGTACTTCCGGGGCTGCCCCATCACGCGGCTCGACGTCGCCATCGCTTACGACCTGCCCGAGCTCGTCGGCAAGTACAAGAAGATGGTGGAGACCGCCACGCCGCAGGGCATGCCCAAGAGTTGATGCCTCCGCGAACGAACGAACCCTACACCACACTACACACCCGCTTTTTAATATTAGCCAATTGGATTGGACATTTATTTTGGGCACATTTTGCATTTCTTCATCTAATCGGGCATCAAATCACTACCTAGTTATTTTTCGTTACATCGCATTTCTGTATTTATCTGTAATTTATTTTGCTTAATACTCGCTTGTTCCTGTTTTTGAGATGAATGATGTCGTATCGTATGTTTTGTTGTGATTTTCTTCGTGCGTTTATTAGTGGTGATGATAGAAAATGCAAGACAACTTCCAATCCTAATTATCAAGGTGTTTTTTATACATGTCTCAAAAATGCAATAAATTACTAGTCATTATTGATGAAGTTTGTTAGTTATTCTTGTATCTATTCTAAGGTATGTAAATGTAGGTATTCCTACTACTAGGTCTATATAATAAATCCCGTATTTGAGCGGTGTTTGCCGTTATTATTTCTTTGTTAGTTATTAATGAGACACAATGTGACTATGTATTTAAGTAAAAAATAAATAAAAATCATTGGTGTTTTATTTTCTCGTCATGAAATGATTTCCTTATTTTTTTGTGTGCTATCTTGGATGAAGCAAATTAAAGATTCGTTTTAATGAAAACAGATGTTATGGCGGAGGCCTGAGTTGCAGTAGAATCATCATTAAGGAGAGTATCTACCGATACTTTGTTACTAATTGCGATGCAGGCTCTTCAAATTGGATGATTTAATCATTTCTTTTAAACATGCCATCTCGGGCTATGAAGTAACGATAATTTGTATGTACTTGTACTATTTGTGTGCTCGTTCGCTCGAAAATATCTTATTCCAAGATCTTTGGCCCATTCAACCATGAGGATCTTGATCGTTTTTTTTATTTGGCAACACATTCCGAGCTTTGTACGGTCTCTTTTTCCTCTATGGCATAGAGGAAAAATTGGTCTCTGCTGTCTCTGGTTCTGAACCAGAGACAGCAGAGACCAATTTTTCCAATGAACCAGTGGTTCATTACTGACACTTGAGTCTTGACAGCTGTGGTTGACAGTAGAATCGCAAAGTAGAATTGAATAGAAATTTGTTGAACACAGCTTCTGTTGGGTCGTTTTGAAATAATTACACATATTAAAAAAAACCTACAACGGTTGTGTTGATAAATACATAATTCCCTTATAGACATCTGAACAAATAGTTATGCACACAGACTTGGCACCCCATTTACACACCGATGAATGCAATGTTTTTATACGAAAGTTGATGGACTGTCACACCGAGGTAGGTAAGAAGTAAAAACTTTAATTGCATAACAAATTAATTATTGTATGTGACAATATACACATTTGTCGCAATTATGTGTTGATTATGTTATATAACTCACGGATTCTGATATCTGATAATGATAATAACCTAAATTATACGAAGCACGCCAATTAATGTTTTTATTTTTAAACTCCCATAATAATATGTTTGTTATTTTGTTTCAAAGAATAATCTAAAAGGACTATTTATATAGAATGTGATTTTTGTTCCAGCATCCATTTAGAAAGTTTATGGGATATTGCAACGATTATGACCGGGATATGAGAAAGTGTTTGAAAGCAGAGCGCATTGCACGACAGACAGCTAATTTGGAAGATTCCCGTAAACGCCACGCGGAAATCCGGGCGCGAATACTAGCACAAGAGCGCGCTAACCAAGCCAGTTAAAATAACCAAACTGCACATAAAACATAGCATTTATTTTTGTTACGATGGAGGCCAACATACTAGATTCAATACCAGATCTAAACAACTTAAAGACATTCACAGAGAGATATTTTAGTAAGAGATATATTACAGATGTTGATGGGATAAAGAACAATGATATTATGATAATGTTCCACTCTAATAGGATTGCTCTCTTGAGCCTGGCACCAAGTCATTTCTTTTTCAGTAAAAATGAAGAGTACAAAGTGAATTATACTGTAGGAAAAGTAGACAGATTGAAGAATTCCGTCAGGGGCAAGAGTAAGAAGGGCGGTCAGCAATTAGGTCCCAAGTCCGTCATTTGCACAATAGAGTTTAAAGATGGAACAGCTTTTCAGATACCTTGTTGTATGAAAGGGACGTTAATTGAAGTAAATGAAGAATTAGTTAATCAGCCCAAGCTCCTGAAGGAATTGCCTGATGCTGATGGTTATATTGCTATTATTTTATCAAGTATTGCTATTTCTGAAGCCACTAAGAGTGAATTGTTAACTCATGAAGAGTATTTAAAAGTATTGGATAGTTGTGAAATAAATGATTAGAATAGACTTTTAAAGTAATTGTTGTTTTATTTTTACTACAACCTCCAAGGGCAAATAGTTAACATTTGCATTAAAATTGTAGTAAGATAGGCGCTTTCCAAATTATACTGGCAGAGACAAGTTTTAAGGTGCAACTAGTCGATTTTTTTTAATAAAAATTTCGGGAGAGTATTACTCTGCTTGTTGACATTGTGCATCCAAAGTTAAACATGATATTGTTTTGTCTTATTATTAATTTTGTCTGTATGGAAACAATAGTAAAATAAAAAGTTATGACTATGAGCCAACAAAAATTTATTTTTAGGGTTTCGTACCTAAAAAGGATAAAACGGAACCCTTATAGGATCACTTTGTTGTCCGTCCGTCTGTCAAGACCGTTTTTCTCAGGAACGCGTGGAGGTATCAAACTGAAATTTATATCAAATACTCAAGTGTACTGTCCCTTAGAGCTGTGAAAAAATCAAACTTCTAAGCCAACGCAATCAAAAGATACAGCTGTTTATGCTGCAAATTTTCGACACTCGCAAGGGAAACAAAACCGACAGGGTACTCCCCGTGAACTCAGAATCTTGAAATTTGGCACGAAGCAACGTCTTATAGCACAGATAAAGGGAAAATTACGAAAACCGTAAATTTTTAGTTACATCATAATATAATAAAAATATTTTTGAAAATTTTAAAGTTACCACTTCTTTTCTCATGAACGCGTAGAGGTATTAAATTGAAATTAATATCAAATACTTAGGTCTATAATACCTTTAAGCTGTAATAAAATCAAACTTCTATGTCAACGCAATCAAAAGAAACGGCAATTTAAGCCGCATATTTTCAAACTCGCAAGGGAATCAAAACCTAAAGGGTACTTCCAGTCGACCTAGAATCTTGAAATTTGGCATGAAGCAATGTTTTATAGCACACATAAAGGGAAAATTCCGAAAACCTTAAATCTTTATACGGAACCCTCGGTGCGCGAGTCCGACTCGCACTTGGCCGGTTTTTTTCTTGCTATTTTGGGTGTAGGTAAATAAGTAATAAAATAACTTTAAAATCTTCAAAACAAAGTCGGTACCTACCGACAAAGCTTAGTTATCGAAGAGTTCCATAAACTTTATTTGTACCTACTTAATTGATTTATTCAGTAGTTTTTTTATAAAACTCGATTTTCAAAAGCAATTTTCGAATTGTTTTACGCGCCTTTTTGTTCGGAACAGTTTTTCAGTGCGTGAGGACTAGACATGCGTGCAGACTAGCGTCTAACTTCTCATCACCGATATTATCTCTGTCGGACACGAAGCCAGGTGAGACAGCGTGCTTTTTGGCCATGACCACCAGTGAGTTCGAGCTCGCGACTAGTTCCACCTTAAGGGCAATTATCTTTGGTCACCTACTATTTAATTGTAGTAGGTACTAGAGGTTTAAGTCAGTAATGGTACGGCTGCATTGTCGAGATAGCTCGAACTACACTTCGCGCGCTCTCTGTTGTACGCACGACATATCAAGCTATACATTTCCAGTATAAGCTGATTTCTTACGTTACGGTACGAAAAACCCAAGGCGAGGTCAGCCTAAACTGGAAAAAGTGGAGTTCGCGGTATCGCAATAATGTAGCCGGAGCATAAAGGTCGATTCTCACAGCACACTATTGCCCTTTTTCTTGTCCAGAAGCAAAGAAACAAAAGTGCATTCCAACGTTCGCACGAGTTATGCGGGTAGATCCCCTGAACCCCCCTTCACCCCCTCGATCCCCTGCTAGTTCTTCTTGTTTTAATCTCTGTCTTATCCGCTATAAACTTTCTCATTCCGGTCTGGTGAGCCGTCAACGTATTTTGGTAAGCTATGTAAAACTTTTAGGGTTCATTTCAATGCCCTTCGACTCTGCGTCAGTATGAATCGACCCTAATAGCCCTTGATCATGCTCTGGCGGAGGGTTTCTGTGACGATTTATCGACTAGAGATATGCCTCAGTATGGTTCATCCCATCAGTCGAACCATAGTGCTCATTATAAAAAGCAAAACAAAGGCTGATGGTAATGACACAATCACACAAACCTATACCTAATGGAGCAATATCTATTTATCATTAGCTCACAATTTATTTTTCGATAGCGTAAAATGTCCCCAATAAACACTTACTCCCACTACCGATGGAACACTACATAATTACTTATCATGACTTTACCGATTGACCGCTGACCTTTTCTTATAACCACTATAGATATTGTTTGGTCAGATGTAATCATATATTTGAAAGAGTTTGGACTGTGAAAATGTGTTCAATAGCAATTAGCCGAGTTCTGTTCGTTCCAAGACTTGTAGTTCCTAAGCAAATAGCCGGGACAGTATCCTCGCGGTGGTATAGTGATGAATCTAAAGCAACGAAGACGCCACTGTACAATTTACACACGAAATATGGAGGTAAAGTGGTTGATTTCGCCGGATTTCTCCTGCCAGTACAATATTCGGACCTGAGTCTATCTGAATCACACTTGTTCACAAGAAAAAGTGCTTCGATTTTCGATGTGTCTCACATGCTTCAGACAAACGTACGTGGTAAGGATTGCTTGTCTTGGTTCGAGTCAATATGTCCAGTCGATTTGAAAGGAATGAAGGATGGCTCTAGTTCCCTCACCGTGTTTTTGAACGACAAAGGTGGAATTATCGACGACTTGATTGTAACAAAAGTGAATGCAGAGACTTTGTACGTTGTCTCCAACGCTGGGCGATTGGAAGTAGATAAGCAGCACATGAAAGAAACATCGGAAATATTTCGTAAACAAGGCAATGATGTTAATGTTGAGTTCTTAGAGACTAGCCAGAGAGCCCTGATTGCGTTACAAGGGCCTAAAGCAGCGTCAGCTTTACAGAATCTTACCGACATACCAGTTGCAGATTTAATGTTTATGACGTCAAGATTGGGCAAAGTTGCAGGAGTTGATTGCCGTGTAACTCGATGCGGATACACTGGTGAAGATGGCGTGGAGATATCAATACCCGCGGCAAAAGCGGAAGATGTTACGGAGGCTTTACTGCAGTCTAGTGACGTCAAACTTGCAGGTCTCGGTGCAAGAGACTCTTTGCGTCTGGAAGCTGGACTATGCCTTTACGGCAACGACATCGACGAAAGTGTTACCCCAGTTGAGGCGAACTTAACATGGTTGATTGCCAAACGAAGGCGCACCGATGACAACTTCCCGGGATCATCTATAATTCTGCGTCAAATTAAAGAGGGTGTTGCTAAGAGGAGAGTAGGTGTCAGATTGGAAACCGGACCACCGGCAAGGAAAGGCGCAGTCTTGAAGGACGCGAAGACTTCAGAAACTGTAGGCGCTGTAACCAGCGGATGTCCAGCTCCTTCACTTGGCGGCAATGTTGCCATGGGTTATGTCAGTGAAGCCCTGAAGAAGGCAGGCACTGAACTGTTCGTTAACATAAGAGGCAAAGATGTCCCCTGTGTTGTTGCCAAAATGCCTTTTGTCCCTTCAAAATACTACATAAAAAAATAAAAAGCTAATTTACAAAATGATACTTTTATTTACAAAACTTTTTACATAACAGATATAATGCTCCATTCTATAAAATATAATTCCGTTACTCAACCTACTTTCAAGAGCTTTAACGAAAACAATTCTAATTAATATTATATAGGTACTATTTAACACAATAATAATTGAAAATTAACATTAAATTTAATATAACAAGACTTTTTCTTAATAAAAGGCCATAGATATGAACAGGTACACATGACGTCACACATCAAGATTAACATTTCCAGTATACGCTGACTTCGCATTGTGTAGGCTTTGAGCGGCCGCGTTCACATGGCGCTGTCCTGTACGATATTTTATGTTGAAAATTTTGGGCTCACATGTCAACAACCCAAGGTTCATATGGTTAATAACAAATGCAGTATAAATGCCATGACATGTGATCCCAAAATTATACAGTAAAATATCGTACTGATCGTCGCTGTGTACGCCTAACAGGTCAGCTTGTCCTGTAAGGCCCACTGGCACCACAAATCACTAAACTCGTTTACCGTTCAAAACATTTAACGATAAACAAATTTAAATCGTCGTTCTGTCTGTGTCATCTTCAAACGATTTACATAAACAGAACGATGTTTTAAATAAGTTTAGCGCTAAATGCATTTAGTGATTTGTAATGTAATTGTGTCAAACCTATAGCTTGATGTGTTGTCGTGCGTACACACCTATTTACCTGAAGTATTCACATTTCAAATAATCATACAAGTAAAACTGGACATGTCACAAGGAATGTGAGATATTTTTGCACTTTATCGTGTAATACTGTTTCTCATTTAATTATTCTACAATGTACTTAACTATCACAGGGACAATTCACTATATGGTTAATGGAATGATCTGGTTATCTAAATTTAATTCATTGAAAAAAATATTCTATGAAATTATTCTATTTGGGGCTTGAGCGATTGTCATAGTGTAAACGCAGTCTTAACGTTACATATCAGTTCTCCTTGAGAGATATGCCTTGCATTACCCTTTTTAAAACTTTTTATAATACTTTTAAATACATTCTACATTAAGTACAAATACTGGGGCCTTCAATTGTTTTACTTTTAGTTTTAACCAGTCGTTTAGTTGTGACAGTTACTTGCAGTCGGCGCGGTGCAGTCCGCCATCACTTGTAATCTTTCAAATAATCCCAAAAGTTGGACTGCGTCAATCGCGTCCAATCATCGTTGAGCTTATTTATCTTATCTGTATACTGAAAATAAAATAATACTTTGATTTTTCAAGTCTTAGCCAATAATTTCTTACCTCAAACAAACGTTTAGTTTCGGTACTGATCTTATAAAAACTTATTAGCATTTTCGCATTTGAGAATAGCTTTTCTTTGCTCACCTTCTTGCGAATCCAACCCCTTTTATTTAAAGAGGCTTTTTTTAGCTAGACAACTGAGATTTGTGTGCGGATGGGTTATTTTTAAAAGCTTTTTCATATTATTTACCACAAGGAAAATAAATAAGGAAGAGAGCAAGTACAAAAGCTTTGTTTGCCTCGTAAGAAATCTCTTCTAGTAGACTTGCGATAGTAGAGTTGAAAACATTCTATTATAACATCAACTGGCTACCTCATCATAAATCTTGCCTTTTCTCAACTTCATTGGGGGTCAGTCCTATTACGGTTAAAAAGATAGATCCCTGTGACTGACAGACGGACAGTCATATGGCGAAGGCTTAGTCATAGTGTTCCATTGGCAACCTTTGGGCATGTCACTCTAAAACTGAGGTTTTGAAATAGGTGTCAAAATGATGGGGGAGGGGTTTTGAAGATTATTATATGTAGCCTGGCATACCTACTGTCCGCCATTTTGGCGGCCGCGCATGAAACCTATGGTCGATAGCTGAAATCGATGCCAACAGAAAATGTAACATAATCAGCCTATAACATTCCCACTGCTGGGACACAGGCCTCTTCTCTGTGAGAGGGGCACAAAACATAATACACACATCAACACGGTCTAGGGATATTTCATACTCAATTAAATAACTCGAAAAGTACTGGCCGCATTGGAATCTTTTATACACCGATTTGTTTGTAATTTATCTCAGACTAATTCCAAATTTAAATTTTTGAAAATTATTTTGTTTCGGTGGCAAAAAATGTCTTGATGTATAGGAGAGGGAATTTTCATTTGTGCGAAATTTAGAAAACAATACGAATTACGTTTAGTTACAGTTTTTTTTCATTTTTAAACGAAAGACAAAGTTAAAATTGAGGTATTGTAGCCATGCAACGCCGACATTTGACGAGGGCGGAGATGTTACGAGCTGTGGGAATGCTGGAAGCTGGATCTGTTCAGCGTAATGTTGCTGAGGCCATAGGGACCCATCAAAATGTAATTTCAAGATTGTGGACACGCTATCGTGCCACAGGTGAAGTAGCGGAGAGGCACCGGGGGCCAAGTCGCATCACTACCCCCAGACAAGACCGATTTTTGCAAATTACTGCGCGAGCACAACCAAATGCAACGGCGACTCAATTGGTCCAAAGGCTGCGAGTGGAACACCAAGTGCTTGTGAGTGACCAAACTGTAAGAAGGCGACTGCATGAAAGCAATCTACGCTCTCGTAGACCACTCCGGGTCCCACCTTTACGGAGAGGCAATCGTGGACGACGATTAGAATGGGTTCGGAACCACGTGGACTGGGGCCGTGAGCAATGGTCCAATGTGCTGTTCACGGATGAATCCAGGTTCGGCTTCCATCCAGATTCACGAAGGACGCGTGTTTGGCGAGTTCCTGGACGATGGAGCCGTCTCCAGAACCCTCAGGAAGTTCACCCATACCAAGGAGGAACAATTATGGTTTGGGCAGGAATTCGTCTTGGAGGACGGACGGATCTCGTTTGGGTGCGGGGCAATATGATGGCAGAACGATACGTCCAACAGGTGCTGGGGCCCGTAATCTTGCCCCACAGAACACAAATGGGGCAAGATTTCCTGCTCATGCACGACAATGCCCGGGCACACACGGCGAGAACGGTAGCAGCTTGGTTACATACACATAATGTTAGGGCCTTAGACTGGCCTGCTCAATCGCCAGATCTAAATCCCATTGAGCATGCGTGGGATATGCTGCAAAGAAGAGCTCTGAAGGAAGTTCCTGAAAATCTGGCTACAGAAGATCAACTTTTTGCGCACCTCAGAAGGACATGGGACAATATTCCGCAGCAAGACATTGACAACCTTGTTCTGAGCATGCCGAATCGTTGCCGATGTGTTATGAACATCATGGGCGCTGTCTCAGACTACTAACTTCAAGTTTATAAACACAAATTAAATGATTTTTCTATTTTTTTCAGTTTTTACTCACACATTAAAAGTTCATTCATATACGATTTCCGTCTATGCTTCATTTTTTTTCCATAAAATCCTGAAATTTTAATCTAAGTACCTTAACCATTATTAAAAAATGGTAGAATATTAAATAACGTATCTTTTAAATATATACATGTCATATAAATAATTAACACATTGATAGTAATTCGCTTTTTTAAAAATATCCCTAGACCGTGTCACAGTAGACAGATACGAACAGTACGGAAACTACGTACAAACGGTCGCAACGGCACACTCACACAGACGCGCGCATCTACGGTACTCCTAAGCGATGGTCGGGGTACTCTCAGTCACGGGTGCCGTGTTGGAACGAATAATCGTGTATTTAATTTATTCCTTGCGCCACCAATCGTCCATCTTTTTAATAAAAACTGTTTGAACTCGACTTCTTCAAAACCGGAGCTTTCCTTTTTTAAACTCCCTGCTGATCTTGAAAGGTAAGAATGATTTATTGTTATAATCGATATCGAATAATGGCTCGTGCGATCATGCACCGACGTGAATTTATTTGTAAATCAAAGATGGCGGCTGCTAAAATTTTTTTCGTCATGGGTGTCGTAGGTAGTTAAAGAGGTTGCCAAAATCGTTAGTGAGGTCAAAATCTAAATCCAAGATGGCGGCTGTGTTTTCTATTTATTTGTCATGGGTGTCGTTTTCATAGTTTTCGAGGGTGCTAAAGCCGATAGTGAGGTCAAAATCTAAATCCAAGATGGCGGCTGTGAAATTTTTCCATTTATTTGTCATGGGTGTCGTTTTCATAGTTTTCGAGGGTGCTAAAGCCGATAGTGAGGTCAAAATCTAAATCCAAGATGGCGGCTGTGAAATTTTTCCATTTATTTGTCATGGGTGTCATTTTCATAGTTTTCGTGGGTGCTAAAACCGATAGTGAGGTTAAAATCTAAATCTAAGATGGCGGCTGTGAAATTTTTCTATTTATTTGTCATGGGTGTCGTTTTCATAGTTTTCGAGGGTGCTAAAGGCGATAGTGAAGTCAAAATGCGCGTCGCTCGACCGATGCCTAGTTTAACCCTGCACCTTACCGTTTCAATTCGAGAATGGGTGTAATAGTAATTAAAGAAAACAATATTTAAAAAAATATATCTCTATTATTCGAAAGATAATAAGTCAGATTCTAACCGCACACCACGTTAAAAACTTCGTTACAATAAAACACATCAATTTTACAGACATTAAGAGTGACAACCCTAACGCTCCAATGAGTCGTAGGTATTTATTTCAACAAATAGGCCTAGTTTCCATACTGTTCATATTTATACTGTGACCGTGTTGATGTGTGTAGAACCAATAAAGCGTCACGTTTCCGAGATATTACCATTCAAAGTTGATCACGTGACATCCATATTTGTTTGAACTTGCATACATCTTCTTGCATAACAAATAATCACTTTGAATGTTTAAAATAATCATAGTAAAGAAGTAGAGTAGGTACGCCACGACCCTTCGAAGCCCTTTTTTGTAAGCAACCTAGAACACATCCTACTAATCACACTAATATTATAAAGGCAAAAGTTTGTGAGGATGGATGGATCTTTGATACTCTTTCACGCAAAAACGACTGAACGGATTTGGATGAAATTTGGCACACAGTTAATAATCAGGATTAACACATCGGATACTTTTTATCCCGATATGACCACAGGATCGACACTTATGCGGGTGAAACCGCGGGGCGCTGCTAGTTTTGATTTCATTAACTTACATCGGTCTGCTGCGAGCTCTGCGGCTGCACACGTTTTCCTTTCCTCTCCTCCTCCAGCCTAAGGTTGATATAATAACTCAACTGATTCTGCAACTTTACGAATATCTTCCTGTACTCGTCCTGTATTCTATTCATTTCGTTGTTTATATGACAATCTTTTTTCGACACATAGTCCTAAAAAATAAATCAATGTTTAACAACCCATCACATCTGTGAATGTCGTGATGGCCCAATGGTTGAGGCCTCGCCTCTCATTCAAGAGGTTGTGGGTTTAAATCCGGGCAAGTACTTGTACTGTGACTTTTTCAATTCATACACTAGCTTCTGCCCGCGGCTTTGTCTGCGTGGATGTGGATTTCATGGGTTTTAATTTTTGGAGATTAGCGGGAACAAACACACAGAGCAATTTGATTCATTTGTATAGATAAGTCTGAAATCGCCAACCTATCTTGAGCAAGCGTGATGATCAATTCTCGTGTCATCTTTGTATGAGGAGACACGAGGCCTTTGCCGAGGCGTTTGCAGTGGGACAATAATAGGCTGGTATTATTATTTTAACACACCTGTGATCTTCGTCCAACCAGTCTTACCAAGGGGTATCGTATTACCTAGTAACTGGGTTGTGGAGGTCAGATAGGCAGTCGCTCCATGTATAATACTGGTATTCAGCTGCATCCGGTTAGACTGGAAGCCGATCCTAACATAGTTGGGAAAACGCTAGGCAGATGATGATGATGATCTGTGATCTTCGTCAGTCAATTAATTTAAACTTTGTATTAATTACTAATCCAATCTATTATTGTCCCACAGCGCGTCAGAAAGGGTCTCATACATTTAGAGGAAAAGCCGATATTTTTTATAAACGAAACTCTGTACCTTATAAGTTAAAATAGTCTTCTTAGCATTCCTGTACTTTTCTTGAATTATCTTATGTTCCGACTGTAACTTCTCATACTTCTGATCAAGTTCAGCCAGTTTAGAATGTAGTTCTGCTGCCTTCGCTTTCATCGCCATAAATTCCTTAGTGGCTGAACTACTTTTTTGTTTAAATCTTTCTCTTTCGTAGTTCAGAACTTCCTCTAACGTCTCAGCTTGCAATGCTTTCTCTTTGTACTTCTCGGCTTTTTGCTTCCATTCCAAAATCGTTTTGGACTGGTCTGAAAGCGTGTTATACTGGTCCTTGGCTTTCTGACATTCTTCACGCAACACATTATGTTCTTTAATAAGTTCTGATATTTCATTCTCTTTTGCTTCAAGTATTTGTGTTACTTTTGACCTCTCTTCGAGTATGAAATTTTTCAAAGCATCAACTTCCTTTGCTTTTCTTTCGAGGAGGTCTTTTATTTTTGTGACAGTTTCCATTTGTTCGTTCTCAATCTCTTTGATTTTTCTCGCGCAGTTCATTTCAACGGTTTTCATTTCTAACGTGAACTTTTCGGCAATTTGATCTCTAATGGCTTTCTCTTTCATCATTAGAGCAGTCTGTAAAAAATATTAATGGATCAATATAATATTTACATTTCAAAAAACATTCTAGAAATACAGGTTGTTGTAAGCTTTCAATAACAGCTAAAAGCCTATTTCGCGCAATAGAAAGTCAACGAAATTACGAGCTGCTCGATGCTGGACTGATCCGAGCTAGGTGTGTGAGTGCCTTCCGTAGGCTCCTCCGTGTTGGTTCCTAAACTGCGTTGTTCAACAACCGTTACAAACCTTGGCAGCGAGTGCGTCATCACAGTTCTGTACGAGCTGCTCGATGCTGGACTGATCCGAGCTCGGCGTGTAAGTACGTTCCGTTGGCTCCTCCGTGTTGGTTCCTAGACTGCGTTGTTCAACAACCGTTACGAACCTTGGCAGCGAGCGCGTCGTCACAGTTCTGTACGAGCTGCTCGATGCTGGACTGATCCGAGCTTGGTGTGTGAATCCGTTCCATTTGCTCCTCTGTGTTGGTTCCAATGCTACGTTGTTCGCGTAGTTTGTTGAAACGGTCTATGATGTATTGTTGGAAAAACTCCGCTTTGGTTTTTAGCTCCTTCATTAAAGTTTCGTTGCTTTCTTGTGCCGCTGGTATGACAAAACAAGAACAGTATTTAGGCAAACATTCTAAATACACCTAATTTATTTCCAGATGGTAACATTTTGTGGTTATGTAAAAATAAATGGTGAACTCACCTAACTTAATAGTGCATTTGCTAAGTTGATCATCCAAGTATTTGATATGCTTTATATTCTTTTCACACTGTGCACACGGCTCCCTCTCTTTTCGCATTGCAGACTTTTCATCTGTCAAACAAAAATAAATAATGTTGTATAAAATAAAAACAAAAGAATATTTAATCTATCAATAGTATAAAACAACGTCGGTTTTCGTGTCTGTCTGTTTGTTCTCTTAGTTCTTAACTACACAATGGATTTTGATGTGGTTTTCAACATCATTAACACCTTATGGCGCGGTAACGGCTGTAACCGCATTTTAAAAGTTCATGGAATGACAGTACGGCGACAGCCGTATAATTTGGCACTGTCTTTACGTCAAACACAGCTACCGCAGTGTAAAATTTATTTGCTTACATAATCAGCCTATAACGTTCCCACTGCTGGGACACAGGCCTCCTCTCTGTGAGAGGGAGTGGGCCGTAATCCACCACGCGGGCCCAGTGCGGGTTGGTGGTAAAATTTATTTGCTTACCCCCTTACTAATAAACGTATTACATCAGTTGAATAGTTACACACCGATTACTCTCTTTCAGTCGTCAGTAATTTGACTATTGAAAGAAGAAGACAAAGCGTTGTGTAACTATACAGACGCTATACAACGTTTATTGATAGGTAAGGGGGTTATTGTATAGACTTTATGCTTAAAGCAATAAGGCTGAGATCACTTTGATTTACTGTAAAAAACAAGTGGTGTACCGGTGTACGTGCTCTCAATGTGTGATTGTGTGCCATACCCACACATAAACAGATTTCATCCACAACGCTATATACCGATACGGTTGTAGCCGTCTAGCGCCCTAGGTAAACGATTTAATTTTCCGTGATATTGTTGATACGATTGTGATTTTGTACGAAAAATTCTACTGTCTTTCCCTAATAAAGGACCACGCCGGAAAGTGTTAAGAGAATATATTCCAGAAGGATTATATGTAGTGTTTAGCACATAAATATTTAACAATCTTGATGTTTTGACAAGTCGCCACATAAGTACATAGCACCTGTATGACGCAGGGGCGGGTCGGTAGTTTATGTACTAAAACAAAAACGTGTGAAACATACCTTGTAAGTACTTATCAAGCTTTTCAGTGAACTCCCTCTGCTTATCAGTAAACTCTCTTTGCAACTCCGATATTCTCTTGTTAGCTCTCTCCAACTCATCTTTTGAATTACTCAAGTCCGACGTCAATTTCTCTATCTGCTGTTTTTGCTTCTCCAATCTCTCCACATAGTCTTTCTCTTGTGATTTGTAAAGTTCCTTTTCTTTTTGTATTTTTGATTGCAAGTCTTTTAATTCCCTTGATACTGTATCGCGAGAGCAACATGCCTGTAAATAATTTAAAAAAAGTACTTATTACCAGCAGTATCAGACTCGGTTTTTATGGACCTGCCAATAGACAGAACAAAAAAAAAGATAGCACGACTGCTGAGCGTGAGGTCCTGATTTCGATTCCCAGGTCGGGTAAAATGTTACTGAGTTTTCTCATTAGGAATAAAAAAAAACAATGATGTAATTAAAAAAAAAACTGGCCAAATGGAAGTGAAGAGGAGTATTCCTTTCAGATTTTTTTAAATTGCTGAATGGGCCCTCTCTTGACCTCGATCACGCCTGATGGAAAGCGATGGATGAGGTCTATGATGGAACGAGCGTGTCCAGAAGATGCCTAAGGCACTGGAACTCCCACGCATCAATGAAACACAGCAGGCTGCTTGACGCCGGACTCCGGTGGGAGGGTGGTCGCAAACCAGGCGGGCGTCAGCCCTACCACCGCCACCGCAAGGGAAGAATTGGCCAGTCGAATAAGGTGTTGGGTGTGACTGTCCAGGATGCGCCGAGCGCTCGGTTCAGTTGAGTAACTGGCGGAACAAACTGCGCTACACGAGGAGGCATCCCAAATGCGCCTAAAGAACCATTTAAGACAAAAATCTTACCTAGATTTTTCTCTTAAATGGTTCTTTCCTTAATACCTGTAGATATAAAGTCTTGAGCTCCCCATTCTCCTTGAGCGTGTCCTTGAGCTGTCCGCTGTAACGTTCTAGTTCGCGCAACAAGTCCGCGTTCGCTTCCTGCACGATGGACGCGCGGCTGCCTTTCTCAGACTTTAGCTTGTCGTAGTCTAACTCTAGTTGAGTGTATTTGAGATCCAACTGTGGAAACGGGTTAAATATATGATTTTGTAGAAGATAACCTTGTGATTTTTTATTGAATCTTTACTTAGTATGTGTTTAGAAAGTTAGTGAACATCTGGCCAAATAAGGTTATTACCAAACTACACTATAAGTTTGGTAAGCGGGGGATCACGTCTCACGGTGAGATTGACCACCGTTGATTGCTGAGTAGTCACTGCTTCTACTTAGGTGTGCGAGGAAACTAACACCGTAAGGGCTATTCTTGCTTGCAGCGCTCGGCCGCTATAGTAACGCTTGCTAACAGATGTGGTCATCGTGTGCACGGGATTTTGTTTTCAAATTGGGCAGATGCAAGTTTCGAAACTTACATCTATACACAGTAAGGGCTATTCTTGCTTGCAGCACTCGGCCACTATAGTAACGCTTGCTAACAGATGTGGTCATCGTGTGCACGGGATCTTGTTTTCAAATTGCATAATATTATATCAACTCAGTAAAACATAAATCAGTAGCTTTCAACACTTTCTTTTGGCCAAGTTGAATATTGGCAAAAAAATTACCGCAATATACTACGATCAAATAAACAATTTTAGTTTTAGCCCTAACAAAACAAAAAACAATGGATCTTTCATTTCAAAAGAATGAATACTCAACTTACATTCTTCAGTTCACTCCTGACTTCCTCAAGCTCCGATTGCAGAGCTTCATTCTGTTGTTTATAGCTCTCCAACAGATCATTGTCAGAGTTACTACCGAGAAGTTCCAGCTTGTTTTGTAACACTGCCACGCGAGAGTTCAGCTGCATCTCTAGGCCTTTCTGCTCTTCTATTTTTGCTCTGAGATCTAACTCTTGCTTGCGATGCTGTTCTATTTTCTTATCTCTAAAATTAATAAAATAAGGATTAATTAATTACATTGAAAATAAAGAAGCTTTAAACAAATATAAGGTAGGACGCCCTCAGGCTTTTTCTTTTTTGTGGATGGGAAATCATCAAGTGACCCTTCCCGCTCTGGGTGGAGCGGAAGGGAGTGTCAGACTCTTACTGACTAAAATCCACCAGTGTTCCTTCCTTAGCCCTTTATGTTCCGGGGTAGCAGTAACCTTTTCAGACAATCCCGGAACCCGGCAGGCTTCGGCCCTAACAAGCCCCTCAGGCTAGGTGGAGTGACAATCTTCAGAGGGTGACTGGTAGCAGTTAAGTGACAGTAGACGATCATCGAGGCTGAGTTAAATGGGGTGCGATTGGAGAGCCAACCAGCCCTAGATTGCTAATGCCGACGATGTTGATAAATATAAACATGGAAGCTTTCATTGCCTTCCTATTAAAGTTTAAGTATGTTTTAATAATAGTCACTGTAGGACTGTATATTCGTTACCTTTTGCTGATATCTTCTTGCAACGACGATAATTTTTGCATCTGTATTTTGTATCGACTCAAAACTTCTTTGAGTGTTGACAATTTCCCTGGCGAAGGGGGTTCACCTAAAAAAAACATAATTAATGGACTACCATAGTGACATATGTAAATGGTTTGGTTACGTCATTATTCCTCGCAATGTTAATTTCGATAGGTAGGGAAAATGTTTTTTATTTAACCGGTTGAATGCCGTAATTACAGACACAATTAAAAAGCCATTGTGTCTCGCGTGGATCTACGTTCCGGCATACGAAAGGTTAAATAATCTTTTTAGTAACCTACCAAGATACATATTGTCTGGTAAAGACTCCATTAAAATCTGATGTAGTGTTTTCCTCCAATGTTCATATTCCTTCTGAGTTCCGGCCAATTTGTTCCTGAATAGGACTAACTCATGTGCAGTCAATTCTAGCTTGGACTGTAATAGAAAAACATATTTTACTTTTCTGTAACTTATACTTTATATAACGCTAAAAGTTACATGCAGAACAGTCTTTAGAGTGAAGGCACCATAAAAAATCTAGAAAGTTTAAAATTGTCATAAAAATCATATCATATTCTATCAAGCAGAGTAGCTTTTGATTCTATGTGCCCGGTTTAATTAGAATATTATGACTTTGAGGTCTACATTAATATAGTCTGCCTACCAAACATACAAAGAACATCTTAAAATATTTTTATAACTGATCAACTTACGCCCAGCTCCTTCACTTGTTCCCTCGCCGCATTTCTCTCAGTGGTCAGTTGAGACACCTTCTCTTTGAGCCGTGAAGTCTCTCCATTGACGAGCCTACTCTGTGCCGCCTCTAATTCGCTAGCTAACCTGTTAATAGTCGCCCCTTTCTCTATCAAAATTTCTTCCTTCTCTCTATCTTTCTCCTTACACCGTCGTTCTAATGTCTTTATTTCATTGTCCTGTGGATATGAACATTTTAATTAAAGGAAAGTTTTGATTAAATAAGTACACGAATATTTGAAGAGTTCAATAGATACTTACTTTATCGTCTAGTCTACTTTTCGCTTTGGTCAAATCGTTTTCTAACCTTTCCACTTCATCGCGATGCCTGAAAATGAGAGAGCTTCTTTATAACACATACTCTGTTTTGAACCGTAATTTATGTGTGAATCAGGCATTAAATAAAAAAATCATCCAAACATATTTAAATAAACATACCTATCTTGCTGTTCTCTAAATATGGCATCAGTATCATGTGTGTGTGCAACCTGCAAGTAACATACAAATCGTTTTTTTAACAACTTATCATAAAACATTAGCATAATCAGCCTATAACATTCCCACTGCTGGGACACAGACCTCCTCTCAGTGAGAGGGAGTGGGCCGTAATCCACCACGCGGGCGCAGTGCGCGTTGGTTGCGGGAACAGGGCGGGTTGGTAAAACATTATACAGGATTTATCAAGCAGACTAAAAATAGCGGGCGAAACTTCCCAGAGGTAATGGGTTATGGATATCTAATCTAATCATGATAAAATAATTACCAATATTCTATTGCTGGTAGAAAAAGCAGTCGCCTCTGTACCTCATTTTGCATAAAGTTAAATAAACTAGTTGCGCTCCCACGATTCGCACGGGATCGAGACTTATACAGACTCGATCCCCTGGAAATATCGGGATGAAAAAAGCCTATGTCCTAATCCAGGTCATGGTCTATCTATGTACCAAATTTCATTTAAATCTGTTCAGTCGTTTTAGCGTGAAAGCGTAACAAACAAACATACAAAAAATCTAATTTTTTCTCTTTATAATATTAGTTTAGATAAATATTTTCTTTACCAAATAAAGCTATATTTTACCTGTAAAGTATGAAGCCTTTGCTGTACTTCCTGCAGGCTAATATTAGCAGAGCGGAGTTCCATTTTGAGCTGCTCCTTTTCCTGGTCACTCTCCACCAACTTGTCAGTCAGATTCGTGACTTGCTGTTCCAGCTCTATCAACTTGTGCTTGCTTGACGCTGAAAACATATTATATTGAAGAAATGACGAAAAAAGTGCTTGCAGAAGTTGAATCTAGCATTCTGGCAGATAATGTTATAGTCACTAAGTATGGCAAAAAGATTCAAGATTGGAATTTGACTGTACACAGGTCTCTGTCTGTCTAGACATAGCCTATTTTCATATACAATTCTGTATGTTTTTCCACCATCACAAAATATCATCTACACTGAGGGAACAAGGTTGATTTTGCAATAACAAACAGGCGAGCATGCAGCTGTCTGTGCAATGCCATTGCAAACTAACACCAATACTACAAGCAAAAAGGTTGACATTATGTAGTTTAGTTACCAAGCAAGTGATGAGCTTCTTGCAGGGACAATTCTGCCTTATCCCTGTCGTTGATAGCAGCAGCAAGGCGAGCGCGAAGACTGTCTATTTCTGTGTCTAGCTTCTGCATCTGACTGGCTAACTGCTGACATTCTTTGACACGGATCTGTTCAACGAAAATGAAACTATAATTGGCATTTATTGTGAAAACAACAGTAAAAATTATTCTTTAACCACCATATTTACAAATGAAGGAATGAGAAAAATGTTGAGAGGAAAGTTTTTAGTATGAATGTGGATGGCTGTAAGAGTAAGAGAAGACCAAGAAACAGTGAATGGACTGTGTGAAAGTGACTGTGTGACGAGATGAATAGCAAAGTATGGAAGAAGAAAAAATGGGGTACACTACAATAATACGAAAAACTTTATTCCGAAAGTCACAAATACGAATTTCAGAATACCGATTTTCATAATTCCGAATGGTTCAAAATTCCTTTTATAAAAACTCCGATTTATCATTCATCCTATTTTAATAATTCCGAAATTTCAATATCCCTAACGTTTATAATTACTATTCTCAAAATACCGAGTTTCAATAGATCGAATAACAAAAAGTCCGACTTAATGATAATTCGAAACATCAAAAATACGAATTCCGATTATTAAAATACCGATTAATTAGAATTCCGAAATAATAACGCTTTGTAAAACTGAATAGCAAGACAAATAAAGACATATTTCCAATTGTAAGAATATAGATGGCACAAAACCAACAATAGAGCCCCTATTTCTGTGTAAAGGGTTTAAAGTAACCTAACCAAACCGAACCTCGGGGTGCCCTTCGCTCGTTCTTGCATCCTATCTCGACGGAGCCCCGCGTCGCGGGGCCCCTATTTCTGTGTAAAGGGTTTAACGTAACCTAACCAAACCGAACCTCGGGGTGCCCTTCGCTCGCTCTTGCATCCTACGTCGTCTATTACGTTCGTTGAGTTCGGGTGCGGTAACGGTAACGGAAATAATTCGGAGTATTGAAAATCGGAATGTCGTTTTTCGGACCGAGAACCCATCCAGCATTTGATTCTTCGAATATATGAAAATCGGAAAACAAACAAGTCGCATTTATGACTTTCGGTAAAATAAATTTCGTGATTTTTAATAATAGACATTATGATTCTTAGGTATTATGAAATTCGGACTTTTGAAAATCGGATCGAAATTCGGAGTAAAATATTTCGGAGTATTTGGGTGTTCCCGAAAAAATGTTGCACTAACCCCAAATAAATTGGGATAAGAGCAAAAGAATGACCATGATAATTTACAAATAGAAGAACAACAAAATTGTGCCCAGCAATCCATGGTCATAAATGAAAGGCAGATACTGTTTTTTTTTTCTTGGAAATTGAGCTGGTGTCTACTACTCTGCCAGCATCACGTTGAGTGAGACATTGGTTTAGTGGCGGGCCATCCAACTATATGCTGGACTCAACATGGCTTGTCTTTTATTTGACAGTGGTTTTGTGACGGTCCTTATAAAGTATGTACTTACATCATACATAACTTTGAGTTGCTCGTTGTTCATAAATTCTTGTCTGTCACAGTTGTTGATGCCATTCATGTGACCTGAAAAAAACAAATTTTTTACAATAATATTTTAGTAATTCAAATATAATAGGTATCATGTGTCCACACTAAGTATTAGTATATCTTTTGCATCATACAGGTATAAGGTATTAGTAGTTGTTATTACATTTGTTTTCAATACATCTTCTCCCTTCTATGTTATGGGTTTGGTTTCCGCACTTAGTCCTTCAAATAGACCATTGTGCGTCATATTCCCCGTTACTAATAAACCTACTATATCAGATGAATAGTTACACACCAATTTCTCTCTTTCAGTCGTGATTTTCGAGAGAAGAAGATAAATCGTTGTGTAACTATACAGACCCTATACAATGTTTACTAGTGGTTTTATGTTTATTCAAATAAATAACAATATGTTCAAGTAAGAAAATACTATGTCAGTCTAGTTTTAATATCTAATAGCCAGCCAAATTAATTTAATCAATTTAAAAATCCATAGAAGGATTGGAACAGGTGAAATATGGGTGTACTTTAAAAAATGTTTGGTTTTAATATTTTAGCGCCTTGTATTTTCTTTAAATTCATGTAATTTGGTTATCATTTAATTGTGCTATTGTGTTTTGAGCTATTTCTTTTGCATACACTAAATAAATTATTTTATGTGTGTGGTGAAGGTGGCTGGGGTAGACTTGATGCGGAAGGCGGAGAACAGGGTGTTGTGGCGCAGCCTGAGAGAGGCCTATGTCCAGCAGCAGACTGCATACTAAGGCTGAGTTGATTGGTTGATTGATGTGTGTGTTAAAAAGATAAGTTAGTAGTGTACCTCTATAATCCTGTTGAAAATAATGGTTTTGTCCATCACCGGCACCATAAGGGCTGAACTGTGCCTTCAAGACTTCCTCCTGGTGTCTCATATGACCTATGTGGTTCTTAGGAGTCTCACAGTAAAGCTTGGGTGACTCAGAGCCATGTTGGTTCTCTTTCAAGTGATTGAGGGACTCCACATATGTTGGAGGCAACCCTGTCCTTCCTTGTTGGACTGTGGAATTAGAAAATAAAATATGTGAATTAGTAAATTTTCGTAATTATTAGTAAAAAAACATTAATTTCATTAGGATGTGTAAAGGGTAATTCAATCTTATGGAGGCCCCTAAGACGACCCACTGACCTAAAACCGAGTAGTAGTAGCAAAACATAGGTATGATGGTCGGTGGATCGTCTTAATGATAAACAAAAATAACTTACCACCATTACTCTGACCTGGGTCCAATGTGTAGTTGCCACTGCTGTTTACTGAGCTCGCTTCATCATCATCCAACAGGTCGTCAAACGCATTAGCGAGCTTATGCTTCAACTACAACAAGAAACATTGAAATTTGTTTCATGTCATGAAAACTTATGTCTTACATTGTCAACAGTTACTCTCTTCGTTTTTTGTATACAAGTTATTAAGTTCCAAGTCTCATATTTACCTCCTCATTCCGACGTTTCTGGTCCTCAAGTTCTTCCTGTTCTTCAAGCCTATCTTGAGCACTATTGTTTATGTGGATACTCGCGGCGCCTTGAAACAAACTCATTCCGGGGCCATCCATATCGGATATTTAACGCCACACAATACGAGGCAGTGTACAATTATCACTAAAACACATAAGACTACAGTTTATTGCTTTATGATCAACAACAGTAGCAATAAACTCCTTTACAGCGTGTGTTACGTAGATTTTTTGTAAAATAATAACCAAACCAAAACAAGTTTTTGAAAATCGTTCACCAATGTTACCAGCTGTGAATGCGTAGGGTAGAAATCCTTTATAAATTGACAGGTTTTTTCTACTATGTGGTTATTTCAACTGCCCCCTTATTCACAAACACTCGATATGCTTCCGTATCGTATCGAACATTAATCATTGTTATCGTAGGAGTCTTCTCAACGCTGTTCACAAGTCCAAAACCCGAAAATTTTGCCAGTTTAAATCAAATAGACGCCCGCTATTCGTCCAACAGCTATTTGCTGTTGAGGGGCAGTCAAATCAGGTTATCGAAATGTCAGGTTTTCGATACGATAGCCTGTCGTATGGTTGTGAATCAGGGCTCTGGTCCAAAATAATTGTGTAGTGTATGAGTGATAGCGAATGTTGAACTGCATGATTTTTTTAAATTTTATTTTGGACACACGTTAGGTTTCATACAGAATTATGCAGAAAAGTTCAAGAGTCAAAAGAATGCCGAATGCAAGAGCGAGCGAAGCGAGCTTGCAAATTTTAAGATATTGTGTAAATTATCTAATGCTTTTTGCAAACCATATTAAATATTTTTTGTAAAAAATATTTATGGCTTATCCGTGTAAGGTGGAACCTATAAAACTCTCTTGTGCTGAAAAGGGCGCAGAGGGCAATTAGGCTTTAACCCACGCGCATGGTTTAATTCAACTGCCTCATTCTACTCACTCAACTGTAACTCATTCTATATGATATGCCGAATGTCAGGTCATGACTGTAGGGTCAAAATTTATATTTAAAAAACATTACTTCGGAGGCATCTGGATAACAAAACCAATAAAAAGCAGCTTGGTGCAGTTGTTTGCCCTGGTGTACCTTGCAGAACAGCTTCCGCTAGTAGGCAGTTCGACGCAGTAAGCTAGAGAAAGTATAATTTTTTTATTTAGTCTACATTGTCCCACTGCTGAGTAAAGGTCTCCCCCAAATCTTTCCATGCATCCTTTTTTAGCTCCACCTTGCTATACGCGTCTAGGCGGTCTAGGTCGTCATCTCGCCGCCTCTTCCTGGGCCGGCCTCAGCGGCGGCGCGCGGCGTCGTCCATGCTCGGGTCATGTGGAGACTGTTGCATAGTGACCGCTGACGTGAGTACGTGACCCGCCCAACCCAATTTCAGTTTGGCAGCTTTTTTGCCTGCGTCGAGGAACCCCGTTTTGTATAATGCAGTCAACAAAACCATTTATATTTACAGCAACTAAACGAGAGGTGAATCATAAATAAGTAAGTATGTTTAGACTTTTTACAATAAATAATTTGTATTTGATATTTTCCTTTCTTTAAATACCTGTAAATAAGTAATTGGTTGCAAACTTTAAATTATGCTCAAACTACAAAAAAGTAAAATATACAATTTTAGTCTGAATATTTCTTGGGGAGACAAAACTTCCATAAGTTTTTTGTGAAATCTTTATAGATTCCTACCACTCAATATTACACTATATACTATCTTGGCAACATTCTCTGATAGTAGCACAGTTTGATATGTATTCGACTGAAAGACTTGTATCTATGGTCATGAATAAAATTATTTAAAAAAAAAACACAGTTTGACACGTAGCCAATTGGGTTGCCAATAAGTAATATTTCCCATTTTCAAACTTATTACATAATTTGTTTTCAAGTCAATACTTGTTATCCCGGTGTACAATAAGTATGGCTGTAGGTATGACATGGGGAAAACGCAGGATGTGATACTTAAAATATTACTTTTAGCTTGGTTACAAAGTATTATTTTTTAATGAATTAAGTAGACACATTGATTTCAGGTTAGGAATGTATCTGTAGTGTGTATGTATTTCTTCCCATTATGCTTCGATTAATTCGGTGTCAGGTCAGCATAGCTATTCACAACCATCCGATACGCTTCCGTGGTAAATCAAATATTAATCGAAGGAGTCCTCAAAACGTTGCTCGCAAATCTTTGGCGGAAAAGTGGCGTAGTATTATTTTATTTCACATAATACGGGCCGGCCGGGAGTCTCTAGCTAGCAATGAGCTGCTGTCAGATGTTGGAATCCTAAAGATTCTTTTGATGCTTATATAGAAAGAACAATTCCATATAATATTTTGACTTTTGTCTCTGGTATTCGGTGTAATTCTACTTACAAGGTGAAAAAATCTCCTCATCTATACAACATGGGGTTAAATTAACCCCAGAGACATCGGTATCTACTTATTTATTTTACCATTTATGTACACACATATACATATAAGCAGACAAGAAAAAACAGAACAGAAAAATAGGTACAAAGGTGATGCTTATTTCATAAGAAATCTCTTCCAACATACCTGCGATAGGACAAGAAATAAAGAGATGTAGACAGCGTGTTAAAGAGTAAAGGAGACAAAAAAAAAACATAAAACCTAAAAAACAATTCACTATAAAACTAAAAAAATAATACAAGAATATACTTACACACAAATAAACATACATACTTCAAAAATAAATAACACTAGAATGTAAATAAAAATACATACACAACTATGATAGGGTGGAGAGATAGTGTTCTTTCACTCTTCTTTTAAAAACTGCAACAGTTTGGCAGTCCCTAATTGCAGGCCGTAGTGTATTCCACAGCCGCACCGCGTGCACTGTGAAGGAGTAGGAGTAGAAGTCAGTGGAGTGGGGAGGGGACTTAAGGAGCTTTTTAAGATGCGACCTGCAAGGCGCATCTGAAGGACGGGCGTAGGAAAAACGCTCCCGCAGATAGGAAGGTGTTTTAGGATTGTGATGGAGATTAATTAGCAGACACAATATCCGAGATTACTACTAAATAAATAAATAAAAAACTTTAAATGAGCGTATCAAATTAACATTTATTATTAAAAAAAAAAAAACCTAAAATCACATAAGCTTTCCATAAAATCAGCCAAGTATCATTAAAAGTGCCTTGTATGCCGAACTGCGAAGGTCAACTTAAGGCGAATGGGTAGTTGTAGCCCGCGAAATTCAATTTTTCTTACGTTTTTTGCAATTTTCAGGTCAGTGTCAGGTTGTATCTTGATCAAAATATGATTCGCGACAATAACAGGTACGTATTTACAGAATTATAATAATTAGAATCATTAATACATCTTTCTAAGTTAGATTTCTACCGTTAAGAACAAATCTCGTATGGAAAAGTGTTGGTGGTAGAAATCTAACTTAAACAGATGTATTAATGATTCTGATGATTATAATTTTGTGAATACGTACCTGTTATAGTCGCGAATCAAATTTTCATCAAGATACAACCTGACACTGACCTGAAAATTGCAAAAAACGTAAGAAAAATTGAATTTCGCGGGCTACAACTACCCATTCACCTTAATTGGTATTGGGGAGTTACTATTACGATACTTGACAACACAGAATTGTGTCTGTCATTCTTGTCTATGGTCATGAATAAAAATTATTAAAAAAAAATCTGTCATTCTTGTTGATTTTTGTGTTTATTTTGACTTAACTTTTATAGGTTATAAAAATATAAATAATTAGAAAATTAAACGAAATTGAAAAACTATTGTGTGTGCTATTAAGAAGAACAAGAACAACTTCTGTTTCATTTAAAATGTCGTTTCGTCCAGTGACACACGTTCTTTTTGATATGGATGGTTTGATATTGAGTAAGTTGTTTTGTAGTACTTATGTATTTACTTCCATAATGTCCCCAATATTTACCTATTTTGATCAACTTTAGCTCCTTGTACTTTGCAACAAAAAGGTTTAATTGATATCCATTAGCAAGAGTCTTACAGGATTAACATCTAGTAAGACAATTATTTTTTATATGACGTTACCACGACCTTGACTTGCTATGCTTAATTGCTTACGGATGCCGGTTTCATTCCCGCAAGTTCTTGATATCTGTATGGCCTAATGACACCTAAATGTATCTGGTTTGCGCATAAGAGCATAGATCCTACTGACAAAGCAATCTGTGTTGTGGCCACAATGCAATGCTGGTGATTCATTTGAGCTCTTAAATACAGATTAACTCGGTAATCTAGTTAGGAGAGCAGCGATTCACCCAACAATCTGTTGTTCCCACACCATGTAAAACACCTATCCTCCCTCTGGATGCGGGAAGCGCAGAACCGGTCAGTGGAGGAGCTTGGGGGAGGCCTATGTCCAGCAGTGGAAGTGTTTCGGCTGAAATGTTGATGATGGCACCATGTAATTAATAATGCATACTTTTAAGTCCCTCATGTACTTACCTAAATAGTAATAGTACATAGTAAAGTTAGTCAGAAGCCCGAAAGGCTGACAACCAGTCTTACCAAGGGGTATTGTATTACCCAGCAACTGGGTTATGGAGGTCAGATAGGCAATCACTCCATGTAAAATACTGCTATTCAGCTGCATCTGGTTAGACTGGAAACCGACCCCAACATAGTTGGGAAAAGGCTAGGCAGATGATGATGTACTAAATAAATTATATTATTTGTGAGGTAGACAAAACTATCATACTTTTATTACATTTATAGATACAGAAGAGTTGTACACAGTGGCATTTCAAAACATTTTGTCAAAATATGGAAAAAGTTACAGTTTTGACTTGAAACTCAAACTAATGGGGCTGCAAGCGCATGAGACGGCCAAAATGGTGATATCTGCGCTAGATTTGCCAATGAGCATTGAACAATTTCTTGAGGAAAGTAAAAAACAATTTGAAATGTTATTTCCTGATACACAACTAATGCCAGGTAAACTGTATAATAATAAATGTTACAATAAGAAATTTCTATTAGCTGCCTCTTAACACAATCATTAATTTATAGGAGCAAAGCGGCTGATAGAACATTTTCACAATAATAATGTTCCAATTGGACTTGCAACAAGTTCAAGCATAGAATCCTATAAATTGAAAGTAGATAAACATCACAAAGAGTTGTTCGCCCTATTTCCATACAAGACATTTGGCTCATCAGATCCTGAAGTTAAGAATGGGAAACCTCATCCAGATATATTTTTGGTTTCTGCTAAAAAATTCCCAGAGAAACCAAAGCTGGAACAGGTAAAACTTTACTACATTAATAGTTGAAACTAATTAAGTTTTGAATGTAGAAGTCATTGAAACATCCTGCCTGTTTTAACGCAAGGGTTAGGGAGAGGTCTATCTATAGTTCGCAACCACATTTCATAAGTTATAGAAGTATGGAATCAAATTATTTGCTAACAAAAATTTACTGTTCATGATAAAATTAAAACATCTTTTATGCTTAAACAAAGTTTAAATTCATTCATTAATTCAGATAAAATTCAATCTCATGAATATTTTTTAGTGTCTCGTCTTTGAGGATGCAGTAAATGGAGTGTTGGCAGCCAAGGCTGCAGGCATGCAAGTTGTAATGGTACCAGACCCAAGAACACCTCAGAATTTGAGGGTTGATGCTACTCTTGTGATCAACACTTTGCTTGACTTTAAACCTGAGCTCTTTGGTTTACCACCATTCAAGTCATAGAAATATTGTAATTTTGGTTTTTGTCTACCTCTTAAATGAGATTTTTATTTAGGATCAAGGTGCTTTAATTTTTTTTTATTATTTTTGTTCTTTTTAATATTATATACAATAGTTACCAGACTAATGTTGTACAAAAAAAATTATTCGTTAGTTTAAAATAATCCTATTTCCTAGTAACAAATATTCAACAGGCTGTTACAGTCTGCAGTACTAGATAAATATATTACATGCAATTTGCAATCACACTATTATCTGTGTATGTGAAATGTATTTGCATAGTGAAATAAAGAGCCTAGTGTAAGCCTGTAAATTAAAATTGCACATGCATAGAATGTAACATACATACAAGTGTTTAGGCATAATACACAAAAAGTTTGTACAAACTACTACCTACTGTTGTTATCGATATAATTTGTATATTAATAGTAACGGAAACTACAAATGCTGTAACTGTGATTTTAATTACAACCTACGCATTAGTTATATAAAGTCTTGGACAGGCTTTGAAGATAAGATATAAATTGACATAACAACATCTTCTAGTCAAATGGCATTACTAAGGAAGCCATATAGTGTAGATTGTATTGAAATAAAACAAGATTTATATTCATTATTACTGTCATTATTTATGTCTGCAGAAACATAATAAAAAAAAAATGTTTAAACCAGTGACACATGTTTTGTTTGATATGGATGGTTTATTATTAAGTAAGTTTAAAATCATAAATATTCATTTTTGTCTTACAACCATTTGGACAGTTTCATTATCAATATTTCAATTTTCAGATACGGAAGACCTGTATACTGTAGGGTTTCAGCAAGTGGCTTCCCGGTTCGGCAAAGAGTTTACATTTGCGCTAAAGAGCAAGATTATGGGTCAGCAGAGCAAGGAGTTTGCGGGGACCATAATCAATGACCTTGGTTTACCAATGAGCGTTGAAGAGTTTTTAAGTGAAACGCGCGAAATCTTCGATGAAATTTTTCCGCAGTGTAAGATTATGCCTGGTAAGTGTTCATTAATTAATTACCTATATATTATTGACTTATTTTGACGACTTCACTAAGTTCACAAGCATTGTTGAAGTTTACCTACCTACTCACCTACTAAGCATGTATATACACATAACATTTATTTGCGTTAGGGGATGCCTCCACGAGCGAGAGAATCACGGCGATATTATCGTCGTGACACGTATTTCTATACACTCTCTTATGCCCGGGCCACACTAACGGGAAACGCCGATAATTATCGCGATGACGGGCGTGCGGGGGCGCGTTAATCGTAGGTGCAGCCAATGGGCCACAACTTATCGCGATAATTATAATCGACGTTTCCTGTTTAGTGTGGCCCCGGCATTAAGAACGTAGCGACATTAGCGACATTCATTATATCTACGATACTTCTTTTTCTTTTCGTTAGCCTTACAACAAATAGGCAAACACCTCCCATTTCTTCTCCCAAACCTCTACGCTCTTTTACACCTATTCATGTCATAATATTCTAATTTACAGGGGTTGAAAAACTGATTCGTCATCTCCACGACAACCACGTCAGCATAGGATTAGCGACAAGCAGCAGCAAGGAGTCCTACGATCTGAAGACTGTCAACCATCAAGAGCTGTTTGACCTGTTCCCGTGCAAAACTTGGGGCACGTCGGATCCTGACGTGAAGAAAGGAAAACCATTCCCAGATATATTCTTTGTTGCAGCCAACAAGTTCCCTGATAAACCAGCGCCTGAGAAGGTACATTACTTACTTCATTTTTTATTACTTTTTGGGAGTTTTAGGTGGTAGGTACCTATAAACCGCAACCGCACGCCTAACGTATAAAAACTTTTTTGGAAGTAGGTGGTTTTTCTTGTATTTTTTTTTCGCTTTATTGTTGTACAGACGCCAGCCCATCAAGCTACTGCAATCTGTCAAATTTCTTTAATAGATTTTCAACTTTATTGCTAAAGCATAAGGTTCAAAGTTGATTGGGAAAATTTGACAGTTTCGGGTAGCTTGATGTGCTGGTGTCTGTACATACCCAACACAAATTCATTTAACACTACTTGCAATGTAAATATCAATGACAGGAAGATATTAGGTAACATATCATCAATATAAACTAAGTGGAAAAAAAAATCGTATTATTGAAGCTAACTCAAAAACTACCCAAGCAAAGTTAATCAAATTTATATGGGACCGAGCCTGAGGCATACCTTATCCATTAAAAAAAGAATTTTGCAAATCCGTCTATATATGACGGAGTTATGCCCGAACATACATAAAAAAGTGACATTGTCAGTGGCAGCGCTTTTATTTCGTAGCAGTAAGAACAGTTTTCGTACTTCAAGTGGTACTTGTGACCGTAACTCCTAATGCTACTTCTTCTACATTGTTGCGGTAACGCGAACCGACGAACTTCACTTCGTGCCCTCTCTCGCACACCGCTCGACGCCTCGCTGTACAACAGAGAGCGCGCGAAGCGTAGTTCTCGTTACTGCGATAATGTAGCCGTAGTCTCAAAATATTTAACTTTATAAAAGCTAAAAGATTAGTTAGCTATCAAGATTACAAAATCTAGTAAAATAATTTGATATTCGTTTCCAGATTTTGATCTTTGTTCGTTACCGAGTCCAGCTGCACACCAAAATCACGATGATTGATAACTTTGTGAATAACACCACAATAACACTATTAGCAAGTCGATAATTGAAATGTATGATAATTTTTTTAGTACAGATTATTGTAAGAGACTATCAAGATCACATTGGAATTCAAATTCGTTGGAGTAAAAGTATTTTAAAATAACATAAAACTCTTGTTTTTTTTTCTAGTGTTTGGTGTTCGAGGATTCTATCAACGGCGTGAGAGCTGCGCGTGCGGCCGGTATGCAGGTCGTCATGGTACCCGACCCTCGCCTGGATCGCTCACGAACAACAGAAGCCACGCTCGTATTAGACTCTGTTGAAGACTTCAGGCCAGAACTGTTCGGATTACCACCTTACAAGAAAAATGATTAGAAGAGAATTTCGTTCGTCAATTTTAAAAATAGTAGTGAGCTTAAAAACAAATTAATGGATAGGTACAAAGTACCTACATTGATTATATTATTTATATTAGTTTATTTTAGTCTTTACTTATTCAGGTGCTATTTAAGGCGATGTTATATAAGTCATGGATATTTATGTAAATTATTGTAAATAGTAATAAAACAACATAATGGTGCTGTGAAGTTTTGTATTTTGATTTAAATATGACTAGACTTATGAGGTCAATGTTTAACACATTCAGGTACTGTAGAGGTGTAATACTGCCTGTATTATTACCTATGGTGTAAATCTCATTCAGATCATTTGAAAAACATTAAATGTTTATCAAACAGTTTTGCTTAACACCAAAAAAAAAAATAACATAAGTACTTAACAGTCCTCCAGACTGTATTTCGGCCATAGCGACCAATCGCAACTGAGACTAGCCTTCGGCACGAAAGATATTATAGTGCACAAGTGTGTGCGCAGACACAGGTGCACTTCCTCTAACATAAGTACTACTTAGGTAGTGGATACTAAAACAATAAGTACTGATCATGTGATGATTGACAATACTATAAATACAAGCACCAACAAATACTTATAATAACAGTTTGCCTAATTACCATAAGCTGGAAGACCAAATAACTCTGGCTTGAAATCCTCCAAGGACTTCAGGACCAATGTAGCAGTCTGCAATTGATCAGCCTCAATGCGTGGATCAGGTACTGCTACTACTTGCATGTTGGCTGCATTTGCTGCTTTTATACCATTCACAGCATCTTCAAAAACAAGGCACTGAAAAAAAAGCCACAATGAAATTACTACACAAGTTACCTTCACAACACCCTTCAGTTCACGATGGAAGTGTCATATCGTCGGCTAAGTATTCTAAGCTGCTAACTCCATTTTTGGCTTAACTGACTATTTAGTATCAAATGAAAGAGAAAATTCTATTTTTATTCTTAATCTGTCAAGCTCCGCTAATGAGACACGATTTTCTATTGTTTGTTCACCAATCGGTGTCCCGCGGTCCTTGACCTGTTAAGCAATGTTATGCAATATCGTTGGCACATATACCTACCCTTCCAGGTGAGTTATGGCAGAAATAGGTGAGGTTTCTCTTTCATTTGATACTAAATAGTCAGTTAAGCCAAAAATGGAGTTAGCAGCTTAGAATATTTAGCCGACGATGTCCCATATGTAATCTGTACATAATTGGGGAGGCTATTGCTAAAAATATTCCTTGATTAATCAAATTTTTTTTTAATTAATATTTTAAAGATTCCTTGCTTTCACTTCATTACAGATTGGTACCTTTTATCAAAATGCAACTATAAACAACCTGACCTCTTTAGGTCGTGGAAAAACTTAATAACCACGTTATCTATGCTACTCACATCTTCTGGTTTTGGCTTGTCAGGAAATCGAGAAGCACAGACAAGGAATATGGCTGGGTCAGGCTTGCCCTTTGTGACTTCTGGGTCAGTTGAACCCATGGTTTGATGGTGGAATAGACTTAAGAACTCTTGATGGTTCTGCATCTTCATATCCACACTGTCCTTGCTTGAGCTCGTAGCAAGAGCTATTGGTACTCCTTTTTTGTGCAAGTGCTCCACTAGCTTTTGTGCACCTGTAATAATTTTTTTTAATTAAAAGAATTTCATTATTGTTTATAAGAGTTACCATTTTAAGAAAAACATAAGATTTCATTTATAAAAGTGTTATAAAAATGTTTGAATGGCAGCTTTTGGTGGAAAGTAGAAGCAACATGGAATTAGTATGTACTAAGAGAAGCAATTAAATGGCTAGTATTTTCATTGTGAAGGTTTGTCTAAGTACATGAAAATGTCTTCTTATTTACGTACTTATTTCTAATGTTAACTAAGAGTTTATGAAAATGCATTAGGTACAAGTTTAGTTGCTATTATATTTAGCTGAAAATTTGCATTTTTATGAGATTTTGGGTAATAAAATAATGAAATTATGTAGGTAGTTTATTTTAACATTTAATAAATAATGTTATTACTCATAGAATACACACTTATCATGCAGTTCAATAACATTTTGATAACCAAATGTAATTTTACCTGGCATAAGCTGCACTTTAGGGAACAGTACCTCATAATATTCGAAACTCTCCTTCATAAAATCCTCCTTGGAAATCGGTAATTCCAGCGACTTTATTATTTTTTCTGCACATTCGTGACCTTGGAATCCCAAAAGGCTGGCTTTGATTTCCCAGGTAAAAGTTTTCCCATATTTTGCGCATACAGCAGTAAAAGCTTCTGTATATAAGATTTCAGAGTCTGAAACAAATTGAGATAACATGTAACAGGAGTTCTCATCGCCATTCTTACTCAATCTCACGCAATATCATGAAGAACACTTACCCAGAAGTAATCCATCTAAATCGAACAACACGTGAGTTACATTTTTGAATTGCATTTTTTTAAAAATCTCAAAAATATATGTGTATTATAAGAATATTTAGTCTTATCCTTTTCACTTATTTTACCTAATTTTTATCATTCGTCACTCGCACAGTAGTTTCGTGTTGGATTTTGACAGTGATAGCTTTTATTTTAGCTTCAGCTTTCAGATTGTTGACTGCTCTGTTGACATTTTCAGTACTGTTCAGTACCTACTTTTTTTTTTAATCGTGTGGAAATCCTCATGGATGTCCACCACCCTGGGGTGGGTGGAGGGGTCTGTCAGACAGGACTATGTAACTGTGCGTTATGTGTATTATTTCTAAACTTAATTTTTTTACCGAATAAGTATTTCAATTTTAAAATGAATGTGGCTAAAATAATTATCGCTCAACGTTTTCTATCTAACGTTAGGTAAGGTAAGTTTTATTTGTCGGCAAAATTTTACCGTTTACTTTTATAAATAAGTATCAACATGAATATCAATAGTTTATTAGCTAAAATAATTAAAATAAGATTGAGTAAACCGTCAGTATTTTATCATTAAAACCGATAGTCTTACCAATTTATAGAGTCGAAAACATGGTTGCTGCGTTAAAAGAACCGCAATAAAATTTAGAGTGTTGTTTTACTAATCATTTTTATTGTAAAATCTTGCCTTAATTAATAAATCTATAGAAACAAGTTTTTAGCCTCAATACACCGTTTTGTGAAGCTTATTAGACATACCTATTTGTCAATTTATTTTATGCAGATTTTGGCATTGAGGAGCTATCGAATGATCGAATGCTAATAGTGAAACATACCTTTAATGGCGGGAAGTTTAAACTTTTAAAGCTTAGGTACGAAATTATGATTTTTAAAGAAAAAATATTAGTAAATAACTATACTTAATTACAAAAAAGTATACTTAAATCTAAGTCTGACTAAAATATATTTTAGCTTATAAACTTGTTTTGTTTTAGTTTTTCTGAGCAAATGTTTTTCTAGGTAGGTAAGTATGTAAGTACCTACCTAGGTTTTTTTATAAGACTTAGAGATTATGAGATAATGTTGTGAATGAAAAAATAGGTAAGTCTGTCGGAAAATAATGCGGAAAACTGTCGGTGCGGGCTTTATATGTAGACTAGCTTCAGCCCGCGACTTCGTCCGCGTGAAATTTCACCCTCCCCCAATATTACCCTCTTAGGGGGGGGAATTTCGAAAAACCCTTTCTTAGTGGATACCTATTCTTCACAAAGAACACACCTTCCAAATTTCATGTCTCTAGGGCTAGCGGTTTAGGCTGTGCGTTGATATATCAGTCTGTCAGTCAGGACTTTGAATTTTATAGACCTAATGTATAGATGTAGCTAATGGTAGGTAGGTAACTTCATAAATCTAAACAATCTGCAATGGCGATCGGCGTTATCCTCATTAATAGTGGAGGCGTGTTATCACGTTTTGACGGTGGACTCATGACTCATGATGGGCCATTAAAGTGAATGGAAAAGACTCATAAAACGAGATTTACCAGGCCCTAGCGCTAGCCTAACACCTGCAGATCTTCGTCTACCAATTTAATTCGAGGGGACCCTAATCACGCGCATGTAATCCCTGAAGGGTAAGGCAGAGGTGTGCTTCGGGGTTGCTACTGAGAAATTCATAATGGAAAAACCCAATAACACTGCCCGACCAGCGTGCGTAGTATGAGTATGACCACCATAGAAACGAGTTTTGTCGACGGAAGAATAGACAAAATTTCATATTATAGACAATGCTGAGAATCTGCTGGGAATCTCCGTAGGAAAGGGCCTACTGGAACTGTGCACTTAGCTTCTGTTGTTCCTTAATTAAGGTGAATGCGCAGTGGTAGACCGCGAAATTCTCTTACGTTTTTTGCAATTTGCAGGTCAGTGTCAGGTTATATCTTGATCAAAATATGATTTGCGACTATAATAGATATGTATTTACAGAATTATAGTCATTAAAATCATTAAAATATTTGTACCATAAGCCCTTTTATTATTTATTAAAACTTTATGCACAAGTAAAAATTGTACAACAAAGGCGGACTTAATGCCTTGGGCATTTTCTACCAGTCTACCTTTTCCATAAGAGATTTGTTCTTTCTAATGATTTTAATTCTGTAAATACGTACCTGTTATAGTCGCGAATCATATTTTGATCAAGATACAGCCTGACACTCGACCTGAAAATTGCAATAAACGTAAGAAGAATTGCTTTCGCGGGCTACAACTGCGCATTCACCTTAAGGCGAATGGGTAGTTGTAGCCCGCGAAATTCAATTTTTCTTACGTTTTTTGCAATTTTCAGGTCAGTGTCAGGTTGTATCTTGATCAAAATATGATTCGCGACAATAACAGGTACGTATTTACAGAATTATAATAATTAGAATCATTAATACATCTTTCTAAGTTAGATTTCTACCGTTAAGAACAAATCTCGTATGGAAAAGTGTTGGTGGTAGAAATCTAACTTAAACAGATGTATTAATGATTCTGATGATTATAATTCTGTGAATACGTACCTGTTATAGTCGCGAATCAAATTTTCATCAAGATACAACCTGACACTGACCTGAAAACTGCAAAAAACGTAAGAAAAATTGAATTTCGCGGGCTACAACTACGCATTCACCTTAAGTGCCCATGTCAGATAAAATAATTATTTTGATTTGAAGTATTTTCTAATCATCTAAATACGAAACCACCTAACGAAACGTACGAACCCAGGACCTCAGGCTCCGCAGTAGCGCTTGCGACCACATCCAATGAGGCAGTCGGCGATCTATAGGTACAGAGGCCAGCACATCAAGCTACCCCAATCTGTCAAATTTTCCCAATTGAATATGAACCTTATTACTTTGTGGTAAAGTTGAAAATCTATCAAAGAAATTTGACAGATTGGGGTAGCGTGATGTGCCCAGTCTGTACGTAAGGTGAAAAACCTGCCTTGAATTTCTAAAGTGAATCGTATTTATTTGATTCAGAATTGGATCATAGCCGCCATGTACGAGTGGATTTTGACAATAGTCTTTTAATGGTAGGTGGTGGGGGGATGGGGGGGAGAGCAGTGGTGGCCCAGTGGTAACGGTCGCGACTTACGAGTTGTAGGTCGTAGGTTCGAACCCAGACAGGCGCTTTACTTTGTGTAAATTATTTCATCACCACTGCTCTCAAAACGGTGAAGGAAAACATCGTGAGGAAACCGGCATGTCCTAGAACCAAAAATTCGAAGACATGTGACATCTACCAACCCGCACTGGGCCCGCGTGGTAGATTACGGCCGGCTCCCTCTCACAGAGAGGAGGCCTGTGTCCCAGCAGTGGGAACATTATAGGCTGATTATGTGGTGGGGGGATGGATATTGAATACCATGGAATAGCTTCTCAAGTGTCGAACATAGTAATTATACTTACTTTTATTCCTATCCAGCTAGCTGCTTATCCCTATTCGTTTGTAGGGATTATATTTATATTAATTATATTTCTAAAATCCTTTCCTCTTTGCAGTAAACCATAAAACGAATCCATATGGTGCTTTGTGACTTATCTGCTTATATGTAGGTACTTATAAAAAATTGCTTTCGTACCGCGTCCCCTTTTCAATGTTATCGCCATTGGTCGTAATCGTTTGAGCCAGGACCTAGCTTTTTTTTTATTTTTCTTTATTACTGAATGGGTCTGCTCTTGACCTCGATTGCTTTGCTATTAGGAAAACAATTCAAAGTACATTGAATTTTGTCTGAAAAAGCTGGAAATTACTGCAGCCGGTCGATTCTGTTAGATTCTCACCGTGAGAACTAAGGTGAAGTGAGCTCATTCCGTGAGAAATCATTCCATCTGAAGCTAGGGAGTGACACTAATGACAGCTCACTTTAAGCTCACTTCACCCAAATTATCACGGTGATATTTTTACAGAATAGCACCAGGAGGTCTATACCCGTCGAGGGGTCCTAATTAATTAATTTAAGAAGTTATTTTTTTATTAAGTAAGGTTTTTTATTTTATTTTATATAGGTAGGTACGAAATAAGCCGTAGTCGTGAGAGAGGTCATCTTGGAGCCGATCCAGACTGGCCCAGACATAGTGGGTAACGATTGACTGAAACAATGCAATTTTAATGTATGAAATCAAGTAAGAAATCCTCTCATCCTCTCTTGTTGTTAATTTATAAATATTTTTACAAAAAGTCGAAAGCCACGTAAAAAAGAAGTTGGGGTTAAGTCATGGCAGCTGTAGGTTGTAGGTACCTACTATAGGCCACCTACCCGGGCGTCCTTCACACTTTTGCCGGGAGCTGGATACAAGGTGACCTCAGTATATTTGGCAAGGTCTAATTTCGTCTTCTTCCTTTTTGTTTTGCTTTGGCTTAGTCTGGGTTTAGTTCAATTTCTTATTGTTTTTTTGCTAACACGAAATACATAATATATGTATACGTTGTTTTAAAATGTGTGTCTAGAAAGCCAATAACAAAAACAATGTTGATATCAATCTAGTTTTGCTCATATTTCACTAAGAAATGAGTAATGACCTTGTATAAAACCATTGGGACGTTCACCCTTTAATTTATCAAGGTGGTGATATATTTTTATTAAATATTTGCACTGTTATTTAACTTCATAAAATACTTACTTAGTTGATTGTTTAAGAAGATTGTGTATAATTTTTTTTTCTGATCCTAGCAGAATGTTTACAAACATGTTGCATGATTATGGCCTTTTCATGAACTTCATGAAGTAAATACAGTAAGCCTTGAACTAATTTCCCTACTTTTTCACAATGTGCTTATACTATAGATAACTTTATTAGGTCAATACAATATACATAGGTAGGTAGGCACCTACTTTGTGGCCGGTAAGAAAGTCGGCCAAGATGATTGTTAGTCATGATGTGCACTATTCGTATATGCAACGAACACTTGCTGTTCAATATCCACAATCCATAATAATTATTAATTCGTGGATATAGAGCGTGAAATAAAGCATTCAGGCAAAACAAGAAGTAAGTAGGTATATAGGGGCTCAACGTGTTGGCGGATTCTCAGTCGTTAGTGACGAGGCTCGCGGGCAGCCGGGCGACTCCCGTGAGCTACCTCGTGTATGAGCCACCTATCGACACAGATAAAGGAATTCCTATGTGATGTTAGTAAACAAAAAGTGTATAAATAAAAAGCGCGGCGTGTTCCCTCTGTCAGTCTAGTTGTGAAGTTAAGCTGGCTACGATGTCTCTTCCGGGAGTTTTCCTTTTTTCACACTACGTAGAGAGCTTTTGGGTAAGTTTTTTACCTATCATTGAAAATAAAATTTTATCGCCTTTACTCACGGTTCCCTATTATATTTATGGTCGTTATATGGTTTAATCTTTTTAATTTTTAATAAAGCGTACCAAGCGAGCAAGCACGTAGGTAATTATTTTTTTGCACTTAATTCATAGACTGCGTCTGAAATGGGTAACATGAGTGCATGATCCAGTAGACTAGATTGAAAGTACTATGCTTATCTATCATAGTATGAACGAGTTTTTATTTAGCAATATAACATTATAAATAATGTTATTTATTTTATTTATGTGTCTAGTTTTCTCTGCTTTATCCCGGACGCAAAGATCCAGCCGAGGCATAAAGTGTAAGAAGTTACGGCTGCAAGTAGAAAATATACATTATTCAGACATTTTTCTTGCGAATTATGAAGCGCTACGCCTAGCTTGCGTGTTTTGGAGAAGTTATGTTGCAAGTTAATTTTTAATAGATGTTTTTTCTTCCGACGAATGACGCGAAAAAAGGTTTGAATTGTTGCATGTAAAATTTGCCCTATACGTTGTGAAAAGAATAAGGTAAACGAAGGTGCTCGCAAACAGGCGCAATTTGGTTTATGAGCCGCAATTAATTTACAGAAAGTTTATAGAATTTTTGCTTGGGTAAGCATTTTAAATGAAAAGTTTGAACTATGATACTAAGTACTTAACAATGCTTGATCCACGTAAAACAGGACCTTCTACTAACAATTAAGTTAACTGGGTAGTTCATCCATAGCTAAAGTTCCGGTTGAAATACTTTCGTAAAGTTCATAACTTCCTTCGTGTGTTGGTAATTGTTGATAGTTTCTGACCTTTACAAAAACTATATCATTAAAATGCAAATAGCGACCTATATTTAGAGTTAGCCCACATTTTACTTCATTAATATGAATTGACTACATGCAGAAGTTCTTTCTTAATGAATAGGGATTTTACAAAAGCTTTTGTATTCGACTGAATTCGAAATGGCAGACGGTTCTCGTTTCGCAGTCGAATTCCTGTTTTACTTTTTGCTATCAAGAAACTTGGATAGCTTAATCGGAGTGAGCGAAAACTGTGAGGACGATTTATGTGGACTGATAATGTGTTTTTCTCTGAGTGTTGAGACTTGAGACGTAGTAATATTGTTGTGGTGCAGTGCGCTGCTGTCGCTTCCTATTGCCAAACAAGCGTTCTCGGCAGCTTCAGGAGTGCGTGAGAGAGCTTGACCGAGACGTTGAATATTCAGCATTTGTTCACTCATCGCTATATATTAATATTCAATCGGTCGCTTACTCCTGCCTCTGATTCAAGGTTAATTTTTTACCCGGTACTAATTAAGAATAATTGCGAACGTTGTTTTAAACGATATTAGTTCGTCGCACAAGATTGATTTACAAAACGGCGATTGTATTTCGTAGTATTGTTAATATTAAACTTGCATTGGCTAAAATGTTGAATAAATTACTTATAGTTTTCGAAAATAAGTAAAAGTAGTTTTGAGGCAAATAAATCGGGTGATATATTATTATTTGGTGGTACCTATCACGTGCGACAGTTCGTTTCGGAACATGTGTTGAGAGCCGTGACCGGATGTTCATCAGCGTTATTACCCTGTCTCAAATATCTAAAGACTGATGGGTACAATTAATTTATAGTGTTACATCATAGGTTGCCCCATTTATTTAATTGCGAATTTAGCATCAAACATTGACTTATGTATGACAGTTTCAGTTTGAACGACTTTGGATGTACCAAAAGATGACTTGCTTCTAAATTTTAGATTTCTAGGAAGGAATTCGTTTATATTTGGGTAGTTGGGTACTTATATCGTTTGTGAGCTACCTAAGCTAAAATGCAAATTAAGAATACAAAGATACCACCTTACCTAACTAATTAAATGAGCCTGCTAATTAATATATAGGTACCCATAATAAATCCATAGCTCCTTTTCGATCACCAATAAAACCACCTACATATGATCGCACTTTGTGATTTTGTTTTTTTGCTGCTTCACTTTTGCGGTATCGATGGCCTTCCACAACTGGTTAGTTGGCTAAAACTACCCTATTAGTATGATAATGGATTGCCGAGTCGGGTCGTAAACCATCGTCGGTACAAAATTTTGTATCGACGGTGACGCGCTTGCCATCGACCTACTGTTCGCCTTGAACCTCATACAAGGACAACTTTTTTATTATTCAATTAAATGTATTGTAATGTTATTGTTTTTGTGTTGATTAGATTAGAGATGTTGGTTATATAAAATACACAGTTTTTTTAATAATGCCTCTGTATTGTGGCTGTTTTACTAAGCCTACGCAGTTGGGGTGCCTACGCACTTCTGAGGACCAAAAATAAGAACTGAATTGCTTTAGATATTCTCAATCAAAGTATAAAAGCTGGTTTGTCAGCTTTGATTGACTTCTGCGAAGCTTACACGTCTTTATAAGGTTCCTGTTCATGTTGTTGCTTGCTTGCTTTCGTCGACTATTTTTAGTCCAGTTAGTCTTCTGCGTAGTTTTGTAACATTTCAAAATACGGTGACAACGGGTATCGTTCAAATAGTTTTGATGTACGTTTGACCTTAAAGATTATAGTAAGTACATAATTACCTAATAAATATCTACGTAATAATAGCAATCTTGCTTAGGTATTATTATACATAATAAGCAATTAACACATTTTGATGGCAAATAGAGTAGGTACCTAATCAGCAGAGCGTATCACCAAATTAGACATCGTCAGCATGACTTCGCAGTTCGCACATAATGCTACAGCATTTGATAAGTAAGTCCTTAAATATATTACTAGATCCGCTATTTAAAAAAAGATTCCCTTGCACCAAATTTTCGAAATGTGATAACCAAGTTCAGGCTCACAGTCAACAGAATCTTTTTGTCTTAATATCGAGTCTCAGTGTGGAAGTCACACGAAGGGAAGCAGACGTATGTATAGTGTTATAGTGACACATATCCGATGCGGCGAGACGACGGGACTGGTCGGCCTTCGGGGAGCAAAACGAATCGCGCGCCGCCCTCGGCCGCCCGCGCCATCGCGCTCTGCAGGGAAGCACACTGTCTATACCAGTCTACCTACAATCTCCATTTATATTTGATCTGAAAGTTCTTAACCTCACAGTCGTCTTGATATTTCATTGAACTCATCAATGAATGTCATATCAACTGTCATTCACTGAACTCCATCCATGTTTCATCCCAACGCATTTCAATGACAAATGTATTCTTTTAGCTAAGGCTATATACTTATAGAATCCTTTATACATTATGATGTTGATGTCACCGTTTCTTTTCATTCTTTAGCATGAGAATGACTAGTATGAGTCCTAAAACTAGGTCCGACACTATCAAACACCGAAACTTCAGAATGCGTTCAATGACTTTCATTTGGTGAAATCCTTGATTTGTAAATTAATTGCAATGGCATTAATCTCGCTATCGAGGAGTTCATAAAATTCTTATAATAAATTTCAATTGTCGACATTCTTAGTACGTTTTAAATAAAAGACAGTCGCAGTGAAAGGTCATAGAGTACCTACCCGCTGGATCCTATCGATCCAAGGGATGCAGAAGTCGGTTGGAGGAGAAGGAAGCTATGATCACTATAGTTATGTTTACTGTCTCGAAATTTAACCAATCCAGACGTATTATGTAGCTGTTCGTCTGTCTAGCCTTGTTGTATTCAGTTTTCAGTCTTAGCGTACTCTGAAAATGGCGGGTAGCAGAATAAATTATTCTAGTTCTTATAATGTAAGTAGTCTGAGTTACGTTGTTTTCTTTTCATCATGAAATCGAAATCGTTATTTACTTATCAATACACCACTGGCTAATTGACACTTTGATCTTTAAATTAAAATAAGGCGATTGAAATGACTCGTCCATAAAAATAATGAGGAGAAAATACGCCAACTTGCCTGACAGAAGATCTATGATAAACGGATCTGGTTTTGGCAAATTGGTCTGCTTTGTGAATACTTGCGGAATTTTATGTAGGTATTGTATCAAGTAGGTATAGATGGGTGATGGTGGGTGGTTGATGGATGCCGATTATTGATTGGCTATGCTGATACATTTTCTCGAATTATAAGATATTTCTGGATAAATGTTTTGGCATATATTAAAAATTTGAGACTTGTACCTCTTCAATACCACAAGCTTGCAAAAAACTGGATGAAAGAATACACCGGACTCTGTAGACAACTTGTCATACCTACAGAAATAGGCGCCATACTTCACATAAAACGCCGCAGATAGGTCCAAAGTACTTCGCTCTGATGTCGATAAGTGATGAACATTAAGGATGCAAGTTAGTCTCGCAACAACAGGGAGTAAGGAGCGATGGAGTGCAATCAATTACAGCGACGATGAACCGCGTGAACCGGCCTCAATAAACGCGGAAGAGTCGATGCAGCTGACAAAGTGACGCGACGCCTCCATTCGCGGCGTTATGTAAATTATGTGCAAGTTACAAGTGCACGCAGATACTATGACGTCAAAGCTGAAATATCACAAATAACAACATGGTCGAACTTTTGAGGAAGTTTAAACTAGAACGAACTTCATTTGTGGTGGTAAGATCAATTTTTACTTTAGTCATGTCCATCGGAACTGTCAACTTCTTGTTTAGTTTTTGAACGAATTAACTTTAGGCACTTGTATAGGTAATATTATAACCGAACCAAATCTAAACCACATTCCGGCTAAAAATAATGATGTAGGTAGTAATGTCCATACAAAATAAATTATATGATGTCATAATATCACCACAATAGGTACTTAGGTACCTAACAAGTTATACATATAGGTTCATACCATTATTTACCCACGTTATGCCTACTCAGTTTATATAAGATTTTTTATTATTTACTTACTCTCTTATTAATTACGTTTGTAGGCATGTGTATCATTCTTAATTCATTGACCTTTGTTCATGCCTATTAATGACGAAGATAAAATAACTGATTTTAAAAGGTAATGCTTTTCCAATCATTATGTAATGTAAGAAAAGGCTGGTTATGTGAAAAATTATATACCTACATAGAGCTTTCATTATTTTTTATCAACAGCTTCTGAGGACAGAAGACATGTTTTAATTTTATGATAATCGGTTACTGGTGAAACCAAATTCCAAATAGAAAGGGATTTAACTTAAGGCCAAAGAACGGGTAGATAAGCAAGCTGTAAGCTCAATTTTATACTTACCTACACAAAGAAAAAACTAGGCGGTTAGAACGTCTTTCAAACCTGTGCTCATCTTCCCTAATTATCTTTCATCGAAAATCTGACTGACCGTTAGCTTGTCCATGCATCCCATGTAACTACGTAATGGTTTATATGGATACCTACTCCACATTGGTGCGTCATCAAAATCAACAACAGTTCATCCTAAAGTGCCTTTCCTCTGCTTTTGTGCTTGCAAATATTTATTAGCGGTTTAGATTTTTTTCAGTAATTTTATCTAGTGGTAGATTCGGTACCGACCTGTTTCATTTTTTCCATTAAATGTCTTTGGAATTTCCAATCAATTAAACAATAAAAATTATGATGAATCTTACACAAATTAATAGCTGGGCCCTAAATAATTAGGCCGTATTTTTGTTTTTATCTGTATTTTATCTATACTTATCATATTTTTTCTCAAAATACGGTCTTTGGAAAATATTCTTAGTCGACAGACATCTTTAGTCTTTCTTTGAACAGCACAGGATAACCTTTTGACTTCGATTTAACTTTTTTTAAACATTTAATTGAGGATTTTCAACTAAGAGAGATATCTACTAGTTATCTGAGAATGCTAATAAAGCGTTGGTATGGAATAATGGATCTATTTGTTATTGTGTTACAAGTAGGTACATCAATTTCGTCACCTGGGTAAGTAGGTACGTAAGTACAGTGAAGACATCTAGAAAGAGTGTCTTATCCAATGTCAAGTGTTTGCTTGTAGGCACCTACATATTTGTAAACGTTTCAATAAATATCAAAAAAGTGCAAGCTATGATGAAATTATGATATCGCAGCATTACACATCGATAAAATGGCGATCATTCGATCAATTTACACATAAGTACATTCTAATTAAATGCTGTTTGAATTTCCAAAACGTTTCCGATTGATTGTATTCAACTTGGTTTAGTTTTTCAGTTGACTAGCAGTTCAGTTACATTCTTATCTTTTAAAAATGGCTCTTATAGCTGATTAAAAATTGGTAAAATCGCAAAAACATTGAGTCACGAAATTGACATTGAAATTGTGGACAAATCGTATAGGCACAGCGGCGAATTTAACGAGGTTTTTGACCCAGGTAACTTCTCTGTTGAAAACAGAAACGTTATAGATAACATGACCATAAAAATACTTTATCAATTCGCTCTTTAGAGATAACCTCAGTTAAAGAAATATTTGGAGGAGAGACGTTAGAAAAAACTAAAATATTTTTAAGCTGTTGGTTTTGATAAGTGCCTAATTGACACTCAAATGTTCGAACTAAGTAGGTAGGTATAGCTACTTATCCCTACTTCATTAAGTTAATTTGCCATTTATAAGCAAATGGTTATGTTTCAGACACACGCGAATAAAATACAAGGATGAGTTCATGTTATCTGTTTACTAAATACTCCATTTCCGCCACACCCGTACGAATTATGTAGCAAGCGTTGAGGAATTTGCCAAAATATTTTGCAAATATACAAGGAAGTTTGTAATGTTGGCCCATCGATATATTTACACAATGATAAACGTTGGGGAAATATTTCTTCGACTTAAATTTTTTAATATTTTTAGGATTTTTCTCTACTAAGCTAGCTACTTATAGATAAAAACTCCTTTTTATGAATTCGGTTTAAAAAAAGACTGGCAAAACGACGACGACCAGCGAAAACAAAAATATAAGTACCTATTTAAAGTTAGGTATGACCACCGTTTAATAAAATATGAGTTAATAACTGCATAGATCATATTATATCCTGTTGGAATTTGTCTAAGCATAATAATGATAGTTTTCTCGAACTTGATACTAGGTATCATCTTTATGTTAGAACCTAGAGTCATTAAGCTCTCGTAGGCCCAGTCAATCAGACTGCATTGAGAAGTAAATGAAACGTTGAAATGAAACTTAATGATGACCGTGTCTGTCGATTCAATGAACATGTAATTGTTGATTCAATACCTGTTTCAGACAATCACCGGCGAGTCATTTACATTACCGGTATAATCATAATTATTTTGACTACGATAACTTTTTATTACCTCCGCGTCGTTTTTAGGTAGGTTCAATCTCCTGGTTGAATCGCACGTTTCAGAAATAGCAAGATTTTGGAAGCTGTGCAATATGACTACGATATTGTTTCGAGTGACGAAGAGTTCGGATGCCTTTAAGTGGTCGTTTACGAATTTAGAGCACTCTGAGATACAGAGATAATAGAAACAGGGAATACACTGTTTATTTATTTTATTACTAACCGATTTATCTTATCTCATTCTCCATACGACGCGTAACCAAAAGGTGCGCTGGCGTCTTTGTTGAAACTGAACTGTCCTTCAACTTTCATTAAGTTCATTCTACATCACTTCGCACCTGAGCGAACTGATTCATATTATTCACATAAACAACTTATTTGTAATTCAAATGCTATTTAGTGTATGCTCCAGTAAATCGATTAAGAAGCACTAGGTAATGCGATTAAGAACAGTCACTGTCTGGGTTTGTGTCTGTTTGTTACTCATTACTTTAATCACTTGTATTACTTTTTAGAGAGTGTATTTGTGGAGAAAGTGACGTAACAGGTACAAGAGAAGCAAGCAGGCTATATTTTTTTCTATTTATGTAAAAGGTCTGAGTTGTGATGCGGTTAGCGATTCCGTAGGCGTGTCCTAGGCCACCTACATCTGCAGTGTGCCTGATATATCTAATGCAATGGCACAGAGGACCACGAGATCGTCAAACCTGATGGCACAATTGCAAATATAAATAGACACCATGAGAAAAACATGTTTTGCTCTTTCTTTTCTACAGCCAAGATTTAGAACGATTCGTCTTTGCGTGAGTAATAAAAAGGTATCTAAATAAATGTTATTGACACGGGAAAGATCAAAGAAGTGGTTTAACCTTATTTATTAGTTTGTTGGGCGGTGGTAGTTATTTTTTAGACAACTACACAACAACCAATTAATAGGTACTTGGTACCTACAATCTTGTTTCGGCTTTTCAGAATAGTTATTAACTAACTTTATACTATAAGGTTGTTAGCCTAAGGTCTAAGGAATGCTTAGAAACATTCATCAGCTGAAGCCAAGCAATTGAAGACTATGAAGCAACCATGCGAAAAACTGGCCAATCGATACACACTAACATTGTGAGCATTTTCTTGTATGTAGGCGGTGGGCCACGTTAGCAGGCCCAGTGGTTCTGTACGACGCAAGGTATAATTAGCATTAAGTAGCGCTCGCTATGAAAAACATCTCCACGTCGACGCCAATGTTCAATTACAGACGATTTTGTATTATCACGGCTCGTGATTTTTTTCTCATACCGATGATAGAGGTCTGCTATAGGTACCTACATATATAAGACTAATGGCTTGTATCGGCCGTCCTGAAAAGTTTCAGTTAACAAGCACGGATGGGTAACGTCAGCTTAGGATCATAGAAGGCGTCTGGTGGTAGGAGCTAGAATGCTGGATCGATGGAATAGATGACCTAAAGAAGTTAGGGCGGAAGTGATTCTATAGGAAAACTGTCCATATCTAAGCATATCCAGTAGTGGACTGCTACAAATGGAATTACTTAATAGAATATCTAGTGTAATCATCATGTTAGGCTAAAAAAGGTTAAGCACCTCATTATTTTTGCCGAACTAGGTATCGAGTTTTAGTTAAGAAACTGTCAACAACGTCATATCTATCTCATTTGTTGAGTCTCCGGTTCAAATTAGTCAATATCTTAATTTATCTTAGCTAACCATGAACTGAACAAACCTTTAATTAATTACTGCATTTAATACCTACAAAGGATAAGACTATAAGAGTGATTTTCAACGAGAGCGTAAACTGCACTTTAATATAATGTATTTATTTATGTTTGTATCTGTACTATAGCGGACTAGTTAAGCAGGAACATACAGCAGCCATGCATGCACCGCATGCATATGAACGGTAATAAATATTACTTTGTAGTGAAAGGAAAAATATTAAAGAAGTTGTTTATTAAGTTTTGTTTGACTCTCATATTTATGAGAGGTAAAAAAATATAAGTTCGTAAATCTCGTACCTATTTGCAACTCTTGAATAAACTTTTTGCTACTACTACAATTTTATGTAAGTACATTCTCGTAAGTACGCTGCACGTCGGTCGCGGTCTCCACGTTGCGTTGAGGAGAATTGGATTGCGTTCGATAGATACCAATTGTCGTAACTAGTGCCTTTTTTGTATTGCTCTGCAATATTACAAAGTCATTGACAATTCGCAACAGGTTTGCGAAAGTTGAACTCCCGTTAAATTCCAGTACCAGTTAAGAATTCCTGTGAAATGCAGGATCCGTTAAAATGGCAATAAAAACTTGTGCCACCAGCATCGCTCGATACTTGGAGAGATAATTTCTCACATATTAAGCTGTCACTGAATGCAGTTAGGTAGTGAGCTGTGAGATGATCGGCCGTTGACGCCGTGTCCGGTCCCGGCGCGGCGGCCGCGTAATGTTACGTAACGAGAGACAGTTACGCAAAGCCAATGTCAAGAGCGCCGCGCCGCGTCAACGTTGTACCATCGGCGCGGGTGCGGGGTCCGTACACCCGCCGCACGCGCCTCCCAGCATGGCCGCACGCGGGGTCAATGTCCACGATACCAAACAAAATCTTAAAGTCAGAACTTGAACAAAGATTTGAGAAGCTGATATTGGCAAAAAGATTTAAAAGAATCGACGTAGGTACACAATATTCGATTGCGGTCAATAAACTTATGTGGACTGTCATTTTAGGAAAGTAGTACCAATCGTGTGGTTTATGACAATTAATAGCAAAGATTAGGAATGTGTCATTTAGGATCACATCAATAAACCCATAGTAGCATCCTATCCTTCATATTTCTGAACTAGCCACCTAGGTGCCAGTTCTTTACGATAAACTTAATTTTTACCAATCTTGCATATTAGGGCAACTGACTTCACTGATTGACATATTGCATTGCCTTACTTACATGGTATTTTCTTTTGGTTGTAGAGCACGCCGCCGCCCCTGGTGGACTGGTCGTACGTGCCAACGTTGGTGCTGGCAGTGATCCTGGTATTAGTTGCGGCGACGGCGCTGGCTGCGCGCGCGGCGGATGGCAAGCAGTCCACGCGCCTACCTGGACCGCAGGCGTTACCCTTCCTGGGCACTCGATGGCTGTTTTGGAGTAGATATAAGATGAACAAGCTACATGAAGCTTATGAAGGTAATTTTTTTATAGCAATGATGATTATTACTCTACCATAGCAGATTGATAGCTTAGAAAGCAGTAAGCTGTTGTTTGTGTTTTAATTTAGTAAGCATTTGCTGAAAACAATTAGGTAACATTTTTTTTTACTTTAATGAATAAAATAGAGCACAATTCAGTAAGCCAGTCTATTTGTAATTAAACTCAATGTAGGAACTACAGCTATAGGCTACAGGTATTAATAATGTTAAAAATGCTAAATTCAATGTTCCCCGCGCAGGCAGTGTAGCCGGCAGTCGTCTTCCCAGCGCTGTAGCAACAACTTGTGTTCTGAATACATTATGTAAGAAACGTCACTGTGCTAATTTATATTCAATAGACTTTATACCGGATACTGGCATTTTATTTACAACTTTCTCCAACCACACTCAAGCAACAACACACAAGCAACTACAAAAATGCTAAAATAAATAAAAGCACAAGTTTTCCGCTAATATTCCTGCAGCAGTCCATTGAGATAGACGGAGAGCAGAACACACCCTTATTGCGTAACACAATATCAGTCACAATCTGAATCATTTTGAAGGACATTGCTAATCCATTGTTTCATACTTAATCGAAAAATGTGCCTGCTCAACAACGTAAATAACGCAATGAATGCTGCTGATCTGTCACAATGAAACCCATTGCTATTGATAGTGTGTTACGCAATTACCCCGCTGAATCATTTTGAAGGATATTGCTAATCTTTTGTTTTGCTTCATATTATGTTCAAAAAATTGTCTGCTCAACAACGTAAACAACGCAATAAACGTTGTTGAACTGTCAAAATGAAAGTCATTCCTACTGTTAGTGTGTTACGCAATTACCCCGCTGGTTGAACTGCGAATGAAAATGTCCCTCGAGATTACTGACAGTGGCAATTGATAATGAATCTATTCTAAACTTAGAAATCTACAATTCTGGATAATGGAACAAACTAATTAGGTTTCGAGAAAAGTAATTCAATATCTTTAAAAACTAAGTAATTCAGATGTCAGCTATAAATAACTTGATCTAGTATAAGAAGATTTATTTATAGTTCACTGTTTGTGCTATTTCGATAACATTATAATTAACACAATTAGAATGGGGAACAAAACAGCACAGAGATCTGAAAACAAATAACAAAAACAACTTGGTAGCTGATTAATTATCCCACTTCTCTGAGTTATTAAATCTCGCGACTTTTTTGTTTCGCATCAACGCAATATAAGCTGGCCATTTTGGAGACGTCTATTTTTAATTAATGTGTCTCAAAATGGCCGGCTGTTTATAGATTTTCCATAAACTTTTTAGACAAATCAATAGATTCTATTTTTAACTGGTGTGTTTTATAATTATGTAAAAGCTAGTTTACGGTCACAATGAGAGATTTGCACACAGACATGTTCAGGCGTTACGGGCCGGTATTCGTGGAAACGACGCCTGGGGGTGCATCTGTGGTGTCCATCGCAGAGCGTGCAGCCTTAGAAGCCGTACTTCGGGCGCCAGCCAAGCGGCCTTACCGCCCCCCTACCGAGATCGTGCAGGTATATCGAAGGAGCAGACCCGACAGATATGCCTCCACTGGACTTGTTAATGAGTGAGTAAAACCTTTCGTTAAATTAAGTTGGATAGGAACTGAACGGAATTAGTAAGGACCCGTGGAATTGATTTGGATTTAAACGGCTTGAAACTGCTCGACTTTTACAATGGGGTGAGGTCAAGTGAATCTTTAGCTGGCAGATGCGCTCCAACCGACTCTGACCTCATCAGTCACCCGGGCTATTCAAAAGCAATCCATTAATATTAATGTGATTACAGACCATAAGCGTGACTAGGAGTTAATAAAATAAATTGTTCTTATTAGTTTTTCTGTAGGCAATCATAACATTATATTCGCATGACCACATCAACACGTGTTAGCGTCTGTCTCAGTTTAAAACACCTCTAATCTCAAGGTCCTGTACTATACTGTGCCTTATTTAGATGTCCGAGAAGGTTATAAATAAGTTGACGGCCCGATTATACGTAGATAACGCCAATCATCTCGTATTTCAAGTCGAGAGTAATTGACATAGATACCTAGTTAGACTAGGTTATCTTTTATGTAAGCATTCATTCACAGCGGGTGGCTTGCTTGACCTCGAGTCGGGGCTAAAGTAAGTACCATTGTGTCCTGTGATCATGATATTTTGGCAAGGCTTAGTACTTCTAGTCACGTAGATTTCAAAGATAATTGCGCAGTTACATTGGCACTATAGTTTGACGACGTTGCAATGTTGTCATTTCCTGTAAAAGAAGTAGGTACTTAGGTACTTATATGTCGATAATACCGACACAGTTTCATCATGATGTTCAACAATGCTTCATCAGTTTTGATTACAATCTAATTTGTTGTTCCTTTTGATAAAACAACGACCATAGGTCGTTGCAATAAAATTAAATGATAGAATCTACGTCTTATAAAACAGATGCTAGATCGCGATCGTAAACCACATTTAGAATAATGTTAAGTAGGTAAGTACTAATAATGATCTCTATTAAGATACTATCATACTGATACTGCTCTCAAAACGATGAAGGAAAACATCGTGAGGAAACTGGCATGTCCTAGAACCAAAAAGTTCGAAGACATTTGACCACGCGGTGGATTACGGCCCACTCCTTCTCACAGAGAGGAGGCCTGTGTGTGTCCCAGCAGTGGGAACATTATAAGCTGATTATACTAAGATACTATAATGGTCAAAGCTCAAAGTTACTAACCAAATGTATGCGGTATGATGCCTGTCAATAGGAGTTAAAACTTTGAAGAAGGTTACAATTTCATTAGAGGAAATAGCCAAGTGTTGAAGTGTAGATACCTAACTATTATTGCCTAAATCACTAGCGTGCAATTTATAAAATGATCACGTTTATTCGGCAGGTAGAGCTTTCAAGGCCCAAGTGAAGTTATACATACATAGGTAGCTACAGTTAAAGATCTGGCTAGGTTAAACGAAGCTAAAATGGTAATAAGTCTAAAGACGTTACACTGTCAAGGTTCCAACTTTATGAGATTTCGTCGGTTATTCTGTTAATCCACCCTACGGTGGATACGCGGAAACGCATGTCCGAGAATCCATCCTAAGCCTTTAAATCCCGTTTATCCAACTAGGGCTAGGGTGGATTCCCAGACATGCGTTTCCGCGTATCCACCTTAGGGTGGATAAACGGAATAACCGAATAACCCGATTTAATGAGTTTCGTAATAGGCGTAAAAGATTGATACGAGCTCAGGTAGACAGCAATAATCCGTGATTCGATTATGATTTCATTTCCGAATATGTGGGAAAGTTCTTATAAGCCCTGTGTCTGGTCTGAAAACAACCGCTTTTGTCAGCCTACCAACTAAAATTGTGTGATGCATAGTATTTTTATGTCGCAAATTCCAGTTCTCACATTGTGTACACTTGGTTACCACAAAAAAGCGCGCGATGCTTCGTTAGATAAAAAAACTATTCATCACAGAGTTTGGGATAAAAATACTGTAGGTACTCGTACTAGGTATATTGATATCTAAGGATTATTTCCGCAGAGAGTAAATTATCTACAACTAGCTTCCATCCGCGGCTTCGCCGCGTGTTTTGTCGATAAAAAGTTGCCCATTTCCTTCCCCAGGATGCCATCTATCTCCTTGCCAAATTTTATCGAAATCCGTTCCGTGGTTTAGGCGTGAAAATGTAACATACAGAAAGAGGTACTTTCAAATTTATAATATTAAGACTTATGAATGTGTACAAAGTTTTCAAATTCCGCCACGCCATTAAATTCTCTATTTCTTAATCAAACATTGCAGGTGCTCATATTGTTACTTAACTTCTTAATTCCTTTCTAGACAAGGAGAAAAATGGCATCATCTTCGTCGCCATTTGACCGCGGAGCTGACAAGTCCCAACACAATGCAGGGCTTCCTCCCCGAGCTGAACAACATTTGTGATGACTTCCTTGTCCTTCTGGACTCTTGCCGCCGGAGCGACGGCACCGTCACGGGTTTTGACCAACTCACTAACAGGATGGGACTGGAGTGTAAGTCTAAGTAAAATATTGTATAGTTGTTCAGACTGAGGGGCCCGTGGCTAAATATTAACAGCCGCACAGGACGATCGATCAGGTTAAGTTACGGTTGCCGCGGTTGGTCTGTGGATGGGTGACCATCTTTACATACCGAGACCCCTCTGTGCCTCGGAAAGCACGTTAAACCGTTAGTCCCCGCTGTCATTCGTGATTCGTGGATCTTTGACAGTCGTTACGTACGGGTATTTTGAAGCCCGAAAGTATGACAACCAGTTTTACCAAGGGGTATCGTATTACCCAATAACTGGGTTGTAGAGGTCAGATAGGTAGTCGCTCCATGTAAAATACTGGTATTCCAACCCCAATATACCTAGTTGGGAAACGGCTAGGCAGATGTTGAGTTGTTTAGACTTTGTCTACTCTCGGTATCCTAATTTTATGATAAGACGTTATCAGATAGCACAGGAACTTCCGTGATAGGTAGCTAGTTAAGGATACAACAGGAAGCGACTGACAAACAGATAAACACTTTCAAAGCAAACAACGCGGACGTTGGTGTAATCGAGGTGCTCTACTATTCAAATTAAGTTGTGTTGAGAAAGAATCATAGTAAATTGATATTGACCCATCTAGATAATTTGATCGCCTGTCGTGTATCTAATGTGTAGATATTGAGCAAGCATGAGTGAGACATGCGTTGGAATTTAAGATAAAATAAAGTTGCGTTAGTGGCATCGGAGTAGGTGGCGAGAAATCGTGAGGAGAATTACATCAGCTCCTAGACAAGAAACTACTTGAGGACCACGACTGCTCTGACAAGAGTGCTACGAAGAAGAACATGGAATGGCAAGACGCCACTGTCCAGTAGAGTAGGACGTCTTTCGGCTGGGAATATGATGATCGTAAGCATTTTCAGGCAGCATATAGTCCGTTATCACGGCGCGATATTCGCCAAATACCACTCGAAATGCTCGACATGTCATAGAAAATTGGAACTGAAGAATGGACCCTGTTAACCCCAGTTAGGGCCAACATTTAAAAGAAATAATATTTCAAAAATTAATGTAATTAGTGGTTCGTTTGTATATGATAATAAAGATAACCCGATAAAATTGATATTTTTAATTTGCTCTCCCGTATTTGACATGACAAACATTGATTCCGATCGGATGATTTTCGAGAAGAAAGATAAGAAAGACTGATTGACCCTTTCATCTTCACAATATGGGTGAACTTAATAATTTTGAAGCGATAGAATGAGGAAGTTGAGTCGTATTACAAAAGTGCCCTTATTTAAATTATTTAGGTGCTTCCAGCCTTGTACTTTGAAATGTGTTTATCAAACAAATGCATCTAATTAATTAATATTTTATGCTGTCGCGTGGAGTTCAAATGCTAAAGTCAGTGGGTCTTAAATAGATTCAGACAGAGAGTTGCGATAATAGTGACGAGATAAGAATGTGGGTCATATGTGGAAGAAAATAGCGTTAGATGGCCAACGTACTCGCGTGCGTGCGTCGCGAGGAATGCAACAATCAACATCAGAAATGCATTATGAAATTGTGCACTACACCGGATTACATAGAACCATTCTATGCTGCGTTCAATGTTATCAGCTACCGACCGGAAGCTGTCGCGTATCTCACTCCAAATGTTTTTTGTGGGCACATTCTTTCTTGGTATCGGATGCAGGGTTAGCAATGCATTTTTTTGAACTTTGTATTCTACAAAGATTATAAGGTTACAATGAATTTCCAAAGTAATTTTTTTACATGCGAGAGGGATGAATTCCATTATTTTTGTTTAGACGAATATGTGATTCTGGTAATCTGGTGTTCAAACTTTTACGAACGGAGTACCTACCTAAAATTGTAGTAGGTATAGTAATTAATTCTAATAGTATGCAAGGAGTTTCGTTTTGTCTGAATTAAAAAACTCAGACGTCTTATTGAGATTATCAACTCTCTCTTTGTCTGACCAGTGTATAGTTCCTGTTTGTTAAGTTTTTCTGTAAGCAGGTGGCATCACGTTTTGAATGCAACTGTTGGAGAATTTTGGTAACTGTCTACGGTAAACACCTCTTTCGCTCGGGCGGGATCATCCCGTATCGGGAACATTCGTCAAGTACTATTGTAGCGTTCGAAGAAATAAAGTAGATCGTCACCGTAGTCAAACTTGTCGAGAATTTCGGAAGTGACGTGTAATCATAATATTTCAGCGGTATGCGGTCTAATGCTGGGCTCGAGATTGGGCTTCCTGGAGCGTTGGATGTCGGGTCGCGCAGCTACCCTCGCAGCAGCCGTCAAGGCCCACTTCAGGGCTCAACGGGACTCTTACTACGGCGCACCACTATGGAAGTTCGCGCCCACCACACTCTACAGAACATTCGTCAAGAGCGAGGAAACCATTCATACGTGAGTTAGTTTCCCTATCTTAATAATGAAGCAATGCATAAATATAGTGGTTGCGACTTACGTTATTGACTTTATGATTGATGGGCTATTACTCACATACAAAGCGTAGTGTTTTTTTATAAGATACAGGACTGTTATACATTGTGACATTGGACGATGTGTACCTACAGATAAGTCCTGTAATGTATGTACTTACAGCACCTTATTGTTTATCGAACGTTCAAGTTAAAATTGAATAGGTATCATTAGCGAGCACGTTTCATAATGATGGCTTTACGCAGCCAAGCTTTTGCGTGCTCTTTTAGATTAATCATCCCTTTGAATAAATCAAACATGACGCATACGTTTGGATACCTTCATTTGTGCTGAATCCTTGAACTCGACCGAGCTTTAACGAGGTGATAGGTACTTACCTACCTACATTATAAATAAAAAACATTTGCCAAAAAAAAACAACCGACTTCCAATAAAAAAACTACTAAGTGAAAAATAACTCTAATTTCGGAAGTCGGTGTAGTTGGTTCCGCACTTTATAGTTGTACCTAACCCACACAAATTCACACTACTGTAAATATCAGTGATAGGAAGTTATTATAACATCATCAATATTAACTAAGTGGCAGAAATACGTATTATTGAAGCTAATACAAAAACTACCCAAGCAATGTTAATAAAATTTATATGGATGGGACAACCCCTGAGGCATACCCACCCCATCCATTAAAAATGTTGAAATAGATTTACAATATTGCCGGAGATATCGCGTAATATACCTACATACAAAAAAAAAAAACAGTCGAATTGAGAACCTCCTCCTTTTTTGAAGTTGGTTAAAAATATAGGTTCTTCCTTAATCGAGCCTCTTAGCCTTGACCGATTTTTTGTTCAGTTAATAGACGAAGGTTCGGAACGTTTTTGTGGCTGTTACGCTTACCAGACAGTAGGTATTGCGCGGTGTGCATAGGTATGATGAATCAGCAACAAAAGCGCGACAACAAAATACAAAAAAGGTTTCAACCTTGACGTCTAGTCGAAGATAAGTCGGGGTAAACCTTTGTTAAGGAATTTTATAAGTTCTGTTTATCTAATAGCTTCTTTTCTATTTATTTCTAAATCACTTTACCTATTTTAAATTTTGATTTTAGCCACACAACGAACTTCTCAGGGTTTATCTGTGTGCTGGGAAACCGTTAATTAAACTTTTATAAAAATGTTATTACTACAATCATACATAAAATTCGTTTATAATGACGATAATAATTTGTAGGTAGGTACTACATTAATACACACGTAAATTAGGAGAAATGTTGTGAAAGGAAACGCTTTGATTTGTACTTACAACTTTTCGAACTCGTTTTGTATAACGTTTGCAAGTCTTCTGGAAGTTTATTAAGAAAAAAAGCTAGTTTGATAAGATATATCGCACACCTAGATCTAAAGAGAGCTAGGTAACTGTAAAATCTAAAATATTTGAGGTATGCATACCATCGAATTCCTTAACTCACTACCTAGCGACCAACAAAACAGATATGCAAAAACTTATAACATCATTGTTCTATCTGCATTTAAAAAGTATTGATCAATACAACAAACTCCTGTAGTGCACAGGGAGATGGTAATCAGTTTTTCAACTTTTCTGAAAAAAGTGTTTTTTTGAGTTAATCGCTCTGATCTAGGTGTGCGATATATTGTTTGGTATATTTCATATATTAAATATCCTAATGGATATTTCGATTGCATACACGATGGATGATGGATGATAGATGGTCTGGTCTGGTCTTAACCTCAAACCGCATAGTTACAAATACAGTCAAGCAATAATAAAACCAAATTGTTGGCAGGATAGTATCGGAGCTGATGGAGGAAGCGAGGAACAGGAGACAAGGCACTGCCGAGGATGACGCCATGCAAGAGATCTTCCTGAGGATTCTGGAGAACCCCGCCCTTGATATGAGGGACAAGAAAGCCGCAGTCATTGACTTTATTACAGCTGGTATTGAGACGGTACGCTTTCTACATATCTTTTTACCGTCTGGACAAAAACAGGGTGTAAAAGGTGATCGGAGTTTTAATTTTTTTTTTTGGGAAAAAAAAATTCTGTGCTATACGTAGGCTTTTACTCTGTTCATCTTTTATACCCTGTTTTTATACAGACGGCAAAAAAAGGCAGCCGGTATTTTGAGATTTATTTCTGAACGCAGATAGCTATATATACAAAGCCGTTGTCAATTTTTTTTTACATCGATTTTTTAGGTATTCGGATGAATATTGTTGGAAATTATCGCAATGGCTTTCAAGCTTTATTGCTCGTCTCACAATAAATTACACAGGTAGGTAAACTAAAATACCGATTCATACGAGAAAGTAATTTCTTTTATTATCGTCGAGCCCTGAGTGGTGATCAAATATTGCGATTTGGCGATAATGCCCAGCATAGACTCTAACTCAAAAAGACAATCAGGGCCCTAATTCACTATGAACACTTAATGATTCCTTACTTCGAAACCACGTCAAATCCTTAGCCTAATCACGACATCTGCTAATAACGTATTCTCGATGACCCAATGAACGAAACCACGAGAAATGAATGCGAATTTGGCGTGGTTTGAGCTGTCAAAATATTACGATTGACAACCGTACGTGGTTTGCACGTGGTAAGATTACGCGGGAAATAATATTTACAATACAGAATTGGGGTTGGGGCCCTGAATGGAACGCAAAATTCGAACGACAAAATACAGCACACAAAAAATCCTACCATTCACCGCTTCCTAGTCAAGTTTAAACTTACCGCTAACCTTAACATTAACCTTAGACCACTATAACGTTGACGATTAGTAATTGGCAAGCCATTATAGTCACCCGATGTATAAGTTATAGCTGCATGTAAAACGATTTACTACATTTGTTTTTTTTTTAACAGCTAGCAAATAGCCTCGTATTCCTGTTATACTTGCTGAGTGGGCGGCCTGATTGGCAGCGCACTATTCGCTCCGAGTTGCCTTCATGCAGTACCCTAACTGCCGAGGACCTTGCTGCCGCCCCGTCCGTTCGAGCTGCTATATATGAAGCCTTCCGGCTGCTACCAACTGCACCGTTCTTGGCCAGGCTTTTGGATGCGCCTATGACGATTGCTGGTCATAAATTGCCTGCTGGGGTGAGTTAATATTTCTCTTTGTCCGCATTTTGTAATTTTGGTAAGTTTTAGTGCCAGATTAAAACGAATACATCGTTCTTCTTAATAATCATAATAGCGAGTCGATTGACTGGCCCTGTTATTTCAGTTAGGGCTCAACCAAATTCAGCTTATAACTTTACCAAATTGTTAAATGTATTTTTTTTTTGTTTTATCCTGTACCTCTTTTAAAAATACTCAATTTCTATTTCGCAGACGTTTATTCTGGCCCACACGGGAGCGGCGTGCCGTCGTGAGGAGAACTTCTGGCGTGCGCGCGAGTTTATACCTGAGCGTTGGGTCAAGCCAACAGCGCCCCATGCTGCAACTCTAGTCGCTCCATTCGGAAGAGGACGGCGCATGTGCCCGGGGAAACGCTTCGTGGACCTTGAGTTACATTTGCTGCTGGCTAAGGTATGACAATCAACACTCTGGTAGCAGATCTGTGGCTGAACCTAGGGGTGTAACGGAGGCCATCTTAGAGGCGGTAGAGAAAAAAAAAAAAACAACCTTTTGGTAATCAAAACTTGAAAGGGGCCAATAATATTTCATAGAAATCAGTTTTGTGGTTATGTCGCCTTCTAGGTGATTTCTTAGTTTCATAAATTAAATTGGCTTCGCTAAACAGGACTTGGTATTGAACTTGGTGGTGGCCATGACAGGGTAGCAAAAACTAGTTACCGAGTTATTTCTACTCTACTTGAGGACGTTCTTCACTTGCGGAGGCGGAGCTGAGGTTCCGTTACAACCCTAGCTGAAAGCAACCGCAGCACTACCTGCTACGTTGGTCACTCCTTGCGGATGAGAATCCTGCGCACGAAAATACTGCGCGGGTCTCGGTAAACGCGTAGATCTTGCTTATTTGCTTCGTAAGGTTCTCAAGCAATGCGGCTCGTCACAAAATACTTGTAACAAAGTGCTAAGACCGTAACTTTGCTATTCTTCCAGGCTGAAACTCTAGAATGTTTTGGAAACAGCCTTTTGTGATTTTTGACGTTCAAAAAGTTCTGATTCTCAGTATATTTTAATTAACCGGTCAAGCGGCGCGGTTCGCCGATCGGCGACGATACAATAGAAAATCAATTGTGTCTCATTAGCGGAGCTTGACAGATTAATGATTTTGAGTTGTATATCCTGAATTTCTTCTTTTCTCTTAGGACCTCTTAATCGTTTTGGCTGTCTTTGAGGAATGGTCATTTAGGTATGACTTTACAGGTCACATGAGATTTTCTTTCTCTAGGTACGGTACTCATTTTATTATTATTTTTGTTCACAGATAATGCAAAGATGGCGTGTGGAGTTTGATGGCGAGTTGGACATTCAGTTCGACTTCCTACTGGCGCCCAAGTCCCCGGTGTCGCTGCGATTAGTCGAGTGGTAGTCTCACGCTTATTCTTAGCTACGTGCTATCGTTTTGTACTTCTGCTTCTTAGATCATTGTTGTCATTGGATATATTATACCGATGTAATGAGAACTATTATCATGCGCATTTGTTCCGAGATGGCATTTCAGACCTGTGTTAGTGCACCTAAGCATTTAGCATTTAGCTGGGCCATTTATTTCCTCATCTTCTCTGAATATTGCGATTGTATAATCAAAGCTTTATAAATACACCATCGCCATTCACCATTACTTCCCATCGCCATTTACTTTAATATTTGCTGTTTAATTTTAAATGACTGTAATAAAGTCCGTCTTATATCTTGCTATTTAATGTTAAGCGAGTGCTCGAAATGTCTTCCACTTGCTCAGTTAAGGTTATAGATATTCGTCTAATATGCTTCTTTTTAAGTTAAAATGTAAGTAAGTCTAGTGTGTTGATCCGGATGGTTTACTTTCCTATAACTAATTGTAACTCGGTTGCCATGACAGCTCAGTGTAGGGTGCGTTACAGGGTATTGGCAAAATCTGCTCAAATCGCACACTTCTTTCTGATTTTGAAAGAACTGTTCACAAATTATTGTATAAGAACGTAATGTACGTGTAATATTTACGTAGAATACTGATATAGTTTGTAGCTACACAATATTATAAAAATATGGCTGTGTTAATATCAAAAACATATTTATATAAAATGTTATAACCGCAAATACCTCTTGTTAAAAGACTGTGTACTGCCAGCACATGCATTTGTCAGGATTTTAATGCAATTTTTAATCTAAGTGTAAACATTTAAGTTTAGCATTACAATCATTCCATTTTAAAATAAGTTTTTGGTAATACCAGCTTCGATATTTATAATAAAATCATAAATAAATTAGAAGTGGCCATTTCCTATGATTATTTTATAATGTAATATTTTTATGTTGACGTTAGTTGTACCTATAGCAAAAACGTGGATGGTTCCATCCTTGTTAGCTTTTATTAAAATGGATTACTTTGTTTATCATTATATAGGAAACATACACACATGAAGATATTGTTATAAAATATATTATATTGAAATAATAAACTGAACCTAATATTATAATACATAGAATATTAGTAAAGAGATTACAATGTAACTGTGTTTGACTTGTTACCTTCTGGGTTCTTGGGCGTAATATATTGGTTATTTTCATATTAGCCACGTCTCCAGTGCCTAGTTAAATCGAAACATCTTTTCTGCCAATTTCAGCGAACCACCGGAATCGTCGATCTGCCTTGGCTTTATAATTTTCGATTAGCAACCTTCCCTCACGGATTAGCTTGCTCTTTAAAAGCTATCACTGCTTTAACGATCATGGTGACTGGTCAGCCCACTCCCAACTTGGCTTCTTAGCCATTCATAGCTATCTTACGTTCTACTAAAGGTCGTTTAGTTATTATGATTTTGTGATTCAGCACAAATATGTTAATATTTATGTAACTTTTCGGTATAGTTCTGGTATGCTAAGACCACTCTGTAATTTGCAAAACGTAGATAGTCCAAGAGGAATTATTTGTGCATTTTCTTTAAATTGTGTCAACTAAGCTGAATAGTCCAGAAGAACAAACGTCGCGTCGCTACTATTGTCATGCAGCATTTTCTACATCTATGTTCTATGTTATGGGTTTGGTTTCCGCACTTAGTCCTTCAAATTGACCATTGTGCGTGAGCCATGGCGGCCGTCGGTGGTTATTCCAACCAGCCCACCTCCCTCCAGAAGCTTACTAGGTCTCCTGGTCTGTTGAGAATGTCTGTGTATGATTTGGGTGTCCCGAGGATCTCTGATCGAATCTGGGTGACGCCTGTGCACTCAAAGAGCACATGCGCAACGGTTTCATCAGCCTCCATGCAAGCCCTGCACAGGGGACTATCCGTTATGCCTATAGTGTGGAAGTGTTTGTTCAGCGAGCAGTGTCCCGTGATGGTCCCCGTCACCAGGCGCAGGCCTTTCCTGTCCAGTCGTAGTAAGCGCCTGGTTAGCTTGCCATCCAATGATGGCATAGCTTCCTTGGATTGCCTGCAGCCTGGTGACGACGACCACCAGCTTTCTGCTTGTGTGTGGGTGTGCTCCTGTAGCCACCTGCGTATTTGGTTGAAGGGGATGGGCACAATAGGTTCCGGTCCACAAACTGACATGCTGGATGCCCTTCTAGCCAGTTCGTCAGCTGCGTCGTTTCCTAGTGATTCACTGTGTCCTTTTATCCATTGTAGTGTCACTATGTTGCGGTTCTGTACGGTTACCCGTTCAAGCGCATTGTGACATTCTAGTATTAGATTCGATGTGATGCATTTTTTATCTAGGGATTGGAGGACGGAGGCGCTGTCAGAGAGTATACGAATATGGGTGTCCGTAACTCTCCGGGCTGCTATGGCATTAGCCGCTTGTATCATGCCCACACACTCCGCTTGGTAGACCGTGTTGACCATTCCCAGTGGTTTGGATATTTTTATGTTGAGGTCGTGTGAGAAGACTCCGACTCCAGTTCCGCAGTTGGTCTTCGAGCCATCAGTGTAAACTCTCAGTTCCTTCAAGCCTGAGTAGTCGCACTGCTCCTCTTTGAGCACTATGTTGTAGTGCTTTTGGAAGCAGTACTTTTTGGGGGCTTTGTCGCAGGGTGATGCCATCATTGGCTGCCGTTTGATCGCATCTTCTTGTAGACGTATGTGTTTGACCCTAGAGCCTTTGCTCAGGTTTCCTGATATGTGGAGCCTAAAGGCAGCTATGGTCGCCTCTCGCAATATGAGGTGTAGAGGCGGCAGTCCAAGCATAGACTGTAGGGCAGCAGTGGGTGTAGTTCTCATGCAGCTCGTGATTGCCACACACGCGAACCGCTGCAGCTTTTCAAGATCTCTTTGGGCTGTGCTCAAGTCTGTTCTGGGCCACCAGACTAGCGAGCCGTATGTAATGATTGGTCGGATGACTGTAGTGTATAGCCAGTGAGTGACCTTGGGGTTGATCCCCCAATTCCTGCCAAGCATTCGCTTGCATTGCCACAGAGATATGCTGACTTTAGCTGTTTATCCAAAAAGATGCCCAGGTATTTGGTTTCAGTTGATAGGCTTAGGGTTGTACCAAAGAAGCGTGGTAGTTGTAGTGTCGTCAGTTTTCTCTTTTTTGTAAAGAGGACCAATTCAGTTTTTGTGGGGTTCACTGATAGCTGGTATTTACCACACCAGTTCTCTATTATTTTCAGGGCTTGGCGCATTAAGTTGCACAGGGTGTTTTCGTGGGTGCCATTTATTGTTATGGTTATGTCGTCGTCGGCGTAGCCTACGGTGCATTTTCTACATTTATAGTAGATCTTCTAAGTGTGTCGATGGCAAATATTGTTTGAAAAGTAGTTACCTATTTTTTTCATTGGCCCAGTACTTAGCGACACTAACACCATTCGCTGACAACGTAGACGTTAAGTCTTTATGTGTAGGTACTGGTGACAGGACATGGTAAATACAGTCTATCTTCTCAAGAATGCGAAGGTTTGCTAGCTCTCAAACTGTTCTGTGGTTAATCCTGACAGGTGGAACTTGGAACCTATCATGAGCACCGAATGCATTCCAGATCGTGGGGCCAGCAGCTACGGGGCTTATGTTTCGATTCTATACGGAGTTCTTACTATTTCTGAAAAACACTTCGCATCCTCTTGGCCAGTTTTGGTAGGCACCTACACAACAAGTAATGGTAGGTACTAAGGTACCTATTCAACTGGCAGAGTAGGTAGGTAGGTATGTTAAAGTTATGAGGTCCCCAAATATTTTATTGCGGTGAGTTACGAACGTTACGTTTTTCTGAAGATAAATACTTATATCTATTTAAACAAACAAAAGATAACAAACTGAGGTTTCGCTCCAACTTGCGGTGAGATAGGTTATCAGTGTATTTGCTATTTTATACAAAACAATAACTAAACGCACATAATTACGTTAGCTGTGTATCGAGCAACGTCTAACCTCTAACTCAAGTTGTTTTGAAAGATGAAGTTCTGTGCAAACTTGGCTTTTATGTTTACGGAGGCGTCCTCGATGCTAGAGAGATATGGTTTGGCTAAAGACGCTGGATTCAAGGCTGTGGAAAGTGGATTCCCTTTTGGTTTGACCGTGGAACAAGTCAAGGATGCTAAGGAAAAAGCCGGCGTTGAACAAGTGTTGATCAATTTGAAAACAGGTTTGTAAACAATAAATTCTCATAAATACATTTGCTCTATCTGATTGATTGATTTTTCTTTTTAATTCTAAAACACTTGCAGTTGTGGTGGTATACAACTGGTGGTTGTGGTGCTTAGATACTAATTAAAAATAATTTTCAGGAGATGTAACTAAGGGTGAGCTAGGAGTAACAGCAGTGCCAGGAAAAGAAAATGAATTCAAAGAGAACTTTGCTACCACAGTCAACTATGCCAAGGCCCTAAATGCCAGGAAAATACACATAATGGCAGGCAAACTACAGAATGCCACATCACAAAACTGGGAAACTTATGAGAAGAATTTAAAGTATGCAGCTGACATACTCAAGAATGAAAACCTCCTTGGTGTTATTGAACCTATAAATCAATATTCTGTGCCTAATTACTTTTTGAGTGATTTTAACAAAGGTAGGTACACACATACTGTACTTTTTCATCAATACACAAACTTGATTATAAGATAGAACCAATTATAATTGACTTTACCCTTTATATTTTATTATCTTGATTGCAAACAATTTATTCAAGTCACTTATTTCTCGCCAATTATTTAATGTAGTGTACCTATTTATGTTTCAGCATTGGACATCATCAAACGGATCAACAGTCCCAACTTGAAGCTGATGCTGGATGTGTTCCATTTACAACAAATATGTGGTGATATATCTCATAGTATCACCAACTTTATGCCCTATGTTGGTCATGTGCAGGTAATTAAAAAACATAGATCATAAATAGAACCTTGTAATTTATGCTTACTAGGACACAAACTAGCTGATAGGTACCTTTTTATGATCAAAATAAAGAGAGCATAGTTGGTTTAGCAATGATTGTGAGAAATACTCTTTACATGATAATATTATGCTTTTAAAATGAAATCAATCCAATGCCATTGCACTAATTTGGTTGTTAGTTTTCTATTGCATTGCTTGTTGCATGTTGAATTCTGGATCATCGAATGTCTTATTAGACATTCGATGATCCAGAACTTAAAACTGTCTACTTGCAAATAATTGTGTTTGGTGTGTACCCTGAAGAGTGACAACTTTCTATAGTTCTGTTAGCAAACATGAGTTAAATCTAACTACATAATTATATTGATGTGTATTGTGTATGTCCTGACTAGTGATTTGATTGTAGATTGCTCAAGTGCCAAACCGCAATGAACCAGACACCGAAGGAGAGATAAACTACAAGTATGTTCTCAACCAGTTGGAAAGCAACGGCTACACCGATTGGATCGGTCTTGAGTATAAACCTCTGAAGAATTCCAAGGATGGACTCACATGGGTCAAGAATTATGGCTATAGTCTGTGATATGTACAAAATGGTTATAAATACTTTGTGTAAATACTTACAGGGTGGCACAGCGACGCGCAAATTGAAACCATGAATTCAGCACATGATTCTAAACCACCTAACATAGAAATTTTTCGTTGGTGCTAACATAGAAAAGTGCAATACCTACACGGTAAAAACGTATGGGATAGCAAATTTTCTTTAATAACTGGCGAAAAATTTTAATGCGAGGGGTTTAGAATCATGTACCTACTGAATCCACGGTAACAGGTTGCGTGTCGATGTTCCTGCCACCCTGTAAATGTATGTGATAGATTTATGTAAATAAGGAACTTTCAGCAAAGATAACTGAACAGTGTGTACACAATACTCAAAGAGAATGAACCAATTTTGGTAAATAGAAGAGCACTGTGCAAAGCTCAAACTAAATTGAATTATATATGTTAAAAAATAAATAAAATTTTGTTGTTGAAATATAAAATGTTTATTACTATGATTAAAATAATAATTAATGAATTAATACTAACTTAACAACCTCTATGTGAATACTATGCGCCGTTAGACTGGAACTGTTGCACCCAGTAATGTTTTTTCACAGCACCCAGTGATAACCTGTCTTTGCTTGAATGTTTTAGGAGCTGCAAGAAATGCATAAACATTTAATGTTCTATCCATAGAGCATAAGCAGAGTGAGCAGATGTTAACTAACATTTCATGTAAAATTGAACCTATTAATGAATTTCATAAAAGTACTATTTTTTCTAGTTTTCAATTCACTGGTAGATAGTGCTTATTTGCGTAACACACTAACAGTAGCAATGGCTTGAATTTTGGCACTTCAACAACATTCATTGCGTTATTAACATTGTTGAGCAGATTTTTTTTTTGAACATATGAAGCAATGGATTTGTAACATCCTTCAAAATGATTTAGATTGTGATTGATGTGTTATACAATTAGGGTGCTGGACACTGCATGTGAAACTGACTCTACTCATACAGGCACTCTCTTTTTGACTAAAATAAATGTATAGTCAATACTTTATTTATATTTTTTATCAATATAATGCACCTATTCTTCACGTATCTGAATAGCTATACTAACCTTAGAAATAAGATCCTTAGCCCCGTCAGGTACATGACTGGGGTACACTATGTCCAAAGCAAGGATCCTGGCATAAGTCTTGTCTTGTCCCTCACTCTCAAACGGTGGCTTGCCTACTAGGAACTCATAAAGCAGCACTCCGATGCACCAGTGGTCAACGGACACATCATAGACCTCACGCTTGATCATCTCAGGGGGCAGGTAGTCTAATGTGCCGCACATGGTTTTACGCCTATAACAAGGAGATAGCACTGTTCAAACTTCGTAAGTATTTGCAAAATAACATGATCATATGTTTAGAGCAGACCAGTAGTGGCCCAGTGTTAACGGCCTTAACTTACAGGCTGTGGGTTTGAACCCAACCAGGCGTTTTAGTTTGTGTAAAAATCATCACTACTTTATGTCCTACAATGACCCACATAATATTTTGTGGCCACACTATACCAAACCATGATGTGTATTGTTTATATTATTATGATTCTTATGTAACAAGGTCTGCTGGTGAGTAACGAACTTGGTGAATAACGAACGGGCAATGTATTTAGTCCCAATCATTAGCAAATAGGTTCTATACTAAAGCTTACCTCTCAGAAGGGGCATGCACAGACCAGCCAAAGTCAGCAAGTTTGAGGTCTCCACTGAATGCTACCAGTATGTTCTCAGGTTTGATGTCCCTGTGTATCACATGGTGCTGGTGGCAGTACTCCACAGCATCTGCAACCTAGAACAAGCGATATTATCATGCCACTGATAATTAATAACTAACAAAACTGGAGTGATATAATGAGATAAGTATATTATTTACACTGGCAAACTAGGGAACTCACCAATACTTAGAATTTCACCTTAATGGATACTTAAACCATTAAGGTGAAATTCTGAGTATTGGTGACTTAGGCCCATAATACAGAAACTCGCTCAAGACTCAAGCATTATTTAATATTACTTTACAAGCCATTTCATTGGATAAAACTTGTTTTAGGTGATGCTTGAGTTGTGAGTGAGGTTCTGTAATACAGGCCTTAGTGACTAACTGGACAAGTAAGCATTAATACTTGCACATACAAACACAGAATGTTATATACAGTACTAAGTACAAGAGCTGTAGAAACCGGGGACCAGAAATATGTTTCCAGTTCCAGTTGTTTATTATGGTGTCTATTAATTTCAATATTTACAAATAGGTACTTAATTGATTTGATATTAAGACCTTAAGTTTGTTACCTGGTAAATGTATCTAGCAGCTTTTGGTTCAGGGAAGCGTCCTTTGGGGGAGTTAGTCAGATGTTTATACAGCTCTCCACCGGCTGCAAACTCAACCACTAAGTATATACGACGCTCATCGTGGAACCAGGTCAGTAGACGTAGTATGTTTGGATGTCTGAAAAGGAACAAGCATTATAAAAGATTGGTCTCAAGTCAAAAAAAGTAGGAAAAAAACAACTATTTGTGTAGGAAACGGTAAGGATAAGTAAGGTAGGATAGGTAAGGATAAGTAAGGTAGGATAGGTAAGGATACGGTAAGTAAATGGGATAAAAAGTTACTGATCTTGTTACTTACTTCAAATGCGACTGAATTTCAATTTCTCGCATCACTTGTCGTTCACATTTCGATCTCACAATCTGAGATTTGAAAAGTGTTTTAATGGCTACTAAATAACCAGTTTTCTTTTCTCTGGCGACGTGAACGTGTCCGAATTTGCCTTGGCCAAGGGCTGAACCCAGCTCGAAGTCTCTGGGAGCCCATTTATACCTGAAATACGTGAAAGAATATGTAAACAAAATTCTAATTTCATAACACATTTACTATTTGTAAGAATCACTTACGAAGTTCCGTATGCCTCGTGGTTTATTATTTTAGTCTCTAATTCTAACACGTCAGTCTTCATTGTCATAAATTTTCAAAATATCTATCAATTTACCAAATTAATTTGAAGTACATACAATACAAACAAAGCAAACGTTCGTTTTGTTCGTCGACCGTTAGTTATGTTTTCAAAACTTTGACAGTTAGATAAGATCTATCTCACAGACGCTCACAAGTCACAGAGCACATAAGCACATGACAGATGCACGAACAAAATTATAACGTTGCCACTTTAATAGCCAGTATGTTTTATTTTGATTGGAGAAAATTATAATGATTTCTAATAAATTATAGGAATAGTTCCTCTATTAAACAACTTGTTTAATACAGGTCAGTGTACTACACATATTGTCTAGGAATCAAGGTAAAAAAAAAATATATTTTATTGCCATATTGAAATTCAAATAAAAATGTTTTTTTTTTTAGTATCAACGAAGGATGTGTATTCTCTACTTTTGCATTTTACAAAGAATTTTACTTATGCTGGATTTTGCACTTTAAAAGTATAAAAAAAAAATTATCGCGTAAAATAAACAATTACCCCCTTACTGATAAACGTTGTATAGCGTCTGTGTAGTTACACAATGCTTTGTCTTCTTCTTTCGAAAGTCAAATTACTGACGACTGAAAAAAAGAAATCGGTGTTTTAACTATTCAACTACGTTGCGGAATGGCCACCCACGTCCGTTGTAACAGGTGAAAAAAAAAAGACGGGTTGCACTCCGGGAGTGCCGGCAGAAGTGAAAACTTGAATATTAACGTTGAAATAAATCAATTATTAATTTAATTAATATTACTCATTTTTTTTCAATATTTCTGCGTCACTTTTTTCATTAATAGATGCACTTTGTTCAATTTCCATATTTTAAACACTTTCGGTCTTATTCATAAAAAAAGCCTATTGAAGGTTTAAACCATTCATTAGTTAAAATGCTCAATAGGCCTTTAAAACATTCGATCAAATTTTGTATTCATAAACGCTTCATAAACGTTCTATAACTAGAATGTCCTACAACTTCTAAATGTTGCCATTATAATGAAGTCATCCAACAAATTGGCCAACACATTAAATCGGCATACGAGAATATCTGTCTACGAACCGAATATTTGTGTCCATAGACATTATTACGTATGAAAAACTAATTTATTGTCTACAGTTTCAACAGTTTTGACGCGACAACGTCATGGTCGTCATGGAAACAATATGAATATGTCAATGAATGAATTTGATATTGTATGTGTCAAACTAAAAAACTTTTGAATATTTTTTTTGTATTTAAAATAAATGAAATTAAGACCGGAGACTAGTTGCAATAAAGGGCAAAGAATTGAATATTGGTTGGAGGAGGACAACTGCGGCTCCTCGAAGTACTATTGTTTACGAAACTGACTTTTCAAACATTTGTACGTCAAATGTCATTTTCTTCGGCCATCTTTATCGTGTCTCACTTGGTTCACATCGATTGGCGCCGCCGTAGAAAGAGATGGGGGGGGGGGGAATCTCTCCTGACGGTCACGTGTCCTGACGCGATGCCCTGACGCGAGTTTAACATTTTTTACCCATTACAAAAAGTGTTCAACGCCGCTAAAGAAGTTTTCACTTCAAAAAATCTGATGTGTAATGTGCGGCATGCATATTTGGTAGAGCTCTTCTTTAAAGCATACCCGATGAGTGCTCAACGGGATTCAAGTCTGGCGATTGAGCAGGCCATCCTGCCATGACAAAGGTGTTAGCTGCGGCCAATGTATTTGCAACGACTCTGGCAGTGTACGGACGCGCATTATCTGCATAAGCAGAAATGGAGTACCAAATTGGGTCCGCAAAGGAATGACAACATAATTATGATTATAATCGTTTTGGCGTAAATCTGTGCATTGAGATTGCCTCTGATCCAAATCAGTTCTGTTCTTACGCCGATCCAAATAATCGCCTATATCATGATTGTTCCACCACTTTATGGAATTCCTGGCAGGATTCTAAACGTTCTTGGCGTCAACGTTTAGAATCTGGCGGTCTGGCCTCATACAGTCATACCAAAGCGTGATTCGTCAGAACCCTGTCCGCCATGCTTGCGCTTGCCCTCCTCAATTTCCCAGTAGAAGATGTGCTTCGCCACTCGCTGCGCTGTCATGTCATCCATGACATATGTATGGCGGACAGCTCCTCAGGTATAAGGATGTTCTTAAGCGCCACTTTAGCAAGTGCGACTTGGAGCCGTCTCGGTGGGAGCAGAAAGCAAAAAAGACTTGGGTGGGGGGCTTTGGTTAAAACCAAAGTTCATGATTTTGAATTACGGCGGCGCCTTGAGCTTGATGCCAAGCGTGACCAACTGAAAGCCCGACCTCCTACGGCAATTAACTATAATTTCAGAGATGGTGTGCTCACGTGCCCGCAATACGCGAGGATTTTCTCGAAAAAGATTGGTTACATAAGCCACATGCGATGCGAGCTCACGAACGACAACTACTGCGGAGTTGAAGCAATCGCCCTCGCCGAAATCGGTCGGATCGCATCATCATCATCATCATCACGGAACCCTAAAAAGGTTATAGTGTACCAGTTCAATCATTTGAAACCAGAATTTTAAATCAAAATGTGACATTACAGCTGGAGTGGAAAAACTTGAACTATGAGGTAGGAGTGCATTACAGATAGCACCTACCCACCTACCAACATTTTACGTTTGCGAACATTTTCTACGAGAAGGTAGGCACTGTAGAGGCTATCTATGAAGCCTTATTACCTCTTTTTGGGACAGGCTGGTTATAATTGAAGGCATCTTCCATTCGAACGTTCAAGCGTGTGTCAAATATTCTGTTAGTGTTTATTACTTGTCAGATAGAAAGTGCTAGTTTTAACGGGTCCCCTATGTTGTTTCGAACGCCGCTATTGCGACACACGCTGTTGCGAATTATTTTTCCACTGCCTCACAGGTTCGAATGGTATTGTAAAGTTATCATGAAAATATATGCTGGTTAAAGCTTAACGCTTTTTTAATTATATATCAAAGCTCTCATCTCAGCTAGGGGAGCGTTTGAGGTGCCTTACCTCCCAGTTCCCAGGGGCCTGTTAGCTGCCCTCGCGGCTCCAAGGGGCCTGAGGGAGTGAACATATCGTCGTCTTCAATGTTTATGATTCGAATAGGCTGGGATAGCATGAACGTACTCCAGTGTATATTGATGCGAGTAATGGGAGGAAATTGGTTTTGAAAACTGTGATCACTCTTAGAGGAGGGGTGATAGGCTCTCACCTCAAGTTGTTACCAACTTTGCTAACGGGGCATAGCCTTCGCAAAGTGTTTGGTTGACATAATTGGTTCAACTTATGATTGAGGACCCACAGTTTTATCAGTATTGACTGATATTTCATGGAGTCAGAATTTATTGAGAACGGAGTAGGTGTTTGGATTTTTCGTCTGGAGTACGGGCATATGATAGATTGCTTCGATCAACCCTGGCCTCTTAAGCTTTTCGCTCCCTATGGCTCAATACCGGTCCGATGGGGTGAAAAGAGTTTGATGTTAAGATCATTTAATTTTTTAAGCCTGTTCCAGGCTGATGTGAACTCTCAGTCTCACATCAATTGTTTTCATTAGGAGGACGCGTCGCATCTTTTACCTCGGTTTTGACGCGACGAGGTTTAAGCATGACGAAGTTAGTTTGTATGGGTGCACATTGGCACTTGTAAAAGTTAACTTACCCGACACTTAACGTAGTGTTGGATTCGCGATTCATTCGTCCTGACTTAAGCCTTCTCTTGCACATGCGCGGTCCGAGGGGGGGGGGGGGGTCGTGGGGGTCATGACCCCCCCCAAAATCATTCAAGCAGTCGAGACCCTGAATGATTTACTTACCTTACTAACTCAAAACTGTACTTGAGCCACGAAAACCCCAATTGGCATATTCAAAAACATTAAGAACATCGGTAGACATGGGGACTGCCGACTGAAGTAAAAACTTAAAACTATGAAATGACAGTGGAATTTTTAACGCGCCTAATAAATATTTTTCTTTAAAAAGCCTGTTATAAAAATATAAAATCTAGGATTCAAGAGCGAGCGAAGCAAACGCGGGATATTGGGCAACCCGCTCGTACGTAAGGTTGAAAGGCTTAGGTAAGGCCAGATTCCAAAACCTAAACTGCTGTAAAACGAGTTTAAGCTTTTCGTCATAACGTAAAAGCTCCTATTAACGACCCCCTAAAATGTGTACTCTATTACCGATCTAATTTTTAAATCACTCATATTAGACATATTATAGGGTTCCAGAAAAGTCATACCTTAAAAAATAGTTACGTATTTTTGTTGGACACCAAAAAGAGTAAAGTTTGTGAGTTTAAATAGCCAGTGAAAGAAATAACTTGATAAAGAGTGGGTCGCGCCCGAAGCGGACGCACTTTTCATAGTGTCGCGTCTCCAGCCACGTAAGTACACCTAAATATTACTTAAGGAAAATAACACACTAAAAATGGATTTGTCTTCTTGCTATCACATTACAACTGTAACGTATATATTTGTTTTCTAAACTAACTCTTAATATAATACTTTTTATTGATTTTTGTGTTATAAAATCATGTTTTAATTTAAGGCGGTATTAGAATCCAAATTTCAAAACTTGATTCTAATAACGACCCATGGCGTTGTTAAATGAGAATATTTAGTATTTTAAAATAACTAATATCTATTATAAACTACCTCATTTGATTTTATTTTTTTCTTGTTCAATTCTTAAAATTATTTTACTTTGTTAGATCTATTAACGACAAAGCTATTTCTTAAAATTTTTGTGTAAAACTCGATTCAACGTTAGACAATATCCCTATTATTATAATGATATTATACTGTAAATAACCTTTATTATCTGAATTAAAGACTAACTGACATTAAAATAAATAATATAGCAATGAGATCGAATTTAACAGTATTCCATAAAGCGGATGTTTTATCTGTTTATTATTAATTTTATTGGTCGCTAATAGAATATTGTTACCTTCATACTTGATTCTATTACCGACTCACAGCTGTGACGACATTTTTGGCAATATTACAGTACCTACACAAAAACAAAATGTATATTTTTGAACAAACTGGCTTATTTCTTGCATACGTTTTGAGAGATTTTGTCACAGGACATATTATTAATGTAAAATAATATTTGCTATCCAGTTTCATTCATGGCTTCATGGCATTGGCTATATTTCATATGTTTTCAAATAAAAATGGCGGGACGGAATGGGGGCCATGTAACTTTTTAAAGCTTTTTTCGAAGAATTAAATTCTATATCTCTTTAAAGATTAAGTGTTCTTTTATAGAATCATGGAGCCGCAGAAGCGCACGCAGTACGCCTCTACTCAACTAGAAGCTGCGCTTCTAGCTATAAATGAAGGGACCAGCATATACAAAGCTTCAAAAACCTATGGGATACCGAGGACAACTCTGCGTGACAAGAGAAATAATAAATATATAAATGAACATTGTGGAAAACAAACTGTTTTAACGAAGGAGGAAGAAATTTTTTTGTTACTGATTTATGATATCTAATTAGTATGTAGGTAATTAAAAAGTAAGCATTTAATTATTTGAAGACTGTTTTCTGAGACTGATTATATTTTTATTAATTAAAATAACAAAAAATAATTGCTCTAAGCGTTGCAATAAATAATTATGTTCATATTGTAATAATGTTGATCTCATAACTATTGTTATTATATAATAAATACCTTAAAAACGATTTTTTATTTTATTTAATAGTATAGAAGAAGTGACTACTTCGTAGCGGTCGGTAAAAGAAGTAGAAAAATCGGTAATAGAATCTTGCCGCATTCTATGGGTCGGTAATAGAATCAACTACTCTTTTGGATTAAATAATTATTTAGTAACTATTGTGTTATTGAATATTGAATTTAAGTACTGAATTGCAAAGAATACTTCGTTGAGATTAATTATAAATTATAACATCTTTCCTAACATATCAGCTTATATCTGTTTTTTTAAAGTGAATCCTAAGACAGCTAAAACTGGCGGTAATAGGAGCATTTACGTTAATTCGATAAAGTAAGTTCTCTTTTTGTATGATGGGTAAACGAAAACAGAGACTATTCAAGGTGGGGTGCTAAAATTTTCACGCTCGCTACGCTCGTCTTGCAATTTACATTGGTTCTTGAGCTCCTTTTGGAATGATCGAAAGAAAATCGAACCTATCCGAAAATGTGCAAAATTTTCGAGCTCGCTTCGCTCGCTCTTGCGTTTTCGGTTCTGATAGCTGCTTGAGCTTGCCTGCATAAGTCGACAATGTAACTCTTATTTCTACTTAAAAATATAAGACAAAACCTAATCAACAGAGGCGGATTGTCAAAATTTTCGAGCTCGCTTCGCTCGCTCGCCCCACCCTACATAGCCGTTGTAATACATCGACCAATTTGGCAGCATTTAAGTAACACCCCCTATGTAAAAGCTGCGTCCCTGAATAGCATAAGTAATGTGAAGCTGGAGATGTACATGAACCTTAACATATCATCACGCCTTTAATGCCCAACCTGGGCAGGGGTGTACCTTCATATAGTACTTACACCCACATTTCGCCAGTTATTAAGTGAAATGTCATAGAGGGCGAGCCTACTACCGCCAACCGCGCACAAATCCAGATTCCAAGCTGCTTCTGAGAAATTTCTGATGGAAAAACCCTTTAACACTTTACCCGACCTATGAATCGAACCCAGCTAGAACCTCATTCTCAGCAGTAACGCTTGCGACAGTTGCGACCACTAGACCAACGAGGAGATGTACCTCCTTTAAAATATTCCTCGGCACCCATGATGACCCCCCCCAAAATCTTGGGCTGCGACCGCGCCTGCTCTTGCAAGAGACTGACTTTACCATGTAAATTTAAAGTCCGAGGATAGTTAATTTATCTTATAGGGATAGCTAGGAAGGGCTTGGATATTCGAATGGTGTGAATCATAGAAATGTCATATATCTATGGTGTGAATAAAAGTCTTGTTTTGTAGTGGAGCTATGCCAATACTTTTATTAAAAAGTGGGCGTAGCTCATGTAGAGGCTATCTATGAAGCCTTACTTCTTTTTAGGACAGGCTGGTTATAATTGAGGGCGTGTTCCATTCGAACGTTCAAGCGTGTGTCAAATATTCTGTTAGTGTTTATTTCTTGTCATAGAAGCAGTGCTAGTTTTAACATGATAATTATTGTAATGTCTCCTAATATATTAGATGAAATCCTATAGGAGTTTCTTTTAATAAAAGGTCTCATCTCACCTAGAACCCCCACAGTACCTACGTATATAAACCTCACAGATAGGTAGATACTTGCGAAAACTGTTAAGCTTGTTAATTTCAAGACGTTGGAGTCCTTATCAATCAAAGAGATTTAAGATAGGTACAATAGAGAGGCTATGCAAAGAAATGTCATACAAAAACTGTGATCCCATGTCTCACTGACGCCATCTAGCATAATATAGCAGAATTTGAGCGGCATAATGCAAACAAAAATAGCAAACATGAATTAAATTTGTCAAAATATATTCAGCTATCGCTCGGTAGGTGGCCAGTGTGGCTAGTGTTGCCAGATCCGATTTTCAATCCATGGATTAAGGTAAATAAAAAAATATCGAAAACTTGTCTCAGAAAACAAAAAATATTTTATTCGCTACTATTCATTGTCCGTGTCACCATCTATGATAGGGTATCAGTTTCAGTGTGTGTTTTTATGTAAGTAGATAATGTACATGTTAAAATAAAATAAATTTAAATTTGCCTGCTTTGCCGCCGAATTATTATGTTTTTTGTGTTTTATATTTGCTTTTTGTGTAAGTAGACCTATTATGTCACAATGGGCATAGTTGTTTGCAATTGTCGGTTGCGTTTCGTTTTTAGCAAAATTATTTTTATTACTCTTTTGTTTACAAGTTATTTATTATTTACCAATAAATATTATCGATAACAGAATCACATCTCTGTAAGGCAGTATAGTCCGACTTTTAAATAGCTGCAGTAAAATGACACTTCTTACTATAATTTTGTTAAAAAAATTTGCCACACTAAGGATCTGGACACATTGTTCGACGGCCTTTCGCACTTTGCCGCTTGAAAAGGAGCACACATGCTCTCTTTTTGTATGGACAAACCGTCGAACGCCGTCGATCAATGTGTCCCGACTCTCTCTACTAGTGATGATATTAAAATGCAATGAAACATCGTTTTAATTTAGACAGGCATTCGAAATTGAGCAGTGTTGATTTAACCGTAAACAAAAAAATATTCTTTGTATTGATCGGATAAAATATATGTTGTAGTTTCAAATCAGCGTAAATACATAGTCTACCAAAGATAATTTTGTTTCAATTTTTGCTCTAAAACTCCGATCTAAGAAATCAATTTTTTAAATAAATTAAAGGATTACTAACTTTATAGGATTATTTACAAAACACCAAAAACCTCAAAAATAAGAATATTTAGAAGATATGTTTGTGATTAGAATGAACGCTTTTTATAAATCTAACCCGATCACTGATGTGATGACAAAACAGTAATTAGTCATTGCTCAATGTTTTTGTTGTAAACTTATATTATCCTGTATTTCATTATAAATATCATTTTCTAATAATAATTATCCTCTTTTATAAAATCAATTTAACAATCATGATCGATTTTGAACTGAATGTTACTAAAATTAATCGATTATTTGGTTAAAAATTTCGTTGAAAAGTGGTAACACTTATACTTTCATTTTACTGCAGCAATAATAAGGCTATTCAGCAATAGATGGCGTTTATTACAAAATTAGGAATTTTTCTAGATCTATTATGAAAATTATTTGATTCAAATTACTCAGTAAATATAAATAATGCATACGAAAATAAACTGAAGCTAGATCCAGTCGTTCTACCATAGCGAGACTTGCAATAACGCAATGCGCAACTCGGCATATTTCTTTTTAAATAATTTTTTTTTGGTGGACACGATTGCGTCGATGCGACTTGACGCGCAGGCGTACGTCACTAGACTGAGAGACTTGAGACCACTAGGTGCAAAGTATCGGATCACGATTTTGTTCGCAATGTCCCGTCTATTGTACATATAAAATTTTAATGTCTTTGTTATCAATGCATCTCCCGCAATATAACCGAAACGTTTATAGGGGTAGGACTCGTATCATGATCGTAAATGCTTTAGTCTTGGTAAATTGCCAAGATGGGTGCTCCTGGCTCATTTACTTATACTTGTACCTAGGGACCTAGTACCAATACAGTTGGTATATTATAGCTGTCTATTACCTATGCTGTTGGAGTGACTAGATAAGTAGCTGTACCTGTAGGTCAGCATCAAAAGTCGATTAACACATCAGTTTTCTTAATCTTAGTTATTGAGCAAAATATTTGTTCAAAATTGCACCAGAAGAAAAAAATGTAGAATATAAACTCTTTGCTATTATGTGAAAAGCTAAAAAGCAGTTTGTTAAAAAAAAAATGTTGTCAATTTAATAACATGTACAAATGAAAGTGTTATCGACTTTTGATGCTGACCGTACCTACCTACTATTTACTTGTTCCTAAAACTCATTTTTGTCTATATCATAAGTATCAAGACCCATTATTACGGGTCAGACAAATTATATTTAATGTTACAGCGACTGAGCGATATTCAAGTCAACTTTGCAGTACTTAATGTATACTTACCTCATAAAAATAATAACGATCACTTTGAAATAAAAATAAAACTAACCACTGAAAAAGCTCGACGCTGTAATTATGATGCTCAAGTGAAGTTAAAGGACGTACTTAGTTGCCAACCAAGAGGAGGTTAGTGCAGCGTGGGTGCGTTGTTGTGAAAACACTCGTTGTTGGCAGGGGGGCAGCGGGGCTCGCGGGGCTCGCGGGGGCAGGGAGTGCGGTGTGCGGCGCTCCCTAACCCACCCCAACGTTAACGAGCTCAACCCCCATTACTAGATCTGTTTATTTCCAGAGGCAACGATGCCTTACACATCAACAGATAGCAAATGTAATGGAATTAAGTTTTCATAACTTATATTATAAGAGACACTGTATTTTGCATAGTCCTACCGCAACGGTCGAAAACAACACACTGTATATTGTATAGTACCATATGATAGTACGGTCTCGAAAACAATAAGCTTAGATTTTATTTACTTTTAGTTATTTAAGTTCTCTTTGAACGGTATGTTTAACTTTCATTAAATTAATGTTTATTTTTGGGGTTACATTCATAAAGTAAATTTTGACAATAAAAAACAATTTTTATGTCATCCATCATAGGCCGATTTTTCCACCGCCAGATAACTTTTATTCAAGGGATAAAATTGATGTTTGACAGTTTTATATGAAATAACTGTCAAAATTTCAAAATTATTCTTCTAATAAAGTTAGATTGATAGACCTATTTACAGAACATCTAGAAGAGAGGGAAATTGAGGTAGGTACGATTTAATGTATCTATTTTATTTAAATGGGTATCATTTAAGCTATCACCAATTTAATTAGTTTTGTGTTTCTTAAATAATAGGGTTTGTTCTCCAAATAGTAGATCTGTCACCAAAATGTAGTCACCAAACAATGCAAGTGACCTAACCAAACCGAACCTCGGGGTGCCCTTCGCTCGCTCTTGCATCCTATGTCGACGAAGCCCCGCTTCGCGGGGCCCCTATTTCTGTGTAAAGGGTTTAAAGTAACCTAACCAAACCGAACCTCGGGGTGCCCTTCGCTCGTTCTTGCATCCTATGTCGACGGAGCCCCGCTATCTGAGAACGAAAATATTTCGTGGCGATAGATCTATTTATTAGGTGATACAAATATTTCGTGGCGATAGATTTGTTACCGGCCAAACCCGATTTCAGGACAAACTAGTTTAGCCTAGGCTAAACTAGTTCTTCCTATACGCGATAGGGGGTGCCCTTCGCTCGCCCTTGGATTTTATGTCGACGGAGCCCCGCTTCGCGGGGCCCCTATTTCTGTGTAAAGGGTTTAAAGTAACCTAACCAAACCGAACCTCGGGGTGCCCTTTGCTCGCCCTTGCATCCTATGTCGACGGAACTAGTTTAGCCTAGGCTAAACTAGTTTGTCCTGAAATCGGGTTTGGCCGGTAACAGATCTATTTATTAGGTGATACAACTTGATGACAAATAAAAATTTTGGTGATAGAAAATATAGTTCCCTATTTAAATTGATTTCAGTCCTCAGCATTTTTTCAGATAGGATATTTGACGTCAGGATCGTACCTAATATTTCGTAAAATACGTATGTACAATGCTTATGAGTGACTTTTATTTTAACTAATTAATGATGAAGTTTATTAAAATTACTTAATTCATTCTACAATCTACAAGTACTAGGTACCTACACAATAAATACCCAATTTCCTCATGAAAACACGATACAAAAACCCTTTAAAAACTCATTCGTAATACAATATGATACGCAATAAACGGAACAAGATCAGATGATGTTATAGGTTAATATAAAACAAACAAAGTGCGCAGTACATCGCGCGGCGAGAGTTTTCAAACCACCCCGGTACAGCCGGTGGCGGGAAAGCGTGGAAAACGCGCGCATGGGGTGGCGGGCCGGGCTCATTCCGTGGTGAGGCGCCGCTCAATCGATACACTGCTTTTGTACGAGAAAATCAACAATTTTCACCTATAAAATATCATAAATTCACCCAAACAGTTCCTTATGATTTTTTTTATAGATGTCTCATTTGTTGTGCTAGTGAATTCGTGAGTTATCCACAATGTGTTCAGAACCATAAACAAGTGCGACGCAGAACCGCTTCAGTCTAGGTAAGTAATAATTATTGGCACGTTGAGATGACCTAGTTATCGCCCTCGTGTAGGACCTATGCCTGTGTCGTATTTTCGTGTAAGTAGTGGTCAGTTTTTTGATAAAACTTAGGTGAGCTTTTGATTTCTACGCAGTACCTACTCCATGCATGTAGAAAATGCCTTTAAATATAAATATTTTATTAAATTATCCGTAAATAGATTTAATTTAAATATAGTAGGTACTTATAACTGACACAAAAAATAAGTAGCACAAATTCGAATCGATTTTATTTTCGTGAAAACTACTCTGCGAGCTTTTACACTTACGTACTATTTGTTTTGATGTCGCGCAATTTCCACGAGTCATCAAAATAATTCCGCAGTTAGCAAGGTTTGTTGGTGTTACCAAAAATATTATTAAAATTTAACCAATTCCTAGCAATCTCCTCTAGTCGGGTGACTTCGTGAATTTAAGAAGGGTTCCTTAAAATATTCTAATTTATAGATAAGTTAAATAAAAGTTTATGGAAATCCACCACCCTCGGAATAGGCTCTGAAATCGTGAGTGTCATTGACCGTGAGCCTGTGGCACGGTGCCACTGCCACCCTCGTCTCGGTGCGAGCCAAATCCGTCACCTCCGACTCTTAGGGCTGGGGGAGCGCTGCCGGACGGCTACAGTTTGGGGATTTACAATTATCTCCTCAAGTATACGTTTCCTTGGCGACTGGTTCTTGAAAATTGCTAGATTTTCTGCACATCTATGACAGGAGATCTCAATCTAAACATACGGTGTCATACCTATGTGCTATATCTCACTGAACCTGCACACTAGATGAGCGTTCACTGTGGTTTCAAAAATTATTCAATTTATTAATTACGAGTTACGAGTAGTAGCGCAGCCAGCAACGACGTAGGTACGCCCAAAGGTTTCTCAATTTCATAACACTGCGGTTCTGCGAGTTGATTTACTTTCGATCTGAAACAGCTTACTGATTAAAGCGCTTTCACTCTTGATAATTGTTCGTTTATTTTAACATTTGGGACTGGTTGTACCTCACGAATGGTCGACAATCAGCGGCCCTTCGCGAGGAAAGCTGTTTACCGTCGGACGACGGTAAGTCGGCAACCAGTCAAACATCGATAGACTCAAGTGTGACGACCACGAGAGAAAAGCTTGGCTAGGGTGACCATTAATCATTCGTATTACTAACGGATGAGTGAAAGGTTGGAAAACATAGATTTATTGATGTCAAGCGTTTTTAATGGGCTGTAAAAGACAGTTTTACAACTACTGCGTACATTTGAATGCTGTCATCATAAAATTTGGGTTTTCTTATGACGTTTACGATTAGGTAAATGGGTTGGGATACTAATAGAACCAATGGAGTGTCAGTGTAGAGCTACCAAGGGAATTTTAAAAGTTTTAGAAATGTTTAATTAGGTCAGCCTAATAAATATTTCTATAGAATCATAAAATTGGCAAGTGGCAGCATATTTTCACACCCATAGTTCTTTAAATACCAGCTTGTCAGCAATATTCCGTTTATTCCAAGGAAACGTTCTTACTTCTGCGCGCCTTTATATCACTTTTTGCGCACTACTGCACTGATGCGTACTTAACACTATATAATTTTTAATCTTTAAACTTGTGTAGTATTCGCTATGAGTATTTATTATCTGTGGCTATGGGTTGGCTTTGCACACAATTAGTGTATTTAAAGAACTTTGGGAGTGAAAATATGCCGCTACACTGGAGAGATTTTGAAGGGGTCATCCATCTCCTATAAATTTTATGTCAAGTAGTGTTATAGTGAAAGTCGTATAGTTGTTGGAAGTTTGTAGATTAGGTGTAGGTACCTCGCCTGGATTCTGTATCACTTTTTTTTTAATGCCTGTAAATCGTAACCTACAGCCAGCCATAAATCAAAAAAGTCTTGGCAAGAACTTAAAGGTGGTCCCTTCAACCTTAAGGTACTTAACTAAAGTACCGCTAACCGTTCGGTAGGGACACTTTCACTGTCTGACTGCACGCCCCGAGCCCCGATCATCTGATAACTGTCAGTTTTGACACAAATACAATACGTACACTGTGTTTTTCTTCGCTTGTCTTATTTTGTAAACAAATATCGCGTACTGAAATAAGAAAATAATTGGTTTTAAATGTTTCATTCGATGCAGTTTTTGATGTTGTTGAGTTCAGACGTTCACGCCTATTTTAAATAGAGTAATTGATGCGATACTCGTGATTTTTGCGTGTTTGTTTACCAAATATGACAAGTAAGGAAAATACACTGTAGTTAACTGCTTACGTTCCGCGTGTAATCGGCGTTACTTATCGGTCGAACGTGTTAATCCTGTAATGAACGAGACTCACAAATCTTGAGAGGTTTTCGAGAAGTGGTTGTCGAGCAGTAAGATGTAAATATACATGATTGGCCTATAATGTTCCCACTGCTGGGACACAGGCCTCCTCTCTGTGAGAAGGAGTGGGCCGTAATCTCCCACGCGGGCCCATACATGTCTTCAAATTTTTGGTTCTATGATGTAAATATATGTATATGTTATACCTAGGAATATTCATATTATAATCCGAATATACTGGGCACTAAAGCTAATACTCTGTGTTCCAGATTAATAAAAAGTGCAATAAGAATTTATGAAATTATCGCTTGTACAGTCGCCAGCACATCAACCTACCCGAAACTGTCACATTTCCCCAATCAACTTTGAATCTTATGGTTTGGTGATAAAGTTGAAAATCCATTAAAGAAATTTGACAGATTGTAGTAGGTTGATGTGCTGGCGTCTGCTGGCGTCTGTACATACCCACTTAGATTTAAGTACCAGGACTTATCAGACGGTGTTTAAAAAACCAAAGTTGCATAAATTGCGATGCTTGATTCAATGGGACAGCAAAAAGTATCACTGTATTGCATAGAACTATAATTACTTAGTACTTTATCTCAGTGCTGTATTGAAGTTTGTTTTTACTCTCCCCTATTTTTTTATGAATACAGATAGGGTAGATTCCTACAACTACACATTTCATAAAACACTTGCCTGAGGCGATGGTCCTCCCTTTCCGTTTGCATCTGAATTCGCAAATTTTCCAAAGGGAGACACCCTCCGAACAGATAAGGGTGCACTTTATTGGATACGGTTTACTTGTTATCGGGACATTTCCATTTTATGGTGTTGCATGGTGATTGAAATATTTCAAAATTGGAATACCCAGCTTTTCTTTTTTCCGAGTCAATAGACAAACTCATTTTTTTCGACTATTAGGTAGGTATGTAGCGAGGTAACTATTTGGTCGGCACTATCATTTGCCTCGTTTAAATCCTGGCGGTTGAAGGGTGTATGAAGGGCAGGAAGGAGATGATACGTATCCTGTGCAGGTGCTTCACAGTCAACATAGGATATGTTTGGGATGGGATGGGTTGATGATACCCCATTTGGCCAGATAGGATCTAAAGTAGCCCCGAACCCGCAATTGGTTAGCAGATTTCTTTAGGCGCTGCAGTAACGGGAAAAACAGCTAAAGAGTTCACAGGTTGTAAAGTCCCATTCGATAACAAAGCGAAGTGTCACATAATGTTTACCACCACCATAAATTGTTAGATTTCAAGATTCCAATAACCTCTAAATACTTGCTGCCCACCTGTATTAAGTGTGTCGTACTAACCAGTTTTCATTATTTTCCCTGCTATTTACGTGGAATAACAAGCTTATGCACAGATAACTTTTTTTTCAGACCGGACTGAGGACTGACAGACAAATGTTTTGTGTTCTTGGCTATGTCTATTATATTTTTTTTGCAAACAATATCCATCGTTTACAGCCCTTCTACTGAGAAACGAATAATCTGCTGCTCCATAAATGTATGGTCCCATAACTCGACAAAATCTAGGAAACGGGCGGCATTGATTTCTGGATTAGTCCCACAGTCAAAGCTGTTCATAATGGATTAATACACCCGCATTTAAGGGGTTTTCTGTATTTTCAAGTACATCTTATATGCATCGTTCAAGAAAATGGTTGCACGTTGCAAGACATCCAAAAGTTTGAACGTCGACCCCTTTTCAATTCTTTGTCTACGGAGGTGCTAACTTTCAGTTCAGAGTTTGTTCATGAATTTTTGAACAAGGTTTTTTACTTATTATTAATTTACAATGTACTGTACAAGGTAATGGCTATGGTCGGTCTATGGTTGAAATAGAGCAGATCGCGTCGGTCGGCGACCGCTACACGGCCCATTGTGAATTATTAAGTGTCCCACTATCTCCGTGCTTGTCTATGGTACATGTTGTACCGCAGCATAGATTACATTGACTACTTGTACGGTAATAGTGTAATATGGAAATGATAGCATATTATTACAGAGGCCCTTTCAGGTAAGACCATCAGATTGCACATGGTCTTTAGTAAATGTAGCGTTAAACCGCCCTGTAAAAAGACTTCTTAGTATTCGGATTAGGATTATTTGGTTCGAACTATGACTTTATTTTCTTCGAGTAGGTATCAGCGCAGTGTTCTCGGTTGCCCTAAACAGTCGGTGATTTAAAGTAATAACTCAGGCGATGCGATGGGGCTTTAAATTGATGGAAGTTACGGCAGTGCTTGCAAGACTGTTACTTGGTTAAGATGGACCCAATGCTTTCTGCAGGAGCCTCACAGTACCATATATGTATACATATATCACCCATGAGCATAGTGTTCTTTAGCACCCAGATTTGTTCGTTGTGCAAACTGACAATTAGCAGAATACCATTCATTCAAATATCGTTAGTAATTTAAATGAAATGAATACTTATACGAATATTCAGCGAGTTAGAAACGTGTTTATGTGCACTAATGAATATTAACGACTACTGCAGGATTTAATTTCTTTGAAGCAAGTTTAGTTAAGGCTATTAACTCTGACCCAAATGCCACCAATGCAGGTATTGCACTTTTCTATAAAAGCTGCAACTGTTGGGTATTAATACTTACATAGTGTTTTGTTCTATGAATGAAATACTGTTATTTTGCCACAAATACCTGTTCGTTTCTGAGGTATTCTTGCGGTTGATCAAAGTATAGAAGCTTCCTGGGAATGCTGTCCATCTACCTATAGACAACACTACTTGTGTTATAATACTAGTAGTGTTAAGTAACAAGACGTCTTAAGTCAACTTAAGAGTATTGTTCAAACGAATCCTAGTTGCCAAATACTTATCTAGAAATAATTAACATTGATGCAAAACACTGAATTCCCGGACTAACTTTTCGTCATATTTTCTGTAATTAATGGTATGTCATTTGAAACATTTTAGCCAGTTATTCATTTAAAGTCTTGTTAAACTAACAGGCCACTTAAATTACGTACAATTACCTACTCTTGTTTTAGTTAACACTTTCGTAAACAGCTGTAATCAAACATTATTAACATAATTAGCAAACTTATTGAAAACTATTATTCTATTATTTACAAGGCATTATATCTATCCAAATAATACCTTTAATTTAAGTACCGTACCTGTTTATTTCAGTTATTTAAACGTAAATTGTCTATCTTGTACTTACCTACAACTGTTTGTCTATTCTGTAAAAATCTCACTGAGAAAACTTAGGTGATTAGGTGAAACGTTCAATACATGCATTTTAGAAATGAACGGTCGAATACTAAACGAAACTCAATGTTCAGATACCATTTTAGATTCCTCACTTCAAGGTATATTGCAAAGACAGAAAAATTTAAGAGCGTTTCAAAATAACGTATCGTTGGAGTATTCGAGGCTATAGATATCAAATGACACTAAAAAGTACTGTCACTACCAAAACATCTCACCAACCGCCTATAATTTCACTTTCATCTCATTTCATCACAATGTTCACGACCTTATCAAGTCTAATTGGCACTTTTCTCTTTCCAGAGATTACCTTCACAAAATTGCTAGGCGTCGGCACCGTTGGATTGTTTCGGTACTGACTTGTATGCAAGTGAAATTATAAATGAGGGGGTAGTTGGAGATTAGTGCTGAATTCAAGATGGCGACCGCGGCCCCGGCAGCGTCGTGCATGAGCACGGAACATGGCTGCGTCATGTTCGACTGTCTCGTGCATCTTTGGGAATGGTGAGTGCTAATTTTACGATATCTTTTTGTTACTGTATTGTGAATGTTACTGTTACTTATTTATAAAAACAGGGGTGAAGCTGTAAGTTAATAACAAAATGGAATTTGAACAATGATTAAATTTAAAGAATTATCAGTTTTGTAAACTACAGATTAGGAAAGCCATCATAAAAGTATAGCGTAATAACCGTAGCGTAGCGTGTAGCGTAAGTGTAGCGTAAGTGTAGCGTGCTGGGACACAAGCCTTCTCTCTGTGAGAGGGAGTGGGCCATAATCCACCACGCGGGCCCAGTGCGGGTTGGAGGATAAGAAAGAAAAGTATATGTTCCAATAAATTATATCTGTATTAGGTATTACGATTAGAGTGCTACTTGAATTTCAGAAATATTAATAAGATTCACGTGGATTTAGTATAAGACGAGGAAGTAAGTAACTCTAACGTTATTGTAAAAAGGCCCTGTGGTTCCAAATATTTATGGAAATCAGCCCACGTGTTAATAATCGATATTGAATATTATGCTTAACTCATTAATAAACAAAGATGAAATTATCATAACACTATTGTAGTACATAATATACTTATAATAATACATGTGATAATACTCCCATTATGTTGGCTTAAATTATGCATATTTAATTGAATTGAAAATCAAGTCGAAAGGTACCCAGGTTACCCTGTAACTGGGTTGTGGAGGTCAGATAGGCAGTCGCTTCATGTTAAATAATGGTATTTAGCTGCATCTGGTGAGACTGGAAGCCAACCCCAACAAAGTTGCTGATAGATATAGATGATGATGATCAATCGAGTCAAAATCATGTTTCTGCCTGACTCTATGATACATAAAAGTCATAATGATAAACACTGTAAAAAACCAAATAGTGTAGCGTATTAGTCATTTTGTGTCATTAAGGAAATTGATCGTGCCTCCTAATTGACATTTAATAGTTCTTTACGCACAGTAATAATTATTGTTTTGTATTATTACCAGTGACGGATTAAGACTACTTGATGCCCTAAGCAATCCACGCCTGTGGGCCCCCCTATCCGTACCTATGTCAACTAGAATCGGTCTTTAAACCTTTACCGCCTAAAAACATTAGTTTTTTGTAAAATAAGATGATGAGATGTACCGTTTATTTTCATTGGATCCCACTTTTGAATCCCATTTTTTAGGTATTAACGATGGATCCCGTTTGCTATTTTCGTTGAATCCCATGTTATAACAACATGTGTACATTTCAGAAGAAAAGTGATTTACCTTTATCAAACACTAGCTTCTGCCCGCGTCTTCGTTCGCGTGGAAGTCGTAAGACACCACAATATTGTAAAGTAACAGCCGCATTTTATAAAACATCCCTGTACACTTGTACGTTTGTAGTTTTGGTCTCAGCAGCCAAAATATAATAGAGAGTTAGGACTGGTGACGCGGTAGCAAGGGACATATACTTAAACTTATAAACTAAACTGATAAATTTTTGTTCAATAACGTGTTATTTAACAAGCAATTCATTTTTTATTCATTTTATCTCATAAACCAACGTTTGGAATAAAAACGTTTTACATATTGACTTATCATTACGCAATTTCCTAAAAATGAAACTCATTCTTTCATCGACTTGCGCTAATAGAAAAAAAGAGATTATTTTTAATGGGTTACCCGGAACCGAACTAGTTAGATTAGGTTAATTATTAAAAAAAAAAACCAATGTTAGGTTAGGTTAAAACCGTGACCCCTACGCACGAGCCGAGCGAGCGAAGCGAGCGGTGCCGCGGCAGCGGACGGCGAGTGCCAGAAACGACTAGATTATATAGAAAATGAGTTGTTTGTGAAAAAAATACTATACGAAACGTTGGTTGTAAACTAAAAATTTGTCAACGGAGTTTTGGTGAAACATTAGTGAACCCCTCATTTTATTATAAACAATTTTGTTGTTGAAAGTACCCGCATTCAGATTTTTTTAAGCATTCGGGATCCAACGGAAATACTTTTCGGGATTCAACGACAATAAAACGTAATTATCTTGCATTTTTTAAATTCGGGATCCAACGGAAATACATAATAATGTTTTGCGGGATCCAACGCCAAAAATATTAAACTGGGATTCAAAAGCGGGATCTAACGAAAATAAATCGCCAGGCGGGGGGCCCGCGGGAAGGGGTGGTTTGTGATTGGCTGATCGCAATTCCGGTACATTCGAATTGCCGAATGCACTAGCGGGCAGTAAGTGGGCAAGCGGGAGCGGGGTTATGACTAGGTCGGACTCTATGTCAACTTAAAACGCGCGAATCTTCAAATTAGTCCTAGAAACTTTTTTTGGTGTAGTTTTTGGTGACGTGGAAGTGAGACGTGATGCCCTAAGGACGGATTTTTTTGTGCTTCTTCTGGTGCCCCCCCAGACGTGATGCCCTAGGCAATTGCTTAATTTGATTAAGGGTTAATCCGTCACTGATTATTACCTACAAAATTCTCCGCCTCTGCCGCAGTCATTTGGAGGCGTCACAAATTATAACTGCACAAGTAGAGGCCAAGTTTTTATAACATGCTGTTAGTTTTCTACAAAAATGGCTACGAAATGGCTTTTCCTAGTTTAAACGTAGAGGTTGTATCATTAAAGACTCGCAGCCGGTCGGTTTATGGCAGAAATGGCTTATAAATGATGTGGTTTTATGAAAAACGTTATAAAAGTTTCCTATTGGATATCTTTATTACGTGGTACATCGACAACAAGATACGTCGAAAGCACATAAAGAAAGTTAAAGGTCTCGCGCATGTAAATATTTCATAAGCTTTTCCGTTACTTTCTATTTACATATTTCTTGTGCCGATATTTCCATATCCATATTACGAAGACTGCTAAAATAAAAGGCTATCAGGAAGCGTATTGTATTTCACAGTTTCTCGTTTATTAGAACCTGTTTTCGAAAGCTTAAAATACTCAGACGTAAATATCGATTGTTGTCTCAGTGAGTTATTTTCCAGCCAATGGAAAACAAAGTGACCGCCGTTGTCTCTTCGCCGTATGAAATATTAAAGTTGTTCCGGTTTCGTTCTCTGTGGCTGTGAACTAGCAGTCGGTGACAGCTCTCTAGTGTACCCACTACTTGTGCTACGGAAACTGTCGCCTGTCGCGCGCTTCATCCACCACAAAGCCACGGCTCTCAGAACTGCGCAGTAAATAGAACTACATATATAACAATACGTTTGTTTGGTTAGTTACGTGTTAGCTTCGTCTTAGGTTCTGCTTTGTTGCGTAAACTTCAGTAATTGTATTTAACAATAGAGCGCTTAATTGCTAAATAAATGAAAATATTCTTACTCCCTTATTCATAATCCTATTTTATCTCTATTTTAGCTAAAATAGGTTTATAGAACGTTTGTCTTTATCTGTCACGTTGTCATATCTGTGTGTAAGAAAGAGACAAACCCCATTTTAACAAAAATAGGTTTGATAAGTTTTATGAATAAGGGGGTTAATGTTTGCGTTCAAAACCAAGATGAAACAGCTTCGCGAGCTAATATCTTAACGTAGCTCCGCCGGTACTCGGTCAATACCAACGTAACGTACTTAAGTAGTATGCAATACTTAGTAGTCTGGAACTCTGGAAGCTTGTCACTATTTTAGTCCAACGTAAAACAAAGTTTACGTCACCCATTTTCGAAGATTTCCTAAAATAAAACGTCCATTTCCGATGTACTATTTTAGCATTTCCATTGTTCGGCCGTTAGCTTCAGTTCCATGGTGTCGCGGCGTCTAGCATCAGTGCCACCCGTAATGAAAAGTCTAGACGTATTGTTGGAAAATAGCAGTCTTTGCGTAGGCAGTGTATGTATTTGTGTGCTGTAACGCCAAATCTACATTTCTACCGGATGGTGAATATTAAAAGAAATGGCGTTTCGGTGTTATTAATAGATTTTAACTACGAAGGTATAAGATAATAGGTTCTGAACGAAATATTTTAGCACAGAGGAAGTAGTTAACATAATTATTGGATAGGTACTTCCTATTTTCGTGAATCCATTTACATTTTGCATTGAAATCGGAATCGGGTAAACTGCTGATTTGAATTTAGTGAATCAGCTCTGAAAATGGAAATAGCGTCATTGTGAGTTTGTTTGGATGCATATTTTTACCTCTGCGTTTTTTTTTTTAAAGATATTTACGATACATGGATAAATACAGCTATTATGTATGTGTCATGTTTATTCTTTTTGCTATTTATGCTCGGTTCCTATAAACAAACAACAGTTTTTATTGCTAAACTGGGCATATAAATAGATTCGTAAGTTAATTTTACCTGTGATAGCTACTTCCATATTATTATGGATGGGTCTACTATGCAAAGCTATGAGGTCTTTGCTTCATTATTGGTTAAAATTAAGATTCTAGCAAATAAATCGGTCTGTAAATTAGGTATAGGAATCGGCCATTAGCGGTTGGTCTTTGTAAACTTCAGAAGTCATACTAAATGCATTTTATTTCCATCATTGTTCAACTGTTGATTCAATCCAAGTCAAGTCATAAAATAACAAGTTTTTAAAATATGTCGTTATACATTGCGCAAACCCATTAAACCTGATTCGTTTATTTCCATAGTTAATTGTGCAAAACAGGTCTATTTCTACGTTAACAGTTTCTTTTAATCTTTTAATACACGGCAACAATCTACGTCGTCCATCTTATCGTAGATCAAACGGTGTTTTTGGCAGGGGAAGTAAATTATGGTTTGAAATCGATTTGGTCTCACAGCGCGGTCGTCGTTTACTAGAATCCGTTTCCTACTAAAATGGAGGCTAGGGAAATTGAAATTTCATGTTCAATTTGAATTCTCATCTATTTGAGATGCTATCCGTCTGTGATTGTATGCTACGCTACGATGAGCTCCGTATTTTCATGTTTGTTGTCCCTTAGATGTAATGTCAACATGGTTGTGAGTAAATAAGCACAAGTAACAAGAGCTTGTAACGGTCTCCGAGATGCAATGTCTTCATTTCCTTTATATATTCTCTGCAGTACAAGTCCTGAGTGCTCCCATATACCCAAAGGTCAAATTAAATTTTCCGAGACTTTGTTAACATAGGCTTTTTACATGTTGGTTTAACAAAGAAAAAAATCCTTTCTAAGCTAAATTGCTGGCACGCACTCAATCAATATATCATTAGTTTACATTGTATTGTGTTGATTTGATATAAACCCACTATACAGGGTGTTACAGAAAGGGTATATCAATACAAACGGGTTGAAGAGTGTATCTGGTCTAGAATCTCTGTACAAAATTTCAGCTCAAAAGCATTAACTTTGAAAATGCTTAATATTTTTTTATTTTGACATCCCGGCGCTGCACTGGCGCGCGGCGGCGTGATGTGCGTGTACTAGGCGCACAGACACACTACAGATAATGGATAATGACTCTCGTAGTGCGGTGACACGTTTGTTATGATTTCAATTTAATAAACTATCGAAATAAAAAAATATTAAGTATTTTCAAAGTTACTGCTTTTGAGCTGAAATTTTGTACAGAGATTCTAGACCAGATACACTCTTCAACTCGTTTGTATTGATATACCCTTTCTGTAACACCCTGTATATAAAACCGTACTGCGTACATTGTCTCACACGATCAATACTACCATCTATTATTCATACAAGTATTTTCGGAAGGCTGCTTTTCGGCTCTTGTCAGCGCTTTAAACACATAAGCACGTCGCTGGAAAATGTGAACACGACGCTAGCCGCAAACGGCAGTATAAATGACTCTCAATTAGGAGATTGGATCACGGCAAGCAAGTTAGACCCTTCATTACACACATATCTTGTCCTTAAGATACATGTACGCCTTATAAGAGACTTGTTACGCGATAAAAACGTATACAAGTAAAGCGCACAGAAAGAACGGCTAAGAATTCTGGTTTTAAGGTCAAAGGCTGTTGAAGATGGTAAATGAATTGAGATCTCCTCAGCCTTCATCGACGAAGCCTCGCATGTAACCGACGCTTTTGATCCAATTTATTATAAATTGGCTATATTAGGTTAATCAATTTAAGGAGATAAAGAAAAATGAGAACCTACATTGTGAGTCTGTGAATACCAATCAAATCTATTGAAACAGATAGAACCTTTATAGTACAAAATACGAAGGTTAACTAAAATGTCAGTAAGTTGTTGCTCAGCTGATAATATTATATCAGCTGGCTTAGAAAAATAAGTAAAATGATTCATAATGAGGTCATCTTAACAGTATCCATGGTTTAGGATGATGTGATTAGAAGTGCCATCACCAAGCTTGCAGATACGTTGTAAGAACCACTTATATTATTCGATACCATCAATATTAAACTTGGACACGTTTATGACGAATCTGGTGGCACGCCGCAACCCACAAAAGCTGGCTCTGATGCATATATAATCGATATGTTGGCATGAGTCGCACCGTGAACAATCCAAGTAGGGTCATTACTATTCATCAAGAGAAAGGGGTCAGTCGTCGGTTCGATTTCCATTGGCTCTTATCTCATATACCATGCTGATCACGCAGTGCCATCTGACAAAAATTAGTTCCTCGAAGCTGACGCACTCCCTTCACTTGGATCATGTCCGACATTAGCCGTGGAGCCACGCACAATGTGCCGGTTCTCGAGACCAATGTATTAGGATCGGAATATACTTGCCAAATATCCTTTAGTATAGGTATCTATCTGGGTGAGCACAATAGTAAAAAATACAAAAGTAAAAAAGTCTGCAGCACGACTTACAACAAGTGTAGCCTTTTTAACCGACATCAAAAAAGGAGGTTCTGTATTCGACCGGTATGTATGTATGTTTTTACATTAGGACATAAATAGCGATATCGTCGGTGTCGACGAAAACTGTAGACGTGCTGTTTAATTCAAACCCCCGCTTCTTTCTAATCCTCTCTTTGACCAATTTGAAACAAACGTAACTAGGCATTTTATGCACGTCCAAATAATTTACGATAGGACTGTTTTTCTTCAAGGTAATTTGCATTCTTGTAAAAAGATGTAGAAATCGGAAAGTGATTCACTTTCTCTTTTCCCAATTTATGTCTTTAGTGTAAACAGAGTATTTTTTTCTTGGATTGCAAGGTCTAAAAAGAAACGGGAAAGTAATTAGTACACACAAGAAAATAACACAGATAGAGGTGAAAATTAGATAGCATTCTCAGGGAAGGCAAGTATTTCAACCAATCAACATTACCTTCATGTAGGTACTTATTACCCACTTACAGGGCAGCTAATTAATGTTAAAGCGATAATAGCATGGCTGAGGCGAGAACTAGAAGGGACCATAAGAAACAATGAAAGCTTACAGAATACGGATACAACGCACCTGATGGCACACTTCTAGCATCTTATAGTCTGTTCAATGTTTCCATTCGATTTGCATTTCGGAATTTTAAATAAATCAATGGTATCATTAAAAAATCTACATTTTAAACCTTGACCTGAAATATTAAACGATGCCATTTTCTAGAATGAAATGAATGAATGAATGTTTTTGATAGAAAACATATTTTGACTATAGTATAAGGTACTAATAAAATTACAATTGTTGAAATATTGAACATTTTATTTGTTTTACTAATCTTTTTTACAATGTTGGTAAGTCTTTTTAATTAATCTTGTTCCAGTCATAAATGAAACTGACGATATTAAGACCATGTTAATATAAAAACATCTCCTTACGAATATTTCTTTTGCACCTATATTAATATTTTTTTTCACTCCATAACTTTTTGTTTGCAACAAGTTTAGTTTTTGCTAGCAATTTGTCCATTAAAAGAACAATAATAGGAAGACAGTTTAGAAATGTCGTTACACAATGGAAATTCGTAGCAGGTGTATCGAAAGTGTGTCGATCCGATATCGAGTAGATTTTCACTTGTTTTGGGAAACAAAGCCACGTCTGTCGACCGCTCATGCGCCGCCGAGTTAATTGGTAAAAGTGAAGCTTTTCTTTGTGCAATAGTAGGTAAGGAAGGCAAATAGAAGAGTAACCGCGTTCTTGTATTTTGAATCATGCCTAGTACAACCGTTGCGTTGTCCTACAGTATGCACAACGAATTGGTGTTTATTGACTTACCCCGTAACGCGATTATTGAATTAACAGATTTAGCGCTTATTTTGTTTCTATTTGTGTTACGAATGTACTTGTGGTTAGAAAGTGCTTACACTCTTTCGTAGTGCGGTGAGAAAATTTTAAAGACTGCCAAATTAAGAATTTATGATAACCAAACAAGGCCTAACCGGTTTGTTATTATCAACACTAGAGGGTATTAAAATCTCTCGTATACGACTCGTTGTGACCGTTAACGAACGCAGTATTCAAATTTAATTTATTAACATTTTCTTTCGAACTGTAACCCTTGACGACTTATATGTATAGAGCCTTCGACACAAATCTCCGTCTTTTTCACTCTACTGGAATTCAAATTACCTTATTGGCACGCCGTCGGACACAGGTAAAACCGGTATTATACGGTAAAAATGGAGACCCTCGACTTTGTGAGTTATTTAATTTGTTTGCAGGACAGTTTTCATTAGTTGCTTTATAGATGTGCCAGTGATGACGTCTATGGACGCCTCGCTCTAACACACGCGTGGTCCGTAGCACTGTCTCATGGTCCTCCTCCCACTCAATGTGGTGGTTGCCGCGATGCTAGTACGTTACTACTCCAACAGTCGACGGCGGACGGCCGCGAGCGTTCTCCGATACAATCACTAATCGAAATTAATTTAATTGTAAATGCGGTAATACAAAACAATAAAAGTGATAATAATTATAAATGAAAAGTAGTCGACAAGTATGAAAAAGTTGTAACTGAAGTAACAAGAAACAAGTGAACTGCAGTAGAAGGAATAAACAATTAGATTAAAAAAGTTTTGTGTTTAGTGCAAAGTGTCAGTAGTGTTTCTATTCTATAACTTAGTGATATTTAAAAGATTGCAGTAAATGAAGAAATATATCCTCCGAGGCAGAAGAGTGTTAGATGCCGCCAGCGAATAAGGTACGGCAAACCGGATATCGTACTAGTTACTAGACAGTCGTTTGACTAGTTTAGTATAATAATTATAGTCGGTATTTATAAGAGGCTTTAGAAAAGGATTTTGAACTTTTTATCTTTCTAAGTCGTTAAGAAATTTCCACCGAGGCGGCTCGAATGCATCCCAAGTTAAGTCACGCGATGTTTAAATATTTGTAGATGAGATAAACATTGGTGGTCGAGTGTACGCCACTGCACCCCCGTGTGTGCCCGCGCCAGGTGTGGTGTCAACAGGTGGACTCGGTTAACTTACACATTTGTTTTTATCATTACACCTCAACAGAAAGGAATTGAAAGATCCTCCACAGACCACAGGACTGCAGGTCTCAACGTTATCTGGTTGTTTCTTAATTTAACTTACAGCAGACACGCACTTGAACAAAATTTAGTGCAACTGATACGTTTTGAGCATGACCCACTTTTGAGTTAACTCAATATCAAAGGTTATCAACTTACTTTGTTACCAAGAAAAGTATTAGGGGCACAACAAGTTTGAACATGATCGCAGCAGTAACGGAAATCTGATGGGAACAATAAAATTAACATCCAAAATAATAAGATAATTTGTAATGGGAATTAATTCCTATAATCACCCTGAGCTATAGAAATGGACAATAATTCGCGAGCACATGGCCAATTGGCTATAGAATCCGCGAATTTCATGGTTCAGGCTTTTTGCAACGCCGGACACACACGTGAGGCTTCATTACCCGTATTCAAAAGAGATTCTTTATTCCGCTCATGAGTCATATTATGTGACAATTCAGCTGCTATCATTGTAGGTGAAATAATTTGCAAACATTTGGGCACATCATCATCAAATATGGTGGTGCCAGGGCGATGTGTCATCGACTGCAAAGTACGGTATTCATCACTTCTTTAATATTCAACCTCGGAGGGGCCTGCCGGTCGATTTGTCTTTGAAGCAGGTAGTTGAACGGACCTTTCGCAGCAAAGAGTTTTTTGTCTTCAGACCTTTGTTGTTCGGTAGTGCGGTATTGAATGGCAGACAACGCCATTAGACTTGTTTGAGAAGAACTTGTTACTCCGAAACCTTCTCGGCATTTATGACGTTATGGCTATTTCTGAGAAATTGTTAAAAGAAGACAATGTCATTGGTGCTCTCAAATTAATATTTGCGAACTTTTGGAATCCCTGACCCATTAGATTCAAGCTTTGAAAGTGAAAGATTTGTTGGTAGGCAATATGTATTATGAAATTGCTTTTCATTCTTTAGGATTGAGCGAACATAAGATAAGAACTCGTGTTAAAGGTTGCAAAATTGTGCAACTCTATAGCTGTGATTGAACAAGGTGCTCACAAAATGCATCAGGCACCCATGAGAATAAAACTGAGACGGTTAAAAACATCACCGATAAAATCTCTTAAAGAAATAACATGAAGTTATTTGTTTGGCGTAACTTCGCATGAAAACAGGCGCCAAGAAAAACAAATACTTAACTGCAGAAAGGGTTGATGGTAAGAGATGAACATTGGTGGAATATCTGAAACCTTACAATCAAAGAGAAAAAGTAGAAATCTATGATAAAATAACACAAAAAGCTGAAATAATTTGATGCTTTTAACATAATTCAATTCCATAACAAGGACTCAAAAATCCAGAAAAAATGTTTCTCTAAATGAAAGATGGTTTGGAGGTGAAATTTTTCAAAACCCTCTAACGGATGAATCTGATAAAGGATTTATCAAAGACAGGGAATAGGAGGCACTTCCGTGGTTCACAGCTGAGGCAAGGTATGGGCTGTAGTGGCATTTCCCCCGCCCCTCATGTCCTACCCCGCAGGGTGAGTGGCCTGCGCGCGCGCCCGCACTCCGTCCTCCACAACGATCAACTCAACAAAAAACCTTTCCTTTTCCAGTTTTGTTGCGTTTGTTCCAATAGTCATTTGAATATCTACAGGGCTCCAATTTGGTTAATGATTTGAATTAGTTTTTGGTACAAATTGATTTGCCCTTGCTCGTTTGAAATCCTCATTTTTTTGTTGTTGAGTTCTCTTTTTGGTGTTGTTGCTGTAAATGTTGTTTTGTTTTCCTTGACAACTATTGTGAATCACGATATTTGGTAATGCATATTTTGAGTAAAAATAATTATCAAGGATCAAGGTAGTCGCTCAAGACAGTTCACATTTATACATATTTATATGCACGACAATATGTATATGTATACTGCCATCTTGACAATTTATTGACTGGTTCCCATTGCGGATATTGAAAAAAGTTGCAACGGTTGCTCGACTAGGGTATATGCCTACTGCCTTATACTGCAGGCGGTTTTTAATAAGCTGGATGTTATTTGCAGTCACAGCAAATATTCCGTTCCCTTATTGGCTGAGTCTGTGAGGTCGAGAGCAATCTGTTCTTCGACATTTAACCGATGGCACATTGCGCGGATTATTGCGAAGCAGTTCTAAGCGTGAAAGGACTGTTGGAATGCAGCGGACGTCTCCCTTCTATTGAACCTTTATATCTTTAAACGGAATCTCTGCTGTTTCAGTTATATCTTCGATCTTATATTAAACTTTAATAGTGATGTTATAAGCTTTATAATATGGAATGTTTTTATGCTTGACATATTGTTTGGAAGTCATCCTATATCTATAGTCTACTAACGAATTGTTTAAGTTGTACTTTTGATTTTTGAATTATTGCTTATTTCGTTGAAGAATCTTTGTCTATTTATTGGAACTTGAAAGCCATTAAAGAGTTTTTGTCCGATTAATTTCTCATTTCAAGGACTTTCTTTGGGGTATCTTAAAGTAAAGGCTTCGCTGTTATTATTTTGTTAGGGACCTTTTACAAGAAACAATGAAAGTCTGGCCAAAGTTTATCATTCCCATAAATAAAGCATGACAATGGTTATTGTAAGAAATGTTTATGTATTAGCTTTTGCTCGGGAAACCGTCACATGACTTGTTTCCTAGTAAAAGTTCAATATTTGAGGTCAACTGGTATCAGATATTTCCTATTTCTCAGCCGCAGGAGATTAGCTTCCTGCTTCAACGTTGGATTAAACACTTCATTTTCTTAGAACGAAATGTGATCTCGGCCGTTTTTAAGCGTTTCGCTTGGCGAAGCAATAAACTGATAGAAGACCTACACACATACAAGTTTATATACTGCTATATAAATCTATTGTTACTGCCCGTAGCATACAAAATAGTTTTACAGCACTGTTTACTCGTAGTACTACGGCTTTATATTTAAGTAAAACAACGTCTACGACATTCTCTATTACGATCGTTTAATATTTTCTCGGAAAAGCTAGGAAATAGCCAGCAAATCGAATGTTCCTAGAATAAATCTTGAGGACGAGTAAGGACATAAAAAAGGTCTGAGTGCACTTTAACTTTCAGAACTTTTAAGGCTTCGTGTGGTTTAATAGCGCTATAAAGTATAATATAACGCTTGGTTTAATTTAATCAGCGTTAGTACAAGATTCTTGGATATTCATCAGTGCGTTTAAACAAGGTAATTATTTTCTAAAGATAATGCAAATTGAGACAAAACTTCCTATATAAATTCTCGAAGACACGACTGAAACTCAAGAAGGCAGTACACATGCATCAATCCTAGCTCCATGACATAAAATATTAACGATGAGACGAATCGTCTTGTACATCACCGTAGTATGCAGTTAGGTGACCGGTCGATAGGTACTGCAGGCTGCGGTACTTGCGTAACACCTGCGGCCGAGAGGGCACAGCCGGAGAGCCGTTTATCTCGGCGGCAGTACAGTTACCAAGTTTGCCTTACACCCACTAGACAAGGCTGTTTACATTATAAACTAGGCCCTAACATTAAACCTGCTAAAACACACACGTTTGATAGACGGTGGACGATAAGGATTGTGTCAGAATGTTGGAGGGATTTTGAACTTGTCTTTGTTACAAAATTTCAGACGATAATAAACATTGGTTGAAGGTTTTATGAAGGCGGTAATCAAAGGTTTATACCTGCACTCTGCAGTGACCGCAAAGGACGTGTAGAAGTATTTTTTTTTATAAGAATAAGGATGTTACTTTAAATATACTGCATCAAGACTGCGCTTGAATGGTTTCTTATTTACCTGCTTTGTTTAGGTATGAAAGAAACCGACAAGGATAACAAAAAACTAATGAAAAAGGTTACAAAGTAATTTGCGAAAATAAAAAAGGACTTTCGCATAAGTATTTAATCCAGTTGGATTAAAATGGCTTTAATTGCGATTTAGTCGGAATTCTGCACTGCTACCTCAGCTTAATGCCAAAGTGCCTTTGCCTCTTCTAGGCTTAGGTACTAAATTTTGTTAACTAACTGCAGTTTCAAAGTTAAATCGTAAAGGTTATTGTGTTAAAGATTGGTACTTAGTAGTTAAACATTATTGCCTGTGAGCTGTGTAATCCTGACCTGCAATCGCTCGTTTAGCTAAAGCCACTTAAGAATTCAGCGGTGTAGTGTTTCGTGGAAGACACAAGGGTCGCGTTACTTATAATAATAAAGAGCTCGTTATGGTATACCTAACACTACCCGAGATAATTTTTTTTATGATAAGGCCACGAAATGCCGACGACGCTTAGGTAAATAGGTACCTGTTCTACTGCTGGCGAATAACGACAAGCGAGTAGAGCTAGCAACTAGAAACGAGTTGGCAAGCAACGCGTGCGCGACGGCGATGAGCGATTATTCGCTGGTATGCTGATATGCGAATACCAAGCATGAGTCTCTCAGCGAGTATTCTGTCCGCCAAGCGAGCGACCCTGAGCGAGTACTCTCTTTTATAGCACAAATGTTTATAGTTTGTCGCAGCGACAAACTAGTGGAGAGAGAGTTCTCGCCGACATCGACAGTGTGAACAGTCATCGAACAACTATTAATATGAATGTATCTCTTTTACTTACAAAGGACCTAAAAACTTTTTACGTTTGTTGAGCTAGAAAATCGTTGATAGCTAGTCGCTTTCTCGTTGGCAGTGGGACCGATGCTAGAGGACGTATATCTAAAGTAAACTTTATGAGTTATTAAAATTAATTTGCATTGCATACGTTACGGCTTAGCGCTAATGCCGCAGTTCACACGGAGGCTAGAAATATCTCACTTTTTATGGTCTATTACATTTTACATTGCTAACAGCGCTTTAATATTTTATACAGTACTGATTTATAATTTAGGGGCTTGTGGCTAAGTAATAACAGCCGCACGGGTCGATCGACCAGGTTAAACTACGCTTGCCGCGGTTGTTCCGTGGATGGGTGACCATATACCAAGACCCCTCCGTGCGGCGGAAAGCACGTTAAGCCCTTAGTCCCGGCTGTCATTCATCGATCTTTGTCAGTTTTTACAACCAGTCTTACCAAGGGGTCAGATAGACAGTCGCTTCATGTAAAATATTGGTATTCAGCTGCATCCAACATAGTTGGGAAAAGGCTAGGCAGATGATGAGTTGGATAGATATTTGTTGGTATATTGGCGTGTGTTAGCCGACATACATAATGTTGGCAAATAATTTGATTTAATGTTTTGTTTTTCGTAAGTTCTTTTAACTGAACAGACAGCTGTGCTCCTGGGGAGTTAGTTACGCCACTTCTTCTTCCCAGCTATAAGCACGAGGAAGTGGTGAAGGGTTTTGGGGGACTGGTCTGTCTTAACTAATTTTGTCGTTCAAAAAATGTTGATTCTTAGCCTAGTTTGAATAAATTTTGATTGTATCAAAACATTTCGTAAAATGTGTTTAAATTTTTGATCATAAATTCATGACTCATGTTTGCAGAGTGTTTGTTATGTTAGCCACAAAATTGTTTACACTGAGGGATTCATTTATAAGCGATTATTAAAAGTCGTTTAAACATCAAAAATGTATGGTTAAACATTCGCTACTCACTACTTAACTTTAAACAACGTTTATGAATAAAAGGGTGTTGACTTACTGATGTAGGTAGGTAAGTCTATCTGTAATAAAATTAAATAAAAAACACTGGTTACTGAACCATCCTTATAAAAGTAAAATTATTTGCCCTAAAGATAAAGCACGAAAATTCACGAAATCCTTTTAGTCAAAGAATTTTTGTAATCAATGCAACAGAGTACAAAATCCAGAAGGCTCATAAACAGAGCTCAAAACTGTAGATAGAGCACATAATTTCTTTCTACCTATTGCTATTATTACTTGGCGTAGGTACTGTATGTGACAATGACTTTCATCTCTCACGATTCTGTGTCACTTCGCTCGGCTGACGTGACGATCTTATCTATGGGAGCACGTAGGCTACCGGCTATATAAATTTAATTCAAATATTTAATGTGGGGTTTCACTATGATATTTATATTGATAAAAAACTAAAATAAAAAGTATCTAAAGTTGACTGAATTTTTTGATACTGGGTGGCCGCAACCTGTTACGATGGATTCAGTGCCTAAGTAGGTACATGATTCTGAACAACGCAGGGTGCGTTAAAAGTTTTCGCCGGTTATTTAAAAAAGTTAGCTGTTCATACATTTTGACCGCGAAAAACCTGCCGCCCTGTATTTTCGAGCCCGAGGTTGTCGAAATTAAAAGGTTTTTAGGTGAAACAATGAATGGTGAAAATAGAAATGGGTAATTAACTGTTTTTTTTAAATAAAATGTATTCCGTAATTAACTAAAAGCTGTTCCAACCAGGTAAAGGTTTTGTAACAGTAAATAATTTTAAGTCAGTCAAACTTAAGGTGAATGCGCAGTGGTAGCCCGCGAAATTCAAATTTTCTTACGTTTTTTGCAATTTTCAGGTCAGTGTCAGGTTTTACCTTGATCAAAATTTGATTCGCGACTATAACAGGTACGTATTCATAGAATTATAATCATCAGAATCATTAATACATCTTTCTAAGTTAGATTTCTACCATAAACACTTTTCCATACGAGATTTGTTCTTAACGGTAGAAATCTAACTTAAAGAGATATATTAATGATTCTAATGACTATAATTCTGTAAATGCATATCTATTATAGTCGCGAATCAAATTTTGATCAAGATACAACCTGACACTGACCTGCAAATTGCAAAAAACATAAGAAAATTTGAATTTCGCGGTCTACCACTGCGCATTCACCTTAATTCATTTTTTACTTTATTTATACCGGTCTTACACAAGTTTATCAAATATTACGCCACTCCTGATCACGTAAGTTTCCCGCTACATAATTACCTGCTTACAAGAAATAAAGTCAGTCGGTCTCGACTGTGTCAGTAAGACTATAACTTTCTTCTCTCACGACTCTTGTCTCAATTCGCGACATGCGTGTTGCTTAAATTAAGTACACAATTACACGTCATGCCTGCACGTAAAATAAATAACCTTAGCTAACGTATTATAACTGTATTTCTGATAGGATAAAATACTAGAACCAAACTGTTTTATTTTAATGGAATGGAAGGAAATTCCCATTTATATCCATTAAAAAGCTTAGCTTTGGGTCACACCTGGTGACCCTGCAGGGCTTTAGCGAAAAAAAGCTGTAGTGCCAGGGTCAAAACATTTATAAAAATTGTATACTTTTCATCATTTGTGGAAGGTCTCATCGCGGCAGCTGGAATATTCGCCGAATGCTTACTGTAGTTGTTCACGCCTAGGTATACATACAAATCCAGTAACTTGGTATCTGTACCTGAGCTTTCTCAATACTTACTATGCTGTGGAATACATTATGATTACAAATACGTGAATCTCGATCTAACAGGTGGTGTCTATTCTCTATAGAATTATACTGTGTTCGTGTCCCTAATGTGATATTTAGTAGAGTGATAGTAGCATTTCCTCGTTGTTATAAAAATGGCAGTTAAGGTAATGTCTGCGGCATGTGAAGGTTGTTAAATTGAAAAGGTAGAGTCTGCAGCAAAAGTCAAGACTGTGCATTGTTTTAATGAAAACTTATGAATCATTGTATTTATTTGCATAAATTAGTTACTTACGATGAAGTCTAAAATACTTTAAAAGGCCGGTACTGGATTCGAGTTTAAACTTTATGATGATAATTCTCCAAAAGACCCTCTGTCCTTTCAAATAGCAAAATATTCTTTGTTCTACGATGCTAATCGTACCTCCGGCCACGACGACGTTTTGTTCAAATTCACAGTAACAACAATAGCTGTATACTTAGTAAATAGTTAGAATTGTCATGAAAAATGAGGTAAAACTACCTTATTGCTTCGGAATGTCGGCTTTGTCACTCAACATTAGATTAGCGAGTTTCGTCAAGTGTTTGAAGTCAAGAGGCCTCAACGGCGATAATCTTCAGCTATTGAATTATTACAAAACGCTGCTTAGGCTCAACGTGCCCCGAATACACATTACTATTCTTATCTCTGTTTACGGCAATTGGAGCCTTTGTTATAACCAACTCAGTTGTAGCATCCATTCATTTGTACATTTATTTACCTGTGCAGAATATGATTAGGTATTATTAGTGTGTATAGAATAGCCGACTGTTAAACAACTAGGTTCGGCACATAGTCACGTTTTCGCAATTTATGACGACTGTGTTCGACGTTGAAGTCTATAGTTTAGGTTCCGAAAATATTGTTTTACTGCTACGCCTCAAGTATTAATAAAATGTTTGAATTAATTTGCACTATTGAAATTGTTTTGACCAGGGATGGAGAAGCTGTGGTACAATTTGGAAAATACTGGGAGGCATTGGTTTTTGTATGAAATTGTATAATTTTCGTTTTATTTTTCCTGCTATATTTACCTACATAACTATAGATCTGCTTGCTTGTAACATTTTTTTCTTATTTTGTATTAATAATAATATAATGTCATATTATGCCTATATTATGGCAATATTGCCCTGCAGTGGGACAATATTGCCTATTATACTCACACTGCAGGGCAAATTCCTCTTCTCATAATGAAAAAGCGCGTGCCTTCTCTTTTACTTTGAATAAATGTGAAAAGGTTCACCATCTCCGGTACCTTAAGGGCATTTGTTACAAGTAACAGGTATCGCTTGCAAGACAAAGCCTGTCTACAAAGTTTATACAGCCTATTAATATGAAGGGCCCTAAAATTGTTATGATCTAACGCAGCTCACAAAACGTTCAGACATTATTAACTTATTAATAGTGTGTGGCCTGAAAATCTCCTTCAGTCATGAAAGTACTGCTGCAAATCAAACCACGATTAGAACTCACGCGCTTGCCAAGTGGGTCATAACTGCATTTTGTCACAATGTAGGGTAAAACTGTTATATTTATTAACCGCAGGCTATTTGGCTGCAAAATGTAAACATGAACTGCTCATTGTTAACTTCTATTTTATTGTTGCGGGATATAATAGATCTATGTGCTGTTATTGCTGTGATGAGATCATACATATAACCTTCTAAGTACCTACCTATCGATGAAGTTATGTTAGTATAGTACTGTTTATATGTCCATGTACGTACTTTAAAAAAAAACAAGGCAAGTTTCGCACTTGTTTTTAAAAGATGTGGGAAAAACCTAAAATTTTATTTAAATCAATCTGCCTAGTCTTTTCCCAACTATGTTGGGGTCGGCTTCCAGTCTAACCGGATACAGCTGAATACCAGTATTTTACATGGAGCGACTGCCTATCTGACCTACACAACCCAGTTACTCAATAAGACGATACCTCTAGTTAAGACTGGTTTTCAGACTTTTGGACTTCTGAAGTTCTGACTACCCGTAACGACTGTCAAAGATCTATGAATGACAGCCGGGGCCAATTCCGAGGCACGGAGTCATGGTCTCGATATGCAATGGATGGTCACCCAGGCTTAGTTTCAGTAATATCTTCAAATGTACAAAACTGTCATACTATCCAGTGTAAAAAGGGCTACGTGAGCGCATAGCAAAACGCTCAAATTCAAAGCGAGTAAAACGATCCGCTACGTATTCCTTTCCATCACCCGCTTCCGCTTTCCACCGAAAACGCAGTCTTAGGCATCAGATGGGGTGTGCTATACTTAGCCGGGGGACTGCTAGTTAAATTCATTAGTAATTTAAACCCCCTGTCCAGCTGCGGACTGCGACAGCCGACAGGCCAAATTGATTGATTGATTGATTTAAACGTTACTCGATAGTAATGGGATATTTTACCAACAACCGATAGTTATCGGTAACGTTCCGTTTATGTAGGTACTTCAATCATTGTTGTTAAAAACCACGCACCGGTAGGCGCGTGCCAGAGCATTTTGTAATGAATTATGTATCACAGAGCATGGCCAAACTTGTCCTTGCATACCAGTTGCGAGCATTTGCTTAAGTGGGCGAGAAATTAATAGTAAAATGTAAATTAATTTGTGCTACTGCGTTGATATAATGGAGTGCTTTGATATAGATCTTAACGTATGATCTTATCTGGCTATGTGTTAACATTGAATACAGGGTTATTTTAAATTGGCTAGCTAAACTTGGCAGATGTGATTGGCAGTGGTGGACTTACACACTTGCCACCAATAGGCTATTCAAATTTTGCCGTCCCCATCGAAATCTACAATTATGTCCCATGTCTTTTATATACTGCTTCGACACGCTTAATTCCATCGCCGTTTCTTCAAAATACTTAAAATGTTCACGTTCAGCTACGAAAAACTTGCAAAGAGATTTGTAAAGATCGGCAACTGTGATCAAATCTACGGTAGAAGCCTGAATTTGAGCATTCACTTTGGTTATTCTTTCCAAAAAACCACGGTAGGTATATAAATATTAATCTTTTTAATTGCAGTAAGACATTAAAAAAATATTAGCCCCAAATTTTCCGCCCCTAAAATCTGCCGCCCTAGGCTCCAGCCTACTCAGCCTGTTGGTAAATCCGCCACTGGTACACGATAAAGTAAAAAATTAAAAGGTTGGATGTTTTTTTTTTCTTGGAGGTCAGCGACCGGGACCGCTGTGAGAAAAACTGTTCGGTACTGTTAAGGATTAAAAAAAATATAATATTTCAAGTTACTACAATAACTGCTGTAGATAAACCGACAAAAAATCATCAAAATTATTTATTTTTTGTTTTTACATAATATTTATTTACCCATCGCGTCTGTGAAATTTTGCTAGCTAATTTAAAGTAACCCTGTATAGTAATATAATTAATAACAATATGTCTAGTACATATTGTTATTAATTACCCGCCTTTGGTCCATACGGGTGCAATCTACTAATGTGGCGATATGTCAACACATTGATATTTCTATGCTATATCTAGGTTAAATGGTGGTATATTATACACCTTCCTTGGTATATTATTCACCTTATAAACCTTCCGGAATAAATACTCTTAAGTGCTGGTGAAAACCGCATAAAAAACAAACACGAAAAGCGAATTACTGCGATACTGTTTAGATTTAGACATAATAACATGAAACATATACTGGTCGTCTTTGTGACTTTGAAAAAAGCTTGCATGCGTATCAAATTCTTTAAATTCACGATCGTGCAACATGTTTTATATCCCCTATCCGTTGGTAACCATTGTTGATCTATTTAACTCTGATACTTCGATAGCGGTTAGCACGTTTGTCCCTCCAATACTCGTGACTGGCTCATTGCCACCTCGAACTGATCCCTTGATTGACCAGTGTTTGTGCCCCAGTATAAATAAACAATCAATCTTGTAATTAGCTATTTTTAAACAGAGTGCACTGTGGCATGTTTACTTCGGTGGCCTAATGGGTTGCATGTGCATATTATATTTTGGGAGACGTGTATGTCATGTTTCCGTGTCAAATCAAAACACGATGTTTATCTAAAATTAATGATACGATACTGAACTAATATCCCATTCTAAAGCTGTGGTTTCCTAAGAGAGCGGTGTTTTTTGACATACTGGTGAAAAATGTGAAAATGACACATTTTCATGAAGTTATGACGGAACCGCTTTACTATAAAACCAAGCTTAAGAAGTTCGATAGGTGAGTGGAATGGTAGCAACAGACGAACAGATTAAAAAAAAAAAACTATCAGGGCTATCTAAAACAATTAAATTGACAGCCCCGAAAGTTTTTGAAGTGAAAACTTCTTTAGCGGCGTTGAACACTTTTTGTAATGGGTAAAAAATGTTAAACTCGCGTCAGGGCATCGCGTCAGGACACGTGACCGTCAGGAGAGATTCCCCCCCCCCATCTCTTTCTACGGCGGCGCCAACCGAAGTGAACCAAGTGAGACACGATAATGGATGGATGGATGGATGGTGATGGTGATGTTGATGGCGATGGCGATGGTGATGGCGATGGCGATGGTGATGTGATGGCGATGGTGATGGCGATGGTGATGGCTATGGTGATGGTGATGTGATGTGATGGTGATGGTGGACGCGGACGCGGACGCGGACGTGGATGGACAGCTGATGGCTCGAACGTCTGTGTAGTAGCCTCACTGCTGTGTATTCGTAAAATTCGTGTATATAAAGTGTTTCAAAAAATGGAAATTGAACAAAGTGCATCGATTAATGAAAAAAGTGACGCAGAAATAGTGAAAAAAAACTTAGTTATATTAATTCAATTAATAATTGATTTATTTCAACGTTAATATTCAAGTTTTCACTTTTGCCGGCACTCCCGGAGTGCAACCCGTCTTTTTTTATGATTTTTATCTTTGAGCACTATGCGAAGTGATTGAAAAAAACAAAAATTGGTCATAAATAAATCACCAACATTCTCAGGGTTAAAAGTTTGGAAATGACCTTGCCCACGCCCCTATTCGATTTGATCCATACTTCCACGGACACCCTGTATATTTTATTGAAAGACTCAAATGCAACATCTAACAATAGTTTCTTATTCACAAAAGTAACAGGTGTGCTCGATCTACTTAGTCTACTCGTGACGTAAAGAGGTTCGTGCCTTTTATTATTCAATGCCCTAACCAGTAACCACGTTCAGAAATAAATATCTTCGATTATCATATCTATGTCTATCTATATACTAAGATGAAGAGTTTGGTTGTTTGAATGCGCTAATCTCAGGAACTACCGGTCGGATTTGAAACATATTTTTGCATTTGATAGCCCAATTTTTGTGGAAGGCTATAGGCTATTTAACATCACCCTATGACCCATAGGAGCCGAGCAAAAGTCAGAAAGAACGCTAAGCGAAAACTAAGTTATAGCGGGGGCAGGCGATGCGATGCGACGACGGGTGGGTCGGGAACAAGAAATTTTACACGAACAAAGTCGCGGGCAGAAGTTATTATGTATACTTATCCGTGAACTATCGCAAAACTGTTGACACTTACTGACCTCCATTCTCATAACAGTCATAACTACAATAAATTAATTGAATTCTAGCAACTTTCAAATGTATTAAAATATTGGCATGTCTATTCTATGTTCATTGATCATAAAATCAATCATGTTCGTTGACACCGAGGTGTGACATCATACAGGTGGGGTTGGTATGTGCTTGCATCGTGAGCATAAAAGCGCTGATCCCACGCAGATCTATTCAAATAAGATCCGTCATAATATACCTACCAAAGAGATATATAATATTAGGTCCTTACATATGAAATTGGCGTTTTGTATGGAAGGAACAAAAAGTCGAATATTTTTTAATATAATATATTTAATTAATCAAAGTATGAACCATTGTTTTCAATGCACTTTTGCCATCTTATAGGTAGTTCATTGATCCCTTTACTAAAAAAACCAGTCGGACGGGAATCAATAAAATCTTTGAAGGCGATTTGGACTGCCCCATCGGAGTTGAATTTTTTCCCTTGCAAAAAGTTATCCAAATTGCGAAAAAAATGGTAATCTGTTGGAGCAAGGTCCGGGGAGTACGGAGGATGTCTAAGACATTCCAATTCAAGTAATGTAACTCAGCAGTCGACGCGCGTTTGCCGGTTTGCTTCAGTCAATTCGTGAGGTACCCACCTTTCAAGCTTTTTAATCTTCCCAATTTGCTTCAAGTGAATTAAAACAGTTTTATCACTAACATCGAAGCCTGCAGCTAACTCGGACGTGGTTTGCGATGGGTCCGCTTCCACAATAGCCTTCAATTCTCCATTATCAACTTGGGTCTCAGGCCGTCCACGGGGCTTGTTCTGCAGGTCGAAATTTCCAGAACGAAAACGTTGGAACCAAAAACGAACTGTGTTTTCTTTTGCAACATGACCGCCATACACATCATTCACCCTTCGAGTCGTTTCCGCAGCACTAGTGCCACGGCGGAACTCGTACTCGTAAATAATGCGATATTTTAAATTTTCCATTTTGTAAAATGAGTGACGCAAACAGAAAAAACAGAAGAAAAAAAACAAATGAATGACGGTCATCGAAGCACAAATACATGAGTAAATAGCTGTACAAATTTGAATTTGGAATTCCTTACCAAAGAGGAGAAATTCGTGATTAAAGTGGCCAGTACGAAAAACGCCAATTTCATATGTAAGGACCTAATATTAGGTATAGGTACAATAGAGTTCACGGATTCGTCTACATTCGTAGTACATAAGGGCCTGTGCACACCACGTTTTTTAAACGCGCCGTTGACGCGCGTTACAAACCAGGTCGTGCAAAGTGTTATTTGGTACCTACCGAATAATACTTTGCATGACCTGGTTTTCGAACCCAGGACTTCATTTTCAGCAGTAGAGCTTGCGACTATTAGACCAACGACAAAAAATAAACAAAAGTTGTCCTATACAGGCTACGGGCGGATCTTTTTTATAATCTGCAAGATTGAACGCAATGAAGAGTTATTGAGCCCATTCTTTCCATTTCTATTTTAATCAGGGCTTAGCACCGATTCCGTTTATACCCGTATCAAAATGTATCAGTGTTCTAACGACCAAGAAATATAAGTCAAAGCGGATACTTGAACCTTATTGGTGTCGTAAACCCTTTTGATATTGTATATCCTTTTAGAGATTGATACGGTGCGAAATGTATTTCATTTATGAAGACACGTTGTTGTCCCAAGAACGTTTTTTTTATGAACAAAAAATGGCTGAACTGTCGGGCATTTTAGCATAATGTGTTTTCTCTTTTATCTAGATTAGTTTTGTGCTTTCTATGGTTTTGTGTGTGTGCTATAATTATGTATGGCTATACAGGGTTATTGGAAAAACACCAACAACCTCTTAAAAGGTCATTGTACTCATCATAATGAACAACTTTTATTATGGGAACAAACCTGAAATTGGGGAAAAATATCAGCTGTTCCCTACATTTTGACGAATAGGTAAATGCATTCATATGACAACTTTTACGGCTATCAAGCGAAATATTTTCATTAAAAAAACGTATTATGTTAAGAGAAAGCTAAAATAAAAAAGTCACTATAATATTTTAGTGTTCTACGGAGTTGAAGAGCATACGACTTTAATCTTGTGAACCAGTTTACCAAACGAAGCTAGTTTGGTATGTTAATGGGATTGATAAAACCCACTTCAACGTCAACGCATCCGTAGGTATCGATAGTGCTACGAAAGTTTTTTTTTGAGACAGGCAACCTATGACAATGTGATACTGATTCGGGAATTATAATGACAGACATGCATACATGACCATATTTACAAATCAAGACCCCTGCGCGCCTCGGAAAGCACGTTAAGCCGTTGGTCCCGGCTGCCACTCTTGGATCTTTGACAGTCATTACAGGTCGTCAGAAACCCGAAAGCCTGACAACCAGTCTTACCAGGGGTATTGTATTACCCAGTAACCGGGTTGTGGAGGTCAGATGCAGTTGTTCTATGAAAAATACTGGTATTGGACTGGAAGCCGACCCCAATATAGTTGGGAAAAGGCTAGGTAGATGATGATGATACATGACATACATGAACTCAAGCCTGCAAGACATAGTACGGATTTTAACTACTAGCAAATGAATAAATATGATGGTATAAATACGGTAAATTGACTCGTTTTCAGCATTTATCGATGGTTTTCAGGTACCCATTGCGTTTATGACAATAACCCTTCAAGACTGGTTATGGTGGCGGTCTATGCAGAGGTCTGCTCCGTAGATTACAGAATTGTGATGGAAGCATTTTTTGAGCCTTTAATAGAAAAGGAATGCGAAGCTTTTTACAGTTTAACATGCACTTGGAAATAATTCTACAAAATGATTTATGCAAGATCTTTGTTGTTGCATTTTATGACTAAAGGTTTATTTAATGTGTGTCCGAACACTGTCGTAATTTTTCAATCGTTTCAATAAGCTAAGAATGGTTTTCTTAAACATTATTTTATGGAAAACATCTAGGTACGCAAACTAATAGGTTATTGCTGCTAAAAGCACAAGAAATATAATGAATGTCAATGCTTTTTCTTATCAAGTAGGATTGTATAATATTAAGATAAGGTCAGATAAAGTCATTCCAAAGTTTTGCAATGTGCTTGACGTTAAATAAGCTCAAGGTAGACTTGCACCTAATTAAACTGATTCAATAGTTGAATAATAAGTGCGGAACTGATTATGAGAATATATAGAGTTGAGACAGTTTTAAAATAATCTTGCTTTCTTAGGCAATAAGTCAATCGTTTACTTAAAATAGCTCATGGATTAGTTCCATATTTATTGCTGAGAAGCCATAAAATCGATGTCCACTTGTTCAAAATTATTTTAAGAAGGTGATGCTTTTTACTTTTACAACGGACGGCTTGTAAAACGGAATGTATAAATAATGAAACTGTATTATGAATACACATAATTTTAAATTACATAATTTGTTAATGAATAAGTAATAAACTCCATCTGAATCTTATCTCGACTTTGTAATACGTCATTAACCTGGAATACCGTTAACCTCATAAAGTCGGTAATAAAGTTTCAATATCAAAAAGAGTAAACAATGATTTAAAGTTAATATTGGGTTATTACAAGGCAAGGCAAGGGCAATTTATTATTATTATGGTGTACATAATGAAGAGAGTATTCTATTCTAATTACAAGGAAATGTAACTTGTCTTTTGTTTTCTTTAAAACAAATATTTACCGTTAATTTCTGGTTAGTCCCATTGTTTTTGGTTTAGTGAACTCGGTGGAGACAAACGTGCCTTTTTTGTTTGAAGTTCCGACCCTGTACTGTAACGCGGTAACCCTATACTGGCGGCCGACGGGCGGCAGGCGGTTGGAGTACAATCGCGACAACAAAAACACAACTTATTGTGGGCACTCTCTTTGTCAAGTTTTCATGCTCTGCCGGTCTGTAAAATGTTCACAAATGTTAACTCTTTAACGACTCTGAAATGATTCTTAGTTTGGAAAGGAGGGTAATTGCTTAATTACCACTTAGTGACGATGTCCTAATGGTTCTTGAGCGACACTGTCTCGTGAATTTTACGGGAAACTCCTAACAGCCATTTTCTCGTGTAACAGGGAGGGAGGAAACGCTTCATTATGTTGCTGAGACAGACTTTATTTTTACGTTCGATACATGAAACGACATAAACCAGCCAGCTTTGAAAAAAGAATTTGCAAAATGTTGCAATTAATTTTAGAATATTGCGAGTAGCTCAGGCACAGATTACTAAGCTGGTTTCACGATGACTTTTATTTTTTACTTATAATATTTGAAGAATGGCTGACTTTTTCCACGCTGCCTGAATTCATAGTAGAAAGTGGTTAGTGTGCCGTGAATATTAGCATAAAAATATAATTGTTTAAGTAATCCGTTAAATTGCTTGTTTTAATAGACTGATTTATGGTTTCGCATTTTTTGATGTGATTTGTATATTGTAATGACTTTAATGTTTATGTGCATTTGGTAGAAAGTTATGCTCACATGTCTCAACATAATTTTGTACTCATTTAGAATGGTCAAAGGTTTTAGAAACTTTGAATTCTTGGAAAAATATTTTAACGGATACTTTGTAGCCGTAGTAGCCATATTTGGGAATAAACTCGCATAAGAACAACATTTTTGTGGAAAATCCCAAATTAATAATATGTAGGGCAAGGTTTTTACACATTTCTGCGAAATTCCACGGATATTTTTTTCACACCGCACGGTTGTACGCACAAAGACATCTCGTCTATGGTCACGGTACTCAGGTTACAGTTTACCACCGACATGTGAATTATCTAACCATGCTGGTCCAGCCACTGGTTAGGGTTGGCACTAGTTGGCAGTTGACGCATGTGGTCAACAGTTTTATTTTTTTTGGCGACAGCGGCTTTTGTAAAAGGGCTTGAAGGTCCGTGGCATACCTACCTGTCCGATATTTTGATTTTTTTTCAAAAAGGGCATTGAAGATTTTTATATGGAGCGTGAAAGCTATAGGTCTAAATAGATCTTAGCTGACATCAATGAAAACAGAAAACATAATTATGATGTCATAATTGTGATGATCATATTTTCTTGCTTCATATAAAAAATTTCAATCCCCTTTGAAAGTGGATTATGTATCTACCTATAGTGTGGCTTTAAATATAATGCACCTAATCAAAAGATATCAACGAGAAACTAAAAACATAAAGTAACATTATAAACATGCTCTTCTCTATGATTAAAACAGTTTCCGTTACCACTATAAGTCGAGCGCGTTCACATATCTACAGTAATTACCATAGTTAATTGGAAGGCGCAGAACCGGGCCCTATCCAGCGTCCAGTTCCAACGGAAATGTGGCAACCCTCGGTACGGGTTGATGGAGGCTGTGTAGAAAGGAGCACGCGGCTCCAAGGACGACGACGTGCGCGGCGGTTGTTCACCTCGGCGGCAAGAATGCGCGGGAACACCGCGGGAACCCAACGCGGTGCGGGACCGGCTCAGCCAATCGACACTGCCTTAGCATTCCACTGCGGTGAATCGTACACCTTCATATCTCACATACTCCAAGTGTCAATGGAATTTCGCTGGTACTACTCAACCTTCGGGCGTTGTCGTCAATTGGAAACGGATGCGCAAGCGCCTCGGTGACAGCTTTGATCTTCCCCACACCTTTTTTTCTCGTTGGCTTTTTTCTGTTTGGGTGTGTTGTTTAGTTTCAAATAGTTCATGGTATGAAGTCATTCATAGAGTTTTATTTGTTTTGTTTTACTAGCATTGAAAGGCATCGCAAGCAAAATGCAACTCGCGATTATGAATGAATACTTAAGTGGCTTACCAGTTTCTTAGAACTTGAACTAGTCATTTCATTTAAAGCATTTTATGATTTACGCTTAGTTATAGCTACCTACCGGTTATATGGTTTCAAAGAAATCTGATATGATTGCTTTTTCTTTAAAATGACATAGGAAGTGTAATTTGCAGGTCAGTCATAAAATATAATTCAAATAAGTATATTTCAATGATATAATTTTTCAGTGGTCTGTTTTATGATAACATACATAAACACGCTTGGCAACCATCCTATACTACTACAGCTATTATATAGGTAGGTGTATCGTATCGAATCTCGTCAGACGAGATAAGTTTCAATCGGATGCTGAGATATTGATTTCATGCCGTGCATATTCTATAACCTATTGACCGTGCCAAGAAACTCAAGAACAATATTAAAAGTTTATGTACCTACTTTATCTTAGTAATTTTTATAGGTACCTAATAACCTGTGTTAACATTAAAAATTAAAATGGCGCCTCCGGTATTTGACATTTCCAATGTCAATAGGTCATCGCCCTTTATGAACGTTAGTGTAAGTAAACATCAAAACAGTAAATTAATTTTACATACCTACATCGGTAGATTTTAATCATAATGTACTTAAATTAAATCGTTATTATGAGTCAGATAGAGAATCTGAATTTTTTCGACTGTTGTCAAAAATTTTCAGAAGTAATTATTATAACTTTTATAAATGCTTCCAAAACAACGAAAGTGTCACATGCAGCGAGTTGTCAAACTACAGCTTGTGTGAAACAAAAGTGTTCTTCTGGGGCGCTCACTTTACACAATTGAAGTTTGAAGGCTCTTGTAGCCAGTTTATTTGTTGACTACGCTGTTTTACTTGTTAACAATTTAGTTAAAGAGCAGACGATAAATGTAATGTTTTAGCTAGGTACTGTTAATTTACGGCCTAATAACGACTTCCTCTTGTAATTTCCTTCAATTTCGGAAAGTTTTTGATGCTAATACCAGTCATCACTTTATTGTTAAAAAATCAAGAGTAACCTCACATTTTAATGAATGTAACGATTAGTATATCTACTAACATGGGCGCCCATTCAATCCACGATGTGCATAGCAAATACTTAAACCAGTAATAACGAACGTGTCTCGGTAACTAACAGGCAATCTTGTCTATACACAGACGTAATTTACATGCTAAGACACCTATTTAATTGCACTTGAATAAGTTCCCGACCGCAAGTCCCCAGGATGCGGTTAATTTTAACGCTAAGGTTCTAGCTGCTAGCGATGGAAACACCGCATTATGTGCTCCAACTAACCAAGGGTAATGATTGTCCAGTTAATTGTTTCCTTTCGGGCGATAACCGTTGCATTCGAGGCATCGTTCCATTTGTACGAGCTTAGGCGACGACTGCCTTATAAAACTATATGGCTTCATCAATGATGTCATTCGAAACTGTTTTAGACACAGAATCAATTTGATTTGCTGGCATTTAGATTAAAGTAAGTAGGTCATTTGAAGGTTTTGTGTTTCTTGTCTTATATTTTCCAATTTATTTTGCTGGGTATCTGATCAGCAGATCTATTGTGTAAAAATCTCACCTTGAAGACATACGTGAAGTGAGATATCAATGGTGTAATTTTCTTGCATCAGGTGGAATGACTTCTTACCTCACTATCACTTCCCCTTACTTTTCAGAGTGCAAACATTTTACAGAATAGACCGATAGATACCGAGGTGTCTCATTGGGAAATTGGCAGTTAAATGTTGAAACCCGGATGCTAAATGTAAAGTGAGTAAGACTAAGAACTGAGTCAGAGATTTCTAAACTTTCAATCAGCAGTGCGTTGTGAATGAAAATGGCGGCAGTGTTAAACAAATAAACAAATGAGCATGTTATTTGAAAATCGCGTTCCGAATGTGTTATTGGTCTTGCGGTACCGCGAGTAGATACTTTCTGTGTTTGCGGTTTAATTTACATTACGTGCTCAATAACTTACTAGGGCATTGTATACAGGGTCAAATTAAATAAACTAGTGAAACTGCAGACATCTCGGGTATCGATATCTAAACACTATAAATTAAAAACAAAAACTATTTGTTTTTTGAAGTGAAAACTTCTTTAGCGGCGTTGTACACTTTTTTGTAATGGGTAAAAAATGTTAAACTCGCGTCAGGACACGTGACCTGATCGAAAATTCGTAAGACGGATGGAGAGTAGACAGCCGGCGCGGCATAGGAGAGGAAGTATCCCCCTCTCTTTCTACGGCGCGGCGAAGCTGTATGCCTGCTGTTTTGTTAAGGCGGCGCAGGGCGCTTGCTCGAATGTTCCTGTGTGTTTATGATACAGCGTGTCACGCGCATCCATGGATGGTGACAGCTGATGGCTCGACCGTCTATGTAGTGGCCACACTGCTGTGTATTCGTAAAATTCGCGTATATAAAGTGTTTAAAATATGGAAATTGAACAAAGAGCATCTATTAATGAAAAATATCAAAAATGCACAACGTTAATATTCAAGTTTTCACTTCTGCCGGCACTCCCGGAGTGCAACCCGTCTTTTTTTTTTTGGAGCTTAACGGTGTGGCGTCTGGATGTTTTGCTACTTGAAGTATGAGTTGAGAAAATCTGTTGTCTTTAGTTTTGTCGTGTTGAGATATTACCCATCACGTCTGTGAAGTTTACACAATAAAAAGGTGATTTTTAAACTGATATTTCAATTGACTACAATAACTACGGTCAGTGACTCCACAAAAAAATCGTCAAATTATTATTTTTTTGGTTTCTCGTGTTTAGATATCGATACCCTTCACGTTCGCAGAGTTTCGCTGGTTAATTTAATTTTATCAAAATCAAATTATTTCTGAACCAAAAAGTTTTAAATAAGTTGGTGATTGGAACCTCCTGTTAAGCAAGTAATGCCTGTGTTAGGAGACTCCGCTTTTCCACAGCAGTATACATTTTTTTTATTACCATAGATATAAACAGTATGTGAGTGAGTGTGTGTGTGTCTTACTGCCAATAACAGAAAATTTCTTAGTAATTTCAGCACTACTCATTATCCCTATTTCTTGGAAAGTTCTGAGTTAGGATGTGCGAGTGTACGCTACGACTAACTTAGGGTTGATTGCCTAAGCATTTTATAACAACTATTAAAGTAGCATTAACGTTTCACAGAATAGTGCGGTCATTACGAAGATGTTGTCTAGTTTTGTGGCGAAAGGCACTAATAAGGCAAACGACGAAGAGGCACAGAGGCACGTTTGGTGATAAGTAACGAATCAACAGTTACGTGTGAAGAACCTCCTATTTATGACTAATATAATAGGGGAATGAAGAAGATTTTCTCTATATTAATTTTATATACCTACCTAATTATGTATTTGCAATCAGCGTTCGCTGATATATCAGTGGATATATGTATATAACGACATAATTCTAATTGATACTTTTATTGTCAAAACTAGAAATTTAGCAGATTCAAAGTTTACCCTAAGTAACACTTGAAAATACACTACAATTTGGATAACCTCTCCCGAAGTGGCAATATGAGTTTCGAGGACTCACCAAATAACGTGCAAGTACGGTTATTTGATTAATCGTTTGATCCCTGCTAATGAGACACAATTGATTTTCTATTGTATCATGCCACATGTAGTACGCGCGGGGCTTGACCGATGTATGACGGATATTTTTATTACTTTTATAATAAAAACGATGAATAAAATCAAACACAAACCTTTATTCTATTACCTACATATAAAACACAATGAAAATTGCATGTTTCTGCAGACGATACTATAATATATCTGATAGGTATGTATCAGATGTATATCGGATATTTTGAAATTTATTATAAATATCGGACTTTTACGAACCCTGTTTGCAATAGGTATGGTTATGGCTTGGATACTCCCTACTTTACCAACGACGAATCATTCCTCTTAGCAACTTTATCTTTTGAGCGCATTAATATTTAGTTATGGTAATGCGCGCACAACTAAAATTAACGCTTACATAAGCAATGTAAACAATTAATTAAGTAGTTAATTACATTAAAATTTCACTGCCTAACTCAGGTTTTATTTATTGCACTTAATTGTTGTAAGCACATTAGATAATCGCGGTGTTATATTACATAATGATGGTAATATACTCTTAAATGGTGTAACATTGTTCAGAGCAAGTCAGTGACTGACAATTTGAAGAGTCAGCTGTCACTCTGTCAGTCTGACTTGTCAGCGGAGTGATGAAGCTTGATGCTGTAAAGCTTTCGTTAGATGCTTCATTTTGACAGACAAGATAATGTGGTTGATTTTGATTGTGCATATGAGTTAGCTATTAACACCTTACTTGCCTAATAATCATAACATTATACGTTATAAGGCGTGATAGACGATGCTATGAGAAAGTGTAAAGAAAACTGTACAGACAAGTTATAATAAATTCCAGATCATTTATCTACAATACCATAAGACGGCACACGATATCACAATCGCGTCTCAAAATATCACCTTTGATCTATCTAAGAATCAGGGCATCGTACAGCGAATGTAGGTCAACCAAAGGTAGGATTGACATTGAACGGCAGTTTAATCGCGGGTCGTCTCGTGGTGTAAACGGGCCCGCCGCATTGTTGGCTCGAAGCCAACTGGACCAGCTCTCGACCGAGCTACAGCAAACAATATCGCCCATAATTACACTATTTATGACCTAACACTAAGCACCGTGGCTTCCAGACTAATTCCTCGATATTAACACTTCGGAAACGACAAAAACTGGACGGATCACTCAATTTAATATTTGGAACGTCTGGGTTATTTTCGGTGCGTGCGAAATTTGATGATTTGCCAAAGTTTATAATGTTTGTCTCGGTCAGTGTTGGTATTTAGATCGCTTAAAGTATTAGTTGCTTTAGTATAACGCTAACAGATATCGCTGGAAAGTAAGATGCTGTTCATTCTTGTACTCCAAATATGGCAATAGATATCGCGGCTGACTAAAAGAAACCATTATTCTAAGAGATAGTTACTTTTAGGAGTGGAGAACATTTTTATCATCATCATCATCATAAAATCCTAATAATATTTTGCAATACGTCAGTTCTCACCTACTTTATGTTATATAATGGATTACAAGCTTTTAATCAGTCTTAATCCTTCATAATATCCTGTTGCACGTTGGCACGATATACAACTTGTTATTTACAGTCTAGCAAAAGTATATTTGGGTCACTTGCGTCATTCATTACTTATTTAAGACCTAGCTATTTAGCCGGAAATTAGAGAGCTTTGAAGAATGTGCAGAAAATCTGCTTAGAATGTAAGATACATAATGCATGGGACTGTCGTTACAATGTAGATACAGCAGACTCGTTAGCAATACATTAAAGAACCAATCGGAAATATTTCAAATGTCTAGACGATGACGATCATCTAGTTTACTTTTTTATATCTTTTATTAGCTTCTTCAGTAACTTCCTCAGTAAAAGTCGACAATGTTTTTCCGAACATGTCTTTTTTCCGCGCACACTTTGATAAATGACATTGTTGGTGCAATATGCATTTACATGTATCTAATCACTTTCTCTTCTCTCCTTCTCTCTCTATTCGAGAGATAATAGACTTATATAATTATGTTGTTGTTGGGTTGTCATGTCTTGTTTTAATATTCTCATATAAGTGAATAGTTATAATTCTTATGAGAATAAATGATCTTAAACAAGATATATGAATAGGAAAACTAACTTTATCATTGCTTGGATCTCTCCTCAGTATATTCTGCGATACTAAATATGGCAATTTGTCATTGTATTTAATAACAGATACCTAATGCTTCTACTCTCTCTCTCTCTCCTTAAAACATGCTCATGAGCACTTCATTTACCGACTTCACGATCAAAAGTCAATGATTGACATGACTCATTATCGTTACGTGGAGGAAGCGGTCGCACACAAGCTGATGAACACAACGACTGCCGACTTAGATGTTCGCGCATCTTCCGGTCATTAGAGAACACTAGTGGTCGCTTTCATGCCGGATGCTGCGCGTGAGTCGAATGATGGATCGAAGCTCATTATTGGTTGAGGATGAGAGTAACTTGACTACGTGTAGCAAGTTATGAAATCGATGTAGCTAGTAGGAAGATTTTATTGTGCATTTCGTTAATGAATGGTTTCATTAGTTCTTTGTTGAATGATTGAAGAATTGAAAGGGATAGATTAGATTGATATTGGAAGGGTTTCTCCAAACAATTTTGCAAGAAATAAAAACGAGCGTGAGTTAATATTGACTGTACATACGACCACAAAACAAGCTACAGATTTCCAGCTTTAGCTGACCTCGCATTGATAGGCTTTTCGTACAGACGCCAGCACATCAACCTACTACAATCTGTCAAATTTCTTTAATAGATTTTTAACTTTATTACTAAAGAATAAGGTTCAAAGTTGATTGAGAAAATGTGACAGTTTCGGGTAGGTTGATGTGCTGGCGTCTGTACAATAAGAAGTCAGCTTATACTGGAAATGTATAGCTAATGTTATCGTGCGTAAAGCTAAATAGTAATAGTTAACTAAAACGTCCAACAATAATGATTATTAGTTGCGTAACCACAATCTAAGATAATGTAATTAGGTCGATGACACTTTAAAATGTTTGTTTACTTTTATTTTACACAATGCGTGTTGACAAATACCTACCAAATAACTTACCTACGTACTTCATAGTTCAATAATCAACTTTGTATTTCCATATGCGGCTATTGCGTAACACACTATCAATTACTATCTGAATCATTTGGAAGGATATTGCTAATCCATTGCTTCATATGTTCGAAAAATTTGTCTGTTCAACAACGTAAAGAACGCAATGAATGTTGTTGAACTGTCAAAATGAAAGCCATTGCTACTGTTAGTGTGTTACGCAATTACATACCCCGCAGGTCTGTTCTGTTCGATACATTGGTTTTGGTTTAGGAACATACCTAGTCACGTATATTATTGCAACAAGGAATAGTGTTCCTAATGAGCAACAATATTATTATCTTTTCACTCGACTGCCTTGAAGGGATCTTGCAATCATATTTATAAAGTGCGAGATGACGATATACATATAGATTGACAATTCCGGACCGGATGGCCAGATGAGAAGTAACCAACCTATTATGATGTCTACTTCATTTCTTGGGAACTCATGTTCATTCAGCGAGTAATAGTAAAAAGTTGTTTATAAGGTTGTCATAAGAAACTAGAATATTAATTAATTCACACACAGGCAAGTTTTTCAGCGTTCCTTATATTTGCGTGGGAAGTGACTATAAAATAAATAGCTATATTTTGCGTGCTAACACTCCCATGAAAATAGGCTTTTTACGTGTTTAACAATAAGGGTTGCATGATAACGCCATGGCGCGCAGACAGAAACATGGATAGATCACAATCATCATCTGCCTAGCTTTAACCCAACTATGTTGGGGTCGGCTTCCAGTCTAACCGGATGCAGCTGAATACCAGTATTTTACACGGAGCAGTTACTGGGTAATACGATAACTCTTGGTAAGACTGGTTATCAGATTTTCGGGCTTCTGACGACCAGTAAAGACTATCAAAGATCAACGAATGACAGCCGGGACCAACGGCTTAACGTGATTTCCGAGGCACAGAGGGGTCTTGGTGTGTAAAGATGGTCACCCATCCACGGACCAACCGTGGCAAGCGTAGTTTAACCTGATCGATCGACCTGTGCGGCTGATATTACTTAGCCACAAGCCCCTCAAACATTGATCACGTGGTATAAAATTCTTATTTGTTGTTCATCTACCTCTAACCACCAATTTGTCTAATTGTAAATGAATGGGAATTTATCTGTATTGTTAGTTCACTTTCTCAACTCCCAACACTTACTTAATTAACCAACATTTTATAAATTAGGTACACCGTATCAAGTGTGACTTGACTTGCTATGATTACGAAATATTTTCACGTATTATAATTCCATTGTATAAGAAATACATCATAAAAGTATTGGAGCTAGAATGCTTGGCAGTTATTATGTGGCACTCGGCCCAGGCGGCGGCGGCTACAAAGCGTTACGTGATTGTAAGCAATGTGCTTCTTTAACATACACATACAATACTTCTTCAAAGGCATTTTATCAAAGCTACGATGATAACATTTCGATTAAGCGGCTCAAATTGAATCGTTTCGGTTCATGTTATCGAGCACGCGACCACATTCTACGTACTATTTTATTATGCCATACATGTCAACGGTGAATAACCCTTTTACAATATAATAGCTTCATTTACGTTCCTTTTTGTTTCAGGCTTGATCCACCCGCATCACAAAGCCAATACCAAATGGAGAACAAGAAGATAGCGCCGGCGACGCAGCAGCCGCTCACCCAGCAACATCTCATGGCTCATCATGTTCACCCTGAGCAGATCTACTCGCAGCAGCACCCACAACTAACCCACCTAAGTTCTTCACAAACAGGCCAAATACAACCAAATGGCGTCATGCACCAATTACTGCAGAGTCAGTATCACTCGAACATGAATGCACGATCTCCGCTCCTTGAAAACAGGCACGATTTATATGGTACTGGACACAATCACGATTACGCCAGGCATTACGGAGCAAATGATAATTATAATTATCCGCAGTCACCTCCGAGGCACGAAAGGACAGAAGTGCACACAGATCAAAATGTAAATCATGAGCTACTCCACAATATGCCTAAGGGATACAATGCGGAAGTCTATCAAGATTATTTAAAACGCAACCCACCGAAAGATACCAACCAAATATACCAAAATCATCAACCTATGTATAGGCCTAATGTTAACCCTAATCAGTACGGATCAAAGCCATATCTACCATATTCCAATAGGACAGGACCACAGAGTAACACTGAGTTATTACGAAGACAGTACAGTGAAATTCAGCAAATGAAACTGCAACAGCAACTTCATTATCAAAATCAGGCGCAGATGCATCAACAGCAGAAGTTTGCTGAACGTCAATTGTTACTTCAACAAATCCACGGAGTTCAACCACCACCTAACCTACAAAACAGTATATACTCTGATGGTTCGTATAGAGACTTAGATCGATACAGTAGTAAAAACGACTTCAAAGAATACAGTAGCCCTGATATACAAAAAGACATCGACAGTTATGCTAAAAACAATGAGTACAAGGAATATGAGAAACAAAACAGGCAATATGAAACTCAATGGAATCAAAACCAGCAAGCAGAATACAGAGAGCAAGAACAACAATACAGAAGACAAATAGAAGCTGACAAAGGGAAAAACCAGTCCCCTCCATCGGATTATAATAACCAAAGCCAAAAAAATAATATGAGTGTCGCATCGCCCATGAAGTCTAGCGAATCTAGTAGTCCTAGCGTGAAATCTCCGTCGTCTGATAGTAGGAGGAGTAGCGGTGGCAATCAAGCGCTGCGGTCACCTATAGCGCAACGAATACCATCGGCTCCAGTTACTATGTCTGGCATACTTTACAAACAAGGCTCAGACGGATTGAAAGTCTGGAGGAAACGGTGGTTCGTGCTGTCGGAGTATTGCTTATTCTACTACAAAAGTAAGTAAAAAAAAAAACAACAATCAACGTCGATAAATACACAATGCCATATTGTTGCTACGAGAGTTTATTCACTTGATGAAGCGCAGTAAAAAGTTTGTTGTTTTTTTATCCGGATTGTATTGTATTAATGTACGTTTTTTTACGTTACAGGTCAAGACGAGGAGAAACTACTTGGCTCAGTACTCCTACCATCTTATAGAGTATCTGGTTGCACTTCGGAAGACAAAGTACTTCGGAAGTATGCTTTTAAATTGGAGCATGCAAACATGAGAACTTACATCCTCGCGGCGCCCGATCAGGAGGCCATGATGAAATGGGTGAAGGCGTTGACCATGGCCGCACTAATGCAGGGCCACAAGTAAGATTACCTTCGAGATCAGATCAGTAGATAGCTACGCCTTGTTGATACCTTCAACAGATTAATGTTGACTTGATGATTGAGCTATTACGTTTTTGATAGTAGAATGTTTGAACAGTTGTTTTAAGTTCAAATCTGTTGATTCTAAAATCCATTAATTTCTATTTTCAGTGAACGGCCGCAAAAACAGAGCGATCGGACAGCTGCGAAGACCGAGGTGGGTAGTATTGTAAGCACGTATTTTGTACCGGTGCAGGTGATCGGCAATTAGTTTGCCAGAGCGGAACCAAGGACAGCCATTACGTGGTCGTTATAACTGCAGATAATAGTGCGGATGACGCCGCCGCAAATTGATTGTAACATTAACAACCTGTTCAGAACGCATTTAATAAATGTATCACAATTGATTGTTAGGTGTCAATTAACAACGACGTGCTATATGAACTCCTAAAGTAAATAAATTATTTTGCTTCAGGATGGCGACGAAATACCAACCTACGCTAACGCACCACCTAAGCCAAGACGCTCCAATGAAGGCTACAATTCACCAAGCCCTGATATGTAAGAATAGTTTTATAAAATTACGTCCTATTATAATTATAAATAAAAAAACAAACGTACTTATACAAATCCATTTCAATGCATTACAGGTACGATCCAAACTATGACTTACTCAAAAAGCCAGCATCACACTATAGTCAAGGCACTAGTCACGCACGATATCAAGACCACGCAAATTATCCAGCCAGTCCAAACCAAGAGCCCACATACACTCGCAGTCCGCAATCTCCACCACCAGTACAACAGCAACCACAGTATCAAACAAAACGACCACCATATGATACGCAACATCTCTCTCTGCCATTAACAAACACAGTCACCGACAAACTTGAGAACAACCAACCCAGTACATCATCATCCATGTATAAGTCTAATGCGCAATCGCCTTACTTTGATAGGAATCGAAGTCAGCAGCAAGTGGCACAAGAGAACAGAGAACAAATTTACGAAAGGCAATCGCAACGCAATCCTTTCCTTCAAGATATGACACCTCAGGATGTTTCCTCTAAAGATGAACGAAGTGAAATGCAGAATAAGAAATCTCGATCTAATACGAAGGAGGAGAGAGCTGAAATGATTCACAATGAGATAAATGCCGAAAGTAGAAATAATGCCAAATCTAATCTTGATTTGAACGCTTATAACAGGGATGTGTATGGGGAGCTGAGTTCAAGACCTGGGAGATCGGGAAGTGCTATCAACGAACGCTTGTTAGCTGAGAGACGAACACCGGATGCGTATGGTAGATCTACAACCATTGCTGCTTATAATAAAGGAAAGATTGGAGACTATGAAGATGTATATTCACAATATGCCACCGAAAATGAATATGGGAAAACTTATGCCAAGTCGCCAAATCCATCTCAAGATCGCGATGGTGTTAGCATTTCTAGTCATCAACAACAGCAACACCAGCAACAACAACAAAGAAACACGGGCAATTATGTAAGTATAACATCAATTGGTACTTTTAAATCCTTTGAGATTAATATAATATATAATTTTTAAATTGAATATTTTTAGCCCCAGGAGAAAACATTCAGTGGACCGTCAGTATTAAGAAGAAAGAAAATGCAATCAAGTGGAATTCAACCACAAATGCCAAGACCACATAGCGCTGATTTTCTTGAATACGAATCTAAAGCTGAAATGTTGAACAAAACTACTCCCACTCGCTCAGCTTATGACACATACAAGGAGCCACCACAACGACCGAAGTCTAGTCTGGATATCAATTCATATTACGATCCTAGTTCAGACAGGTATTATTCCGAAGAAAGCTATGCAGAAAAAATGCGGCAATCCGCACAGTATTTAACGCAGGGATTAGTTCCGAGTGTGGCTCCTAGAAATATGGAGATTCCTCTAGCAAAGTATGCTAGCGGCTTAGCGAAGAAGCAACTCAGTACTGCGTATTCCCAAATGACAAATAACAATTATGATGCTGAGTTTACCACGCGGGATAATGTTAGTTATAATTCAAAATATGGTGATATAGAGGCTTTGAATTCTAATTGGACATTGAAGGAGAAGGAGATACAGAAAGAATATCTAAACAGAAGTGGCAGTGTGATGAGTGATGGGTCTAATGTAAGTGGGTATGTTAAGGAGGTAGCTAAATATGATACCAATGCTGATGGCTTCATGAGGTCTGCAAGTGCGAGGTTGCCTTCGACAGCCCCGGAAAAGGAGGGTGAAAAGAAAGTACAGCAGGTAAATAAAATTAGATACCGAGTATTGTTATGTTATGTGTGTGGCAAGGATCATATTGGCCTTTTAGTACAACTAAACTAATATAAAACTAGGGGGTGCGCCAAAGTTCACCTAAATTTTCAACTCCGATAATTGGAAATCAGAAAATGTTCTTCCTTACATTTTTCATCCTAACAATCACAATTCCTAACTACTCTGTCTCTAATGTTCATAATTCCGAATCATTCAACTTCATAATGTCAGTAGCAATAAACATCTATTATACTTTTATTTGTTTTCCTATATTTTCTCAACATAACCATCTTTTACACTATTTTTCAAAGTCATATCTTTTTTGTCTAGATCTTCAACATAGGATGCAAAAGCGAGCAAAGGGCACCCCGAGGTTCGGTTTGGTTAGGTTACTTTAAACCCTTTTCACAGAAATAGGGGCCCCGCGAAGCGGGGCTCCGTCGACATAGGATGCAAGGGCGAGCGAAGGGCACCCCGAGGTTCGGTTTGGTTAGGTTACTTTAAACCCTTTACACAGAAATAGGGATCCGCGAAGCGGGGCTCCGTCGACATAGGATGAAAAAAAATGTTTTTATCATATTAGACTAAATAGGTTTTATGTCTATTGAGTGGTATATCAAACGATTTTATATTTATTGTCTGTTATTCTTATAGAAATTAGTTACGGTACATTAAAATTATATCAATCGTTTATTATATTAACTGATCATCATATCAAATAAAATTATAGGTTCAGTTGTTATATCTTGTAAATATTAGAGGTTTTGTAATTATATCATATAATATTACTTACCCGTATAAACTCCCAGGCCATGAAAATATTATGGTATCTAATTATGTTTAGGGATAAAAGCGTTATGATAAAAAACAGTAGGAGTTTAAAATATTTACATTAATGATATTGTTAATTACAATTTTCGGAAACATGAGTGTTATGAATATCGCCGGCAGCACTACAAATAGTATGAATGAAAACTTTAGGATGAAAAATTTTAGGAAGAGTGATCATTCGGATAACAAATCGTTAGGAAGAACAATTTCGGGTAAAGAACTTTAGTTGAGCCAATATGGACCCAAAACTAGGTTATGAAAATAAAAATCGGTGCATTGCATTTTACAGCGTGAAGAATCAATGAAACGATTGTTGGAATGGAAGCAAAGGATGTTGCAATCACCTCTAACAAGAAAAAGTACTCCTGCAACAATATCTTTGGCAAGATCTCTTAACCATAGTCGTCAGTCTTTGAGATCTGATCAATATAAGCCAAAGACATATACGAATGCTTCCTACAATAGCTATTCTTCGGACGATGAAGGTATGTGATAGCAATTGTTTTTAAGATTTTATTTTTCTCATGTATGACTATGATGTGTTCGTAAGTAGATATTTTGTAGGTAGCATGGTTTAAAACATTGATGATTAGAGTGGTGAAAAATAATGGTATCCCAAGCAAGTGTGAAAGGAGCATGAATCTGTTTATTTTATCATTTAAATCTTTATAATATTTTGCATGAACAGAAACAGCGAAAACTCGCCTTATATATTTAAAAGAAGTTAGGAAATGAAAAAAAAAAAGTTTTTTCAGAAGAATATTGTAAAGCATTAACATACTATTCAAAACATTATTTTACGCAAACATCTATCATGCCTTAATTTACAAAATCCTATTAAAATTCTAAGATCATTCATTTTTAATAATTTTTTACAAATAATTTGGGCGCGTACAGTACTGTTTTCCCTTATAAATCCTATTATTTAAAATGAAAATGCCATTTAATAAGAAAAGATTTACCTATTCATTATTTTTATGTGTATTATATTATCATATGGAACACCTGCAGTAGCATTATGATGACTTCGCTTTGCGGAGAAGTACCTTCCTGCCTGCGGGGTCATTGTGCCACTAACATAACTTTACTGGTCTATTATTCGGTGGTGGGTTACGAATCTTAGTTCTTGTTGGTTTTATTTTGAGTAGTTTGCGTCACTCTAACACCCAAAGCCAAATATACTAACATTGTGGTGACCATAAGGAACACTTTGTACCATTATTATGTATTGAATAATTACTATTGGTATAGTAATTATCGGTTTCACTTTTGCACCTCAGAGGGAACATCGGGCACTGATCTGCAAAAACCCAGAGAAATGCAGGCAGGAAGGTCTCAAAAAGTGAACCTAACAAGTCCTATCATTATGCGACCTATAACCCCGCACTCGCCCTCAATTGCACAAATTGATCAAGTGGGAAACTCTTCTAGCGAAGAGATGAAAATTACGGATAGCACCGAAAATACTTACCAAAATATTCTTTGTACAATATCTATTCCTAAAGTAAACTTGGAAGATAACGGCAATAATTATGAAAAAACGACATTTGGATTGGAACAAGAAGAAATACAAGAAAAACCTCCACCAACCATGTCTGAAGATGGATACGAAACAGAAGACAGTGAAGCTGAGTCTGAAACGCAAATGGAATACACTGATAATGATTTAGACGAAGTATTGTTAGACTCTGAAGACGAAAATCCAAGTGGACAACAAAATGGCGACGAAAAAGAAAAAGATAAAGAAAATAATGACGCGATTGAAGAAGACATTGAAGCAAAATCAGAAACACCTCCAGTTAGCATTTCTGGAGAGAACCATTATTTACCTATGAGTCCCAGAAAAATGTCTGTAAACGAACCCCCTCATAAAGCTATATTCGAAACTTTTAGTGTATTTGATCAATCTATGCCACAAGGATATGAAGACAACCCATACGTAGAAATGAATTTAGGAAACGAAGACGATGATACTCAGACATATGAAGTAGTTTGTGTTAACAACGGAAAAGTAGAACCTGTTTATATGGAACTTAATAATTTATCGTCTAACGACACTAAATCGCAAGATGAAACTGCAAGTACTAAACTATTGGATACTGCATCGAATTTTGCTGACTCAAAAAATCATACTTTAAAAAGAGCTGTCAAAACTGATAAGAGCACAAAAGATAAATCTGAAAGCTCTGATGTTGATGACGAAACAAATAAAGATGCTTCTCTGGATTCACCCTTCAGTAGATTTAGTATATCAGATACCTTTCGTCCAGCTTCATATTATTTAAGCAGTAGCAAAAGTACTTTAGATGTTCATGATGGTTCTGACAGTGAGATCGCTTCACCTCCACCAGTTCCAAGTTCATCTCCTCCTTGTGATGATTTATCGGATGATGCTCTTTCCAAATATATCTTAGAGAAATTAGACAAATCAGATATGTCGTACGATAATTCCATTTTGAAAATGCTTACAAGTGAAAATCAGAAGATGAATACCGTTAAACGAAAAACTACATCGCTAATGATTTATGGAAGTCGAACATCTATTCATGACACTCTTTCTAGAGGGGAGAAAATTCGAAATAGTAGAGCAAGCCTTACTAACGACATTAATAAAATGAATGGGAGTTCTAGCCATTTACTTAGCAGTACTTTACTTGATTACTATAATCACTCAAGCAGCATTGAAACAGATTCGTTGAGAAGTTATAGTGCAGATAGAGGTTCGTCTCGATTATCACTAGAATCAGATGTTAGTAGTAAGTTTGATTTAGTGCCTTCAAATATATCTTCTGAGGTTACTAGTTTGAATGAAAGCGAATCAGCTATAGATTATAGACATCCTATTGGATATCAAGATTTAGAAATGATGATAAAAAGAAGACCTCTTTCTGATGAATCACTATTTGAATTGGTAAAGGCCGAATTGCCATTTAATAATAATGTTCCTACTTACGTAGATTTAGATAGATATTTAGATAATTTACAAGCTGGTACAAGTGAAGCACAAAATGTGATTTGTCAAGGTAATTCTCATTTGAATAGTTCAGCTCCAGAAACATCTAATTATAAAGATAATGTAATACAAGCTGCTCTACAAACTGCAACACATACTCGTTCGTCAAGCACTCCTATAAACCATAATAATAGATTAAATAGCTTTGGCAGCAGGAATTCAATTGGACAACAATTCCGACATATAAGTGAACAAACGTCTAGCTACACAGGCTCACAAAGTTCCTGCAGTTCGTCTGGAATACCCAAGTCACCAATGTCCTATTATTGCAAAAACATGGATGAAGAAAAACTTTTAAGTAAAAACTTAAACAATGAAGATTTCTCTGATAAGGTAAAAGAATTTGAAAACGAAAAGATATCACTTCGCGCAGGAAATGAAACGAATGCCTCTTCAACCTCCACAGGATTTCATAGCAGAGAAAGCTCTACGGAACACAGTGCTCCTTATTACTACTCTGATCTTTCTTCACAAGAGCATATTAATGTTTTACCTACTTCTCATTACCTGAAAAATACTAACCTTCATCGGAAATTGAATAACCAACGGCGCAGGGGACCATTACATAAGAAAAATGATATCTCACACATTCATAACCCCATTCGAAATAATCAACTTATATTATCTGAACCATCTTTTGAATTAGCTGCTACAGCTAGAAGTGTGTCTGTTGAGTTTTTGAGCGCAGCTGATAAGGATCCTGAGATTGATATGAAGAATATATATGAGTCTACTGGTGGCAGAAATTCTAAAATTCCAGAATCAATGAATTTGTCAGGTCTTGGATGTAAAAGGAATTCGAGTAGCCATAGTAATCATGAAAACTCTTCGCCGGATTCAAATGCAAATTCTTTAATAAAGCTCTCTAGCACAAGTATGTCATCCCACTGTAGTGGAAATTCATCAAACACCGTATACTATGACGCCGAAGCAGACGCAGGTGCCTATGAAAATGTTGTTTGCCAAGGAGATAAACACTGGGACGAGGATACCCTGTGGAGAGATAATTTAAGACGTGTATCTCATAGACATGCTCGATCCATGGATGACTTAGATTCGATGCCAGCGGGAACATCGCTATCTGCTAAGATAAATGAAGCCTGCGGCATGAGTAGCATCAAAAGAATAAAGAAAGATGGTACAAACAAAATATGTAGAAATGTCACTTATGTAAATTGTGACATTCAAGGCCGAGTTTTAAGAAATAGGGAAAGTAAATCTAGTTTTCTTTGCAACTTTTTAGAAGAAGAACAAAAATTAGACGAAAACGACGTATATGTTAGCCTCGCTGAAAGTGCGGAAATGTCATTAAAACAATCAGATGAAGGTGTCTATGAACAACTAGCAGTCGAATCAAATAATCCGATCGTTCTCACAAATAAAAGGAGATCTTGTGAAGCTGAAGAAAGGAATAAAAAAAAGTTTGAAATTGATAGAGAGAAACTTAGACAGTGGGATTTGATGTCAAGTGGTTTAATGAAAGGCAGGGTAGGACGCGTGCGGGGCTCAGGCGCTAGTGGGGGCGGGGGAGACGCTGCCTGTAGTACGGACACTGGAACTGACAGTGCAAGCAATGAAGGTATCCTCTAACATTCTATGGTCCTGTAAGGTACACTATGTAAGTTATATTTCTATTACAATATTAAAGCAAAGCAAAGTCATTGTTTCTAATAATTATTGGAAGTGTAAATAATTTGGCATTTTTATGTTTTTCATATCAATTTAATTTAAAATTAGATTTGGTTCGAAGGAAGGATTGAAACACGATAAGGTGTAAAGAAAAACCAAGCATGCGACTTTAACATGGAAAGTGTTTTTTTTTGTAAATAGTAATCAATATTTCTACTAATACGCGCACTGATACACACTTTATCATGTTTACTTCTCGAAATTTAAATGAAACAAATTGGTATCCATAAAAGTATATTTTATTAACCGACGAAAAAACGGAGGAGGTTATCAATTCGACGCGTATATTTTTTGTTTTTTTTTTTTTTTTTTTTTTTTTATGTATGATCACGCATAACTTTTTACAGAGCAGTCCGATTTTGATAATTCTTTTTCTATTGGAAAGGATATACCCCGAAGTTGGTCCCATATAAATTTGGAAAAAAAAATCCAACCCTAAGGGTAGGAAAACAGGGGATGATTGATTGTTCACTCACTGATTGTAATGTATGACCACGCATAACTTTTTACAGAGTAGTCCGATTTTAATAATTCTTTTTTTATTGGATAGCACATACCTCGAAGTTGGTCCCATGTAAATTTGGAAAAAAAAATCCTACCCTAAGGGTGGGAAAATAGGGGTGATTTATTGTTCATTCACAGATTTTAATGCTGAGCTGTGTATTACAATTAAAATAAAAGGCCTATCTATGTTGGTATATAAAGCCTGTTTTTTAAGTATTTTATTATACAAAAAAGAATAATTAAAGTAGGATTATATAACAGTTAACATCTAAAGTAAGGTAGGTAGCTATTTTAAAAGTAGTCAAAAATTAAGCATGTAGTAATTAGTAAATTATAGCCTCAAAAAATTATAAAATAAAAACTTTTTAACAAAAAAATTAAACCTCCGAAAAAACTGAAAAGTAAAAAATAAAAACCTTTTTTATTTTACCTTAATAAATAAGTTCTTAAACTAATGCAAGTATACCTAAAAAATTTTGAGTCGGCGCCAAACAATCAATGAACAATGATCACTAAATTACCTTAAATTTAAAGAAATAACCAAATCAAATTAATAATGCAACGTGAAATCTCCAGCTATAAATATAACATTCCAAACAAAAAATGCGCTCTCCGCACGACCACTCGCAACGATATTAAGTTGCTTGTTTGGCGCCGACTCAAAATTACTTAGGTATACTTGCATTAGTTTAAGAACTTATTTATTAAGGTAAAATAAAAAAGGTTTTTATGTAACTCCAATCTCACAAAACTAATTCTTGCAGCTTCTATGACAATGTCAGGCGCGCATACGGAATCTGGTACAAACAATAACACGACAAATCAGCAAGCATTGTCAAAGAAAGCTTTTCTCGGAAGTAACACGTCCATTGGAAGGACCAGCCGGGACGCCAACATACCGGTACGTGCAGTGAGCCCGAGGGTCAGATGGGTAGAAGATAAACAATCTAATGATCATTACGGCTCACAACAAATGTCAACGTCTCAGCAAAATGTAAGATCGTTTAGAAATTCATCATACCCTATAACATCACCTATCGTTAACTTTCATTTAGCAAAGAAAAAGTGGGAAGCTTTGGACATAACGTTGATGTGATTCTTTTACTTTACAGTTACATGCATTGAGTACAACAGAGGACTCTTGGGCTTCAGCAAGATCTCCATCAAGAGCTTCACAGCAACCTATCAGAGCTGTAAGCCCTAGAGTTCGAAAGAACACTGAAACTGACGATATGGTATGTGGTCATGGGCACTTAGCCAATGACCTTTTAGTAGTTGCATTTATTATTGATGTGTTCTCATTTTTTGTTTTGTTTGTTAGTTAGCTTTCACATTATGTATTTATTTTATTATTTGTGCATTTTGCTTTATCATTTGTGTTACGTTTTGTATATATTAGCAACGAGGGCAGCAGCAGCCGAATCAAAATGAACAGTTAGGTGAGATTCCTACTGCTGGTGAACTTCTTGGTCGAACTCACGAAGAATTGGTGTTGCTCTTGATTCAATTACGACGACGCCATGCGGCGACCCATCGGGCCATCGAGCAGTGCTGCGCACAAATCAGTAGCATTGAGGTGTTTGTTAATGCTTTTATTATTCTTTGTTTAGTTGCATTATTTTTTGTTTTGATTGTCTTTTAAATAGTTTTGTAGTTAAATTGTTTTGATAAACTTGAAGTAAAAGAAAAAGCTATCATACCTTTATAATGTTATTCTTTGCAGGATTGTCTCAGTTCTTTAAAAGCAATGGAACGCGAAGAAAGTCTTCAACGACTCGAATTCCTCAAGAATCAATTAATGGAATTGGAACATCAGTACGAAAAGAGCAAACCTCTCGTACAGTTAGTGGACAATATGGTTAAGTTGGGATCTCTTTACAATAGACCTGGTTCTACCATCGAAAGGCTGGAGAGGAACCAGAGGCTACGACAGAAAGTCTTGGCTGAACATGCTCTTGAGCAGCAAAGGTATGGCCATCCTTTCCGTTGTTATTCTATTTGTTTGTATTGCTATTCTATTTTATGATTTTTTGGAAAAAATGGACTGTTGGCGAAACTTCACAGACCAGACAGGTGTCACGTCTGTGAAGGTTCACCAGCAGTTAATTTGTTCCTATTCATATCAAAGATATGGGTAAGGTAAGTTAGGATTTTCTGTAAGATTAAAACTGGTGTAATTTACAGATGGCTAGAAAGTGTTGCCGCAGGAAAATCTTTGGAAACAGAAGCATCTCGAGCGAGAGTGGCAGAACTATGGGCATTAGAGCAAGAGCTCTCTGACGAAGCTGCCATTCTGCAAGGATTGAAAACTGATAAAGATGCTATAGAGAACTTACTTTCTGGTAAGATAGGCCTCATTTTTAATGTGTGTAGTGATATCAATAGCTTTGTTTTTTTTCTATTTCTAAAATAATAGTACAACAGACACTTCAGTTTTATTTATTTGTATAGACGACTTACGTAAACGGTATAATAAAATATAATATAATTTCAATCTGAATAATTTTGAAGGATATTGCTAATTCATTGCTTCATAATTATGTTCGAAAAATTTGTCTGATCAACAACGTAAATAACGCAATGAATTTGTTGAACTGTCAGAATGAAAGCGAATGGTGGCGATGATATGTTACGGAATTACCCCAACGGTTTATTTTTCCAGGTGTCCGCGGAAAGTTGGACAGTGTCCACAAAGGAGAGTTGAATCTTGATGGTAACCCTGCCCCGACTAGAAGGTCAGCACCCACGAATAACCCTGGAGGAGGAGGTGGTCTAGAGGAGGAACTGGCGCGCGTGCAACAGATGTTGGCGCACAATTCTAAGGTTTATAAGGTTTTCGTCTATATCATGCACTTTTATTTTTCGTTATTTATACATTTACATATATTACTCCTGCTTACATAATAATATGTAATTTTTTAATATTTTTTATTTTGCACTAGTTTGAGGAAGTCTTCAAGAAAGATGTCGATAGCGAGATTAATGATGAACCATAACAAATCTTTGTGTGTTTTAATTTATTGCAAATATTTATGTATATTTCAAATGTACAAATACTTGCATGTTTAACTATTTTTGTTGTCTTTTGTAACGCATGAAAAAGAGGACCAAAAAAATGAATACAAGGCAAAACCTAAACATAAAACATCATTTAAACAGAAATTAGAGCAGACCGTGGCAGACAACGCTCGTCTAGAGCGTGAGCTGCAACAGCTGCGGCGCGCGCTGCAGGCGAGGCGAGCTGCCGGACACCAGCATCACGCCACCAACCCCACCGCCATGCTCGAGGACGGTCAGTATATACACACAGTGGCGAAAAACTTAATAAGAGTATGGTAGAGGAGAATAAAGTTCATCCTACACCACATATGGGATTAATAGTTGCAAGGAGAGAAAGAGAGAGTGACAAAGACGATGCTCTACAAAACCGATTTTTTTCTGAAACTCGATTTGCCATTTTTATGGCCGGTTTCCGTTGTGCAGCCCACTTTGGGCTAGTCGGATAACAATAAAACTATTTGTCAGTTTAAACGAAAAAGGTCTATGTGCTGTAGATACTAATTGCTTCATGTTTGATTGCAGAAGTGTCTCGAGTCCAGCAGTTGGTGACAGCGTTGCAGCGCCAGCGACAAGAGCTGAGCCGCGCCGTCAGGCACCTGACTCAACAGTCGCATGCGTTGCAGAATACACACGACGCTATGCCTGGTCGGTGAAGTTATAATCTATGAGAACTTTTCTACTTTTAGTCCAAACCGTTAAAATGCCAACATAGGTACTGGTTTGGGATAACAGAACATGCTTATCAACCCATTGGCTCAGCTCCTCTCACTTTTGACCCCGAATTAAAAACAGACTGTCGTTAGATATTACGTCTGGCCACTTGGTCAGCATTTCTGTTACTGATAAATATAATATATTCATATTCATAGTCTTCAAGACATAAAACCATTTTCCATTTATTTTTTCAGGCAAACGTCGCCCCATGTCATCCTGGCAGGAAACCAACCTGGACACGGGTCATACTGTCGACCACGGTCACTCCGACTACGACTATGACGTAGGACCGCTGATGCCACCGGGTCATTACGAGCCATCTAACGTTGAGACACCTTTGTATGTGGATACAAGAGGACCTGGTGCTGACGTCACTTCTCCGCTGAACAGCGAGGACTTACAGCATGCTGGATTTAGTAAGTAGAGAATATAACGGGTGTATAAAAATGCTTAACGAAACCGAGAGTCACATGTTATTCCCATTATTGTGATCATTCTTTGTACTGGACCATACCTGAGAATCTTTTGGTTACGGAGATATTGAAGGTCACAGTTCCAACTTTTTTTAAGAAAACAAGTTTTGAATGTAATAACTTAAATTTAAATACTCCCACGATCCCTGTACCGTTTCATCATTGGATGCAACAGGTACAGCAACAAGTTTTGCGTACGTTACTTGTGCACTGCCATAAACAGCGAATTTTCACACCGAAACTAAAATTAGTTTCCCAGCAATTATTCTAGCACTAAGTAACCTAGGTTGATGTTCTGAATGTGTAGATGACGGCTTCGTGATGGGTTTATTTACACTCTGTGTAGTCTGTATACTGTCTTTCAGTGCACTGGCTGCCTTTTTGTCGCATAAACTGAGGAAATTTTCATCGTTTAAGAAGCTTTATCGCTAAAGCATAAGGTTCAAAGTTGATTGGGAAAATTTCACAGTTTCGGGAAGTTTGATGTGCTGGCGTCTGTACATAGTAAGTTGTACGTAGTAGTAGTTTAGATTATTATTAATCTGTTTTTTTTTTGCAGGCAATCTCACAAATGTAGAAAAGCAAGAAATCAAAACAGTCCGCATAGTCAAGCGCGAGAGTGAACGACGCCAAAGAGATCGGGAACGTTCTCTGCAGCCCATGTCCGACTGGCCCACAAACAACATCACTGCTAACTTAGACCAATTCCTGGAGGAAGAACTCGTACAATCCCTAAATTACTCTCGTTCAACGTCATTACCCCGAAACGAGCAATACGAACAAGTATACGGCATAAGGCGTGACAATAATTACTTACAGCCAAACATGGATCTCAGCCCCAAATATGTATCGAGTCCATCTCTATCTAATTACGACTACTCTCAAAACATGTCTTCTCTTAGCAGTAGCTACAATAAAAGCTACGATAGGTCTGGCTACGATCGTAACATGTCCTTATCAACACAGTACTTGAATAGCCCCACGGATAGTTCTAGGACTTTGACGAATGATCCTTTATCAAAGACTAGCAGTATCGTCAGTCTGACGAGGTCGCACATGGAGTTATCGCCGATATTTAAGAGTGAGGCCGCTAAACAGATCATAACGGAGATGTCTGGCGATGCTCCTAAGAACAGCTCTTTGCACAGACGGCAAGTGCCGAAGGAGAAGAGGAGGCATTACACGGCACCACACCATCTAAGTGCCAAGACGCTAAATGAAATGCCTAAAGACGCATACAATCAAGATGTAAGTATTAGTGTATACACATATTTTTTACAAATCATAATTTTCCAAAGTCTTAAGCTACCTGAAATATCAGTGCTTAAAATAGATTCCATTATATCTATCAAGTCATAGAACTCTATTGCGTCGCTACGACAACAAATAAAATTAATAAAGCAGAAGTTATTAAACATCAGTTAATACTATCATCATTTTCCTGGCCTTGTTCCATGTTACTTGAGGTTTGCATAACACGTTTTCTTCTTCCATTTTCCCCTGTCCACCGTCACGCTATAATTCACTCCCTTCTCTTTTTTAAATTTATCTTGTATCTTCATAACAAAAATCGACATTAAAATGAACATTTTGTCCAGAAGATGGGTCGTTCAGTCGACGACGCGGACATGGAGCGTGCTTTACGTGGCGCAGCACCAGATGTGGTGCGGTCGGCACTACCACCACACGCACTCAGACTTGCTGATAACACCATCGATCAGCTCCTAGCTGCGCCACAGAAGATTCTGATTCCTGAGAGATATATACCGGAGAAGGTAAGTTTCATAATAAACGTAGTATAATAAATGTGTCAGGAATTTTATTAAGATTCAATGCATATTATAATTTTGCCGATTCGAAATGCATATTACTTGGTGCTCTCGTGTGTATAATTATTTGACGCATAAATTATCGACAGTTAATCGGTTGAATGAAGCGCGATTGTGTAATAGACTTTCCAATAGATACATGTTTTTATTTTGGATTAGAAATTAGAGTGATTGTATTGTTCCGGTACTAAAGATTCCGGAACCAACGGTAACATTGTGTAACTACATCCAGTACAAATTAATTAGAACTTGCTAATGAATTCAATTTACACAAAAAAATTTAATTAACCATGTTAGTTTAGTAGAAAAATCAGATCTACTTACATACTACCTATACAGGGTGAAATTATAATCACCCTTTTCCTCTTAAGGGGTCATTGTACTCATCATTATGAACAACTTTTACTATGGGACCAAACCCAAATCGTGAAAATCAGCTGTTCCCTGCATTTATGTTTGCATAACTCGTCAAAATGTAGGGAATAGCTGACTTTTTTTTCGCGATTTCATTTTTGGTACCATAGTAAAAGTTGTTCATAATAATGAGTACAATGATCCCTTATAAGGAAAACGGTAATTAAAATTTCGCCCCGTATAAGAGACCAGTAGCATGGGAATAAGATTATATTAAAAGACATGAAGCAACGTCAAGGTGACAAACTTATACGGCGCGTACGTGTTCCACGCGCGCCTCAAAGAGATGTCAGCATAAAGGAAGGGGCCTGCCAGGGCCGAAGCCTGCCGGGGGTGCGGGATTGTCCGAAAGGGTTACCGCTACCCCGGAACATAAAGGGCTAAGGAAGGAACACGGATGGGTTTTAGTCAGTAAGAGTCTGACACTCCCTTCGCTCCACCCAGAGCGGGAGGGGTCATTTGATGATTTCCCATCCATAAAAAAAAAAGGTGACAAACTTATAGTATATTGTTTTCACACAGCCTCCAGAATTGTCTCCAGAGGAGCAACAAAAGAGACAAGAGAAAGTGGAGTCGATAAAGAAAATGTTGACAGGCACATCGGCTGACCCCACCAAGGTATGCATAACACACCTGTTATATCACTTCCAAGTCACTTCCGAAGTAGATTTACGTTACGATGCGTAACTTCCTGAAGTTTTATGAATAACGAGGAATACATTCTATGAATGTATGAATTATTACTATTTCTGATTACTACTTGAACTGGTCTTACTTTAATGAGCTGAACTGATGCATAGACCATGTGTATTTGCTATACACTAAGACATTTTTAACTTCCTTCTTTTCCGAAAATTTGAGCAACACTTCTTCACAGTCTTTCTTCATCACTCTCTGTTGGAAATAATTCATCATCCACATAGATATCTACTTCATATAGCTAATACTGTACATTCCGTACATCTAATGCATTCAGTCCTCATTAACTTTCACTATATTAAACAATGCACCCTAAATTCGCTCGCTCTGCTTTAATTGTTGTTGGAATGAACTTTTTTATACTTTTTGCATGTTCATTCTACTCTTGACTGATTACCCTAGACTTTAGACCTAAAACCTGAAAATAATGTATAGACTATAAATAGTTTGGTGTTTGCAAATGGAATATACCTAGTCAAAATTTTCGATATGGTCGCTCATCATATTGATAAAAAATGTCCATGTGTCCACTTTGAGGTCTAATTTTGTTCTATGAAAAACACTAGTTTTCTTTTTGACACTAGACAAAACAAAATGTATGGATGAAAAAAATAATACCTCATTATTCAATTCTGTCTGAAAACACCGCAAGAGCTTGTATAGCCGCTTCGAATGTTGGCTGTAAATATGTAAACCGGCACAGTCCTACATGTGTGTGCTTGTATGATGACCGTTAGAGTCCGGATGCTGGCGAGAAGCGGCAACGGGAGCACTTGCTACAAATGAACCAGATACTCGCCAAGCAGGTCACTGAGATGAGCAAAATCATCGCCGGTAAGGACGTTGCTTCATATTAGTTTTGCCTCCCACCGTACTACTTGCATACTTACCTATTGTACAATATTTTTTTTGAAGTTTGTTCAAATGTGTCAAATGTTTTTATAAATCTGTTTCATTATTCCACGATTCGAAAGAATCGTGATGTAATCAAAATGTGTTTCTTCTCAGTATATCTGGATTAATAAAATTAATCACAGGCTAAATGTTGGAATTAAGGATTAATAAAACAGATTTTTTGTTACACTAAATTGTCATATTTCGTTTTAATTATTCACTAGCAATAGTATGTACATTTTTATACAAATAAATAATTTCTATATGAAAAATATTTTCTAAAACCAATATTATATACATATTCAAATATTTTTGGCAATCTAGTGTACCTACAACCTTAAAATATTTGTACTTGTAACTGCAAATTAATGTTTAATATCACCTTTTGCAACATGACACTAAATGTTCATGTAGAATTGTAGAGATTCCAAACATTGTATTTATCACATTTTGATTTTTTCTTAATTTTCTCACAGAATTGCCATTTTGACATATTTTCTCTTCTATCCAAAGTAGCAATTGTTGTGTGTTTGATGTGACTAATCCGAACACGTGTGTGTCACGCCTGTAACCGTTTGCTTGATGTTGTTTGTCCCATTTGTGCAGGAACCAACACTGAGCAAGGACCGTCCGCATCCAACCACTGATAGCCAGACACTTACATTTACACCTGCACATTTCACGTCTCCTCCACATTGTCCACTCCCATTAACTCAACCTTGGGTACAGTAGCATCTTTCTTCAAAAATAGATCCATAAATGAAAATAGTTGTACAGTGATGACTATTGCTGGATAATGCTCTGTGCCTATTTCTATTAATACATAAATTGCTTCAATTCCCTCAAAAATATGTCATGTAAGTAAATTGGCTGACTCGGACGGTTCTTCGAAGATACCCACTACCCAGTGTGTTGCGGCATGGTTTCGTTTTTTGCATTTTGTTGTGAGTAGCTCACTTATATTTATTTTTAGTTAATTTTCATATAATAGTTATATATACATACAATAGTTGCATTGTTTTTGTTTGCATTTTGATGTGTGAATGGTGATTTGAATTAACAGATCCTTTTTTTGTGAAGCGTAGGTACCTAATAGTTTTCTTTTGTTTTATCAGTTAAAGCGTTAGAAGAATTGCCTCACAATAGTAATGCTGACGACTTGGACGATCGGTCACCAGACGTTGAGCTGCCCATCTACCAACAAAGAGACAACTTCTTTACCTAGGACTACTAAAAAACTCGCAAAATCTATGATAAAATATTATCCATCACTTTACATAGAACCTAGTTGAATTATATCTTCTATGGTTCTTTGATACACAAGATCACTTCAAAATAAAGAATCAACTGACACAATTGACTATACTGGTATTTGACTGTCTTTGGCTTAGTAAAAATAAAATGATACGTAGGTAATTAACACCTTTACTAAAACTTGAATCATATAACCAAGCTGGGCTTTAAATAAAATATAAGCGGTCAATGTAGAAAGTTCAATTAATAGAAACTAAAATATTATTGTAATCGTTTCTTCGTATGTTTATAAGAAATGTGATTATAAATCAAATATTAAAATCTTTTATAGAAAAATAGTGGCTTATAAAAGAATCTACTTTTTTATAATTAGTGAAATTATGTGGTGTTTAGTCATATGCTTCATACATAAATGTGTTAGTAACTTATTCGTGCGAAAATGAGAAAGGCTACCGCAAAACGGGGCTACTTTGACTTCCAGGGTTACTTTGACAGGTGTTGGAACTACTTTAACAGAGCGCCAAAATCGGTTTTCACGTGTGCTCAGCAAGTGTGCGTGACCTCGAGTAATATTGCGCGAGGCGCGGGGTGTGGGGAACGCGTCATAGCGTTGTGATCGGCCTTGTCAAAGTAACCCTGGAAGTCAAAGTAGCCCCGTTTTACTGTATTATTTGACAGCTTACAAAAATGTATCATAATATTACAATGAAAGATGTTTAGTATGTACCAGAACAGTTCTATATTTTGTGGAGCTCCATCTTTTTATGTGTAGGAACTAGATATTTTAATGTATTTTTTTTAATAAATTCGACTTGCACTGTGCGTTCCACATATCTATCAAAATATCATTTACATGGACTTGTAATTAACTGCTAGGAGATAAATAGGAATTGGTATATTTTGTAGCACTTGCTCAATCTTGTGGACATTCCTTAGCGATGTTATATAAGTTTGTAGAAATACAAATGACACTATAAAATATACTTAAAATATTATTTTGGTCAGTTTGTATTGGCATACCGTTAAAGTCAATACTTTGAATGGCAACCCTTCCAGACACATCTAGATACGACAACGGCGTATTAATAATTGAGATGTTTAAACAAATTCTCCTTACAGCCCTTCGATGTATTGAATATATCGGTATGCGGTTAATAAAGATTATTTTTGGTATATAATACAAGTCTTCTATGTAAAAGGCCTTGAATTGTTACTTTAGAGTTAAGATGAATAGCGAAATGTACCTAGATGACATTATAATGTATACAGTTGCCATGTTTATTGAATAGAAAGTGCACATTTATATTAATTAATATAACTTTAGATAACGAATGACAATGCGTTTTAGTATTATTTCGTTTAATTTTTCTGTACTTTAATGTAAATATTAATCATACATTCAGTTTTAATTATTTAACTTTTGTGTACTTACGTTTTCATTTAGTTTATTGTAGGTATGCACATTATGTAGCTCGTCAATTACTTTTGTACCTAGTAATGTATGAACTTATGTGAATTTTAAAGTTTATGTAACAAATATATCTAACCCTGCTTCGTTTTATTTGGTAGCTGAAGCAATGAATCGTTTTGTGATTCAAATATACGTGATTATAAAATTTGGATGAATTCTATAGCTCGTTCATAGAATTAATGCTTCATTAGAGGAAGATTTACGGTAGGATCGTTATAATTATACTTCGACTACATTTTGCAGACGATAACGTACAAATTGAGAAAGATAAGTGTATCGTTAATGGCGAGGGGACCTTTTGCAACAATTTTATTTCATAATTTACAGTTTATGGGCTATAATGTCGTCTTTTATTGATGGAAATTTAGTAGGAAATGTTGAGGAGTACAATAGGTATTCACTGCAAAATGAAGTCATGCTGTGGGTAGGTAACTCTAGGTGGTAAATGTATCAATGTTCACAACGTCTTAAAAGCTTTAAATATTCCTGCCTACAATCGTTTCTCTAGCTACTTACTTCAGTTCAGTTACAATAATTTGTACAATTAGCTTTTACCATTTGAAGTAAATCTCAAATTATGTTTATGTATTTAGGAGAACAAAATTGCTTTTGTACAAACCAAAATATGTTGTAAAATTTAGTGCCATGGTTTAGCATTTCTATTTTTTTTAACGGTATTTTTATAGTTCTTTAGACTGCCAGTAATCATTTGCCTACGACAATGTGTGTTAGAAAATATAATTCTTAAATTAAGGGCTCATGGAGCTATAAATACTTGTTAGGACACCTTGCCATTTTCCCCGTTTTAATTAGTTTTTGACGATTAAAATATCACTTCCCTAAAGCCCCAAAGACTGTATCTTATATATCGCCATCAACATTGATTTGTTTTTTGCTGTCAATTATATCTACATGCCTAGATAACCTTATTCTATGGTGAAACGCTATGAACTTCCAAAAATGTTTTGTAATAGTGGATTTTTAATAAAAACAATTTGATTTTGACATACTGGAGTTTTCCGAATTATTGTATTGTAGGACATATTTATTATAATGAATTTGGTATGAAATATATAGTTAATTCTTCACTCACCTACTTAGATATATTTAAATTGTAACGGAATGTAGGTATTCCTTATCGGTTCAATGATATTTAAAAAAACTAGATACGATTCCTGAATAAATAAATGTTATCGATTCCTAAAAAATCCTATACTAAAATAAACTTTCTAGGCGCATGAAGCCATTTAATAACAAAAGTGACATAAATATAATATATAATAAAGGGAACATTTATTAGTATTTGCTATTCCCCAATATAATGATATATATCGCCTTATAATATGTAGACTGCCCGTGTTCGAAATGATTTCTACTTCAATATAATTAGAGATAGATGGTAGAATGTAGCCCCTAATATTCAACGAATGATTCTGAGTATATACACTTTGTAATTATATGTAGCTATATGCTAAATCTTATTAATTGACTGTTGAGAATTTTAATAGATACTATAGAAGCAAGTGGCTATACAATCAAAGTAATTAAATCTAAAATCTGTATTTTTTCTATTGAAAGCATTGAAAGTCAGTGACTAATTATTGAATATTGTGTTTCATTCTATAAATTATGTTGTTCTTGGATTCATGGGGTCGTGGCTAAATGATACCAGCCGAACAGGACCGAAGGTAAAGTTACGCTTGCTGCGGTCGGTTCGCGGATGGGTAACCATTTATTTTATATCGACACCCCTCCGTGCCTCGGAAAGCACGTAAAGCCGTTGGTCCCGGATGTCATTCGTAGATATTCTTTGACAGTCATTACAGGTAGCGAGAAATCCAAATGTCTGGCAAGTCTTACCAAGCGGTATTGTGTTACCCAGTAACTGGGTTGTGGAGGTCAGATAGGCAGTTGCTCCATGTAAAATACTGATTTTCAGCTGCATCCGGTTAGACTGGAAGCCGAACCCATCATAAGTGGGAAAAGGCAGATTGATTGTTCATAGATTCACAAACAACTATAAATAGATTTACTTAAAGTTGTCGGAAGTTTTATTTTTAATTTAAGTAAAGCTACTTGCTTCGAACGTAGCCTAACAGAAGCCCCCATATTAGAAGTACTATTTTGACTGCCTTAAAATGAAATGAGTTGTTGTGTAAATACCTACAGGGAATTGTGCATATTGTTTTATATTATTGACTCTATCCAACTTTATATCAATCCTTGTATTTATAGCGCGTATGTTGTTCACATCTGAAAATAAATAATATGCTGTATTACTATGTTGGTTTTTTTTCACGTTTTGAATTTCCTATTAAACTTAAAAATTGGTTTGCCTGCAATTGAAAACAAATGACGTCTAGCAGATTGATACTTAATAGACTGTTCATATTTATTTGACAGTTGTTGAATATAGCCGAGCTGTTCACTACTCAAGGGTAAAATATTATAAATTAAAATAGCAACAAAGGAAGACTTATACCTTAGGCATTCTCTACCAGTCAACCAAGGGCAGTGAAGAAATTAGATGGTAGGAGCTTTGTTTGAGAGGAACAAAAAAAAACATTAACCCCCTTATTCATAATCCTATTTTATCTCTATTTTAGCTAAAATAGGTTTATAGAACGTTTGTCTTTATCTGTCACGTTGACATTTCTGTGTGTAAGAAAGAGACAAACCCCATTTTAACTAAAATAGGTTTGATAAGTTTTATGAATAAGGGGGTAAATGTATATCATAATGAATTTATGAATTATACAGGTACACAAATACAAAAACAGGTTATAAACTTATAAAACACCCACATACATATTTACTACAATATACACCTATAATATACCCTATACCTAGGTAGGTATATCCATACTAATATTATAAATTCGAAAGTAACTCTGTGTTTCTGTCTGTCTGTCTGTATGTTACCTTTTCGCGCCTAAACCACTGAACCAATTTAGATGAAATTTGGTATAGAGAGTTTGAGTCCCGGGAAAGGACATAGAATAGTTTTTATCCGATATTCCCACAGGATCGAAACTTATGCGTGTGAAACCGCGGGGCACAGCTAGTACAATTTATATTATGCATACAATAACCTCCAAAAGTTAGTTAACATTTTTCCACTTCTGCTGTGATGCCACAATATATCTAATTTCAAATAAAAAAAATATCAGGGAATAGTGATAGTGAATAGTTATTTTTTATGATAAGTCATAGGTTGAATTAGTCAATAAAAACGTTATAGTGTACAGTTCTAACATTTGGAACTAGCATTTAAATCATAATGTGGTGTGTCACAGCTGATGTGGAAAAATGTCAACTAATTGTTGGAGGCCACTGTATAAACAAATTCAAGGTGTTGAGATGGACCCTACGCTATTTATTTTGAAAATAACACTATCTGCCTTGTATCTAATAGGGGGCGAGCGAGCCTATTGTCCATAACACCGGACAGAAATATGGGCTGCTACAGAAAAATTACCTCTGGAAATCCCTTTATGCAAATACACACATCATGTCTAGGGATGTTTTAGTTACGCATGTCTAACCCAAGGCCGTGCGCTAAACCACGCGCGAGTGCACGCTCGCGTATCTGTTTTGTAAAATAGTGTGAGCAGCAGCGCTACACGGCTGGCGTGGGCGCGTACGATGGGTGTTCACGGAGAACGAAGAGGGCGCACGGCGCGGGCGCATAAAATGAATACAGACAACTTGAGATACGGCTGATGGAAACAACGATCTGATTCTTTTCTTTTGCCACTGACGGAGGTTCTTGGGAGGTTGTCCTTCTGTGTATACTTTATTTATTGTAGCAATTAATTATAATTATTTATTTTTATTAAAATTTGATTAAGTAGTGCTATTTTCTAAAAGTTTGTAAGAATGATTATTATTGTCTAAGTAAGCATGAAGACTGATTAGTTAATTACAGTGATTTTGTAAGAATGATTATTCTCTAAGAAAGCATACCTAAAGACTGTGATTAGTCGATTACTGTGATTTTGTAAAGATGACATTTAACAACGCCATTAGGATTCACGGAATAAATGTAATCCACACCAGTGATTCATAAATTAATTATCTTTTACTTACCTCCTTATTGTCAGCCACATTCTTTTCCATTGGTGATATCGCAGATTTTCTTCTTAGCGTCCTCGACTTTAAATATGGTTTTAATTTGGAAAATAATTCATCATACGTCCTTGTACTCATTTTAAAATATTTCTAGATTTCATTTTCCCTCAACTGGGAAAACTTTGTTATGAATTCTCCTCTTAGTAACTAAGTCTACTTGCCACGAATGGGCTAATCTGTCGACTGCATTGTCGACGACGCCTTTTTGACACAACAGCTGTACACGCTCGAGTCGAAAGTTGTACTAGCGGCGCCCAAATGAGGCGGGCGCACGCGGCGCGCGGCGTATGGCCGCTGCGGGCGCCTGATCCGCGTCGGGCGTCCGCGTCGGAGACCCGCTCCATTCGCCCGCTTGTGGTTTAGCGCACGGCCTTAACCATAGATAGCCTTAACACTACACGGTGTCAAGAAAATTTCATCCTTTTCCTCCAAACCCAGCCTCACTATCGTGTTAGTAAGTTGGAAGACCAACAGATAGCACCGGGATCAATAACGGTATGTAGGACGTAAGTATTTATTTTTTGGGTCGAAATCTTTCTCTGAAGGATCAACTATTTGGTTATTGTTTGCGATAATGTCATGTGGTGCAGAGAGAGAGAGAGAGAGAGTTACTATTTTTTTCCTTTATAAATTATAACAATTGGTGATACTTTAGTCACATTACAATCTTGCTTATTAGCTGATGAGTAATTTAAATATAACTTAAACTGCTAAGTTAGTCCTCGATATGACTCTAAACATTTAGTATTGAACTAAATGTAGAACGCCACCTGTAGGCTATGGGATAAATACACCCAAATAGGCTCGGATGGAACAGTCGATATTAGTGCAGGATCTCAACTCAGGGCGGCGGCTGATGAACATCTAGCACGTCAAAGGCGGCGCCAACGGACCCAGTCAGGCGGTCCACTGTACACCCACCAACTCGCACTAAGACAAGCGCGGTGGGTTAATTTGTCTAAACCCTCTTTCCTGTCTTTGTCTTGCCCTGCAGTGGGACGTCACAGGCTAATAAGAAAAGAAACTGCTAAGTAACTATTAGGTATAATAAGAAATCGTCCAATAACATCTTTTTTATTCACTTTAAGGTGAATGGGTAGTTGTAGCCCGCGAAATTCAATTTTTCTTAAGTTTTTTGCATTTGCAGATCAGTGTCAGGTTGTATCTTGATCCAAATATGATTCGCGACTATAATAGACATGTATTTACAGAATCATAGTCATTAGAATCATTAATATATCTCTAAGTTAGATTTCTACCACAAACACTTTTCCATACGAGATTTGTTCTTAACGGTAGAAATCTAACTTAGAAAGATGTATTAATGATTCTAATTATTATAATTCTGTAAATACATACCAGTTATAGTCGCGAATCATATTTTGATCAAGATACAACCTGACACTGACCTACAAATTGCAAAAAACGTAAGAAAATTTAAATTTCGCGGTCTACCACTGCGCATTCACCTTAAGCACAGAATACTTAAAGTACTACGTACAGAAAGGACACTCCCTTCCCCGCACTAACATCAGTTACCGCACCTCACCCCGCACTTCGGCGTATTCGTCGCAGTTCTTTAACAAGAGCGCTCGCAAACACAAGTACCTCACGCACACATTCATACGTATACAAACGTCATTTTTTAATGTAGCAGTAGTAGGTAATTATTTTGCGAGCGTTTTATGGAGTGTCCGGGGTGTGCTTTAAGTTAAGGGAAAGACACTTGATTCACGTGTTCTTTATAAAAGTCAGCTCTTGCAACACTACACTGCACTAAACTAAATTAAAAGGTTTTACTCATTTATTCTTCCCACTAATTCAGTGTTGTCAAGGAGTCGGATCGTCTCGACATTCACGTGATGATAAGTCTGTAACTGAATTTAAATACATAGGTACTCCGCAGAGTCGAGAAAGTCAACACTCCCAAAATCTAATTACAGGTCTGAGAACAAAAACAATGGATACCTACTAGCTTTATCTAAAATCTGAAACTTGAGAGACGTCTCGTCTTTGACTAGCATGACTGCGATAAGCGCAATTTGACTGATGGATTGCAATGACGAAGTTGTTCATTAATGAAAGACTTTTCACTGAGCACAGTTTTATCTCCTTTTTAATTAGATTAATATTTGTGAAATCTATTTTGCTCTTTCAAATGTCTTCAAAGATAGTCTAAAGCCCTAGAAATAGGTGTTTATGACATGGTCAGTAACGTAAGATAATGAATCAAGAGCATAATAAAGAGAATGGTATCTTCAATCTATCAAAAAATAAAAAAGCCGGTCAAGTGCGAGTCGGACTCGCGCAACGAGGGGTCCGGACGTACGTATGTAGGTAAATAGTTTATCACGGTTTTTTTTAAATGTTACTAAAAATTTGGATGCGAGAAGCACAAAACCGGTCGAAGTGGAGGTGCTTGGGGGAGGCCTATGTTCAGCAGTGGACGTCTTTCGGCTGAAATGATGATGAAAAATTTACGATTTTCATGACCTTGCTCTTTGCCAAATTTCATGATCCTAGGTCAACAGGAACTACCCTATACATTTTGTTTCCCATGAGAGTGGCAAAATATACGTTTTTTGCTGCATTAGCGGCCATATCTTTTTTTCACAGCTGCCTGACCGCAGACCTGAGTATATGGTTTTAATTTGAACTCGATACCTCCACGCGTTCCCGAGATAAAGGGTCTTGACAGACAGACGGACATCAAAGTGATCCTATAAGGGTTCCGTTTTATCCTTTTGAGGTACGGAACCCTAAAAAACAATAAGATTACGAATGCACCTAACTACTAGACGGATGACAAGACTGTTAAAAACAATGCAAAGAGATGCATCCTATAGAATTAAACCTAATAAAGTGGAAACTTTATGAAAGTGACTAATCTTGGGTTGTGGCGAAACGCTATGAACTGCGGTGAGCTGTGCTGATTGAAGTACAAGCTTGCTTATTTATAGTGTTTTTATCTCACGAAGCGACGCGCGCTTTATTTGTGGTTGCAAAGTGTACAAACACGCTTTGAATGTGCGTGTAAACGCAGGAGCTCTAAGTACCGTCCAAGACAATAGCGAAGTCGAAAGTGTGTGAGCCTGGGTGCGAGCTGACGTTACTCGTCTTCACGCACACATTCACAGCGTGTGTGTAAACTTGTTTGTCACAAGTAAAGTGCGCGTCGCTCCGTGAGATAAAAAAAAAACTGTACTCAGAAAATAATCTATCAAGTCAAGGAAGGTCAAGGAAATTAATTGTTTTACAAAACTGTATTTCTTTAATAGTTGTATGAAATGGCTAGAACACGGCCAATTGTCGTAGTGTGTCAATTTGATAAACAACTAATTTCCCTGACTGTACCAAAGTATGAGTAAGTATAAAATAGCATTATTTTATGTAACGTCAATGTTTAAGTTATCTATCATGAAAATTGATCGAAAAAAAATTGTAATCCTTACGTATTAGGTCACTAATGATCGTTAAGACGCCGTTAACACCGCAGCATCGTTTATTGAATGGTGCGCGAACGTGATTGATTGCACATCACAGAAAAACCCTCGTTCGTATTATATACATCCCTATCTTTCTACTTGCAATTACTTGCAAGATCCAGCGACATTGATTAATTTTAATCATCATCATCTGCCTAGCCTTTTCCCATTTTGGGGTCGGCTTCCAGTCTAACCGTATGCAGCTGAATAACTAGTATTTTACATGGAGCCTTTGCCTATCTGACTTTCACAACCCAGTTAAGTACTGGGTAATACGATAACCCTTGGTAAGACTGAATGTCTTATCAGACTTTCGGGCTTCTGACGACGAGAATCGACTGTCACGAATCCACGAATGACAGCCGGCACGGAGGAGTTTTGGTATGTAACAATGGTCACCCATCCACGGACCAACCGCAGTAAGCGTAGCTTAACCTGATCGATCGACCCGTGCGGCTGTTATTACTTAGCCAATTAAAAACCAACTCAAGGATTTGTTTTCGAAAATTCACAGTTCGGTGTATTTAAAAGTCATCCAATATAGTTTCTTTTAACAACTGCGTATAAAATATTCATGATCCTTTAGCATATGTAAAAAGAAAGCAATAAGATTTTGACAGCTCATGAAAAATTGGCGGAGTCGAGTCCGAATGTTGTTTTGTTTACGATGTCTACATTTCTGCGTTCATAATTTTGTTACAATTTTACTACCCATGGGTACATAAATCCAAGAGCGTAAAAATATAAGATTTGGCAGATAGGCAGATGGAGTACATACAGGGCATAATTTTTGTATATTGGGTGTTAGGTGTTGTATAGGCTTGCCTCCTATTGCCTACATGGGTATAGGTACACATCTGCCTAACCCCTCGGGGATTATAGCCGTAATTATTGTGTTATTGGAAAATTTTCATTGATAGAGAAGAAATAGAGGCAAGCAAGATTTATCATTTAATTTAAAAATATTTTGATTACAATTAAAGAAATCAAACCCAGGAACTTAAAATGTTTCCTGCGGGGTAATTGCGTAACACACTATCAATAGCAATGGCTTTCATTTTGACAGTTCAACAACATTCATTGCGTTATTTACGTTGTTGAGCAGACACATTTTACGACCACCTGCGTTCACTAGACCCAAGTTTTTTTTTAACGCTGCTTAGTGCATACGATTAATTAAATTACCATACAAAGTGTGCTATTTATATCCATGCATAAAGCATTTCTATTTTTACAACTAAACTACAATCTAGTTTATGTAATCTCAATGTGTTCAATCAGATGTAAAATTATTTCTTCCGATTTCGATTGTAACCCTTCCCCCATTTACAGCAGTTTACAGCACGCGGGCAGTTGCTTAGATTTTTTCGTCTAGTGCGAAAGTGCGTAAAGTTATGCTGTGACGTTGTCTTTTATATTAGTTTTAAGTAATCATAAATTGGTTAAAATTATAATTGAAACAATAATATTCATAACTTGCCGTTGAATTAAAATTGGAATTTCCAAACTAAAACATATTAAACAGAACTTTCTAATAGTGAATTTAAAATAACCGCCATTTGGAACCGTGAAAAAGTTTAGTTATATTAAAATTTCTGTCGATTTCCTGATAATTCCTCGAGGTAAGTACCGAGTAACACTGGGACTTCAACTCTTTGTCTCCACCGAAGTGATTGTGATTCCCTACGCGTGCGCAGAGGCGCGCTACGTGGATGCAGTTCAATGCCGTGTGTCTTCCTTCCGTTATTTCTCGACTTCGGAGACAATCGGCGCGTGCGACGATTCATCTCAAATGTCAATAGACCAATAGAATGCAAATTCAGTGTCTTATGAGCGATTGAGTGCCGAAGCCTTCGTACTAAGTATCGAACGGTACTACGGTACAGTTTTTCAATTATTTAGGACAGTATTAAATGACATCAACGTTTATTTAAATAACATTAGGTACTCGTTACTGCAGTAGTTTCTACACATCATTGTGATGATACTGGTGATAGATTTGTTATGGATATTTTTTATGTTTAATTGATAAATATTTACGTTAGAATGATTTTTCTTTTCACATTCCTTTGAGTACCTAAGCGCTATGAGAAAATGTAAACGAATAGATTCTTATGTATTAATTTTACTGAAGCCGAATGATCAGAACAGACGAACTTTTGCACAATTTTAAAGCAAAAATATTATCAAAATATCAATTTAGGTAGGTATGTATTTATCATTTGTATGACCTAGTTGACTTAGGTAGGTAGGTACAATGCCAACTTTATTTTAACGATAAATTAAGTTACTTAGTTATATAAACAAACAAAAAAAAAATAGGAGAGTATCTGAGATTATTTATTATCCTTGAAAAGTTATGGCAACTCTAATCAGAGTAGGTCAGATTTGAATAACTGCTTATTTGTACAGACATTACTTACGAGGTTGACATTCAAAATATAACCTTTAAAACTATGTTTAATAAGTAAATATAATTTCTCACCTAAAATAAACAAACGTTTCCCATAGTTCTACACTACCGGCTCGTTTTATACAAATGATATCCGCACGAAAAATAAAGTGGGAACACAGTCGTTACGAATTTAACTAACCCTTTCAAAATACACCTAGTTGCCTACTCAGCCCCATCACCCGCTAAACAGGGTTTCACTAGACACAAATTAGGATAAGCTTACGAAAGTAATTATAATAAGTCATATCCTATTTTACGGGCGGCGAGAGGCGTTTGTTACGGTCTGAGCGGAGGCAAAAACATAATAAATAGGAGTATTGGAATATCTCCAGCCACTAGGTCATTATAAGACTTGTTTTTCGCATAAATATTTTCACTTTGAGACTACTTTGTGGATGCAAGTAGGTAGAATTAGCCGATATAAAGCTAAAAGGGAAAGCTTCTGCGAAGTTTTTAATGCTTGTGTGGAGTTAGGCATGTGCCAGTGAGTGAATGTTTTTCTAACGACCTGCCCTTAAGTAGCGCCAGTGCGTCACTTTTTAACTTTATCTAGCGAGCTCTGCTGATGTGTCTCTGAGCTGTTCTTTTACATTTACATACCACAAAGGTTTATGTATTATGTTGGAGGGTAAGAAACCTGTAAGGCCAGTACATTGAACTTCCATGATTTTAACAACATAAAAATAAATGTTTTGGTACCAAAAAGCTATAAAAACCAAGCAAAATGGTAGTCATATAATTTCAATAACTGTTGAGTAACCAGTACCAAGTCCGTGGTATTAATTCTGCTTCATTAATACTCTCGAGCCAAGGGACGATTAAATTCGGGAGTGTAGAGTGAACGGGACACTTTTATCATTGGCATAAATTAAATGTAATAAGGTATTTAGAGCCTTTCCCTTGGAGACTGGTTTGGGGACCGTTGGTCGACCCGAGCACCCACCATTGATCTCATTGTTTGATACATTGCACTTTTGGGGAGCGTCGCTTGCGCACCATCATCGATCAGCACTATACAGGCTGTGGTTTGCAATATTTGATCATATTGTGATGTTATCATTTAAGTCACATGGGTTTACCTCCGGGCTTTTTAAGTTTATTTATTTATTCATATAATGAAGGCTTACCAACTTAACACATATACAGCACACCCAAAGTCTTTGTCATAATATAGATCTCGCATCTATCTAAATTATAGGAAAGCACGGCACTATCAATTAGCGTACTAGAACATTATATGTACAAAAAATAAAAACAACAAATAATAATAAAACAATTTAAAAGAAAAAAAATATAATTGAATAATTATAGGTAGGTTACAAATGCTAGGCTTTTTATAATAACACTTTACATTCTATTAAAGATATTTTTCTTACAAGGTGTACATAGGTGCTTTTAATCATTTATTTGAATACCTACCTATTTATTTGTGATACAATGAATGAGAATGTGAACGTGAACACACTGAAAAGAAGACTCAAACGGCACATCTAGGGTCGACAGGAATGATACTTACCTAAATGTTTTGTAATAAAAAACTACGTATCAAAATCCTTAAAATATACAGACGTGTGATGTCTCACAGTGTTCTTGTGAATCAAACACGTCCAATACCTACCTTAGTACCTACTTAGTGGCGTTTCTTTGTACTCCACATAGAAAACAAAGCAGCGCATGACCCTGAAAGAATTTAGTCAACGTTAATATCAAATTCATTACACATACCACTCGTTTTATGATTTTGTCGCTGTACTAAAAAATAAAAAAACGAAGGAGGAAAACATGAGCATTTGTTTACACCCTGTGAAGGAGGCGTGGAGTCGCGTGTGCGCATATAACCGAGGTGCAGCGACGAACGACACACAATCACACGCCGGCCGCTCGCCGCAACACCGCAACTGTGAGTACCATTTACCACACACGCAAAAACACGCCCATTTTCTCAGAGATGACTACATATTTTCATAAATTATTATAAGTGTTGGTCATCTCTGAAATTTCAGCGAAGTTAGGAATAATTTAGTTCTAAGACATCTAGAAAAAACGCGTAAGCTTTGAAAAAATCAAATGTATTTTCGAAACATAATAAACAAAAAAGGATTTATTGAATAATAAAAAAAAAATGTGGTTATTCCTAAAACAATTATTTTGAATAAACATAGTTGTATATTAGCTTTGTCACACGTAAGTTAACGTGCGACTTTTACCTGTGGCGCCTGCGCATGCTGTTTGCCAACTTTTATTGTTTGTTTATAAAGTTAAGTAGGTATAATATATTTGCAAATCACATAAATATTCATAGTAGCATCAGTTTCTTTTTAACTTGACTCCTGTTTAGTGAAAGTGTTAAATATTATGATTGTTTTATGATAATTTTATTGACTTTCGATAGTTCTTAAACGGTGTCACTCATCTGCTTATGATAAACATTTTGCTAATTTGCAAATGACTAACTTAAAACTATTTACGATAAACTACTCCCCTTTTGGGCTCCACTGCAATAAAAATGCCGATTTAATATAAGTAAGTACTGTCAGGCAAAGTAACCAGTGTCGTCGTATATAGTTGAAGGTTAGTAAGAAACCGATGGATGTCTTGGAATGAAATTTAATTTGATAAAGGAATTGTTTGTTTTTTATTAATTAAATTAAATTTTATATTGGTATAGGTATTGGTTCTTTCTAAACTTCAACTATATCCGACGACTCTGGTTACCTATCTCCCTTGGTAACCGTAGTATTTGCATACTTCGTTGAAAAGCCGGTACAATAATATCGCGTGCAGCTATTAACTTATTAACAGTTCGGTAACAGTAACAGCATTACATGTTAATAAATGTGCGTTTTTTTTATCGATAAGCTGATTGGTTGGTAATTTGTTTCCTTTTATTTCGGAAATGAAATTATCATTTTTCAGTGAGATTTTATAGTTCCCGTTTTGGTAATTATTTTACTTCTGTTTTCTTTGTTTCTGGCTGCAGCTTTGCCAAATGTGTATTTTGCTGAATTTTCCGGAAAGGAAAACTATATTTTCTGATTGTCTGGGTACCGATTTACATTTATTCCAAAAATATGAATGTTGGGCTTAATACGATTCTTAGATCAAATTTTTCATGTACACACGGCGACATATCAAGCTATAACTTTCCAGTTTTAGCTGACTTTGCTTTGTATAGGTTTTTGTTACCATGAGAACTCAGGTTATACTGGAAACTTGATATATCGTCGTGCGTGCGACGAAAGTTGATGTTTTAATAAAATTTAAGCCCTATAAAATATCACGGTAGTAAAATTTTTCAGCACAAACTAAAACGCTTTTATTAAACAGTTGAACTGATGTGAATATTTACGCGATAAGTAATTTAATAGTACATAAACAAAACATGCGCAAGATAATCAGAACCAGTCATTAGTATTGACAAAATAATATAGCAATCATCTTGATAATTATAATTTTGAAAAACAAAACTGACATCTATATTTTTTACTATTTCGTTTAAAACAGAATACTTAAAAACTTCTAAGTACTTCTTACTTAAAATAACTATTGTGTCTGTGGATAATTTTACTAAGACCATAATTAAAAATAAAATCTGGTGTGAGATAAAGTTTAAAAGAAAGATAGCTCTAACGAATTGTGTAATAATTCATTTATTAAATTGCTTGACTATAAAACTATTCATAAAAATTACAGTCTCGGCTTCAGGCGTGAGATATAGCAGTCCTGTCTCACTAGCGCTAATGACTACTGAATTTATGATTTAATTATATAATAATTTTAAAAAGTTCTATAGACCTGTGCTAAATGAAACGATTTTTTAATAAAACAGAATTTCGCTTGTTAAAATTCTAACTGTATCGATCGTCGTATGTTTTGATAAGTATCTGTGTTATAAACTTATAATCTTTCTACGTTCATCGATGCTCACGATACCTAACTCATTCGCACTCAGTATTCACTTGTAATATGTATTATGAAACGCACCATAATCGCGACTTAGGACTCATGTCACGGGCATGGGTTTGTCTTTTAATGGGAGTGCAGGAGCCTTAGGCAACTGTTCCACCGCTGACGAGGAAGCGACTAGCTATCAACGATTTTCTCGTCCAAGAAGCGTATAAAAGATTGTTGGTCTCGACTTCGAGTAAGGGGTTATTCCGTTTGCCCACCCCAAAGAATCCACTAAAAGGGTAAGTATCCACCCTAGGGTGGATTTTTGTGGTGGATAAACGGAATAACCGCGTGTGAGTAAAAGTGATAAACACATTAATAGATGATCGCTGACTGTTCACACAGACGGCACGTATTTATTTGCTAGCTTTGCGGCAGCTATCAAGGAAAGTACTTACTTGCTCAGCGACGCTCGCTTGGGGGCACAACACTCGCTGAGAGATTCACGCTTGGTACCTCGCATACCAGAGAATACTCGCTGCTCGCTGCTCGCCAACTCGCTCGCCAAGTTGCTAGCTGTACTCGCTTCTCGTTAATCGCCGCCAGTGGGACAGGTGCCATAGATGGACAAAGGCTTTTCACTTTCGGCCGGTGACCTTAGCTGCAGGATAACGACACTAGTGAACTCATCAGGTCTTTAGTATTCAGGGAGGGTGCCAGCGGTATCAATACGCGTAGGTACTCTTTGGTGATTCGCTGATGTGAAGTGACACACGGAATTGCGAGCAATATAAAAGTTGATGCTATTGACATGAATTACGAATTGTTTGCGGTAGAACGACCGGGAAAAGGGCTTTTAAAACGTGACTAAAATGTTTGAGTTGACATTTTAAATGGAAAAAAAATATTTGTAGTTTTATTTCAATGAATTTGAAGCACATTGATTTACGTGGATTTTTTATGAGTATGGAATGAACGTTACTGTAAGTTTTTTACAAATACTTTTTGTAAATAAAGTAAGTTTGAGGCAAAAATTCAAACATTCGTGCAATTGGTACTTTGACTTTTGATAGGCCAATTATAATTATCTCAAGCTTTGGGCGATTACCACTATAATTAAATTAAATGAAGACAAACAAATTCCTCAACAATGCAATACGACCTATTGGAAGGGCTGAGACATTCCTGACATTTAGTACTCAAGCCTTTGGCAGTTTATTACTTCTGAGTAATTGAGCGTGGGGCTTCGATGCGACTGCCAATTGAGTACTGTCAACAAAACAAGTAAGCAAGCTGGCACCTAACTTAAAAAAGCCACATACTTAATCCTTGTTTTGTATCTGCTGATATCTTTGACACGGCCCATATATTACTTTAACTTTTTGTAACTCAGAATTACAACACTATAAGGACTTCATTCAGGCATTCTCTATACTTGCCAACTGTCAACACAAAAGTGCTTGTACAAAATTAATTACAGAAATAAAATGATTTATCTTAACTAAGGGTGATGGAGATATAACATGGTTGCTGAGGTTTTCGACGTTTTAAAAGGTATTTCAAACTTGCAAAACAAAAAATATTGCCTCAATCATCCAACGATGTTATTCTTATTTCTTGCCAGCATGACAGACTTTTTTGCTGACTGTACTAACGTAGTGATTATAGAGAAGGGAAGTGTGATGGTTCCGCTATAGATCCTTTTATTGTTATGAGGACTTTGTATTGTTACGCGGTGAGAACAATGGCTGGCTAGATTGTTACGGCATCTGGAATTTAAAAAAATATACGTAAAATCCTAGTTAGGTTCAAAGTGTAGGTAAATAAACAGATTTTTTTTTATAGATTCACATTCGTTAAAATTAGTTCCTTACTCAAACATTCATGTTGTAAATTGTGTAACCTACTACTAAGCGGGCCATAACCCATCACACGGGCCCAGTGCGGGTTGGCGGATGTCGCATGTCTTCGAATTTTTGGTTCCAGGACATGGCGGTTTCCTCACGATGTTTTCCTTCACCGTTTTGAGAGCAGTGGTAATGAAATTAAATACACAAAGTAAAGACCTACAACACGTAAGTCAGGGACGTTACCACTAAGCTATTACTGCTCTCTAAAAAAATATTAAATTTTATCAAATGTTTATAAAGCAAGGATTTCGAATATTTACGAGTGGGTATCATGGGTGTAGGTATACGGGCCCTCTCAGAATACCAACGCAGCCAGCGGTATATTTTTTTTTTAATAACGCAGCTTTATGCTGATATAGAGCCTTTTTGGCCTCGCACGGGTCTCTTTTTTTTTGGTTTATTTTTTTGTTGTTGTAACTTTGTTAGTTTTAAGGCGAATGGGTAGTTGTAGCCCGCGAAATTCAATTTTTCTTACGTTTTTTGCAATTTTCAGGTCAGTGTCAGGTTGTATCTTGATCAAAATATGATTCGCGACAATAACAGGTACGTATTTACAGAATTATAATAATTAGAATCATTAATACATCTTTCTAAGTTAGATTTCTACCGTTAAGAACAAATCTCGTATGGAAAAGTGTTGGTGGTAGAAATCTAACTTAAACAGATGTATTAATGATTCTGATGATTATAATTCTGTGAATACGTACCTGTTATAGTCGCGAATCAAATTTTCATCAAGATACAACCTGACACTGACCTGAAAATTGCAAAAAACGTAAGAAAAATTGAATTTCGCGGGCTACAACTACCCATTCACCTTAAATACTTCTTTTTTACTATTTATATTTCCTGTGTGTGTCCCAAATAAAATATTTTTCTTTCTTTCTTTTCTTTCTATAGGGCATAATGTAAATATTACATACTCTTGGGCCAAGTAAGTAAACATACGTAAGGTGTTATGTCAATGTTTTGGCAAGCATTTCCTTTTGCAACACAAACCGTGGGTTTTCCTGGATTTTATATAAATTATTCAAATATAAACAGAATAAACATTCGATTCCCAGCAGGTAGCTGGGAATTGAATGTTGTCGTGTTTATATGTTGTTTTATTGACGAATAGTAACAATACAACTCCGAATCGTTTTATGTCCAAAAATATATTACTTTGAACCACTCTGCTCGGCTAGATTTTGACATATTATGACATATCAGTTAACTCGACGGGATGTTGCAAATTACGTCATGAAATTCAGGAATTTACATCAACTTTCAGCATTCGTATTCATCTAATACATGTGCATCTGCCAATATGAACCGAATTGATGTTTTAGGGTCCCCGTTAGTCGTAAAATATTCCTTATAATTTCGTCCTGGCCGTCTTTCTATATGCCTGTCGGTCTGTCCCTCTGTCCGTCTATCAAAACCTCGTAAAATCCAGATTTTGATCGATTAGACAGGCTTTCTTGAATTACAGTGGGTCAACGCGAGCAGTTTCGCAGGGCATTCGCGCAGGGGTTGCGGGACGAAGTAGGTACTGCTTATATCCCAAGCTGCCGTTCTGCAGCTACCTATAATTAATATTCATATAATTTGAAGAGTTGTCATTTTCTTCTGATTTCATTTGTAAATGATCTGAAAATACAGTTTCTTTTAAATGGCAGAGGATGGTTTACAAATCGAAGAAAGTTTAATTATTTCCACAGGATTTTTGTTTTTTGTTGGAGGCCATTATCTATAATTTGACCATCTTTCGTCATAGTTGTCATTTTCATGGTTTTCAGGGATAGTGCTGATTCTGAATAAGATAAACATTCTGGATTTTAAGATGGCGGCTGTCTCAAATAACAACATCGTAATATTGTAAATCAATTCTCATAGCCATCAGTTTCATGCCGATTATAAATTCGATATCCAAAATCCGTAAAACAAAACGGAACGCATAATTTTGTCTGTGTGTGCGTTCGGATGTCATTCAGCCATTTTACTCGTAGAGTATTTACACTATGTCGATGAAAATGATTAATATGTAGGTATTAAAATTTGAAATAATTTGTATTCTTTACACCGCAGAATAATGGTGTAGTAAAATTACGATAAACATAATTAGGAGTGGCATTCCGCATACATGTAACCGATATACGACGACATACGTGAAAAAAAAAATCCATGCACATAAGCGTGATAGTGTCATAATTAAAATGATAAAGATTTAACTAATTGACTTTGCTTTTAAAGTCAATCGTTTTTAAGATATGGGATTATTCATCGTTATTTTTATTTTTGCAGTCGATAAAATTAATGATTCAGTTTCAATATAATATCCAGGATACGATTAAAATTACATTAGAAAAGCATACATCATTAATATAAATAATGTTTATTGTATTTAATGCTTAAAATCATTATATTTCAATTTCCGGGTATCGATATCTCACATTCGACTTTATTAATTACCTACTAGAATCATTCGAAATAAAAAAAATTGTTTGGCATAATGGCTTTCGCACATCCTTAGGTACCTACGATAAAAAAAAAAAAAAAAAACAATAGGTAATGGTCGGCGATTTTGAACACAAATTGAGTACTTAGTGGTATAATATTTTCAATAATAATTGTCACATTTTAAATCATATCTTTACAGTGTGTGTGAGACATATTTTGTGAAAAATAAAAATCTAAAGTCGCACGATTGGCGCTAAACATCGACATAAGATATCAAAAAACTTCACTGCCACTACTTATTTAACATGAACAATGGATGAATTCGTTAGATAATTAAATATGTATTATTCACTGCCCCTGTGGTGGAGTTTGGATATTCGAAATCCCCAATTTTGATGTTTTTTAGCCTCGACCATCACTGTCATTCAAATGGCGATTAGGTATAGAATTTACAGACTTGGATTTAATAAAGGTAATTTAATAAACTTGCGCGCTAAGTAAGAAAGATTTAATGGCGTTAACATATGAGTTTTTTATCCAACTCTCTTTAATTAACGCACATTCATAAGATTTGACCGGTAGCATAATAAATATTTAAATAATCAATTAAGGGTGCCAAGGGTGTCGTATGTCATCATTCTTGGGTCCGATGGGACCTGGTACCGAGCCGCCGGAGCTGCGGAGGTTCGTGTGTTCGGGTCCAATCGGGGGCGCTTCCGAACTATACGGTTAAAACAATGACATTCAAATGTGATCCAATAGTGAAAAAACATTTAGGTATACAAAAACGCAACCTAAACTAAATTTTCCTTTAGTATATAAATATAAATCACTAGCTTCTGCTCGCGCCTCCCTAGCTGATTTCTGACATTTTTCTTTTTGCTCGGCTACCTTGATATGAACACAACCCATAACCTTCCTCAAGAATTGGGTTATCAAATGCAAAAAGATTTTTTTTTCAATCCGTATGGTAGTTCTAGAGACTTGTATGTTCAAACAAACAAACTCTTCAGCTTTATTATTAATCATAATTTGGAAATTTAGTATAACATATTAACGGTCCCGCTTGTGGTCTTACTCAAATTCTCATATCCCACAACTAGATAGATCCACTGTCATCTTGCTGTCTGGCTGATATTTATATCCCATAGCATAGCATAATCAGCCTATAATGTTCCCACTGCTGGGACACAGACCTCCTCTCGGTAAGAGGGAGTGGGCCGCAATCCAGCACGCGAGCCCAGTGCGGGTTGGTAGACGTCACATGTTTATTTATTTATTTGTACAGTTTGAGTCGCTAAGAAAGAATAACATTTTGGTGCTATCCTAAACATTCATGATTCAGATTCCTCTGAGTCGGGCCCTGTGGTGCTTAATTTGCATTGCTGACGGACCACCAGATGTTAAACGGGTTTCTTATTGTTCCGAGAATTATCACCGGTACCGTAACATTACCGTGGCACCGGTGTTCGATGTCACCAAATTATAAATATTAATATGTGGTTTAACCTGACTAAGTATAAAAATGTAAATGATGAATTACAATTTGAAATTTTAACAAATCTTTCGAAAGGTAATACAATTTTAATAATAGAAACGAATATGAAAGGCACGATTAATTCAAGATGAATTTCTCAGTAGCAGCCAGTAAGGATTTATGCCCGGTTGATGGCAATACGGTCGCCCTCTATTACGTAGGACTTTAACATACCTGGCGAAATGTGGATATACACCACTGTTTGACCCTTTGGGGATTATAGGCGTGATGCTATGATTTCTTCTTCTTCTCCTTCTTGTTGCTGGCACGACAGTTACGTTACTTAACCTCATTGGTCCAATACTTCGCCAATTCCACGGCGTTATCGGTGCAACACAGGGGTCACTTTCAATTCATTTTATTTCAGATAAATTAAAATCGTTTTATAATTATCCAGACATTTTTTTAAATAATTTAATAATAATACAAGAATTAGACTGACAAAAATAGAAACATTGGGTCAGGACCGCACTACTCGTACATGTAGTTTTGTCCAATGCTCCATGAAGGAGCAATACATATCCATTCTCCCTACAATAAGCTGCAGGAAGCTGTTGGGGCATCAGACACGCAATTCTTTTGCGATGTATCGCTTGAAACATGCACTTGAGCGTCTGCAAACACTCCTGATGCGCTACAAAAGCGTGGCAACCCCATCAACATCCTGAACGTGTTATTGTATTGGACACGCAGGGCACTGTAAGTCTTCTGCGTATGCTTCACCCATAGGCTGCACGTATAAAATACTGACAGTACGACTTGAATAAAGTTATTTTTACCTGTGCAATACAGCGTGCAAACCTACGGGCCAGTTTGGCTGCATGTTTTGGCCACAAAGGGTCACAGTATATGCGGTGGAGCATAGTTTGTGACATAGCTCCATATCCACGCCCTGATGCCGTTCCGTCGAAGTAGCCCCACTTTACAAGGATAATGAAGTGTTAATACCTATTTCATCCTTTTAGGACTTTTCCTGTTTGGAAAGTATTCAGTATTGTCACAAGCTTCTGAAAGATTTATAGTAATATGCACATGAAAACAATAAAGCGCAGTAGTTTATGGTTGTTTGTTCACTGCTTTATTAGGTTTATCTTACTTTATGGCGGAATAGAAGCCACACATGTCTGCACGACGGCTTTTAATGGCACCAGATGAGATCGTAATATTCTACTCAACAACTGCGAAGATGCATTGAATACTAATTTCTCTACAATAATCTTAATCAAGTTGTGTTTATGGAAAGATGTAGCTCCTACATTCTAACTAATATTATAAATGCGAAAGTGAGTTTGTTTGTTTGTTACATTTTCAAGCTAAAACGGCTGAACGGATTTGGATGAAATTTGATACACGTGTAGACCATGACTTAGAAAAGGACATAGGCTTGTTTTAATCTTGGATCTCAGACGAAGTCGCAAGCAACAGCTAGTTGTTTACAAACATTTAAGTGAAGAATGTAACGCAACATTTTACATCAAATACCTAGGGCGAGGATCGAGAACGAGGAGTCAAATAATATCAAGGCTGAACGCCTTTTAGTTTATTGCGAAATAGCAAACGATGTTGGTACTATTGTTAACGAATTTTATGGTATAGGTACTAGATACTTTAAGAACACATACAATGAAACTAGAATAAATGTTTAAGGAAACTTTTAAATACAGGATCAAACCAACGAAACTCCGCAAACAAAATACACTTCCAGTTTTTCTGAATTCTCCAATTTTGAAGGCAACTTTTCAAACATTTTCTTTCATACAAACCTTGTCCTGATAATTACAAACACAACAAAACAAGAACTAGCCAAATAGGTGCAACCGTTCTGAAGTGATACGCGTACATACATTCAGCAATTGATTTTTATTTATATAGATAAAGTGTTTTCAGAGCACGATCACATTAGCTATAGGGTCTCCATTCAAATCCAGTATGAAGGCACCTAGGGAATTAAGTGGCGTTCTTCAGCTATTGTTACAAACGATCAAACAGATTTGAACTTAAGCGAGTGGGAAAAGCTATTTCCCGCCAAGCCATTAGGGGTTTAGCTAGTCATTGTCTTACTTCTAATGGCTTGAAAGCTGTTTCAGAAAAGTGTGTTTTGTTTTAGATTTCTGATAGACTACAGGAATAATCGTACCTACTCTGGTACGATTATTCTTAAAGTCTATCAGTTTTTTCTACTTTCGTTTTAATTAAAGTCACAAGTTTCTCCTAGGATTTTCGAATATCGTCTTACATTCGTTATCTTTTCAAAGATGAAAATGTATGACAAATAGTCGAGATGTTGTATACGGAAAAGGCCTTATTTTACACATACCTTTAGCTATATATATACATAGCTGTCCGTATTGTGATACGTATTCAGAAACAAGGGCATAGTACAGGCTATGTGTGCATCGTCTGTACTGTGCCCTTGTTTCTGAAAAATTACTATACTTGAACATCTTATTATCTCAATTTAATTCACCCTTGAATCAGCTGTTTTTATAGCCCATACTATACTCGTACGAGTATACAACGAATTTTATCATAATTCAGCATCAACACAATCTTACAGCACATTTACTCATACAAGCATAATCAGCCTATACTGTTCCCACTGCTGGGACAAGGCCTCCACTCTTGTGAGATGGAGTGGGCCGTAATCCACCAGATGAGCCCAGTGCGCGTTGGTAGATGTCACATACCTTAAAACTTTTGGTTCTAGGACGTACAATTTATTTACTGATGCTCTAGATACAACCGCTTACTTTACTTAAGTACTTTTACTTTTTTTAGAGATAAAAATAAAGTGATACGAGCAGTTCGTAGAAAAACTAAGCAAAGTTAAGTTCAGCATGTTTTTCGATGACAATCTATTGTGAATGGTTAAGTAGGTATTAGAAGAAGCCTAGTTCATCACAATGAGAGGTTCGGGTCAGTGGGTGACGGTGACACATCTGGAGCGACGGTCCCGTTACTGCGCCGGCGCTTGTACCGCGGTTGCGCGCGCGCAGCTTGAGTAATAACGTTATTTATTACGATCATTATTGACACTATTAGCGTATTTGAACGTTCCTGTTTCTTTAAGCTATGTTGTTTGTAGAGCATACAATTCGAGTATTGGAGCACCTATTCGCTTTACTTTACTATTCAAACTAGCTTCTGCCCGCGACTTCGTCCGCGTGAAATTTCATGCTTCCAATTTACAAAATCTCTTTCTTAGTGGATACTACTCTTCATAAAGAACACACCCTCCAAATTTCATGTCTCTAGGACCAGCGGTTTAGGCTGTGCGTAGATATTAGTCAGTCAGGACTTTGAATTTTATATATTTAGATAATAGATGACACAAGGCTCATCATTATCCTTCCCTTATCCCAACTTATTTGGCGTCGGCGCAACATCTTTTTTTCTTCCATACGTCCCTATTAGTCGATAATAACAGACGCAAGGGTATTTGAGTTTTTTTTTAATGGTTTGCCATGAAATTTCATTGTCATCTGGTGGGCGGTGCAGCAAAGTGGTGATCTAGAGACATCTACAAAAGTAAAAATGGTACAGTTCAATAGCCCAAAAACATTGTTTACAAGTTTACGATTTTTAATGGCTATCCCTCCTCCAATCATTTTTTAACCTGACTCGGAGAATCAATCAACTCAGCCTATCGCGGTTCCTGCTGGACATAGGCCTCTCCCAAGTTGCCCCACACAACACCCAGTTCTTCGCCAACCACATGCAATCAGCTGTCCCAGCCACCTTTTTAAGGTTATCAGTCTATCTCGAGGTCCTTCGGCTCACCGCCACTTCAGCTTACTAACTCTGTAAGCATTTCCTTTTGCCGATAATCTCAATTTAGATCTTATTTTTTTAAGAAACCCCGAGCATAGCTCGCTCCATAGCGCGGCGAGCCTTGTATTTGTAGACCAGCCCGACTGACAGTATCCACGTTTCGGCACCGTAATTTAGTGATAACGGGCAGGACTCACTAGTTGAAGATGTTGTGGGGTAGTCAACGAGAAGACTTGACGTATTTTCCCAAATGCTACTTAACCCAACAGTATCTTATACTGTCCATAGAGTAAGCATTAGTACTTATTCATAATTTAAAAACGAGTTTTGTCTTTTGTGCCATAAACTAGGAAAACTGTAAGTCATTTATCTATTTTATAAGATTTTTCTAGTATCTATTGCTATTTTTATTATTATTTTTGTTATATTTATTATTTATGAGCTATTTTTATTTTTGTTTATAAATTAGAATTTTTTCGATGTAAATTTTAAGAAAAAAATATCTAACTAAAATGTTCCAACCTGTTTTTCTTTACATTTGCATATATTAATAGATATGCACGAGTTTATAAATTATAAAGTGATTTACCTACCTACCACATAGGCTTATAGGTATTAATTTTGGTACCAATACAATATTGAGGAGATCCGTTTGATCTACCTACATACCTACAAATGGGTCCAGTTCAATGAGAGAAATTAGAAACAAGTAATTGGGTACTATTGGTACCAAGGCAATAAGTTGGAGACTTTATCGACGGACACTACAGGCAGCAAGTACTGAGGTACTATCTCTATAATATTCCTGATAAGTAGACTATTTAATTAGCCATGGAATGTGGAACCGTCGGCGTCGCCAGCCAATCGTGTCCGTTATTCGTATACCGTACACACCCTGACACCCAACTACCATGGGAAATAGGTAACTGTACTGAATGACTACCTAGTTAGTATTACAGCTAGATAATTAATTTTACTTGTAGTTGTAATAAGGAAATGCCAGGTGATAGGAAAACTTGTTTTGATGTCCTGCAGGTTCGAAGATGTGGCTACCTCTATCTGATATCGTTTTATAAAGACCTTTTATTTAGTTTTTTTATCAGTGTAGTGAAGACGTCCACTGATTAAATAAGGCTATAATGAATAGGTGTTTTCAAATATTTTTAGAAATAAAATTTTCTCGCCCCTTTTGGACTCGGGATTTAAAACATAATCAGCCTATAATGTTCCCACTGCTAGGCTTCCCACGGCCTCCTCTCTTCGAGAGGGAGTGGGCTGTAATCTACCACCCGGGCCCAGTGCGGGTTGGTAAATGTCACATTATGTCTTCGAATTTTTGGTTCTACGACATGTCGGTTTCCTCACGATTTCCATCACCGTTTCGAGAGTAGTGATGAAATAATTTACACAAAGTAAAGCGCGTGTCAAAGTCAAAGTCAAAGCATTTATTTCAAATAGGCACATAAAAGGCACTTTTGAACGTCAAAAATATCTTAAAATAGAATTGATTCTAGTCGCCCATTCCAAAGGTAGTTTTCGTATGGAGAAGAATGGGCAAGAAACTCCACCGTTACTCTTTTAAAATGTTTTAGGTACAATATTTTGCATGGGTACATTAATTATATAATAACATGTGAGGACGATGCACCTAAAATAAAATTACTATACCACAATAGGTAAAAGATTTAAAAACGAAACCATGACATATAAATTAATTATCTGATAGATACATGGTGCTCACATATTTACAAACATGGTACAAGCAAAACGATTTTAATTAAAAAACAAAATACAAGTAAGTAAGTCGTAGGTTCGAACCCTGAACCTACGACTCGGTTCGTACTTGTAAGTCAGAGCCGTTACCATTGGGCCACCACTGCTCTCAGCCCTCAGGGATTTAGAACGTTACTGTTGAAATGTTATTGTACTGTACAAGTCTACTACTTATTTGGGGATAACAGGCATCATTTTATTTTCACAATACTTATGCGATTATTTTCTAGAAAAGAAAATAAGAATATTGTACTTGTTGTTGTTTGTGTTGGTCTGTTATCGTCTGTACATTTATATCTGTAATTTTTATAGACATAATAAAATGTATTCTATCTGTTGTAGAATTGATGTTGTTTTCACGATAATAAACATTCGTGTTTCTGTTGTCAACAGGTTCAAAATGAGAGCGATACTAGCGACGTTGGCTGTCCTCGCGGTCTCGACGACTGCAATTGAAGGTAAGAAAATTTAAACAAAGTAAACACCGGATATTAGAATCCAACTACTACAGAACAACAGGGCATATGATAGCTATAAACACTGAGAAGGTAGAAAAAGCAGAGTATGAAGTGTTGTGGGAGATCTTGGATCTTGCAGTAAATGTAATACCTATTAACACGAAAAAGGAAAAGAAAGAAAAAGTCTTGAGTTCTGAATGTTGTACTGCTACCAAGATCAATCATCATCATCATCTGTCTAGCCTTTTCCCAACTATGTTGGGGTCCGGTTTCCGGTCTAACCGCATGCAGCTGAATACCAGTATTTTAAATAGAGCAACTGCCTATCTGACCTCCACAACCCAGTTACTGGGTAAAACGATATCCCTTGATAAGACTAGTTGTCAAATTTTGAGGCTTCTGACTACCCGTAGCGACTGTCAAAGATCAACAAATGACAACCGGGACCAACGGCTTAGCGTGCTTTTCGTGGCAAGGAGAGGTCGCGATTTGTAATGAATGGAACCGTGAATGGGTTCACGGACCGACCTTAATCAATATTAGCAGTTAAACAAAACCATCAATATTAATCTTATCTACCAGAATAATTAATGTCTCTCCTCACGATTTGAGCTGACTTATCTGGCAGTAAAGCTTAGGTACCAACGGTAGCTCCGGCCGATGGATTAACGGGCTCCTCATAACAAAGGGTTAGGCGACATAAATCAATCTCCCGGTTAACTGCCACTAAGTTGGGCTTAACCCGGCTTATCTCGTGTTGCAACTATTATACAAAGTTAGTTATCTATCTTTGTACCTATTGACGGGAAACTTGTTTCTGTTGACGTTTAAATTTGTTGTAGACTTATTGATTTAATTATAAAATAATTGTGCGAAAACACTACATAATTTTTCGATTGTGAAACATTTTATTTATTATGTATTATTTATATATTATCAGCTTGTAACACCTTTTTCTTGTTATTTCTACAGCGGACGACAAAGCGCGCATAGTATGCTATTTCAGCAACTGGGCGGTGTACCGGCCTGGCGTGGGCCGCTACGGTATTGAAGATATCCCCGTGGACCTCTGCACCCACATCATCTACTCCTTCATCGGCGTCACCGAGAAGAGCAATGAGGTCCTCATTATTGACCCTGAGGTGAGGAACACAGAAAGTTATTCTTAAACTATATTGATAACTTTTTTCATTTTTATTAGCTTTTTGTTCCACTGTGGAAAAAAGCCCTCTCTTCCATGTTCATACGTTTCATCTATAAAAAAGGTTTCTAAAATTCTTTCGTCTAGGCATAACCAGGATAATATTGTAACAAACCCATCAGCCTTCAAAGCAAGAACAAATAAGCATCTTCTGGGCTTGTTCGATCCATCATAGACCTCGTCCAACGCTTTTCACCAGGCGAGATCGAGGTCAAGACCTGGCCCATTTTGTAATATTAAAAAAACGGGCCGTTTCCTTCAAAATAATGCTGAAAAACCTGTTACATACTTAAAATATATAGGTTTATTTACATGGTATTTCTTATTAACCCTTTCTATTTTTTTCCAATGCTATCCTGTGGATACTGAAGGTTATGGAGAGTTTCTTCCCTCTTTGTCTGTTAGCCATTTCACTGTCATAAAATATCATATTTGCAGCTCGACGTAGAGAAGAATGGCTTCAGAAACTTCACGGCGCTCCGCAAGACTCATCCCGATGTCAAGTTCATGGTGGCTGTGGGAGGCTGGGCCGAGGGGGGCTCCAAGTACTCGCACATGGTTGGGCAGAAACAGACGAGGATGGTCTTCGTCAGGAGCGTTGTTGGTGAGTACAAAGACGTACGAAGAAGAACGACTTCATCCAAAGAGGCAAAATTCGGTACACACGGTCATTTCTGACCTAGTGTGACTTGAGTTTGAACGAGAACGAACTCAGGCAGATTATTGACAGAGGAAAGAATCTATAATCCTGTTTCTTCAACAAGACCAAAAAAATTATGGATGGAATGTGTGAATGATGATATGGTCAGAAAGGGGGTGACTACCGAGATGACGACTAATAGAGAAGTATGGAAGAAAAAGACATGTTGCGCCGACTACAAATAAATTGGGATAAGGGCAGGAGAATGATGATGATGCGTAAACTTTTACGACCACCCATAATATCAAAATATGTATAGATTAGTCGGCAATCCATGCATTTGTCACTCGCGTCTTGTTAGTGAGCAAAATGCACTATGGTTAAGCCATTGTGGTATTTTGGGAATAGGAAAACAATATTATATAGGCTTCTTCCAAATCAAGGACGCTTGGCAAATAAAATGTATCAAGTGTTGTGTGTCACAGTCTAGCCGTAAATTACGCACTGTTGTGTGTTGTTGGAATATATTTCCTCATACCTTACCAAGATTCTTTATTTTATTGTTAACATAGTTTCGTGGAGCGACTCCCGCAAGGAAAATAAAAGAAATCACAAAAGGGTGGAATTTGTTTGCAGACTGGATATTTTCTCTGAATCGCAGCTAGCGAAATGTTTAAAGTATTAAGCTATATTTATTGAGAAAAATTGTTCAAGGTTTGCTTGTTTTGTACTTTATAGAATAAAATGTAAAAGAAAACATTGCCGTCGATTGAGTTTCTGGGTAATAGCGAAAGACAATCATAGACTATAATTCCCAATGGCAAAGAAAAGCAGCTTACAAAACGATACAAACAATTTTGTTTACCCAAATTCTTATTCACCGAAGATTTATCGAGATTGTCTTATTAAATAGCAGAGACGCAAATTGTATCAAGGGACTGGTATTCAATCTATTTTTCAATTTTCGCGTAACATCGACCAAAAGTAGGTAAACAAATATAATATCAATATTCGCGAACGTCGACTGTGTAAATATAATATTCGTCGATATATCCATATCTTGATATATCATCATCATACATCCATACGAGGAAAGGTTATTCTATCTTGGAGCTCAAATCGTATCGCTGTTTTCATAATGTATAAGTTTACTCTTTCTCGTCTAGACGTTTTAGTTCCAAGCTTTGACTTCTTAATTAGTTAAGTGGGAGTTTCAGCGGTTATCTGGAAACCGCAGGACTTATTAGAGGTATTAAAACCCTTGTATAATGAAGGGGTATCTTGTAAAACCGTAGTAAAATGAAAGATCAATATCTTAGCGTGAACGACCCTAGCTTAACTAGATAATACTTTAAGCCCCTGAGGGGGATAGGAGAAAAAAAGACTTTGGTAGGTAACTTATGTCGCAGGCAGGCAGATTGCAAAATTCTTCATTATACATACGGCGCCGTCCGTTTGCATAGTGTCGACATTATGTATAATGCCTAAGGAAAAATGTAAAACACCTAGGCTTTGGGTAAAAGTCCTTAAAACCCAAGTTCCTCTATTTTCTTTCCACAGACTTCTTAAAAAAGTATAACTTCGACGGTTTGGACCTGGACTGGGAGTACCCTGGTGCTGCTGACCGCGGAGGCTCCTTTTCTGACAAGGATCGGTTCCTCTTCCTCGTGCAGGAGCTGAAGAGGGCCTTCATTAGGGAGAAAAAGGGATGGGAACTGACTGCTGCTGTGCCTCTCGCCAACTTTAGACTGATGGAGGGGTACCATGTACCGGATCTTTGCCAGTAAGTGACAGAGGCATTTTTATAGTGAATATTGATGAGACTGCCTCGCTGGTCTAGTGGTCCCAAGCGCTACTGGTGAGCATGAGGTCTTGGGTTCGATTCCCGGGTCGGGCAAAGTGTTATTGGGTATTTCTATTTGGAATTTCTCAGCCTGGAGTCTAAACTTGTGCCCGGTTGATGGCAATAGGCTCGGTCCCTATTACATGGGACTTTTGAACGTTACTGGTGACATGTGGTTGCACTATAAGTACACCTCTGCCGAACCCTTCGTGGAAACAAGGCGTGATGTTAAATGTTATGTTATTATGGAACAGCATCCTTCAAAAAGAGTTTTTCGTTAATGAGTCTCCAAAAAAACCCTTACTAAAACTACCTAGCTTAACCATGTTTCATAAGCAATTAACTCCATATTTTGCGAAAAGGTTTGTAACAGTTTAAAAGTTTCAAACACTTTTATCGCTACAAGGTTACTTGCGCTACATTAATAACAGTGGAAGGAAGGCTGAAAGGAAAACAAACATTGTTCTGAAGTGCTTTAAAACTTGTAGTCTTAGAGAGTGTGCTAAGATTTAGAGAGCTTCAATGATCTTTTCAAGGGCGCTGTTGGTAATCAAATTTGTGCAATAGTTTTGTGAAATGTATTGAAAAAACCGGTCAAGGGCGTGTTGGACCACGTACAATAATGGGTTCCGTAGTTAGATGAATCTATCCCAAGAACTAACTTAATATTATAGTTGAAAAAAATGTTCTCCCATACAATCCAACTGCAAATGTAAGTTTGTACGCACAATATTGAGAGATTTTCCGTGTTATTTTAAGCCTATAGACTTCTTTGTATTTTTTTTTTCAAAATTTTAGGCTCAGTATCCATTCGATACATGTCACACGGTACAGCTATCAAAACTTTTTTTTAAAATTTTTATTTGCCTCCCAAAAGTGACTCCATATTCAAAATTCATTTATTTACGTTACACGTCCATGTTTGGGCCACAGAAATTCATATGTGTACCAAATGTCAACTCAATTGGCCCATTAGATTCGGAGCAGATAGGCTGTGACAGACGGACAGACAGATACATACGGAGTGATTCTATAATCCGTTTTTTCATTCGCACGTACGGAACAAAAAATTCAAGATGGCGGCGTTAGTTCCGGTTTTGGCCACGCGCCAAAAGGTCCTTGTACAGCTATACGTGTGTTGCAGGGAGCTGGATGCTATTCACGTGATGTCGTACGATCTGAGAGGAAATTGGGCCGGGTTCGCAGATGTGCACTCGCCTTTGTACAAGCGTCCTCATGACCAGTGGGCTTATGAGAAACTTAATGTGGTGAGTACCTTCAAGATTATATAGAAAAGTTCCTATTACTTGTCAAAACTAAATTACAATGTGGATGTAATACCAGCTTTCTAGATAAAAAGGTTTTGTGTCAATCCGATTATGAAAGAAAGAAAGAAACGGATTATTTATATTTTTATTGACTACTATTTCTCAGAAGGAATCGTGAAACGCCTACTGAGAACCTTGGTAAAGAACATAAGTAGAATCAGAAATGCCATGTCCGTAGTCGAGGCTATTCGACAAAATCTTTGGAAATTTTCTATAGAAATTAAAATTTTATGTGTTTTCTTTTCAGAACGATGGCTTAGCACTCTGGGAAGAGAAGGGCTGTCCTAGCAACAAGTTGGTAGTCGGCATTCCGTTTTACGGTCGCTCGTTCACACTATCAGCTGGTAACAATAACTACGGCCTCGGTACCTACATCAACAAGGAGGCTGGAGGTGGGGACCCTGCTCCCTACACCAATGCTACTGGATTCTGGGCTTACTATGAGGTAATTTGTAAAAAAAAAGGAGATTTTTGCATGACTGAATATTATACGACTTACCTGATGCGAAGTCGTCACTGCCGCCTTTGGACATCTGGGCCCTATACCACAAAACTTTACCAATTCTTCAATTCTATACATAACATCCCTACATAATCAGCCTATAATGTTTCCACTGCTGGGACACAGACCTCCTCTCTTCGTGAGGGAGTAATTTACCACACAGGCCCAGTGCGGGCTGATAGATGTCACATGTCTTCGAATTTTTGGTTCTTGGACATGCCGGTTTCCTCGACGGAAGCTACGACCTACTTGACAATTTTATAAAATTGTTAAATTGTAGAAAAAAATGCGTAAAACACAGAAATTACAAATATGTATGAGTTACAAAATTTTAGAATTGTCACAACAATTTACATACGTAAGGGCTTTCCGTTATAAGTATGTGGCTTAGAGTTTTGTGGTATACCTACGCACATGTAAGATTTACAAATTTGTAAATTGTTACTTGTAAATAAGAGTTATGTGGTACTTAGAAATAAAACGTTGCCGTCCAAGAGACTAAATTGAAAAATCGCATGTTCTCGTAATTACACCATACCCTTCAAATTGGAACATAGCAATGTTGTTTTTCCTCGCGTGGATCAGCTACCTTTATTTTTTCCTCAATTTAGCTCTATTCATTCAATCGTACCCTGAAAACACGTGTAAGTGGTTGGCATTGTTAATTTGTTTAATCGTTAGCAAGCAGAGATGTTTTGAACGTGGTTAGAGTAATTTTGAATCCTACAGGAATTTGTCAAAGTATCTATCAAGTTATGAGTTATCTCATAGGTACGGAGGTACCTATTTATATATATTCATACTATTTTATTCATCCAGATCTGTACCGAAGTCGACAAGGAAGGCTCCGGCTGGATCAAGAAGTGGGATGAGAGTGGCAAGTGCCCCTACGCCTACAAGGGAACCCAGTGGGTCGGCTACGAAGACCCTCACAGTGTGGAGATCAAGATGAACTGGATCAAGGAGAAGGGCTACCTCGGAGCCATGACCTGGGCTATTGACATGGATGACTTCAAGGGACTTTGTGGACCTGAGAACCCTCTAATCAAGATTTTGCATAAGCATATGAGCAGTTATACCGTCCCGCCACCTCGTCAAGGAAATACTACACCTACAGTAAGTGTTTATTAATCTTGCTATATTGTTTTGCATAAAGAGAAAAGTATATTTGCCAAACCACTTCGAGGTAGTTCAGTTTACTCGCAAGTGTACAAATTTAATTTAAAAATACCCATGTCGTCAATATACAATACCGCACACTGAAAAATAATTGTTCCCAACCAAATATTTGAAACCGATTCGTCATAATGAATAACGATTTTCATCCCTTTGCTTTTCCTAACTGGAAACCATAAATACAATTGACTAATAAACTTTCTCAACGTTTGAACGAAGTAGACACGCGCGATTAATCGCAACAGAAACAAATGGATGGCCCATTACTCATATTGATATAAATCTTAGCCTGAATGGGCGCGCCCGCCGTCGACGCCGTCCGACCCGGCCGAGGGAGAGCCGATAGTCACGACTGCAAAGCCGACCACTCCTACTAAGACAAGCACTGCCAGGCCTACGACCACGGCGCGACCGACCACGACCAAGGCGCCTCAAGTTGTCCAAATTGAGGATGATGACAACGATATCAATGTAAGACCAGAGCCTCCTAAGGCCCCTGAGACTCCTGTGAAGCCTGCAGCTGATCTGCCTGTAGCTCCTGAACCACCTATTGTAAGATATTCATATCTTTAATTAATAAAAATATTTTAGATGTTTCGTGGTGGAGTTCGTTGTTAATAACTGTACTTTTGCAGGAGAACGAGATCGATAATCACGATGTGTGCAACTCTGAAGACGACTATGTGCCGGATAAGAAGAAGTGCAATAAGGTAAGGTTTAGGTTATCTACATCATTATTATAATATACCAGTTCAATAAGTAATGTTATAAAATAAGTGAGTTAGGAGAGACCTAACTCACTTATTTTGCTGTGCCCGACATGGCCCATATGATCTAATTATAAGTTTACCACCTAAGAATACCCACATGTAGAGTGTAATAAAAGTACTGAGTATTGTTTCGTGCATTTTAAGGTTGAAAGTTAAATATGACGTTTTTTTTCTATTTCTTCCTTCATAGTGGAATAATTAATAAGTAGATAATGTTTTTCCACAGTACTGGCGCTGCGTCAACGGCGAAGGAGTCCAATTTACCTGCCAACCAGGAACAGTGTTCAACATCAAGCTGAACGTTTGCGACTGGCCCGACAACGCCGACCGTGCTGACTGCGAGCCCTAGACTAGTCGCGCATGAACAGGACGCCATACTGGTCATTGTAGAGATACCGTTTGATCGAAATCGTATTCGCCTTGCAAGACAGCTGATAAATTATGTTGCTCCGTTGCATCTCGGTTCAATCTGGAATGTACCGGGTATTCCGTCCAAGATGCCCGTCAATAAAGGAGCAATTAGCAAATGAGAATTCTGAACTTAAACCAGTATTCAAATTCAAGGAAACATGTTCGAATTCTAGGGTGAATAGCAAGATTCATTTCAGTGGTTAGGTCTTGATTTTCCGCCTTTGTTTCATCCAATATAACAAAAAATAGGTCTTTTAGATGAGTTTGCGGTCTGGCTGTTTGTTGCCTTGATTTTGATGAAATGGTGTCTCTCCTCTACGCAATGAATCATAATAATGGTCGTATTTATGAAGTTTTAGGTTACTGAACAATATTGTTGTATTTTGTTATCATGTCGGAACATAATACGCCAATGTTTTCTTGCGTATCTATATTATAAGTGGGTAGGCTTATTGTGATGTTTAGGATAGATATTTACTTATGTAAATAGTGTTTCTTACTTAAATACTGATGCGTTTTAATTGGGAAAACATGTCTAATCATTCCTAATTAAAGCATTATTTGGTAGGAAAGCAACAAAAGATAAAAAACGTTGAGATTATAGTGTGTCACTGCCTTAAAATCTTGTACAAGACTGGATCGATAAGAAATAATTATAAATTAAGAATATATATAATTTTTAGTGTTGTATCATTATCTTTGTGTTTCTGTCTTTTATAAATACAAACAACAAGAAAGATTTGAATAAGTTGCAAAGAAAACAGGGACACTTTTATTTGCTCATTCTAGTTTGTTAAGAACTTGCAGTTTCCGTCGATAACTCTATTCAGCTGTTATAAAGTTATGGCAGAAAATTGTGTTTATTTTATAAATTTTGTTTCGACTTCGGAAGCCAATTAGACTGCTCTCGGCTTTGGGGATTTAAATGAATTTCCCGGTACTTGTCGCGGGTGGTCGCTTGCTTTACCATTCCTAGCTTAATTTATTTATTTTAATAATTTTAAGACAATAAATTATGGTAAAAATCTGGCTGTGTTTTTGTTGTTTGTCCCCAAAGTTTTGGTGTTTAAATAAATGGATTAAATTAGACTGTCTACATTTGCATAATTGTGAGGTCTTTGAGATTACATTTTGATTTGATTAGATTTTGTTTTTTTGATTGCACCTATTTATAAAAACCAACAACTTTCTTGTTGGTTCTTGTAAATAGGTGTATATTAAAGTGTGGCATGTAACAATTTTTATTAGGATCCTTGCTGCGCCCCGCGGTTTCACCCGCATAAGTTTCGATCCCATGGGAATATCGGGATAAAAACTATCCTATGTCCTTTTTCGGGACTCAAACTATATATATACCAAATTTCATCTAAATCAGTTCAGTGGTTTAGGCGTGAAAAGGCAACATACCTACAGACAGACAGACAGACAAACAGACAGAGTTACTTTCGAATCACACTACTAATATTATAAAGGCGAAAGTTTGTGAGTGTGTGTGTTTTTGTTTGTTACTTCTTCACGCTCAATCGGCTGGACCAATTTTGATAAAATTTTGTATGGAGGTAGCTGACACCCTGGATTAACATATAGGCTACTTTTTATCCCGATATTCCTATGGGATCGACATTTACTCGGGTGAAACCGCGGGGCGCAGTTAGTTTATAATATTAGTATGGATACACTACAATAGAATGAGCCTGGTCAAATATTTTCCTTACGATGTTTAGTAGTGCATAATCCCAGATTCCTCTTTGATTCAGTTTCGTCTAAGCTTTTCGTGATTTCAAAACAACTATATTGAAAAATCCGTAAACAACGTAAACGAAATAACTTTACTGTGTTTACTCCTCTATAAACTGATTCGAAAACACTTTCCCGATACAAAATAACTTTGTATTGTAACACATTGCTTGTTTAAAAGAATCAGGCGCTTTTTGGCACTCTTTTTCACTTACTGAAAACGTGTTCGGAATCACGGAATAACAGCCATGTTTAGTGGTTAAATCACGTGAAAATGTTTTTTTTTCAAAGGGTTTGCGAAGGATATTCTCGCCCGTTTAAATATGAGGATATGTCCCGTTGAGGAAGTGCTTAGAATGTTATTTTATTCGAAGGATACGGATACCTAATTGGTTAACCAATAGATTTTTTGGTCATACGTGTAAAATTTAAAAGGAACATTTTAGTTTTCCAAAAAGTAATACATTATCCTACTAATATTTTAAAGTGAAAGTTTGTATGTACGGCTGAACAGATTTTTATAAAAGACTCACATATAGTTTACAACCTGGAGTAACACATCAGATTTTATCCCGGTAGTATGTTGCCGTGGGATAATTTTCAAATTCCGCGCGGGCGAAGCCATGGGCAAAGGCTAGTGAGGTTAATTGGAATCTGATGGTGCTACGCCACCATTTTATGCTCAACGTGATAAATGGTTGCCAAATATTTTTGTTTAATTAGCCGAAACTATTAATTACTTCATTCAAAGTTCTAACTTTGTCGGCAGAATCTGTGCCGAGCAGCCAATTATAATAAGTAAATGAATTCGTTTAATCAACGTTATTTTGCGTTCAATTTGAATCTTAGATACTCTTCCACAATCATTTACGTCGTATTTCTTTCTCCGTTAAATATTTTAGTACTTACACAACTTAAGGCGCTGCCCAAACTTAGGACACCGTAAAACGCTAAGTTTTTGTCGCACAGTTAGCCGTATTGGTATATAAGCCAGAAAAAAGGAGTGTATTGGCAAATGTTCAAAGAAAAAACTTAATCAAAAATATTTCATAAAAACAAAAAAGTATCATGATAAAAGTATCAGATAAAACAATCGTAAAAAATAACTCAACAAGTAGCTCATGATAGTTATAGACTATATGGTAATAAATGGAATTTAGTCAACTAAAGAAATGCCTAACAACTATTCTACTGAGCCATGCATTTATTTTTTATTTTAATTATTAAAATAAAATTACTTTTATTTTGGTGGTCCGATTCGATTCAACTAACATCAAACACATCGCTCGCTGTTTTGAACCTTTTGTTCCCGCGATGCTTGTTGTCAATTACCTAAAAAATTATTTCTCGCAGCGCCTTAAAGAATATCTTTCAGGCATCTTTCAGGGCATTATTTTCACTCATTTGACGACGTTTGTTTCTCAAATAGAAGTACATATTCCTACAAAGGTTCTGCCATTAAGTCGGAACTCGAAATCGTGATCAACCTTAGCTGACTGATAGATGTTAATTAATCCCTAAACAAAGGTTATTGTAGTAAAAGGAACAGTGGGGTTTTAGTCGGTAGGAGTCCGACATAACCCTCCAATCTCCCCAGATGGAGGGAATCGATGAGGATTTCCCCGCGAAAAAAAGGTAGGTATAGTATAGGTACTGTATAGATTATAGCCTAGTCGGTGCTTACATGCAACCTCCGCGATTTCGTTAAAAGTTATTGGCATGAAATACAAGACAACCAACCCGCGCTGGACCCGCGTGGTGGCCCATTCCCTCTCACAGAGAGGAGGCCTGTTTCCCAGCAGTGGGAACATTATAGGCTGGTGTGATTGAGTCGTCAGATTTGACTGACAAGCCAAGGAACAAAGATATAAAAAAGTTATTAGTTTAAAGATCATAATAATTTCGCAATATAAAAGTGTAGTATGTATTTATTCTTATATCTTAGTGATAAATATTTTCTTTTTTTTTCTCTGCATCACCCTAAGGTAGACTGGTAGAAAATGCCCAAGGCAGTTTTTACTTGTGCATAAAGTTTTAATAAATAAAAGTAAATAATCTTTTAATCATTAATCCTGGTACAGTTAGCAACCTTCGATGCTAATAGTACATAATAAAGACGAAGGTTACACCACCATTTGATATCAATTTGATGCGATGGTTTGGTTATATTGACGATAAACGTTCTGTTCGTGTGATGTGTAGTTGATAAATAAATGTCCCTTATTGATGGAGTTTTAAATGCTTATTTCAATACAGAGGCAAATTAATAGATAACTATCGTTATTTTACTTACTGGGCACTATGGACTCCATTAAGTGTCGTCAACTAAAGTATTATAGGTAATTATTGTTATAGTTATTATCCTAAAACTGTTCCGTACTTCCTAATGAAAAAAACGGAACCCTTATAGGATCACTCGTGTATTGTGTCTGCCGGTCTGTCACATCTAATTTGCTCCAAATCTACTGGTTTACCTGATATTTTTATGTGGCGAAAATTGCCTTCATAATAAATGAATGTAGGTATTATGATTATTATGAATGAACGTAGGCGGTCATGAAAGATATAACTACCCAGAAAAACTTGTTAGAAAGAAACCTATAACTTAATGATATTTTAATACTTAATGTAACTAATACCTACCTATGTATTTTATCCAGGAGAATGTTGTCTATCTATATATATACATAAAACAAAGTCGGGTTAGTTACACCATTTATAACTCAAGAACGAATGGACCGATTTTTATGATCTTTGATTTGTTGGTTTTGTCTCCGCCCCGAATAGCAGAATAAAGAAAGAAAAAAGATTTCATTTTCTCATACATTGTGTATAAAACAGTTTTTTTGATGATATCTTGAGAACGGATTGTCTGATTTCGATAGATGGCAGTATGAAGTTCGCCTGGTCAGCTAGTTCTGTTGTAGAGGCGTATTCACTTTTTTCATTCAGAAATAGGTTATGTAGAAATTAGAAGCAAGATGAAGTTTTTATTACGAAAAGTTGAATGTTGTTGAAGTTGTAGTTGTTGTTAAAAGGTTGACTGGTAGAAAATGCCTATGGCATTAAGTCCGCCTCTGTACATTTATGTGCTTGAAGTATTAAATAAATAAATGCTCGGTTTTGCTAATACTATGCGACAACTAAATAAATCTATACTCCCTGGGATGCCTAAATGTCTACTTTTTACTTGACCTTTGTATGTGGAAGAAATGGCCTCTACAGGGTGTTACGGAAAGGGTATATCAATACAAACGGGTTGAAGAGTGTATTTGGTCTAGAATCTCTGTACAAAATTTCAGCTCAAAAGCAGTAACTTTGAAAATGCTTAATATGTTTTTATTTCGATAGTTTATTAAATTGAAATCATAACAAACGTGTCACCGTACTACGAGGGTCACTATTCATTATCTGTAGTGTGTCTGTGCGCCTAGTACACGCACATCACGCCGCCGCGCGCCAGTGCAGCGCCGTGATGTCGAAATAAAAAAATATTAAGCATTTTCAAAGTTAATGCTTTTGAGCTGAAATTTTGCACAGAGATTCTAGACCAGATACACTATTCAACCCGTTTGTATTGATATACCCTTTCCGTAACACCCTGTATAGGTACTTAATTAATGCATCATGAATTAATGTAGGCGGTCTTGAAAGGTAATTAAGTTATGCTGAAAAACTTGTTAAGTATAACTTAATAATACTATAATGACTTCCTTCTCAAAAATTGGCGAGAAGAAGTACTACCATATTCACTTAAGTTTAATTACATATCAACTAGAAATAGCATTTTAGTCGCCATGCACAGTACTAGTACACCTACTAAAATTCAGTATAGAAAGAAAGAAAGAAGTAAGTAAATATATTCTTATATTGTACTCGTATGTTTATATTCAAATAAGTGAATTGTTTTTGATTTCGTTTTCCCTCCTACTCTTTACACACGTTGTCAACATCTCTTTTTAATCGACGAAAAAACGGAGGAGGTTCTCAATTCGACGCGTATAAGTATATTTTTTTTTTATGTACGTACTCTCCTATCGAAGGTATGCTGGAAGAGATTTCTTTAGAAATAAGCATTCACTTTGTATGTATTTTTCTGTTCCTTTCTTCTTGTCTGTTTATATGTGTGTACAGTCAACAAAAGAGATAAGTATGCAGGATCGTCGGATATTGTTGAAGTTTAGTCAGAAAACGATGAATGTTCTCGAATAAAATTTAATTTTATTAATAAATAACAAACAGTTCATTTATCAAATTAAATTTCAGTCGACATCCATCGGTTTCTTACTAAACTTCAACTATATCCGACGATCCTGCATACTTATCTCTTTTGTTGACTTTATATACATTGTTAAATAAATAAAAGAAAAAGTATACAGGGTCAAAATAAATTAGCCAGCGAAACTTTGCTGACGTCATGGGTCTCGATACCTAAACAAGATAAAACAAAATTTTTTATGGGTCAGCGACCGCTGTAAGTATTGTTACTTCTTACGAAAATATGAGTTACAAAAATATGTTTTATCGTGTTTAGATATCGATACCAATCACGCCTGTGAAGTTTACACAAAAAAAAAAAAACTGATTTTGAAGTGAAAACTTCTTTAGCGGCGTTGAACACTTTTTGTAATGGGTAAAAAATGTTAAACTCGCGTCAGGGCATCGCGTCAGGACACGTGACCGTCAGGAGAGATTCCCCCCCCCATCTCTTTCTACGGCGGCGCCAACCGAAGTGAACCAAGTGAGACACGATAATGGATGGATGGATGGATGGATGGTGATGGTGATGGCGATGGCGATGGCGATGGTGATGGTGATGGCGATTGCGATTGCGATGGTGATGGCGATGGTAATGGCGATGGTGATTGTGATGGCGATGGTGATGGTGATGTGATGTTATGTGATGTGATGTGATGTGATGGTGATGGTGGACGTGGATGGACAGCTGATGGCTCGACCGTCTGTGTAGTAGCCACACTGCTGTGTATTCGTAAAATTCGTGTATATAGTGTTTCAAAAAATGGAAATTGAACAAAGTGCATCGATTAATGAAAAAAGTGACGCAGAAATAGTGAAAAAAACTTAGTTATATTAATTCAATTAATAATTGATTTATTTCAACGTTAATATTCAAGTTTTCACTTCTGCCGGCACTCCCGGAGTGCAACCCGTCTTTTTTTTAAACTGACACTAACAGCGGTCGATGACCCCAAAAAAAAAAAAAAAAAAATCAGATTAATTTCTTTTTTTGCTTTCTCATGTTTAGATAGATATCGATACCCATCACGTTTGCGAAGTTTCGATAGCTAATCTAACTTGACCCTGTATATTGGGACTCGCACGGGAATATCAGAAACTAAACTAAACGTACTCTAAAAACACGTCATTACCACACGCAGGGTGTTAAAACAGGGCGCGTGTTTAAGACAACGAAAAGACAGATGTCTGCCACACGATTATTGTACATCTTCGAAAACCGACAGCTTCAAAGTTTTTAGCAGCTCGTTAAAGCGAACCAGAGTTTAACAGATCGTTAAGCATTAATTAATTCGTTACAAAGGCGCGTTTCGTTATTTAATGTTATTTTAACCAGGGTTAGTTAATTATGATAATATCATGAGCTCTTGTGTTATTAAGGTAAATAGGTCGATTGGAGTTGGTATCTACTATCTTGTATGTACGTGGGCGGTGAATTAAATAAGCTTTAGTTTGCTCTTTATGTTTTGATTATGGAGCTATTTTTATTGTTGTTTAATGTTGAATGTCAGTGGGCTTAGTCTGCCTACTTAATCACACATACCTAATGAAAACGTGCGTGGGATTTACACACGTGTACCTATAAGAATAAGGGCCGGTGTTTCAATCATTAGACAATTTTTATCTTCTGAAGAATAAATGTGACGTTTTGACAGATTGTCTATACAAAAGCTATCAAGATGACATACTTATTTGTCGGATCAATGTTAACTGACGATTGAAAAACCGGTCCTTAGAATAACTATAATTTAATTGCACAAAATATACCTTTTTAGGGTTCCGTAGTCAACTAGGAACCCTTATAGTTTCGCCATGTCTGTCTGTCCGTCCGTCCGTCCGTCTGTCCGTCCTCGCTTAATCTCTGTGACCGTTAGCACTAGAAAGCTGAAATTTGGTACCAATATGTATATCAATCACGCCGACAGTGGTAAAATAAAAATTGGAAAAAAATGTTTTATTAGGGTAGCCCCCCTATATGTAAAGTGGGAAGTGATTTTTTTTTTAATTTCAACCCTAACGTGTGATATATTGTTGGAAAGGTATTTAAAAATGAATAGGGGTTTACTCAAAACATTTTTTGATAATGTCAATAATTTCGGAAATAATCGCTCCAAAAGTAAAAAACAATGTGTCCCCCCCCTCTAACTTTTGAACCATAAGTTTAGAAAATATGAAAAAAATCTGAAAAGTACCTAGAACTTTATAAGAACTTTCTAGGAAAATTATTTTGAACTTGATAGAAACAACAGTTTTTGTACAAAAAAGACAAAAAGTTGTACAAAATCATTTCTGGACTAAGTTCGTAGTGTAATCGTATATGCAAGCATTTTTTTTTAACTTCGTTTAAATATTTTATTATCCTGAACGTAGGTACCTACTTATCTTTTTTCAAACAAAAAAAGAATTATTAAAATCGGTTCTCGCAATCCAAAATTACCACCGAAAACTTCTGGCACGTCTATGTATTAATTAGTAACCCAATTCCCCGAGCAACGACCAATGGTCGTTGTCCCCGAGAGATGGCGCTGTAGGTACTTATTACATTGGGTCGGGTATTATCGAATTGTACGTGGGAACACTCTTTGACGGACGGGAAACTACGGAACCCTACACTGAGCGTAGCCCGACACGTTCTTGGCCGGTTTTTTGTAGTTGTTGTAGGTATAGGGGGAATCCCCCTAGCGCCGGACAGCACATAGTACCGGACAAAACCCGTACAAACAGGTTTTCGCGCTCTCGCTCGATGTTTCGCTTGAGTACATAATGGCCTTGACGGTTGTAACTCCCCGACGGCGCGGGCGGCCGCCATTTCGTCCGACGCGGCGTACAGATCACACGTTACGTATTGTCCGCACGAGACCGCTGCATCGAGTAACATTTCTCACGTTGTAAATCACTTATTAGTGCGAATATATTGTGTGTGTTAGCTTCCATTTATTAATTGGTGAGTATACTTAAATTAATATTACTTTGGGACTGGATGTTATAACAAATTTAATTATTATCGAAATTTTATTATGGTACGTTTAACCCCTTAGTTCGGACATTTAAAGATCCCCTACTACCGGACAAATTTATTTTGACGAAATAGAGTGCCTGGCTTTGCTTTATAACCTTACTATCGCTATTATTTATCTTTGCAGGTTATTTGACATAATGGAGAAGAAAAAAAAGGGCAAATGGGAGTCAGAAAATCTGAAATTAGCGGTCGACAAGGTGATGAATCAAAATATGACCATAAGGGAAGCGTCGGAGCGGTTTAGTGTACCTAAAAGCACTTTGTTTGATAAATTCTGTTTTATTTCAATGTTTATGATGAATAAGTAGTTTAGAATGTTTCACGTATTCATGACTGATTATTTAGTAATAAGAAGAATTTATAAGTTTAAGTTTTAGATGTTGTCCGATCATAGGGGTTTGAAATTAAACTTGTCCGGTACTGTGTGCCAAATTTCAATGATACCAAAAACTATGTTCAATTAATAGTTCCTTTTAGTGCTTAATTAGTAATTAATAATCGTTTATGTTGATTTAGTTTAATGCTTAACATGACTAAGTTGTTTTAAATAAGAAGCAACTTAATAAAAAATGATTATTTTATACTCTTTTTCTTTAAAAACCTTAAGTGTCCGGTATTCGGGGGACTCCCCCTAATGTTGGTGGTTTAAAATACAGTTAATGTAATACAGTAATGCAAATGAATTTTACATTAAAACAAAATAGGTAGGTATTTTTTTAGTAAAAACAGAATATTCATACAAATACCTATGTTCTCACAGAAATCTTAAATTATTATATTCAGTTTTTTTTAATATTATTACAGTAAAAAAATTTTATACTACTTATTGATTTACTTAAACTTTATTGTACCTACACTGGGTTGAGGAGGTCAGATAGGCAGTCGCTCCTTGTAAAATGCTGGTATTCAGTTGTATCCGGTTAGACAGGAAGCCAACCCCAAAGTAGTTGGGAGAAGGCTTGGCAGATGATGATGCATGATGATAACTTTATTGTACACCACAAAATAACATAACAAAAAATAAATCGACCACTACAAAACATGGGCAGCCTTATCGCTTTCTGCAATCTCTTCCAGGCAACCTTGGAATGGACAGTGATTTACCTGGACATAAAATAACTACTATATACCTACACATAATGATAAATAAGTTTTTCCTTTGCGTTATCAGAAGACTAGTTTTATCGAAGCCACTATAGTGTTCCGTATTTTATACTTAGTATTATTTATAGAGCAACTGGGTTTACTTATAGACGATGATTAAAGTTAAGTGACGTTCAAACGTCAAATATGTATGGTTAAACTGTCACTAATCACTAATTAACTTTAAGTAACGTTTATGAATAAAGGGGAAAGTGATTACTATGTTCTCTTTAAAGATTAAAAAAAAAAATAAAAAAAATTTGAAACTAAAGGTTTAGCAAATAATTTACGTAAAATGGACACAGTATGATGAAAAACAACACCAATAAGTTGAAAATAAAAACAAAAAGATTTGGGCTCGTCCGGGATTTGAACCCGGGACCTCTCGCACCCTAAGCGAAAATCATACCCCTAGACCAACGAGCCAACTGATGAATAAGTCGAAATAGCGGTTCAAATTAGACGTGAACATTGAACATGTTTAAAAAGAGAAAGGTACCTACGAGCTACGCCCACACGTGATTGGTTGGTTACCGCATCCATCGCCCAATATCGGAACAGCGACGTTATAAAAATCACGCGCTGCCGCGCTCGGTCGGTCGAAATAATGCGTATCACGCACTTTACCACGCATATAGCATCGTTTTCTAACATTCTTTTTTTGTTTTAAATTAATATTTCTGGATTAAGGAATCGTTAAATAGGTACTATCTATATCATTTACTGATTAATAGGGAAAACTCGCATTATATGCGTTTTCTTCTATGTAGGAAAATCTTGAAATGGAAAATATCCGTTACCCACACTCATAGCCTACACTACATTAAATAACACATAATTTTGCACTCTTTGATATGTGGATTTTTTATGGTAGGTATATTGGTGATGACGGTACGGTATGTGTGACGTTATCACCAATATACCTAAAACAACACGTGGTATGTGACATACCACGTGTTGTTTTAGTATCCTGTACCTGCCTAAAGCTTGACGGATTCGAAAATGAATTTGGAGTGTTTGGCTTGACTAGCCTGAATGCCTGATTAGACTTCTATTACTTAACTGGGTTATTTACTAATTGTTTTGTATCGGTAATTTAATTACTTATCAAAAAATTGTATCGAATAATTAAACTTGTCACCTAAGTATCCAGATTCCTATATTAGAGTACTTACCTACCTACGTATAGGTATACAAATTACTATATCACGCACTGGTCGTGATTTTAATTGGAAAAGGCTTTGAGCTTCGCCTAGGTCTGTCAAAGGAATTGCCGAGAATCGACCGAGCCCTCTATAGTACCAATTAATATTCATTCAATATTTGAAAAAGGAATAGAACCTTCATAGAACCTACCTTGTGGTTCGTTTCTTTACACTTTGACGTACCTACAAAAGCAGGTTATTTATAAAAGAGGTTTTAATGAGGTCGAAATTCAAAACGATAACTGGCCATCATGCTCTCTCATGTCAAGGAAATTTCGCCTTTATTTTAATGTAGCTATGGTCGATTTATCAGTGTGGTCTGAATGTTATGTTCTTATCAACCTTGTCAATGAGTTTTGTAAGCACAAGCATCAGATAGTATCGGGAAATATTTTCGTACGTGTTATATTTTTAGTGTTATCTAAATTATTAGATAAAGTTGATTGTATGGTTTATCTATGTATACTTACTTGATATTGAATCCACGGAAATGTTATGGCAGGGTTTTTTTATTGTTGTTTGGTACCAGAATAAGTGTTTTTGTTTGAGAAAGGTCATTTTGTGACATAGTTGGCAGATAGCCCATCTGATGTTAAGAGGTACCCTTTCTTATTAAATCTGACATACCTACCTCGCAGTCGCTGGTCACGTCCACATCGCGTCTACCTAGCACGTGTCTACGTCATTGGATTGTGCTCTGCGCCCGTCAGTCACAGAAAAATTTGGCAGCCAGTAATATGAGTGGGTAATTTCCCCGGATTCTTTCCATTTACATACATATATAGCACTGCTAGGCTTGAGTGCTCTAAGTTATTTATAGGACCTGTGTAATACAAGACGTCTATTACCATCAACTAGACACAGTCCCAGATACCGGGCTGCTAATAAGAATTTAAGGGACAGGACCTAAAAGCCAAAAAAAGCAAGTTTTAGATGCAATAAAAGTATATGATCGAATACAGTAAACAAAATAAGAAAAATATCTGATATTCTTCAGAATATATGTGTGGGAAATAGGTCGCAGGAGGAAAGAAAAGACGTGTGCACTGTTCAACGGTCCGATTTATATTAAACAGAAAACATTTGAATAACCGACATCAACGAATGATCGAAAGAGTGAATGATCTAATCGAGTGATTGCATCGAGTAAATATTTTAAACTGGTAACACTGGGATTTTTGTAATATTCCAACAGTCCTCCTCAAAAATACAAGTATACAGAACAATAAAATTAATATCAATCACTCAATAAAGAAAAATAAAAATAAAACTGTTTGTTTAAATAATTTGGAATAATGAATATACATGTTTTTTATAATTATAACAATCAAAATGATGATTTGTGTTAACGATTAATCTTATTTTAATAGTCACTTTATAATCAGATGAGATAAATCTTACAAATTAAAGTTTAATACAAATTTAAATTGTTTCTTAAATCTAGAAACCTTTTGGAAGGAATCGCCTTCGTAAACATATCAGCCAGTTGATTTCCTGTGGAAATAGATTCTAGCTTTATTATTTTACTTGCGATTTGTTCCCTAATGAAATGGTATTTTATATCTATGTGTTTGGATTTTTTATGATTTGTAGGATTATTTGCGATACAAATGCAACTATTGTTGTCTTCGTATATTATAATAGGCTCTTTTATTTGGACTGAAATGCTATTTAGTAATGATTTAATCCAGACTGCTTCTCTTACAGCCTCAAATAAAGCCATATACTCAGCTTCCGTTGAAGAGACGGCGACAGTATTTTGTTTTCGTGTGTTCCACGAAATCGTACAATTATCAAAAGCTTTGAATAAATAGCCTGTTGTACTTTTTCTGTCGTTTTCATCGCCTCCCCAATCAGAATCTGCATAGCCAGTTATTAATTGCTTATAATCACTTTTATGATAAGTCAATTTTATACCGACTGTACCTTTTATGTATCGCAAAAGATGTTTTAAGCATTTCCACAATTCTTCATTGTTTTTAGATTGGTATCTACTCAATATACTTATAGGAGCACAAATATCTGGCCTTGTACAAAGCATTGCATACATAAGACACCCAATTGCATTTCTACAGGGTGCTTCATAGTATGTGTCAGAATTTAAAGTCAAATAATTTAATTTACAAGGTAAAGGTGATTTAGAAGGGTTGCAATCACTCATAGAAAATTTATTTAAGACATTTTGTAGGTATGTAGATTGATCTAAAGTGATAGTATTATTTGATCTTTCGATTCTGATCCCAAGGAATAACTTTATTTCTTTTAAATCAGTCATTTCAAATTTTTGCATAAGACTGTTCTTATAAACTTGTAATGTGTCAATACTTTTAGTGGAAATTATTAAATCATCGACGTACAATACTATATACACATTTTTATCTAACACATAGAGACAAGGATCTACTTCCGAATTTTTAAAACCCATATCTGTAAGAACGAGATCCAAACGTTCGAACCAACATCTGGATGACTGCTTTAGGCCATACAATGTTTTGTTTAGTTTACACACCTGATTATCTTTAGCTAAAATGCCTTCTGGTACCTCCATATAAATATTTTCTTTTAGTATTCCATTAAGGAATGCCGTTTTAACATCCATATGGTGTACATGTAAATCAAATTGATTAGCTAAAGCTAAAATGAATCTAAATGTAGTTATTCGAGCTACAGGTGCAAATGTTTCATTATAATCCTGCAAGTACTCTTGAGTAAAACCTCGAGCAACCAAGCGAGCCTTATAATGTACGGGTTCACCTAATTCATTGTTTTTAATAGTAAATACCCATTTGCAACTTATTATGTTGACATCTTTAGGTTTTTCTACTAAAGTCCACGTTTGGTTGCTTCGAAGGGACTCAATTTCACTCTGTACAGCTTTTAGCCATTTGTCAGAATCATGTCTATCAAATATATTCTTAAATGACGATGGCAATGATTGCACAGTAATTAACGACAAAAATAAATCAGGATCATGCATCTGTTGATAATTTTTCCGGGGTAAATTGAGAATTCTTTCACTTCGCCTTAAATTATTAGGTTGACTTCCTAATGACGAATTTTCGTTCAAAGAATCTTGAGATTGACTTTCTATTAGTTTTGCCGAATCATTGTCAGGCTTACTAATTTTTGAGGGAATTTCAATGTGGTCACTACTGCTACGTGTTGGACGCGATTGTGTAAAATTTAACTCATCGAATATTACATCACGAGCTATGAATACTTCATTATTTTCTATATTAAATAATCTATAACCATTTGCGTCATAGCCAACTAATATTGATTTAATAGATTTTTGATCAAATTTAGTTTTTCTAGTTTTATTATGAACGTATGCAGTAGAGCCAAACATTTTTAAATGATTTATTTTCGGTTTTTTACCATGCCACATTTCGTATGGTGTTTTATTTATCAGAGCTTTAGTGGGTAAAATATTAGTCAAATAAGTAGCTGTTAGAACAGCTTCACCCCAAAATATTTTTTCTAATTTCGCACTTGTAACCAATGTTCGAGCCATTTCGGTTAACGTACGATTCATCCTCTCTGATACACCATTTTGCTGTGGAGTGTAAGGTACCGTTAAATGATACATTATCCCCTTTTCAACACAAAATTCTTTGAACTCGTTAGAAAGATATTCTCGGCCATTATCGCAGTATAGATTAACAACCTTAGAATTAAATAAGTTCTCACTCTTAGCCACAAAATCCTTAAAACATTTAAATACCTCTGACTTAGAATTCATTAAATATGTGACTGTATAATGAGTAAAATCATCAACGAAAATAGTAAAATAATTTTTATCATCAAATGTGGGTGGTGTTATAGGACCGCAAACATCAGAGTGAACAATAAAAAGTGGTCTGTTGTTATTGGATCTCTCTTTTGACTTAGCAAAGGGTAGTCGTGATTGTTTGCCAAGTATACAAGACTCACACAACTCATCATTAGGAATTACATCATTGATAATATGATTATCCTGAATTAGGTTTTTTAAAATATTAAATTTTTGTCTATTCAAATGACCGAGACGTTTGTGCCATAAATCATAAGGTATAGAAGTCTCAGATAAATTTAAATTACAATGAGATCGCAGTACTTTAAAATGCAACTTAAACAGGTTATTATTACTTACACCGGACACTAAGCATTTGTTGTTTTTGTAAATATGAACTTTATTATTATTAAAAATAACCGCCGTACCTGCTTCTTGAATACGGTTTACCGATAATAAATTATATGGCACATCTGGTGAATATAGAATGTTATCGATTGATCCTTGAAAACCTAGATTACTAGTAACGTTTATTTGTCCTTTACCAAAAGCAGGAATGTTAGTGCTGTTTTTAGCTACCCCAATTTTTAGCGGAGTGGGTAACACTAAGTATGAAGAGAAAAATTCCTTTGTATGCACAATGTGGTCAGTTGCGCCCGAATCTAAAATAAAAGAAATTGTATCATTAGTAGAATTAGACTGCAAATGAAATGACTTACATGTTGTAAACATAAAAGCGAAACTGTCCTCATCATTGCCGGAAATCTGCGTTGTATTTGCAGTTGGAGCCTGGTGACTTCTGCCGCTATCTTGTTGAATTTTCTTGAAGAAATGGCAATCCTTCTTGACATGATTTCTTCGGCCGCAATGATCACAATATAACTTCGAAATCTTATGCATTGAGTTTCCAGGACGTGGCTTCTTCTTATTATCGTAGAACTTTTTCTTGTCAAATCCAGATCTTGATGTAAACTTCTTTGTAGATGCATGTAATACTTTCAGTTCGGTTGTAGTATCAGCTTTTAATTTCACTTCGTGATCTAAAAGACGTGTCTTAACAAACGCTAGATTTAACTGTTCTTCTCCTAATGTTTCTAATGCCGTTATAACGCCGTCGTAGGAAGTAGGTAAGGTTAACAATAAATGTGATACTTTGTCCATCTCATCTAATTTTGCACCAGCTGAAATTAGTTCCGTAATTATATTGTCGAAATTATTGAAGTGCTGGAATAACGTCACATCCGGTTGCAATTTTAAACTTAGTAATTCTTTTCGCAGTGCCAATTGTGTAGCTAAACTCCTCCTTTCGTAAATTTTATCCAAATCATCCATCACGGATTTTGCCGTAGCATTTGCAAAATTCAAAAATGCATCGCCTAAATATTCCACTATCGTACCTTTTGCCAGCGTATTTTTCTTTTTCCATTCTTCATCTGGGTTTGATGGCGGTAGTTCATCAATCACACTCAAAACTTGCAATTCTCCTAAAAGTGATCTAACGCGAAATTTCCACGTGCTGTAACGTTCACCGTTAAATTGTTGAATGTTTCTTTTACTTCGCGACTCCATTTTAAAATTATTTTTATCGAACTAGCAGCTGATTATTTTTGAACACTAATATAATCTTAACACTGTATAACTACGTAGCCTGGGCCCATAACCTGTGGGAAATAGGTCGCAGGAGGAAAGAAAAGACGTGTGCACTGTTCAACGGTCCGATTTATATTAAACAGAAAACATTTGAATAACCGACATCAACGAATGATCGAAAGAGTGAATGATCTAATCGAGTGATTGAATCGAGTAAATATTTTAAACTGGTAACACTGGGATTTTTGTAATATTCCAACAATATGCTAGGTAGATAGTGCGTTGAAAATATAATACAACTAATTTGATACGATAGAAAAAAATCATGAAGATACCTCTAAAAACATTCTTTTTACAATAAAAACCATACTAATATACATACTTACTACTTATTCGTAGATACATACAGTCATTCTGATTTTTTGTCAGATTATTCTACAAGCAACATACTAAAGCGCTAGTGTTTTAATTTTTTAGTCTAAACAATTTTTTTATAAATAAATAAAATTGCTTCATATTTTGCATTAAATTACCAGCGTTATGTCATCGCGCTTCCCATTCTTTTCTATGCAGTCCGACAGTGACCGCGCTTTAGGTCAAATAACCAAGTAGTTAATATACCTACCTAACACTTTTCTATCGCAGACTGACAGATTTGCGAGACGAAAAGCTTACACCTTTAAAAGTGTTGCGTTATTGTTAATTCAAATTTACTTAGGTACAGTCACGTCTATAAGTATGTATACACTTGGCTTTATTCAAAGGCGATTTTCTCCTTTATTTTTGAATGAAATTTTATGTTATTACGAAAATAGTATTTTCGAACCCATAGGTTTATGTTAAGTGTCGTATTTCAACGTTGCATTCGTTATTTCACGAAAAAATCGCAATTGAAAATTGCCAAGTGTTGACATATTGGTGCTCGTAACTGTACTTAAGTCGTTTTGCAGGTCGATGTAAGGTTGTATGTTGATTAAAATAATATGATTCCCGATCGTAAAAAATATGGCTTTACAGAATTATAATCATTAGAATCAGCAATACAACTCATTGGCCTCAAATGTCATGAATTCATGAAATAGTCATTCGATAGGGTAATATGAACTTAGTGAAATGTAATTATGATTTTTATGATAATAATTCTATAAATAAATATTTTTTACAGCCGCGAATCATACATATTTAGATCAACAACAATTCCCGTATCTAATTAAAAACGTTTAAAATCCAGTCGCAATCTCATCTCAGAGAAAAAAAAAAAATGTTAAAAGTGTAGGGAAATTAAGAGGTATTTTTGACAGATTGAGACTGAGATCAGACTGTGAACGTTCTTAAAATGACGAGAATTGCCCCTCTGATACTGGCCCGCAATTTGCAAAAAACGTAAGAAAATTTGAATTTGCGGGCTACCCTGACGCTTCACATTATTTTTTAGAGTACCTACCTATTTAATATGTCGCATATAAAGGAAGCTGCTAGCCGATACCGGCTCTAGCCCAGTCATGGCTGCGTAGAACTTCTAAAGTACTCTGTGGCCGTTGTTACCAACTAAATTCCCTCGAATCACTGCTGAAATTGGCGTACTCACAGCCACGACGCCAGTGTGGTCTGAGCCTGAGTGACGTGTGACGTCAGCATAATGGAGACTATTTGTCATCGAGTAAGTTCAGGCGAAATTATTATAATCCATACTTAATATTATAAATTCGAAAGTAACTCTGTCTGTCTGTCTGAATGTTACCTTTTCACGCCTAAACCACTGAACCGATTTAGATGAAATTTGGTATAGAGATAGTTTGAGTCCCGGGAAAGGACATAGGATACTTTTTATCCTGATATTCCCACGGAATCGAAACTTATGCGGGTGAAACCGCGGGGCGCAGCTAGTATTTTAGAAGGCTGAAGTTGTGGGTATGACTAAGCCAATGATATCTATACTATAAAATTATATAAATAGGTAATTTTTATGTAGGGGGTAATATCCGGAACTACCAGTCGGATTTGAAAAATAGATTTTGCATTTGTTAGTCCAATTCTTGAGGAAGGCTATAGGCTATATAACATCACGCTAGGACCCTAAGGAGCCGAGTAAAAAGGAAAAAAGTCAGAAAGAACGCTAAGCGTATATAGGAAGTACTATTGTGGGCAGGCGATGCGATGCGACGGGGTAGGTCGGGGGGGACGAAGACGAAGTCGAGGGCAGAAGTTAGTTTTAAGTAAAAAGAGGTAACAAGTTCCAGCCCAACATTCGATCTTTAAAAACGGCGCAATATCACAATATTACATGACACGTGGAAGTAGGACGGCATTTCGTAATTGTCGGGATCGAGAAAGAGACAAGACGATATTATGTAACTTGGCTAATTAGCCAAGTTTTGACGTGCCACTTGCGGAGCGCGTATATCCTATCTATGTCTTTTACAAGCTTTTATTTAACTTGCCTTGTTAGTCAGTGTGAATTGGTAAAATCGTGCAAGCTGAATTAAAACCACTTCCTCTGATCGTATCCTACGGAGTTGAATTTTTCATGTCGATTCTGTTTCGAAAACAACGCATTTGTTACATTTAATAACAATGACTATAGCACAACAATTCAAAACTTGACGCTTCCTTTCCTATATCTTTTGAGAATTTCATTCTGCCCATATACTGAACAGACTTCCAAATAACTGGGATATTGAACGGACAGAAAATATTTATTATAATGTAGGTGCCAATACCGTATCTTTATTATTACCATGAATCGTACGTCTCATAATCAGCCTATAACGTTCCCACTGCTGGGACACAGGCCTCCTCTCTTTGAGAGGGGGTGGGCAGTAATCCACCACGGAGGCCCAGCACGTTCAAAATACATAGCTTAAGTACACGTATCAGCTGACACTAAAATAACTGATAGTTTCTTATCTAGCTAAGCCATTCTACCTAATCACTAAAACTGAACATTCTATTAACGCAGCACAGAGTTTTAACCCTTACATGATATTTAGCGCCCGATATGTAGGTGATGTATTTTTTTAATAGGGACCCTTCCTCGCTTGATCTTATTACACCATCCCGATTTAGGGAAAGGGTCCCTAAATATCGCGTAGTAGTAATAAGGCTTTTGCACTGAGGGTCAACTTTGCAGCTGTCGTGTTACAGTCAGTAGAATTAGTTCTAGAGACAATACAATGCTACCTCGACGGCTTACATTGGTTACGTGAAACTTGACAATTAAACAATTAACTCAGCCTATCGCAGTCCACTGCTGGACATAAGTCTCTCCCAGGCTGCGCCAAAACACCCTGTCCTCCGCCTTCCGCATCCATTCTGTCCCAGCCATCTTCTTTTATTCTAACTGGCGTGCCACGCTACGCTTGCCGATACGCGATCTCCACTCCAGGACTCGTCTGCTCCACCGGCCATCGGTCCTTCGACAAACATGGTCAGCTCACGGTCACTTCAGGTTGCTTACTTTGCAAGCTAAGTCGGTAACTCCGGTTCTTGATTCAGTTCGGTTACAATTAAAGACTGTGATTTAGTCACAATTGAAATAATAGAACTCATATTTTTCTAGAGCAATCTTATCATAAATAATATTTTTTATTATTAGTTTAAAATCAGAGAGAGCAGTAGTGGCCCAGTGGGAACGGCTCCGACTTACGAGTTGTAGGTCGTGGGTTCGAACCCACGCAGGCGCTTTACTTTGTTTAATTCATTTCATCACCACTGCTCTCAAAGTGGTGAAGGAAAACATCCCAGAAACAAAAATTCGGAGGCGTGTGATATCTGCCAACCCGCATTGGGCCCGCGTGGTGGATTTCGGCCCATTCCCTCTCACAGAGAGTAGGTCTGTGTCCCAGCAGTGGGAACATTATAGGCTGATTATATTTATACTAGTATTTAAAAATAAACCATGAAAGATGAAATTAATTATGTCAATACTATTTTCAGAAAGCAATTAATAAATCGGTAGACGACCGACTCCTGAATTAATACGCAACAGGTAACGTTGATTACATTATCAATCCAGTTTAGAAGCTCGGTAATTAAAAATAATTCAAATTGTGTCGCAATTTACGCCTGAGTTTTGATTTATGTTACTGAACCATTCAAGAGTTAATAACTAGTTTGCAATCTATAGGTACTAATATTATAGAGATTAGAGCTGTGGTAACGGCCCCGAGTTATGAGTTGTAGGCAGGCAGGCGCTTCACTTTGTGTAATTTATTTAATCACCATTGCTCTCAAAATCGGTGAAGGAAAACATCGTGAGGAAACCGGCATGTCTTAGAACCAAATATTCGAAGACATGTGACATCTACCAACCCGCACTGGGCCCGCGTGGTGGATTACGGCCTACTTCCTCTCACAGAGAGGAGGCTTGTGTCCCAGCAGTGGGAACGTTATAGGCTGATTATGCTACTACCTAATACTTATTATAAAGAGGTAACATTTGTCAGTTTGCATTTTGGGGTAATCTTACATCGCTGCGTAACCTGTCACAATGGATTCAGTACATTGGTTACAGTTTGCGCCTCGATGTCCCGCCACCCTGTATTTTATGTCAAAAGAAATTACACGCGGACGAAGACTTGGGAAGAAGCTAGTGCATGATAAAACTGAAGAGATGTTTAGGGTCTTTGTTCTTGATTACATGAATAGAATTAATATAGTTTCAGTATTCCGACTTCGATAAGTTTTCCTGAATTTTCAAAAAAGTAACAAATATTCCACTTTAATATCATTAAAATGTGCATTCTCAACGATTACAGTAGAACTTAAAAGAAAATTTCGAACTACGTTGTAAAATGTAGTAAAAGTGCAAATGTAATGTGAACCCGCGCATCGGGCCGCGCACAAGCGAAGCGGGTTGACTCCGCTCCGAACGCTAGTAGCCTCGGAGAAAGCGCGGGTGCTGTCCTCACGCTACCGTTTGCCGCCATTGCCGAGCTTTCCCGCGAAAAACTTATCATAGACTATACACGCATTATAAAATATAAGCGCAGTAATTATTTTAAAAAAAGAATACAGAAAAATTCGTACTGGTTCATAGATTTTTTTAAGTACGTACTAAAACAGTTCGCAAGTATGGGTTGAGTTTGATTTGTGGAAAATAGAAAGTAATTTAGTAAAATTGACGTAAAAATTAAGTGAAAACAATAAAAAAGATGATTAATGGTTTAGCTGTTTTTGTGTCACGGACTAGTGAAAGTTATGGAAGAAAGGAAAATAGCAACAAAAAGCCGTAACAGGTAAGTTCGACGTAGTTTTTACTTTCCCTAATTAATTAAACTAATGAAAAGTTACTAAAATGTACTTAAGTATGCATACCGTAGAATTTTTTACTGTCATAATAATATCTATTTTATTTTAATTAAGTAACATGGAATTACCTACATGCCATTCTAATTCTACGTTATTCCCTGTAAGCATATAATTGTGTTAAATTAAGTATGATGCACTGAAAAAGGTTTTCCAATGGCGTTTGTGTGACCTTGTATTAAAATGTCCATAAAGAATAGAAGAATTACATTTTTAATGACATGAACGTTCATAGAATTAAATAATTGAAACGTATTGCATAAAATACATTTCAGAAGCAATTTCCATGTCAAATGGAATTTAGGAGACGACATAAATTGAAAATTATTTTCGTAATAAAATGGAGATAATTAATTAAATTAAAATTAATTTCTGAAGCAATTAATCAATTAAGAAACTCGACAGATGAAGCCGTAAAGAACGGAAGAAAAAGTTCAGTGTAAAACCCGATGACGAAGCAATTTTGGACCTGAGTGAATTTACAGTTTGTAATTAGACGACCAATGGTTGCTGAAATGAAAACTAGAACAACGAAAACACGACTGAGTTATGGCGTTCTAATGGTTAAAGTTGGGGAGTTTGGGAGGGAGTTAAACGGGCAATTGTATTGCAGTTAGGTAACTATAATTTAGACGACGTCCATCCCGCCATCCCGCCATCCCGTCAGCGTCTCAAATTATTTCGAAGTGCGATTGCTTGACAAATTGCTTTAGTTGGTCACCTGGGAATTGCGCGGGGCTTTTGATCTGTATTGTAATTAATGAATTGTATACGACGAGACGAGGTAAAATGAGCACCACTAGCCAGTTACCAGTATTAAGGACACTCGTACAATTACTTTTTATATCTCGTCGTGGTACCCAGATCTCTGCTACTGCATTTAAAAAAGGTTCGAACTGTACACTTTAAATATTGGCAAATATTTTCGATTGAATTGAATTATTCGTGATCGGTTTTCAAAGAAGTTTGCACTATTTTTTAAGTTAAATTCTATTCGTTTCATTTGATGTCGAATTTGCACGATGTTGGGTTATTGAAAAAATAACTTCCCATTTAATTAGTGCAGCCTCTGTTTGAGACTTTTGTAACTCCATTTTATTGAATTAGTAAGCAATTACTGTACAACTTTCATTACAACGAAATTTCTGAATCACCGAAAATAAAAACCAATTTTACTTCTAGTTTGGGCCATATCATTTACATTAAATTCTCTGGTAACGTTCGAAATGGCTATAGAGTGACTCACAAAAATAAAAGACGAACAAATGCGTTTTATGGCTCAAACTCCGGCTATCAATGATCATCGTTATGACTGGGGGTATGAAGTGAGTTTATAAACCTCTAAAAATACCTACAAACTGCAAGTATAATGTCTCTAGTTCCCACAGAAGCTTCTCATGTTTCTGTTGTGCTATTCTGTAAAAACCTCACCATGAAAACTTAGGTGATGTGACCTGTCAATAGTGTCAATCCTTAGCATGAGATGAAAAGACAGCTTACTTCACCTACATTTTCAAGGTGAGATTTTCACAGAATAGATCAGTTGTAACTGGATTTTTAAATGAAAACATGAAAAAGGTCCAATAGAGTCGGTAAAGCATCAGTAAACTCGGTGTTGCAGGTGGCGTGAATGGAACCATTCCCTCGTACCTTTGGGGCGTGTAACAATTTTACCTTTTTTACAAGCCTCAGTTAATTTTTCCTCTCATTTTCTTTCATCGAGGATATTTTCCTCAATTATGCATTTTCTTCCTTGATCGTGAATTCGTGATCCAGCCATAAATCGGCGCTGATAAAAAATGAAAATTCACTTGAAGCATAATTGATGGTTAGGAGATATTTTCCTCGAAGGCCAAGAACTTTGGACGAGAAAATTTTAATAATAGAGGCTTTTTTCCTGGCTGAGGGAATATTATTTGGAGTCAGTCACGTATCGATGAGTCTGACCTTAAATCGAATTCGACGATGCATTGAATAGAAAAGTGTTCGGTTTTAGAAAAGGTACCGTCTGATATTGATCTTATTCATTGGTTAGTAAGCGGGATTTACAGAGTAACATTGAATATATCCTTGACATGTCGATATAAAAATTATCCTTGACATAAAATGCGTACTAAACAAATCTGTACATAGAACTAATTTCTGCTAATCTTATCTATATCCACAATAGTTACTGGAGAAGGTCGTGGTTGTAACGTCACTGGAAGATTTACTGTTCTTGATGTAGGCATGCGTACCGCTCAACTGGCTCTAAGCCAAATTATTTTTTGCCAAATCTGCGAGAATCGTACTAAGGAATAAATTCGACGAAGGTCGACGGTGCCCTTGTATAAAATTATAATTCTGTAATTTTACGCTGGTACTGCTTGTAAGGAGCCGGAAGAGGCTATTCTGTGGAGTTGTAAAATTTTACGTAGAGAGCAATGTTCATTTGTGAGAGGGACTTTATCCAGCTGTCCCATGAGTCAATTGTTTTTTTTTTCATTAAAAATATCTTGCAATCCACAATTTATCTGACAAGCTTCTGGTAATGGAAATTTTCTCTTCGGCCGTTCATTAATCGGTCAGAGGCCTACATTCGGCAATGGTTAACTTTTTGTCGACTACTCCTTAAAATACTCCTTTACTGAAAGAAAGATTGATGGTGCAGTCATTAGGAGCTCTATAATTAAAGACATTATGGTTTTATAGAATGCTAATGGTTTTATGAAACGACTGTCGCCTGACCTCCATAACTCGTTTAGTTCATTTCCAAGTTGTTAGGAGATTAAGCGAAATTGTTAAATTGTGGTTTCTTTTTGTCCTACGATATCATTTTATTTTTTAAAGAAACTGGGATTAAAAGATTCGGGATATACGTTCTTAATGGCTATGCTGGTCCTGTTAATTAATTATTTATTACGAATTTTTTTATGACACTAGTGGTTTTTTTTTTCTAAAATTATATTTTTTTCTTCACAGATGGATAGATAGATAGAATACTCTTTATTATGTATACCATAAAAATTACAGATATATATAAATGTAGAAATTTTACATAGGGTATGGACAATGGACGGTCTTATCGCTAAAAGCGATCTTTTATAGACAAGTTTTGGATGGGTTAAAGGAAGAAGTAGAGACAATACTACAGGTCTAACATCTATTCTATGTATACTAACTGACTTTTTTACCGTTTGGACAAAAACAGGGTTTAAAAGGTGAATGGAGTGAGGCCTACGGTCAGAAACTTCTTTTTTTTCAAAAACCTAAAATGAAATTACCTATTTGAAGTAAACTTTTCATACTAAAACAAACAAATAAATCGACAAATAATATAAAACATCAACTAATAGGCACTTACTATTATATAAGGTCCCATTCAAATAGACGGACAAACTTTTAGAAATCATTCAGACCACCAAAAAAGAACGATGGTAAAAAACATATACAGGGTGTTACGGAAAGGGTATATCAATACAAACGGGTTGAAGAGTGTATCTGGTCTAGAATCTCTGTACAAAATTTTAGCTCAAAAGCATTAACTTTGAAAATGCTTAATTTTTTTTTATTTTTTGGTGGTATGAATGGAAAAACGCATTAGATACTTACAAGAAAAATAATCAGCTAACGAAAATACTAATGTGCCTGCAATTTATTATTTTAGGTCAAAATAAAATCACTTTAATCAGTGTTTATTTTTGCTTGGATATCTTTGGTTAGACGTACTGAACGCTGTGTTAAAATTTGTCCATCTATTTTAATGGAACCCTGTATATTATGTATTAAAAAAACCGGCCAAGAGCGTGTCGGGCCACGCTCAGTGTAGGGTTCCGTAGTTTCCCGTCCGTCACAATAAATTCGATAATACCCGACCCAATGTAATAAGTACCTACAGCGCCATTTCTCGGGGAATTGGGTTACTAATTAGTACATAGATGTGCCAGAAGTTTTCGGTGGTAATTTTGGATTGCGAGAACCGATTTTAATCATTCTTTTTTTGTTTGAAAAAAGATACGTTCAGGATAATAAAATATGTAAATGAAGTTAAAAAAAAAATGCTTGCATATACGATTATACTACAAACTTAGTCCAGAAATGATTTTGTACAACTTTTGTCTTTTTTGTACAAAAACTGTTGTTTCTATCAAGTTCAAAATAATTTTCCTAGAAAGTCCTTATAAAGTTCTACTTTTCAGATTTTTTTCATATTTTCTAAACTTATGGTTCAAAAGTTAGAGGGGGGGGGACACATTGTTTTTTACTTTTGGAGCGATTATTTCCGAAATTATTGACATTATCAAAAATGATTTTAGTAAACCCATATTCATTTTTAAATACCTTTCCAACAATATATCACACGTTAGGGTTGAAATTAAAAAAAAAATCACTTCCCACTTTACATATAGGGGGGCTACCCTAATAAAACATTTTTTTCAAATTTTTATTTTACCACTTTGTCGGCGTGATTGATATACATATTGGTACTAAATTTCAGCTTTCTAGTGCTAACGGTCACAGAGATTAAGCGAGGACGGACAGACGGACGGACGGACAGACAGACATGGCGAAACTATAAGGGTTCCTAGTTGACTACGGAACCCTAAAAATGAGGTTTCTTTGCCATACGCTTCTACTCCGTTACCTTTTTTACCCTGATTTATCTAGAGACGGTAAAAAAGTCAGTCCGTATTATACAATAATAAACAGACCTATGTGACTTGCAAATTTTGCTATTGTACCACTTCTTACATATTTATGAATTACATTAGGAACGTTATTTTTCCCAAGTGTTACAATAGAATTTAAATACATTAACCAGTGCAGTTTAGAAAACAATGCTCTTGTTTCTAGAAACCAAGAAATAAGTATTCAGCTAAGTTGGTAACAGAAGTGGCCACATGTGATGAAGGACGCAAGGATTATGTATGTTATGTAGGTATATTGATTGCTTAATAGGAAGCGTTTATTTTTATTCAGAATTAAAATGGAAGGTACTTTACAAATTATACCTAATTTATTAATAAAATCTAACTTCATCAAAACTAATTAGCAAACTCGAAAAATTCATACGCTGGTAAGGTTTTTCTGTTAAAAAAATAATTAAATATTCACAGGGAAAAAGTTTTGCCTAAAATACAAAAATCTCAATTCGAATGTACTTACAAAAATTAGATAAATTATCTACGTATTCGTACCTTCAAATGTTTCTCCAATAGCGAATAAACTTTGCTTTTTCTTGACGGATGAAATTCAATGTCCTAAATAAATTCGAAAAGTCTGAAGTACCTTCGCACATTTTTTTGTTGTTACAATTGACTTTTTTACGGTACCTTATGTCAATACTTTTTCGTTCGTTTTGTAATAGCTTAAGTAGGTACTAGCTTCTGCCCGTGATTTTGTCCGCGTAAAATTTCTTTTTTTAACATAAAACATAATTATTATCTTATGAAATTATGACACTCGGCGATACTGTAGCTTACCAATTAGTGAAAGAATTCTCGGAATCGGATTAATACTTAGTTCCGAAGTCCCCAACGTACAAACTCACTTTTACCACCAAATAACATTAGTACCTATAGATTATTAATTGTGAGAAAGTTTAGTAAATAATATTCTACTAAGCGACCTAATTCATAAATATTTAACGATAATTACCCTAAGTTTGTAATCAATATCAAGTCGGTCTACAAAATTAGTCCCCGACACAACCCCTTTGAGAAATGGACGTTTAATCACTAAGTTAATATTATTTTTTTATATTGATAGTAATTTTAATTCATAATGACAAATCTTAAATACGATATACCAGCTCAGCTAATACTAAAATATATACATATTTATTATGTACTTACAACTATGAAAAAAGGGAAGAGCTAAATAAGCTACTTAAATAATAAAAATAAAATAAAAAATCGTCCGCATCGCTGTCAACGTGAACAGTGCCCAAAAGGCTGGCAGCATTGCCACGTTGGATATCAATGCTGTTTAAATTGTCGGATAAACTTGTGATTTATTGTAATTGTAAACATGTTAGTCTTTCATATTACAAGATAAAATGTTATGCAGGTTTTGAATTAATTGGTTATCTTTCATCATCATCATCAGCCTATAGGAGTCGACTGCTGAACTGCGGCTATTATTCATATTAAATAAATAATAAATAAATATTCACGGCAATTTTCATCGCTTGAAAAATTGCTATACTTAACGATTTCAAAAGAACTTTTCACTTACCCACTTCCTTTTTTCCGTCCTAAAACCGTCTCAAACACACAATAAGTACCTACTTTAATATTTTCTGTACTTATCATAAAATATTTCTATCTCAAAATGCCATTCTTCTTATTTTACCTTCTTCCTTGTTTGTCTAACACAAGTATACTCAACCGCTTGACGAAATGGTGGCGGATAAATAGTTGGTCCTCGAGCAAATATTGTAAAGATCTGAGGATCTAAAGGTTCTCCGGGGACTTGGAGTGTGTACCTACATTTGCGCGGGTACAAATACAGGATCCCGCACAAATACTCTATATACACACTTGTACATATTTGTTGGTAGGTACATAGGTTTGTTCGTCCATGTAATTTAGACTCCGTTTTTATTCAATGATATCTTTTGGTACAGTGACAGTGAAAAAGGATGGTGGGCAAATTCGGTAATATAATTAATCAGTATATAATCACATTATAGGCTGATTCTACTGTTAAGACACAGACCTCCTCTATTCGAGAGGGAGTAGGCTGTAATCTACCACGCGGGCCCAGTGCGGGTTGGTAGATATCACATGTCTTTGATTTTTTTGGTTCTAGGTCATGCCGGTTTCCTTACGATATTTTCCTTCACCGTTATGAGAGCAGTGGTGATGAAATTATTGACACAAAGTAAAGCGCCTGACTGGATTCTAACCTACGTCCACCACTCGTCTATAATGAAGAGAGGATTTTAAAGTAAAGTATTAACAGAACACATAAATTGCTAAACCCAACATCATATTCACTTGTTTATTCTTAGCCCTGCCAAACCATACAGGCTGATGCTAAAACGCAGATAATAGAAGGATAATAATTCAATATAGTTGATAAAGCAATCGTGGTTGTTTGGCGCCGACCCAGCACTACGGGCATGACCAGCTCGCTTGCAACAATATTGATTCAGTTATAAGCACTAACGAACTTGTTAATCAAGATATAAGGAAGAGTGAAAGAACACTATCTTTCCACCCTATCATAGTTGTGTATGTATTTTTAATCATTTTATTTACATTCTAGTGATATTTATTGTAGAAGTATGTATGTTTATTTGTATGTATGTAAGTATATTCTCGTATTATTTGTTTAGTGAATTGTTTTTAAATTTTATGTATTTTTTTTTGTCTCCTTTACTCTTTAATACGCTGTCTACATCTCTCTATTTCTTGTCCTATCGCAGGTATGCTGGAAGAGATTTCTTATAAAATAAGCATCACCTTTGTATTTTTTCTGTCTATTTTTCTGTTCTGTTTTTTTCATGTCTGTTTATATATGTGTGTACATAAATGGTAAAATAAAATAAATATAGGATTAATGAAGATAAGCTATGTATATTTGAGGTGATGAGTGGAGAATGAATGAGCAAGATTACGGTTCCTGAAAACATACACTGCTGGGGAGTTTGTTGAGCCTTTTCTTCTTTCCAGCTAAAGCACTGGGAAGTGGTGAAGCGCGGCCATTTTGGGAGACTGCCTTATAAAATTATGACGTTCAAAAACTGCTTGCTCTCAGCCTAGTTTGAATAAATGATGATCTACGATCCAAAAAAATCCTTGCAAACTTGTTGGTGGGATATAGTTAATAGATTAGACTAGATTGATTAGATTAGATAGATTAGTTTAGTTTTGGTAAGTAAATTTTAATAAATAAACAATATATTTCAGTTTTGTATCAAAAAAAAGCTCCTACTATAATCTTCTATTTTGTACGAAAATACAATACCTGGCCACTAAAAATTTATGAAACAGGTGCTTCGTTGAATATGAGCTACGTCACTATTTCAGAATTAAGTTGCTCATGTATCATTATTACTGGTACCCCTTAAAATATGCTACACGATTTAATGTAAGGCGTATTTGTAAGGGCTGTTTTGTATGTAAGGGGTGTCTATTTGTCGCAAGCGCTACAGACTGCTGAAGTACTGAGCTTGAGGGCATAATGTTATTGGGTTATTCCATTAGGGATTCCAGTAGCAGCCCGGAGTGCCCGGAGTCTGGATTTGTGCCCGATTGATGACAATAGGCTCACTCCTTATTACTTGGGACTTAAACATAACTGGCAAAATGTGGATGTACTTGCCTACCCTTCGGGGAAATCTAAGTGTGATGTTCTGCTCTACTCTGCATTCGCAATTTATTTGCCAAAAATGTAAACAAATATGAGTTTATGGATAAATAACTTTAATTCCTACACAATAAAGTTCAGTATACGCTACAACTTCAAACATTTTTATAACTGTTCCAATAGTGTTAGTCACTCTGAAATCAACTTAATTACTATTATAATAAAGTGGATATTTGTTTAATTTGAATGAACATTATTTTTAACCGACTTCTAAAAAGGAGGAGGTTCTCAATTCGGATGTTTGTTTTTTTTTTTTTTTATGTTTGTTCGCGCATAACTCCGTCGCTTGCCAACCGATTTGAAAAATTCTTTTTTTGTTGGAAAGGATATACTTCCCAAATGGTCCCATGAAAATTTTATTGAAATCGGAAAAGCGGTTTTTGAAAAATCATCAAAAATCTAAAAATTTATCTACATTGTCTACATTAACGGTTTTTTTGTTTACATTTTCGTGGGATAGGTACAACTAAAAAGTGGAAAATAAAAACTTTTTTACAAAAAAAGAAACAACCGACTTCAAAAAAAAACCCTACAAAGTGATAAATAACTTTAATTTCGGAAGTCGGTGTCAAAAAACAAAAATGCGGAACCAACGACACCGACTTCCGAAATTAAAGTTATTTATCACTTTGTAGTGTTTTTTTTTTGAAGTCGGTTGTTTTTTTTTGTAAAAAGTTTTTTGTAACAATAGTTTGAATAGACGATATACCCATTTTTATTTGTGTGGTAAGTACCTAGTCAACTTTACAATGACACGGATGACAAGAGACTTAAAAAAACGTGCTGTCTATTTTTAGTCAATTTTGCGAATAACATGGATGACATGAGCCTATTAAAAAGGTACCTTCTATCTTTTAGCTTCGAGATTAACGTGGATAAAGTAGCGCGTGTTAATCAGAATAATTAATTACTCTTTAGGGACAGTTATATTTGGCTTTACATAATTTGGTAGCACGACACAAATGAAAGCTCAGTTTGTACATAGTTACGTTATTATACTGTTTGCAGACATGATACATAACGCCTGCATTCATTTCTAAAGTACCTATAGTCTGTATCCTATCTGTATGCTACCGACATTTCAACAACTGTATTAGTCACCTACAAAAAATTCCAGAGCAATGGACGCCATTCATTCTTTAGACAAGATTTTACACTGTAAGCAAAAAAGATAGCAAAACATTCAAAATGAAAATAAAACCTTAAAAAATATGAAAACTTGAATTATGTTTAAAAAATTCAACACCCCGTCTGCATTTTTATCTCGTTACTTTTCGGTGAGGAGTTGAGGACGCAATTGACAGTAAAAGTTGTCTGTAAAAAATATGAAAAAAAGACCAACTGTAAGTCTTTTGAAAAGACACCCTGTAGGTTTCCTAAGTATGTTTTATTTCGGGTGGCCTGGAGTTCTCTCACGCAGGTTTGTATTACGGACTTGAAAACTGGCCAAAGTGTGTAGAGCATTCTTGGCGGGGAAAGGGGTCTAAGGGTCTAACCACTTACCACGCGGACGAAATTAGAAGCAAAACGTAGTAAAACATCAAAATAGGCAGGTACGAGTACATTAAAAGAAAAGTTTTCAGTTTATCCGGTTTTAGATGTTACATAATATGTGAACGATTAAAATATCATGTATAGTCCGGCGTTTCTAAATTTGCCTAAGATGTAAACAACAATGGCCGCTCGAAATTGAATAAAATAGTTATATAAGCATGTTACTTGTTTACATCTTTGACAAATTTAGAAACGCCGGACCTTATATCCTTTTATCGGATTAAGAGCGAACATTGATGAATTTTACAGTAAACCTATTTTTCAAAAAGTTAACTTATTTTAAGCATTGTCACGCACTATCCATATTTCTATTTTGTGATCGCAGTTTGCATGAGACCTTTCCTTCGACAGCTTACATAGAATGTCACACAATAATAAAACTTGCAACGTAGCAATCTGTGAGATTAAACAGGAAACAAGGGAGTTAACGTACGTCGGTCTAAATGTAAAAGCTAATACCGGGAGCGTGCCATATGAAAATTAAAAAAAAAAACAACTGACACAACCTTTCACACGGTGAGAATTGTCATTGCAGTATGTTTGTTTGTTTGTGTTTGTTATTTGTTTGTTTGTTTGAATTGCCATCATTATTTTTCACTTATTACCTCATAGATACAAAAATAAAGCGATGTATTAAGTACTTACGTTTAACAAAAACGAGAAAAAAATCGTCTAGTTCGGCTACAGATATTTAATTCATTTGTAGCAAGAAAATATAGCCTGAAACACATGTGTATCATTGTCTTTTTAACCTCTCAAGCTCCGCTAATGAGACAATTGGTTTTCTATTGTATCGTACTTCATAGAGTACGCGCGGAGCTTGACCGGAAAGATAAAAAAAAAATGTAAATAATTATTAAAATAAACTTAAAATCTTTGGACACGTTGTCATTATGAATGACGCAGGAAGTTATATCGATGGAGGCAGTTGTTTATAATCTACGTAAAGAAAAATATAAAATGTCTATGTATCTAGGTACCTATAACTTCTTGAATACAAAATTCTTCAACATTCGTCGTATAGCGTATGGAAACGTTTCAAGTCCCAAGGCATTTGACGGATAAATTGTCAAGTAGGTCTATACCTATTTTGTAGAAAACTGTATCAGTCATTTTTAGCGTTGTTCTAACACTTCTAATATAAAGTACCAACATAATAACGTCCACATTCACCTCAACAATAAACTATGTCATAAATAAGTAAGTATTAGGTATATTAGAAAGAATAGTATTTTTGACTTAGACCAAAATAAATCTCTTTGACGTGTTTACGACTCGCATTACCTTTTTACTGGCCTATTATGATAGTTATTGTATTGTCGGATAGGTCACCTTTAAGAGAAAGTAATATAAAGATACTGAGTTTATGAAGTCTTATTCTACCTCGTTAATGGACATTCGTCTAACTGAAACATGTGTGGTTATTTTGAACACAATAGAAAAGTATTTATAGAAATATGTCTGTCAGTTTCAGGCCAAATCTTCGGTAAATAAGTATGTTATGAAAAAAGTGACCTTTTAGACCAAATGGACCAAATTATCAGGCATACATTAACATCTATTTTAAATGTGGCCATGGACGACCGAGCTTGGGCACAAGCTACTCTTCCCATTCGTATGGGGGGCCTCGGCGTCCGCAAAATTTCTAGTATTAGTTTACCGGCTTTCATATCCTCGGTCCACGGCACTGATAAATTAATCAGGAAAATCTTAGCCTCCACACTGATTAATTCTGATGTGCCGTGTTTCACCGAGGCTATGGATGCCTGGAGACTCGCTTGCCCGAATACAGATCCACCTGACAATCCATCTTCCCAGAGACGGTGGGATGAGCCGCTCTGCAGAGTAGTACAGAACAATTTACTTGACTCGTCTGCTACTTCTGCGGAACGTGCGCGCCTGCTGGCTGTGGGTAGATGGGAATCGGGACTTTGGCTTCATGCACTACCTTCGTCGAACATAGGCACTTTGTTCGACGACACTACTTTTCGCCTCGCTGCTTCCCTGCGACTAGGCACTCCTTGCTGTTCCCCTCATCGCTGTCACTGTGGCGAAGATGTCAATAGCCTCGGACACCACGGCCTGTCTTGCAGCCGAAGTGCGGGTCGCTTAGCGCGCCACGCGAACATTAATGACATCATCCGACGAGCTCTTGTTACCGTCGGCGTTCCAGCTGTATTAGAACCCAATGGCTTGGTACGCGACGACGGCAAGAGACCGGACGGTATGTCTCTATTTCCTTGGAAGGTGGGTAGGCCTTTAGTGTGGGACGCAACTTGTGTCGATACTCTTGCGCCATCCCACCTTCCTGGATCGGCATGCTGTGCTGGCGCTGCTGCTGCGGCTGCGGAAAACCTCAAGCGGCGAAAATATAATAACCTTATCGGAAATTATATTTTCGAGCCGTTTGGGGTTGAAACCCTCGGGCCGTGGGGTCCGAGTGCTCATGGTCTTTTTACAGAAATTTCAAAACGGCTGGTTGACACTTCCCGTGACCCAAGGGCTGGCTTTTACCTTGGCCAAAGGCTAAGCATTGCCATACAACGTGGCAATGCCGCCAGTCTCTTGGGTACATTACCAGTCGACAGCGATGCGGATGAATTTTTCGACGCTATATTTTAGTTTTTGTATAGTTTAAGTTAGTTTTTAATCTTGTTATTTTTGTTTGATGGTAATCTGTAAACGCAATACGTCAATGTGTCAAACAAACGTCACATTATGTTATCTCTCTCTCGCATTTTCTATGGCCGTCTGTAAGAACGTTGTAAACTCACTTAATAATATATCACAGTTAATCCTGCCTATTTCTTTTATTTATACCATCAACCCTTCAGGTTATGGGCCCAGGACATTGCAGAAATATAAATCTGTATGTATTTTACGGGAAATAAAACAAATAAACCGGCGAAGTCACAACCTACAAAAAAAATACGGTGCACTGATTTCGTTACAACATGGCAGGTGCATCTTCAACAAATTTTCTTTCCATCGAGAAACTAAAAGGAATAGAAAATTACAGCTCGTGGAAATTTATGATGAAGATGATGTTAGTACAGGAAGAGTTATGGGAGTGTGTGGAAGATGAAGCACATGATGCAAAGAAACAAATGAAGGCACTATCACGAATTGCTTTAGCTGTTCAATCATCAGTAATTCCACACATCCGCAACGCGAAAACGGCACATGAAGCTTGGAGCAATCTAACAAAAGCCTATGAAGACAAGGGATTATGTCGTAGGCTGGGGCTGCTCAGAACATTATTTGCTACCAAGCTGACTGAGAGTGAAAATATGGAGTGCTATATCAACAAAATCACAGAGATGTCACAAACGCTTAGTGAAATTGGATCACCACTAGAGGATGACTTTATAGCTGTAATAATGTTAAGCGGGTTGACCTCAGATTATGATCCGCTCATAATGGCAATGGAGAATTCAAATGTAAAACTTTCCAGTGAAATTGTAAAAGGAAAGTTGTTGCAGGAAAACATCCGTAGAAGTGACAAGAGTGAGGCTGGCTCCGCCTTACTTGTTCGAAAACAGCCAAGATGTTACAGGTGCAAGAAAGTGGGACACTTTATTAAAGATTGTCCTAAGTCCAACGAGCAAAAGAAAACTGGGAAGACCAATACGGATAAATCGAAGGCCCTACTAATTGCGCTGTCAGCAAACATCAAGCATGGTTCGTGGTATGTAGATAGCGGTGCTACAGAACATATGTGCGGGAACAAAAGCGTCATGAGTGATTTTGTGAGTGATAAAAAGCCAATAGAGGTTAATATAGCTAACGGTGATAAGTTATACACCGCTGGAAGTGGTTCTGTTAGTGTTAATATGAGGAATGGTGACATAAAGACAATAAGTCATGTTTATTATGTACCTAACTTAACTGTTAACTTGTTATCTGTGAGTGCTATGGTTAGAAAAGGTTTTAAAGTAGTGTTTAGTTCTAGCATGTGTCAAATTTATGACAATAAGGTCATGATAGCAATAGCCATGCTGTGTGATGGCATGTATCGACTAGACACAGTAGAATCAACTACTTTAAATTGTAAGTTTACTAGGAAATGCGATGCCCCTCTTAGTTTTTCAGATAGTGGTTGTGCTGAGAAATCATGTATTGTGGACGAGCCGGCTGTAAGTGAAGAAAGTTCAAAAGCTGTAGCAACGCCTGCTGTCATTGAGAAGGAAGAGAACCCTTCTCAGCAGGTATGGCATCGTCGTCTGGCACACCTCAATCATCGAAGCATGGAATTACTAAGGCGAGGTATGGTTACAGGCATTTCATACAATAACAGTGTTTTTCAGAAATGTGTATCATGTATCGAGGGAAAGCAGACTCGTACATCATTTCCTAAGAATTCTTTTAAAAGAGCTGAAGAAGTTCTAGAGTTGGTTCACTCTGACCTGTGTGGTCCAATGCCTACTACATCATTTAGTGGCGCAAAATACTTTATTACATTTATAGATGATTACTCTAGAAAAACTTTTGTCTTTTTTTAAAAGGGAAAGATGAAGTGTTTGATACATTTAAAGCTTGGAAAGTTCTAGTAGAAAATCAGACGAATAAGAAATTAAAAATTATAAGGAGTGATAATGGAACTGAATATTGTAATTTAAAATTTCAGAACCTGTTGAAGGACTCTGGTGTTATACACCAGACAACAGTGCCATACTCTCCACAACAGAATGGAGTTGCTGAACGTGCAAATAGGAGCATTATGGAAAAGACACGCTGTATGCTGCAAACAGCGGGCCTTGGTCAAAAATACTGGGCTGAAGCTGTCAATACAGCTGTCTACATCAAGAATCGTTCGCCCACTAAAGCTGTCAGAGGGTGCACTCCAGAGGAGAAGTGGACGAATAACAAGGTATCCATTTCACATTTGCGTACTTTCGGTTGCATAGCTTATGCACATGTTCACCGTCGAACTAAACTAGAACCCAAAGCTGTGAAATATGTTTTCGTAGGATATTGCGAAAATACTAAGGGCTACAGATTATTAGACCCTGATAATCCGAAAGATTGTATAAAGGCTCGGGATGTTACATTTATAGAAGATAAATTTATTAAAGATAATAATGTGTCAAATGATGATAATCATTGCAATGAGTCATTCACACAAGTAGTCTTGGATGTAAAGAATGACACTGAACCTACTATAGATTCATCTACTGAGGGAAATATCTCTAATGAGGTCCATTCTGACGACATAACTTTAAGTCAGCCTGAACCAAGATATAGTGTGGTATCAGTAAATGATTCTGATAGTGAAGAAAGTTTTTATTCAGAAGATCATTCTTCAGACGAAACTTATATTCCTGATGTAGATGGAGAACAGTCGTCTTCGAATTCAGATGGTTCCATGGTTGCTCATCTCGTCAAAGAAATATCCCGGACTAGTGATACCGATGAACCACAGACAGTACAGGAAGCGCTGAGTAGTCCAGAAGCAGTTGGCTGGAAGCAAGCGATGAAAGATGAGTATGATTCATTCATCATCAATAAATGCTGGACACTTACTGATCGAGTTGATAGTCAAAAACCTGTAAAATGTAAATGGGTATTCAAAAAGAAACTGGGTGTCAATGGCGAACTCCTCAGATATAAAGCGAGACTGGTTGCAAAAGGATTCACGCAGCGACATGGGATAGATTACAATGAGACATTCTCTCCTGTGGTCAGATATTCAAGTATTAGAACACTGTTGGCTGTAGCTGCTGAGTATAACATGGACATTCAGCATTTAGATGTAAAGACAGCGTTTCTCAATGGTGACTTACAAGAATTGGTACTTATGGAGCAACCTGAAGGTTACACAATAAAAGGCAATGAGGATAAAGTCTTTAAGCTTAATAAAGCAATTTATGGGTTGAAGCAAGCTGCTAAAGCCTGGAATGATAAAATTAACAAGGTTTTGTGTGACAAATTAAATTTCAATAAGTCGTCATTAGAAGCATGTGTTTATTATAAACACAGTAATGATAAACTTATAATAATAGCACTTTATGTTGATGACATTATGCTAATGTCAACACCTAATACGTGTAAGGAGATAATTGATATTAAAAATAAACTCAAAAATGAGTTTGAAATAACGGATTTAGGGCCAGCAAGGTATATTTTAGGAATGAGAATCTGCAAGTATAAGGACAGAATAACATTGGATCAAACAAATTATATTGAGAAAGTATTGAACAAGTTTCAAATGGAAGATTGCAAACCAGTGGCGACACCTATGGAGACTGGTTTGAAACTTGAAAAATCAAGTGTTGATCAAAAGGACAAATTTGATTATAGAAGTTTAATAGGATCACTGATGTACATTGCAGTAGGATCAAGACCAGATATTACCCATGCAGTGAGCTATCTGAGTCAATTTAATGATTGTAATAATGAAACACACTGGAAATCAGCGAAGAGAGTACTTCGCTATCTCAAAGGTTCAAAAGAATTGTGTTTAGTTTTTCATAAAGGTGAATTTACTATTACAGGGTATGCAGACGCCGACTGGGGAAGGAACGAGACAGATAGGAAATCTTACACTGGTTATGTGTTCCAGGTTGGCAAATCTGTAGTTTCCTGGGAGAGCAGAAAGCAGAGAACTGTAGCCTTATCCAGCACAGAGGCTGAATATATGTCTCTTTCAGACAGCTGTAAGGAGGCTCTGTTTCTTCGTAATTTTTTGCATGAAATATTGGGCAAATTGTGTATTGTTACAATTTTCAACGACAACCAGTCAGCTCAAAAGTTATGCAAAAATACTATGTTCCATGCTAGAACAAAACACATTGACATTCGTCACCATTTTATCAGAGAACATATTTGTAATGGTTCTATTGATATCAAATATTTATGTACTAAAGAAATGTTAGCAGACTTATTAACTAAGCCATTGGCAAAAGAAATGCATAATAAGTTTGTAATCCAAATAATGTCAAAATGTCAAGAGTGTAATAGTTAAATTCATTTATAATTTATTAGTGTGAATTATGATGTTATGTTAGCAGATAGGTAAAGCTATTCTGTGTTTATGTTTCTTAATTATTGTGCATTATCTATGTACATTTAATTAATGTTTATTGCATCGGACTGTATTGGTTTAAGGGCCAGTGATGGTAATCTGTAAACGCAATACGTCAATGTGTCAAACAAACGTCACATTATGTTATCTCTCTCTCGCATTTTCTATGGCCGTCTGTAAGAACGTTGTAAACTCACTTAATAATATATCACAGTTAATCCTGCCTATTTCTTTTATTTATACCATCAACCCTTCATTGTTAATTAAGTTTTTAAATTCAAATAAAAGTTCGCATAGAAATAAAAAAAAAAAAAAAAAAATGAAAAAAGTTGTTAGGATAATATTTGTGTAGGATACGATAATATTCTATTGTCGTTTCATTTTGATTAAGTCAGTAAATATCTAGAAACTTCTTAGCAAGACTGGTATTCAAAGCACCTATTTTGTCGTATTTTTTTTAAATAATAAAATTTATAAAACCTAGATTTATACTAACCAATGAACCAAATATTTCAAACGGCCTTCGACAGAATATTTCTGTATTTGTATTTATTTATGATAAGTTTTATCACTAGATATTGCTTGAATTTAAATCATATTTGGTTTTGAACATAGATAATAAGAAGCATAGGCAGCCAATAACGTTCCCACTGCTGGGACACCGGCGTTCGCTCTGTGAGAGGGAGTGGGCCGTAATCCACCATGCGGGCCCAGTGCAGGTTGGTAGGTGTCGCATGTCTTCGGATTTTTGGTTCTGGGACTTGCTGGTTTCTTCACGATGTTTTTCTTCGCCGTTTTGAAACGCATGTCTTCGAATTTTTGGTTCTAGGACATGTCGGTTTCCTCACGATGTTTTCCTTCACCGTTTTGAGAGCTTTAGTGATAAAATAAATTACACAAAGCAAAACGCCTGTCTGGGTTTAAACCCACAACTTACCTACAACTTCGAAGTCGTTACTATTGGGCTACCACTACTCAATATATTCAAGTAAAAAAGTATTATTCAAGAAGATTAAGCGAGCCGTTGGAAATGATAAAATCGATTGGAGTCGCCGGGCGCCTGCAAGACTAATGGCGATACCGAGAATGTTCGCCTTTCGCTACTTTTGCTATCAATGCCTGCTTGTGGCTTTCCCATTGATATGTTGTTTTGTAATATAACCACGTTTGTAAGACAATTGACCTTAAGTTATTTCTGAAATCTAGTCGAGTCATAGTTCATTTGTTTTAACGGGTCAGTATTTAATTCATTATGACCAATTTTATCTCAATCTTATCACTGCCACCCTTTTGGGCACTTTTCCCATTGACAGCGATGCGGACGAATTTTTTATGCCCAATGAGCTCAACCCTTTTTTGTATATTTGTACATAATATATTTTTACCTACATATAGGTATTATTGTTAATTTGTATGTTGTATTAAAGATGGCCAGCTATCGAATGAAATAAAGCTTGTCACTGACAATCGGGGATATTTATTTGTTTAAGGTTGCATTTGGAATTACAAAGAAGAAATATCAAGTTTTATTCCAAGTTTTAACTTTTTCTTAGTACCTAACACTTTGTGATGGAGATGCTTTAGAACAATCGAAACAGCCGAAACAACGGGTTGTTTCGGCTGTTATGATTTAGCAATGAGCCTCTTACTACTCTTCTTCCTTCTTCCTCTTACTTCTCTTTCTCTCTTACTGGTTGACTTTTTGGGCTTCTGATTACCCATAATCAGAAGCCCAAAAAGTCAACCAGTCTTACCAAGGGAGAATGGAGTTACCCCGTAACTGGGTTGTGGAGGTCAGATAGGCACTCGCTCTATGTAAAATGCTGGTATACAGCTGCATACGGTTAGAATATAAGCTGACCCCAAAATAGTTGGGAAAATACTGGACAGAATGTTTGATGTTCTAAAAGTATCTAGGTACACCACAATTTGTTGCTAAGAAACAGCTCAAAGATCCCAAACGAGTGCAAATGTGGAATTATGTGGAAAAAGTTGTCTGAGACTGAATATAGAATTTTACATACTTAATCCGACATTGAACCAAAAGGGTGGGATTTCCAATATCGGGGTACAAAACACGCTTTAGTTATTATGCGGGAACATTTTTATGACGGCGTTAAATATGAATTATGTTCCTGTAATGTGGAACACGACGCGTCCTGACTTATGATCAACAAGCTTCGATGATGATGTCACTGCCTGTAGGTATCCTGGTTATAAACTAACTACTGCTTTTCACCAATAAATAGCTAACCCGAACTCAAAGCATTTATTTCAATAAAACCAATTACAGGTACTTTTGAATTGACAAGGAGTCGGTCAATCAGAAAGATGAAGCTAGAAAGAAAGAAAAATACGAAAATACGGTTATTTGCGGTAAATATAAAAAATAAAAAAAAACAATTTGCATAAAAAGAAAAAAAAAAACAAAAAAAAAACAATTTGGGGGAAAACGAAGATTTATTACCGTTGGATCCCGTTTTTGAATCCCATTTTAATATTTTTGGCGTTGGATCCCGCAAAACATTATTATGTATTTCCGTTGGATCCCGAATTTAAAAAATGCAAGATAATTACGTTTTATTGTCGTTGAATCCCGAAAAGTATTTCCGTTGGATCCCGAATGCTTAAAAAAATATGAATGCGGGTACTTTCAACAACAAAATTGTTTATAATAAAATGAGGGGTTCACTAATGTTTCACCAAAACTCCATTGACAAATTTTTAGTTTACAACCAACGTTTCGTATACTATTTATTTCACAAACAACTCATTTTCTATATAATCTAGTCGTTTCTGGCACTCGCCGGCCGCTGCCGCGGCACCGCTCGCTTCGCTCGCTCGGCTCGTGCGTAGGGGTCACAGTTTTAACCTAACCTAACCTAACATTGTTTTTTTTTTTAATAATTAACCTAATCTAACTAGTTCGGTTCCGGGTAACCCACTAAAAATAATCTCTTTTTAGTGTTTGATAAAGGTAAATCACTTTTCTTCTGAAATGTACACATGTTGTTATAATATGGGATTCAACGGAAATAGCAAACGGGATCCATCGGTAATACCTAAAAAACGGGATCAAAAAACGGGATCCAACGGTAATAAACGAAAACGAATGCCTAATATTTTGCAGTGGAATCTGCCCCACTAAATCGAAGTAGCATGCGTCACATCCACGCAACTACTACTACTGCTACTTGCCAATTCCGAAGCGTAGTTACAGGCAAGAAACTCCATGGACATTATTTTAGATCAAAATATAGTGCTACGGGTTGGTAAACGTACGAGTAGCAGCTATACAAGAGATTAATCTCCTACGTCGGTAGAGTTTTGCGTTTTCTGACAGAAAATCCTCAGTTTATTGTCCGGAGATGAAAGGATCGCTTACTTTGTGTGAGACGGGCATATGATCGCCCCATTACATGGATCTATGTACCTACAAACGTACAGAAAACGAGGGCAAACTAACATGTGAATACTAAAGCATCTTCATCTTTTCTTAGAACTTTTGCCACGGCAGCGTTGTGAATTATTTCTGTTTCAAAATACCTTCTGTTAGGTGTTAATTATATAGCCCTAGATATTCTGCGCCAGCTGCTCCTTCTCATGGGTTGGGTTTGTTTTAGTGGTCGCCTAATGAACTGACACTAAGCCTACTGGCACGGCACCTAGGTTCGAATATTAATAACGAATACCTACGTCATAAATAGAATGTCAAGGCTTTGCGTTATTCAATAAGTGTGGCACCTGTATTATTTATTTAACCAGAACGACGTAGACACTGATTAGACACTTACAAAAATGTGTATTACACTTTAGGTTGGTATGTACAGTCGCCAGCAAAATTGCATGGGTACCTTAGTGTCTATTTTCCCGTGAACGTTTGAATTCAAGTTTTCGAAAATAAACTAGATGGCGTTGGTTTCTTCACAACTATGACTAATTTACGAAACGTAAGTAAGGAGTTAGGAAGAAACGAAGGAATTACAAGGCTAATACATTTATCTAATTGTTACATTACAATTACCAGCATACGTAGCTTAAATGATAAAAATAATAATAGAAACCGATAGGAATATATTTATTAAGCTAACGAGTGGGTATTTTAATAATTAATTTAATATTCGAATTGGTAGGTAGTTACTTAGCAACAGGAAAAAAGAGCAGATTCATTGCAGGTAAACAGGCTCGCCTAGTGGGCTCGCAAAAAAGGCACTATAAAAATTATAGAGGTTTATTTATTACAGTTTATTATTCAAATGTAATAGTCAGTTTATTAAATATTATAGGTATAACATTATAATATTATGAAGTTATTGAGGCGATAGCTTAAGTATTCGTTTCCAAAATCGGAAAGAGGATTGAAGCTTATGTAACCTCAATAAAAACAAACAGGAGACCAGGTTATTTTATTACAAAGGTCAAACGGATTAAATGGATATTAAATAAGTAGGCTAAAAACTATAAAATTGCACAAAAACATATCAAATTAGTAGGCAACATAAAAAACTAAAAACTATGTTGTTTAAACTTAAATTGTTCATAACTTGTTAAATTATTAAAAATACGTAAGTTATAGTTTATACACACATAACCAGGTCTCCAGTCAATATAAATAATATTATCTAAGTATAATTATTTAGCTCGTAGCTACGTAACCACTTGTGTATCGCGTATTATTTCGACGCCACAAACATAAGCGTCCGTGTTCACTAGACTTAAAAGTTTTTTCATCTGTAAAGATGACATTACTCCAATCGAAGTTTATGTGATCCAAAGCGAACTGTAATCTTGCCCTTTTATGGTTTTCCGTGAGCAAGGGTTTCACAGCATGCCTCCGCGGCACAGTTTTGACGCGGCTCCGTGTCAAAACTTGTGTCAAATAAAAACCAGCATAGTGGTTCAACGGCAGAAATCCATTTTCTTCATACTGCCTTATCATGGTTTGATGCTGCAATGTGTTTTATAAGTCGTGGTCTACCAGTTCTTTGATGGTGTTTCAAACAACCCTTCTCTTCAAATCGTCGTACTCGAAGAACAACTGTTTTTCTCTGCAACAATAAAACAGAAATATATAATACCCAATAATTATTATTATGTAGTATAGTAACAAAAAAATAATGCAGTTTTTAATATAAAAGTGTAAAAATAAAACTACTTACGTTTACACCGGTCTCTGGCTATTTCTGACAAGTTTTTGGCTTGATTATTCAAAGCAATTATTTGAGCTCTTGTAACGAAATCAATATTATAACTCGTGCTCGTTTTGGTAAAATAAGTAGGTAATCCGCCTGATCATAAATAAAAACTGAACAAAAGGCACTCGAACGAGGTAATCGAAATGAACTTAGCGAACGATCAATTGAGCTGTCATAAATCTTCGATCTAAGTATTATTCATACCACCTACCAATTATTTATAAATCCATATTCAACCTACCCTCTCAAGTTTGAAAACTAAAACTTAGAAAATCAGATACCTACCTACTTATAAATTGATATTCAATTTTAACATAGTAGGTTAATAATTAGGAACAATTTTCTTTAAAAGAAACTATTAATTATAAATTGTTTGAATGTTTGAAGAGACAAAAAGAAACTGCAAAAATATTTTATCATATAAAGCAAAGCAACGCCATCTAATAACAGCATAATTCAATTTTGTTAGTCGTTAACTGGTGTTACGCTAGATGGCGTCATTTCTCGCTTCATACGATTTTGTTTCTGTACTACCCATGCACTTTTGCAGCCTACCGTACATAATATTACAGAAATATTGCAATAGTTATCAGGAACAAAAATATTACGCAGCTCCTCATGCAAACACAGAGCATCAAATCGTTTAAAATTTTGTAAGCAATTACAAGTTGATCGAAAGCTCATCTGAGCTGAAGCGAGGCCTAAACAACCTAGCAAAAATCTGTAATGTGGTGGAATAATCACACTAATATTATAATACTGCCCATTTTAAAATACAAAAATAATTTAGCCACCGCAAAATAACTAAATGTATAACTATGTTACTTCTCTCTGAAGTGTGAATTAATTATAATTAAACTAATATAATTATACAATTGTAATATTAATGCTCAATCTTGACATGTTAATTCTTAATGATTATTATTTTCCTCAATTCAATGTTGTTTCTCAATTTTTATTGTTATCCTGTCTACACCATTTGCAATATGAATGCTCAATCTTGACATGTTAATTTTATTTTTTTCCTTCTGTTTTTATAATTTGTATTCGTCAGTCATTTACTTTCTCTATTTTTATCGTGTTTACTCCTAGTTATATGTGCATGCTGTGGTCTCCTGTAATTGAAGGAGCACACGTAAAAGAACCTTTTGTATTATTGTACTATTGTGTATGAGTATCCTTTGTTGGAGATCCTCAATAAATAAATAGATAAATATTCACACTATATCACACTAATATTAGGTCCTTACATATGAAATTGGCGTTTTTCGTACTGGCCACTTTAATCACGAATTTCTCCTCTTTGGTAAGGAATTCCAAATTCAAATTTGTACAGCTATTTACTCATGTATTTGTGCTTCGATGACCGTCATTCATTTGTTTTTTTTCTTCTGTTTTTTCTGTTTGCGTCACTCATTTTACAAAATGGAAAATTTAAAATATCGCATTATTTACGAGTACGAGTTCCGCCGTGGCACTAGTGCTGCGGAAACGACTCGAAGGGTGAATGATGTGTATGGCGGTCATGTTGCAAAAGAAAACACAGTTCGTTTTTGGTTCCAACGTTTTCGTTCTGGAAATTTCGACCTGCAGAACAAGCCCCGTGGACGGCCTGAGACCCAAGTTGATAATGGAGAATTGAAGGCTATTGTGGAAGCGGACCCATCGCAAACCACGTCCGAGTTAGCTGCAGGCTTCGATGTTAGTGATAAAACTGTTTTAATTCACTTGAAGCAAATTGGGAAGATTAAAAAGCTTGAAAGGTGGGTACCTCACGAATTGACTGAAGCAAACCGGCAAACGCGCGTCGACTGCTGCGTTACATTACTTGAATTGGAATGTCTTAGACATCCTCCGTACTCCCCGGACCTTGCTCCAACAGATTACCATTTTTTTCGCAATTTGGATAACTTTTTGCAAGGGAAAAAATTCAACTCCGATGGGGCAGTCCAAATCGCCTTCAAAGATTTTATTGATTCCCGTCCGACTGGTTTTTTTAGTAAAGGGATCAATGAACTACCTATAAGATGGCGAAAGTGCATTGAAAACAATGGTTCATACTTTGATTAATTAAATATATTATATTAAAAAATATTCGACTTTTTGTTCCTTCCATACAAAACGCCAATTTCATATGTAAGGACCTAATATTATAAAGGCGAACGTTTGTGAGGGTGTTTGTGTGTTTGTTACTTCTTCACGCACAAACGGCTGAACGGATTTGGATAAAATTGGGTACACAGATAGTTTATAACCAGGATTAACACCTAAGATACTTTTTATCTCGATATTTCCAAGGGATCGACACATATGCGGGTGACACGGCGGGGCGCTGCTATTGCTGTATAAAAGACCAGCTGTTAAAAGTACTGTTAACGCCAGCCGGTCCATTCTGACCGAAAAATCTCATCGTAGTAAACCTAGGTGACGTGAGCTGTCATTTCACCTGATGCTAGGGATTGACGCTATGGCAGCCCCCGTACAGAAGAGATCAGCTAATATCTTCAACCGAGGAATAATTTTGAATTTTTGGCGGATTGACGGAAACAAAACTGTCAGATACCAATTTTATTCCACAGATAAAAGATATCTGACGTTGGTCAAATCAGTTCTTAGTGGGTTTTTTTCGTCCATAGATTGCTTGACCAATTACTGGCAGATATAAAACTGTCAGATACCAATTTTATTCCACGGAAAAAGATATAGTCTGACGTTGGTAAAATTAGTTCTTAGTGGATTTGATTCGTTGGCCAATTAACTAAATTATTACCAGACTAGACAACATTCAATTAAATTGTCTTTCAGTATCACTTAAGTATAGGTATCAAGGGTATCAATTGTTTCAGACTTTTTAACGTATAAGAGAAAAAAGAAAAAGATAATTAAAAGGCGTTTAAATGATGTGCAATAAGTTACGAAAGCCACAGACAGAGGGCGTTGTCTATAAGTCTTCAAAATTAAAAGACCGGCTCTCAGTGGTGCGATTTATGGCACGCATTAACTCCAATCACAATACGCTCAAATGTTTGATAATACAGTCAATTCGCCACTATAGAGGATTATTCGCAGGTATGAAACTGATATTAAGCTTTAGTGTGGGAAAGACGCTTATGTTAGGGATTTGGGAAAAAAAGAGCTGAATAAGTTATAAAAAAATACATACATACTTACATGTACCACCTCTCTAATCCCTGAAAGGTGGAGTGGGGGTGTACTCATAGTACACTCCGATCTCGGCAGCACGCAGCAGTGCTGCCGCGGCAGTGCGGTCGCAGCACTACTGGTCCTCATACATTTTCTATGGGTTCATATGAGATTACATTCCGAGCACGGCAGCAAGCAGCAATGCTGCGCGACATTCCTATAGAGAATATATGGGGACCAGCAGTGCTGCGGCAGCACTGCTGCGTGCTGCCAAGATCGGAATCATACCTTTAGGGTCTATTGCATCAACCGGGAACAAAACCAGACTCCAGGCTACCCAAAAACACGTTGCCCGACCTGGAAATCGGAACCAGCAGGACATCAAGCTCAGCAAAAGAAAAAAAAAATGGTGGATCCATTTGCACTTAAAACTATTAAATTGAACAGAAGCAGTCTATTATTCGTGTTTTAAGTCATTGGTCATAAGATTGAAATCCCTATTGCCTTGTGGAGATTTATCAGCACCCTTCCTTCCCCCTTCTTTCCTTTTTTTCAATTTAAAATGGCCGTCTGATAAATAAATCTTGCTTCAAACACTAATCATTGGGCTCCGACAGTAACTCGGGGTACTTAACTGGATTTTTCCACGGCCATGATTTATTATAAAAAGCGCAACTGTTTTTGAATTTCCGGTTTGAGAGATAAATTATTATCGCTATGGCAACACTGACGCAGTCACCCTTGGTCCCTTTACCGGATTTAACATATCCAATCATGTTGAAAGATTATGCAAAGGTCTAATGTATGCAGCGGAAACGCCATTTTTTTTTTTGAGGCCGAATTTCGCTCTTTTTTTATGTGGTGTTTATTAGAAAGATAGAAAGACCAGTATTTTATTTGGGACAGGCACAAGAAATACAAACAATAAAAAGGAACTCAATGGTCTGTTTCCTAACATGATCATGAAAACAATATAAAAAAAAGAAGATAAAAATTTTTAGTTTACCTAAGATTAAAACTAACAAAATAGTGAAAGCAACAAAAAATTAGACCTATGTGAGGCCGAAAAGGCTCCTATCGCAGCGCGATGTTGCGATATTAAAAAAAAAAAAACAAATATCGCAGCGCTGGGCCCGCTGTTACCACAGACACACCTACGGACATAAAATAAATATCACACTAGAGTATTAAAAAAAGAAATACAAATATAATAAAAATACAAGAGTACCTTAATGAAAACCGTACCTATTTCTTACGATAATAATTAAACATAAAATATTACTATAGTGAAAGCTTTCCTTTGTTTTATGTTCTATGATTCCGAAAAGTCTTCGATAGATAGGCCGCTCTGTCACGTCCAGTCATGGCATAAAACGTGACAAAACGGATTATGACCAGAAAGTAGGCAGTAGAATCCTCCTTAGGTGCTGAAAGGATTCCTGCTTGGGAAACTTTTTTGTTGTTGGTGTGGCGGAAACACAGAGGGCAAGAATTCTAGAAAATACTTATAATATTTCATAAAAAAACATCATGCCTGTATTACAAAGGGTTGGGCAGAAGTGATAGGTTCACCTCTCCCCAACCAAACTGCTCTGCCCAAAACATAACAGGGTGAAATGTGGGTGTACAGACGCCAGCACATCAAGCTACTACAATCTGTCAAATTTCTTTAATAATAATAATAATAATAATAATAATAATAATTTTATTTCATAAACGAAAACACATTGCACTGCATACATTGAGTTGACATAATTCAATACAACTTTAGCATAGGAGTACAATAATTTTAACCTCTATCCCTTAAACTAGGTCTGGCCTGTATCTTAAGGGATAGGGTTCAGCCATTATGTTATACTAAAATGTTAAATTTACTAAATGACAACAACAAGTTAAACCAGCGACGTTGTGGTACCAAAAACGAAAATAAAAATAAAAAGTAACAAATAGAAATTAAAAACTAAAAGTACGAAGGTTTGAATGAATCGGTTGCATATTTTTGGATGGGTGTGTGTGTGTGTGGTGTTGAGTGTGGTGAATGTATATAGTATGATGTGTTGGTAGGAGAGATGTTATGTGTGTTTGAGTTTAAGAGATGTATGTCAGCAGATTTTCTGTTGTAATGTAATCCTGCTGAAGTAGCCACTGAGAGATCTTGTGTTTTAGCTCGTAACTGTTAGAATCAAGTAAGTTAAGTTTTCGGTGTAGCTGCTTGTATAAATGTGTACCTATGACGTAGTATTGGTGCCTTGCAAAAGCTGTTTTATGTCCTACCCCGGAGGGGATGTTTGTGCGTTTTTCCGGGTTGGACCTGGGCATGGTTTTATGGGTTCTGAGGACCGCTTGCAGGATAAAGAGCTGCCTAACCGTTAACACTTTGCATTCCTCGTATAAATGCACTGTAGGAAATCTATACGGTTTACGAGTCATTGTTTTGAGGACAGCTCTTTGGGCTCTTTCTACCCTAATGAAATTTGTTTTCATTGCACCACCCCAAGACGCAATACAATAACCAATGATCGACTGGCAAAGCGCATAGTAGACCATTTTTAATGTACTGACGTCAGCAGAATCCCTTAGAGATTTAAATATGTAGACAATACATTTTCAAATAAATATTTATAAATAAATTTTCAATTTGACAATAGATTTTCAACTTTATCGCTAAAGCATGAAGTTCAAAGTTGCTTGGGAAAATTAGACAGTTTCGGGTAGCTTGATGTGCTGGCATCTGTAATATAGAGTACACCCACATTTCGCCAGTTATGTTTTAGTCCCATGTAATAGGGGGGCGAGCTTATTGCCATCAATCAACCGGGCACAAATCCAGACTCCGGGTTGCCACTGAGAAATATTAACTTACCAGCTTCTACCCGCGATTTCGTCCACATAAAACTTCTTCCTGACCCACCCCGCCGCATCGCATCGCATCGCCTGCCCGCGCTATTACTTAATTTTCTATCTGACTTTTTTCTTTTTGCTCGACTCCTCTAAGGCTTCTAGCGTAATGTTAGCCTTTATAGCGTTCCTCAAAAATTCGGCTATCAAATGAAAAAGATTTCACTAATCCGACTGATAGTTTCAGATTAGCTCGTTCAAACAAACAAACAAAGTTTTCAGCTTTATTATTAGTATAGATAGAATATAGATATTATATAAACTTATGAATGGCATGTGGGTGAAACTGTTAGTGACAGTTTTATTGTTCACTTTCAGTTTGTGGAGGCAGAACTGAACGTTGAATTTTTTACCACCACGCCATTATATTGGCGAATAATGTAATAACTTTGGTTAGTAAACCATTAAAAAGTCAAGATTTACAACGTTTACGTTTAACCTCACTGTAGAGAATAGCTAAAAAAAAAAATCTGTATGTCTGTTTTTAAAATTTAAGAAATAGTTAAAAGAATAGTTTTATTAACTTATAAGTGAAAAAGTGTCATTATAAAAAAAATATTTAATGTGATAATATGTACAAAAAAAAGGAGCTACGTCTGCCAACAAACTGCTTTGCAGTTTGGCAGAGGTAATATGTCATGTTTGAAATTATTTATGTGAATAAACACTTTTTCATTTTTTTTTCTAATAATATACAAAAACATGCTGGTAGGTAGCCACCTAAATTGCACCTGTGGACTGTCGAGGGTATCTTAAGTTCTAAAACTGATTTTGTTTTGAAACTAATAATGGTAAATATAAATCTGATATTATTCGGTAGTTCAAGAAACTGTTGCCCACCTTCGGATGGGCAGACAATTATTACCATACAAATTCTGTTCCAGTAAAATTAATTTGTAATCTAACTATTAAAAATAAAGATGAAAAGTTTGTTTTGAACATGCTAATCTCTGGAACTACTAGTCACATTTGAAAAAATATTTTTTGCATTTGATAGCCCAATTCTTGAGAAAGGTTATAGGCTAACATCACGCTTGGACCTTTAGAAGCTGAGCAGTAACAACAAAAGTCAAAAAGAACGTTAAGCGAAAACGAAGTAATAGCGCGGGCAGGTGGCGATCCGAGACGAACAAGCATTTTCACGCGGACGAAGACGCGGGCTGGCATTAATCTGGTGGATATAGCCTAACACCTATTCTAAAACTGTGAAACATGTCCTTAACCCAACATTTCTCTTACTCTGCTATCAACTTAGCCTATTGCAGTCCACTGTTGGACATGGGCCTCTTCTAGGCTGCGCCACAACACCCCGTCCTCCGCCTTCCGCGTCCAGTCCGTCCCAGCCACCTTCTTTAGGTCGTCCATTCATCTATAGCTGGGGGGCGCCCCACACCACGCTTGCCGTTACGCGGTCTCCAGTCCAGGAATCGTCTGCTCCATCGGTCATCGGTCCTTCGACACACATGGCCAGTTCACTGCCACTTCGGTTTGCTTACGCTGCAAGCTATGTCGGTAACTCCGTTCTTTTCCGGATAATTTCATTCCTGATTTTGTCCTTCAAAGAGTTATTCTGCTAGATAACCAGTAATAGCATACTAAGCAAAATGTTCTTGTCACTGTATGGGTGTGTTAAAGCCTACGTGTTCGCTCCTCTCCTAATAATACGCCCATTAAAGGCGATCGATCATTTAATAGCACATGTAACGAACTGCGAGCACGTGCTTCGATATCCGATTATCAATATAATATAATTAATACACGGGTTTATCGGATTATTTGTTAGCGATTAACTTCTTTGTTGTTTTCTTAGACTGCGTGATAAGATCTTCTTTACTGAAAGATTGTTGTTTTGTTAGTTTAAAATATGATGGAGGGATATTCTGCTTATTTTCTTTAAAAACAACTTATAATGCTGGTGAAGTTAGTTATTAGTCATTTGTTTTGTATTTGATATTATTTGCTTTCTATGATTTTCGTCTTGTATGTTAAATAGTATTTTCGTTTTGTCAAACTTACTGATCTAGGTACCTAGATTATGAGATAATGATGTGGTTCTCTTGTAATTGAAAGCACACACTAGTATTTGTCCTTGTTCTAGAAAACTTGCATGAAATTGTGTAGCCTCTGTTGGAGATCCAAATCAATAAATTTCGAAATCGACATCGTTATTACCCTGAGCACTTTGTCATACAGCATTTAATCCAAAAATACATTGCATTTCAAACCGTAGCAAATAATTTGATATGCATTTTTCAACACCTAACCCTAAACAACATCCATACATGTAGGTAATTCAATTTCAATCTAAAGAAAAAACCTTCATGTAACAGTAATATAATTATTTTATTAATCATAAAACTACACGTATCCTCACGAGAACGGGGCCGCGCTAGTTGTTCCGACCGCATTTTATTTATTATATTTCAGATAGTTCGCGTAGTTTTCCAGTGATATCATAGACAACATTATCTAATAAAATAAAATAGGTATGGCAAATTAATGTACAGACGCCAGCACATCAAACTACTACAATCTGTCAAAGAACAATGTCAGATTTCGGCTTACACAACTTTTAAAACTAAATTCACACGGACACGAAGTTTTTACCTACAACAATTTAAATATAAAATTCCAACTTCTAAAAAATATTTACTTCTTTTCGAGAACTGTTCGAAAAGAAAATCATTTTAATAAGTAATCATTTTACTAATCATGTTCTTGAATTCCAGGTTTTACTTTTTTTTAAATAAAAAAGTGTCAGGTAGTTACCTGTTCTGCCACTGTAATCGATTATTCTAAATAATTAAAGCGATTTACTCTTTAGTTTTTATTTACCACCTCACAATTGTCTTTTATATATTTTTTTTTCATCTAAATAATACGTTCGTCGTGTTTATTAAAATACATTTATTATTTTTTAAAGAATATAAGAACGAAATTCAAGAAATCGATTTTCCTGATCTGTATTCGATAACTTAATCGCCTTGTAATGGCAACCAGCAGTTAGCCATTAAAATAAAAAAAAAAAATAAAAAAACTTTTGCAGTTCTGTCAAAATCGCGCGCGCCCGTTCAAACATGTTGTTGTCGGTGTTTTTCTATGTGTACGTTTGTTTCCTTCTCGAATTCATCTGCGTTTGCGTTATAGACTTATTGTGTTATATTCATACCACACATTTTGTGACAATGTACCATCAACTACGTTGTATTAATTGTGGTATAAATGTGTTCCGGATGGAACGGCATTTAGTTGAATCTGACGATGTCCATTTATTGTTACGGCAATGGACTTCACTTTCTGAGGTAAAGTACGATTTTTATTAATATAATGTCAACTGTTTTAACTAAGCTAAATGTTAATTTGCAACACAACCGTATTTTGTTGGTTTTAGATTCCAAATGTCAGTGTTGTATGTCATTACTGTTGGTTATTTATTAAACAAACAAGAAATCCAACAAGTAACAGTGCGCCAACTGAATCAATTGTGCATCGAAATCTTTGTATTGGTTGCGGTCATTCATTGCATCGTGTAAAGTCTCACGCCTTAAATAACAGTTCAGAAAGAGAAGATGCTATCAGACGCGTGATAGAGCAACAATAACCTCCAATTTTAAATGTCTGAATAACTTCTTCTTTAGAAGTTCAGTGTAAAAGTGGATATTACAGAAAAGCTTTTGACATTAAACTACACAAAAAAACGTAAGAATTTTCACTGTCCATGACAATTAATATTGAGCCAAAGTTACTATGGACATCTGACATTGTTCTTTCTTTAATAGATTTTCTACTTTATCGCTAAAATATAAGGTTCAATGTCGATTGGGAAAATTTGACAGTTTCGGATAGCTTGATGTGCTAGCGTCTGTACGTAATAAGGTTGTCTGTGCACAGAAAATTTTATAATTGTACCTGTTTTACAATTTTCAGGTTTATTAAGTAATGGGCAACGCTATCAATTTTCACATTTAGGTATAATTTACAGGCTCGCGGTTTCAATAGCATCCCTAGGCAACTTGTACCTACTCAAATCAAAATATGCTATGTATGTTTTAATCCAGCAAGGTAATTCCGTAATACAATAACAATGCCTTTCATTTTGACAATTCGACAAGATTCATTGCGTTATTTACGTTGTCGAGCAGATAAGTTTTTTAAACATATAAACCAATGGATTAGATCTACCCGAAACATTAACAATAAGTACTTTATTTATTTCGCGGGAAACGGCAAATCAAAAGACGATATTGAAAAGAGAGCGTTCAATGGTGCGCGCGCGTTTTTAATAGGCCGCCATCTTTGATTCGCCGCTTTGGCTGTGTGCGCTACCGAATAAGACGACCACCCAGCCGTTTAAGCGTGTTAGAGTTACAAACATACAAACATCCACTCTAATAAAGTAGGAGGAAATTAGGATGAAAGGCTTTACATTAGGTACACGATTACGGCAATGATGATTTAGTTAGATTAAACGCGAGCCCTCAAAGCCCTCATTAATTACCTCCTCTGCGAGTATTTGAGCCTTTGTTCTCTCCTGACGCCGCCCACAACTACCTACTTTGAACAGCTTAATATTTTATTAAAACTTTGCGTAGATGATATACTTTATTTTATTTCAATAGAAAACCCGCATTCATTTTTATACTCCTACTTATGTTAAATACTTCATTTTTCAATTTCATTATAATGAGGCTCAAATTTTTTATGAAGAAAACTCGTGATTTCTTTTTTCATTATTATCTCAACGCCTAATCTATTGTGTCTGCGAGAAAACAATGAGTTGCCATACAATACCTGTTACCTAGTCTAAAGAATCACATTACCTACTTCAAAAACTCGTTGGGATGGAATGAAAAACTTTGGAATGGATGATAATGAAAATAATACATATATAACTTTACCGAAGTGTACAAACCCGCTCATTATCTAAAGGATAATGAGCGAGTTTGTAACACTTGGTCACCATGCTTTATACAGTACCAGGTAAATATTTGGGACATAACTCGCATTATAGTCCTCATTGACTTTGATATTTAATACTCATATAATAAAAACAGGTATGTTTACTTTATTTTTACTACGGTGTCTACTTGGGTAAAAATATATAGAGGTGTAGAGGTATTGTATAAATCATAGTAGGTAACGTTTATCTGGAGACAAAAATAATGATGTAATTATTTACACTACGTACTAAATTAAATGACTAACTAAATAAATATACAAATAAATACAAAAAAATCCTTTTGTATTTGGCGTCGAAGTAGGTACTCATCCGCATCGGTTCATTCGGAAACGTGCCCAGAAGACTGGCAGCATTCATTAATAAAATATCAATAAAATAAAATTTTATTCGAGAACATCCATCGGTTTCTTCCTAAACTTCAACTATATCCGACGATCCTGCATACTTATATCTTTTGTTGACTGTACATGCCAGTCCCATCGGACCTTTTAACGTAATAATACAAACTTAACTAAACTATAAGCAGCTCCGGGAGAAATTTACTTAAAAAGGAGACGCGCAGTTGGGCCCCATGACCCGAGAGTCTCGACCCCAAACGGCTCAAAACTGTAGTTATCCATTAGGTTAGTTAAAAACCTATAAGCATTTGATTGAGGTAATACCTACTTAGATTTATTTATTAATTCTGTAAATGAACTAGGTATAAGAAAATAATAACTAATACCTATAAGGATTTTGATGGTTTTTAGTCCTTCAGTAGTTAGATATGATTGTTCATGAGTGTTCATCGATCGAGCTCGGAGTTTTGTTTGATTTCACTTGTAACAAGCAGCGTTGCCAGTTGATTCGCTGAAAACTAGTCAATACGCTCCTGTCGACAGATTGCTTGCGCGGCAGTCATAGTTTGAACTGCATGCAATTAGGAAACCTTGCGTTCATAATCTAGAACTAACATTCTGTAATAAACCTGTTGCTATTCTAAACTATTAATGTTAAACTTAATTAATTCACGTTCATGTTATTTCCTACCTTAAATTGGTAACTTTGTCGCATCGCCATTCATCATCGTCATCATCGACGTTATTTGCAGCCTTGATACACCCACTGCTCCGAGTACAGGCCTTCTTCTTTTTGTGCCGTGCTTCCCTGGTCTGTGCGAGGCTCATCCAGAACCCTAATTGCGTAACACACAATCAATCTCAATCTGAATCATTTTGAAGGAATTTTTCGAACAGATGTGTTGAGAGTCGAATCCAACATAGCACGTTGCACGCGTCTGCATACGCAGGCAGCGTGATCAGCGAATTGAGCCCGATGGCCCGATGACCACTCGCTTCTACGGACTCCACCGCGACGGACGATAATCCTAACTTAAAATATTAACTGTTTGTCCGGGAAAGTTTATATTTGTTTGTAGATCAGACGGCCTTAAACCATTGCCTATTTATACATTCCACTCTTTCATTGCTCCCCACGCTAACATATGAAGCAATGGATTAGTAATATAATCCTACAGTGGAGGTCTGCCCCGCTTGGGCAGAGCACCGCCGTGCCCTCGTAGAGGCGATCGGCAGCGGCGGCGACCTCTCGCGTCCGGCTCTGGTTCAAGCCATGGTCCGGGGCGAGAGGGAGTGGGAAGCAGTCACTTCCTTCTGCGAAGCAGTCATGCTAGCGAAGGAGGTGGCGGGATGGCTGAGAGAGAGAGCCTCACGTCCCAGCCGCCGCGGGAGACGCTCCGGGCGTCGGGAGCCGCGTGACGACTCCCGGCCACCGTAGGCGCGGGACTGCGGACGGAGAGTAATGGGTAGCTCACCGTCCGATCAGGACCAGGCCCGTGCCTGACGGCGCGTACGTGTTCCACGCGCGCCTCAAAGAGATGTCAGCAAAAAGGAAGGGGCCTGCCAGGGCCGAAGCCTGCCGGGGGTGCGGGATTCTCCGAAAGGGTTACCGCTACCCCGGAACATAAAGGGCTAAGGAAGGAACACGGATGGGTTTTAGTCAGTAAGAGTCTGACACTCCCTTCCGCTCCACCCAGAAAGGGAGGGGTCATTTGATGATTTCCCATCCATAAAAAAAAGCAATATAATCCATTGCTTCATATGTTCGAAAAGTTTGTCTGCTGAACAACGTATATAACGTAATGAATGTTGTTGAATTGTCAAAATGAAAGCCATGCCTACTGTTAGTGTGTTCTACAATGCTGGTCAATGCTGGTCTTACCCGCGATCTTCTGCATGCCGTCCACGTCCACCCAATCTGGCTGTTGTTCTGAAATTAAATTAAGTACCGTACTTAAATGTATATTTCTGTAAGTAGATCTTGTAAGATACTTTTACACGTAAATACAACACCAATAATCCCTCTACCGTTTCTCAGCAACCATACTGTAAGAGCTCCAGGTACTCCACTTGCCATAACCACGTCTAGCTAAGTATCCTGCCCACCTCGGCTTCTTGTCAATGTTTAATTTTCTTCTTGATACTTAGCACTAAAACCTTTTCACGAAAGTGAGTGAGTAAAAAATAATCAGTTTTTAACATAATTTTAAAATTCATTAAAAAGGTTCAATTCGCAACGAAGTTTTGAAGACTAAGCTCATTTTAAATTCATCTCTTTTAAGTAAGTAGATCACAGTTCTTGGCGCAGGCTCTAAAGGGCTTCCTAGTAAAATTGAATTCTGTTAGCCAGAATAAAAGGGTAAGAATAGAATAGAATACTCTTTATTATGTACACCATATAAATTATAGACATAAATAAAGAAACTTTACAATGGGTGACACAATGGGCGGTAAGCTGCCTTATAGAAAAAAATGTACTGGTTTTTTATACATGTAAACCGTAAAATGTTAAAATTTTACAGAAACGTGCTCGTTTCGGGAAAATTTTAACATTTTACGTACCTACTGGTACGTAATTAAACGATCATAAAGCCAACCAGGTGCTGGTAATGTTGTAGTAAATAAATTACATAATATACACTTATATACATATACATTTGTTAGGTAGTCTGGCTTACCTTATACGCGCAAACTGTAACCACGAATTCAGCACATGATTCTAGCGTAAAAAATATCGTCAGTTATCGAAAAAAAAATCACCCTGTATAATGGCAAAACAAAATATTGTTGCACGCCACAATTGATGCCTGGTACATGGAGACATTAGCTACCACTAGCATTATCTAGTAGTAGAACTAGTATTCAAGACCCTTCTAGAAATTTCGATGCAGAAATTTATAGAACTATCGACATCTCAGTCGGGGCCGGTATGTACTCGAACATTCTAGATGTGTCTACAGTAGAAGCTTCTGGAATATCTGAGGCTCTATATAAGCCCGGTATGGACCGCGACCCGAATCAGTATTGGATAAACGATACAAGCGAAAACATCTGAAGTGATCTTCGAGGGCGACTTTAAGTGATTAATTGTGTTTTGTTATTTGTGTGTTTAAAGTTGTAATTAGTGTTTTTAATTAAAGTGTCTATTTTTGGTTATTAAATCGGCAGTTTTTATTGTCACGGACCCCAAGCCCGTAACAATACCTATACACTTTTATTAAATACTAGCTGCGCCCCGCGGTTTCACCCGCGTAAATGTCGATCCCGTGGGAATATCGGGATAAAAACTATCCTATGTCCTTTCCCGGGACTCAAACTATCTCTATACCAAATTTCATCGAAATCAGTCCAGCCGTTTTCATGTTATGTCGTGACAACGGAAAACGGGTTTCATTTTTATATATGTATATAGAAATATTTAACTAAAGTTGCTATTACTATTCGGTACAAATTACCCTCTTGAAGATTACCGCAAACCTTTGCGGCAGTTTGCGGTACCACCGCCCCGGACACTGCACCAGGTGGTACAGTACCCGGGGCGGTGGTAAATATGATACATCAAGCTTTAGTAAGAGTCCGTCACACAAGCATCATTGACAGAGACGATCTATGAAACCGAATTTCTCTAAAAACCCGATGTGTCTTCAACAAAAGGAGGAGGTTCTCAATTCGGTTGGATTTTTTATTTGTTACCTCTGAACTCCGTCATTTATAAATCGATTTGTATTTTTTTTAACCGACTTCAAAAAAAGGAGGAGGTTATCAATTCGACTGTATTTTTTTTTTTTTTTTTTTTTTTTTTTTTTATGTTTGTTACCTCATAACTTGCGACTGGGTGAACCGATTTTCATGATTCTTTTTTTATTTGAAAGCTGGTGCTTCCCGTGTGGTCCCATTGTCACCATTTCAATATCTGATGATGGGATCTTAGAGAAATCGAGGGCAACCCTCAAATTTTATAGGCTCACTTATTGTTTTTCGCATGTTTTATGAAGTATCTTGTGTATTTGCGTATGGTTGTCACCATCTCAGGTAGCTGGGCTGATGATGGAAGGTACAACTCCTTAACAGTAAGAAGTTACTCGAACAGGAAAGGACTGTTTTAGTAAATTGTTTTGATGTTTGATAGGGCATTTGCCACATTTGGTCTCATGATCATCCAGTCATGATCTGATGCTGCAGTCAGGATAGTCTGCAGAGTACCTAACTCCTCGACAACTAACAGCTGATATATCGTGTTTAGGCTCATTGAAAAGGGCTCGATGTGTGGATAAACGTACTGTTAATGAGGAACACCGAAGTACATAAAGACCTGATGCTGAAACCAGGAGCATCAGAAAAAGTACCAACCTTGAAATTACAGCACCGTAGTCGTGTTTGGGCTCATTTTAAACAGGACTAAATTTTGGTTCAATGTAATGTTGACATAAGTCTGGCCTGATGCTGCAGCCAAGATTATCAGCATCTAGTCTAAAAGCATCAGGTCAAGATTTGATGATGGGATCCTGGAGAAATCGAAGGAACTCTTCAAATACATATTATAGGCACACCTATAGCGATTTGGGTATTTTTTATAGTAACTCGTGCATTTGCTCTCGGAAAGCACTATTTGGTGAAGTGGAACTGATGATGAAGACCACAGATGGCCATCGGAAGTACTCAATAATATCTAAGTATTTCACGGGTTGCGATTCGATTACTTTAATATGGTTGCTAAGCAATTTATGCTCGTCACAATGTGAATGGTGATATGGAGCTGATGGTGGACCTGGAGAACTCCTCAACAAATTACTTCCCTGCATCGGGAAAAGCAATATTTTGTTTGTAAAAGGCGATAATCACTAGGCTATTGTAACTTAGATAAATTATAAGCAGACCCACTAAAAAGCGTGAAATAAAAACTTTTTAAGAAAAAAAAACCGACTTCCAAAAAAACACTACAAAGTGAAAAATAACTTTATTTCGGAAGTCGGTGGCAAAAAACTAAAATACAGATCCAAAGACACCGACTTCCGAAATAAAGTTATTTTTCACTTTGTAGTGTTTTTTTGGAAGTCGGTTTTTTTTTCTTAAAAAGTTTTTTTCTGTTTTGTTTGAAGGATTACTTACAGGCTGGTCGCATATTTTGATCAAGTTCTGATGAGTGGTTTTAGAGATAGCTTCAAAAATACGTATTTTTTCCACTTAGTGTATATGTCGATGATATTATAATGATTATCTTCCTGTCACTGTTATTTACTTAGCAAGTGAAGGTATGCGAATTTGTGTGGGGTAGATACCACAACTAAAAAGTGTAAATTACTACTACAACATACTTCTAATATAGGTACCTAGTTTTGTTACTTACTTTCTAATATAGTTTTTAAGTGTGTATTACTAACATCATATGGATCAAGGTCTAAAGTAAAACCTATTATTTTTTTTAAATTAAAATATTATTAACCAAAGAGGTGACTTCCGCAATTAAAGTTATTCTTCACTTACAAAGTGAAGCTTAACTTTAATTTCGTGTTTATTTTGGAAGTCGGTGGTTTTTTTTTTGTAATAAAGTTTTTTTAAGGACAGGATGCTAGTACCTTACTTTGTTAATGCAATGGAAATGGTGACAACCCAATATTCCAGCGAAATACGACGGAATGCTGGCTGAATACGAAACGTCTCATCGACACAATCGAAGTAGAAGAAGAATGGTAAGGGTATCTAAATGAGTGTATTCGCATTTCTCAAGGAAATGTTAGAAAGTGCCGTTAAGCTTCGTTTGTAGATCAAATAATCCGTTCAAGGAAGCAAACGTTTAAAGTTTACGACTATTATGATGAAAATTTTCGCAGAAAATCCACACATTTACTATGTGTGAAGTCCCAGAAATAAGGGAGAAAGTTGGTAAGAAACATCTACATTATTAATCTTGTAGGAAGGAAGTTTTATTTTATGTACTGATACAGCAAACAAGACACGAATCTCTCTAATTTATTATGTTTTTACGGGATCTCTCGCCCGAGACCCTTTCTACATAGGTTGTACATAAAATCCGGTCCTAGACTCGTTAGTACGCAGGACGACATATCATGCTATACATTTCTAGTATAAGCTCACTTCTCATTGTACGAAAAGCCTATACAATGCGAGGTCAACTAAAATTGGAAATGTATAGTAGTTAGTACACGTATTCCGGTAGTCTGTGTTATGCCCCAGGGGCCGTAAATCGGAACATATGTACAAACGCCAGCACATCAAGTTACTATAATCCATTTTAGAACGTTCGTTTGATCAACAACTAAATGTTACAGAATTGAGTGCAAGTTGAAAACTCCATTTTATTTTTTTGGAAAGAAGTTCTTTAACGCAGCTTCACAGACCTCACGGTCTAAATGAAAATCCAAGATGGCGGCTGCGAGTTTAATTTTTTCGTAATTTTAAAACTTTCGCAGCCGTCATCTTGGATTTTCATTTTGAACTTCGTTCCTGCCGGGATCCCCGTTTTTTTATTTGTATATATGTAAGTTTAATATTAATGTATTATACTCATAAACCTTATTGTTTGTCTCATTAAGTTACATTGTATAATATTTACATAATTTAAAAGCAAATTTTTGTTTGGATCTTTGCCGTAGTCACAAACTAACCTCTCAGGAACAGACTATCAATATTATTCCATAAAATGATGTATGTTTAACCTCGGGTAAAAGGTTTAGGAAGAAGATTACTGAGGTCTGATTCGATGCGTAATGCGTGGTTCAAGGTTAAGATTGTATGTTCAACTACGGAGAGAGTTATGCCTCCTAAGGGATTGCTTTTATCTGAAACAACACGCATCGTAGCTACGATGCGTGTTGCTGTAGCTACAAAGACCATGAAAAGTATTACCAATATAGAACTACCAACTGACTTGTCATGTTACCTTGTAATATTAATAAGAGTTTTACTTATTAAATAATATTATGTTGTACCTATATATTACGCTCCGGGGATTTGACTGTTATTTTTTTCACAAATCCTATTTCGGCAGTTGTTGGTATAAGTTTGGAGTTCCGAACTTGCTAGATACGATCGTTAAGGGCGCCTAAATTTTGTTTTTACCCGTCTCAGGATTCGCAAATATAGCCTTGTTTGTTGGCAAAAATATGACTCAAGTTTTCATAGAATTTACTCCTTGTTATTTACAAAATGGTATCCAGTTATTTCTTGGTTTATGAATGATTAAAAAAATAAAATGTATATTTGTATGTGCCTAGCTGGTAGGTACTCAAAAACTTTTGTACAATTTTACATGTAGAGATAATATTTAATTTTGGACGTTATGAATACCATAACATTCATAACACTTGTATTCCCCGAAGGGAAGAGGTGTATCTACTTACATATAATAAACCCACATTTATAATAATAATTATTTATTTATTTCAAACATAATTCTAGTCCATAGTTTTACACTCATACATTTAAAATAAAAACTATTTTAAATTATAAGCAGATATAAACCCAAATAAAAAATAAATAATAAAATTATGATTAATTAAATTTAAATACTCAATAACTCATTAAAAAAATTGTCTAAAAATTATAATATTTATTAAATGTCAGAATCGTATAAAAAATAAAATGTCACATATGAAATTGTACAAATTATTAAAAATTAAAATTATGTAAATTGCATACAAAATAATAATATTACAAAAAATCTATGGTCCTAATTATTTTACATTTTTACCTGTCCCAAGCCTGATATATAGGTGCATGTAAGGTCAGCCAGTGCTGCATTTATGTTGCCGCCAGTTATGTTGTTAGAAGACATTGTGAAATATTTAATCTTTAGTAATACTAATAATAAAGCTGAAGACTTTGTTTGTTTGAATGCGCTAATCTTTTTTGCGCGGGCAGGTGGTGCGATGCGACGGGGTGGGTTGGAGGAACAAGAAATTTCACGCGGATGAAGTCGCGGGCAGAAGATAGTTAAATTAATTAAACCCTTGTCGTTAATATATATTCAAAACTAGACTTACCGCCTTAATACTAGGCCAAATAATACGACATAAGCCCATACCGTTAAGGTCTATTCAAACCTAAGCGGTATTCGCTGCCGCTGTGGGTAGAGCTAGAGGTACAGTCGGTGGCCAACATTATCTGACCCACTTGAGTAATAGCGAATTTGAACCTTATCGTGAACATTCCGTGCAAGCGTTTCGACAAAATAATCATGTTGTAAGCGAATTTAATCATTATAATGTTGTCGTTAAGGTTGAAAGGCTAATGAGTATCAAGAATACTAAAAATAACCAAGGCTAGACTGACTTTTGTCACTTAGATCAATTTAGTATCCATCTACCCCACGAAGTAAATATTTTTTTTATGTTTTTGAAGATTAGGTACAGGTAGTCATTATTTCCGTGTTACTAAAAAGCTTTTCAACTTTAACTGTACTGTATCAAGTTCCGCGGCTAGCGCTTAAAATCTGCATTGGTGTGAACAGAATATTACTGCATACCCACTCAGTTTTCTCTACCGCAGACGGTAGCGAATACCGCTTAGGTTTGCATAGGCCTTTACTGCGAGTAGGTACTGCCACAGTTACCGTACACGTAAAGAGAGGCCTAAGCCCTCCTATATAGGTCAGCGGGATTGTCCGAAAGGGTTACTGCTGCCCCGGAACATAAAGGGCTAAGGAAGGAACACGAATGGGTTTTAGTCAGTAAGAGTCTGACACTCCCTTCCGCTCCACCCAGAGCGGGAGGAGTCATTTGATGATTTCCCATCCCCAAAAAAAAGCCCTCCTATATCTATACCTTTAACTCTGCCGGCCAACTCTATTGCATTAGTTGTGATCGAGTATTTACAACTAAAGAAGAAGGCTCAAAATTCACAAACGTCCTACAGTAAAGAGAAGTATCTCAAAAAAATGATAAAAATGAGTTTAAAAAGATGGCATACTTCCGATCGCCATCCTTACAGTCTAACATATAAAAAAATTGCTATGAAAATTCGTTCAGGGGCAGTAATATGTACAAGAATATAGCTAAAATATCGAGAAATACTTGGCTATTTTGACATGACTGCAATTATAGAGTTTCATCATCGAACAACTGAGGTTTTTACCCGACTGCGCCAGAAGGAGGGTTATGTTTTTCGAGAGTATGTATGCATAATTGTTTGGCACGCTCTGCGGCCTGAACGGCTCGATGGATTTTAGCTTGAGAGGTGTCGTTAGATTCGTATTTACTGTAAGAGTGACACTGGGTATATCAAAATAAAAAAAACAAAATGGCGGATTTTTGGTGCCATATTATGCCTCCAAAAATTATTTTTCTCAAAGCCTATCGAGTGGGGTATCAAAATAAAGGGTTTTAAAAGTTGATTACAAAAATATATATCACTTATATGGTTAAAAGTAATTCAAAGTGACAAATCGTAAAAAACACGTACCAAGAACTAAATCGTTTGCGAAATCTTTCACATTGGTAAACTAAAAAGCTGGAAATAAAAAAAAGCAATTAAAAAAAAGACGGGTTGCACTCCGGGAGTGCCGGCAGAAGTGAAAACTTGAATATTAACGTTGAAATAAATCAATTATTAATTGAATTAATATAACTAAGTTTTTTTCACTATTTCTGCGTCACTTTTTTCATAAAATCGATGCACTTTGTTCAATTTCCATTTTTTGAAACACTTTATATACACGAATTTTACGAATACACAGCAGTGTGGCTACTACACAGACGGTCGAGCCATCAGCTGTCCATCCACGTCCGCGTCCGCGTCCGCGTCCGCGTCCACCATCACCATCACATCACATTACCATCACCATCGCCTACGCCATCGCGTCACCATCGCCATCACCATCGCCATCGCCATCACCATCGCCATCACCATCGCCATCACCATCGCCATCACCATCGCCATCACCATCACCATCCATCCATCCATCCATTATCGTGTCTCACTTGGTTCACTTCGGTTGGCGCCGCCGTAGAAAGAGATGGGGGGGGGAATCTCTCCTGACGGTCACGTATCCTGACGCGATGCCCTGACGCGAGTTTAACATTTTTCCCACCACCACATTTAACCCACTTCAAAAAGTGTTCAACGCCGCTAAAGAAGTTTTCACATCAAAAATTAAAAAAAACCGGCTGCAACCTTATACTAAAACTAACTGAAAAGCTAAAAACAAGCCCATTTTAAAATAAATAAAAGTTGGAAGCAGGCGGGACCCATACCATTATTATAGTTTCAAACTGAAATCGGTCCCGCCTGCTTCCAACTTTTATTTATTTTAAAATGGGCTTGTTTTTAGTTTTTCAGTTAGTTTTAGTATAAGGTTGCAGTCGAATTTTTTAATTTTTTTAATAACTTTTTTTTTTCTCACTTATTCGACCGCCGAACATCGAACTAAAACAACATTAGTGAGAACTAAAGCTCGATTTTAATATTGTTACATAGAACAGAGTAGGGTAGACTATGATGAACATTCTGTTGATGATTAACATAGATTTAAATAAATGAGTTTTAGGAAAGTAAAACACAAAAATAAAAAAGTATGTAAAATATAAAAAACTTAATATAATATTTTTTTAAACATCTGATAATCATAAAGTAGTAGGTTCTTTTCATTATAAATACTTTCTACTGTCAGTTGAGCTTGATTACAAGTCAAGATCGCCAAGTATTTCTCAATATTGTACTTCTATTCTTGTACATATTACTGCCCTTGAACAAACTTTCATAGCATTTTTTCATATGTTAGACTGTAAGGATGGCGATCGGGACTATGCCATCTTTTTGTACTCAATTTTAACATTTTTTTGAGATACTTTTCTTTTCTGTAGGACGTGGGTTAATTTTGTATGGGCCGTGAGCCTTGTTCTTTTGTCTGGCGAGTCATATTACACGCTAGGAAATATTAATAATTTTAAAGGGTCGCCGTTATCGAAACGATAAGGAGGACTATTACTTACAGTAGTAGGTACCTAACCTTAGGTTCTAATATTTTAGTGTCCAAAACACAAAGTAATTGATTGATTTATGTTTTATCGAAGGTAAAGCGAGTGTCTTCCACAAAAGTGGCCCAGCTAAGTGCTGTTGCATGAAATAAATAGATTATAATTGGCTTGTTTTATCGCCGAGAATTTTTTTGACAATCGTTAAGTTGTTTTATGCCAGTTATAATAAAGTGTAAGTATGACAACTGTTAGGTTATTGATCAAGACGTAGGGTACTGTGTTCATATTCTTCAGCCCAGCATTTGATTCCGTCGTACATAAAGGGCCTATAATGTTCCCAATGCTGGGACACAGGCCTCCTCTCGGTGAGAGGGAGTGGGCCGTAAATCCGTAATCCACCACACTGGCCCAGTGAGGGTTGGTGGCTGTCACATGTCTTTGAACTTATGGTTCTAAGACCTGCCGGTTTGTTCCTGGTGATGTTTTACTACCAAGTATCTAGCTATCTGCGGGTATTTGCGTAATATACTGTCAGCAGCAAAGGCTTTCATTTTGACACTTCAACAACATTCATTGCGTTTTTTGTGTTGTAGAGCAGACAAATTTTTCGAAGATATGAAGCAATGGTTAGCAATATCCTTCAAAACGATTCAGGTTGAGACTGATAGTAGTGTTACGCAATTAGGGTGCTGTTTAGGAAGTATAATAAAATCTTCCACCAGTATTTTAAAAGTCTCATGCTCAAATATTTCGACTCAAACTGGAAGAGTAGATATTTCGTTGGTTATATTACAAAACACACAAATTTTCTGTGTCTGGGGTGTCACAAATAGGCTCCACTTACGTATTTGTGCTAAGTCTAGATATTTGCTAAGTAGTAACATTTGGGCCGAGCATTTGGGCTTGTAGTAAGATAAGTCTGTAAACTTTCCCTACGGGTACGGATATGGGAGACAAAATGTATGCTGAACTAAGCCTATTTGGCGCAGCCGTGAGGCACATAGTACTGTTTTAAATGAGTTTTTCTATTATAGAGGGTGTGCCTGGAAGTATGGATCAAATCGACTAGGGGCGTGGGCAAGGTCATTTCCAAACTTTTGAACCCAGAGAATGTCGGTGAATTTTTTTACGGTTCAAAAGTTAGGACCAATTTTTTTTTTTCAATCTCTTCGCATAGTGCTCAAAGAAAATAATCATAAAAAATACTATCAGGGCTATCAATTTAGTTTTTTAGATAGCCCTGATAGTTTTTTTTTAAGATTTTTTTAAAACGATAAGATTTCTCTTCTCTTTTTCTTAGTTTTTTTTTTTTTTTGTTTAAACGTTTGGAAATTAACTTGCCTACGCCCCTATTCGATTTGATCCATACTTCCAGGGACACCCTGTATGTATTTATAATATTGTGTGCCTTAACTGGGTGAAATAAATGTACTATATTTATTTCTAGATTTATTTTATTTTTTCACCCAGCGTTCCATAACCCAAGTAGCGAATGTTGGACAAAAATCAGCCAGGCTGAAAAGGAAGTGGGCCGGACACGTCTCACGAATACACCCGGAGATATGGGCAAAGATCGTCACTCACTGGACGCCTCAGGGAGGACATCGCCGCGCCGCGTCCAAGTAGGTGAGGGTGATGTTGTGACGATCTGATTTGCAGCACCAACAGGCCAGTGATCGCACAAGACAGAGGGTTAGGAAGGAAAAGGGGACACCTTTGCTTTGCAGTGAGACACAATATAGGATAACAAAAAAAAAACTTTCTAGAGATAAACTGGTTTATCGGAGACTTCATCATATCTCCGTATAAATTAATCTTCTTATGGTTTATATTATGACGGTTTTCTATAAAATAATCATATACTATCATATGAAGTGCCACCATCTGGGAAGTTAGTTCGAAATTAACTCCCAAGAATATATTCGTGTTATTTGGCCCCTAACAGTTTTTAGATATAGGTATACGTTTGGATTTCTAAGTAGGTACACTGCTTGTCCACATACCCCAAGAGTATGAATAGAATTTACTACTCCATGTAGGTAAGCGTTTTACGTTGCTAAATATTCTTAATTTATGAATTATAGGTACTATAGAGAATTGTTAAAGCATAATCGAGTAGAATATAATAAAATAGATAAATTGGTTAAACGAAGCATAAGAAAAGACGTTAGAGACTGTAACACTAACATGATCAAATCAGCTTTGCTGAGTAACACCTCTTTAAGATCTGCCAAACAGGGAATTACGAAAGGAAAAACCTGGATTTCCAACTTAATGGACGAAAATGGGATAAAACAAGGTAGTTCAAGCAAGATAATCGACATATCCACAAAATTCTATAAAAATTTATACCAGGATCAACACAAACAGCACAGACACTTTATTTATCATTGCCCTGACTCCGTTGATCCTATCAGTCCCTACGAAGTTCAACGAGCTCTTCGCGAGATGAAATACAATAAAAGCCCTGGAACGGATGGAATAACTACAGAAGTTTTAAAGTTAGGGCGAAACACTCTTCTGCCTCACATTACATCTTTTTTCAACACCATCCTACACACCGGTAAAATTCCCTCTGAAATGTGTCACTCAAATATAATTTTACTTCATAAGAAAGGAGACAAAGCTGACATCGCGAACTATCGACCAATAAGCCTTATTTCACATTTATACAAACTGTTCATTAAAGTAATAGAGAACCGCATCGCTCCAACGCTTGACCTTCACCAACCTCCCGAACAAGCTGGATTTCGTCCCCATTTCTCCACAACAATCTCCATACCATCAATCAAGTAATAGAAAAATATAATGAATTCAACAAACCGCTTTACCTGGCCTTTGTGGACTATGCCAAGGCATTCGACAGTATAGACCATCAGTCAGTTATTAATGCCTTGGAGTCCCAAAATGTCACGCACACCTATATTGACCTCATTGACACCATTTATAGAAGTAGCTCTGCGAACATCAAGCTGCATGTTTCTGGTCCAAATTTTAAAATAGAAAAAGGTGTCAAACAAGGCGATCCACTCTCACCTAAGCTGTTCACAAGTGCATTGCAAGAGGTTTTTAACAAGTTGCCTGATTCGTGGAAGTCACGAGGCATACATGTTAGCGGCCACCAGCTAACAAACCTCCGTTTTGCAGATGACATAGTGTTATTCTCCACATCACCTTCAGAACTTGAGGAAATGCTCCAAGATCTGAGCACGGCAAGTCTTGAGGTTGGACTTTCAATGAACAGATCCAAGACACAGGTAATGACTAACAGCACGAAACGTAGGGTCGAGGTAGACGGACATGGGTTGCAATATGTCGATGAGTACACATACTTGGGCCAGATAGTGTCTTTCAAAAACAGACAGGATAAGGAAGTCGAAAGACGAGTCCAAAATGCTTGGAAGACCTACTGGGCCCTTAAAGAACACATGAAAGGCAGTCTTCCTATATCTCTAAAAAGGAAACTCATCGACATGTGCATCCTGCCCGTCCTAACCTACGGTGCACAAAGTTGGTCACTTACTGAACAACAGAAGTCCAAACTCAAGATTTGCCAACGGGCAATGGAGCGCAGCATGTTAGGTTTTAAGCGTACAGACCGAGTTAGAAACACCACGCTGCGCTCCATAACTCAAGTAGCGGATGTTGGAGAAAAAACAGCCAGGCTGAAGTGGGAATGGGCCGGACACGTCTCACGAATGCACCCGGAGAGATGGGCAAAGATCGTCACTCACTGGACGCCTGAGGCAGGACATCGCCGTCGAGGTAGACCAAGAAGAAGGTGGCGTGACGATCTAATATCATTCGCAGGGCCAACATGGCCAGAGATCGCACAAGACAGGGAGGTTTGGAAGAAAAAAGGGGAGGCCTTTGCCCAGCAGTGGGACACAATATAGGCTGACAAAAAAAAAAAAAAAAAAAAGGTACTATAGCGGCCCGCCCCAGCTTCGAACGGGTGCAATTTTTTTTTCGAATTTCCGAAATTTTTATTCATACAAACCTTGTCCTGGCAATACCAAATATAAAAAAAAATATCCAATTTGGTGCAGTCATTCGGAAGTTATGCGCGTACAGACTTTTCGGCGACTTTGTTTTATACTATGTACTATGTATGATTTAAGGAAGGTATTGTATATTAATTTTATTTCTTATTTTCATTGTCGTTGTTGACACTTTGTTTGGGGTTGACGTCATCACGTCGACGTCAGCTGTCGCTGAAAGCCAGCACTGGGCTGGGGCTCTGTCCCGCCAAGGGTCTTAGCTTTACGTTGAGAAATGCCCGTTTCGCGTGAATGTGACTCATATTTGCCCCCAACCTATTTTTTTTTGTATTTGTGTTCTTTCTTTGCGTCATGTTTACCTCAAATAAATGTATTTTCTTTCTTTCTTTTCATTCAATTAGATATATACAACATTATTTTTAGTATATGCGAAACCTGAATATAGTTTGTTCAGAATAAGTAACTGAATCGATTCCAATAATTTTTACCCCATGTTATATTTTGGCCCAAAAATATTTAAAAAAGGTTAAAGCTTGGACACCACGAGAGCGACGCGTTCGAGGAGGTATATTATAGTGTACTCTGTGTTCGAGGAGCGACACTAAGTAGGTACAACAATAGCGGCGCGGGCGCACAGCGAGCGGGGCGACCGGGGCGGGGGTGCAGCAACCCCTTCAGTCGCCCGGGTACCACAGGTTGGCGCGCGCGTGTTCGCGTTCCCGTCCAACTGCATAATCGCGAGCGCGCGGCCGCCGCGGGCCTTACAGTAATTGTGTTTCGGTTGATCGTGTACCTATCGTATGTAAAAAAGTGTCGTGTAACATTTTTAAACACGCCAAGATGGTTAATTGTAGAAAGTTATTATTTGTACCTACAGCCTGCTGCGGTTAAGTAATGCGATGTTTAACACTTTTCATCCACTTTGAACTTGGTTGACATAAGGTGCAACAAATCGCATTGACTACATTGTATCACTTACGGCTTACGAATAAGTAATTACTTATTCGTAGCTTACGGCTGCATGTATTTACGAATAAAGTACATTATAATAACTACCTACACTTGACCATTACGACAGTCCAAAGCCTGCAAGTGTGATGGAAAATGTTATCACCAGTTAATTACAATACAATCGCCCGAACGCACGCGGCGGCGGCGTGGATGACCATGTTTTTGTAAGGACAAACAGGTAACATAACAAGCTTATAACTTTGTGATTATTCATGATACAGTTTTGAAATTTTGTACATAGATTCTTTACATAAAAATACTAGACACGTGTTTCGGGTTTCGCATATACTAAAAATAATGTTGTATAGTTCCAGGTTTTCTTTCAAACTATTCTTGTTCAACCTTAAAAACTTTTGGCAAAACACATTCTACCAGGTAATAGCTACTTCTTCAGGGTCAAGGTATAAAAACATGTCATTATTCAAAGTGGACAATGGTCTGTTCCAAAAGTATTAAAGAAATGTGTAAACAAACCCTGTTCAGGTAAATTTTTTACGCAAGCACTTACTAAAGGAAATTAGTAACATATTCATCTGTATTTAGAAGGTTTCAACTTTATTTCTCACTACTTAATCCAACAATTATTGTTTAAATGACGTTTTCGTTAATCGAAGAAAATAGTTTGTTTTATAAAATTAAGCTCAGATGTCAAATGAAGTCAAATTGATTAGAATATGGGGTTTGAGTACTCAAATAATCAAATCAAAGCACTCAATTATTTGTAAATCACTTGAGAAATCCCCACAGCCCTCGCCTGTCATGGACGACATTGTGGGTCACATCCAGGCAAGTATCAATGTGACTTTATCAATCCATAAGTACTTTCAAAGTTTATCTTAGACATCACTGACATCGGTGAAGGAAAACATCGATACTTAAAATTAATACTATGTGGTCATTTCTTTTTTCTGTATTTCTTTTTTCTGTTTTCCTTCTCAGTTAGTATTAATTAGATCTGGCAGTTTGAGTAATTTACGCGGCCTACCCAAATGTCCTTTTTTTGTATTGTTCGTCGAATCGTTGAGCTCCTCAAATTCTGAGTTGAGCTGCACGGTTTTTGACAAATGCGTGCACTGATTGGACAGGTCCGCTCAATCTGTGTGGTTCTTTCCTCAAAATACCATTTCAGACACCAATCTACATGGTCTTCACATGATCTGACCAAGATTTTGTCTGGACTTTAAAATAGACTGTGACCTCTGAATTTGTTTCGGTCTTTCTTCTCAGAGTAGTCAGATAGGAAACGCCGACCTCATCTAGCTTAAAAAAAATATGATTGACGTGTAAAAGTGTTTGTACAAACCTACTTACAGAAAATAAATCATTAATCAATATAGGAATGAAATCGTCATGCACTGCAGGCCTGCAGTGGCACAGTTACAGGCTGATATTATTATAATACATATCTAGCGATATGAACATCTCTATCGATTGCCTCGTTTAAATCCTGAAAGATACGTACAGCTACTTGATACTAATGTACAAGGACGTAGCATCCCCAAGAATTACGTGGTATTAAAACGGATATGAGCATGTTATTTTATACACCTACTCGTAATCCGCAGGGGTAAAGGTTGATATATTATAATAATGTAATATTCATTCGGTTCGTCGAATCTTTGGAGCTTCGTATCGAGTTCCTGGTTTATGTAATTATTATTAGCAGATTAATGGATATACTCCATTCGTGAGTCAGGACAGATCAACCTACGTACGAGGTGCTTCTTGATTACTTATGTAAAAGAGTTAAGTTAGCAGCGGTTTGTATATTTATAGGCCTTACCTTTATTTTAAAGGTATCAATATATTTACAGGTATGTTTTTTCTCAATACGTTGTTTATGTAATATCAATACCACTGCTCTCAAAACCGTAAAGGAAAACATCGTGAGGAAACCGGTGGCATTTCCTAGAACCAAAAATTCGAAGACATGTGATATCCCAAACCCCACTGGGCCCGCGTGGAGGATTACGGCTCACTCCCTCTCGCTGAGAAACAGCCTGTGTCCTAGCAGTGGGAACATTGTAGGCTGATTATGCAATTTATTTACTGTGTCTAGAGCGGGCGTTCTATCACTTCTCCAAATTTTGCTCAAACCAAGTTGCCAGTTAAATAAATTGTTTGCGAAACGGCCAACAATCTTTCTGTCCACCTCCCCAGCAACATTGTGATTTTAGCATCGCTACCAAACAGCCATAAAGTCAGACAATATGATACATGGAACGTTCAACCGGACTTGTTTACTTTAAATTGAGAATAAACATGTATGGCATATTTCACATTTATTTACGACCACGACTATAGTTGCGAAACTTTAAAACGAGTTTGCAAATAAAGGAAATTAATATTCGAACGTGACCAGCGTAATGCTGGCAACTCTTACATTAAAATGGCTTCTTACGGTGTACGACGAGAAAAACATTTATATGTAAAAAGAAGCCAAAGAAAATCGGAAAATCCATGTAAGCCCCGTTAGGAATTTAATTAAATTAAATGGAATGTACGAAAATATTTAGCACAACGCCCGAATAAATGATTTCGATCCCGACAATGTTGCGTTTTAGTATTTTATGCTTTTACATGTAACTGTGTTGTGTAGTAGATGACATTTTGTGTTGTACTCGTTGTTTCGGGTCGGAATGCAACACAAAAACCCCATTACTGTGGAACGACACAGTTTTGCCAACGTACACGGATACTGAACGACTTTTGTCCTTTCTTTGATCAAGGTTAATGGCCTTAGCGAAAACACATTCCATCTACTAACCCAGCATTGTATAAGAACTGAATCGATTCTGTCGTGTCAAGGAACATAAAACCATAGCGTTTTAAATCTACTGATTGAATGGCTCGGTTTTTTTGTTATGTTAATACTAAAAGTATTTGACAAACAAATGGAAGTGTGGTTTTGTTAAAACCTAAATAAAAGTGGTGAAACGGGAGAGGTTCAGTGTGAATAGATGAATAAACGACCGACGCTGGTGCGGTCATTTATTTTGATTTGTGATTTTTTACTCTTGACTATTTTGTGCTGTGAGTTTTTAGTTGGTTCAGTCTAGCTATGCTACCGAATGGTTGTAACCAGGTTTCATATGGGAGTTTTAGAATACTTTGTGGCCTATATATAGGCCTTTCATAGGTTATTTTAACTCTGATTTTGTATCACTTTTAAAAAACAAAGTGGTTATAATAATATAGAAGTGTTTATCAGTGAAAACTTGTAAATACTCGTAGCCTTCAAATGCATATTGTTTATATTAGTTTTAAGTTTCCCAAATAGAATAAAATAAAATAATAATCAGCCAATAATGTTCCCACTGCTGGGACACAGATCTCCTCTCCATAAGAGGGAGTGGGCCGTAATCCACCACGCGGGCCGGGTGCGGGTTGGTAGAAGATCTATATTTTCTTTGAGTTATGGGTGTGGTTGGGTGGTTACCACTCACAAGTCTGTCAAAATCACGGTGTTCTTAACTCTTGTAACTTTATGGTTGACGTTGGCTTGCTGCTGTCAGAGGTAAAATAACTATGAAGGAACTGTAAGCTTTGATAGGGAATATAAAATAAAAGAAAGAAAAAAAAAAGTTTACTCGACACAGAAACAAGTGCATACAAAAAGTTAACTCAAATACCTTATAAAGAAAAAAAAAAGTGGCACTCCGGGAGTGCCGACAGAAGTGAAAAATTGAACAATTTATGTACGTGTGTATTTTTGAATCGTCATATAAACAAAACACAAACAGAATACTTTGCCATCACTCACTGACATATCGGAAATACATTAAAACCGAGTACATCCCGAGGACAGCCGAACACATCCGAAGCGGTTTCGGTTACGGTAACAGTGGCGCGAATTCAATGGTTTTTCCCCATCTCAAAAAAAAAAAATGCCCATCACGCCTAAAGAATTTTTCACTTCAAAAACAAAATGGGTCTACCAGCACAGAACAGAAATACCTAGTCGGTAGCTGTACGTTATGACTGTGACAAGAAGGCACTCAGCATGTTGCTGTGCTCTGGGGACCCTCAGCAGAGTGCTGATTTTCATTGGTACCCGAAAATGAAGAACAAACACCAAGTCGGGTTTTAAGGATTCCAGGAGGAGGTCTGTACCATAATTATTACGATCATAAACTGGGACGTAAAACATGGTTCCACTGCCTCTTCGAAATACATTACTAACTTTTATATTAGCAGTTATTTCTTCACCTCTAATGTGTTCGGTATCAAATGAACAATACCTACCAGTAATAATGTTGCCAATAACAAACAGCTCGGCAGCCAATAAAGTGTGGCCATCTTATAACAATATTTGTGACATTTTATTGCGAATAAATATTACTTTATGGTGTATTTATTATGTGATATCTGATCGTTTTGACAGTTCATTAGATTTTTGGTACATTTGGACGGAACAATGGGGAAGAGTAGTCTTGGGAATTGAAATTCTGTTGAAATTATTCGCCTTCCCTATTTACTAGGGATTTAGTGGACGACCATCACGGTTGTTTCATCACTGTACACTATCGGGATAAAATACTTGAGAAAAAAATCGGTTTCATAAAGAAATTAACTCAAAATTATGAAACAATATTTTTGTTTAATATGTGTATATGTATACACGTAACTAACCAACACGTATTAGTCCATATCTTGAAGACCACTGAACCGATTTTGATAAAACTGGTTGAAGCAAATGTAAGCCAATAAAAAATGGTCACAATCCCAGCAATAGTTTTGGAGAAATGCATGGACAAACATACACACATACTCGTATAAAATTGTATATACCTTTTTGTTTGGAAGCCCTGATAGATTAATTATGTGTGAATATATAGCAGGTCCAATAAATATTACATACATACCTACGTGTCGAATAAATAACCTCCTTCTTTTTGAAGTCGGTAAAAATGAACTTTACCTTATGGAATAACTATGTAGGTAATTATAATATCTAAGATCGATCGAAGATGATTTTTATGAGAAGTATCAATGACTTCAAAATTGTTAGAAAACAGATACATACATAAACCCCCAAAACAGTTGTGACAACATTATTATTACATGAATATAGTATACGTATTCACATTTTTACATTGCCTTTCGTTAAGCTATAATAGCAGACTCAGTTATCTTCAATGCCTTGTTTATGTTGCTCCATCATCTTTTTTCTTGCGTCACTAAGTTTCCTAACTGAAATTCTGCGGTAGGGTCCCATTAATGGCCTCCTCCTAGTCCACTAAAAGTGTTCCAAGTTACCGTTTGCGCAACTTTCCTTGTTCCAACGACTTTTTCCATCATAATAAACTGACGAAGTTTCCAACTATCCTTGCTAAGGACATGGCAGATAACCGCCTGAAAAGCTAGGTCATTAATATTAATTATATTTGTAGGACAAGTATCTAACTGATTTTATTAGTTAGATTAATGCCATCATCTGATAGTCGGGTATAATCTTGGTTAGGGCCTTTGAAACAGCGGGATAGCATAATGCTGGAGCTGTTCTATACTGTGTGTTTGCTGTGTATGCTGAGATACCCCGGGGTCTTTTGGCCTCGTACAGGAGTTTCCGTTTTTTATTTTCGTTTTACATTTGTTTGATTTTTTATGTTTATAAGAGTGTGTTTAGTTTAGTTTGTGATATTCCTGTGCGAGTCCCAATAAATGCTTTTTCTTTCTGTGACAATGATAGTCTTGAAAACAAAATTATTTTATGTCAAAACTTGGTAACGACTGAGTTAAAAGTAATCTTCTTTCTATAGAAAATAATATTTAAAAAGCAATAATCGTTCAGTATTTTCAAAAGAGTTCTTTTAAATGTTATTTGTTCACATAACTCTATTTTTATTATAATGTGGGTCGTTCATGGGAGTAAAATACATTGTTCTTAAGCTGTAAGTATTGTATCTTCAAATTAGTGAGCAAAGTTCGCTCGTTCTAAGGCTCAACTGTAAAATGAAACTGCGACGAGGCAGCTTCAAGATTTATGTAAGTATTTGTTTGACGCCTATAAAGTTTCACACTCAAGATACCTACTTGTCTTAAAATGGTAGGTAGGTATACTTCGTTACAAACACTGTTGAATATTGATCCTGTTAATCAAACTTTTACAGTAGTACTATTGTTTATTTGGAATTATAGAAAAACCAAACAGTTTTATTTCGTTTAATAATAAAATTGCCGCAATCGGTAAAGAATGGAGAGGGGTATGAATTGGAGTTTCCCTACGTGATCGAATCAGAAATGAAGAGATCAGCAGGAGAACCAAGGTAACCGATATAGCCCGAAGAACTGCGAAACTTAAGTGACAGTAGGCAGTGGACATTGCTCGCAGAATAGATGGCTAATGGGGCCGAAAGGTTCTGGGGTTGCGAACGCGTACCGGAAGACGTAACGTTGAAAGGCCTCCCAAAAGGTGGATCGTTGACCTTGTGTAGGCCGCAGGAATCAGCTGGATGCGGGAAGCACAGAACCGGTCCAAGGCTTCCCAAGCACCGCTAGGTGCTTGGGGGAGGCCTATATCAAATGATGATGATGATGGATCGATAAGAAAGGAAGAAATCTGATCAATAATAGAAATTATCACGTAGCGCATGACATGGGTTTCTTCTTAATATTTCCCCGTACAACGGTTTTGAGTAGGAGAAGGTGTATATGTTTCGTGTTATATTGTGTAAAAATCATACGACGTTATATTTTCTTTTTTTTTTTTTCAAATGTTTATACTATGACTCTATCTTCCAAACAAAAACCTAATACAAAAATTTGAATGCTCATTCTAAAGGAGATTGAAGGTTTTTATATAGAACCTGGCATACCTTCCACGGCCTCGCCTGAAACCTATACAAATCGATCGCTGACATCAATGCAAACAGAAAACATAATTACTAAGACCAAACCTTGTAAAGTGTCACGTTTCCGAGATATTAACCTTCAAATTTGATCACGTAACAACGAAAAATAAACAAAATGGCGGACAGGTGAGAAGGGGTTTTTAGGTATGCCACGGACCTTCAAAGCCCTTTACTTGACTGTTCGAATGCAATCAGAGTGAATTTATTGCCGGCCTGCACCACATAAGGTCGACTTTTGCAGACAACCTTCACAGTACGTCGCATTCAGAGTTAATCTTTGCCAGATCATTAATCATGCTTAACTATAGGTAGTAGACAGAACTTTCGTTTACGTCCTTTTCCGAATGGAAGTACATTCCCTTAAGGTAAGTAGGTCCCTACTTATTTACCACGCAGAGCATAATTAGTACCCTAACTAAAGTATTCTACCCGCAAGATTTTGTAGCATCCAGTTATCTTGTTTATTCATGATGCCAGTTTATTCCTTATTTATGTGGGCAGTGCTAAATAATGCAGAAAATCTCCGATTATCTCCGGCAAAAAGTTATACACGTTGACTGTACGTGCATGTAATGCATTTGTGGTCTGGATGTGACGTTCGTTCATTACAAACATAATCAGCCTATAATGTTCCCACTGCTGGGACACAGGCCTCCTCTCGGTTAGAGGGAGTGGGCCGTAATCCACCACGCAGGCCCAGTGCGGGTTGGCAGACGTCACGTCTTCTATTTTTTTGGTTCTAGGACATGCCGGTTTCCTCGCGATGTTTTCCTTCACTGTTTTGAGAGCAGTGGTGATGAAATAATTTACACAAAGTAAAGCGCCTGTCTGGGTTCGAACCTATGACCTACACCTCGTAAGTCGCGGCCGTTACCACTTGGCCACCACTGCTCTCACTTGGTTCATTACAAAGACTATATTATATTCTCTTTGATTCATTACATGATTATACTGGCGAAATAAAATTCTTCCCCTGAAGCCAACCAAACCAACTCATCGACGACAATGAGCTTGCCGGGAGCATAAATTTTTCGGCAGTTATATATTATTTTGACAACTAATGATTGAATTTTGTACAATCGGTCGCGAGGTTCGCGCTCTTCAGCGTTATTTGTGAAGTGCCAGCATGTCAAGATTAACGTGAATCTATTGTAAGACATATTTATCTCATGGAAAATAGCCTGTCCTTTTTCCAGTAGATTTCAATCATTAGAAAATTGAGAATTCCGGTCAGTAGATATACTTCCAAAAACTTTCGTATTTCTTCAGCTGTGACAGGCTTCCATCTCTTTAAGCGACTGCTGGGATTTAAACGATCATTGTTAGCTTGGAGAGCATATCGGTTCCTTTGAATTACCATCAATTGTATAACTTCGTTATCCTCAATCTTACAGAAAATCGTCCATAGATCAGAGTTTTCTGAAAACAATCGGTCTTGGCGTTTCCAAGAAGTCTTGACTGGCCAGGTCTTCCATTTCTTCAATAAAATAATCTTCTCCATCACTGTCTTCTAAAATGTGTCGCATTTGTTCGTCGGATAAAGGTCTTGACATATTTGTTGCACACTTCACAACAAAAGAATTCAAAACACAACATAAGCTTTGTAAAACTTTTTGACATCAGAATCAGCTGAGTGAAAGAATGAAACTTTACACAGGGTTACCGCAGCAAAAAAAGAATTATGTTTAAAATTTTATTTCAAACGTCCATGCTAATGCATGGACTAGATTATAATAGAATAAAATAGAGTACTCTTTATTATGTACACCATATAAATTACAGACATAAATATAGAAACTTTACAATGGGTGATACAATGGGCGGTCTTATCGCTAAGAGCGATCTTTTAAAGACAACCTTTGGATGGATCAAAAAGGGGAAGGACAGACAAATACTGTAGGTAGTCTGTGGTGTACCAATTACACAATACAATAAATACATACATAAATATAATTTGAATTACATATTATAATTACCTGGCGAATAAAGCATATTATAATTAAAGGCCTGAATTTCAGGCCTCCTGTATAATAACGCAGTCATCAACATATCATCTCCTACATCACATCACACTAATATTATAAAGGCGAAAGTTTGTGAGTGTGTGTGTTTATATGTTTGTTACATCTTCACGCTCAAACGGGTGGACCAATTTTGATAAAATTTTGTATGGAGATAGCTGACACCCTGGATTAACATATAGGCTACTTTTTATCCCAATATTCCCATGGGATCGACATTTACGCGGATGAAACCGCGGTGCGCAGCTAGTAGGAACATAAAATAAAGCAGTTTATAAAAAAAAAAACATTGGACGTACCACGAATTTACCCAACGACGGGACAGACGGGATAGTCAACGTTTTAACCTGTTATTGTTTACTGCGCGTGTTGGATAGGATAGTATCGAAGTATTTACGAGTATTTTATTGCTTTAGGATTCTTTGCGTAGCTGCGAGCCAAGGAGTTTCTTTTTCAGGAACAGTTTTCCTAATAATTGCGTCAAAACTTGCCAAGACATTAAATTTAAATATTTATGTTCAATAAAGTACAAACTCGTGTGGATATTAATTTTTTTGGGGTCGTAAAACTGGCTTACGATGTGACGTTACATATTCATAATCCTTTTTTTAGACATGATAATACATATAACTCACGCCTTCTTCCCAAGGGGTAGGTAGACAGTACAGAACGCCTCCTGCTACAATCCGCTCAGAGACACATTCAGGGTGCTTACTCTTGAATTTAATTCCGATAGATCGACATTAGAATTGTGACGTTTCGTACTTTTGAGTTCGGTTTAATTAAACTAAAAGGTAAAATTGGGTGTCCATTTTGATGAACTAAGTGGAAATTAGGGCCGGGCTCCAAAATCGATCATCCAATTTTACCTTTTAGTACGAAACGTCATAATTCTAATGTCGATCTATCGGAATTAAATTCAAGAGTAAGCACCCAGGTCAGAGATTTGACCCCTGATCTTGCATCACTGTCCAAATTAGTGATCTTTATTCTCATTCTAATAAGGTTGCTGCCACTTACCAGCCAGTCAAAATCATTGTTACACAGTTATTTTACCAGTGATTTTGCATTACTGTCCAAATCTGTGATCTTTATTGTCATTCCTATAAGGTTGCTGTTGGGCTGCTGCCACTTAAGTACAAGCCTGTCAAAATCATTATGACCTTTAAAATAAGGTTACTGCTGTCAGAGGTAAAATAACTGTGAACGGACTGTACACACGGCTTACACATCAAGCTATACATTTCTAGTTTTAGCTGACCTCGCATTGTATAGGTTTTTCGTACAATCAGAAGTCAGCTTACACTGGTTATGTATAGCTGGATGTGTAGCCATGCGTACGAAATAATAATTGTCTGGATTATCAATCATGAGACCACTGTAATTTATTTGTTAACTGTTTTAATATCGACATAGAAGCGCTTAAAATATTATCAGAAGGCAATCCCGTAATTTTAAGAACGACAATCAACGTCAAAAATTTGTGAAAAATGTTGGAAAATTAGACGTATTTTTGACACATTGAAATCAGTCTCAATGTGTCGAAAATACGTTTAATTTTCTAACAGTTTTGACAAGGTTTTGACATTGATTGTCGCTGAAATGAGATTCCGACTTGAATGAACGTTTTAAATTACGGGAATTTTTCTTTAGGTTGAAACAACAAGCTGAAGGCAAACATTAATTACTGACACAGAGGTGTCACTTTAGATGACAAGCGTTGGCCTTCCACAAAACTGCGATAACAAATCTTTTTTAAGGTTATGTTTGTAAAAGAAAACGGGACATTAATAAGGCTCCGCTGTCCGTCCATTGCATCCGACCGTCTGTCACAGGGTTGTATCTTTGGAACCGTAGTAGGTACTACTATGGCCGCTATAATAACAAATAATATAAATAAAATAAAGTTAAAAATTGAAGGGCCCAGAAACGTGTTTTTTTTCGGCCTTTTAGAAAATATTGTTAAAATTGTACAGCAGAATCAACCTATAATGTTCCCATTGCTGGGACACAGGCTGTAATCTACCGCACGGGTCCAGTGCGGGTTGATAGATGTCACATGTCTTCGAATCTATGGTTCTAGGACATGCCGGTTTCCTCACGATGTTTTCCTTCACCGTTTTGAGAGCAGTGGTGATGAAAATAAATAAAATTATTACACATTATTTACATTACACAAAGTAAAGTGCCTGTCTGGGTTTGAACCCACGACCTTGTAAGTCGGGGTCGTTACCACTGGGCCACCACTGATCTACGATACCTACTCCGGTCCTATTCGACCTTGACCGCTTTTTTGGTCCTAATGTCTCTTCTAGGCATTCAATGGCCATAACATAAATCAGTCTACTCTTGACTGAGCCACGTATACGTTGTCGGCATGTAAACATTTCTGTTCGCCATTACACCAGCCAGTAATATTAGTTATATGAATGAGAATACTCAGAATAGACAAGGAATAATTTAACATTCCCTCTTTCCCGTAACAAATTACTCTATAAATAAAGTTATACAGGGTGTCCCTGGAAGTATGGATCAAATAGAATAGGGGCGTGGGCAAGTTCATTTCCAAACGTTTTAACAAAAAAACAAAACTAAAAAAAAAAGAAGAGAATTCAAATCGTTTTAAAAAAATCTAAAAAAAACAACTATCAGGGCTATCAATTTAGTTTTTTTAGATAGCCCTGATAGTATTTTTATGATAATTTTCTTTGAGCACTATGCGAAGTGATTGAAAAAAAAAAATAAAATTGGTCATAACTTTTGAACTGTAAAAAAAATCACCGACATTCTCAAGGTTAAAAAGTTTGGAAATGACCTTGCCCACGCCCCTATTCGATTTGATCCATACTTCCAGGGACACCCTGTATAATAAAGCTGAAGGGTTTGTGGGTTTGAACACGCTAATCTCTGGAACTACCAGTTGGATTTGAAAAATTATTTTTGTATTTAATAGCCCAATCCTTAAGGAAGACTATAAGATATTTAACATCACGAAAATAAATCACGAAAAAAGAAAAAAAAAGTCAGAAATAACGTTAATGGAAAACGAAGTAATACCGGGGCAGGCGATGCGATACGACGAGGGGGGGGGGGGTCTTAAGGGAACAAGAAATTTACTCTAAACAGACTCTATAAAATAATGCGGGTCTCAGTGTAACGGCAGTTTACCGTGACAAATACTCTAAGGATTTGCAACCCACACTCGTGTTCCCGCTTAAGATGTTTTGTGCCCTCGTCCTTAGATGATACGGATTTGTATGATAAATATTTAACTGTAAATCTTGAAGCTGCTTATATTTTATGGCTATGGGAATGGCTTCTCCTTGGCCTTTGACCACAAACTTGTTAAATAAACACATTTTGTTTTGTTTTATTGCATAGTAGTTTACCATTTACAAATAATAAGATTGGGCTCGAGTGGTGGATTTATGGCCCATTCCCTCTTATAGAGAGGAGGCCTGTGTCCCAGCAGTGGAAACATTATAGGCTGATTGTGATTGAATGGTTCTCCAGACCGTATTTCGGCCATGGCGGCCAACCTCAAAGGAGAAGAGCCTTCGGCGCGGAAGATATTATAGTGCACAAGTGTGTACGCAAAAACAGGCTTACTCTTCCCTCACTCTCATTATCCGAAGGGACGACACACTGACACGACTGGACGCACGGGGGTATCACACCAAGTACGTCCAAACTCCGGACTGTTGATAAGAAATTCCTAATGGAAAAACCCATTAACACATTGCCCGACCTAAGAATCGAATCGAGGACCCCACTCACTCAGTAGTCGCGCTTTCGACCACGAGACCGACGACGGCGCAGACAAACAATATACTAATAATCGGTCATCTAAAAATATCTGGTCCTTGGAGCCGGATTCAACGAAAAAATTCAGTAAAAGTGAACTGAAACTGGTCTTATAACCAAAAAATGTTTTTAGGCGTCATTGTATAATATTTTAAGGCTACGTGTACACCCCAGGAAATAAGTAGATTTCACATAATTTATTACCAAAAATGTTGAAAAGGTTGTAACAATTCCTGAAAGTTACGAAAATAATTCGCTTGATCCATGACCTTTATGGCTTAATTCAAAGGTTCTAACGAATTGCGGATATAATTTAAGACAGTAAATTATTATAAACAATCCCTTTTCACGGCAGTTGAAAATCATCAGTAATTTTCTCCAGGAAGAGATTATAATACTCACAGTGTGCTTTACTTGTTATCTTTTTCATACTTACGAAGTGAGCAAAATAATGATGATTTAGTAAAGAAAGGGCTTTGAAGGTTCGTGGCATACATATAAGTCCGCCATTTTTTTTAAAATGACGGCCATTTTTGTAACCTATATAAATCGATAGCTGACATCAATGCAAACAGAAAACATAATTAGACCAAACACCGTAAAGTGTCACGCTATTTTGAAACAAAAAACAAAATGGCGACTGTGGGGATGTCAGACTTCATATAAAAATCTTCAATCTTCTTTGGAAGTGGAAACCTGTTATTAATGATCGTGCATCATCAAAAGCCGCTCATTAGTTCAACAAAATACATAGTATTTGATATGTTTGTGTAAAATGTAACTAGATGGCGTTGGCGTCGAATTAGCACTCGCAGGCGTTGTGTTACAACGATTTCATAGGGGTCTTGTGAATTTCATCAAATATTATACTTAAGTCTTCTTCTTAAATATATAACAGTATACAGTTTGGTTGTTTTACTCAGACCTTCAACCCTACTAGTATACACATAAGGTCAAAACTTAAGTACTGAGCATCATCTTTTGTGTTCGGTATTTAACACCTGTTTTACGATGTAATAAACTAAATTCACCTGGACAAAGTAGTGTGACAGCCACCGGTGGTTGTGGCCGGTGTCTCGTGTGCGCTTACCCTAAGGCGGATTATTTCATTAGCGACGGAGGATTTTACATTTTCATAAAGACTGAAGTTCTGAGGTTATACCAGTTTAGGAAGGAAACTACTTTGTTTGCGGAATATGCGTGAAAATGATTATTCCACAATTGTTATTAACAGTTCAAACTTGGAGATATTATTAGTCTGTGATAATATACTCTTAGATACTCCTTCCAACCTACACGGTTCGAGTGACAGCTTATAAGAAAAAAAAATGGCATGGTGGGCTGTCAACGGGCGCATTCTAGGGACGTTATAGTGTTGATTGGGGTCGTTATGTGCTTGTTATTTACCTATGTGTTTGTTGCTAATTAAAAATGATTTGTAAGAAATATAACTTAGTAGGTTACTTAGTAATTTGTTTTTCAATATATTCCGCTTCTGGTTTCTGAAAATACATTATTTCATTACTTTAAAAGGGCAGAACCTTTAAAGCAAAAGCTAGATTTATTATATTACACACTATATACATCCAGAAGTTTCCCAAATAATAATTTATTACTAGGATATAAAAAGAAAGGATGGTATAAAAACACTGGTACAAAGGCCGAACACTGGGTGTTAGGTGGGCGATCGGCAGAGGTTGGTCCTTGGACCCCCGGGCGGTTAAACCCCAACCCTTTAGGTGGTGCCACCAAGTTTTTACAGCGTCCCAACTTTTTCCGAACAAATGACTTTTATTTGTGAAAATGAAAGGGCTTAAAGTCAGTAATGAAAGAGCTAAGAACGAATGGGGTTTAAAAGTTATTGTTATGGGAACGAGTAAAAATAATTTAGGGAGACAAAGTTGGTATTGCAAACAAAAGTGAACTTTAGTCGTTTTCTGTTCGAAATATTATTATTCCATGAAAGTATAAGACTGTTAATGTTAATTTTAATATTAGCTGTGCCCGCGACTTTGTTCGCGTGCATGTTAGATTTCATGGATTTCATTTTTTTGCGCGAAACCCTAATTATTTTTCATTCATTTTTCTTATAACATCAGGTATCTGCCAGTAAAAGCCCCGTCAAAATTGGTCCAGCCGTTTCGGAGATCAGCCGGGACAAACGGAGAGACAGACATAAGCATTTAGTAAAAAGCTGTTATTTTGATACTACAAACAGACACTCTAATTGTATTTATTTGTATAGATAGTTTTGTTTAATTAGTGACGAGAACATTCTAGTAGAAAACAATTCTGAGATTAATCATTGAGTACCTATATGTTTCTTTACACACCAATTCATAGATAAGGACAAATCCAATACAACATCTATCAGGCCTCAATCCCAAACTAACAGAGGGCGTTATCACTTGAGATATACGAATGGTCCCTCAGAAATACTCGCGATAAATTGGATGAGACGAGAGAAGGCGACAGAACAGCCTATAGTTGTATACATGGCTGGTTGAACGAGGGATATATCGACTCAAGGACACTGTAATAATGTGGTCACAAGTTACGAAAAAAAATATAAACAAAAAACAAGTTGTAATTCTGTTAAGTTCAGTTGGAACCTCACTCAAGTCAGCGCATACAATTCAAAAGTCAACTCATTCATTTTAAAAGTAACTCAACGCGGATTCACTAGGAGACATTCTTTCATTGACTTGAATGTGCTCTAGCGGCTGAGAGTATGTCATGCTCACTCAAATGTCTCGCTGATGGTGGCGCATGTGTTGGATCATTTAGCTCCCATCAAAATGGTTGAGCCGAATGGTGCTGATGCATGCGTCATGTTCGTGAACGGGCGCCGTCAGTAGAGACTGGTCATCTCTTTGCTGCCATGGAAAGAAAGAAAGAAAAAAAGAAAAATGTTATTTAAATTAATGGCTTGGCTTTTAATTTATGGCATGGCTTATTTTAATTTATTATTTGAATTGTTGTTTTTTCTCATCTTTTCATTATGGACGTTTTTAACGTTCTGCATCGTTCTCACATGTATAATTTTTTAACATGAATGATGTAACCAAGACTTTGTAACCACATTATTTTGATTTAAAAGAGTGTCCATGGAGTTTCTTGCCCGTTCTTCTCCATAGGTACCTACGCTTTGGAATGGGCAACTAGCTTCATCTTTTTGACTGACCGACCCCTTGACAATTCAAAAGTGCCTGTAATTGGTTTAATTGAAATAAATGCTTTGAGTTTGAGTTTTGACACCGTTCGAATTTCGAAGCGATGTTTAGAGAATAGTACTATAGTGAAATAATTAAATTATTGTGATGGATTCATGCACGACTTGCAGGGTCGACTACTCTGGGTATAAAGGCAGTCATGTTTTCCAGTTTCCAATATGAAGCAAAAACGGTTCTTCGTTTTCCTTTCATCTTTTAAACTAATGTCAGAAGTGTAAATACAAGCACATACCTATCCACAATAGTGATGTGTTTTTTGGATAATTACTTTAAATAATAAGGTCCTAATATTAAGGTTGTTTCAAATGATTTGAAACTAAAATAAAATAGCGACTATATTATGGATATTCTTCTAACATGTCCCTCGTTTTACCAGTCAGTCTATATAGAGAATATAGGCATACCTAGTACCTTATAGTAGAGCCGAGGGATATTCTCTCTGGAACCTTGGACCTTATTCTCGTGGAAACTTGTAATTGGCTTTATTTTGTTTGATCTATTACTTACTGTATCTGTTTAGCTGTAAGTTTTCCTACAAATAAATAAATAAAGAGAGCAGTGATGGCCAAGTGGTAACGGCCGTGACTTACGAGTTGTAGGTCGTAGGTTCGAACCCAGACAGGCGCTTTACTTTGAATAAATTATTTTCATCATCACTGCTCTCAAAACGGTGAAGGAAAACATCGTGAGGAAACCGGCATGTCCTAGAACCGAAAGTTCGAAGACATGTGACATCTGCAAACCCGCACTGGGCCCGCGTGGTGGATTACGGCCCACTCCCTCTCACCGAGAGGAGGCCAGTGTCCCAGCAGTGGGAACATTATAGGCTGATTATGATGAAATAAACACGATCAATTGAGAGCGGATTAAGAATCGCTGCCACTTTTGATGTGAAGTTAGAGGGCGGTGTTTCGTTTAATTGCTAATTACAGAAACAAAAGGACCGCTTTTTGTACGTAAAAGAATATGTAAACAGGACAATAGCCCACCTCCCAATTTGCGCCGCATGACTTGTTTTTTGTGCACTTGATGACCTTATGACTGCGTCAGTGAGTCTAGTTCGTGTAGCAAAATTTTGTGACAAACATAATATTATGTATACAGGGTGAAATTGAACACATGCGACAAATCGAAATGGGAGATTGTACTCGTCATTATGAACAACTTTTACTATGGGACCAAACCCGAAATCGCGAAAAAAAAATCAGCTTTTCCCTACATTTATGTTCGCATAACTCGCCAAAATGTAGGGAACAGCTGATTTTTTTTTCGCGATTTCTGGTTTGGTCCCGTAGTAAAAGTTGTTCATAATGATGAGTATAATCTCCGATTTCGATTTGTCGCATGTGTTCAATTTCAACCTGTATAAACTTTTTAAAATACCACCATATCAGCTTTGTACGTATTTTTCTGTTCCCTTCTTCTTGCCTGTTTATATATGTGTGTGCATAAATCTATATGTAAATAAAGCAAAGTCAACCCGACTTTGACAAACAACACCTAACAAACATCAAGCATGGCAAAAAATCACGAAAAAAAATAATTGAAAATACTTAATTCATTTTCTTATTGATTGTGAGTTGGTACGAAGTTCGCCGGGTCAGCTAGTGGTTGAATAAATAAAATTGTTTAAAAATGTGATGTGTGAGGTGTGGTTTAACAAAGTCATTTCTAACTGAACAGACAGCTGTGTTGCTGGGGAGTTTGTTGCGCCATTTCTTCTTCCCAGCGAAAGCATGATGTGGCGTTTTGAGGGACTGTCTTATGTAATTTTGACGTTCAAAAATTGCTGATTCTGAGTCTAATTTGACAAGAATAAATGACTTTTGATTTTGATTCGTACTTAATGACTAACCCCCTTATTCATAAAACTTATCAAACCTATTTTAGTTAAAATGGGCTTTGTCTCTTTCTTACACACAGAAATGACAACGTGACAGATAAAGACAAACGTTCTATAAACCTATTTTAGCTAAAATAGAGATAAAATAGGATTATGAATAAGGGGGTAAGTCTCTTAGATGTTTTCCATTTTTTTTTACCATCTCAATTTACTCATCATCACTAAACGTGGTAATGCTGCCAGCCTTTTGAGCACTTATCCCATTGACAGCGATGCGGACGAATTTTTTGATGCACAATGAGCTCCTGTCTTTTTTTAATTTTTATTATACATTTGTACCTATATAGTATATAATATGTACATATATATATGTCGGAGCTTCGGACGGATTGGCGTCTTTACGTTCGCTGTTGGGGTCCGCCATGTCACATTTCTTATAAGTCAGTGCGCACATCCGGCACAGGCGCTGTCTCCAGAGCAAACAGATTACTCCAATATAAAACGAACGCACTACTGATAGATAACACGTTGACACTGACAGCCCAACACTGACAAGTCCGAAGTGTTGCCGCTCGAACAAATTCAATAACCATTAAAAAGTCTTTATCTCTAACACGGCCATTCTGCAAGTCAACGCGCTCTCGCGTTGCTTCTCGAAATCACGTTTAGTCTAAACAGCACTATTATAGGCAAAGTGTTATTAAAAGAAAACTTTCAACCCTCTCATAAGTACACAGTACTTTGATTAAACCGCAAAGCGTAAAAGCTTTCAGCATTAGTAAGAACACAGTACTTTGATTAAACCGCAAAGCGTAAAAGCTTTCAGCATTAGTAAGAACACAGTACTTTGACTAAACCGCAAAGAGTAAAAGCTTTCAGCGAACCGCAAAGCGTTGAAGCTTTCAGCAAACCGCAAAGCGTTGAAGCTTTCAGCAAACCGCAAAGCGTTAAAGCTTTCAGCAAACCGCAAAGCGTTGAAGCTTTCAGCAAACCGCAAAGCGTTGAAGCTTTCAGCAAACCGCAAAGCGTTGAAGCTTTCAGCAAACCGCAAAGCGTTGAAGCTTTCAGCAAACCGCAAAGCGTTGAAGCTTTCAGCAAACCGCAAAGCGTTGAAGCTTTCAGCAAACCGCAAAGCGTTAAAGCTTTCAGCGTCTCAACAAAATATTTTATCAATCAGCGAGTTTATTGATCTAAGTTCATGATCAACAAAACAACAAACCTTCAACTCCTCCTCCTTCCTCATTTCAACAAAACTTAAAATTCTGCGAACAATCTAGTACTAATTTGTTGTTCATTAATTCGATACTAATTAACACGCCACAGTGCTTAATTTTTAAATTATGCGTGAATTTTTGAACTAATACTAGATCACCTTCTACAAAAGGACGAATCGCGGCTTTATTAGCGTCATAGCGTTTTATCTTTCGTTGCTTGCTCGTCCATCCTAAACTTAGCCGCTTGTCTTGTTTTTATCAAATCCTGTTCATTGTGAATATCATCGAGATACACAACAGTCAAACCGGATGCAGCCGAACACCAGCGCTTCACACGGAGCGGCCGCCCATCCGACCCCCACAACCCAGCCACCGGGCAACACGACATCCCTCAATAACAATCACATATTCTTTGGAAACCCTTCCACCAGTCAGTTTGCCACTCGTATTGATGTGAATAATGTGGAACGGCTCTGCAATTTTGTCAACAGCATGTAAAGCCGATTGCCGATTGTTTTATTTGCATCTTTCCTGTACTAACAGTCAACCTAGAATAATACCTCTGGCAAAATAGTTTCGTTTTTTTTTTTAATATAGACCTCAACCTATCAATATCACACTGCTCAGTCAGTTCGTGTTTTGGATAAGACACATACCATTGACATGGTCGTCTTGTATTATTTTAGCACCGTCACTATTAAGGATAAAAAACCAAACTCAAACCGGGGATCTTAGGCATCTCCCTACCTAGGATTAGGTACGTCATGCGGTAATAAATGTGAATCAACAATGACGAACGTTTATCTCAGTATGGAACCCGTCAAACTCAGTATAAGTGGTCATTTTCAGAAATTAAAAGCATGGTACTAAGCCAATACCTGTGAGGTGGGTAAATGAGATGTCTTCTTATCAGGTAAACAAAATCTGCGATTTCCTTTGCACTCTGGACCACTGTTAATCAATACTTGTAGATTATAGCCACCTAAACATATTTTAATCAAAGAATCGTCATAAGAGGATCAATAAACATTGACCGATTTTGTTACCGACTTAGGATCTTCAAAATCTTTTAAATTTTCATCTCGTTGCTTCGTGAAACAAGTAGATTCAGAATGCCCAGGTTTGTGACAGTAAGAACATTGTACAGAAACAGGCTTATCATTAGGTTTATCAATAGACACCCGAGGGTGAGCGGTACCCTCACTTTTAACGTTATAGCGTAACAGTGAGCAATGCCGTTTAGGGTGACCTTTTTTATTACAGAATTAATGACAACGTCGTTCTATAGATTTCTCACTAATTTCAGGACGTTTAGAATAAGAAGATTCATGTTCACGTCTTGTCAAAATGTCGCTTAAAGCTCTGAATGTTAGGGTACGTACTTAAATGTCTATCAAGTGCCACAAAATTATTTGGAGTATTTTTAAGCATCTCGTTACGTACCTGAATATCAGTGATGCCGGAGATCACTACTTAAATTTTGTTGGACTCACCCCAACCAGTATCCAGTCGATCTATCAGCGCCAACTTGTTGATAGGATACTCGATGTACGTAGCCGCCTGGTCGCTTTTATACTCCACCATATCGCGAAATAGGTCGTAGAACCTCCTCGTTGCAATAAACTGACGAGTGAATCGCTCCTTTAGTTCTTCCCAGGTCTTGCACAAAGGATACGTATGTGCAGCCCACTTTTTCGCACGTCCTTATAAATGAGTGAATACAGCGTTCCTAGTTTCATAATCCGTCCACGAGTTGTTTTTCCTATGATGTTCAATCTCCTCGCACCACTGAGCCGCGGTAAACCTGATAATCGTCTGGATCAAACGGCAGCAGATAAATCTCACTTGCCTTCAACTTCCTCGATTCCAGGGTGCTCGTAGGTTTCTGGTTAGAGTTATGGAAACACGCCATCATATTCTGAAAAAATATCGCCCATGCTTCATGTGTAGGCGCGCCAAGTACGTTGTGTCTTTTGATGTCGACGGCCCCGCCGCCGCTTTTCCTTGAGCTTCATATTCCGGCGTAAAATATTCATAATTTTGAGTAGCTGGCATCGCGGTAGGCTCGTAGGGTGATTTTGGAAGCGATCCCACCGCTGCTGTCGGAGCTTCGGACGGATTGGCGTCTTTACGTTCGCTGTTGGGGTCCGCCATGTCACATTTCTTATAAATCAGTGCGCACATCCGGCACAGGCGCTGTCTCCAGAGCAAACAGATTACTCCAATCATGGACTCCAATATAAAACGAACGCACTACTGATAGATAACACGTTGACACTGACAGCCCAACACTGACAAGTCCGAAGTGTTGCCGCTCGAACAAATTCAATAACCATTAAAAAGTCTTTATCTCTAACATATATTAGTTTGTATGTACATAAATAGTGGTGATGAGTAAATAAATATAAAAGTCTCTTAGTGGTTTTGACAACATATATTTGCAAGTGTAATTTTCTTTGGAACCGTCTATTGCATCGGTTTTCTATACAGTCTTTGTTTTTGGTGGTGATGAAAATCTAAAAGCCTGAATGAAGCCAAAGCTTTGTTTCTTGTATACATTAAGATCTTAAAATTGCCAGCTTATCTCATCCACCCCGCTATACAAACTCGGTTAATTTAAAAAAGAACATTCTGCAACTCATTGTGTGAACTAAATGAGAACGGAAAGGAAAATATCTCGGACGCAATTGTACATAGGACGTAGATAGCAAATGGAAGCTATAGGCGCTCTCAACAAACTCTCAAGTACTAATTAAACTTTTAACTTAAACTGTCGTGTTAATTTATAATAATGAATGTTAGTAAAACCAATTGTAAACAGAGAATTCTTGACTTCGGTATCATCTTGTTACGAAGTTTTTGGTGGAAACAATCTTCATGTCTTCAGGAATCGTAAATACACGACGTTTTGAGATGATGGTCGAGTCTGTGCCCTTTATAAGTTACAACGCATCAGGAATCGATTTAGGTAGAATTCCCTTATATTGTTGGATATGGCCTTCGATAAAAACGTATTCGTTTTTGTGAAAGAAGAATCATCAGCGTTGCTTACTAGCTATACATTATATAATATTATATACTTGTATATACTAATATAATAAAGCTGAAGAGTTTGTCTGTTTTTAGGGTTCCGTGCCCAAGGGCTGTTATCAGGAGTTTGTTACTAAGCCTCTGCTGTCTGTACGTCCGTCCATCCGTCCGTCCTTCCTTCTGTCTGTCAGCGGGCTGTATCGCATGATGAGGTAGCACCGTATGAGGTAGGCAGTTGAAATTTTTCCTTTGAGATGAAAATTTTCTACTCTATAATAGGGTGTCTGGAATCAATACGTGTGCTGACACCCTGCGTGCTGCCCTGTAGTGGACCATTATCCCTTTCCTACACATAGGATACAGATTTTGATCAGGGTTCATTAGGAATTCACATAAGGCACGAGTGAACAACGGGCAACAGCCAGCAAATTACAGTTATTGTTATCAATATCTATATGTAGAATCTAAACATTATCATATCTGATATTTACCACAAACATAATCCTCTAGTAGAGATAAATGATTATACTATGTACGGACGCCAGCACATCAAGCTCCCCGAAACTGTCAAATTTTCCCAATCAACTTTGAACCTTAAGCTTTAGCGATAAAGTTGAAAATCTATTAAAGAAATTTGACAGATTGTAGCAGCTTATTGTGCTGGCGTCTGTACATAACCATAATCTCCACGCTAGGCAACATGGCAACCGAATTACATCGGGGTAATTGCGTAACACACTATTAGTAGCAATGGGTTACATTTTGACAGTTTAACAACATTCATTGCGTTATTTACGTTGTTGAGCAGACAAATTTTTCGAACGTATGAAGCGAAGGATTAGAAATATCCTTCAATATGATTCAGATTGTGACTGATAGTGTGTTACGCAATTAGGGTACTGATTGGAGTATGTTGTATTTTCAAAATGTCCACTCGCAAGTTTTATTGCACGAGTTGGGTTTTTTGACAGTTTTAGTTAGAAAACTTGCAGCAGACTTTTCCGCAGTGCAAGTCCGTTGCAGATATAAACTTGCGCAAACTTTGCTTGTGGAAAACGTGCATTAGAAGCGTAACGTAAGATGGTACTGAGTACTTTTTCGTGATATAATCTCTCAGTTGGCTTTTATTACGTCCCCAGCAAGAGATTTATATTAGACTTTTATTGTTTACTTAAACTCTATGCGGCGTTTCTGGCATCCTTGCTTTTGTAGTTTTTTAGCCTCACATCCCAAAGAACATGTTCCTGCTTCGTATAATTCGACGAATTTGAGAGGATCCCGTTCACTTCATTTTCTTTTATTGCGAGGTGCCACTGTGTTTGCTCTTGACGCAATTTTGTTTTATCAATTGCAATCCAAGTAGGCTAAAAAAGTTGAACGCGAAAGTGGATTACTTAAGACAATCCACTTTGATTGGACGCCGTCATCCAGGTGCCCTTTGATCAGTGTTTCCACGTTCAAAAAATCGTCCAAGTAGTCGTCAATTTTTTTTTTGTCCAACCGTTCTTTGATTGTGTCAACGCGGCTTTAGAAATTATTTGCTAGATACGTCACGCTAGCTACACGAAATTGTTATCACTGCATACTGGAATCGCCATTCATACTTGTGATCGTGGTACCAAAACTCGTTAGCAGTATCATCCTTTTCACAATGCTCTGTGGCGTCTATCTACATGGATATTTATGTGTACAATATATTATTAGTAAATCGTGGGTCTGGCTCGGGGAAGCGAAACGTATTAATATGGTGCGTATGGGCTATTTGCTGTCAACCTGTCGCTATCTATCCATTGTTAGTGCTGTCTGTGGGTGGACAACACATTTGTACTTCCTGCTTTTTAGTAGGGAAAGTAAATAATTATTTAATGTAAGTTTATTACAAACTACATTATTGTTTTCTATTTTGTTAAGTTCACTAATGGCAAGACAGAAAAAAAAAGAAAAAGAAAAATGCGTATATGGGCATTACAGCAAAAAAAAAAAAAACACTTTAAAACTATAAAAAAAAACAGAAAGCCATCATCTGCCTAGCATTTTCCCAACTATTTTGGGGTCGGTTTCCAGTCTAACCGGATGCAGCTGAATACCAGTATTTTACATGGAGCGACTGCCTATCTGACCTCCACAACCCAGTTATTGGGTAATAAGATACCCTTTGGTAAGACTGGTTGTCAGGCTTTCGGGCTTCTGACGACCCGTAACGACTGTCAAAGATTCACAAATGAAAGCCGGGACCAATGGCTTAACGTGCTTTCCGAGGCATGGAGGGGTCTTGGTATGTAAAGATGGTCACCCATCCACGGACCAACTGCGGCAAGCGTAGTTTAATCTGATCGATCGAACCATGCAGCTTTTATTTCTTAGCCACAAGCAAAACAGAAAACAATGATTATAATAGCAAAAGGACCTCAGCTCAGCATCATGTGAGAACAACACAAGGCGTCCACCATCTATTTTTCAGCTGCAACCCACAAGTGTCATAGTCTAGCTAGATGAATAATAAACACATAGGTAGGTGTGTGCCTTTTAAAAAAATAAAATAATAGAAGAAATGAAACGTGATAATATAAGAAAAGTTCATATAAAATAAAATATGTAAATTTTATGACATACATGTGTGTGTGTTGTGTTGTGATTATTGAAAAACTGAAATAAATACCCAATACTTATCTAAGTATTACCTACATTACATTTAAGTACTTACGTATATAATCGTGTGAGTGCGTTGTGCTTTTAAACTGCGAAGCGGATTTTGATTTTGGAAATCTCGGAAACTTCTAAAACCGTCATTTCAAAAGACGTTTTCGTTCCATAGTGACAGATTTGCACAATAACATATTCTTATAAGATATTTCCGGACACCATTTACATCGTTAATTCCAGATGTGACCACTGGTACCCACTGACAAGAAAGGAATTCATAGCTAAATACCGCCATACAATACAAGTGCTCAACCCGCCAATATTATTGTATATCAAGTGAGAAAAGTAGCCCCGAATGAATACGGACCATAGCCGACCCTCGTTACTTTTCGATACTTTTAACATTATAACTCAACCAGTAGTCACCACTGGGAATAGTGCTGTATTGCTCACTACTTTGATCGATTCGATAAAAATGATGGACGCTGAGCGCGATTGAGTAAAGACCTTTTGTTGCTTTAGTAGGTACTTTTAGATTGAGATTGAATGAGAAAGTCATACGTGTATACTTTGAAGGGGAGTTAGCATTACATACGAGGCAATGCTGCCAGTCTTCTGGGCACGTTTCCGGATGACAGCGATGCGGACGAATACTTCGACGCCTAAGTGTCCTTTGTTTTTTTCATTTATTTGTATTGTAAGTTAGTTAGTCTTTTATTTTAGTATCTAGTGTACCTATATAGTTAGTTACAGTAAAATGGGGCTACTTTGACTTCCAGGGTTACTTTGACAAGGCCGATCACAACGCTATGACGCGTTCCCCACACCCCGCGCCTCGCGCAATATTACTCGAGGTCACGCACACTTGCTGAGCACACGTGAAAACCGATTTTGGCGCTCTGTTAAAGTAGTTCCAACGCCTGTCAAAGTAACCCTGGAAGTCAAAGTAGCCCCGTTTTGCGGTACTTATTATGAAGCAATTTACATACCCGAATTAAATGAAAAGTGTTTTACAACTATAATGGTTTCAAAGAAAGACTCCGATAACGACCATGACCCAATTGCCAGCGACCTGGAAATTAAACTCAGAAATGACATTTTGCATCTGCAAAAAATTACTTGACAGAATGAAAAAGTTTCAAAAACAACTTTCCTCTCAATCCGCTTAAGGAAAATGCGTGAAAAATCAATCACAAGATAATACCGCAAGACGGCTGTGGCGTTGATTAAAATGATATTAAAATTTGTCCAATATTTGCACTTTCATTTATAGGTAGGTTTAGTTATAACCTCAATCAATCTGCTTGGCCCTTTCCCACCTATGTTGTGGTCGGCTTCCAGTCTAACCGGATGCAGCTGATTACCAATATTTTACATTGAGCGACTGCCTATCTGACCTGTACAACCCACTAACTGAGTAATACGATACCCCTTGGAAAGTCAGGTTGTCAAACTTTTGGGTTTGTGACTGTCAAAGATCTACAAATGACAGCCGAGATCAACGGCTTAACGTGCTTTCTGAGCCATGGAGGGGTTGTTCGTCGATGTGTGACCATTCATTACATATAGAGTGTAATGGATGGTCACCCATCCACGAACCGACCGCGGCAAGTGTAGCTTAACCTTCTATTGACCCATGCGGCTGTATTATTTAGCCACGAGCCCCTCGAGCTGAGGTGTGGGTATAACCTATCAATATAAAAATCTAAGATGGAAATAAAATGAGAATAAAAAGGAATTAAGAAGAATAGAATAGAGGAAATTCCTAAAAATTTCATCGGCATCTATCATGGTGCGAGGGAAAGATAATTATTTCACGCATTCCGATCTTAATCCAGAGAAATGGATTTCAGTTGGATTCGTTCATCCAAGAAGTCTACGTAGTTATGCGAAGCGAATAAAACTTATTTTTAATCATGGAACATTTTAGAAGAATTTCCCTAATTACATTTTTATTAAATTAGGCGTAAAATGAGAATGTTCTAAGAACTGTTATACTGTCGAATTTTTTCATAAACTACGAGGTTTCCAAGCTTTTATAAGCTCGGATTTATTTATATTGCAAATTGAGTTTTAAGTGGGTAATTTAACATGCGGTGTTGTAAATTTTCACAATATTAAGATACATTTTACATGAGAAATACTCCTATAATACATTCATATTCATTTATTTGCGTTCCACAAGGTAAAAACAAGATGTTAACAAAAGGCTTACTTATAGCTAAGAGCCGTTATAGACACTGTTAGGGCACAGAAAAAAAAATATTGTTTGTTAAATAGCTATTTCTTAATGTTAAAAATCTAAATCGTAAGGTCATATCTACTGGTCTATTCTGTAAAAATCTCATCGTGAAAACTTAGGTGAAGTGAGCTTAAAGTGCATGAGACCTGAAGGCCAATTCTCGTAATTTAAAACGTTCAAAATCTAGTCGCAGTCTCATCTCGGCGACAAACAAATGTCAAAAACTTGTCAAAATGTCCCTACATTTAAAATTAGAAGTATTTTTTGACAGATTGAGACTGAGATCAGACTGTGAACGTTCTTAAAATTACGAGAATTGCCCCTCTGATGATAGCGATTGACACTATAGACAGCTCACAATATAATAGCACCAATATATTCTCGAATACCTGAAGGATCTTACCTTCAGGTATACACCCATTTAATAGCCATCTATAACTTCGAAAGACACTTCCATAATTGTTGTAATCTGTATAATGACGTAGTATCACAAAGTTCATAATGGTAAGACCTCGGGAGCAGGCGTCGCCTGGGATTAGGGAAGCGCCGTTACTCCGCACTCCAACTTTTAATCCCACACATGAGGGTGACAGTATATTCGTATCGATTTTTAGAGATGCGACGTCTGAGGATTTTTTTTTGGGTTCTGAGCACTTATGCGTATTCGCGTAGACAGCCGTAATGACTTTGAGTGTGTGTAAATTTTGTTTAAATTACACACACTAGGTACTAAATTTGAATGACTAACTATACAAATAAATACTTACAAAAAATCCTTTAATTTTATTGGCCACCCGCGTCGAAGTACTCGACCGCATCGCTGTCATCCAGAAACATGCCCAGAAGACTGGCAGCATTGCCACGTCGAATGGCTATGCTAATTATTTGGCCAAAGAACGATGCAGCCCTCTGGTCACGTGAAGTGTTGACCAGTCGGCGAGAAATTTCCTTAAAAAGGAGTCGCGCACTCGGGCTCCATGACTCGAGCGTTTCGACTCCAAACGGCTCAAAGCTATAGTTACCTATAAGGTACAGTATTTATATATATATAGGTACAGTATTTGCAAAGCTTGAAGTTCTCAGCAGTCGCAGCAGCAGTGCCAGCACAGCCTGCCGTGCTAGGAACATAAGATGGCGCAAGGGTATTAGATAAATTTGATATAGAAGAACATCTTTACACAGTGCATCCTTCGACAAAGTGATTGAAAATAATAAAACGGATCGAGTTACAAAAAATTAGGAGATTTAAGAGATCAGTCATTTTTGCATTGACACTTGTGACATAATGAAAAATAGCAAAATATACGCTATTGTGTAATAATATCATCAATCCGTTTCTCATTCAATATAGGATTACGATAAATCTTATCCGTGTCACATCACTAATAACGTAAATTATTTGCAAAAATTACGTTGAAATCCGATTTGGAATCCCAGAAAGCGAGTGTCGAATTCGGATAAATTATAATTTACGAGTATGATATTCGTCACACGTGATTGATATTATTTGCGCGGAATTTTAAGAACAAAGGATTATATTGTATGTATGGGATTGGGAAACATTTCTGTATTTCAGAATGATAGACGACGAACGCGTTGACATTTTGCCACTTCGGCTGTGATGCCACATGATTAATGATTAATCAAATATACTTTTTTATCCCGATATTCCCACGAAATTAAGACTTATGCGGGTGAAACCGCGGGGTGCAGCTAGTAGCTAATAAAGGTCTGAAATCGCCAATCCGTCTTGAGTAAGCGCGGTGATCAATGCCTGTGCCTTTTCTGTCTGAGTCGAGGCCTTTGCCCTGCAGTGGGAAAAGGCTGGTATTGTTATTAAACTATGAGCCTTTATGAAGATAAGGGTTAGGTACAGACGCCAACACATCAAGTTACCCGAAACTGTCAAATTTTCCCAATCAACCAACCAACCTATTAAAAAAATTTGACAGGTTATAGTAGCTTGATGTGCTGGCGTCTGTACCAAGTTGTAAATTACAAGTCGTTCCTTTTAAGGCTAAGGGCAGACTGTCCTAACGTTTTAAGCCAATAAATGTGGTCTCGGGTCTAGTTAAAGTCATTAATCACAGGATACAAGTGTTTTTCAGTTCTCTAGTAATGAAAAAGAATAATGTACTTTTTGAAAAATGTACCTATTGTTTATTCAAAACGGGATCGCTAGGTTTTTCTTATTATATAAAGTGAAATGTTTTGAAATAAAACTTTTAAGTACATATTCAAAATAAAAGCACTCTTTTACAATTTTACTTTTCATAATATGTCTGTCTGAATGATTTATGGTAGGCATAATTTTTTGAAGTGAAACTTCTTTAGGCGCGCTTGACTTGGGGAGTAAACTGGCGAACGCGTTACGAAAACGTGTGATCGGGCGAGTAGGGAAGGTACGTATTTATGTGACCGGGTTTTTACACCAGGTATTTGCTTCCAAGTACGCACACCAGGTACCGACTCAAAATACTTGCAAGACTATAAAGTATCTTATACGGCTACTCGCTCAAACACGTAGGTACTCAACCGCGTTAGTTTTCGCAAATGCGGTCATGCTCCTTATCAGTAAGCGTCTACGGAACAATTTCGTATGCAAGTATTTTTGAAGTGAAACTTATTTACGCGCGCTTGACTTGGGGAGTAAACTGGCGAACGCGTTACGAAAAGTGTGATCGGGCGAGGTGAACGGGAGTTGACTGGGCGATATAAGCATGAGAAAGCAGTGCGCGCGCACATTTTCTTTCTCTCTTCCTGTCATAGCGCAATACGTTTAAAGTTTCACTTCAGTCGTGTGGTCATAAGCACATTCGGTTTTTTTTTTTAATATGCAGTATGGCAGGGACATCGACGCCCAACTTGTTACTATGGATTCTGTATCCAGTATATGGTTCTAACCACTCCGATCAAATTTTCCGACGGTTATTAAAAAAAATTGCTCTTCCATAAGTTTTGACCGCGCAAGTATTGCACTTTTCAATGAAATACGATTTTTTTTCTGATAATCGAAGAAAAATTGCTACGTCAGAATCATATGCGGAATTCATGATTTTAGCTAGCGCGTCGATGTCCCTACCACCCTGTATACTCAAGCAATTTATTTAGATAAATTTTAAATACAATAAACAAGCTAACATTAAAATATATGTATTTATGTACAATTATATAAAAAAAAGAGAACACTGGGCCTCAAAAAAAATCATCCACCTTGCCACGTTGAATGGCCAATGAAGACGGTTACGTGAAGAGTCGATCAATCGCTTGGCGATGTCCCGAAATACTCAATGAGCAGTCGAATCCCACAGCCCTAGTGTTTCAATCCCAACCGGCTCAAACATATAGCTCCCAATATGGTTGAATTTTGTTGATTGTTTTTAATATTAGTTTTTGGATGATCAGCTGTACCTACTCTTTCAAGAAGTCTGTTTTTAATTTTGATTAAATTATGCTGGTGATAATAATTGAGGTAGCCATTTAAGCGGTATCACGGGTCGTTGGAACGCTACAATTATCCAAAGAACCACCAAGAATGTAATAAAATGGACAATATCCCCGAGAGTATCTCGACTATCCCTTGTAAGATAATAATATTATACAGTTATTGCGACGGTATAAGTTGAGATACTTTTATTATTATTCTATTTCCAGTCTCATCATAAAAAAGTTCTGAATGAAGATTGCTTCGTAATCTCCAATAGACAGATTCGGGGCAGTTGGGGAAGAAGTATAAATATAAGTGCCTACATTTGGGATAATGCTGCTGTCTTACCTAGGAATTTAATAAACTGAGTATTTTTAAATCATGACCGTGACAGATCTCTTTTATCATCATAAATTCTTTGTCTGAGCCGATTACTACCCTCGTACAAAAGATTCGCTAAAATCACTACGCTTGGCCAAAATGACGTGATCGTGGAATGATGTGATATGTAGAAGATGCTGCTGCACATTGTCTGAACATTAATTAATTATACGCTTTTAACTACACCAAAAGGAATCGCCAGAAAAAACGACAGAGCGATTTTCAAATTGCAACATTGTAAACTACGTATCGGGTATATGTCCACGTTTAGACACTTCACAAGATAAATGATTGTGTATCCAAAGCTTTCCAATGTAAGGGTCTGTTCCATACATCACTCTGTTTACTCTAGGCTCCACTCCTATTACTGCATAGTTTTTCATAGCCAAGTTTCGCCGTTCTAAGACATTAATGGGCTATTATGTGCCATAATGCTGCTCTAAATTGACGGCATACGTGTAAAACGGCTCGACGAAGGCTTACTTACGTTTATCGCGCGTCTCCATTATTTCCTTGACGAATAAACGCGAAGTCACCTGGCGGCCATTAAAATTTCCTTTCATGGTTTTGAGGACGCCTTGTGAGCGCTCAGTTTACGTGGTTTACTAATATTTGAGGAGCTTTCGTGAGTGTACTTTTAAAATGAATTTTACATGCGATATGAGGGATTCTTGAATAATTGAGGCATGTAAAAGCTTGTCATTACATTCAACCTTAATTAATTGTTACTTGCCACTGTTGGATAATAGATTGGTATAGGCAATTTGACTTGGTGCCCTGTTCTTGGAACCCTTGTCATAAAGTGACGTTTGTTAATCATCTTCTTGTTGACAGGGGTTATTGTTACTTTGACTATCCAACTTAATTTGTTATTTCTCTTCCTCTCCTTCTTTGGTCTCGTCTTTTCTGATTATGCGGGGTCGGCTTATCCAATCATGCGACGCCATTTGTTTCAGTCTTGAGCATCATCTGCCGTAAGTCCCATCTCCCTCATGTCCTTTTGGACCCTCAGCATCCATGTGGTTTGAGGTTTTCTTCAAACCGCATTATCATTCATATTCAAACAATAACATATATTTTTTTCATTTTCATTTCTTATTACCAAACTCCTTAATTAAGGCGATCACCATTTCTAGTCTGCAAACCTGGTAGGTGTTTCATGAAACGGTGAGACCAATTCGCACTCACACTCTCACACATTTCATAGTCCCCAAAAACAAACCTGGCATCGACAAAAAACAGTGAAATAAAACACATGCATGATTGTAGACGTTTTTGCCGATTCCAGTTGCCGGTCGAGCGAACGAAATGGCGCATTTCATTTATCAGATTTCGCTTGTAGCCTGAGAGCGTGTGTTTTTCATCGGGCCCACACTGGTCCACAGCTCTCTATGAATTGCCAATAACGTGACAGAGGTACAGGCCCCGCCAAATGTCGCCTGCAGACGGTTCTAAAATTATCAACCCCTATACTATAATATCGGAAAATATTGGAGTTATGATTGTTGTGTCTGACTGTTATTGTTTGGGTGACTCGAAATTTTATATCGTTTGGATTAGGTAAAACAGTTTTGACAAGCTGGTTGTTGGCGTTGGTAAAAACAATACGTCGGCAGTTTTAGGATTTGGATGGACACGGTGAAAAATGAATACAATTATTCGCTCGATATTAGAAAAAAATATCCCATTTGTTAACACTAACAAGCGCTGTATGAGTAGTAAATATTGATAGTTAAGATAGAATTTAATATTTTTTGGCGTTATACGGATTTTTAGGGTTCCATCACGTTTAGTCCTTTCTGTGTACCTTTTTAGTTACCACTTTGTAAAATCTCTACAGGACCAATATTAACGTCTTTATTTTCTTCTCAACTTAACTGCAAAGCCTTATCCAAAGTACATCATATTTGTATCTGGTTTCAGCACAACATACAAAATTCGTGGTGCCGAAAAGTATCACGAATGGCATAATAATATTTCATCCACATAAAGTGCTGTATTGCGAACAAGGCCTTGTTAAGGCACTCATAGTAAGTCTACATTATCTTTTAATTATCCTTATATTTTCTTCCCAGACACGTGCAGCTTTCTCCCCGGAAGAATCCACAAACATAAATTAAACATGACACATAATCAATATACACTTCCTATTCTGTGCCATCCCTACCAGCTCGTGGTTTGAATGTTAACTACTTAGCCCTCATAAACACGTATTTACTAATAAGACAAAATAAGCAATTTACTATTGACTGAAGACATAACTGTTAATCTTTTATTGGCATTATCACAGCATATTATTATGATTATGAATGAGCTCACAATAAATTATATTATCGTTTCATTAAAATAATAACATCAAAATTATTATTATTCATATTTGGGATGCATGAAGAAGCCGCACAGTTTGTTCCTCTAGTTACTCAACTGAACCGAGCGGTCGGCGCATCCTGGACAGTTCCACCCAACAGCTTATTTGACTGGCCAATTCTTCCCTTGCGGTGGCGGTGGTAGGGCTAACGCCCGCCTGGTTTGCGACCACCCTCCCACCGGAGTCCGCATCCGTTTTTGCACAAAGTTACTTAGTTTGATGTACATGAATGCGTAAATGACAGCATGTGAAGGGTCATGTTACATCCTGTGTATGTACAATCAGCAACAAAAGTCGATTAACACTTCAGTTTTTTTAATTTTAGTTATTGAGCAAAAGTTTGTTCAAAATTGCTGCAGAACAATTTCTTTTCGATTATAAACTCTTTGCTATTATGTGGAAAGCTAAAAAGCAGTTTATTGAAAAAAATTGTTGTCATTTTAATAACATGTAAAAAGGACAGTATTAATCGACTTTTGTTGCTGACTGTACATATGACCTTATGTCCATGAGGTATAATCTTTTTAATCAATTACCCACAACAGCTCCAAGAACTTAGTCCCTTTCTTTTCCATCCAAGAACGCAAATTTCCTTGAACTACATGACATTGTAATAAATTGCAAATGAAACTCGTGGGCGTTAGCACTACATCACACAGAATATTAATAACTTTACAGATGGCTGAGTACATGTGTCGAGTAAAATGTTGCTAACTTACTTCTTGGTGAGTACAAAAAATATTGCTGGGAGTGATTGGCAGACAATAAACAGCTCAAAGCACTACAGATGAAAACATGAAATTTGGGAGATACATATGTTCCTTTTACTTTGTTTTCAAATTATGCATGAAAGATTTTTGGGAAGTCAACATCTAACGTCATGATCATAGCGCGAACACGCGACTGTCGTATTCATTTTGTTCGGCGTACATAAACGCGTCGTCGCGCCAACAGAGAGCCAGAGCGCCATTCGGTTTTCCGAACAAATGACTGCCAAATTAACACGACGATGGCAAATTTGCGCGACCGATCGCTTTCGTCAGGACATGGTGTATAGAGGTTCATTCAATATTGCACAATTATCATACCTCGTGTACCCGAAATAATGATATGTTACTTTATACGGCAAAATATTATCAAGCAATCTTAGTACCTACAAAGAATAAAGCCTTTAGTCGGATTGGACCAGAAATAGTTTCCAAGACTTCAAAATTGAGAACCTAAAACTATTGATACCAGTACAGTTTTTATGTTGTTTTTTAAAAGTTATTTTTGTTATGTTTTATTAACTTATTTTAAATTTATTTTACCCAGCAGGGCCGTTTTACATAACGGAACTGTTTTATAAAACAGCTAGCGGTTATGTAAAATAGCAAATTCGACAATCCATCTGCGACATAAATTCGTACATACATTGTTTCCCAATACTGGACAATTTTTAATTATTTTAAAAGCAAAAAAACAATACAATGAAAACCAGCTCATGCCTCAAAGTATTAGTATCCTATTCTATCTCAGCATTATGAGCTGGTTTTCTAATATAATATGTGATATTTATGTGCAAATTACCAACATTAAAACCAAATAGGTTTTCACGGATCATTTGCCAGCTAATTTCTGTGAAGGGCAAGACCCACCGGGATTCAAGTGCCCTGAACAAAAATTAAATGAATCCTTAAACGTAGTGTGGGGCGATTAAAGGTCTACCTAACCTATAAGAAATATAAAAGGTTAAGCTAAAAACTCATTATGTGATAAAAATTATATGAATATTATTATATATATATAGATACCTTATCTAACTACCTTTATAACATTGATAGGGGCTTGTGGCTAAGTAACAATAGCCACACAATTGCCGCGGTTGGCCGTGGATGGGTGATCATCTTTACATACCAAGACCCCTTCGTGCCTTATAGGAAAGCACGTTAAGCCTTTGATCCCGGCTGTCATTCGTGGATCTTTGACAGTCGTTACGGGTGGTCAGAAGCCCGAAAGAACCAGTCTTACCAAGGGGTATCGTATTACCCAGTCATTGGGTTGTGGAGGTCAGATAGTCGCTCCATGTAAAATACTGGTATTCAGTTGCATTCGATCAGACTGGAAGTCGACCCCAACATAGTTGGGAAAAGACTAGGCAGATGATGACCTACCTACCTTTATACATAGGGATGGTAAATGCAATGGTGATAAATGCCTGTAAAAAAAAAAAGTTTTTATTGTTTCTCATACAAAAAAAAAAAGAAAAAATAAGACAAAAAAAAAAAGAGAGAAATAAAGAGAAAGAGAAAGAGAAAAGAGGAAAATAATGACGGAAGGTGTCTAGAAAAGACAGTTATGTTTGCGTATATAGTAGACCTATTTATAGGCAGTCCTAGGGGCCTAACTATAAAGATGGCAGTCATTTACATTGTTTGAAGTGACTGACGTCTCTGGCTTATGTATAGGAGCTAACTTGGCAGTAGTAACTATAATGAACACAGCCAGTTCCCATTGCTGGGATACAGGCCTCCTCTCTGAGAGAGGGAGTGGGCTCAGTGCGAGTTGGTAGATGTCACATGTCTCCAAATTTTTCGTTCTAGGATATGCCGGTTTCCTCACAATGTTTTCCTTTACCGTTTTTGAGAGCAGTGGTGATGAAACAATTTACACAAAAGCGCTTGTCTGGGTTCGAACCTACGACGGCTACGACCTTCAACTCATAAGTTGCGGCCGTTACCACTGGGCCACCACTACTCTTATGAACACATAAAATATCTGAATCCTCGCAAAATATTGTAAAAACTTAGTCGACATAAATAAGTCAAGTTCTTAAAACTGATACAATGATATTATTTATTTAGTTAAAGTTTATTTTTGCTATCAAGTAGCAAAAATAAACTAAAGTGATGCTCATTTTTTATTTAAACCCTCCATCGGCCTGTCAAAATATTCGAAACTAGCTGCGCCCCGCGGTTTCACCCGCGTAAATGTCGATCCCGTGGGAATATCGGGATAAAAACTATCCTATGTCCTTTTCCGGGACTCAAACTATCTCTATACCAAATTTCATCTAAATCGGTTCAGTGGTTTAGGCGTGAAGAAGTAACAAACATATAAACACACACACTCACAAACTTTCGCCTTTATAATATTAGTGTGATAGTGTGATTCGATTATAATCCGATCTCCGAGCTGTCGCGTCGTCGGCATCAAGATGGCGCAAAAATAAAAAATAAATATTTCGTTTCGATCAGTTCATATAATAACATTGACAGTCTACAGTAGCACGCACATAAAAGGCAAGTACTTAAAATCCGTCTAAAATTGGCTGGTCGTAAATTCCAGTTAATGTCTGTCGGAACGATCCAACACAATACAAGAGAGATGTTTTCGCTAGGCGGCCAGCTTTTTCCTTCGTATAATGTTCAGAAAAGCAAAAAGTTTACGACGGGCTGAATGTTAACACCCCTTAAACTGGTAGTTCGGAGTGCCTTACGTCGGCTAACGAGCTTCCTTAAGCTTCATAGTTGTTGACAATGTCAACATGCTTGTCCAGTTATTTTATAAAAATATAAGCTAAATTATTATACGGTTATAAATAAAACTAGCTGTGCCCGCGACTTCGTTCGCGTACATGACTGAAAACGTTTTAATATTTTTGCGCGGAACCCTAATTCTTTTCCTAAAATAAAAGTAACCTAAGTTACTCCTTATTACATCAGCTATCTGCCAGTGAAAGTCCCGTCAAAATCGGTCTGGCCATTTCAGAGATTAGCCGGAACAAAGAGACAGACAGACATACAAGAATTTTTATTTTGATGTATGTACCGTGTTTACATCCATATGCATTTAGTAAAAAGCGGTTATTTTAATATTACAAATAGACACTCCAATTTTATTTATTTGTATATATTGTACGAGTATAGATTATTATCCATACTAATATTATAAATTCGAAAGTAACTCTGTCTGTCTGTCTGTATATAACTTTATCACACCTAAACCGCTGAACCGATTTAGATGAAATTTGGTATAGAGATAGTTTGAGTCCCAGGAAAGGACATAGGATACTTTTGTCCCGATATTCCCACGGGATCGCGACTTATGCGGGTGAAACCGCGGGGCGCAGCTAGTATGGTTATAAATAAAATACGGCTCATTTTTCTTGCGATAAAGAGTTATTATAACTTATACAGTAATAAGGCCTGGTTTGTAATTCAAAATTTCCTGATTGTCATTTGAATTACATAATAGTCAATCGGCACTCTAATTGCGTAACACACTATCTCAATCTGAATAATTTTGAAGAATATCCATTGCTTCAATGTTCTAAAAATTTGTCCGCTCAACAACGCAAATAACGCAATGAATGCTGTTCAACTGTTAAAATAAAAGTCATTGCTATTGATAGTGTGTTATGCAATTACCCCGCCAGTATAATTAAGACCAGCCTATAGTAAAGATATTAAATTGATTTTTTATCAATTAACTAATGTAGGTAATAAATTAGTAATAAATAATAAATTAGTCTAATTGACACAATGATACCGATCTTCAATTATCGCCCGGTTCAACTTCAATTAACTTTTAAAAATATTCGTTCATTTTCAGTTATCGTTCAGCTTTTATGAGGGTTGATAAAGAGGTACCTACGCACAAAGAGTTTGTCCCTTTGAAAACCTTTGTCGAATAGAAAATTCTTTATTTCGTATTATTTATTTGATTTACCTAAGTAATCCACGCATCAAATCCTTCCTCACAATATATTATATCCAGGCCGTTTCATAGTTCTCTTGATCGCAAAGATCAGAACCAATCCAACAAAAGAAAATGAGTTTCCAAATCTGGATTAAGCATTCGACCAAATAACCACTTTCAATTTTAACCCTGATCAGCCATTGTGGGTCCAACAGTCGTTAGTTTCCAATTTAGGCAAGAGGGAATTCAATAGAAATCAAACAAAAACAACTCGGAAAAAATAAATGACAATAGTGGATGAAAGATTTCAATTAGACGACTTGAATACGGACAATGGAGGTTGGTGGAATAACGGTAGAAAGGGAGGCTTGTCGAGAAAATGCAGTTGTAAAGAAATTCGACTTGCCTCTCCTATAGTTATAAAACTTAATTTGAAAGTTTTAATGTGGGTTATTATAAGGTTTTCATCTTGTATTTTATGGTACTTTTGAGTTAGGTTTTTGTTAAAACCAACGTAAAAGAGACAAAGGGGTTTTGGGGCATTGTGCGGATGTTATACGATTATGGGCATATAAAAGTGAGCTCTTTTGTTTTCCACATTAACGCGGATCATAAAATAGACAGCTACACTCATTAGATTAGCTTACGCAATTGTCACCTGACTAAAGATTTTTTTTTAAATTTTAGAATTCAGTCCATTTATTATCGACTTTAAAAATGAAGGAGGTTATCAATTTAACACGTATGAATGTAATATTATTGGAACTGCTAATATTTACATATGATAATCTATTAGGGCTTCCAAAAAATATACAAAATTTTATAGGTTTACAATGTTTGTATGAAATTTGTAAAAATTATGTTTTAACTTTGATTTCTCTTACAGGTAAAACATATGAAAGTTACCAACTTATCTACACAAATTGGATGCAGGGGTCTGCCGAATTGTGGACTGTCGAAGACTTACTTGTATCTGTAGTAAGTACTCAGAGTAGTTAGATATTTAACTGGAACTTAATAATATATTGGAACCGTGCACCTAGCTTCTGACGTTTCATAAGTATCTATGTCGGTTTACGTTAAATCAAATATTTTGATTTGATTTGATACTTTGGATAAACTTCTTATACTAAATCAAAATCAAAAGTCATTTATTCAAATTAGGCTGAGAATCAGCACTTTCCAAAATTACAAAAGAGTAACAAGTAATTTTTACTTCGACGCTTAAGTGTCCTTTTGTTTTTGTATTTACTGGTACTTACAGTTAGTCATTTAATTTAGGACCTAGTATAAATAGTTATAGTTGTGTTAAATTTTACAAAATCTAGCTATTTAAACAATAACAATAAAATAACCAAACTAAACCTATTAACAAACTGAAATATGGAACTAGCCCAACATTTTCATCAAAAATCATCCATTTCACTTTATGAAAACCTTTTTCTACCGCTTTTTCAGGCTCAACTTCGGCTCTTGAAAAATAAGTGAAGTACCTCCTGTATTTGATGCGAAAGGCATTCATTGCATTGCTAATTAAGGAAAAATAATTAACGTTTCTAGTACATTCAGCTTTTGCTCAGGTTTTAACTTGCTGAGGTGAAAATTTTGCTAATTTTACGATTGAAGGTATGTAGTTTTCGCTTGGGAATGCGTAATTTCTTCTTTAATATTGTGTGAAACGTGTGCTTATACGACTAAAGAAATGACATATTTACTTGGTGAGTATATAAAATATGAAGACATGTGACATCTACTAACCCGCACTAGGTCCGCGTGGTAGATTATAGCCCACTCCCGCTCTAAAGGGAGGAGGCCTGCGTCCCAGCAATGGGAACATTATAGGCTAATAAAATATTCCAGCTTCGTGCGGCTTTGTCCCACTAACTTTACGTCATTTCTACCAATCACAAATTGGCCTGTGTCAATTTTAATTTCACAGTCACGAAAATGAAACAAAGAGAAAATCAACCAAATGAAAACTCTTTGATGTAACTTTATGAATAAAATATTATTTTACATAATTTGTAATAAATACCTAAATCTGGGCACAAAGGGGAACATTTTTCAACTTTCAATCGGATCAAAGTATTGGGGTAGGTAATTATTTTTGAGATAAAAATCGAAGGCAGTCGTGTCATCAACTGAAAATCCTGAAACGTTCGTTTTAGAGGCAGTCGACTTTTTATTCCGTTTGTGACGTAACTGTATTGAACGGTTCAATTTGAACCAGTGACGTTAAAAAAGGTAGAAAAAGACTGCAAATGCTACTAGCATTTGGAGTCTTTTTAGTGCATGTGTGGAAACCAAGATTGCATTTTATAGCGGGTATTATGGATAACTATAGAAAATGAGGTAGCGTCATCAAGGTGAATCGAGTACTTAGACTATTCGTTTGAGCCATAGGTAACATAAGTAAACCAACTTAACTTACATAATTTTAGAATCAGAAATTACTTATTTATATTAAATCTATACGGATAATAAATCTGAAGAGTTTGTTTGTTTTTTTGTTTGAACGCACTATTCTCTGAAACTACCAGCCTTTTAACATCACGCCTTAGCGATTAAGGGTCTTAACTTAACCCTTAGGAGCCGAGCAATTAGGAAAAAAGTCACAAAGGACGCTAAGCGAAAACGAAGTAATAGCGCGGGCAGGCGATGCAATGCGATATGGGAAACAATAAATTTCACGCACACGAAGTCGCGGGGAGAAGCTAATGTAAAAAAAATCAGAATTAACCTTTTCATCTTATTTGTGAAAGGAAAACCTCTTTCTAAAACGTGGTTTAGCATAATCAGCCTATAATTTTCCCACTGCTGGGACACAGGCCTCCTTTGTGAGAGGGAGTGTGCCGTAATCCTCCACGCGGGCCCGGTGCGGGTTGGTAGATGTCACATTTCTTCGGAGGTTTTTGGTTCTTGGACATGCCGGTTTCCTCACGATGTTTTCCTTCACCGTTTTGAGAGCAGTGGTGATGAAATAATTTACACAAAGTAAAGCGGTCTGGGTTCGAACCTACGACCTACAACTCGTAAGTGACGGCCGTTTTCACTAGGCCACCACTGCTCTCGAACGTGGTTTAATGTAATTAAAAACCCTTTGTCACATAGCCACGATCCCATAAGAAGTTTAACCATTTTTCACTCGAATTTCGTTATGCAACGTAGTGGAAAAATTGTGACGTTACATTACATGGGTCGATCGTGATTTACGACGCGTCTCAAGCAAGGACATAACTTCACGCATGTATATTTCCCAAAGGGGCGGTAGTGGTGTATTAAAGTACACCCACGTTTTGCCAGTTATGTTTAATTTTTGAAGCGAAAACTTCTTTTGGCGCGTTGGGCGTTTTTGAGATGGGAAAAACTATTGAACTCGCGCCACTGTTAACGTAACCGACACCGCTTCGGATGTGTTCGGCTGTCCTCGGGGTGTACACATAACACACATATAATCAGCGTATAATGTTCCCACTGCTGGGACACAGGCCTCCTCTCTGTCTGTTCTTTCTCCTCGGGGTGTATTTGGTTTTAAGAGCCTATACTAACTCAGCTAAAATTCACTCTTTATCTCGCTCATACGATACTGCTCGCTGACTGAGTGAGAGCGAGACAAGTGCGGTGCTGGGCGGCAGGCAGCGCCAATAGTTTAGGTATTTGCTTTTTACAGTGAAAATAATAGTAATTATAAAAAAGTAAATAACATAAGACCTGCTTTAAAGTAAGTTCAGTTAGTATGCAAAGTTTCATGATCTAATTTGAAGTATTTTTTGAATACCAGCGGTTTATTGTTCGGGTTAGAGGTAACTTTGGGTTTATTTTCTATCGAGAAAATTTTATGGAATCGTGTTTTCGTCTAACATAAGACTTAGCATTAATCCTCAACTTTACCATATATTTATTTCAAAATTAATGGTGCAGTATTTTCGACATAACGGAGGATCACGCTAAGCCATTTGAGGTAGTATAGGCTCTTAATATATTTCCGATATGTCAGTGAGTGATGGCAAAGTATTCTGTTTGTGCATTGTTTATATGACGATTCAAAAAATACACACGTAATTGTTCAAGTTTTCACTTCTGTTGGCACTACCGGAGTGCCACTTTTTTATTTTATTGCTAAATGAGGGCCCCGCTCTTGACCTCGATTACGCTTGATGGAAAGCGATGGATGTGGTCTATGATGGAACGAGTGTGGCCAGAGATGCCTAAGGCACTGGAACTCCAACGCATCGACGAAACACAGCAGGCTGCTTGACGCCGGACTCTGGTGAGAGGGTGGTCGCAAACCAGGCGGGCGTTAGCCCTCTCACCGCAAGGGAAGAATTGGCCAGTCAAATAAGGTGTTGGGTGCGACTGTCCAGGATGCGCCGAGCGCTCGGTTCAGTTGAGTAACTGGCGGAACAAACTGAGTAACACGATACCCCTTGGTAAGACTCTTCATCAGACTTTCAGGCTTCTGACTACCTGTAAAGACTGCCAAAGAGCTACTCCAATAAAACTTTGGCCGATCTGGGATCAAACCTAGTAGGATCAGCTCAGTAGTCTCGTTGCAACCACTGGACCAACAAAGTAGTCACGCAAGAAATAAATAACTTATTCTAATAAAAATTGGTGAGCAAGATAACAGAAATCTAATTAAAGTCGTAATAACGAGATTTAAATGAAGGAAATTAATATCCCGTTGAAAATGGCTGTGATGTATTTATTTGATTGATTATGATTTTCGTTAAAATTGTAGATTAGTTAATTGTAGCTCCGTATTCATTCCAGATAATGATTACAATTGGCTGTGTCGTCAATAGCAATACTTTAAATATCACTTTAATTAGCTACTTGCTGACTCGGCGCACTTCGTACCGCCTCAGAATAAATACATGTTGTATTATTATTATTATAAGCCTATGTTGTCCCACTGCAGGGCAAAGGCCTCCCTTCCCGCTTTCCACTTTTCCCGGTCTACTGCGATTGTGGGTCAATCCTTTAAGAAGGAGTCCAGCTCATCTCGCCATCGTCATCGCCATGTTATGTTATTTTTTTTTCGTTTTTTTTTTATTTAGCCTACTCTGTCCTACTCCTGAGCAAAGGCCTCCCCCAAATCCTTCCATAAATCCTTTTCTAGCGCCACTTCGTTCCAACCCTTGCGGTACGCGTCTAGTTCGTCTCGCCGCCTCTTCCTGGGCCTGCCTTGGCGGTGCCGTCCATCCTCAGGCACGCATCGTGTGGAGAATGTTGCCCAGCGGTCACTATGCATGCGGCTGACGTGACCCGCCCAATCTCATTTCAGTTTGGCAGCCTTTCCCCTACGTCTGGGATCACCGTTTTGGAGCGCAGCGTGTGTTAAGTCATTAGTTGAATTAAATTCAGTTGTTTTTTAAGATAAACCACCAAATTATCGCAATCAGTCAATCCGTTATCCGATATCTTCAAAAAACCTTTCCATACAATATGTATGAGAAAATTAACTATCTTCATAACTTTTTTTTTGTTGTGAAATTTTCCCATGTTTTAATAGTTATTCTGCTATTTGGGGCGGAGAAAAATCCAATGAATAAAAGATCAAAAAAATCGGTCCAGCCGTTCTTGAGTTATAAATGGAGTAACTAAGCCGACATTGTTTTATTAATATATAGATAGATATAAGATGTTAAAAACGTTGTTTGTCACATTTTCAAGCCGAAACTACTAAAGGTATTTAGATGAAATTGGGCATGCAAGTAGCGAATACCCTGTAATAATAGTACCTGATTTTAGGTAGGTACTATTATTCCAGTTACAAAGGTCTATGGATCTCAAAGGCAACGTGGCGGGAGAAATTAGTTTAATAAATCATTTCTGATGTTTTTCTCATAACAATAAGTTTGCATTACCTACTCGTGTGCTGGCATTTTCTCGGGAAAGCAGTACCTAAGTGTCAATTATATATAGTAGATTGTTATGCAAGGGTTGAAAAGAATCAATTCCTATACGAGGCATTTAGACGCCCGAGCGCAGCGAGGGCGGCTATAGCCCGAGTAGGAATTGATGACTTTCACCCGTGTTAAACACTCTACTTTTCATTTCGAATATAAGGAAAGTAAAAAGTAGTAGTTTTTCTAAAATATTTATTGATAACAATAACATGCAAAGTTTTTGAATTTCGGTACAGCTTACAGGGTTAGTACCTAACCCGCCAAATAATACTATTGTCTTTTTTTATTTTAAATATGGAACACACCGCGTCATCGCCGCGGGCTGTCCCGCTTAATAGGTTTTTTTTTTAAATTCACACTGGCTATTTATACACTCACAAGACTGCAGCATTTTTCTTAATTTATGTAAAAAATTTCGTAGCTGACTACAGTTCTATTTTTAAAATTCATTCCCACCCTAAAGAGGGAAGTAATTACTATGAGTTTTTCCCGCCCCGTGGTGGGAAGCAGCGTCTTCCACCCGCTATTTGGATCAAACAAAAACTACTTTCCGAGTATGAGAAATGAAAAAGTAATTTACTAGTAGTGGTGCTATAAATGCATGCTACAATGCTACATTACATTTTAAACAACATATTTATCGTTGCAGTGGCGTGGTACTGGTATACATCCGATAATCGATTTTTATATCGGTGTAGGTTTTAAAAAAATTAACAACATCTAGCATAAGCATAATCAGCATATAATGTTCCCACTGCTGCGACACAGGCCTCTGTGAGAGGCTACGCGGGCCCAACGCGGTTTGGTAGATGTCACAAGTCTTCGAATTTTTGGTTCTAGGACATGCCGGTTTCCTCACGATGTTTTCCTTCACCGTATTGAGAGCAGTGGTGATGAAATAATTAATACAAAGTAAAGTGCCTGCTTGAGGTCGAACCCCCACCTACAACTCATAAGTCGCGGCCGTTACCACTGGGCCACCACTGCTCTTCATCTACAGATAAATATTCTGTAACACCTGCAAAGCTCGGCCTCCATACGAAAATACAGCTTATTTTTTTGTAATATTGCGCTGAAATCATAAAGTTAAAAAGTTTGTCCTCGGGTATTTGATTTGATCTAAATTATGAGATTGCCAAATATTTTTGCAGGGAGACAGATTTTTCGGAATTGAAATCACATTGTATTTAAATTACAATTATTACTAAGCTTTCTGATTTTTGTGATGAAATAAGACTGAGATATTACGAATTATTTAACTGAATTAATTATTTTTTTAAGTTTTAAATGATATAAAAATGTCTCAATTTCAAAGGTTAGGCTTTCAAAGTAAAATAAACTCTGGTTTTGAAATTTTGTAGGACTCGAGGAAATGAGCCAGAGCGTAGCAAATCAGTGATCTGCTACGACTATACCTACAAAATGTAGCTGCGTAGCCGTGACGTCATATCAGCTACGGCGTAGCAACTTCCTAGGCTACAAAAATGTATGAAAGATTTGTGTAGCTGTAGATCATGCTCGAAGTGTGTATGATACATATTTTGACCACAATTTGTGGCGACGTGGTGGAATCTTATATTTATCAGCTGATGATGGTTTCAATATGACGTAGACCATCCACGCTCTGTAGGATAATCAAAGTAGAGGGAATAAAAATAGAATTTGGTAATAATGGATTAGGTAGATAAGGAAAATAAATAAACTCATCAATTTGAGTGTCTACCACCAAGTCCCAACATGAATTTGCAGTACAGAAATAGAATCGCGGCTTGGTTTTCGACTGTCATGATGATATCGTGCCCAAGGTTTATGGTTCCTAAATCGTTTGTATAATATCGCCATTTTCTTAGGAAGCTTTCTTACAAACCTTTGTATCCAATATATTCTTGAATTTATTGAAAGTAAACTTGCCTCATAGATTATCTAGCTCAGTTTTCTTTCATTTGTTTTATATATGTTTTAAATATACATAATTATCATAAATAAAACAAATGCATGAAAAATTTAACACATTTAGCAATTCAAAGATGTAGTTTTTTTTTGTGAGCCGCTTTTACGTCCCACTGCTGGGCAAAGGCCACCCCTTTTTCCTCCCAAACCTCCTTGACTTGTGCGATCTCTGGGCACGTTGGCTCTGCTAACGATATCTACCAATCTATCTATCTATTTTTATTTTGTTTTTGTTACATTTTAATATTTTTGGTCTTTTATTTTTGAATGTTTCGTTTAGTTTGTGATCTTCCTGTACAAGTCGCAATAAACATTTTTTCTTTCTTTCTTTATCTTATTGTTACACCACCTTCGCCATGGACTACCTCAACAGTGATGTTGTCCTTCAGGCGTCCAGTAAGTGATGATCTTTGCCCATCTCTCCGGGTGCATTCGTGAGACGTGTCCGGCCTACACCCAGTTCAGCCTGGCAGTTATAGAATGCTGATTATAAAATAATATTCCTCTGTCTCTAAATATACTACAATAACTTAAAATACAAAAGCGTTTTTCTCGTGAAATTCAAATGATTGTTACTTTGATGAAACACCTATTTCAAAATAGTATGGTTCTATTACTTAATATTTTCAGAGAAAATGATTTATGCTCGTAACTGTACCTAAGAGTATACCTATTTATTATATGAGATAGAACAGCTCTTTAATAGAAACGAAACACCTTTTAACAACTTTTATTTTTTTAAAGCGGTTTTTCGTTTCTGTTTTCTATATTATTAGCGATACTCTCATTAGAATTTTGGAGGGCTTAATCTTAATTTTAGAACCGCTAAAAGTTAACTAACCATTTACACTAGATACTAAATTAAATGACTATAAAGGGCTGATTTCTCAATCAGCCTATAACGTTAATTTTATTCCACGAATAAAAATTATATTATTCGTGGAATAAAATTAACGTTAGACAAAAATTCAAAATTATTCCTCCGATAAAGTTATCTGGCGTTGGAAAAATCAGCCCTAACTAACTTACTATAAAAATAAATACAAAACAAAAGACACTTAGGTTTGCGTCGAAAGATTAAATATTTACTTAATCTATATATATAAAAATGAAACCCGTTTTCCGTTGTCACGACATAACATGAAAACGGCTGGACCGATTTCGATGAAATTTGGTATAGAGATAGTTTGAGTCCCGGGAAAGGACATAGGATAGTTTTTATCCCGAGATTCCCACGGGATCGACATTTACGCGGGTGAAACCGCGGGGCGCAGCTAGTATTAAATATTTATGCTGATATGAATTCTTATTAAAGGTTAATTTAGAGAGGTTCTTATGACCCCAGACCTAATTAATGCATCGGCATGTAAAATCAATGTGATAGATTTAATAACGACTAACTACTACCCGCGGCGCCGCCGCCGTGGATGTGCAAAAAGAATAAGTTTGTAATGTCAAAATAATAGCATTTTACCAAATGCATATGAAAGTATATACGGTGCTTATAACAAAAAAAAGTCTGTATGTCTGTTTGTTAATGTATTAATCTCCAAAATGGCTGCACCGATTTTAACGGGACTTTCAGACTGGCAAATTGCTGATGTTATAAAGAATATCTGAGGCTACTTTTATTTTAGGAAAAGAATTAGGGAGATAATCCTCAGTTGATCGTTGATTGAACAAAATAAACGTAACATATTAAAAACTACCTCAATAGAAAAAAAATGAGCTTATTTTTGAGTTATTCTCACGTTTTCATAATCAGATAAATAAGGAGATAATCAACAGTTGACCGTTGATTGAACAAAATAAATGTAATATATTAAAAGCTACCTTAATTGAAAAAAATGAGCTTATTTTTGAGATTTTACTTTCATTTCTCCAGGATCCTGGAGACCGGAGACCTGACTTTATTGCAGTGGGACTACCTTGGGGGTACCCTTTCAAACAAAAAAATATTTTTTATAATCGGTCCATAAATACTCATACGAACGAATTTTTCATAACAGCGCCTGAACTATTTTCATAGCAATTTTTTCATATGAAGGTGTAAAAAAATTAACTTAAGAAGTATGCCATATTTTTTTATAAATTTTTATCTTTTTTTTGAGATATGTCACTTTGTTATAGGACGTGGGGCAATTTTGATCCATCTTCTTTAAAAAGAAAAAAAAAAATCTTCCTTTTTAATGCAGGAGTGGTACACACGGTGACACATCAAGCTATACAATTCTAATTTTAGCTGACCTTGCATTGTATAGGTTTTTCGTACAATGACAAGTCAGCCAACAGCAGTGACAGTGACTGAGAGTGACAGTGAGTGAGCGGCAGTGACTGGAAATGTATAGCTTGAAGTGTCGCCGTGCGTCAACACCTTCTACAGGATGTTACGGAAAGGGTATATCAATACAAACGGGTTGAAGAGTGTATCTGGTCTAGAATCTCTGTACAAAATTTCAGCTCAAAAGCAGTAACTTTGGAAATGCTTAATATTTTTTTATTTCGATAGTTTATTAAATTGAAATCATAAAAAACGTGTCACCGCACTACGAGGGTCATTATCCATTATCTGTAGTGTGTCTGTGCGCCTAGTACACGCACATCACGCCGCCGCGCGCCAGTGCAGCGCCGTGATGTCGAAATAAAAAAATATTTAGCATTTTCAAAGTTAATGCTTTTGAGCTGAAATTTTGTACAGAGATTCTAGACCAGATACACTCTTCAACCCGTTTGTATTGATATACCCTTTCCGTAACACCCTGTATAAGCGACACATTATTGATACTCGACATCCACGCAAACGAAGTCGTCGGCACAACTAGTATTAAATATAAACTGTATAGTCTTAACATCGATTAACGCCCACAAATTAGAGCCATAAAATTGACGAGGGCTTCAAGTTCAAGTGCCTATTCTAAAACTGGCTGATATTATTACACAAGTAAGTACACACCTACTCTGTCTGGCTGGCTTAGCGATGTTGACGAGGTGGCGTGATATACGTTTATATTATAATAGTAGTTATAAGGTACATTAGTGTTGAAAACGGTTATGATAGAATTACTAAAGTATTATGGCCCGAAAGTCTGACAACCAATGATACGGGGGGGTATTTGCGTTTCCCAGGAAGACAGATAGGTAGTCGGTCCATATAAAAAACTGAGCTGAATCCGGTTAGACTGCAGGAAGCCGACCCTAACAGAGTTGGGAAAAGGCGAGGCAAATGTTGATGGTGGTCATTTAAAGACGCCTTTATTATTTTGGCAAAAGCTTAAATGGTGAGAAAATGGTGAGGACGGTGATCAACAAATAAGAATCGCCAATATTTTTTGTCACTTTACTAACAATAGTTGTAAGTCATTATTGTAATTACTAACACTGTGGATCTTAGTTATCTGAAATAAAGAATTATTATTATTATTAAATTCCTTGTTAAGGTCAAAATCAAAATTCATTAAAATTAGGCTGAGAATCATCATTTTTCGAACGTGCAAATTACACGAGACAGTCTCCCAAAACGCCTGCACTTCGCCACATCCTAGTGCTTTTGCTTGGAAGATGAAGTAAGTAAGTTCCGATTCACCAACACAGTTTTCTATTGTCTCTATTTTTATTCATTCAATACTATCGGCCTGCCCCAGCTTTGCACGGGTGCAATTTACTTTTTTGTAATTTCTGAAATTTTCTTTCATACAAATCTTGTCCTGGCAATACCGAACACAACGAAAAATAATTATCCAATTTAGTGAAGTCATTCGGAAGTTTCGGCGACTTTATTTTATACTATGTAAGGATTGCCCCAACGCTAGAAGAATGTTGCTGCTTTTGCAATCACAACTGTCATTTATTGACAGTTGTATGGAATTGCTATTTTTTTGAAGTGAAAACTTCTTTAGCGGCGTTGAGCACTTTTTGTAATGGGTAAAAAATGTTAAACTCGCGTCAGGACACGTGACCGTCAGGAGAGATTTCCCCCCCCCCCCCCGCCTCTCTTTCTACGGCGGCGCCAACCGAAGTGAACCAAGTTTAGTGACACACGACAATGGATGGATGGATGGATGGATGGATTGGATGGAGTGGAAGTGGAAGCGGAAGTGGAAGCGGAAGTGGAAGTGGAAGTCGAAGTCGAAGTCGAAGTCGAAGTCAAAGTCGAAGTCGAAGTCAAAGTCAAAGTCGAAGTCGAAGTCAAAGTCGAAGTAGAAGTCGAAGTCGGAGTCGAAGTCAAAGTCGAAGTCGAAGTCGAAGTCGAAGTCAAAGTCGGAGTCGAAGTCAAAGTCGAAAGTCGAAGTCAAAGTCAAAGTCAAAGTCAGTCGGAGTCGGAGTCGGAGTCGAAGTCGAAGTCGAAGTCGAAGTGGAAGTGGACGTGGACACACTGCTGTGTATTCGTAACATTCGTGTATATAAAGTGTTTAAAATATGGAAATTGAACAAAGTGCATCTATTAATGAAAAAAGGGACGCAGAAATAGTGAAAAAAAATGAGTTATATTAATTCAATTAATAATTGATTTATTTCAACGTTAATATTCAAGTTTTCACTTCTGCCGGCACTCCCGGAGTGCAACCCGTCTTTTTTTTTTTTATCAGACTATACTGTCCCACTCCTGAGCAAAGGCCTGTCTCCACTCCTGAAATAGCTATAACACAGCAAATTGACGTAGTGTTTCAATTTGATAAATAATTAATTTCGCTGACTGTATAAATGCCTGACGTTTGGTTACTACTTAATAGAATTCAAATCATCAAACACTGAAATGCTTCTAAATCTCCATTTACCAATGTAATTCGCCCACTATTACTCCCAGAGTTCCTCTAAATTTGACCTAAAATGTCCGAGAGAAAGCTTACACATAGATTCACATTATCAGCAACAACATATCACTTTAACTACCAATTAAATTCTAACAGCAATGCAGAAACATTAAATTCATTAACTGAAATACCCTTTTAATTATGAGGCCGATGTGAAATAGTATCGCACTGGATTCTGAAAGTTTCACGAGAATTTAATGCACTATTTAATGTGCACTGCGAATTAAAAGTTTTGTGCTGTGGAGGTGTGGTTTGAAGTTAGACGTACTCGTACAACTGAACGTATCAGTAGGCTTATTACTTTATGCAGAATGGAGTCATTATGAAGTTCATACTCGTAATGCCTACAACGCTACTCTATTTTCTAGCTCTACATTAGATTTGGCTTGTAATGTCCCACTCCTGGGCAAAAGCCTCCCTTTCCCATTTCCACACACTTTCTATTGTCCATACATCAAAATAACAGATTTTTACTAAATGCATATGAAAGTACTTACCTATAACAAAACAACTTCTTTTTATCTGTTTGTTCCGGCTAATTTCCGAAACGGCTGGACCGATTACGACGGGACTTTCACTGGCAGTTAGCTAATGTTATAGGGAGTAACATAGGTTTTCAGTCCTGGTAGCACGTTCCCGTGGGATTCCCAACATCCACCGAAGCCGCGGGAAGAAGCTAGTACTTAATAAAAACAGAAAAACAAAGACATAATAAAAGTACATTTAAATCTATAAAATAAACAAATTATTTCAACTTAGTTCCGAGTTAGGTACTTTGTACAGGGTGATGAACCATGTGATGCCTTAATTGAGGCTGCAATCCTGCTAGATTGCTTCGTTTTGCCTATCTAGGCAGACCTCACCATCATTACACCAAACAAAGCTTCGAGGATGGACCAACCTTTAGGCCAATCGATAAGAATCCATGGGTCTCCAATGGAGATGTATTCATGTAGGGTCATTAGTTGTCCAACGCTCCCGGGGGCGCGAGGCTATTTATTTCCATTCCCAATTAGTTCAGGACCCCATGTCAATGGGTGAGCTATATTTCCGTTGTCTTTTACTGTTACAAATGGGGATGGGGCGACACCAGTTTATGAGAATGGCCTGAAGAAGACCATAAGCGTCAGGGCTTATGGTCTCGTTTTGCCGCTTATGGACCATTGAATACGAAAAATAAAAAATAATTGTAGATAAATTCATGATTTTAAAAAATTATCATGTGAAGAGATGTTTTTTGTTTGTTGTCTTTTTTTACATCCGAAGTGGCGTCGTTACGGTAACAGTGGCGCGAGTTCAATGGTTTTTTCCCATCTCATAAATGCCCAACGCGCATAAAGAAGTTGCCACTAAAAAGGTACAGGAAGATATAAGAAAATGGTCTCTAACTTATCTAAACTAATATTATAATAAAGAGGTTAAATTGTTCGTTTAACGTTTGTAGGAGGTAATCTCTGCAAGTATTGGATTACTGTCTATCATCACCCATCTTCCTTTTCGTTTGCCAATAAATCTTTTTGCGAAATAAAATAAAATGAGTGTCAATAAAGTTTTAAAGAATAGTTTGGTTTATACTGCACATAACTCCTGATCTATATTCAAAGCTTTAGCTATTTGGCTAGGAGTTTATCTTTCTGTGCTGCCTAGATTTCTATTTACTTAATCAAGTATTCAACATCGCGTCCATGCGGCATAAAGGCTCTCCTCCACAGGCGCGTTATTATCGGTCGATAATATCGGATGCGTTATTGCAATATCTGGTTTCAGTACATTTTGTATTAGGGCAGCCACGAAGTTACACACTGTTGCGATAATAACGACGCAATAGAAGTAGGACGATCCTGCGATATTTCCATAATGAGGTCTTAGAACATTTTGTATTAGAACGCATACGATGTTACACACACCGGCATAATAACGTAGTAATGTGTAGTGCGGGCGGCGGGGCTGTAATGTAGACCGTAACACGCACACGTTAAAAATATCGGACAGTAAAAACGCAGCGTTTTGGCAAGGAATTGGGACGCATTATCGCAATATTACCAACCGATACTAACGCGCCTGTGGAAGAGAGCCGTAATTTTCAAGCTCCAATGCATCGGCAGTGCTTCGTAACTTAAATAATATTTTGATAAGTTCACTTTGCCCCGTCTACGAAAGTCAACACACGCGGGACTTCGTATTTTCACAGCACTTTTCAAATATCGGATGTTAAACTGCTGTCTATGCCAAACGAATAGTTTTTTTCCAAGCAAATACGTCGGAAATTCATTTATTTGGTCTTGCTCTTCGACTATCTATTTAGTGAAGCGTTGTTTTAAATTGCACTTTATTCTTAATTCAATTCTTGAATAGACTTTTAGTAAGGTACATATTTAACTTCAGGAACCAGGCATAAGCATGAGAGCAGTAGTGGCCCAGTGGTAACGACCGCGACTTACGAGATATAGGTCGTAGGTTCGAACCCTGACAGGCGCTTTACTTTGTGTAAATCATTTCATCACCACTGCTCTCAAAGCGGAAGGAAGGAAGGAAAACATCGTGACGAAACCGGCATGTCCTGGAACCAATAATTCGATGACATGTGACATCTACCAACCCGCACTAGGCCCGCGTGGTGGATTACGGCCTACTCCCTCTCATAGAGAGGAGGCCTGTGTCCCAGCAGTGGGAACATTTAGGCTGATTATGTAACCAGGCATAACTCAATAAACATAACTGCGTTTGTGCTCTTGGTATATAGTATGCACCATAAATATAGGACAATTTAAAATTATGCCCAGCATGTCCTGCTGAGAGCAATGGAGCAGTGTAACTTATTTCATCATTGCTCTCAAAAACGGTGAAGGAAAACATCATGAGAAAACCGGCATGTCCTAGAACCAAAAATTCGAAGACATGAGACATCTACCAACTCGTACTGGGCGCGCGTGGTCGATTACGGCCCACTCCTTCTCACAGGTGCCGAACTCGTAGCTAAATTGCCCGACACGCTAAGAAGAAGACAACTGTATTGTTCATGGGACAGTTAAAGGAATTTTGGAATAAATAAAGAGATGTTATAAATAAAATACTTAACATAAACAGAATCACTCAACATTCCAATATTTGGCAGGATACAAATCAATACCAAATTGATATAAACGATCTATATCACAACGGCAAGCAATAAACGAAATGTTTCCACTACATTTGTTTTATGAAGGAAAACTGAGCTTACTGTAACGGCAAACAATTCTATTAACAATGTTACAGTCAAGCTATAACATCCATCAGTAAGTAATATATTTGAAGAAGGGAAAAAATATTAAAGGCTGGTATTACACATATTCCAGTGTCTTCAAAACCCTAATTGGGAAGAAACCGCAAGTAGAACTCGGAAACACGACCGGATGAAAGAAAAGGTATTCAAATCTATATATATAAAAGAAAGTCGTGTTAGTTACTCCACTTATAACTCAAGAACGGCTGAACCGATTTAGCTGAAAATTGGCAGGGAGGTAGTTTAGAGCCAGCAGAAGGACATAGGATACCTTTTATCCCGTTCGACAGTTTTTTTTTTTTTTTTCAAAGTTTTAGCGGTATCGAAAATTATCGAGTGCACAATTGCGCATAAACGTGCATTAGAAGCACTTAACCGAACATTAAAAGATTTACGCAATGACTCGAGATGTTTTGGAGGAGCAATGATTTTACTGTCTGGCGATTTCCGCCAAATACTGCCAGTAATTCCAAGATCTACGGCTGCCGACGAAATAAACGCTTGCCTCAAATCGTCAAATCTATGGCGCTATGTGAAGAAACTGCAACTGACAACAAACATGAGAGTTACATTGCTTAATGATACATCTGCTGAAGATTTCTCGGAGCAATTGCTGACTATCGGTAATGGTCAAGTACCTGTCGATGAATCGAGCGGATTAATATAATTTCCAAATAATTTCTGTAATTTTGTCTCATCAAAAGACGAACTTATCAACAATGTATTTCCAGAAATTATTTCTAACTACAAAAATAATGAATGGTTGAGTGAGCGAGAAATTTTAGCGGCCAAGAATAAAGATGTAGATGACCTAAACTACATAATTCAAAATAAGATCATTGGAAAAATGCATTCATTCAAATCTATTGACTGCGTCACAAATGAAGATGAAGCCACCAACTATCCAATTGAATTTTTAAACTCTTTGGACGTGGCTGGCTTACCACCTCACAATTTACGCCTAAAGGTTGGCTCCGTAGTAATCATGCTTCGAAACATAAACCAACCAAAACTGTGCAACGGTACGCGTTTAGTAGTTAGAAAATTAATGAACAATGTAATTTACGCTACGATAAAGATAGGAAAATTCAAAGGTGAGGAAGTTCTCATTCCGAGGATACCGATGATCCCAACCGATATGCCGTTTGAATTTAAAAGACTTCAATTTCCGATACGTCTTGCATTTGCCATGACCATCAACAAATCACAAGGCCAATCCTTAAAAGTTTGTGGTTTAAATCTAGAACATTCATGTTTTTCCCATGGTCAATTATACGTGGCATGTTCACGGGTCGGAAGACCATCTGCGTTGTTTGTTTTTGCGCCTGATAATAAATCAAAAAATGTCGTGTATCACAAGGTACTTAAATGAAGAGCAACCTATGTACTAAAATTAATAAATAATTATGAATGATTAATGTAGGTATTTAATTTTTTTTGTATTTTTTCCAATTAAAAAAAAAAACTGCTTATTTATTGCCTTTAAGGCGGAACAAAGTTCGCCGGGTCAGCTAGTATATTATATTTATACAGCCTTCCAACCTATTACCGTATACTTCAATCGCCTAATAACAATTTTCAAACCAATTTTTTTAAGGACACGATACGTTAACAAAATATTACTGCCAACCTAGCTAACTACTATTGTATAGAATCAAGTTTTTCTATCTGCAAAGACAGCTGTGCAGCTCGGGAGTTTGTTACGCAACTTCATCTTCCCAGCGAAAGCACTAGGAAGTGGTGAAAGACGCCCCGTTTTGGGGACTGTTTTATGTTTTGGCGTTCGAAAGGTGCTGACTTTATGAGTTATACTTGGACGTAGTTATGCAGAAACGTTCCAACCCACAAGTCACTCGAAATCGAGATAATGTGATCAAACTACCTTTTATGACACTTAGCGTCAGATTAGCAAAAAGGTTTCAAGTTTTAAGTCTTATATCAGAAAATATTTTTTTCACTTACGTTCCAACCCACAACCTTTATCAAATAATAACTTGTGTAAATTAACTAGAACGTACTATGAGGACAGGAACATTTAATGTTTTACGAAACAATATATTTATTTTGTTAAAACGCCACAACAACCTTGTAGCGTTTTAGCAAAACCATGTTAAACCATTTTATTTTGTAAAAAATGTTCCATATATATTTGGAACGTTTTTGCAAAATTACAAAAGCGAGGCATAAACGATCCAAAACTTGTGGTACGTTATGTTTCAGACCTAAATAACATAATTTGAAAACTTAAAAGGTTTCATGAATTTTGTACTATTATATACCTAAATAAAAAACCTGTTTCGAAAACAAAATGTTTCAACTTTAAAGGGTTCATTTTTAACACGCTTTAATTAGCTTCATCCTTAACTGTTTGCATACACGACCACTAAAAATAAATATTTATAACACGTAAAGAAAAAGTTTATTTTCTTTGAAGTTATTTACAAAAAAAATATTACTTGAAACTTTTAATATCATAGACAAAAGAAAAGAATACTAATGACAATAATAATATATTAATTATATCGTCTCGACTCCGGCACAAACCGCGGCAGAAGCGTCAACTGTTGATGCCATCCCGCCGTGGTTCAATCATGCTGGAGAAGAAGATGATAGGGTTGACACAGTAAGTAGCCAGTGCAACGACCGACTGAGGAGCGCACTGGGGCGCTGGTGTGTGCCTTGGATTCGCAGCTCAAGAATTTCTTCGAGAGCAGCGAGGATCTCGTTGATACTCACTCGATCCTGTATTGTGCGGCTGTGGCGACATGTCGTTTAGCTAACGTCAAGTTTCCAAGTTGTGACGGAGCTACTCAACCAAAACCAGCCGTACCAGCCTGGCAGCACAGGATCGAGCGTCGTATCGATGGGACCAGGGTATTCATCGGCAAACTATACTGCTTCAGGGAGGGCAATACACGACCACGAGCGATGCACTTTGTGAGACGGGCATTCTCGGGGACTGGAATCAGCCCTCGAGAATACATATCCCGTGTCACAGAGCGCATCGACTTCCTGAAGCAGAAAATTTGTGCATGGGCGAGCCGAATTCGGCGGTATAAGCGGCATATTGATCGATACACGCAGAATCGCATGTTCCAGAGCGATGAAAGGTGGGTGTATAGAGCTTGGCAGCGACCTGAAAAAATTGTGACAGATGTATGCCGCCTGGATGATGCCGCCACGAGTGCATTTTGGCGCAACATCTGGTCGGTGCCCGTCTGTCACACTGAGGCTGGCTGGATACGGGATGTCGAGCGAGTGTGTGAGACTGTACCAGAGATGGAAACGGTACTAATTACGCCATTAGACGTTGCCAGAGCGGTCCGTCCGTTACCGAATTGGAAATCGCCAGGACCGGACGGACTGCACAACTTTTGGTTGAAATGGCTAATTAGTTCACACACTTGCCTGGCATCTCAGTTCCAGTCATCTTTAGAGTCTGGGTAGCTACCGCAGTTTCTAACAACAGGCGTTACCCACCTGCTCCATAAATTAGGTAGTCCCGCGGAACCCAAGAATTATAGACCGATCACGTGTTTGTCGACGGTTTATAAACTTCTTACATCCATTTTGAGAACGCAAATTAATACGCACATTGAGAGTAACTCGATTATGTCTGCCTCTCAAAATGGATGTAGGAATGGTTCCCGCGGCACTAAGGAGCTACTCCTCATAGACATGGCCATTAGCCAAAAGGTTCGTCGATCCCGCAAGGATATGTCGACATGCTGGATAGATTATAAGAAAGCCTACGACTCGGTGCCACATACATGGCTTATGAGGGTGCTGGAGTTGTACAAGATAGATGCAACTCTACGCACCTTCCTTGAGTCGTGTATGGAGCAATGGAAGACGGTCCTTCGCTATCCAGGATGTCGGCAGATTCAGGGGAATGATGAACCTGTATGGATTAAACGGGGAATATTTCAGGGCGACAGCTTGAGTCTACTTTGGTTCTGCTTAGCCCTGAATCCTCTAAGCACACTACTGGAGGATTCAGGTCTAGGCTATCGGTTGAAGAGAGGTGGTCAGGTCATATCTCACCTCCTCTACATGGACGATTTGAAACTTTTTGCCCCCAACAAATCGCGTCTGATGGAGCTACTGAAGGTAACTGAAACTTTCAGTAGCGCCATCAGGATGGCATTTGGTATGGACAAATGTGCAGTCATGCATGTAAAGCGAGGGGAGATTATGGATTCCGAGGGAATTCAACTCTCGGATTCCATAAACCTTAGATCCCTCTCCTCATCCGAAAGCTATAAGTATTTGGGTATGTCGGAAGCGTTAGGCATCAACGATGCTGACATGAAGCAATCGTTGAAGGAACGCTTCTTTTGTCGCCTGAGGAAGGGAGGAAGGTATTAATCAGTCTTCTTTCGGGCGGAAATAAGGTGCGCGCCTTCAATGGTTGGGTCATGCCGGTTTTGATGTACTCTTTCGGCATACTCAAATGGACTCAAACCGAACTCGACGCCCTGGATAGAAGGGTCCACACACTGCTGACTGCAAATCGGATGCATCACCGACGATCATCGGTGATGAGACTGTATATCCCGCGGAAGTGTGGGGGTCGAGGCTTTTTAAATGCAAAGACCCTCCACAACCGCGAGGTGAGCAGTCTCAGGGAATATTTTTTAAAAGCTGAAGTGGGTATGCACCGTGATGTGGTCGCAGTGGACAAGGGGTTCACCCCGCTCTCCATGGCTAAAGAGAACTGGCGCAAACCTGAACCTGTAGTACTTACTACCGATGACCGCAAGAAGGTATGGCAAAGCAAGGTGCTTCACGGGCGCTTCTATCGGGCTCTCCATGAGCCCGGTCTAGATTTCTTAGCGTCCGTATCCTGGTTACGTTTTGGTGATCTTTTCGGGGAAAACCGAAGGTTTCGTCTGTGCAATTATGGACGAAGTTATCTTGACGAATAACTACCGGAGACATATTATGAAGGACGGGACAGTTGACGTGTGTCGGGCATGCCATCGTCCGGGTGAGTCTATCAGACATATTATCTCTGGTTGTTCTCGTCTGGCTAACGGCGAGTACTTGCACAGGCATAACCAAGTAGCCAGGATTATTCACCAGCAACTTGCTTTGAAATATAAACTTGTGGATTCTGAGGTACCGTATTACAAGTATGTGCCCGACCCAGTTCTTGAAAATGACCATGTCACGTTGTACTGGGATCGGTCTATCACTACTGACAGGACTATTGTCGCCAATAAGCCTGATATAGTGGTGATAGATCGATTAGCGCGCCGCACAATGATTGTCGATGTTACCATTCTACATGACGGGAACCTCGTGAAAGCTGAGAAACAAATTAAATTTCTTGACTTAGCACACGAGGTTGTTGACATAAAAACCTAAAGAGTACGGAGGGAATCATAGATGATGTCGATGGGTTTGGTGGGGAACCAGATTTCGAAATGCAAGAGGATGATGAGTATGACGTATGAAGATTTTATCATCATCAGCAGCATAGCAGTCCACTGCTGGACGTAGGCCTCCCCAATAGCACAAGATTTTATACTGTTTTTTTAAATTGTGACCTAGTAATAAAAAAAATCATAAGCAATTATTGTTCTTTTATTTGTTGTTCAGGTTTTACATATTTATTAAAAAAATAAATTTAGATGTAAAATGATGATGTAAAATTTAGATCATAAAAGGTACAGATGGATAAAAAGTACCTGGAACGTTTGTGCAAAATTAATTTGAAGCTATGTTCATGTAAATATTAATTATGTTAAAATGTTCCAATACCAATAATATTTTTTTTTCTTATTGTAAAGTGAATAGTCTAAAATTAAACATACGATTATCTAAACACAATATAATTCAACAATAAAACCTTTAGTATTGACTTTTACTAGTTAGAATAAAAAAGAATACCATTGAAACGCGTAAATGCTTTTATCTCAAATTCAGTTTACTGTGGAATGAAACATTTTTGCATAACTACGTCCACTTGAAGAGTATATTTCTTATTATTAAAAACTCCCAAAGAATACAACTCAATTATAACTGGCATCATAAGCTTACCGACCAACAAATAGATTATCTCCTCATGGCTTTTGAACCTGGAAAAACCGATAAAGCCGATAAATAAAAATAAGGAAAAAATAAACCATTTTATTCCCTTTACAAATTGCAGGAGTTCCTTTATAAAGTCTTGGTCGGCTATAAATGATATTTCATAGCTAAAGTAGAAGCGGGATTGCCAATCAAATCAACAGCGAGTCATCGAATCTACTTTGTACAAAGTGGGGCCGGAATCGACGAACCGGAGTGAAATTTTAAGGGTCATAACTATAGTACGACCTTATAACGCTCGGATCGATTTTATTACACTTATTTTTAGATCACGATCTGGTTGTTTAACATTTAATAAACGGCAGATACAATAACGTGATTTGGAGGTTAATTTTGTGTTTATACTTTTACTACCTTCTGCCCGCAACTTCGTCCACGTGAAATTTCTTGTTCCCCCGACCCACTCCGTGGTACCGCATCGCCTGCCCGCGATATTCCTTCGTTTTCGCTAAGTGTTCTTTCTGACTTTTTTTCTTTTTCCTCGGCTCTTTAGGGTCCTAGCGTGATGTTAAATAGCATATAGCCTTCCTCAAAAATTAGGCTATTAAATGCAAAAAGACTGGACGCCTGAGGCAGGACATCGCCGTCGAGGTAGACCAAGGCGAAGGTGGTGTGACGATCTAATATCATTTGCAGGGGCATGGCCAAAGATCGCACAACACAGGCAAGTTTGGAAGAAAAAAGGGCCTAGCAGTGGGACACAAAATAATCAAGCAAAAAAAAAAAAAACAAATAGAATTTTTCGAATTCGAGAGAGAGATTAGTGCGATTAAAAAACTTTTCAGCTTTAATATTAGTATAGATACGAGTAGGTCGCGCTCAAAAAGTCCGTAGCGTTTTTACAGTCATTATCTGGTGACCGGACGGAACCCTTATTGCCCTTTTGCAATATCGTTCCCACTGTTGTAATTAAAAAGGGACATATTAATTAAGCCTCTCATTGGCCTATTATCATAAATTCCCCCAATCGGAGAAATGTTGTCAACGTCTGTCCATGAACGTACTTTTCTATACTCCTGGGACCCATAAAATTGTAGTGACAAGTCTGTAATTTACTTATGCGTAATTCCTGTTACGCAATATTTTCTACAATGTAACAATTCTGTAGAATTGTAAACTTGTAAAGTTTTGTGGTATAGGACCCTTATGACCAAAATCCTTATTGCGTAACATTACCGGAATGACACTCTTTCATTTTGACAGCAAAACAAAAACCATTGTTTCATTTGCTTGCTAAATTTTACAGGTCGGCTCTACCGCAAAAATTGCATAAAACATTCTGTCATAAAACAATCTGGGCATGTCTAGTTCGATTCCTGGGTCGGGCAAAGTTTATTGGGTTTATCCATTAGGATTTTCTCTGTAGCAGCCCGGAGTCTGGATTCGTGCCCGGTTGATGGCAATAGGCTCGCCCCCTATTACATGGGACTGAAACATAACTGGCGAATTGTGGGTGCACCTCTGCCTATAGTCCGCGCGGAATTAGTTGGCCGCGCCTTAGGTATGTGAGCGGTGGGACGGAGAGACGGGGCTTGCTGTCATTACTCAGTACGTGCGTTGCGAACACTAGGCAACCCGCCACCTCAGCCCCGTCCCCACCGGCGTGGCCAACTAGTTCCGCGCGGACTATAATACTTCGAGGAATGTAGGTATCATATATTCAAATTCACACTCACTTAAAGTACTTAATACCTATGTAAATAACTTAAATCGAACTTCTGAACCACATCATTGTTAAGAGCCAAACGTTAGTGTTTCTCTTTCGCGAGTTAAGATTGAAGTTCAAACTTTGCTTATTCAGACTTACGAGTAAGTCTGATCAATGAGCTGTGGTAAGTGGAAAGTCAATTACTAACTTAACTCGAACTTTGTGAAGAAACTTTGATGAAGAGGACGTTGACATCGTTTGGGAACAATACTTTGAAGAATTTAATCAGTTATTGAATTTATAAATGACTAGCAGCGCCCCGCGGTTTCACCCGCATAAGTTTCGATCCCGTGGGAATATCGGGCTAAAAACTATCCTATGTCCTTTCCCGGGACTCAAACTATCTCTATACCAAATGTCATCTTAATCGGTTCAGCGGTTTAAGCGTGAGGAGGTAACAGAAAGACAGACAGAGACACTTTCGCATTTATAATATTACTAGCTGCGCCCCGTGGTTTCACCCGCGTAAATGTCGATCCCGTGGGAATATCGGGATAAAAACTATCCTATGTCCTTTCCGGGGACTCAAACTATATTTACACCAAATTTCATCTAAATCGGTTCAGCGGTTTAAGCGTGAAGAGGTAACAAACATATAAACACACACACACACTCACAAACTTTCGCCTTTATTATATTAGTGTGAAGTGTGATTATATTAGTGTGATTTTATTATATGTATATAGATACTATGGATTGTTTGCTTTGAAAACAGCTATTTATTCTTTTAACCGGTCAAGCGGCGCGGTTCGCCGATCGGCGACGAAACAATAGAAAATCAATTGTGTCTCATTAGTGGAGCTTGACGGATTAAGTTCAATTTTATATTATTATACCATAGGTCATAATAATGACCTTATTGGAAGCGTTCTACTCGCAACCAGCGTGCGTATACTATGACCAGATCATCTTCATAATTTCAGCTGAAAGACGTCCACTGCTGGACATAGGCCTCCCCCAAGCATCGCCACCTCGATCGGTTCGGCGCTTCCCGCATTCAGCGGATTCCTGCGACCTTCACAAGGTCATCGGTCCACTTTTTAGGGGGCCTTGCAATTCTACGTTTTCCGTGGCGTGGCGTGGTCGGTATCACCAGCATAGCTATTCACAAACACTCGATACGCTTCCGTATCGTATCGAACATTAATCATTGTTATCGTAGGAGTCTTCTAAACGCGGTTCACAAGTCCAAAACCCGAAAATTTTGTCAGTTTAAATCAAATAGACGCCCGCTATTCTTCCAACAGCTATTTGTTGTTGAGGGCAAGTCAAATCAGGCTATCGAAATGTCAGGTTTTCGATACGATAGATATTGTGAATCAGGGCTCTGATGTATGAACGTAAACGAAGCAAAAGGATTATATAAGGATAGTAGCAGGTGGTGTTCTGTAGTTCTGTCTACCTGGCTTGAGTTTATGAATGTAAGTAAAATAAATTACGTGTATTTTTGTTATGTATTTTCTGGTTTACAGTCAACAAAAGAGATAAGTATGCAGGATCGTCGGATATAGTTGAAGTTTAGTAAGAAACACAGCAGTGGTGGCCCAGTGGTAATGGCCGCGACTTACGAGTTGTAGGTCGTAGGTTCGAACCCAGACAGGCGCTTTACTTTGTGTAAATTATTTCATCACCACTGCTCTCATAACGGTGAAGGAAAACATCGTGAGGAAACCGGCATGTCCTAAAACCAAAAATTCGAAGACATGTGACATCTACCAACCCGCACTGGGCCTGCGTGGTGGATTACGGCCCACTCCCTCTCACAGAGAGGAGGCCTGTGTCCCAGCAGTGGGAACATTATAGGCTGATTATGTTAGTAAAAAACCGATGGATGTTGTCGACTGAAATTTAATTTCATAAATGAGCTGTTTGTTTTCTATTATTAAATGAAAAAAAAAAAAAAATCGAGAACTTCAGCTATCGGTTTCTTACTACACTTCAACTATATCCGACGATCCCGCATACTTATCTCTTTTGCTGACTGTACAATAAAGTTTAAATAAACAAATGAATAAATAAATAAATGATCGCTTAGATATTTGAATCGCCTACTACATTATCTTTTTTTAAATTAGACTAACAGCCTACCTTATCCCAGAAAATACTTCCTGAACAGCTAAACACGTAACAAACATACACATAATAACGAGATTTTTATGAATTAATTTGAGCGCGCGCCCTCTGCCTGATATTCGTGATTTATACCGGCTCAAATTAATCGCGGTGAACCTCCCTTGGCTATCTGTGTCGTTCTCTTGTTACTCCCCCTTTGTTGCGTGACATATTGTAAAAAATTTATTACAAATGATACCGTTGGGACGAATTGAAATTAAACAGGTCACGTTTTGTTTTTGCTTCCATACGATTTTTTATGTAGATGCTGCAGTTTTGCGTATCATATGGTTTAGAATTCAGTTGGTACTTTTTGAATTAAGCATTTTGTCGGCTTATTAGTCGATTCGCACGATTTTACTCGCCCAAATCGGGCGAGTCGTCTCATTTAGATAATATTATATTTTCTATAGGCGACTCGCACGAATTGGCACATTTTCATTTCATGAGTAAACTCGTGTGAATCGACTAATAAGCCATTTTGTCAATAGACTCGCCCCGTATTAGACGTGGGACTTAAACATAACTGGCGATATGTGGGTTTACTATAGATATGCCTACTTCTGGCTAACCCTTTGGAGAATAGAGGCGTGATGTTTTGTTTATGTTTATCATTTTTTGTGTATTTTTTCTCAGTTTGGAGCTCCGGTTCAAGCTTGCAGAGCTTGTGAGTTCCAGTCTTCACATTGAAAAAAAAAAAAAAATTTCTTACTACACCACATTAAAGCGATTTCATAAAGACTTACTGACTTTATACAGTAAGAAGAAATGTTTGTAAAACAGTGACTTTTAATGATTGAACATACTATTTACTAAAAAAAAAAAACAACAAAAAAAGGAAAACCGCCATTACTGTAGTGTAAGTAAATTTTAATGGTATGAACGATATCACCAAATGAATAAAACAGTTAATTTTGTGACCCTTTAGCTACTTAAAGCGTTAAAGTTCATGACGGTAACATTTTGCCTCAAGCTTTAACTGTTTTCGGATCAGTAAAAAATACTGTTTTGAACGTTAGGCTCAAATCAAAGCAGTTCAGATCAATGTTTTTTCACTTTTATTTACTGCTTATTTCTTTCAGTGCATCTTCCTGCCCTTGTTCCGTGTAACTTAGGGTCGGCGTAACACGTTTTCTCTTTCCATTCTCCCCTGTCAACCGTCACGCTATCATTCACTCTCTTCTCTTTGATATCATTCCTCATACAATCCATCCATATTTTCTTCGGCCTTCCTCTACCTCTCCATCTCCAATCTCTTTGAGTCACATGCGTTTCCTCCCTCCGCATCCCATACCCATACCAAGCCAAGCGATTTCCTTTCAACTTTCTCTTGCACCTATAAAATAAAGATTCAATCGAGCCAATTCAATAATTGCGGACAGTTTTCATAAAACTTTATCGCCAAATTATCAAATGCATTCTCCGAGTGGCCACATTTCAACAACACAGCCATTATCAAATCAATTTAAATGCAATTGCGACCATAAAAGCTACAAAACTAGTTAGGCACGCATGGAGTGCTCATACCGAACCGTTTTAGACACAGAATGCTCACAAAAGAGCAGATATACATATTATATCTAGTGAGCCAATGCTACCGACATAAAAGCTTTTCGATGACAGGGATCGTACGTACTTTATATTTCCATGCATGTAGTCGCGACAACGCCGTTTAGTCCACTCTCGTCCCCTCGACCCCTAAAAAAATATTTGTTCATTTGTTTCCTCTCACCCCCTAAACATAGTTCACACTCGACCCCCAGGGGGCGAGATTGAATTTTCATACAAAGGACAGGCATACCTCGTCCACTTTCAACCCCTAGTTCGGTAAGTACCTAAAATTTATATTTTGGTACAGTAAGGTACAGAAAGATAAATAAACGAGCAATATTAGAGAATACTTATAGTAGAATTCTTCATTACCCGACTGCGCCAGAAGGAAGGTATGTTTTTCGAGTGTATGTTCTTTGGCACGCTCTGTAGCCTAAACGGCTTGATCGATTTCAGCTTGAGAGGTGCCGTTAGATTCTTCTTAATTGTGAAAGTGACACTGAGTATATCAAAATTGAAAAAAAAAAATGGTCGATTTTCAGCGCCATATTAGGTCTTAAAAAAAAAATTTTCTTATTACCTATCGAGTGGGGTATCAAAATAAAGAGTTTCATAAATAGCTTGCAAGAATTTATGCAACTTTAATGTTTACATGTAATTTGGAATGAAAAATGCAAAAATAATAAAAATAAAAAATATTCAACGTTATAAAAATAAACTAAAAAGCTGGAAATACAAAAAGTAATAAAAAAAATAAAAAACCCGACTGCGGTTAAAAATTTAAGCTAAAAAGCAAAAAATAAAATAGTTTTTTTAATTACTTTTTTTATAATCTGCAATAAGTCTTTACTTTTACCATACAAGTATACAATCTTAATAAATAAACGGACTTAATTTTTCTAAACAAAGACTAACTGGTATTTCTTTATTAACAAACTTATTCAGAATATAACTGATGCGTTTGTCGTTGTCAATATCGTCTGATCTTCGTTTAGATTGTGTTGAAGATATCATCTTAACAACTTTTTGATGATTGGAATCATCTATATAATTTTCAAAAATTGTATAATGTTGGTGGTTTTTGCTAATTTTCTATTTAGCATAGCATGCCAACCTTCCAGTTTATTAGTGTTGCGATGTCGTTCACCATAACAACACCATTTATTTTTCATAAGTCGGTTTTCAAACCACTGTTGTACGAAATAATCATTAAATTCTTTCACACACGTTCATCTGGGCTGTCTTCCATGATATAAAGAAATCCATTATCTATTTCTTCTTGAGGAAGATGTGCCAAAACTGTACATAAAGCTACATGTTTCCGCGTAATTTTTTTTTTTTTTTGTTAAATTTAAAGCATTCGCTTTTCTCCAAACAGCCCTGTTGAAATGATAAAAATAACCACTAATCGCTTGATAACTACTGAAAAGTATTATAAAAGGGTATTTTAGTTAAATAGTATGCAACTATAGGGTAGACTGATGATTTATCATCGTAACTGTACTTTGGGGGTCGAGAGGAAACTAAAACTTGGCTGGAAAATAAAATCCACTCTCGACCCTTAGGGGTCGAGAGTAAACTATAGTTAGGGGTCCAGTGGACACATTAATTATTAGGGGGCGAGGGGTCGAGAGTGGACTAAACGGACAACGCCACTGTACAGACTTAATAAACAAAGAAATGTCCTTGAATTTTTATTGCGACGCGACGTTTTACAATTTCGCATTTCGTGAGTGGAACTGTCGAAAGCGAATTACTTACGTGAAATGGTTTGATTTTAAAGCTTCAAGCAATGTCATGATGTTATAAAAACTTTATGGTCTTTATTTTAAACTAGCTTCAGCCCGCGGCTTCTTGTAACTAAAAATTTACGGTTTCCAGATTTTTCCCTGTACTTGTAGTATAAGACGATATTACTTGCCAAATTTCACAATTCTAGGTCAACGGAAAGTACACTATAAATTTTGATTTCCTTGAGAGTGTCGAAGTATACGTTTTTTGCGGCTTAAACGGCTGTATCTTTTTTCACATTAAATTACAAGTTTGTTTTTTTTTCACCTTGAAGGGACTGTAGACCTGAGTATATGGTTTTAATTTCAACTCGATACCTCCACGCCTTACCGAGATAAAGGGTCTTGACAGACAGATGGACGGACAACAATGTGATCCTATAAGGGTTCCGTTTTTTCTTTTGAGGTACGGAATCCTAAAAATAATCAGATACTCTTAAGGGACTACTTGATTTTTTTTTTGTTAAATCAGAGATAGTTGAATTAATCAATAATAACGTTATTAATAGCAGTGCAACCATTTGGATCACAAGAATTTTAAATCATAATGTGGTGTGTCTAAGTTGAAGTGGAAAAATATCAACTAACTTTTGGAGGCCACTGTATAATGTATGTATGTATAGTAGATTTAGTAGTCTCTATTATTAATTTCTCCCTGTATTATTTAACCCCAATATACAAACCAGTTTGAGTGAGTTTGAGGTTATAACCAATATTAATGTTCTTTCGTAAGTTCACATTACGTTACCTTACAAATGTTACCTTTACTGGAACCGCTATATTCCGTTCACATTAAAACTATAATAACAGAAGATACACGACTAGACTCTCTCCATAGTACTGAAACTTTTACCTCGCAGTCCGAAGTTCTTACTGTTCCTCAAACAATTTCATAGGCAAGCATCTGTATTGTTTATCAAGGCGAGTAGTTAGGGAGAAAATTTACATAGCACGGATTTCTGAGATGAAAATTCAGAGGGAAAACAGAAACTATGCATGGAAAATAAATAAAGTCCTCTAGACCGTGGCCACGGTGGCCAATCTCAACGGAGACTAGCCTTCAGCGCGAGAGATATTATAGTGCACAAGTGTGCGCGCAGACACAGGTGCACTCCGTCTTCCCTCACTCTCATAGTCCGATGGGATGGTAAATAAAACAAAGTGGTCATAGGAATTAAGAAAAATTCTTTAGCTCTTTTTGAACAGTGAACCGCTCGAGTCGGTGAGGCTGACTCGGGTATACTCGGCTCCAGTCGGTCGGTGACGCTGAATCGCATATACTCGGCTCCAGTCGTAAATTTGCACTTCTATCGTGTGGTCATGAGCGTAAGTACACACTCTCTTTTTTAGGGTGCTGTACTCAAACTATTACTAAGCCTCCGCTGTCCGTCCGTCCGTCCATACGTCCGTCCGTCCGTCTGACGGAGGGCTGTATCTCATGAACCGTAATAGGTAGACGTTTGAGAGTGTGTATTTCTATTAGTTTTTTAAGACAAGTTTACCTACATTTTTATAGGTACAGTCAGCATCAAAAGTCGATTAACACTATCATTTTTACATGTTATTAAATTGACAACAACTTTTTTTAAATAAGTACACTGATTTTTAGCTTTTCACATAATAGACAAGAGCATATATTCTAAAAGAATTTCTTCTGCTGCAATTTTGAACAAATACTTTGCTCAATAACTAAGATTAAAAAAACTGAAGTGTTAATCAACTTTTGATGCTGACCGTACACAATTATTGTAAAAAAAGATTACATTTTTAGCCACAATCATTACTATTGCGTTGAGTGTTGTTGAAGATATTTATACTTTTTCGCCAATTCACTCCAATTTACCACAGTTATAGGTATATTTTCATTTGTTTTATTTATTTATCCTTGGGTTCGAATCCAGGCAGGCGCTTTACTTTGTGTAAATAATTTCATCACCACTGCTCTCAAAACGGTGAAGGAAAACATCGTGAGGAAACCGGCATGTCCTAGAACCAAATATTCGAAGGCCGCACTGGGCCCGAGTGGTAGATTATTGCCCTCTTCCTCTTGAAGAGAGGAGGCCTGTCTCCCAGCAGTGGGGATTATAGGCTTTTTATATATTTATCCTTGGACTCGAACGGCATACACCAGTTACACAACCGAGATTAATTATTATGTAACAGAACATCGAGCGTTGTTTCCCCGAAAGGTTAAGCAGAGGTGTATTTACCTAAAGTCTATTTATTTATCCATTTATTTCAGGCATTAAGGCCCATATAAACACAAACAATGCAATATTAAAATGTATGTTTCAAATTGATGTTATTTCAAGTGAGAGATGAGTCACGAAACGACGTGTTTCAATAGAGATACAAAATCTCGAATAGTGTGTAGTTCTTTGTGCCTCGGATTTCGACGACGACATTTTCTCGACAGTAAAAGCACTTTAGTTAAAATTGTGTACATGTAAAATAGTTTTGAGATGGTTTCTACACCCGAATGTAGTATTCACTGGGGTTTTCTTTAGTTCTTGTTAGGATTGAGAATAAGTGGAGTGGGAGTTGACAATGCTCCTTATTATTGTATTCAAAAATAAATGTTTGATGCTGCTGTGTTTTGTGTGTAGGGGAAGCGCTAGGTAGCCCGTAAAATCCAAATTTTCTTACGTTCTTTGTAATTTTCAGGGCAGTGTCAGGTTACATGTTGAACAAAATATGAACTTAGAGGGTTGTATTAGGACACGGTGGAGCATACGGTCGCGGTCTGCCCCGCTTGGGCGGAGCACCGCCGTGTCCTCGTAGGGGCGATCGGCAGCGGCGGCGACCTCTCGCGTCCGACCCTGGTTCAAGCTATGGTCCGGAGCGAGAGGGAGTGGGAGGCAGTCACCTCCTCCTACGAAGCAGTCATACTAGCGAAGGAGGTGGTGGGAAAGAGATGTCCGCATAAAGGAAGGGGCCTGTTAGGGCCGAAGCCTGCCGGGGGTGCGGGATTGTCCGAAAGGGTTACCGCTACCCCGGAACATAAAGGGCTAAGGAAGGAACACGGATGGGTTTTAGTCAGTAAGATTCTGATACTCCCTTCCGCTCCACCCAGAGCGGGAGGGGTCATTTGATGATTTCCCACCCACAAAAAAGAGGGTTGTATTGATGATTTTAATGATTATATTTCCGTAAATACTTACTTGTTACGTTCGTGAATAATATCTTCCCTCTAGCTGTTCTAATATACTCATTGCCCGTATTATTTTCACAAATTCGATTTTTTTTCATTGCAATAAATGACGTTCGAAATCACTTTTATCTGTTGGGCTATTAGATAATAAAGTTATTTACACTGATATTTTTTTAAATTACTTCTTGTTATTTTTCTCACACATTTGAACCATCCTACGAGAGCTAAAAAAAAGTGTTTTAAATACTACACAAGGGGATAAAGTTTACCTCCTGAATCCTGTTTCAAATTACATTTTGTAATAGCTAATTTATTTAACCAGCAATTAAGTTCTGGTCGGCCGCGCTTTGTTTAACGTTGTTAAGTAGATACCTACTTAACTTTCTAAATGATTATCATTATCTATAGTTGTTGTTGTTGGTAATTTATTCTGTCCTAGAATAATGTTATGAAAGAGATCGGGAGGACGCGCCGGCTCGTGATGGATGAAATGTGTGGAGGGAGGCCTTTGCCCAGGAGTGGGTCTGTTTAGGCTAGTAAAAAAGAAAACCTGTCAAGTGTGAGTCGGACTCGCGCATCGAGGGTCCCGTACAAATTTGTAGGTATGTAATTACAAATTTACGGTTTTCGGATTTTTTCCTTTACTTGTGCTACACGACATTGCTTAAGGTATGTCTTTAGGTGGTTTCATATAAATTTGATTAACTTTGCTTGGGTAGTTTGTGAGTTATCTTCAATAATACGATTTTTGCTGATGTTTTAATAAATTTCTGTCACTGAAATTTACATAGCAAGTAGTAGCAAGTAGGGTTAAATGAATTTGTGTAGGGTAGGTACAACTAAAAAGTGAAAAAAAAAACAACCAACTTCCAAAAAAATCCACTACAAAGTGAAAAATAACTTTAATTTTGGGAGTCGGTGTCAAAATACGAAAATTCGGGAACCAAAAACACAGAATTCCTAAAATAAAGTTATTTTTCACTTTGTAGTGTTTTTCTTTGGAAGTGGGCTGTTTTTTTTTTTAAGTTTTTATCTTTCTTAAACTTGGAATACTTACTATGAATGAGCCGATTTACCACTTCCTCAAAATCAAAAGTAATTTGTTCAAACTAAGCTGAGAATCAGCAATTTTGAATCAAAATTACGTAAGAAAGTCCTCAAAACAACCGCCCTTCACCACTTTCTAGTGCTGTAGCTGGAAAGAAGAAGTGACGCAACAAGCTCCTGTTTTAGTAAGTTTAAAGCCAATTTAAAAGAACCATTATATAAACGAGATAAAGATAGAAAGTGCTTTGAATAAAAAAGTCTTACTCTAGCTTAGTAGCACATTGTTGAGCAACAAAATGGTGTAGGGTGATAGGGTATGTACGTGGTGGCCATTGCAATTCTTACTGAGTCGCACTACTATTTGCAGCACACGTACGACTTTTGCTTACCTCCCAAGTGTGGCTTTGAAGATAGCGTTAGGATTTAAAATTCATAAGAGTTTTGTATTAATAAATTCTTTCGAAAGAAAATGGAAGTAGGTAGGTAGGTGTAGGTTTACTTAAAACTACGTAGCTTCTGCCTTCCTCCGCGTGATTTTTATTTTATTTATGCTCGGCTCCTAAGGGTCGTAGCGTAATAATAAATATAGACTATAAACCTTAAGGATTTTTCCTTAAAGATTGGGCTATCAAATCCAACTGTCGAGCACCAATTCCAGGTACTTCATGGTAGTCTCGACAGCGATCCGAGCCCCCCGACCACGATGTGTGAGCCGGGTGGCAGCGCCCGCCGGGGGACATTCGTGTCACCTAAACTAACTTCACAAAGATTAATTAAGTTGTTATTCTTAGTATGTTTTTATTATTGAGTTCCTATGTCAGGAGTTGCTAAAGCGTTGTAGGCGTGGGTTCTATAATTAATATGCTTGTATCCAATTTGTAATATGATATGATAATGTAAGTTCTACCTACAAGGTTTGATGGTAAAAGTCGACATTATTCTGATAAAGGTTAATTTTCCGTAAATCTGGCTTATGATATAATATTTTGACTTGCCGTTTTCAGTTGCTGTAAATATCTAGAAAAAAAAATATCAAAATATAAAATACATATTCAACCTGTACAGTGTATGTAGGTACTACCTACTGGCAAAAATCAAGAATTGGACTTACAAATGCGAAATTATTTTTTTAAATCCAACTGGCAATTCTAGAGATTAGCGCATTCGAACAATCAAACCCTTCAGCTTTATTATCTACTAATCTATACTAATAATAAAGCTGAAGATATTTTTTGTTTGTTTAACATCACGCTACGACCCTTAGGAGCCGAGGAAAAAGAAAAACAGAAATTACGCTAAGCAAAAACCAAGTAATACCTTAAACATTTTACTTTCCATCCTCATTCTAAGTAAACTAAGCCACTCTACTCACCGCTTCCCTCGTGGCCATAAACCAGTCGCAATGAGAACCTCTCTTGGGAGGCAAGCTGCAACAACTTGCCACTAGCACTGGCTACTAGTACTGGCTACTAGTAGCTATTTTGTATTGACGCAGACACTCCGCGGTACACCAGAACTACTTACGTACAATTGAATTTTATCAACTTATTGGCTCAGTTGCCAGTATTTTTATTTGTTGAAGAAACCTATACATTTTATATTAGTTTTATTTATAGACACAATATACTTAAGTTTTATTTATTTGAACTTTCAAGTTATCGATTTTTCTTCTTTCGTTGGTAATTTTGTAGTAAGTTTAAGATTATTCAACCTGTACTTGACCTTATACAAGCTAAGGGCCAATTTGAATTAAACATTTTGACTTTGACTTTGCGATAATAATTAATGTAATACCATAACTTTACAACATCTATGGCTGTCGCAGGATGGCTGGTAGTAGCTGGATGAGAGTTGCCGAAAATCGAGTTGAATGGCGTGCAATAGGAGAGGCCTATGTCCATCAGTGGACTGCTCTAGGCTGATGATGTGATGGGCTTTTGTTATTGGCACCACAAGTTCACATACATATTCAAAATAATAATAGCATAGATATTAACTTTCTATATTATGTCAAAGGAAACCGAAAACCACTAAGTATATAGGTCCGTTGACATAAGACGGCACGAGTGTCATTAGGATTAAAATGTTACCAAAACAAAAATAACTAAAAAAAAATAAACATCATGGCCTGAATTTCAACCCTTTCTTTTCCGAGACAGCCAAATACGGGCAAAGCTTTTAATCCTCTCAGAGGTTTTACACTCTATTATGGTCTTTATTTTATAGAAATTAAAGTTCATTATAATTTGTTGCTTATGATGAAATCAGTGCCGCGATTTCGTGTCCATTTAGACACTTTTATTATGATAATATTATTCAGTGGCATGCGATGCATAAAATAAATAACTACTTAATGTTCGTTTTGGAAACGATGATCTAATTTAAAGATTTGTATTGATGATTTCATCATCATCATTTCAGCCGAAAGACGTCCACTGCTGGACATAGGCCTCCTCCAAGCACCTCCACTTCGACCGGTTTTGTGCTTCTCGCATCCAACGAGTTCCTGCGGCCTTGATGATTATAATTCTTTAAACACATATTTTTTACGGTCACGAATAATACTTTGATCAACGTATGTACATTGTACATACAAACCTGATATTGATCAAATTGCAAAAAAACGTAAGAAAATTTTTATTTCGCGAACTACTCTGGTGCTTTCACTTTAATAATTTTTCATAAGCTAATTATGACATAGTCTGGAAAGATAGAACAATTGTTACAAAAAAAAAAAACACATTAAATAATATACACTTACACCCTTACTAATAAACGTTGTATAGCGTCTGTATAGTTACACATCGCTTTGTCTTCTTCTTTCAAATTACTGACGACTGAAAGAGAGAAATCGGTGTGTAACTATTCATCTCATACAATACGTTTATTAGTAAGGTTAGTAAGGGGGTTACAAAGTAGCTAAAAGCCTTTACTCAACAATTAAAAGTTAGTCAGAATTGATACGACTTGATGCTATTGCACTTTTTACTAAAATTCCAATGAATATTCTAAAGTGCTTCTGAGACAAACAACATATGCCTTCATTTAAAAATAATACTTTATTTTTAGAATCCTAAAGATAACAAGATTTTTTCATACCTTATTTTTACTAGCAAATATGTCAATGCGACGTCTACATATTTAATGTGTATCGAGTGGCTATGACGTACGGCTCGGGGATTGAGGAGGTTAAAAATATATTGAGAGTCATGTCCATGTCCAGCAATTAAGGTTTACGGGTCCTTATCGATACTTTTATGACTAATTAAAGGACGTGGACAAATTCTATGATTATCAACCATAAATAAACGACTATAAAGATCACTGACGCAAAATCTATTCTATATTCTAGAGTTTGTTTTTTTTTTTGTAAAATGTGTGCTCTCTCTCTCTCTCTATCTGTTTCTAGTCGGATTTGAAAAAATCTTTTTGCATTGATAGCCCAATTTTCGAAGAGCCGAGCAAAAATAAAAAAAGTCAGAAAGAACGCTAACTAATAAAATAAATGATAAAGGACTACTGTAGTAGTTCAGGTTTAATGTCCTTTATAGTTTTAATTTATATACAAACATCAATTAATTTTATTACAAAACGTGACAGTTCAAAAATAATTATTAATAATTTTCAATAAACTGATCCCAGTGAGAACCTCAATAAATCTGAAAAGTATAGTCACAGAAATGAATAGAATTTCCCTAATCGTTTTTCAAATCCTTCGTTAACTATGCCTTTGGTAGTACTTAGCATGAGCATAGCATAATTAGCCTATAAAGTCCTCACTGCTAGGACACAGGCCTCCTCTCTGAGAGAGGGAATGGGCCGTAATCCACCACTCGGGCCCAGTGCAGATTGGTACATGTCACAATATGTCTTCGAGTTTTTGGAGTGCTCAATATGTGCGATTTAACCCATTAAAGGACACTGTTATTACGTCTGGGGCGTTTAGTGGCCCGCAAAGTGTTATACTTAGCCTATAATGTTCCCACTGCTGGAACACAGGCCTCCTCTCTGTGAGAGGGGGTGGGCCGTTATCTACCACGCGGGCCCAGTGCGGGTTGGTAGATGTCACATGTCTTCGAATTTTTGGTTCTAGGACATGCCGGTTTCCTCACGATGTGTTGAGAGCAGTGGTGATGATATAATTTACTCAAAGTAAAGCGCCTGACTGGGTTCGAACCTACTACATACAACTCGTAAGTCGCGGCCGTGACCACTGCGCCACCGCCACACACAATAATTAAATTTTACTGAATATAATTATTACCTATTCATTTGTTTAAACAGTCCTAAGCTTCGCGTGTCTAGGATCTAGTTTACTTTTGATATATTGTATTATGTCAGAACACACCTGTAGCTTATTATTAACTTAGTTCGTAATAACATAAATTATGTACTTTGTTGCCTATACAGGATGGCATGACATCGATCCACAAACTGTAACCATTAATTCAGCACATGGTTCTAGACCTCCTAGCGTAGAAATTTTTCGCTAAAAAAACATCTGAGGGTAAATTTTCGTAAGTTTAAGAAAGTTCACAGTCTGAAGGCCAATTCTCGTAATTTAAAACGTTCAAAATCTAGTTGCAGTCTCATCTCAGCGACAAACAAACGTCAAAAACTTGTCAAAATGTAGGGAAATTGAAGGTATTTTTTACAGATTGGGACTGAGATCAGACTGTAAACATTCTTAAAATTACGATTATTGCATTGCCTCTGATCTCAGTCTCAATCTGTCAAAAATACCTATCTCTAATTTCCCTACATTTTCAACATTGATTGTCGCTGAGATGAGATTGCGACTAGACTTTGAACGTTTTTAATTACGGAAATTGTCCTACTGTTGTTTCTTAGAAAAGTGCAATACCTGCGCGATCAAAATGTGTGAAACAGCTGTTTTATTGCATGTGTCATACATAACTCATAAATACTTAGAATTTCTAGAAGTCTTTAGTTATTAAAGACTTACGCATATTTTATTCTAAGTTCATAGAAATCTGTAATTACAAACCTTTGTGCTAACAAGAATTAGCGAAGTGAAATTGGAAGGTCTGTGAGGTACCTATTATATTATGTATTATGGTTTCAATCTATACTAATATTATAGAGGTAAAATTTGTTTGTATGTTTGTATGTAGGGGGTAATCTCTGGAACTACCAGTCGGATTTGAAAAATTCTTCTTGCATTTGATAGCCCAATTCTTGAGGAAGGCTATAGGCTATTTAACATCACGCAAACACGGCAATTTATAGTTCCAGAGACTAATCTGACAAGTGTAATGTCAAACATCTATACTGAAAAAAAAAACGAAAACACAAAAGACTTAAATGTCAGATTAGTCTCTGGGATTAAAAAAAACGAACGATAAATTGTCGTGTTTAATTATTTATTAAAAAAATATCTATTCTTCATTTGTTTCTTCTCCATAAAGGTTTTATAACGTTTCTATTACCTCAATAGTTCAATATGCTTACCTGTAGGGAAAAAAAACAAAAAAATCCTTGTTGTTTTCGACTTATATTTCGGTGAATAACTCCGAAACCTGACGCTTTAGGATATTATGTTATGTAACATTTTTTGTTTGTATAAGTATCCTCTATCTAAATATATAACTTTTGTTGTGCACCGCGATTCTGAAAAAAAATCAAAATGGCGGCCGACCTTAGGGCCACCCTCCATACAAAAATCTTCAAACCCCTTTCCCAATCAACTTTGAAACTTATGCTTTAGCGATAAAGTTTAAAATATATTAAAGAAATTTTACAGATTGTAGTAGCTTGATGTGCTGACGTCTGTACAACCACATTTTGCCCATGTAATATAGTTTAAGTCCCATGTAGGTACTCGTAATAAAGGGCGAGCCTATTGATTTCAACCGGACACAAATCCGGACTCCGGGCTACTAATGAAAAAATCCAGATGGGAAAACAGTAACAGAACATACCTATTGGCTAATATTAACCAATGCGAATTTTACAAAACTTTTATACCTAGAATCAGTCTTACCCTGAGAATAAATTTTCAATTATTGTTTTTTCATGCGAGAACTGTCAGACATCAATTTTATTCCACAGATAAGATATATCAGACTTCGGTAAAGTCTGCTCTTATTGGTTTAATAATGGCTAATGAGCATGCATGATAAATGAACGAGAGCGTGATGCATTGTGGTGGCCAGTCCAGCAATTAATAGTGTTTGCTTGCGCTCTCCAATGGGCTATACTTAGAGCTATGTGCAATTGTGCAATCGTTATTGGCATCTCGCATGCTCGCTACAATTGGCAAATACGTGGAATAACTCTTTTTCTACTTATTCCATAATGGGAAAATGTCATCACGAATGTATTTCTAAAATAATTATGCAGAACGACTGTTTTATGCAGTCGACTGTTTGTTAAACTTGATTGTTAATCGATTTGTAAATGCAGCACTTCGTATGAGCCTATAACTTTTTGCACAATCGTGCAAAATCAACATCGTGCAAAAACGCCTTTCTTTCTCAAAGGGTTGGGAAGAGTAAACCTTATAGTAAAATGTGGGAATAGTATCTGGGAATGGTGAGTAACTAAGTAACCAGAAGTCACGCATGACGTATTAGATCTTAGATAAGATTAGGGGGGTACCATGCATTTATTAAGTCAATATTGGACCACAGGTGAAGTGTCATGCCGTTTAATTCCATTTACGGTGCAACTATAAAGTGTCACCTTGGCTTGCCCTGCACGTCATCTGCCCTGCTAATGATATGGTACGGCTCCTGAACTTTACTATAAATTGGCCAGTTAAAAACCATTTTTTTTTAATGTCAACGTTAGTAATTATTGAGTCTGTCTTCAGTAGAATGATGAGATTGTCAAATGAGATAATTTACATTACTTATGAGGGCAAGTTTGACGTTCTAATTTAATATTACCTAAATACATTATTAGAGAGCAAGAGAGAATTTATTCTAGTAATTAGTTTGTTAATGAGTAGGTGTATTTTTAACTTGAGTTAATAAGCTTGTAACCTGCATTCGCGGCTTATTTACCAAACATTTAAACAAATATGAGTTAATGGAAAAATAACTTTAATTCCTACTCAATAAAGTGCACTTTACGCTACAACTTCAAACATTTTTATAACTTTTTCAATAGTGCCAGTCACTCTGAAATCAACTTATTTCCATTAAAATAAAATTGATATTTATTTAACTTGAAATAACATCAAGAATAGACTAGATAATAGTGTGACAATCTAACACAACCTCATGGCTGTATTCCTTGAGGTGGTAGGCAGCGGTTTACGTCATGTTATACAGGTAGGTACACATGCTGCGAGTTATATTGAATGAAATGGGCGAACCTATTGCCATCAACCAATAAATACAGACCCTGAGCTTGAAAGAAATTACTGCTAAAAAAAAATTACTTACACTTCATCCGTCCTAGAAACCAAACCCAGACCCTCATGCTTGGTATACGCGAAGCTTGCGAATACTTACCTACTAGACCAAGGAGGTTAGCAAACGTGCCAATATTAGCATTCATGACAGGCGTGCCAACCAAACATTTTTTATCTTTCAGTTCGCAAGGTTTGTTTGCATTTACCATTCTGTCTACAAAAAAGGAAAAGTTATTTGGAAAAATGGCGTGACATTTTGAATAAGAAAGCGCTAACCGAAATAGTTTTCGGCAAGATAAAGTGGTCTATTATAACCTTTTGTATTGTCATCGACTTACAGTTCAACAAAACGCTGGGATTTCATCTTAAAGTATGTCTTACTTATATGTGACAGCGGTTCAAGCCCATTTACTTTTTTTACAATAAGTAAGTGGATTCGTTAGTCTATGTGAAATGCTATTCCTTTTATATTCAACCCCAAACAATTGCAAAAAATATGAATTGTTTCAAATATATCAGAATTACACCTGTTCACTAAAGTCCGTTCACACTTATTTTACCTCTGACAATAGCAACTTAACAGCAACCTTATTAGAATGAGAATAAAGATCACTGTGATTTGGACAGTGTTGTAAAATCAAAGGTAAAATAACTGAAAGGACTGCACTATTTCATTCACTAGAGCACCCTGTCTGCAGTACTTCAATGCTCGACAATAGTTTAATAGCTCAACTGTCACTAATACTAATGAGACACAATTGAGGACCTTGCAGCAAAAGGGAGGCAAGTCCAAGTTTAAGTAATGTGCCTCGTACATGCATCAAACGATAGTCCTAATTTTTGTTGAAATTTTAGGTGAAAAAAAACAGTAACGGCAAAAATTTGGATCTGCCTCCCTGTTGCTGCAAGGTCCTCAATTTGCTTTTTCTATTTTTACCGATCTCTAGATTTCTTGACAGTTGAAGGGTACACTGCAACATATTTTGGCGCTCGAATAACGTTGATAGGGGTTGATGTTGGTAAACATTTGTGAAGTTATTGTATAGAAAAAACAAATGGCGGCGTTAGTTCCAATTTTGGACATGCGCGAAAAGAAATTTGTAGCGTTATACAACGGCGCCCTTATTGCGTAACATACTATCAATCACAATATTGAACGATATTGCTAATACATTGCTTTATCTGTTCGAAAAATTTGTCTGCTCAGCAACGTAAATATAACGCAATGTATGTCGTTGAACTGTCAAAATGAAAGCCATACTGTTAGGTGTTAGTGTGTAGGTATAGAGGGTGCATTCCGAGTTAGGACTGTAATCGATATTATCGATTTGAGCGTGCTTAAACGCGTATCGAATTAGGTTTAAGCACGCTCAAATTGATTATATCGATTATATTACTAACTCGGAACGCGGCAAGAGTTGGGATGCAATAAAAGAGGCTCCACAAGTGACAGTAGTAGCGTGCGACCGGCGCACCCAGGGTAATCTTTTTACTACGGCATTAACAATATTAATAGGTTGACTGGTAGAAAATGCCACAGGCATTAAGTCTGCCTTTGTACTATATTTTTTTACTTATGCATAAAGTTTTAAATAAATAAATATTAATGTAAAGCACGTGCTGATAGTGTGTTCTCCAAAATCATCTTATTTGGTTGACCACTCTGGTGCTTTTACATTGATATTAATGGGGTTCCGTTTTTTTTTCTCTAAAAGGATATGTCTAAATAAGCATTTTTTTTTTATATTGACCTTGAATTAACCAATCAGTTTTAGGAACAGTTAATGTTTGAAATTTTCATGACCGCATGATTATATTTTGGAGAATGGAGAAAAAAAGAAGAATCTTACAATTACTTTTCGGACCAACACGTGTGTTTATTGGTATCAATAGAAACTGTAATTTTAACAAAACAGATACAGTCCGGGTCCCGGTCATCCTAAAAAAAATTCCATAAATTATTATTTGCTCAACTTATTTTCCATTAATCTCACATCACAATGAAACATAATACATAAGCACCATCAATATATTATCGCAACGTAATAAGATTTTCTTTTCTATTTCTCAGTTATCGCTCGGAGTTTTGATATACGCCCGATGGCAGCTGTCAAATCATAGCGAATACAAAGGAGGGCTCGATAAAGCAGTATCGATTATTCTGTAATACGAATATTCGATTTATTTTACTCGAATTTGCATTTGAATTGAGTTATTTGTTCGTTTTTAATAAGGGTTCCGTGCCCAAAGGGTGGCAACGGACGTTATTACTATGACTCCGCTGTCCGTCTGTCTGTCATAGGGTTGTCTTTTGAGCTGTAACAGGTAGACAATTCAAATTTTCATAGAATGTGTACTACTGTGGTCGCTATGACAGCAAAAAATAAAATAAAGTTAAACATTAAAGGGGGCCCTACAAGAAAAGTGTTTTTTATTTACTGCAGTATTAAATAAATATGTCGTGTTAAATATTGTGCAGTGGTTTAGAACCCTTCGTGAGCGAGGCCGACTCGCACATGACCGCTTTTTTATGAGTTTACAAAGAAAACCTTGATTTTAATATTCATAAATGTTGGTGTACGTACTGGAACGATGAATGCAAGATTTGCATGTTTATTTCGGTTGTCAGTTGTTTCTAGTGCGCGATATCGTTGTATGAATGCAAATCATTTTGTTTATTGTTACATATTTGTACGTACGTTTTACAACTTCATTCGTTGGCAATTTTGTAACATGAAGTGCTGATTGGCTATTGTAGCCCGTTTTGTTTCGTGATAGTTCGCTTAAGTGCGCAAACACACGAGCGACACGCGTCGACGACAGAGGCAACTGCAACCGTCGACGCGTGTGAGAAAAGAAAGAAAGAAAATACGTTTATTTGCGGAAAATATGACGCACAAAAAAAAATTGGGGGATACATTCGTGTCGCCGACAGCCGTCGACAACATGCTGCTCGTGTATTTGAGCACCGTACTCTAATACACGAGCGACATATTGTCGTCGACGCATGTCGCTCGTGTGTATGCACACTAACCCTACGGTTTCTGAGAAGTGCGGTAGCCACCGCATAGTGTCTGCAATTTACCGGCGAATGACGTCACTCAAACGTTATTCATGAAGTAAGTTGGTGTTTATCTAGAGGGCATTTTTTGTCATCGTAAATTCAAACTCATGGCTGAAAGGTTCTGGAGTGCTGAACGCGTACCGGAAGACGTAGCGTTGGAAGGCCTCCCACAAGGTGGACCGACGACTTTTTAAAAGCCGCAGGAACCCGTTGGATACGAGAAGCACAAAACCGGTCGGAAGGTGCTTGGGGGAGGTCTATGTTCTGCAGTGGACGTCTTTCGGCTGAAATTATGAAATTCAGACTACTGCAAACTCTACTGCCATCAAGCTGTCACTGCGGCTGTTATGTGGTGGCTATTGCTCTTCTAGGAAACCATAGCATTAGCCCCCGCGTATTGGCCTTCTATGCAAGTTGGGAGCCTATTAGGGTGGATCGCTTGTATGTATGAAAAAAAAATCTCATATCCTCGTAATGGGCCAGTGTGCGAAAGATTCTATGAGGTAATTGTTTTAAATTTAAAAAAAAATCTTGTCAAAATATTAATAAATAATACTGCCCAAAGTCATAAGAATAATTACAATTATTACTTACGCCCATTGTGTCACCTTTTGTAAAATTTCTATATTTATGTCTGTAATTTATATGGTGTACATATGTACTAAAACACATAAAATCGTTCCTTTTTAGCCGTGTGTTTGAGAAACAAGTACAGGATAAAATCGAATCGACTAAAAAGGAATTAAATATTACTGTTACGTGCTTTATTCTGGCCGAGAAAGGAGTCCCTCAACATAAACAGCATGCGAGATTTACTAGTAATAAATAATAAAAAGTATTCTATTCTATTCTAAATAATGACACATTTATTCTTATGCCCCATATTTGCCAGACAATATGAATATTCGTGGAATATGAAATGAAGACGATCCGCATATCAAAATTCAGATCAATTTTCTTGCAAAGTTTCTTAACTAATTAAGGTATTGAAAGGCCAATGGCTTCTTAAGTTTACACAAGACTAAGAGCTGAGTTTTCCAACGTCAGATAACTTTATCCGAGGAATAGTTTTGAATTTTTGACAGTTCTTCTAAACAAAACCTGTCAGCCGTCAATTTAATTCCACGAATAAATAATATCTGTCGATTGAAAAATCAGCCCTACTATTTTTCTTTGCGTCATTTTTATTTATTTATTTATTTTATTTTACCGCAAATAAACATTTTTTTTCTTTTTCTTAACCGGTAAAGCGGCGCGCGTCGCCGATCGGCGACGAAACAATAGAAAATCATTTGAGATTAACTGAACTTTAAACGAAAATATTACAACCAAAATTTGATGTAAACTCGGTACCTAGGTACTCTAGCCACAATAACTGAGTTCACTTCGTAATAATTACTGAACAACGTTGCAACAACACCCATCACCCTCAATATTAATATATGAATAAATGCAAAATGCATTTTTCTATCCTCGTTCTTAGGGCATTGACATCGAGCCAACAAAGAGAGCTTAGTTCTTCAGACAATTTAGAGTCAACGTCTATTTTTACAAGAAAAGAAGGAAATAAACTTAAAACTTCTGATGTGTTTTCGTGTTTAGGTGACTATGTTTCGCTTGCGGTAGCGATATTCGCTTGGATACACGATATATACCTTACAAGCAGCGGCCCGCGGTTTCACCCGCATAAGTCTCGATCCCGTGAGAATATTGAGATGAAAACTATCCTTTGTCCTTTCCCGGGACTCAAACTTTCTCTACACAAAATTTCATCTAAATCGGTTCAACGGTTTAAGCGTGAAGAGGTAACAGACAGACAGATACACTTTCGCATTTATAATCATCATCATCATCATCATTTCAGCCGAAAGACGTCCACTGCTGGACATAGGCCTCCCCCAAGCACCTCCACTTCGACCGGTTTTGTGCTTCTCGCATCCAACGAGTTCCTGCGGCCTTCACAAGGTCGTCGGTCCACCTTGTGGGAGGCCTTCCAACGCTACGCCTTCCGGTACGCGATTTATAATATTAGTATGTATTCGCAACTTATGTACAGGCAACTCACTAGATCTATTAAAATCCATAGAATGAAATGTGGATGAGGGGCCCGTGGCTAAATAATAACAGCCGCACAGGTCGATCGATCAGGTTAAGTTACACTTGCCGCGGTTGGTCTGTGGATCTTTACATACCGAGACCCCTCCGCTGTTGGTCCCGGCTGTCATTCGTGGATCTCTGATAGTCGTTACGTGTCGTCAGAAGCCCGAAAGTCTGACAACCAGTCTTACGAAGGGGTATTGTATTACCCAGTTACTGGTTTGTGGAGGTCAGATAGCCATTCGATTCATGTAAAATACTGGTATTCAGCTGCAAACGGTAAGACTGGAAGCCGACCCTTACATAGTTGAGAAAAAGCTAGGCAGATGATGAGAATGAATTGTGGGTGTGCTATACCACCCCGAAGGGGAGTCTGCCTAACCCCTCGGGGTGATACAGGCGGGATGTAATGTTGTGTTTATGATATGTTATATTATCTGACCGGTACTGTAATGGTATTTCATCCCCTTGGATTTCGCATGTAAACTAACCAGTTCATTTTCCTTCGCAAACGTTTACTCTCCTTATTGCTGTAAATTCCTTTTTATTGCAAACTATCGAGCTGCCCCTTTTTCGGGTCTATTCGTACGGGTTTTACGACTTTTATAACATCGAGATTTAGTTTTATATGTCAGTTCAATATGTTAAAATTGATGGTGAAAACCGCTGCAAAATCTGTTGAGTAGAGCACATCGTGGTCACATACACGAAAAGCGACTTTAATCTATACATCTTATCTTACAAATAAATAAAATTGGAGTGTCTGTTTGTAATCTGGGGGCATAGGAGTGCCCCCGCCCAGACCTACAAACTCTCATACTGTTATGGACTTTTACTCCTGACAACTCTACACCTTAGTCAAAATATATGGCTTGGCCGTTTCGTTACTACAAGAACCATTGTATAACAGTATGAGAGATTTTCACCTTACGCTTCTGTAAATGTAGAGAAATGGCCAAGCCATATATTTTGACTAAGTTGTAGAGTTTGCGAAGTTAGGCCTTGTAGAGTTAGGGCGTGTAGAGTTAGAAGCTTGGCTCTACATGAGATCTGATTACTTTTTGACAGTGCGAGCTACATGGTCTCGTCTTGGCAACATTTAACGTGAAATGTTTTTGTGGGTATTAAAATAACCGCTTTTTACTAAATGCATACGGATGTATACACGGTACATATATACCAAAATAACATCTTTTACAATTATTATCTGTCTGTCTGTTTGTTCCGACTAATCTCTGAAACGGTTGCACCGATTTTGACGGGACTTTCACTAGCAGATAGCTGATGTAATAAGGAGTAACTTAGGCTACTTTTATTATAGAAAAAAAATAGGGTCCCACGAAAAAAATCCACGTGGACGAAGTTGCGGGTAACAGCTAGTTTCTAATATGTATAGATGTTACACTGTCAATTGCAATATTATGTAGTAGCTCAACTGTGGCTAATGAGACACATTTGAATTTCTATTGTTGTAAATCAAATATTTATTTTTCAACAGTTGAGCAAAAACCTAATAACACTTTGTCCGACCCGGGAATCAGTGGCGTGCATTGGATTTCAGAATAGGTAGGCACTAGGCCAGGTCTCGTCTAGCCCAACGCGGTCACTAATCAGAAAAAAAAGTTAGGTCCAAAGTTTGGTTATTTGAGTAGGCATGCCTACCTAAGGGTGATAAATTACCATTTTTAATTTTGTCGTATTAACTTGAACGAGTCTTTAGTCGTTCGGTCGGTTGGTCTTTACCAATTACAATGTGCGGATAGTACGGGAGCCGAGTAGGCCGTCCGGCGACTGCCTACTGCCGCGCGTGTTTGTATGAAGATTTTGTTTTTTGTTAGGTATGATAATTTAGTGAGTTTCTTAATTGTGGGGCACACACACTAAAGTGTAATTGACAGGCTTATGTTGATATATCGAGGTAGGCATTGCTTATATGCCTATATGCAATGCACGCCACTGCCGGGAATCGAACCCAGGACCCCACGCTCAGAAGTCGCGCTTGCAACCACGAGACCGTATATACCTAATAAATAACATAACTCAACCACATTGCCTACTCCATTTGTTTTAGGGATCAATGAAACTGTAATGTAAGCTTTTTGACAGGAATTGGGTTCATGCATAGTTGTCCCTTCATAAATGTTCAGTTTTCCCTTTTATAGGGACATGTGATTTGGGGTTACTATCTGCTTTATATGCGTAGTTGGTGCGTTGTTATTTTGGCATAAAACCGTTTTAATTTTGTTCTGTTTACTGTACAGCAATGTTATCAGACATCCCAGATGAGAAGGCCAATTCCCGTAATTGAAAACGTTCACAAATTTAGTCGCAGTCTCATCTCAACGACAATCAATGTCAAAAACTTGTCAAAAATTTAGGGAAATTAGACGTATTTTTGACAGATTTCGACTGAGGTCAGAGGTGCAATTCTCGTAATTTTAAAAAATATGTTCACAGTATGATCTCAATCTGTCAAAAATGCCTCTAATTTCCCTACATTTTAACAAGTTTTTGACATTTGTTTGTTGCTGAGATGAGACTGCGACTAGATTTTGACTGTGAACATTCTTAACATTATGATAATTGCCCCTCTGGTCATTTTCCGATATCTGCGATTTTAAAACGGATTGTTAAATAAAATTCATTTTTTACGTACGAGTTTTGATAACAATAAGACGATGTGTTAACTTTTCTTGTCTTCTTCTATTTTAATCGAATATAATCCGACCTAAAGCTCGAAGTCGATATTTAACTAATTAACATTAATTACTTATAAAACGAAGCCTACCCCAACGTATTTGGGAAAACGCTAGGCAGATGAAGATGATGTTAAACGTTGTTCAAGGTTTTCTTCACAAACAACGTAGCATTTACATAGCTACAATCTTTTACTATACAATTTGTGAATCTCTTTTTGCGTAGGTAGCTCCAAACTTCAAAATAAGTCCAAATTAAGTCGGTGACTTAATTTGAGATTTCATTCATGATCTATGACCCTAAAATAACTTTGTAAGACTGCACCCACGCAAAAACCATTTACATCGAACTATTTGCATGTCTGAGGTTGAAGGGCAATCGTAGATCGCCTACGCAGGCCTACGCAAGCCAACGCAGGCCTACACAGGCCTACGCAAGCCTACGCTACGACTGCTACAAGCCTACGGCGAACAAGTCAAAGCCAAGTTCAGGGTTCTGTTATTTCAATAAATACAATTGTATAATTTATTTAAATTAATGGTGTTCTAATGTTATTCCGAGAGCAAAGCCTGGAATATTCGATTGAAAGATAAGATGAATGAAACATTTTTTTTTTTATATTTATCAATTTTGTTCTATAAATACGGCTACAGCGGAGGGGCTTGAGGCTAAATAATAACAGCCGCACGGGTCGATCGATCAGGTTAAGCTACGCTTGCCGCGGTTGGTCCGTGGATGGGTGACCATCTTCATATTTCTAAGACCCCTCAGTGACTCGGAAAGCATGTTAAGCCGTTGGTCCCGGCTGTCATTCGTGGATCTTTGGCAGTCGTTACGATTCGTCAGAAGCCCGAAAGTCTGACAACCAGTCTTTCCAAGGGGTATCGTATTATCCAGTAACTTGTTTGTGGAGGTCAGATAAGCAGTCGCTCCATGTAAAATACTGGGATTCAGCTGCATCCGGTTAGACCGAAAGCCGACCCCAACATAGTTGGGAAAAGGCTAGGCAGATGATGTTCTATAAAATACGGTATATAAAATCACTTCGACGGTTTCATTTCGCTTATGTTTGTATAATCGGCTATCGATATCTTTTGTGATGCAAATCTGCGTGTTTTTCAATAAAATGCAAATGTTTTGCGATGATATTACGCCCTGTGATTGGCTGGTCTAGTTTGACGACTTAATATTTTAACAAATTCTTCTGTATATTTTAGTTCAATTATTAATATTATTTTGGTTTGTTATTATGAGACTTTCAAATAAGTTATATCATGTTAAAATATAACTAAAAAATCTTATCTAACTGATCACGGTAGCTTGATACACAGGGAGTGTTTTCTAAAACAAAAACATTTTACAAAAAAGGCAAAACCTTTTTATTCGCACGGACAAAAGTGAAAACCCGTGTACAAAAAGTTAAAAACGTTATTTTATATTTAAAACTACTTCCATCCGATGGGGATTTTTGACGGGTGAACGCGTCCACGTCGCCCTCACAAAATACCAATAAAATTGTTTATTGACGCCGACGAATCGTTGCGAATGAAAAAAAAAGGGGAAAATTCCGACACGGGTCTGACTTCCAACGTTTCTTGTGAAAATAAGACAGACATAAAAATAAATTTATCACCCGAAGTAAATAAAGCGTAACATATTGCGCTTTTGAGCTGTAAAAGGTATCGCAGTTGACAGTTACAGTCGTCAACTGTTATCAATGCGAATCATTTCAACCGACCTTCCTTCTTTTTAGCTCGTCGATGGCAAGCTACGAGTATATGAATGGTAATTCTTAAGGGCCCGGCGAACTACGCATGCTAATGCGTTGTTCATATAAACGTAATACAAGAATAATTTGAAAATCAAACATATTATTAAGGTAGTGAGTATTTATTCCGATTGAATTACAGATTATCTAGGTTCCTTAATATATATTTTGAAAGAACTCTGATATAAAGACAAGATAATATGAGGAATTTCAAATTTCTATAGAAAACTTATTTTACTCATAACTCGTCTTTAAGTCAGTATCCATTCAAAATACATATTTGGGAACCTAGATATTCTGCTATCCCATCGGAATAAATACACACTACATTAAGAATATGTTTGATTTACAAATTATTTTGGTATTACGTTTGTATGAACTACGTATGCTCCGCCGGCCTCTTAAGTAAAAATAACACTGTTCAGAGCGTATTGCTCATCACTATACACGTGCTGCTTGTGGGCTCATTATACGCAAAGATCATTCAGCGCCCTGCGCGTCCAATATAACAATGCGTTCAGGGCGTTGTTCGGGCTGCCGCGCTGGTGCAGTGCGTTAGGCATGTTTACAGACGCACACGTTGACGGCTTCCACGTCGTGCTCCGCAAGCAATGCGCCGCGGCGCTCGGCAGGTTGCGCGCCAGCACTAACAGCATCCTGGCTGTTATTGCGGATAGGCTGGGCGCGCGTTACGTCCAGCACTGGGCTTACAATACTCACATTAGGAAATAAGTAATTATAATTAATTATTTTTTTACTAATAACACTAGTTTCATACGTTTTACTGTACTAACATTCTATGGATTTAAAACCTGAATCAAAAAGTTTTTTTTTTATGTCGCAATTGTGGAGAAGTGAATCACAATGTAGTTCCGAGTATCCCCACTTGGACTACGAAATTGCGGTAAATTGGTAGTATGAATGTAACTAGTGGGGAGCTATTGAAATAGGTAATAAAAATCGTAGGAACAATACAACACTTGAAAACGATGAAAGCTTGGTTTATTGCAAATGTCTGTCATTTTTCCGTTCGAAAAAAAAAATGTTGCAACAATAACATACCCTCGTTTTATTATTATAAACAATTTTGTTGTTGAAAGTACCCGCATTCAGAGTTTTTTAAGCATTTGGGATCCAAAGGAAATAGTTTTTGGGATTCAACGACAATAAAACATAATTGTCTTGAATTTTTAAAATTATAATTACTGTCGTATCGTCGTCCAACGTATCGGGATCCAACGGCAATAAATTATAATGTTTTGTGGGATCCAACGCCAAAAATATTAAACTGGGATTTAAAAGTGGCGTTCCGTTATCGCAACGCTTTTTTCTAATGTTAAAATCAATTTTCTAAACGTATCGATGTTTCATTTTCTCGTAAGATGGCAACACCGGAAGCAGCTTAACTATAGCTGTCATTGCACACATGTACTCGTCTTTTTGGAGCGAAGGAGTGGTCGTGTGAGTGAAAGCAAGACGCGCGCGCATCGTCTAAATCGGTCGAAATCCTAAGGGAAATCGAATCATCCCCTAATTCGCGTGTGAACAACCCTCTAACCGTGAAACCCTGAAGCTAGCTTATGGACAATCGAAGGGGAAACTCAACGGTCGCCGGAGCAGTCCAAGGTACGTGAGTGCATTGTATTCGCTGCGGCCTATGTCGAGTTATTGAACATCGTAATTAAACGTAAATCGTTATTGTCCCTGTGTAGCATTAAAGCCACCCCTATTTTGGCTTGGTGCGTATGCTACAAGTGGGATCCAACGAAAATAAATATTTTTTAATCCGTCCATATTAATTTTATATTACGAACATCCATACTATAGACCATAATTTCGACCCTCGACCTCATAGATGTAACGTGTACTGAAGTTTGAATATAAATTGCTATTACTAACATAGTGTACTTGTTTTACTAACACGCTATGATGCCTGCCAACATTTTTTTATTAATTTTAATATGTATCTTTTCACCCTTAACGGCGAAACGGATTTCGATGATGACGAAAACAAGTCTAGAAATAATCAAGACTTCTGAGAGTCCTAAAAATGTTGAGCTTTGTTTTGTTATGAAACATCAAAAACACTTCGACACACAGGCCATGACCTCGGTTAAAATAGATACTTATTTTATCCGGGTAGTACGTTCGCGTGGCATAATATTCGATCAACACGCGGGCGAACTAGTTCTGAATATACGAGTTAAGATTTCGATAGTTTTTCGATTTCACAAAGAACAGAAAATGTACTAGTAATGGCCATGTTACCAAGTTTAAATTCTGTTGCAAAGCAAAATTGCAGATCACCTGAGATAAGAGGATTCAGTAAATCGCTTCGGACCGAAAACGTTCAAGTCTTTGCAAATGCTTACCAGCATTAAATTAAAAAGATTCTTTGGGAATTTCTCTAATTAGCCGTAGAAGTTTTTATTTGTTTTTTGTTCAATTATGCAACTTTCTTCTAATTTGTTCTTTGAACAGGCATATGCACAGACGCCACGGCAGCACATCAACCTATCCGAAACTATCAAATTTTCCCAATCAACTTTGAACCTTATGCTTTAGCGATAAATTTGAAAATCTAGAAATTTGACAGATTGTAGTAGCTTAGTTAGTAGCTTAGTAGTTGATGTGCTTGGCATCTGTACCTACAGCTATAAGTATTAAAACAATTTGTCAGCTATGAGACTGCCCCTTTGGTCTAATGGTCACAAGTGCTACTGCTGACCTTGAATTCCTGGCTTCGATTCCCGGGTCGGGCAAAGTGTTTTTGGGTTTTTCCATCACTAATTAGCCTGGAGATTAGATTAGAGAATTGCCAAACTTAAGTGGCAGTGGGCAGGGCACATTGCTCGCAGAACAGATGGCCGATGGGGCCGAAAGGTTCTGGAGTGGCGACCGCGTACCGGAAGGCGTAGCGTTGGAAGGCCTCCCACAAGGTGGACCGACGACCTTGTGAAGGCCGCAGGAACTCGTTGGATGCGAGAAGCACAAAACCGGTCGAAGTGGAGGTGCTTGGGGGAGGCCTATGTCCAGCAGTGGACGTCTTTCGGCTGAAATGATGATGATGATGATGATGAATTAGCCTGGAGTCTAGATTTATATCTAGTTAATGGCAATAAGCTCGCCCTCTATTAAACGGGAATTAAACATAATTCGCGGAATGTGCGTGTAAAACCCTTCAGATAAAACCGGCTTGGTAATGTTCTTAATTACAAGTTAAGTTTATGATAAAGTACACAACATACTCGCAAGTCAACGTTGTCTTGTGAAAATATTCGAAGGCAACACCGTCATTGAAGGACAAAGTTAGTTCTCAAAGTCTAGGAATTTTGCAATGAAAATTCTTATTTGTCGCTGTCTGTCCATTCTTCCCAAGAATTTTACACTGTCGGAGCGACTAAAAAGTATAGAAGTACATAGTAAACAGACATACAGTGCACACTACAAAGTATATGTTTAAGATAATATGGGATGAGTCTTTGAAAATGGGTAAAATTGTTTTCTTTTATTAACAATTTGCACCAAAATTACGCAATAGGCGTACTTATTTGCGTATTTCTTGCGTGTTGTTTGTACGGTCAGCAGCAAAAATCGATTAACACTTCAGTTTTTTTAATCTTAGTTATTGAGCAAAATATTTGTTCAAAATTGCAGCAGAAGATTTTTTTTAGAATAGAAACTCTTTGGTATTATCTGACAAGCTAAAAAGCAGTTTATTGAAAAAAATTGTTGTCAATTTGATAACATGTAAAAAGGACAGTGTTAATCGACTTTTGATGCTGACTGTACATGTGATTTTGTCTCGGACAGAGAAAGGCCTCGAAAGGCTTTTGCCCTGCAGTGGGGACAACATAGGCTGAAAATAATTGAGACTTCCGTTTCAGAAACTACTTAGGTGTAGTTTAATTGAATTTTAATGTCATTAAATGTGTTTTGTTCATCTAATGTTTTATTTTTTAACAGTAGTCTGGACCCATTTCAGTTAAAAAGTCGTTCCGTACCTATGCTAAAACTCTATGTCTCATCAATTTACCAGAATTTTCGCAACGAAATGTACAGTAACTTTATATCAATACCTACGTGTCAAATAACAGTTCGGGCGTCTTCCGAAGAATCCTCAAGCATTCTCGGGAATTTCTACAGCTTCCCCCATGGCTTACCTACAAATTGACGTTTTCGGTCGATTGCAAATTGATAAAAAAAGAGACCCACTTATTTTTAGATTGAATGGAGCTGTCCACCACAACTGTGAATAGTTTATTTCATTCACAAATTCCGATACAAATGAATGTATGTACGCACGTGTTAACTGTACAATCCAGAAAACCGCAGAACATTTACAGCCCGCACATCAGAACGAAACGGACAGAAATATGTCAATTTGTACGATCGACTCGGACGCGCCATTGTTATGGCGGCTTTTGTTAAACGTCACAGATGACTACGCACAGCCTCCGTTGGTTATCAGCATCGGTGCGTTTTCCACAGAAATGGAGTGCTTAGAAAGAATTTTTTGACGTTGATGTGGAAACGACTGGCTTTTTCGTGGTGAAGTGAGGAAAAATGATTTGATATTATGATTTTTTCAAATATGTATTTCTGAACAAAATACACCCACAATTTTCCAGAATTCCTCTCGACCCATTTTTACCTACAGGGCCCTAATTCACTATAACCACTTAACGATTCCTTTCTTTGAATCCACGTCAATTCCTTACCTTATCACGACATTTGCTTTTAACGTATTCTCTATCTGTGAGTGGGTCTCGAGAGTAGTGGTGGCCAAGTGGTAACGGCCGCGACTTACGAGTTGTAGGTCGTAGGTTCGAATCCAGGCTCTTTACTTTGTGTAAATTATTTCATCACCACTGCTCTCAAAACGGTAAAGGAAAACATCGTGAGGAAACCGGCATATCCTACAACTAAAAATTCGAAGACATGTGACATCTGCCAACCCGCACTGGGCCCGCGTGGTAGATTACGGCCCACTCCCTCTCACTGAGAGGAGGCCCGTGTCCCAGCAGTGGGAACAAATTTTTGATTGGCTGATTATGTATGTATGTATTTTCTATGATGCAATGGCGTGGTTTAAACTGTCAAAATAAATGTTATCCGTATGGTTGACATTTCGATTCCTTGCCGTTAATAAGACACGATATTAAGGCCTATTCAAACCTAAGCGGTATTCGCTGCCGCTGTGAGTAGAGGTACATACCGCGCGGGTTTCGCTCAGGTATTTAGCATCAAGTTCCGCGGCTAGAGCGGAATAGTTGGTGCCATAGTACCGCATAGGTCTGGTATTGTTTACTTTCTTATACAAAAACTTCTTTACCTTCCTGAGCGAAACTCGAACTCGGTATTCTACCCACAAGGATAGCGAAATCCGCTTTGGTGTGAACAGTAATATTACCGCATACCCACTCGGTTTTCTCTACCGCAGACGGTAGCGAAAACCGCTTAGGTTTGAATAGGCCTATGTGGTTTGGACCTGGTAAGATTTCGCGGGGAATTATACATAATTGGGGCCCTGTTATATCTACGTTTTAAGATAAGTCCTGATACAGATTTTTGCCAACTGCAGAAATAAATAATTACATATTTATAATATGAGACAGCACAAAGCTTCATTGGTAAGCATACCTACCTACAGGGTGACACGGACATCGACGGACATTCCGGAAATTATATTCCATTACTGAAATAACGGCACAGTACGGCATTACTTATACAGGTAGCTTTAAAAGTAGCGATTTCAATAGATACGAGTTGCTCTTTAAATATTCAAGTGACACCAATCCATACTTACTATAATACTAATATTATAAATTCGAAAGTAACTGTCTGTATGTTACCTTTTCACGCTTAAACCGCTGAACCGATTTCGATAAAATTTTGTATAGAGATAGTTTGAGTCCCGAGAAAGGACAAAAGATACTTTTTATCCCGATATTCCCACGGGATCGAGACTTATGCGGGTGAAACCGCGGGGCAGCTAGTTAATATTATAAATTCGAAAGTAACTCTGTCTATCTGTCTGTCTGTACTTTCTGTTACCTTTTCACGCCTAAACCACTGAACGGATTTAGATGAAATTTGGCAGAGAGATATAGATTATATCCCGGAAAAGGACATAGGATAGTTTTTATCCCAGAAATCATCCTTTAAGGGGGTGAAAAGGGGGGTGGAAGTTTGTAAAGAGAATCAATAAAAAAGGACTATAATACTTTTATCGCGGGTGAAACCGCGGGGCACAGCTAGTCTAGAATATAAAATTTATTGCCCATTTATTGTAATTTATACCTACGTGATAATTTTGGTAACACCCTCTTGCCTCGAAAGCGCTGGTCTTTAATCTTTTTTTAGAACTGGTATTTGTATCTTATGGGTTGTACCTACAGTTCTTGTATATCCTTATGGCTACATATTATAAAACAAACTCCCGCCCGTCGCGTATGTCTGCCTGTCTGATCGCGCTAATTTCTGGAACTAGCTGTCGGATTTGAAAAATTATTTTTGCATTTGATAGTCCGATTCTTGAGGAAGGCTTAACATCACGCTAGGACCCTTAGGAGCCGAGCAAAATAAAATGGAAAAAAGAACGCTAAGCAAAAAAGAAGCAATAGCGCGGGAGGGCGATGCGCAGCGGTGCGGTAAGTCGGTTGCCAAAATTTCACGCGGGTGAAGTCGCGGGCAGAAGCTAGTTTGTTATGAAAGACAGATACGTGGCCTGGGACCTGCAGAAGAACATAGGTTACATTACAACCTGGTACTTCATCATCATCATCATTTCAGCCGCAAGACGTCCACTACTGCACATAGGCCTGCCCCAAGCATCTCCACTTTGACCGGTTTTGTGCTTCTCGCATCCAGCGAGTTCCTACGGCCTTCACAAGGTCGTCGGTCCACCTTGTGGGAGGCCTTCCAACGCTACGTCTTCCAGTACGCGGTCGCCACTCCAGAACCTTTCGGCCCCATCGGCTATCTGTTTTGCGAGCAATGTGCCCTGCCCACTGCCACTGCAACCTGGTACTTATTAAAAAGTAACATTTTCCAATTGAAACTTCAAAGAGTAAGTTTGCTAAAATGCAATCAGCGTGTGGGTACAAGTCTTCAAGTAGTAACATCAAATGTATGTATGTACTGCAGACACAATTTATCGAAGTGGGGGATTGCTGACCCATCCAACACCCAGTGCGAATGTGGTGCTACTGGTCAGACCATGCCCCACTTGCTGGAGTGTCCGAAGTGCCCGTTCACCTGCACCTTGGATGACCTAAAATTGCCACTGATGCCACAATTAACGTAGCCACCTACTGGACTCAAACCATATATGTATAAAAAAGCAACGAGGAAGAGTACAATTGACACGAAAAGAAGACGAAAAAGAACATCAAATGTTAAGTTCCCTTCATCTTCTATCCTCTTCGAAATATTTCGCTCGACCTCCAACCCGAATATCGATAAACAGTAACAATCTAGCGATGAATAGCTATTAGATATCTATGTCTATATATCTTATCTGTGGATACAGATGCGCTTATTCCAGCTTTAAAGCCCAATTGACATTTCAATTATCGAAAAAGCGGCACCGACCGCATTTGACTGCCATCGACAAAATCACATTTTCCGGAAACATTAATTATAGAGGTGACCAAGGTATTTTTAGCTTCACGTTTTAATATTAGTACTCACCTACATAAGTATGATTAAATTTTTTTATTTGATTAGGAATGGAATTCATCCTGTAATGTGTCGTTTTTAGACATTTTTGGCGAATAAGATTTACTAATTTAATTCCATTGCGCAGCTGGACTTTTGAAATAGTATTGAATACATTTTTTCGTCTCGGAAAAGGTCTCTTTTTTGCTATGCAGACTACGGTGCGATCTGCGAAGATAAAAGAATCTTATACGTATACTTTTAGCCAAGATGGCAGGAAAAGACAAGGAAGCTGCCATAAGCCGCCGATATGCCTACAAGCTAATTTTATTATCACCATTTTTAATTAAAATATTCTGAGGTACGCTCTCCGTCTATCTCGATTTTACTAAATAAAAGTTTCTTTTTTCATGGCTTCTGTTAACCAAACGTTTATTCGCATTTTAGAGCCTACCGCAACTATCATAAAGTCCATATTACATCACCAACACACAATAGAACGTGCGTTCAAAGGCATGATCTTGACCTAACCTAACAATAGAAGCGGCAACCCAAATCAATACATCGATACACTAGCAATTTATCCCAATCACTTCAAGCCAAACACTGCACTTTCCATAATCCTCAGTATATCTACGTAGTGTGACGGCGAATCTGGTTGTCAATACTGGTGATTATGGCATGTCGCCAAGAATCCGTTATGTTGGTCTATTTGGGAGGGTCATGGGTGTGTGTGACGTTAATCAGACCCTAATGATGATGATAATGACGTCAGCTAGGTTATAGACGAGCTGCATTTTGTATTTTGATGGAAATAATTTAGTTGATTGTTGTTTGTAGATTAGGTGCAGTCTCGATGCAAGTCTGGTGGTTTTAAAGTAGGTATGTTATCAATTCTAGAATGTATTAAGGAAAAGATTTTACGTCCCCGGAAAGCATAATATTGTTTCTTTCACCGCCTGCAAGACTAGCTTAGCTTGTGTAGCTTTTTAGGAATCCGTACTCAAAATGTACCAACGGGACCCTATTACTAAAGCTCCGCTGTCCGTCCGTACGTCCGTCATAGGGCTGTATCTTTTTACCTGTAATAGGTAAACATTTAAAATTTCACAGTGTGTGTGACACACGCAAGTATGGCCACTATAAGATCAAATAATAAAAATAAAATAAAGTACAAAATTACACATGTAAACATTTGTATCGATTTTGAGTATGTGAGTACTTACAAAAAAAAGTCACGTCCTAGCCGCCGCGGGAGACGCTTCGGGCGTCGAGAGCCGCGTAACGACTTCCGGCCACCGTAGGCGCGGGCCTGCGGACGGAGAGTAATGGGTAGCTCACTGTCCGATCAGGACCAGGCCCGTGCCGGACGGCGCGTATGTGTTCAACGCGCGCCTCAAAGAGATGTCAGCATAAAGGAAGGGACCTGTTAGGGCCGAAGCCTGCCGGGGGTGCGGGATTGTCCGAAAGGGTTACCGCTACCCCGGAACATAAAGGGCTAAGGAAGGAACACGGGTGGGTTTTAAGTCAGTAAGAGTTTGACACTCCCTTCCGCTCCACCCAGAGCGGGAGGGGTCATTTGACGATTTTCCATCCACAAAAAAAAAATAAAGTATGTCAGTCCGACTCGCACTTGGCCGCTTTTTCCGGTTATATTGCTTGAAAAATAATACATGTGAGTGAAGTAACGGTTAAAGTATGATCTATATTTTACATATTTTGAGCATAAACCTTTATCAATTATTCATGATTAATTTTACAATACATTACTTTAATGTTGACAGCAGTGGTGGCCCAGTGGTAATGGCTGCGACTTACGAGTTGTAAGGTCGTAAGTTCGAACCATGGTTCGAACCCAGACAGGCGCTTTACTTTGTGTAAATTATTTGATCACCACTGCTCTCATAACGATGAAGGAAAACATCGTGAGGAAACCGGCATGTCCTAGAACCAAAAATTCGAAGACATGTTACATCTACCAACCCGCACTGGGCCCGCGTGGTGGATTACGGCCCATTCCCTCTCACAGAGAGGAGGCCTGTGTCCCAGCAGTGGGAACATTATAGGCTGATTATGTACTTTAATGTTAATATGTATTATTTAAATAGAAACCCCATCGTTTTCTCACACGATTAATTTTACTTGAAAAATTCTGCTACTGACAGATGCCAGAGAGATTGATTGCAGATCTAAAAAACAGTTGGTCTATCCTACATTAGGCGCAGTTCTAGCATTTCGGGCTCGGCTTGGGTACGTAATTTAGATCTAGCTTTTTTATATGGAAAGGGATTCAATATGTTACATTGAAAATGGACAAAACAGCTGCGCCACAATAATATTTGTCTATGGTCCAGCACCCTAATTGCGTAACACGCTGTCAATTTCAATCTGAATCATTTTGAATGATATTGCTAATCCATTGCTTCTTATGTTTGAAAAATGTGTTTGCTCAACAACGTAAATACCGCAATGAATGTTGTTGAACTGTCAAAATGAAACCCATTGCTACTGATAGTGTGATAAATGATTTATTTTCTGTAAGTAGGTTTGTACAAACACACGTCAGTCATATTTTTTTTAACCTAGTTGAGGTCGGCGTTTCCTATCTGACTATTCTGAGAAGAAAGGCCGAAACAAACTCAGAGGTCACAGTCTCTTTTAAAGTCCAGACAATATCTTGGTCAGATCCAGTGAAGACCACGTAGATTGGTGTCTGAAATGGTCTTTTGAGGAAAGAACCACACAGATTGAGCGGTCCTGTCCAGTCAGTGCACGCATTTGTCAAAAATCGTGCAGCTCAACTTGAGGAGCTCAATGATATGTTACGCAATTACGTCACAGGTTTATAATATGAGACAATATGTATGTATGTATGTATTCGATAAGAACATTGACGCACAATCTGTTACCATGGATTCAGTACATGATTCTGGACACCCATGCGTTGAAATGATTCGTCGGTTAATAAAAAAATCTGCTGTTTCCTTATAAACTGCAATGGCTACGTGGTCAAAATGTATGGAACAGATAAATATCCTTTTCAACACACTTGCTCGTAAAATGGCTCTTAATGCACCGCTTTTAGGACCATAATGCAGTGTATTACAAACGCGTGCTTTTTCTTTACGTTACGGTACTTGTGCTTTATTTCCACAGATAACTATTTAATTTACTAGTCGGAGGTCGGAGAAGTGCGTTTTTTTTTTTAACCTCTTCAAAGAGACTTCATGCCAAAAGGAATCCGCGAGCCATATTTAATTATTTTTTTTAATAGTCTGAATTGTCTTTGGTCCCAAAGTGAACTAAAATGTATTTACCTTAAGATGAATGCGCAGTTGTAGCCCGCGAAATTCAATTTTTCTAACGTTTTTTGCAATTTTCAAGTCAGTGTCAGGTTGTATCTTGATCAAAATATGATTTGCGACTATAACAGGTATGTATTTACAGAATTATAATCATTAGACTCATTAATACATCTTTCTTAGTTAGATTTGTTCCATAAGAACAAATCTCTTATGGATAAGTTCTTAGGGAACAAATCTGACTTAAATACATAGTTATAAGTACACACATCAAAAGTGTCTAGGGATCAAGCATTTTTATGCGGATTTCTTGAGATTGAGATGTGGCTTTGTAATAAATTTATGATTTTATAAATTTATATGGATCCTTTTTGGTGCATTTCATAATTTGAATCAGGAACTGTGAATCAAATTCGAGTAAAAGATGAAAATCAGCTGTCAATATTTTCCCTATAAAAACATACAACGCATTGAAGACATTATTAGTGCTACTGTTTCCCTACTACTGATTAAAACCAACGTTATTATGGAGCGGCGACGTCATTTAAGCAGGGAAGAAATGCTCAGAGCCGTGGGAATGATAGAAGCTGGTTCCCGGCAACGTACTGTGGCTTTAGCTCTGAATACAAGTCAGAGTGTTATCAGTCGACTTTGGACAGTTACCGAAGCACTGGTACCGTGGCTGAGCGCCATGGAGGACGGTATCGCTGCACCACACGGAGACAAGACCGATACATTCAAATCTTAACTCGAAGAGCTCCAACAATAACCGCCATGATGTTAGCCGTGAGGCTTCATCACTCTTCAGGGAACTTAATTAGCGACCAAACAGTCAGAAACCGCTTGCATGAAGTGAACCTTCATTCCCGAAGACCGCTACGGGTACCACCTATAGCAATGCACAATCGTAGGATTCGATATCAATGAGCTCTTGAACACAGAAATTGGGCAGAAGAACAATGGCGTTTCGTGTGCTTTTCTGATGAGTCTCGTTTTGGTATGAGACCGGATACAAGACGTATACGACACTGGAGAACCCCTGGACGCCAACAGCGATTAAAATCCTGCCAGGAAGTCCATCCTTATAGTGGTAAAACCATCATGGTATGGGCGGGTATTTGGATCGGCGGAAGAACTGAGTTGATTTGGATCAGAGGCAACCTCAACGCTCAAATTTATGCTGAGACGATTGTATCAGACGTCATCGTTCCTCTACAAGTGCAAATCGGTCCCTTATTTCAGTTAATGCATGATAATGCACGACCGCACACCGCAAGAGTTGTAAGACAGACTCTCGCCGCAGCTAACATCAATGTCCTGCCCTGGCCTGCTCAGTCGCCAGACTTGAACCCGATTGAGCATGCATGGGATATGCTACAGAGAAGAGCTCTGCCGAATATGGAGGGTATCCAGTCGCAAGAAGACCTTTTTTTGTTGTTGCAACGAACATGGGCGGCCATTCCACAGCGTGATTTGGATGAACTCATTTTGAGTATGCCAAACCGATGTTCTTGTGTTGTTAGTGTTCGCGGTAGAAACACGGATTATTAATTGTTTAAGTTACCCAATAAAATTTTAAAGAAAACTGTTATTTCAGTCTTTTTTTCGAACTTTTGTGTTAGTGGTTCAAATGTCAAAAATCCCTTTATTAGGAAAATGGCAAATTTCTTTATTAATGCAAAGGTGACTTGGTTTATCGTTACTGTGACAAACGAAAACACTTTATTTGATGAATCCTTAAAGAAAATTTTAATTAATATCAATCAGGAGAAAAGTTATTGCAAAAATATATGTTGATCCCTAGACACTTTTGATGTGTGTATTATATTAATGATTCTAATGACTATAATTCTGTAAATACATATCTATTATATATATATATACATTTTGATCAAGATACAACCTGATACTGACCTGCGAATTGCAAAAACTTAAGAAAATTAAAATTTCGCGGTCTACCACTGCGCATTCACCTTAGGGTACATCCAGACAGAGCGAGTCATGCGCCGCAAATGATTTTTTTTATATGTACGGTTGCCTCATGCTGAGGCATCTAACATACAAAAAAAAGTACTTGCGGCGCATGCCTCGCTCTGTCTGGATGCACCTTATAATAATATGGTCCGTGGTCCCTCGCGGAACCAAACGGAAAAGACCACTATTGCGTATTCTCACGGAATTAATGTATATTTCTGTATGCCAATAGTACTTTCTAATTCCATACTAACTAAACTACAATTTGACATACGTTTTGTCTGTGCCTTTAAATAAATAAACGCGCGCCATTACTTACTCTATGGGTAAACCTGCGCGCGCACCACGCTAGCGCGGCGTGCGGAAAAACAAACCCAGCCCGCCATTATCCATACAAGTTAATATTTAATAATACAAGCCTGTTTTTTTCCTCGCAAGTGTGTTGAAAAACGTCGTATGATACGCGTGTGCATTGATCTTTAAACTCTCGGCTTCCTTATCGCGCTCGCCTATGGCTCGCGCGAATAATACCGCCTCCAGTTTAATGATCAACATAGCACACATGTATCATAATGTACTATTTTAACCGACGAAAAAACGGAGGAGGTTATCAATTCGACGCGTATATTTTTTGTTTTTTTTTTTTTATGTATGATCACGCATAACTTTTTACAGAGCAGTCCGATTTTGATAATTCTTTTTCTATTGGAAAGGATATACCCCGAAGTTGGTCCCATATAAATTTGAAAAAAAAAATCCAACCCTAAGGGTAGGAAAACAGGGGATGATTGATTGTTCACTCACTGATTGTAATGTATGACCACGCATAACTTTTTACAGAGTAGTCCGATTTTAATAATCTTTTTTTATTGGATAGGACATACCTTGAAATTGGTCCCATGTAAATTTGGAAAAAAAAATCCTACCCTAAGGGTGGGAAAATAGGGGTGATTTATTGTAAATTCACAGATTTTAATGCTGAGCTGTATATTACAATTAAAATAAAAGGCCTATCTATGTTGGTATATAAAGCCTGTTTTTTAAGTATTTTATTTTACAAAAAAGAATAATTAAAGTAGGATTATATAACAGTTAATATCTAAAGTAAGGTAGGTAGCTATTTTAAGCATGTAGTAATTAGTAAATTATAGCCTCAAAAAATTATAAAATAAAATATTTTTAACAAAAATTAAACCTCCGAAAAAACTGAAAAGCAAAAAATAAAAACCTTTTTTATTTTACCTTAATAAATAAGTTCTTAAACTAATACAAGTATACCTAAGAAATTTTGAGTCGGCGCCAAACAATCAATGAACAATGATCACTAAATTACCTTAAATTTAAAGAAATAACCAAATCAAATTAATAATGCAACGTGAAATCTCCAGCGATAAATATAACATTCCAAACAAAAAATGCGCTCTCCGCACGACCACTCGCAACGATATTAAGTTGCTTGTTTGGCGCCGACTCAAAATCACTTAGGTATACTTGCATTAGTTTAAGAACTTATTTATTAAGGTAAAATAAAAAAGGTTTTTATTTTTTGCTTTTCAGTTTTTTCGGAGGTTTAATTTTTGTTAAAAATATTTTATTAATAACCAAAGAAAACTTAAAAAAAGATCTGGTCAAAGCTGCAAATAATAGGTAAAATAAAATACAACTTTTCGAATCATCATTTTCTGAAGCTTTGCATTAGTGTGAAGGGTACATAACTAATCAACTATTTAGGTATCAATCAATCTATGTAGACCTCCTCTCGCCTGTAGGTTGGCGTCTGCCAACACGCGCCTTGATTTGAACATACGTTGACACTAGTAATCTACATAAAATTGAAGTGTTTGTTTTATCATCATCATCACATCAGCCTATAGGAAAGGTTCTGTCGGCGAAATGTCCGTAGGTGAAGAATCCTGCTGAAGAAACTGAAATAAATGAATGATCCTGTCAACGAACAGTCCAATGGCGAATCGTTCTTAGGAGAACGGTTGCGGAATCTAGCAGTCCAAGGCTGGACATAGGCCTCTCCTATTTATTTATTTCACAAACAATTTACATTGTGTTTGTTTTTGTGTTTATTGCACGCCATTCAACTCGATTTTCGGCAACTCTCATCCAGCTCCACCTAGCCTGACGGCGTCCTACCTTACGTTTACCGGTTCGTGGTCTTCACTCAAGAGCACGCAAGTGTCTGTTTTCAATGTCAAAATAACAGCTTTTATAAATACATTTTAAATGGGATTAGGTATATACCTACGATACTTAACACAAAAATACATTGTTTTTTAATTTTTTTGTCTGTGTGTATGTTCCGGCTACTCTTCGAAATGACTAGACTGATTTTGATGAAATTTGGTATGGGGGTATGGGGAACTTTGGGGAAGGACATAGGTTATTTTTTGTCGACACACTACATGGGCGAAGCCGCTGGAGGTAGCTAGTAACGAATAAATGATTTCTATTTTACCCACAGATAGATAGATAAACCATTTATTTGGCGCACACAAAAGACAGCACAACACACAACATTAGATGATAACCAATTACCCACATGAACATAATATAAAAAACAAGGTGCCGATACAAAAAAAAAAGACGGGTTGCACTCCGGGAGTGCCGGCAGAAGTGAAAACTTGAATATTAACGTTGAAATAAATCAATTATTAATTGAATTAATATAACTCATTTTTTTTCACTATTTCTGCGTCCCTTTTTTCATTAATAGATGCACTTTGTTCAATTTCCATATTTTAAACACTTTATATACACGAATGTTACGAATACACAGCAGTGTGTCCACGTCCACTTCCACTTCGACTTCGACTTCGACTCCGACTCCGACTCCGACTCCGACGTTGACTTTGACTTTGACTTTGACTTTGACTTTGACTTTGACTCGACTGCGACTTCGACTTCGACTTCGACTTCGACTTCGACTTCGACTTCGACTTCGACTTCGACTTCGACTTCGACTTCGACTTCGACTTCGACTTCGACTTCGACTTCGACTTCGACTCCGACTTTGACTTTGACTTTGACTTCGACTTTGACTTCGACTTTCGACTTTCGACTTTGACTTCGACTCCGACTTTGACTTTGACTTTGACTTTGACTTCGACTTTCCACTTTGACTTCGACTCCGACTTTGACTTCGACTTTGACTTTGACTTTGACTTTGACTTTGACTTTGACTTCGACTTCGACTTCGACTTCGACTTCGACTTTGACTTCGACTTCGACTTCGACTTCCACTTCCACTCCATCCAATCCATCCATCCATCCATCCATCCATTGTCGTGTGTCACTAAACTTTGTTCACTTCGGTTGGCGCCGCCGTAGAAAGAGAGGCGGGGGGGGGGGGGGGAAATCTCTCCTGACGGTCACGTGTCCTGACGCGAGTTTAACATTTTTTACCCATTACAAAAAGTGCTCAACGCCGCTAAAGAAGTTTTCACTTCAAAAAAGGAAAACATACATATCTAAATAAAAGTGACACTATGAGTCTATGACGAATACTTAAAATAAAATTAACAACGAAACATACACAGTGCGGTGTGCGTCTCAAGGTTGCACCAAATGGGAGTCCAGCTCAGATGTGTCAGGCAAATGTACCTGACGCTGATATTCTGCTGGGTCCCTGCAGTGACACACAGCGAAGTACATGGGTAGGTACACAGGGCTACATTTATCAAGCTATATACATTTCCAGTAATAAGCTGACCTCGCATTGGTTCGGCTTGCCGTACAATAATAGGTCAGCTAGTACTGGAAAAACATAGCTTGATATGTCGCGTGTTTACATACCTACTTATATAATTGCGGCCAAGCGTAGTATGTAAATTAATTTAACAAATAAAATGATGTCATTAATCAAAGATATCGCTGCAAGTAACATCTTACTTGATGGATAAACAAAACTTTCAACAGAAGCATTTATTTACACACAAAGTTTACGTTGTTCGGTTATACTGACTATCGATCGCTTCGGCTATCGGAAATATTGCCGCGAAGTTTAGCCGGTTATTAATCCTGCTGTAAATGTGTGATAGCCGACTCAATGTTATTGGTTTTACATGCTGGTTCACACAGGTGTTCGGAAATTACTTATAGTTTTTAGGGTTCCGTACACTCCGGGTACGGAATCTTAAAAACTATTACTAAGCCTCCGCTATCCGTCCTTCTGTCTGTCCATCCGTCCATTTGTCTGTCAGCGGGCTGTATCTGATGAACCGTAGAATAGAATAGAATGGAATACTCTTTATTATGTACACCATATAAATAATAATAAGACAAACCGAAACCGTAATAGGTAGACAGTTACAAAAAATACATATATATCGCTGCTTAAATTCAAAAGGGCCATAAGTCGAAAATATTACAAATAATTTTTAAAGCAAAAATCGTACCTATTAATTCTGCCTATATTTTTATATTTGACAAAGACACCCAGTATTTTTGCATTAAAAATGGAGCTAATCGCACAACAGCCGTTTTTGCATTTTGACACTTAGATGGCTAACTTCAGATCAAATTTGCTTTAAAAAAGATTTGTAATTTTTTAGACTTCTGGTCCTTTTCAACTTCAGCAGCAATATCGTACGCAAAATACGTGCAATGACGTGGAGCTGCGGACATCAGCCCGTATTACCTAGGTAGACGGTTGAAATTTTCACAGAATGTGTATTTCTATTGCCGCTCTAACAAGAAATAATAAAAATAAAAAAAAGTTTAAAATTAACCCTTTAATTTTTAACTTTATTTTATTTTTATACAAGAAACGTGTTTTTTTGGCGTTTTTTGCTTTGTGGTACGGAACCCTTCGTGTGTAAGTTCGACTTGCATTTAGACGCTTTTTTTTAGGGAAACGTGGACTATGAATAAATGTTTGCCTATGAGTAGGTACGGAATGATGTAATAGGGAGCATTGAAAGTTCCTCCATGAGTGTAATGATACCAATTGGCTTAGCTGGCTGGTTCATCTTTTGACTACGCCATTAATTATTCTCACGTAGCTCCCTACCCCCACGGACGAAACAGAATTCTCAATTAACGGTCTTTACCAATCGAACCGGATTTCGCATAAATAATGTACAACCGATCCTCCATTTTGGAGCTACACCAAACACGACTCTCTAGTTATTTTCGAGTTGTAAAGAATCGTGAAACTTTAACGAAAAAGTGCGTGTAAAGTTCGTGCGTGTCTTAACGATATAGCTTGAATAACTACCTACTGAACTGTTACTTGAGCATGTAAAGGAGCGGGTATCAGTAAATAAACTGTCGTCTCATACATTTGGGTCGAGTAGGTATTGAAGTTTTGTATGGTATATGCTTATGCCATACAATAGCTCTGTAATAGATTTTCAACTTCATCGCTAAAACATAAGGTTCAATGTTGATTGAGAAAATTTGTCAGTTTCGGGTAGCTTGATGTGCTGGCGTCTGTACATACATAAACTCACGCTTTCTTCCCATGGTAAAATAACAGCATAATCAGCTTATAATATTCCCACTGCTGGGACACAGGCCTCCTCTTGGTAAGAGTGAGCGGGCCACGATCCACCACGCGGGCCCAGTGCGAGTTGGTGGAGTTTTGTATGGGACAGTTTATATTTTTTTCGCGATTACAATATTGGTCCTATGTAGAAAGTTGTTCAGTTTGTTAGTCTGTACCACAACCTTAAATATAACCACGCTTTTCTCTTACATGCTGTAAACGAAACGCAATCAAACAGATTGTTTGTTCCGCAATAATGACAACCACGCCGGTTGTACAACTGGCACAAAAATGTGGGTTATTCATTGTCAGACAAAAACGCAGAAATGTCATCCTACTACGCACAGATACTCAAAAAGTAATCTAAAAAAACCGGCCAAGAGCGTGTCGGGCCACGCTCAGTGTAGGGTTCCGTAGTTTCCCGTCCGTCACAATAAGTGTTCCCACGTACAATTCGATAATACCCGACCCAATGTAATAAGTACATACAACGCCATCTCTCGGGGAATTGGGTTACTAATTAGTACATAGACATGCCAGAAGTTTTCGGTGGTAATTTTGGATTGCGAGAACCAATTTTAATCATTCTTTTTTTGTTTGAAAAAAGATACGTTCAGGATAATAAAATATGTAAACGACGTTAAAAAAAAAATGCTTGCATATACGATTATACTACAAACTTAGTCCAGAAATGATTTTGTACAACTTTTGTCTTTTTTGTACAAAAACTGTTGTTTCTATCAAGTTCAAAATAATTTTCCTAGAAAGTCCATATAAAGTTCTACTTTTCAGATTTTTTTCATATTTTCTAAACTTATGGTTCAAAAGTTAGAGGGGGGGGGGACACATTGTTTTTTACTTTTGGAGCGATTATTTCCGAAATTATTGACATTATCAAAAAATGATTTTAGTAAACCCATATTCATTTTCAAATACCTTTCCAACAATATATCACACGTTAGGGTTGAAATTAAAAAAAAAATCACTTCCCACTTTACATATAGTGGGGCTACCCTAATAAAACATTTTTTTCCAATTTTTATTTTACCACTTTGTCGGCGTGATTGATATACATATTGGTACCAAATTTCAGCTTTCTAGTGCTAACGGTCACAGAGATTAAGCGAGGACGGACAGACGGACGGACGGACAGACAGACATGGCGAAACTATAAGGGTTCCTAGTTGACTACGGAACCCTAAAAACGTACAGAGACTGAACATTCCCATCTGTCATTCTGTGTTGCGATGACACAACTAAAATAAGCTCGCTTTATCGGATTATATCTCGGCTCGGGTTTATGTTTAGGATGTATGAGAAACAGAAAGGAATAAATATTATAATCGTATCCATGTGTAGGTACTTCTAGGTACAGTCAACAAAAGAGATAAGTATGCAGGATCGTCGGATATAGTTGAAGTTTAGTACGAAACCGATTTATGTTTTCGAATAAAATTTAATGTTATTAATAGAAAAGAAATAGCTCATTTATCAAATTAAATTTCATTCTACAACATCCTTCGGTTTCTTACTAAACTTTAACTACACACATCAACACGGTCTAGGGATATTTTTATAAAAGCGAATTACTATCAATGTGTTAATTATTTATATGACATGTATATATTTAAAAGATACGTTATTTAATATTCTACCATTTTTTAATAATGGTTAAGGTACTTAGATTAAAATTTCAGGATTTTATGGAAAAAAAATGAAGCATAGGCGGAAATCGTATATGAATGAACTTTTAATTTGTGAGTAAAAACTGAAAAAAATAGAAAAATCATTTAATTTGTGTTTATAAACTTGAAGTTAGTAGTCTGAGAAAGCGCCCATGATGTTCATAACACATCGGCAACGATTCGGCATGCTCAGAACAAGGTTGTCAATGTCTTGCTGCGGAATATTGTCCCATGTCCTTCTGAGGTGCGCAAAAAGTTGATCTTCTGTAGCCAGATTTTCAGGAACTTCCTTCAGAGCTCTTCTTTGCAGCATATCCCACGCATGCTCAATGGGATTTAGATCTGGCGATTGAGCAGGCCAGTCTAAGGCCCTAACATTATGTGTATGTAACCAAGCTGCTACCGTTCTCGCCGTGTGTGCCCGGGCATTGTCGTGCATGAGCAGGAAATCTTGCCCCATTTGTGTTCTGTGGGGCAAGATTACGGGCCCCAGCACCTGTTGGACGTATCGTTCTGCCGTCATATTGCCCCGCACCCAAACGAGATCCGTCCGTCCTCCAAGACGAATTCCTGCCCAAACCATAATTATTCCTCCTTGGTATGGGTGAACTTCCTGAGGGTTCTGGAGACGGCTCCATCGTCCAGGAACTCGCCAAACACGCGTCCTTCGTGAATCTGGATGGAAGCCGAACCTGGATTCATCCGTGAACAGCACATTGGACCATTGCTCACGGCCCCAGTCCACGTGGTTCCGAACCCATTCTAATCGTCGTCCACGATTGCCTCTCCGTAAAGGTGGGACCCGGAGTGGTCTACGAGAGCGTAGATTGCTTTCATGCAGTCGCCTTCTTACAGTTTGGTCACTCACAAGCACTTGGTGTTCCACTCGCAGCCTTTGGACCAATTGAGTCGCCGTTGCATTTGGTTGTGCTCGCGCAGTAATTTGCAAAAATCGGTCTTGTCTGGGGGTAGTGATGCGACTTGGCCCCCGGTGCCTCTCCGCTACTTCACCTGTGGCACGATAGCGTGTCCACAATCTTGAAATTACATTTTGATGGGTCCCTATGGCCTCAGCAACGTTACGCTGAACAGATCCAGCTTCCAGCATTCCCACAGCTCGTAACATCTCCGCCCTCGTCAAATGTCGGCGTTGCATGGCTACAATACCTCAATTTTAACTTTATCTTTCGTTTAAAAATGAAAAAAAACTGTAACTAAACGTAATTCGTATTGTTTTCTAAATTTCGCACAAATGAAAATTCCCTCTCCTATACATCAAGACATTTTTTGCCACCGAAACAAAAGAATTTTCAAAAATTTAAATTTGTAATTAGTCTGAGATAAATTACAAACAAATCGGTGTATAAAAGATTCCAATGCGGCCAGTACTTTTCGAGTTATTTAATTGAGTATGAAATATCCCTAGACCGTGTTGATGTGTGTATATCCGACGATCCTGCATACTTATCTCTTTTGTTGACTGTACCTACATTATAGATGGTCGGGTTTTTTTAACAGTTTCTAAAGCAATTCGCTAAAACTAGCATGCAAAATGATTTATTAAGTACATTAATTAAATAAATGAAGCTAATAAAATTCTTAAATCATAGTAAGTAAATTGAAAATGTTAAATTAAAATAGTAAGTTGTCAGTGCTAAATACTTATTCACGGAATGTTTTTTCTATACTTAAGCCAATTAAATAACGCTGTTTTAACGTTGGTTTCTTGCATGGCATATTATGTGTGTATGTACTCATGTTTTGGACAAATAAGGGCTCATTTTTCCATCGCGAGATAACTTTTATTCGTGGAATAAAATTGTAATTTTTTGTATGAAATAACTGTCAAAATTTCAAAATTATTCGTCGAAATACAGAGAATAAAGTTAGCAGATGATTGAAAAATCACCCCTAAATGATTTTATCTTATCTTGCCCATTCTCTTCTCGCTTCGAACCTACCTTTTAGAAGGGGCAACTAGAATCAATTTCTTGCATAATGTTCAAAAGCGCCTTCTAATGGCCTACATGAAGTAAGTAAATGATTTACTTTGACTTTGAACTTGTCTGGATGGTTTTTTTTTATCGCAAATGTTGATGAATCATGATGTTGGTTATTCACCAATCTGTACTACTCTGGTACCAGACAGTATAATTCTGTACGATTAGTATGATTACTACTATAGTAAGTAACAACGCTAGGGTTCGTCTAGTACGAGTTTTGTTTACGTACGTACGAGTACGACTTTCACATGAGGGGGTTTCCGCCTTGACTTATTGCCTATTAAAAGATAAGACGAAAACTTTACCAACTTTAGCTAGTCAACACATTTGCAACTAGCAGATGTATTCGGCAGCTCTTTATCAACCCACTAGCTGCGCCCCGCGGTTTCACCCGTGTAAATGTCGATCCCGTGAGAATATCGGGATAAAAATTAGCCTATATGTTAATCCAGGGTGTCAGCTACTCCCATACAAAATTTTATCAAAATCGGTCTAGCCGTTTGAGCGTGAAGAAGTAACAAACATATAAACACACACACACTCACAAACTTTCGCCATTATAATATTAGTGTGATGTGATAATACCTATGATAAATAGATACCACCAAACACCCCAATTAGAATATTAAGTTATAATCATAATACATACACATAATTTTTACTATTGTGCATAAACAATTGTTTATTTATTAAGTTACAATACTGATTGTGGTAGAAAATTGTGGTCACATTACAGATCTACGCACGCACACAGTCGCAACAAAAAAAAAAATCTTATATCTTTGATTTACGGTCCATTTTGGTTTGTTTTAACTGTACAGCGGAAGTGTAACTGTAATTTATGTAATTTTCATAATTTTCGGGATAAAAAAAATACCAAGGTACATTAAAAATGACAGTAAACGATTCTGAACAAAGTACTTTCATAATGTGGATTAATTCAGTTACACATTGTAGATAATCACGAGGTATAAAAAAAATAAATAAGATCAATATACACACATCAAAAGTGTCTAGGGATCAAGCATTTTTATGCGGATTTCTTGAGATTGAGATGTGGCTTTGTAATAAATTTATGATTTTATAAATTTATATGGATCCTGTTTGGTGCATTTCATAATTTGAATCAGGAACTGTGAATCAAATTCGAGTAAAAGATGAAAATCAGCTGTCAATATTTTCCCTATAAAAACATACAACGCATTGAAGACATAATTAGTGCTACTGTTTCCCTACTACTGATTAAAACCAACGTTATTATGGAGCGGCGACGTCATTTAAGCAGGGAAGAAATGCTCAGAGCCGTGGGAATGATAGAAGCTGGTTCCCGGCAACGTACTGTGGCTTTAGCTCTGAATACAAGTCAGAGTGTTATCAGTCGACTTTGGACACGTTACCGAAGCACTGGTACCGTGGCTGAGCGCCATGGAGGACGGTATCGCTGCACCACACGGAGACAAGACCGATACATTCAAATCTTAACTCGAAGAGCTCCAACAATAACCGCCATGATGTTAGCCGTGAGGCTTCATCACTCTTCAGGGAACTTAATTAGCGACCAAACAGTCAGAAACCGCTTGCATGAAGTGAACCTTCACTCCCGAAGACCGCTACGGGTACCACCTATAGCAATGCACAATCGTAGGATTCGATATCAATGGGCTCTTGAACACAGAAATTGGGCAGAAGAACAATGGCGTTTCGTGTGCTTTTCTGATGAGTCTCGTTTTGGTATGAGACCGGATACAAGACGTATACGACACTGGAGAACCCCTGGACGCCAACAGCGATTAAAATCCTGCCAGGAAGTCCATCCTTATAGTGGTGGAACCATCATGGTATGGGCGGGTATTTGGATCGGCGGAAGAACTGAGTTGATTTGGATCAGAGGCAACCTCAACGCTCAAATTTATGCTGAGACGATTGTATCAGACGTCATCGTTCCTCTACAAGTGCAAATCGGTCCCTTATTTCAGTTAATGCATGATAATGCACGACCGCACACCGCAAGAGTTGTAAGACAGACTCTCGCCGCAGCTAACATCAATGTCCTGCCCTGGCCTGCTCAGTCGCCAGACTTGAACCCGATTGAGCATGCATGGGATATGCTACAGAGAAGAGCTCTGCCGAATATGGAGGGTATCCAGTCGCAAGAAGACCTTTTTTTGTTGTTGCAACGAACATGGGCGGCCATTCCACAGCGTGATTTGGATAACCTCATTTTGAGTATGCCAAACCGATGTTCTTGTGTTGTTAGTGTTCGCGGTAGAAACACGGATTATTAATTGTTTAAGTTACCCAATAAAATTTTAAAGAAAACTGTTATTTCAGTCCTTTTTTCGAACTTTTGTGTTAGTGGTTCAAATGTCAAAAATCCCTTTATTAGGAAAATGGCAAATTCCTTTATTAATGCAAAGGTGACTTGGTTTATCGTTACTGTGACAAACGAAAACACTTTATTTGATGAATCCTTAAAGAAAATTTTAATTAATATCAATCAGGAGAAAAGTTATTGCAAAAATATATGTTGATCCCTAGACAGACACTTTTGATGTGTGTAGTAAGGAAATTATACCTAAATACTTTTCCTTCCATTTTCCTAACTAATTGTTCAGTCTAGTTTAAGTATATGGAAGCATCGATACTTCCCGAAGGCACGACGATGTTTTAACGAGTCAACTTAATGTTACCGTCGCAGATCGACTCTCAATCAAGGTGTCGCTCCACGGCGGCCCAATATTTATTTACTTAAATAAAAGAAATATAATATAAAATATATTATAGAATATAATATAAATGAACATAATATACCTCTGTACCTCACGCAAAATTCAACAGCGTTTTTTATAAAAATTGCAACTTTGAGCTGACAATTATTTTATAATAGTATGGTTTCGATAATGCTATGTTCGACGTGCGTATCAACATAAAATATCTATGAATACTTTAGAAGAAAATCGCTTTTGAGTCTTGTACGGTATTTAAATATCCTCGTGACTGTGCTTAGCTTGTACAGACGCCAGCACATCAAGCTACTACAATCTGTCAAATTTCTGTAATAGATTTTCAACTTCATCGGTAAAGCATAAGGTTCAATGTTGATTGAGAAAATTTGTCAGTTTCGGGTAGCTGATGTGCTGGCGTCTGTACATACATAAACTCACGTTTTCTTCTCATGGTAAAATAACAGCATAATTAGCCTATAATTTTCCCACTGCTGGGACACAGGCCTCCTCTCGGTAAACCGTAATTCACCACGCGGGCCAAGTGCGGGTTTGACTTCCCATGGGGATAAGCAGAAACTACAGATTACTCTTACACACCACGTTTTTTTCAGGTGCTGTCGACGCGCGTCACACGCAACTGTAACGCGCTGCAAACGCGATGTTTACGCAAGCACGCGATAACATCGCGTTAATAAAATTGTATTGTGCAGACGACGACTTTTTCGCGTGCTGTCGACGCGCTACTAGCGCGGAGCTACATCGATACAGACGCGCTGGCACAGCGCCGCAGCGCGGCCTTAGTACTTTTATAAAACACAACACAACACAGCGCACGCGTTTCCAGTGCGAACACGCACGTTTGCGGCTCGTTCGCGCGCGTGCTACGCGCGTTTTAATTTGTAAGGAAAGTTGCTCACGCGCGTCTCCAGCGCGTTTCTCGGGAGTTTGCAGCGATGCAATCGCAAGTAATTTGCCTTTTTCAAGTTTAGCAGCGCCGAAAACGCACGATAGCACAACGCGCGTCGACGGCGCCTGAAAAAAACGTGGTGAGTAAGTAAGAGCCACAGAGTACTTTTTGATAGACTGAGATAAGAGCTCTTGGTTTCGTTTTATATGAAATTGTAGGCGGGATCGTCTACTGCGATTCACGGTCACGCTACGCAGGAATGCGGCTAGCAAACAAATGAACCGCGTAGCTAACGTGGTAAACCTCTCCGTGCACATGCTTCATAGCTGTGGACGGTCAACTTTCGACTTGAGGAAACAAATGAGATCTTTTACATGTGGAATTGGCTTGGAGTTTGGTGTTTCGTAATGATGAATGGAAACCTGTAACTGTTAGCAAACGTCCTATCTGAATCCGATCCGAATCCGAGAAATGCCGGTCCGAAGTGACCATGGCATAGTCCTATTTGTATGAGGAGTGCGAGCTAGATCCGAACTCTCTCCGTCGGAATTTAAAACATTCCCAATTCGGATTGAATTCGGATCTTTAATTCCAATTCGGATCGGATGTAGTGCAGAACCGCTCTTAGGTCCTGCAGGAAACCTTTACGAGCTCTCAGGGTACCGGTACCCTGAGAGCTCGTTGTCGTGTACGTTCAACAATGATTTGTAGAAATCGTTCTACGTGCTTATTACATGTTTCCTTGTCACATTTGCTTGTCAGCCAAATCTGACGCCTACTGTTTTTCTGCCTTCTCAATTCGTACTGGCGTTTATCTTATAATGTTATGCCATTATCATTATTCAATTCAATTTTTATTCAGTAACAATTCACATTGCGTTCGAATATAATCCAGCATGAAACATTAACAACATTATTAAATGTAGGTACAAATACATAAGAATGAAAATACTATACTATAAAAAAAGGTTAATTTTACCGTCCCAACCATTTCTAAATTTGTGGGCAGAATTACTTATTAGCTAGCCTTTCAGAGAAGCTATAAAAATATCATTACCTACATTAAATAATACGGTACACTAAGAATTAAATGTAACTTTATTTTCAACTTCTAACTAACTATAATTATATTAAAGACGTGGGTGTCCTCCAGGAGATCATACGTAATTTAATATGTACATAGTAACGAATATTTTTTGTTTGTTTGTCTGGATGCATGTTCCGGATTAACGCAAAAATGGCTGAACCGATTTGGATGAAATTTGGCACACATATAGTGTATAACCTGGATTAACGCATAAGGTACTTTTAACCCCGGTGGTACGTTCCCGTTGGATGTTTTTCGACACCCACGCGGGCGATGCCGCAGGCAAGAGCTAGTTTGTTATAAGGCAAAAAAACTTTTGAAATATTATCACCCTGAAAGCACTTAGCGTGAAATAGGATAATTATACGGTCTAGTTGCTCCGTGGTTCCGTAGTTAATGTGAAAGTAATTTCTACCGACTAACATGGACCTGTTTAATGTCTACTGATAATGAGTATATCTTCATTATCTTTACTGTCGTAATAAAATATCTCGTCTGTATTAAAACGTGCTTGGCAGATTAATAAATCGTAGAGAATTGCATGCGAGGAATATGAGTATACATGATTCAAAGTCAAAGTCAAATTGTTTATTGTGGTACACAGGTAAAATGTGGTGTGGTGTGGTGTGGTGTGGTCTTTAATTTATACATTAGTCAATAATAATAATCAATAATTTAAGAATAGTCGAATAGTAGATAAAAGAAGGGTTAGAAGTATTATATTTGTTAGAAGTATTATATATAGCTGCGCCCTGCGGTTTCACCCGCATAAGTCCTGATCCCGTGGGAATATCGGGATAAAAAGTATCCTATGTCCTTTCCTGGGACTCAAGCTATCTCTATACCAAATTTCATCTAAATCGGTTCAGCGGTTTGAGCGTGAAGAAGTAACAAGCATATAAACACACACACACACTCACAAACTTTCGCCTTTATAATATTAGTGTGAAGTGTGATTAGTGTGATAGTGTGATGAAAGATGAAATAACTAGAGGGAGGTGAATACTGAAAAGATTGTGCGCTAACTTGAAGCAAACCGAGCAGGATAATTTAATGCTGATCATATAAAAATGCAGTTTCATTATGTGAGAGAGTTATAGGTTCGAACCCAGACAGGCGCTATACTTTATGTAATAATTATTTCATCACTACTGCTCTCAAAACGGTGAACGAAAACATCGTAAGGAAACTGGCATGTCCTAAAACCAAAAATTCAAAGCCATGTACCATCTACCTGGCCCGTGATGCGAGTGTGTTAGACTACGGCCCACTCCCTCTCACCGAGAGGAGACCTGTGTCCCAGCAGTGACAACATTACTTATAGGCTGATTATACTATGCTGCGCACATGCTGCGCAACTCTAAATTGGTTTGAGCAGATGGTGATAAAAACAAATATATACACCTGCATATTTTAGCATAAGTACTGTAGAGAATGGGAGCTACTCTACTAAATTAAACTCCCTTTAGAGTTTAATATGATATATATTAGGAGTCTTTTATCATATTTTATTATTATATCAACTTATATATTGGACGTCAAACCTACGACTCTCCATGACACATGCTTGAACGTTCAAATGGAACTTCCTTCAAATACTAGCGGTCTGACTCGCAAGGAGGTCAGAATCTCTCAAAGAGGTCTCTACAGTACCGACCTATGCTCTTCATTAATCATTATCATCTGACGAGTGAGGGAAAATAAATACTTATACGCGGACTTCTTCCTGCCCCTATTCCACGTTACTTGGGGTCGGCGCAACAAGTCATCACTGTAACGGCTAGGGCTTCGCAGGTAGACTGCGAAGGCCCCTAACAAATAGGGTAGATAAAAGAAACACTTACGCAAGGTTCAAACGTATAATCAAAGTGGGAGTTTAAACTAGGTCGTGGGTAAGGTCACACAGCTGTTCTGAGCAACACGTGGTAAGTTGGGAAATGTACCGTCCTTGGCTCTCCGGGCCGCAGAAGCTTGGGCACCGGGAAGCAGGGCTTGCCAGCCCGGTCCAGCCAGTCAGGCCCTCAGTAGACTTTTTTATCATCGATAGACAATCGCTCCTTTGTCTATATCCGGTGCTCCTTTGTCTATTTCCAACTGTCATAAAAAATCGAACAAAAGTAAATTAAATTTAATTTCTAGTTCCATCACCTATTCATATTGTGACGTGGCTGCCACATGTTATCGATCAGCAAACCACGGCGTGGGCGGTTCGCGGAAACACTGTAACAAAATTATTTACTAGGAATTTCTATAATAACCCTATATAGGTTTAGGTTCCTTTACAAATAACGTGGAATTGAAAGGTTTCTTTGTTGTAAATTAAACATTTGTATTATATATTTGAGGTCTAATTCTAGTTCATAGCTAATTCATAGTCAGCCTAAAATGTCTCCAGTGTATGCTGGGACACAGGCCTTCTCTCTTTGAGAAAGTGTGGACTGTAATCTACAACATGGGGCCAGTGCGGGTTGGTATATATCACATGTCTTCGAAGATTTGGTTTTAGGACATACCGGCTTCCTCACGATGATTTTCTTCACCGTTTTGAGTTCAAAAAGATTGTCTAATTCTATAATTGGCTTTAATGTTTCTGTCTGACCGATTAGGCTGACCTAAATTGGTGGATTCTTGAGTGTTCCAGGTATCGCTCACCTGTCAGTGTTAATTACTTCAACTAATTCATGATTCATTCCATTTTCCTACAAAGCTCTTTTGGTCTTAGTCATAATCGATTTTTCCCACTGAAAGAACCTAATGTCTTTCCGATTTCCTTACCTCAAACACTAATGGTCTTAACCATTAACATTAAACCCTTATCTAAACATAAAGGGTGGAAGGGATAACTAGACTTAGCGTAGAAATATTTCGTCGGATATCAAAAATAAACAAATCTGCTGTTTCACAGAAAAGTGTAATACTTACTCGGTCAAAATGTATGGAGCACCGAATTTTTTTTTTTTTTAAAAACCGTAAATTTTTAATAATAAAAGGTACAAAAAACACACACTACACTGGTAGACCATGGTCTGAGTTAGGACATATGATTTTTTTATCTCGGTAGTATGTTTTCGTGAGATATTTTACGACCTATACGCAGGCGAAACTGCGTTCAAAAATGTACAGGGTCGCACTCGTCACTCGACGTCAAGCGCGAGCGCTCTCGGCGAGACATGGCGAGAGCAGTCGCGGAAGAGTGTACAGGCGCCATAACATAATTATACAGGAAGATTTTTTTATCACCATCCAAATTTTTACAGGGTGTTCTACCCATGAATATGAACAACTTTCACTATGGGACCAACTCTGAAATCACGAAAAAAAATCAGCTCTTTAATACAAAAGTTCAATACCTACTTGACCAAAATGTATGAAACAGCTGATTTTTTTCTCGTGATTTCAGAATTGATCCCATAGTAAAAGTTGTTCATATTCATGGGTAAAACACCCTGTAAAAATTTGGATGGTGATAAAAAAATCTTCCTGTATATGCACCTACTTGGGAATGGGAATTTTTTTGCAACTTCATTGTAATTCGTTCGTCATGGCATCTTCCTACGTAGTACTCCCAACCACCGTTTCTCATTCAATAACGTTTTCGCCGCTACAAACAAATCTGCACAATGTTTTTCCATTTATATATTGTCAGGAGCACCGGTGAGGTCTCGCTGATGAATGATTCGACTTTGATCGATGTCTCGTTCACACGTTTCACAGGAACCGAAACAACAGTTATGGCCTTCCACGTATCTGATTGATTGCTTCCGGAGTTTCGTGGTCGCCGCGCCTTAACAAAATCGCTTGGATACCTACTGTAGAAGTTACTTGAGCGTGTAAAGAGGCAAGCTACACAGCATATATCAGTAAATACGTATTTTATTGTAGACCAGAAAATACATAACAAAAAAATACAATGGCCGGCCGGCCTTATCGCTTTCTGCGATAAATAATTAGCCGTCCCATATGATACATTTGGGTCGAGTAGGTATTGAAATATTGTATCGGACAGTTGATAATTTTTTCGTGATTGATGTTGCTCACATAGAGAAAGTTGTTCAATTTGATGGTCTGTAGAAACCCAGATATAACCACACCTGTTAAATGGTGAATAGATATGCGAGCTACTCCTACACGTCAAGATAAGGTATAAAATGCCAGGCGTATTGTTATAATGTCGTGCAATATTATATTTAAATAAACTGTTCCACCGAACCGTACTTATCAATATTTTGTTTCTGCGCTGTCACTGTCAAATTGTAACCATAGACATGCAGTTGAATTGTACCTCTAATCTTTAATATAATATATGAATACGTAATATTAACAATGATAGAACTCTATTACAACAATTTCAAACATAAAGACTACAATCCAAGAAGACACTTGATTCACCGCTTCCGAGATTAATAATTAGGAAGTACAGTATCTGAGGGGCAATCCTCGTAATTTTAAGAACGTTCACAGTCGGATCTGTCTGAATCTGTCAAAAATACCTCTAATTTCCATACATTTTTGACAAGTTTTTGACATTGATTGTCGTTGAGAAGGGATTGCGACTAGATTATGAACGCTCATATTGTTGCAGCATCTACAAAAAAGATCTTTTCATGTCTGGCTTAGCTCGCTTGTCTGGTCTAGGTTTCCTATACTTATGTCGCAACCTTTACTTTAATGTTACATGCAAATGATGCAACGTTTAACATCACTATTAATCTCAAACTACTCTCGTATTTGTGACATTTAATGAGGACTTTGATTATGCGACCACGAGATGCGAGTGACGGGCGCCGCGCGGGCTTCACTGTCAAAGGTAGACCATTAAAATTTGGACCAGACTATGTGCGCTTTATCATCGTGTGTGGTTGCAAAAAACCAGCCAAGTGCGAGTCGGACTCGCACACACAGGGTTCCGCACAATATTTAACACTACATATTAAATTCACGTTTTTTGTATGGGAGCCCCCCTTAATTTATTTTATTTTAATTATTTATTTTTAAAGTGAATATACAACTAAGTACCTATTCTGTAAATATTTCAAGCGTCTACCTGTTGCCGTTATTAATATCGAGCAAAAAACGGCAAAAAAATCGCGTCTGTTGTATGGGAGCCCCCCTTAAATATACAGTTTATTTTAATTTATTTATTTTTAAAGTGAATATACAACTAAATATTCTGTGAATATTTTAAGCGTCTACCGGTTGCCATTATTGATATCGAGCAAAAAAGGGCAAAAAAGGCTATAAGATATTACTAACATTATAGATTTTTGTTGTGCGAGTAAATAAATTTTGAATTTTTGAATTTAATATTATGTTATTTTTGAGCGACCTGCAAATTAGCGCGTGACGGAGTATTCGTTACGACTGAATTGAGTGATTTATTAATTTGGTACGCGTCGTAAACGTACTTTTGCTATATTAGCATTTGGCTCGTACATCCTGAACTCTATAAATGCCAGCTCGTTTGTAATTGAAACGGTAGGTAGTTTATAATGTTCTTTATTTGGTTTTTAGGGCTCAATATAAATAACTAATGCAAGCGATTAAACAATAAGCGTTTATTAAGTTAAATTATGAACAAATGATTTTTCTGAAAAGCACCAAAAAATTATTGACCAAAAATCACACTAATATTATAAAGGCGAAAGTTTGTGAGTGTGTGTGTGTGTTTATATGTTTGTTACTTCTTCACGCTCAAACGGCTGAACCAATTTTGATGAAATTTGGTATAGAGATAGCTTGAGTCCCGGAAAAGGACATAGGGTACTTTTTATCCCGATATTCCCACGGGATCGCGACTTATGCGGGTAAAACCGCGGGGCGCAGCTAGTCTATAATAAAATTCAAAGTCCTTACTGACTGATATATCCACGCACAGCCTAAACCGCTGGTCCTAGAGACATGAAATTTGGAGGGTGTGTTCTTTGTGAAGATTAGGTATACACTAAGAAAGGATTTTTCGAAAATCTACCCTAGGCAGAAGCTAGTAAAATCTATAAAAAATAACGTCTGTTTTGAAATTTTTATGATTTCACTTTTTTTTTACATCATAACACAAAGAAAAACGGAAAGCCTCAAGGCACACTTGGTAAAAGGGAAACAGAATCCAAACAAAAGCGTTGTTTCTTTTGCCGCCTAACTTTGAAATACCATCGCAACACCACCAGCGCCCAGTCAAAGTACTTAATCCGATTTCTACAGAACTTTCCTTCGTTCTTTCTCTTGATAATATTTTATTTTTACTTGCTCTTTTAATTAGTAGGTAATAGAGAACATTGGTAAAGTATTGTGTACTGTTTTGTGTTGATTTGGTATCGCCTTTTAATGATCTCCTTTGATTCCATAATATTTAGGTATGGCAAATAAAACGGCATGTTTTTTTTGACATGACGAATCCATAAGAGTTCCGTTTTATGCCATTTGGCTACGGAACCCTAAAAAAATTAAAATTTCTACTTTTATAATCATTTAATGAATCCATGGTAACAGGTTGCGCTTCGATGTCCCTGTTTGTATTGTATTGTAATTAAAAACAGAATAATATTTCTTAATAAACAACCCTTCTTCTATAAACTCCAAAAATAATAGAAATCATCTGGGGGGTAATTGTGTAACACACCATCAGTAGCGATGGCTTTCATTTTGACAGTTCTACAACATTCATTGCGTTATTTACGTTGGTGAGCAGATACATTTTTCGAACATATGAAGTAATGGATTAGCAATATTGTTCAAAATGATTCAAATTGAGATTGATAGTGTGTTACACAATTAGGGTGCTGCAGTTCTGAAAATAGGAATATAATATACGAAAGTAAAATGATTGAAGGCACCTACGCAGTTTACATCTAAATTATTTATAGATCCCCGAACACACGGCGTTCATCGCATTCAATGAGCACATCGGTCGGCTAATTACAGTGGTTTACCAACGCACACTTGAATTAAAAGCTTATTTGTGGCACATTGGGCGAGGAATCATCACTGGCACAATATTGCGAATGAAACTATGATTTAGATTCTATACTCAATACCTATTCAAACCACAGTTTTGCACGTTTGTAGTGAGAATCTATAGGGGTGTCTGAGGGGTGAATCTTATGATCAACAGTGGACTGATGCTCAGCCTTTTCCCATCTATGTTGGGGTCCGTTTCCAGACTAACCGGATACAGCTGAATACCAATGTTTTATATGGAGCGATTGCCTATCTGGCCTCCACAACCCAGTTACTGGGTAATACGATACTCCTTGGTAAGACTGGTTGTCAAGCTTTCGGCCTTCTGATGACCCGTTATCCGCGAATGACAGCTGGGATCAACGGCTTAACGTGCTTACCGAGGTATGGTGGGGTCTTGGTATGTAAAGATGCTCACCCATCCACGGACCAACCGCGGCAAGCGTAGCTTAACCTGTTCAATAGACCCGCACGGCTGTTATTACTTAGCCACAACCCTACAAATTAATAACAAGTGTCTTTATAAATGATCTGCCGTTTGTAATCTGGAACAATGCTCAATTTTGAATCTGGAATTCAAACTGACAGACTGATGTCATAATAATCATAACTCAAATCTAAATTTAAATCAAACCTTACGACCCAGTATCATTTTAGATTAGTTACTGCTCTCAAAAATTGTTTGAAAGCAATGATATATTTGAAAAAAGAACACGTACTTATTTGTAAAAGTTTGATTGATGGCTAGCCAACCAAGAATTACAAAATTTACATACTGAAATTTTTCAGGTTTTGTGAAATATCTATTTATTTTAGTCCCCAGCTGGATACAGTCACGCAAAAACAATATTTTATTTGTAACTTATTGCCCGAATTCTGATTTAACTTTTTCTTCCTAACGTTATGGCCGCGATGTCATTTAGATAACACAAACAATAAAAATAAAAGCGTGGCTGATATAACGAAACCTTAAATTATTTCGCGTAGTAAGTAGGCATAGTATCTGGAAGTAAGTCGTTATGAGACATTAACTTTTAGAATGAGACTGTCACACTGGGTATATTTTTATCTCACGAAACGACGCCCGCTTTACTTGTGGTTAGCAAGTGTACCAACACGCTGTGAATGTGTGTGTAAGCGCAGGAGCTCTCGATGGCGTCCGAGATAATGGTGAAGTCAGAAGTATGTATGTGTGAGTGCGTGTGTATCTATAAGGCGGGTACAGACATTGTGAGGCATGCGCAGTGCACATTCATATTCGAATATGAACGTCCACGCATTGCCAATCATGCAATGAGCGTGGTATCCGCCTTTTTGTGTGGACGCTACTCGCCTTCACGCACCCGTTCGTTAGATATAGAAAAGATGCTCTGCTAAGCCAATTTTTTTTTAGAGTTCCATGTGGCATAGGTATATAAATAATCAGGTACACTTCTTTTCGTCACAAAGTATAAAAAACCTTGTTCATCTTCTCTTTTTCTTCCATACTTCTCTATTATTCATCATCTCGGTAGTAACCCCTATTCTAGCGCAATATCATCTTTCACACTGTCCCTCTAACTTTTCTTTGGTCTTTCCCTACTCTGATAGCCATCCATATTCATACTTGCCTCACGACGTTTTTCTCATTCCTCCGCATCAAATGCCCACCATACGATGACAATCGATTCCCGCAAAACTTTTAAGTCACCGCGCACCGACGCCACTTTCAGACTTCCTCTTATGTATTCATTCCTTAATTTATCTATTCGCGTAATACCACACATCCACACACACTGCATTCAATTGCCTTTCATCCATCCCTTTTGTGGGCCAAGTTTTTGCTCCATACAAAACAGCAGATCTAACCATTGTTTCATTAATATTCCCCTTAAGTATAAGGGGATTGCGGGAGCCGCGGACTGTTCCCATGACCCGTTGCCACAAAAAACAACTTGTTGAGACAAATACTTATGGATTACGTGCAAAAAATGCTCATTGTTTCAGCCAAACATAATGAACGCACTGTTGTGGAAATATGATTGTTCAACGAATAAGCAATAAAACTGTCACACTCATATTTTATAACAAATATTTGTAACATTCGAAAGTACTCCAACACGTTATAAAATGATGGCAAAAAATAAACAGTGTTATAAAAGCAATTCATTATATTTTAACGACGCTCATTAATAAAACAAGTTATTAACTGCTTGTCATCTGATGCAAGTTTTGAGTATCAACTCAAACTTTGTGATTAAGTATTATATTATTATATTGGGCAAATAAAGCGCGCTTGAAAGATGTTAATTATTACATTTTCGACTGAGATTTCTGATTCGGATTTTCGGTCTTAAATCAAATCAAAAGTACTTAGCTACTTCATCCATCTGATCCTGAAAAGGGGCAGTAAAATTTTTCTTTTTTCTCGTAATTTATGACGTTCAAAAGTGCCTTTAATTGTCTAATCGAAATATACGATTTGGCTTAAACTTTGAATATAACTTTGTCCAGGTTCGAGACACAACTACCTACTCACCTTAGCTATCCAATTAAAGTAAAACAAAATATTTCCTCTCGACCGGTCATCTCCTGCTCCGTCAGGTGCATTTTTAATTAAGATCCAATCAAACCTTCCGCTGAAAGTGATTTTAATCGAAGATGTTGCCACCAGAAAGATCTCGATAACTAAGTTAATATTTAACAGGTTAGAAAGAGGTAATTGTATCCTTTGACTGATAAATAAACATCGGAGAAGTTTTTTTTTTATATTTCGCGGGTTTTTTTTCATCTCATGGTTTACGACTAGAGCAACAATTTCTTTCCAGTTTTTTTTTTCATCCGAGCTACCATTTTGAAAATATAGATCGTTTTATATAAAATAAAAACAAAATTCGAAGGCTTATAACTCGGAAACGATGCGGCCATGCTTCTCAGGCCCTAAGAAATAGTTTCTATGCTGCAATAAAATTGGTAATAATTTTTATTCGTGGAATAAAATTGACGTCTGACATTTTTGGTATGGAAGCACTGTCAAAAATTCAAAATTATTCTTCGGATAAAATAATCTGACGTTGGAAGAATCAGCCCTAAGTTAAATAAATATTCGAAGGCGGAAACGGTGCGTCCCGCGTCGTAGGCAGCTTCTCAGAAGATGGTTTCTTTAGAGAAGTTAACTCGATACTATAATAAAATTTGGTAAATTTTCGGAATAGCAGAAAAACAAAGTTCGCCGGGTCAGCTAATAGTACATGTTAAAGCATCACTACAAAATGTATTAATTACGTTGATGATAGTGGTTTGTTTGGTTACTCAAGCTTTGAAATTTGAAGAAAATGCAATGTTATCTATCTAATAGAGAAGAATTTGTTTGTTTGAACGCGCTAACTTCTGAAACTACCAGTCGGATTTGAAAAAATATTTTTGAATTTGATAGCCGAATTCTCGAGAAAGGCTATATGACAATTAACATCACGCTAGGACCTTTAGGAGCCGAGAAAAATGAAAGAACGCTAAGGGAAAACGAAGTAAAAGTGCGGGCAGCCCATGCGATACGGCCGGCGCGGCGGGGTGGGTCGGGAACAAGAAACACATGAACGAAGTCGCGCAACTTCGTTCGTGTGAAATTTAGCAGACGCAGAAAGTAATCCTCAAATAAGAACCTCAAGTTGTGTCAACCTTCAAGTTTTTCTTGTACCTACTCGGATAACAATATTTTTCTTTTTCCTGGAGTTTTTCTCACTGTCAGCGCATCACATATGCGCGTAATTTGACCGAGGGGACGACGCGTGACGTCGGGGTACCGAACCCGGTACGCGACGACCGCTGCGTGCCATCCACTCCACTCAGCTCACAGAGGCACTCCAATACGGGCATCAAATTGTTTTTCTTTCTATTAGTTAAATTGCAAATTATGGTATTACACCTATTTTAATACAGTCCACTACTTCTTTTCTTATAAAGCCCCAATTGACTCAGACATAGCCAGCTTCGTACAACATTTCTAGCCTTCGTCTACTAATTTCCTAACACTCTCATAGACAATAGACGATCATGTAACATCTGATGGCAACGTTAGACCATATTTAATGAGAAAACAATGATTCAGCAAGCAGTAATCAATACAGCCTGCTTCTAATGAAGTTCCTTGTCTAACGAGCGACGTCGACGTCATGCACCTACACACAACATACCTATAGGCACCGTAGTGTTGCCACTGAGAAAATTAATTGCCTGCGTACAGCGCCGTGCCGTGGAAATGGAACATAATTACTCGGCACATTCGAAAGTAGTTATTATTATTGCCTATTATTTATGTGGTTCAATTATTGGCATTGGCGATCCTGAAAGGAGACGGGGAGTTCTGGGCCCAGCAGTTAACTAGTTGAAATGGGTATTAAAAAAACCGTTATATTTTTCTAAAGGTAATCACCTAATCACCAAATACAGTACCATGTTTCTATCTAGGAAGCGAGAAAAGTTAAATTAAGTTATGAAACTAAATAATCGATTAAGTACATGCCTGGATTCTAAGTAATCGATAGTGAATAAATCGGTAAAATCTCAGAATATGTATGAAAATCGAGTGACAATTAATGCTTATCAATCTTTTCGTGGAATCGATTCATAGCGAATCGAGTTCCTGTAATTTTTCTTCTGTTAGCAACATTGGTCACTCAGTATAGTCTAAAGTAATCTGTGCTGTCACCGACTGACAGATGACAGGTAGAAAAAAACCATGCCGGCACCTACATAAAAAAGTACTCTGTGACCGGCACTCGTTCGTTTTCTTTCGTTATGAGTGCGCACGTATTTTCCATGTTTTATTGAATATCTCACGACCTTGGCTTTGTATATTATAAATTATAAAGGACTATTCGACGGATCTTGCTACTTTGAATTACCTGGCTCTCTATTTTGGACAACTGATTACGCCTATCGTTCGGATATTGACGACATGGATCGCTGTGTGAATTGTACCATTGCGACTGGTCGCAGTAACTCTGTTAGCAGAAGAGTCTTGGACGATGAGGCGATTTTATAACTTATTCATCAGTGGCGTGAATATCAGCCTGTAAGTACCTATTTAAAACGAGCTTTTAGCCTATCGAGCGAACAAAACCAGACTTATGTACCTACTGTTTACGGCCTCCAGCGTCATGTCTGTCGGCTGTCTTTTTGTTGGATAGCATATATTAAAACAATACTTACTTAATACCTAATTAGTTGATTAATTAGCCATATGAATCTATGGAACACTCATAAAAAAGGTGTAAGTAACCGTCAAGTCCCGATGGGACCGATTCGGTCCCAGGCTTTGCTGCTTTGAGGTATTGACTGTTACTGGGGCCATTTCGGTCTCGGCTGGGACGTAGCGATTTAGTTGAACATGCATTAGGATTAGGTGGTACATGTAATGAAGCTTGATTATGGTTGAACAAGATTCAAATAGTTAATTTTTTTCAGGTTACCAGTGAAAACTATGTATGCCAAGCATGTTGGAACTTGGCCCAAGATGATTGTGGTTCTTGGGAGACGTCCGATTGAAGCACTTTTTAGATGATATTCTCATAATTATTGAAGACGAATAATAAATATTTTATACATACATATATTAGTGTTTTATTTTACTTCCTATTCTCCCTTTTTTAAAACGTACCTACTGCTTCTAAGTGCAGGATATTGGATGTAGAGACATGTCTTCGACTGTAGCGACTGTCCAGGGCGTGCCAAACGTGTCAGGATCTTCAACACGTCACACATGGAGGCTCTCTACTTGCACGCCATGCATAAAACCATTATACAGCCAAAACCATTCAAAAATATTTCGCAAATTACATAAAAAAACTACAATGTTATAACGTAACCTCACCTTTACTATATTTCATATATAACCTCACTTTTACTATATTTCATATAACTTGATTCCTGGATAGCCAAATTTCACCAAATTTTCAGTGAGGCCTTGTTATTATATCCACTCACAAATAAGGCTAGTTTGATTGAGTTAACACCTGGGCCCAGGAAACTATGTAGTCTTTCCCTTCTCCTTTATAGACTTATTTTTGATAAATATCCGCCGTATTATGTGCACTTTGGAAAAGAAACATGAATTTTTCTTTTTTATTTCTTTGGATTCTTAAATGCCTCTCAATAAAATCAGCTGTTCCCTACATTTATGTTCGCATAACTCGTCAAAATGTAGGGAACAGCTGATTTTTTTTTCGCGATATCATGTTTGGTCCCATAGTAAAAGTTGTTCATAATGATGAGTATAATGACCCCTTAAAAGGAAGCCCATGAATTTAATTTCACCCTGCATAGATTTTTGTCAAACGGTTCTGTTAAACAAAAATGTCACGGCTTTTATTTTAAAGTTATCTTAGTTTTTACCTCATTAGCTTTGCCCTAATATTTTCCAACACATCATTTCTCAAGCTCTTATACTTTTGTTTTTAACCGACGAAAAAACGGAGGAGGTTATCAATTCGACGCGTATATTTTTTTTTTTTTTTTATGTATGATCACGCATAACTTTTTACAGAGCAGTCCGATTTTGATAATTCTTTTTCTATTGGAAAGGATATACCCCGAAGTTGGTCCCATATAAATTTGGAAAAAAAAATCCAACCCTAAGGGTAGGAAAACAGGGGATGATTGATTGTTCACTCACTGATTGTAATGTATGAGCACGCATAACTTTTTACAGAGTAGTCCGATTTTGATAATTATTTTTTTATTGGATAGGACATACCTCAAGGTTGGTCCCATGTAAATTTGGAAAAAAAATTCCTACCCTAAGGGTGGGAAAATAGGGGTGATTTATTGTTCATTCACAGATTTTAATGCTGAGCTGTGTATTACAATTAAAATAAAAGGCCTATCTATGTTGGTATATAAAGCCTGTTTTTTTAAGTAAAAGTATTATTATATAACAGTTAACATCTAAAGTAAGGTAGGTAGCTATTTTAAAAGTAGTCAAAAATTAAGCATGTAGTAATTAGTAAATTATAGCCTCAAAAAATTATAAAATAAAAACTTTTTAACAAAAAAATTAAACCTCCGAAAAAACTGAAAAGCAAAAAATAAAAACCTTTTTTTATTTTACCTTAATAAATAAGTTCTTAAACTAATGCAAGTATACCTAAGAAATTTTGAGTCGGCGCCAAACAATCAATGAACAATGATCACTAAATTACCTTAAATTTAAAGAAATAACCAAATCAAATTAATAATGCAACGTGAAATCTCTAGCGATAAATATAACATTCCAAACAAAAAATGCGCTCTCCGCACGACCACTCGCAACGATTTTAAGTTGCTTGTTTGGCGCCGACTCAAAATTACTTAGGTATACTTGCATTAGTTTAAGAACTTATTTATTAAGGTAAAATAAAAAAAGGTTTTTATTTTTTGCTTTTCAGTTTTTTCGGAGGTTTAATTTTTTTGTTAAAAAGTTTTTACTTAAGTTATTTAGATAAAAGTTCAACCTGGTTTAACGAAAGTCCCGGCCCATAGTAACTAATATCATCTTACATTTGACGAAACTGAACGAGTTGCCATAGTTCGGAAATGGGGACAGTTGAGCGACCCAGTTCCTTGATGCAAGTAGTTGTCAACTATATCCCCTAACTTTGTGTTTGTCCACCGCGAAACTTGTGTCCTCCAGTGTCAAGTCTTTTGTTGCCACCTCTTTACAACTTTGGATGTATTAATTGATATTGTTGTTGACGAATTGAGTTTCATTTGTTTTTGTGATGTTGATATAGAGAGAGATAGTTCCAAAAATAAACTTGCTTATTGCCCTCATCTGTGTGCCTAGCACGAAGGCGCGAAGTTAACGTAACATATGAAATTTGTTTTATCTATACGACATACACAAAAAGTACCTATCGATTATGAATAAAGCTATACCTACAACTATGCATAATTATAATAAAATAGTAACGAAGTCAAACCAAGATATTAAATATTTTTGAAAAAATTATTGCTACGAGGTGTAGGAACGAGTCTGATGCCAAAATATAGTTTTTAGAATTTTTGTCCGCTTGTCTGTCTGGATGTATGTCCCGGATTGGTGCAAAAACGGCTAAGTAAACGGATTTCGATGAAATTTGGCACACAGATAGTTTATAATCTGGATTAACACATGAGATACTTTTAATCCCGGTAGTAGGTTCTAGTGGCATATATTCCGACATCCATGCGCAAAGCTAAAATGGCAAAAGCTAGTTATAAATAAAGTCTTCAAACAAATATGTGAGAAACGAGTATTTTGAATTCAAAAATCGTGCGCTCTTTGTTACGTTTAAGTATTCCGTTCGGGTTCGTGCTGGGGCTAATGTTTTCTCAATTTGGAGGGCTCATTGAATGAAACAGTTATTCGTGTTTAGGAAGACTTTTCATTTTAAAGCGAAGCAAAAGTGATACTTTTATCTTCTATAGTCCGGCCGTCGAGAGAATGCAATCCTGACCTGTCAGTGCGACAGTGCTATTAGCTAATAAAGTTCAAATTTGCAAAACACATTTTCGTTTGAATTAAACTGACAGGTGTCCTGCCGTTTGATTCTGTAAAAATCTCACCGTGAAAAGTTAGGTGAAGTGAGCTTAAAGTGAGCTGTCGACAGTATCAATCTAGCATCAGTGGAATGACAGCTCACTTCACCTTAGTTTTCACGGTGAGTTTTTTTACAGAATAGACCCGCAGAACGCATTCTCTCTTCAGCCGCACTGAAGACTTCCCAGCCGACGATGACTAATTTTGCCATCGACAATTTTTCATTAAAAATATCCGCCTTTCATTATTTTACGAGGATATAATTCAGTGTGTAACTAACGTCGTCTCTGCAGTAGATAGTGATACGATCGAGTCATTAGTCGTTTCCCCCGAGACGTATCACAAAGGTACGGCACATAAAAGGTACCACGTCCCACCGATAATCCTTAAACCATTTTTATGTTCTCCAAATGGCTGCCTTTTAGAGCATTCTAGGTCTTATGTCATACACGTGTATAAAATACATATATTGTGATAATGTTTTTTTAACAATAAAACATACATACATACCGGTTAAAACCATAGCCCTCCGTAGTCGGGTAAAAAAAAAGTTATAATATGTTGATCAGGCAGGGGGCATAGTCCTTCTATAGTTCTTGGTGACCAGTTCACTTTAGCCACCCAAACCCATAGACTACATAACCGGGGGTTGTCCTTGGGTGCATTTGTATATTGCGAGCAGGGATAATCATTGGGTGATGATCTGTCATCGCTAGACGAATCTTTCATCGCTAGACGAATCTCTCATCGCTAGACGTTGGGAAATAATAATCTTAAAGTATCACCGTTATCGAAACCTATAAGGAGGACATTTTTTCATGATGATATAGATTTTTATGATTTATATCCCAATACCTACATACCAATAAATAAATCATGTTTTTGTGTTATTGTTTATTTTCAAAACGAACAAACATATTGTTGCGTAGAGAGATGATTCTAATTAGAATGGAAGCATTCCAAGAATTGTGCTTTGTGTAACTTTTTCACTGAACTACAAACAGTGTTTACGTTAGAAGAGCTTTTGTTTTACGATTATTTTACTCTTCCTTTTTACCGCCGGGAAGTTAAATACGTTACGGTTTAGTTTATGGAGTTTATATCATTGTTACAAGTACTTACATCTTCTAGTAGACATTTTAACTGACTTCAGGCCGAAGGAAGTGTTAAGGTGTTAAAGGCTTGACCCCTTACTAATAAACGTTGTATAGCGTCTGTATAGTTACACAACGCTTTGTTTTCTTCTTTCGAAAGTCAAATTACTGACGACTGAAAGAGAGAAATCGGTGTGTAACTATTCATCTGATATAATACGTTTATTAGTAAGGGCACATATTAGTGGTAAGAGGGTTATGTATATCGATTATAACTGTTACGAAAAGTCTTTCTTTTGACCAACTACATTTATTGCATTTGTGAAAATTATATTTTTAACACCCTTAATTAAAAACAAATAATAGCCATTCAAAACCATATGGAATTTATTTTTTTATTACTAGAGTGACCAATACGCGTTCTTGGAAAGGACGATCAATACATTTTCATTGTATTTAACCATAATTACATACAAACGATGTGGGGTCACGTTAACAACGCGGAAGAAACATCTCAAGTCCAAGACCCGCGATAAAACTACCTTAAAAAGTTGTAAAAACGGCAAAAAATTTGTTAATACCATTTATTTGAAAAAAAAAAAACCTTTTGTTTTGTTTAACTTTGACGCCTATAACGTTTCAAATAAAAAATAACATTAATGTTAATGCACTTACCCTAAGCTACAAAATCTAGGCACTTTATGAGTCTAGCAATAAGCCTTTCAAAGCTTATGAAAGATAGTTTCAACATATACATATAACAACGTAATACGTTTATAATTATACGACACAATCATTATGGTTACATAATGACAATAACGCAAATTCAAAGAAAGAAAAAAAGTCATAATTAAAAAAAAAAAGAAAAGTATAACAGCTAAAAATTATTTAAGTAATTTTTGCTGATCGTACGGTGTACGAATGTAAATATTGGCGACCGTCTGACCATCCCACAGACCAGTATCGTAATTTCGTAGCACACTGTGAATCATAATCTGAATAATTTTGAAGGGTATTGTATAATCCCTTGCTTCATATTATGTTCGAAAAATTTCTGCTCAAAAACGTAAATGACGCAATGAATGTTGATGAACTGTCAAAATGAAAGTCATTGCTTACTGGTAGCGTGTTATGCAATGATCCCGAAGTCCAGAACTCCAGACTCCATATTCTTACTCAACGCTTTCACGTAACCCATCAATATTCCAGTGTTTGATAAGGGAGTAGTGATCAATCATGTCTTGAGCGTTAGAACATGGTTTCATTAGTGAGATAGTCTTCTAATGACTCGGCATGCATTCTCACAACCGTTTATCTTTCCTAATATGAAATGTATAAAAGAAAAGTAGAAAGTGGATTTGCCCATTATAATACTACGTTCGATCAAGTTTGAGCGTTCTTCCATATGTATGAATGCATTTTACTAATGTATTCCTCCATATCTCGTGCATTGTGTGTGGGGTAATGGTCCATACTGAGCATTCTTGCATCACTTTAAAATATTCAACAAAGAAATACGTCTGGCAAGAATATTAGGAATATTTTCATTTGTGAATGGAATACAACAATTTGCATTTGTTTCTACAGAAAAGAATAGAACATATCCCTATTTAGAACACAATCCTGTAGTCAATTTATTCATGCTCGTCCCACAAAGAACTCTGTTTTTCATTAACACGGGACTAATTCGCCCTGCGCTGTAATTCCCTTAAAATTTGCATCTTAATTACTCTCATTTCCAAAACACTTTTTATTTCTGAAGAGAGCTCGTCATTGCCCTCAAAATTTTAGCATTCTATGCGGCAAAACATTATTCAAATTCTTCTCCAATTTTAAATATTTAACTCCAAGTTAATTAATATGCAATTAACTTTGGAAATGATAACTTGGGAAAACAAACATTTTGCTATTTCCAAGTAAGAGATACTTAAGTAAATAGATTTTATAAGTAATAGACCGTAGATTTAATGAGTTATTTATTTATTTTATTTATTTGGCTCACCAACAATTGAATACGCTGATACTCGTACAAGGATAGATACAACCAATAGACTTATAAACAAGTGTACCAATTTCTTACAGGTAAGCACATCATGCATTACTTATTTGTCGATTGATATTGAGTGCCTACTTAAAATTAGATGAGTTCTTATACCTACTCACAGAACATATTTTTTTTTTTAAACAAATTCTAAATTAAAATTAAAATCATAAATAAAATCACATGCAATCGAGATCAAAGTAAAAATCAAAGTACTATTAAAATCAAAATTAAAATTAAAATAATAATTAAAATCAAAATCATTATTTAAATAAAAATAAAAAATCAGCACTAAAATTAAAATCAACACTTAAATTAAAAATTATTTCACATTAAAGGCATCATATATATTGCCAATAAAATTAAAAGTCGTAATTTATTCACCGGTCGCGGTGCTCCTGACACTTTACAGACAGTCTCCTTGGGAAAAAAAATTGTTTGAGGAACTCATTTAAGTTATGGATTTATTTAGCGATCCCGACTGGAGTCGCTTGCAGAGCACGCCACGTATATATTATGATCTCTTGGTAAATTTCACGATTTTTTAATAGAATTTCTGCTTAATCCAGTTAGCTCGGCATGATTGCAAATGCAACTAGGCACTGCTATCAGTACTCAAAATTATTATGCAATATTTTAAGAAGAAAAATAATCGTATACAATGGTCTCCTTCTTAGCGTGTTGATGGCAATCTAAATGGACTCGGCCCAGAATCCGGCCACGTGTTTGGCGCTATCACTAGCGCCCATCAGTTTCTGTAACAATCAGCTGACATGATATTAAGTGTCTCATCGTTTGCGGAATAGCACCACTCCAAGGCGGAGTCGTCTAGAAATCTCCACCTGATCAGGTTTTTCTTGCTTCAGCCGACCTGGGCCCGGAGTCTGTTTAAAGATTTCCGGGTATACAATGAAAAAGTTCGGTTATATTTGGAAAAGTACGAAGCTGCGATAGACATGTTGTCAGCCTACATTACAATAAATCACAGAACTTCCCCTCGAAGACGAATCGACGCATCGAGTTTTATGACAGGATGAAAATATTCAACCTAAAGAAAAAGCTGAAAGGAATAACAAGAATCCAATATTTTGATGGCACTTTTTGAATATTTAGTAGTCAGCAAACGCGAAGGAATGGCGTTCCATTAATTTTGATAGGTCTACTCAATGACTCGGCACAATCGGATTTCAATTAAATGAGTTAACGAAGAAAGAACTTCAAATTAGAACAAGCTCCTTCAGCAATGCCAGTTTTATCAGGCAGTAACTCTCAAATTAAATCAGAGAGCTATGTAACTAAAGGGTCGAGTTATTCAATGACCCAATGCCTTGCCCCGACCTCGATAACCAATGTTTTACGTCACAACTTTGCGAACACTCTGCACAATTTGGCAAGAAACGATCACTAATCTTTTTATAGTGTTTCTTTACTCCCAGCATCTATTATTTTCACTTAAAAGAAAAGCAATAAAATCCAAATAGCAGTATGTTACACGCAAACAAAAGTGAAATTTCTCAGAGATTTAAGGAAAAAATAGGTGGTGTAAAAAGAAAATCATTGTATCGAGGGGAACGAATTCACTTTCCGTTTATAAACAAGTCTATTACGTTGTTTCAGACCTTTGGCGTGAGGCGACACGGTGGCACACGTGATAAATGGGATTTTCTACTTTGCATAATGTTTGCTACCGTCTCGTAGCGGGTTAGTACTGATCCCCGTTCTTGTTTCCCCCCAAAAAAAATAAATACTTTATAATCCCGTTTTATCAGACGTAATCGAGGTCGTACAGTCAAAGAAAAAAATACTAAGTGATTATTATGTTCATTCCAGATCAAATTATCACAAAAAAAAAATCACAGTTTTCGTCAATTACAATGAGTTTCTTTACAATTACTTACAATAATATAATAATTATTAATATAAAAAAAATATTCCTAGGAAAAAATACTAGTTAATTAAATATACCTACTTAAAATTTTACCTTTATAAATATAAAACACGTTATAGAATAATTCTAAACTATTTAAGTCAACAGGTGTTATTATTATTATTTTTGTTTGATTTTACGTATCTCGGGACCATGGGGTCCCGGTCCTTTGGAAGGCGTACGAGGGGCCGAAGCCAACCCGCAGAGGCCCCTTAGGAAATTTGAATGAAATGTGGCACCAACCGACGATTATCCCTGTACGCACTATGCAAGTGCACCCAAGGACAACCCCCGGTTGGTGTAGGACTATTGCAGGATATGAAAAAATAAAAAATTGGACTATAGGTTTGGGTGGCTAAAGTGGACTGGTTACCAATAACTATGGAAGAACTATGACCCCTGCCCAATCAATGTTTTATATATACACGGATAAAATAGCAGGGGGTGACTTGCACACTCAATAATGGGCCCCCGGAAACGGTCGCTAGCACATAGTGACGTAGCGACAAGGGGGCAACATGTCCTGAAGTGCTTATGAGGAGTGGAGAGGTATTCCACGGCTATCAGGACAATCCCGGAAGTACGGTCAAGATCCCTACCAGCATCTTACTGAAATACTTCCTTCCTCCGAGCACGTTTGCTCTTGCGAATCTCCACTCAAGCCGGCCAACAAAGGCAAGAATGAGGTGGGAGCTCTGTTCCTCGTCATTGTTCACTCCAGCCGGCCAATAAAGGCAAGCCAGAGGTGAGGAACAAGAGTTCTCCCGGGAGATAGGGTCCGTGGGGTCGCTACTGCCCAACAGCTCGCCACATGCTGCCCTGCGGGTTTCTGTATCTCTCCTGGTCTGGCTCCTCACCCTAGACCTGTTCCAGCAAAGGGAACTCTTCCGGCTCAGGCCTAGAGTAAGGAGCGCGCAAGCCCCACCACGACGTCAACGTAGAGATACGGCGATGGGGTTATTATTATTATTATTATTAGCCTGTGACGTCCCACTGCAGGGCAAAGGCCTCCCTATTCTCTTTCTCTTACTCAACAGGTGTAAATGTTAATAATTACAATATAATATTAATCATTTATTTTAAACACAAATCAATAACTTAGAGTAAAAAATAAAATAAAAATCATATTTTGGTGTGCATGGTTATCATTGAGCTGATTTCTTTATCTCTAATTCATTTATTCATCAAAATTTGTTCCCAAAAATAATATTTTGGTGGTAACAGTTTCTCGCTTCGCTGTACTTAAATTTAAAATTCGGGGTGAATCTAGAATGTAATTAAACGATATTTTTACTATAAACAGGGGGAATCAAGAACAGGGGGAATCAGTACTATCCCCTCGTAAAGGGATAGCTGCCGCGGTATGTATCTGCGTGCCGTTTATTGATCTTTTATTTCATTCACGAGAAAACCAACTGCTGCTGCTACTGTTTTATGGCGGTTGTGACTCGAATTCTATAAAGAATAACACTGTTTGAGTTGAGTTTTTTTCAATATAATGAGGGCGATTCATTTCGCGGCCGCGGAACCACTTATCGCGACATTAACGCGCGGCTATTTGATATATTTTATTATTAATTTTGCTTACAAAATTGTGTTAAAAAGTTCATAGAACTTGTTATTTGAGTTTGGGTTATTTATAACTCTCCAAGGCAGTCCAAGGCATTGGGTTGTTAACCCGTATGTCTCTTATTTGCTCTGTCTCCTGAGATTAGGTTCTCATGCACGTATAGCTGTCTCACTATATCTTTGAATATCCGTTAATTGCTTTATGCAAACTACCTTCAAAATTTGTTAGAATTATGCGAAGCGTCCTTAATTAAACTTAAGATACGTACATTTGTGTACAGAAACGTATCTACATTGTAATTTCGTTATAGTCAGCCATATTTATATATTTACAGGGTGACTTGTAATTTGGCATATTCCTTCCAGGACGAGATAGTGTGACCTATTTGCAACAACTAAGCATAAAGCCTAGGCGAAAATTCATGGAATTCGAGAAAACCCACCTTTCATGTATTTTTGAAAATTTCTCATAATCCGTCATTAAATATCACTTTTCTCTGAACTGTCAAATTTAATGGCCTTCATTGCTATTCCAGTGGGTACCTAATACTTTAACACACCATTTGATGTAAATAAATAAATTTCTTAAAACATCAAACAGTTAAAAGTTAATTTGAAATTAAACAAATTTAAATATTTTAACAATTTGAAAATTCTACCTTTGTCAGCATTATCTATAATACATTTTTTATATTTTGTACCTCGTTAGATAGCCGATTAAATGATGATATTTTCCCCGTAATTTGTACGCTTAATATATAAGCGAAAAAAAAAAATTCTTTCTTTAAAATTTGGAGATAACTGGTGTCAAAATTCATGTACGTAGATAATTTTTGAAAATGGTCAACAAGCTTTTTCCCGTAACGTGTAACTGTTTGATGTTTTAGAAAATTAAGTTACATCGAAGGGTGTGATAAAATATAAGGTTATACTTACTAATAATAAAGCTGAATGTTTGTTTTTTGTTTGTTTGTACGTGCTAATCTCTGAAACTACCAGTCGGAATTGAAAAATAAAATTTTTTGAGCATTCTTGAGGAAGGTTAATATACTATTTAACATCTCGCTACAACCCTTAGGAGCCGAGCAAAAAAAAAGGAAATAAGAACGCTAAGCGAAAACCAAATAATAGTGCGGGCGGGCGATGCAATGCGACGGGGTGGGAGGGGGGAACAAGAAATTTCATTGCAGAAGCCATTAGGTATATAAAATGGGAACCTCACAAATTCCAAATCACGTACAGTCAACAAAATAAATAAGTATGCAGGATCGTTGGATATAGTTGAAGTTTAGTAACAAACCGATATATGTTCGCGAATACAATTAAATTTTATTAATAGAAAACAAACAGCTCATTTATCAAATTAAATTTCAGTCGACAACATCCATTGGTTTCTTCTTCAACTTCAACTATATCCGACGATCCTGTATGCTTATCTCTTTTGTTGACTGTACCTACAGGTTTAACTCTAATGCTACCGTTATAAGTTACCTTTATAATTGTTTTCATTAAAGAGGGGGCTTATAAGGGATTTTATTTTTAATTGAAGGTATTTGCTAAACGGGTGTCTGATTTAAAATAAATTAAATCCCACTTCAAAACGAAAAACAAACGAAAACGCTCTCAAAACGGTGAAGAAAAACATCGTGAGAAAACTGGCATGTCCTAGAACCAAAAATTCGAAGATAATAATATGTGACATCTGCCAACCCGCACTGAGCCCGCGTGGTGCATTACTGCCCAATCCCTCTCATCGGGAGGAGGCCTATGTCCCAACAGTGGGAACATTATAGGCTAATTATGTATGTTATGTGAGTTTACTACCCCACTTCTGTGACTCAAAGAAGGCGGTTTCCCCTAAGCATTTCCAAGCAGCCTCGTATTTAATATAGAATAGCATTTAGTAACGAACACGTTATAAACCTCTACAGCTTTGTTTTATAGATTTCAACTCAATATAGACAACTAAAGGCCTCATCTTAGGTGCTTTGTGTCTAGATTCCATTACAGCTAACGCCTGAACTAATGCGTGTTGAATAAAGGCTTATTTACACGAGAGGAGGTTCTTGCGAGAATGTCCATGCGACCGGTTCCGTAGGCGAGACGCTCCAGGCGATTATCACACTCAAACAAGATATCATACGAGACTCATCAGAAGGCCAATTCTCGTAATTTAAATCGTTCAAAATCTAGTCGCTGAGACTGCGACTTGATTTAAATTACGGGAATTGGCCTTCTGGTCTAAGGGTGCTTACATAAAGAAACTGGATTCCGGTGCAGGCGAGTCTGTGCGGGTCGTTACCGATCGGTGCGGGTGACATAGTCCCACATCAACTTATGAGCTCACATAAAGAAACAGGTAAAACATGTAACCGCTTCCTTCCGAAGATCAACCTGTAGAGACCTGTACCGGGAGTCGGGACCGAAAACCTGCTTCTTTATGTAAGCACCCATACTCGCACGCCGGTTGCGAGTACAGATGTCAGCACATCTAGCTATCCGAAACTGTCAAATTTTTCCACTCAACTTTGAACCTTATGTTTTAGCGATAAAGTTGAAAATCTACTAAAGAAATTTGACAGGTTGTAGTAGCTTGATGTGCTGGAATTTGTACTACGCACCTGACCTTTCTGAAGAACATCGCCAAAAAGGTTAATAATGGGTGAAAAAAAAATCGGCTGTTCCTTACATTTTGACGTGCTATACGAACATAAATGTAGGGAATAGCTGATTTTTTTTCACGATTTCAGGTTTGGTCCCATAGTTAAAGTTGTTCATAATGTTAAGTACAATGACCCCTTAAGAGGATAACAGTGATTAAAATATCACCCTGTATAATTATGTCCTTCTAGGCTACCGTCTAGGTGTTTCCACTCACATCTGTCTTCGTAAAAATCTTTTCTTAATCGCCTTTCATATGAATGATGAAATATTTAGCATAGACTTTTAAATTTTTGTTCCCTCATCGTCTTTTACATCTCATTCGAATATTTGACTGGTGAGGCAAGAAACTGTTATCGTACAAATTATCCATAACAAACGGTGACAATAGATAGACCTAATATCAGTTATTATCCGCGAAACTAACGCTCCAGTAATAATAGGGACGGGTCTATTAGGGCGCCATTATACGAGAGCGCTACTGTATTTATGAGGCACTTGACGTCAATGTATTGTGACTAAAACCTACTTTATTTTGGACTTATAGGTGTTATTAGTTAGGCTAGGAGAGGAGATAAGGTGTGTTTTAGAGGTCTGTTAGTTTATAACATAGAAAATTATGGAGTCGTAGAAAAGGTTTTTTGATTTAAAAGTAAAGGTTTTAGCAAATGTCTCCTAAAGCTAAGTATAAAAATCCAGTCTGTAGTATTTTTTTTCTTAGCCCTTATTGTCCCACGGCTGGGCAAAGCCTCCCTACTCTCTTTCCACCTCTCTCTGTCCAGAGCTGCCAAAGACCAATCTTTATCAAAGGAATCCACCTCATCCCGCCATCTCCGTCTGGGCCTGCCGCGATGTCGTTTGCCATTTAGCGAAACCCTGAGTCTGTAGTTTAAATAAATAAAATATTGAAATAGTGTACTAAAGGTAGACCTCTGCTTAACCTTTTGGGGAAAACATGCGTGATGTTATGTTATAAAAAAATAATGTGATTGGGGTGAAAAAATCTCGATAATGCCTATAACTATTTAAAAAAAAAAACCGTTCAATTGCGAGTCGGAGTCGCGCACCGAGGGTTCCGTAAATATTAGTAGTAGGTATGTAAATAGTTTATCTTTATCTTTGTATTGTAAATACAAATTTACGGACTCACGCACCTAGGGTTCCATACAAATTTGTAGGTAGGTGTGTAAGTAGTATATCACGGGATTTTTAGGGTTCCGTAGCCAAATGGCAAAAAACGGAACCCTTATGGATTCGTCATGTCTGTCTGTCCGTCCGACCGTATGTCACAGCCACTTTTTTCCGAAACTATAAGAACTATACTGTTGAAACTTGGTAAGTAGATGTATTCTGTGAACCGCAGTAAGATTTTCACACAAAAATAGAAAAAAAACAATAAATTTTGGGGTTCCCCATACTTACAACTGAAACTCCAAAAATTTTTTTTCATCAAACCTGTACGTGTGGGGTATCTATGGATAGGTCTTCAAAAATGATATTGAGGTTTCTAATATCATTTTTTTCTGAACTGAATAGTTTGCGCGAGAGACACTTCCAAAGTGGTAAAATGTGTGTCCCCCCTTTAACTTCTAAAATAAGAGAATGATAAAATTAAAAAAATATATATAATGTACATTACCATGTAAACTTCCACCGAAAATTGGTTTGAACGAGATCTAGTAAGTAGTTTTTTTTTAATACGTCATAAATCGAAAACCGCAATTTACCTTTCACAAAGTTACAACGAAACAAGAACTTTTATATTAAGTTACTTGCTGCTACGGAACCCTTCATGGGCGAGTCCGACTCGCACTTGGCCGGTTTTTTTTTGTAATGTAAGTACAAAACGGTTTTACGGATTTTTTCCTTTACTTGTGCTAAATGACATTGCTTCTTGCCATGATTCTAGGTCAACGGGATGTAGTACTCTATAGGTTTTGATTCCGAAACATAAACACCCGTATCTTTTGATTGCGTTCAATTAGAAGTATGATTTGTCCTCGTACCTTCCTTCTCTTTCTTTTGAGGCACGGTACAAAGTAAACATAATCGGTAGATATATTATAACACCGCGAATACAATTATTTCAAGAGATTACAGTATCCAGTTTGTTACCAATACTTTCTTATAAACTTGAGTAACATGTTACAATAAAGATTTTTTTTCTGTAGTGACAAACTATTGGGTATGGTAATATGAAACAACAACTATCTCAAACACTGTTTATTAACAAACTGTAAACTAATATTAATAACAAAATAAGTTCACTAAAAACAAATTGTTGCCAGCCAGCTAATAATAAAATATAGAGAGTGAAGGTCGTGGGGGGTTGGAGATAAACCCTGTACTGTTCCGTTTTAAATGAGTTTAAGTTAAAAGTTAACAATTATTACAAAACTACGGAGAAAGTAACCTTCCAGTTATTGTTTAAGTTAAAATCTATTAAATGGGCGCCAGGGACTTGGAGAGTCCCGGATCCCGGAGCCGACGAAGGTGTCCCATACGATTCCAGACGGGGTAGGATGTCGAACCCGAGATCTACGAATTAAATTATGAGGCAGGCCGGTTTCCAGTATCGAAAACCGGACCCAGACAATCAACTGGTTCCTACGGGAACCGTAATAAAGTATTAAAAAAAAATTAAGTTAGGTAAAAGAAAAAACCGTCCCGCCTGCGCGCTAACGCTAGACGGGCTCCGCCGGCCGCACGGTCGTTACCTCACGAGGCTTCGCCGTGCTCGAGGAACGGGTCTCGCGTCCAGGCCCCAGACGATCTTCTAGGTCCTGGCGGCGAGACGAATCGCTCGAGGTGCCTCTCCTGGAATCGACAATACGGAGGCCTAATAATATGAAGGGAAACTAAGTCACTTTCCTTGAGGTGGCGGAGCTTGGAAATCTATAAGGCTAAAACATTAGCCGGTTAACGAGGCCTTTTAACAATGACAACATAAGGAGCTACGACTTCGGTTTGCCTAATCTTGAGTGGTTGGACAATAGGGATGAGTTGCAAATAGTCAGCGGGTGAAATACTCACGGTTGTCGTAGGGAGAAAGCACTTGACTGTAAGACTCTTGACCGGCTGGAAAGCTGCCTGCGTATGCGCAATTAGGAATCCTGCAATAAATATCCATGGATCACGACAATACCCTTTCTAACAACCAGGGAAGGGCTCACAGACTACTTCCAAAGACTATTACAACCAAATCCTTACCTTTTAGAACATGTAACAAGTTTAGTGGAATCACTCAAGCGTGTCGTAGGGCGGAAAGATGCCAAGTACGGTTCCATGATGCTGTCATGGCTCACAAACTGGAATTAGACGGAGCATTCCAAAAATCTCCCCAATTACGGGTAAAATAATATTAAATCACTGAAGATAAATAATACACCGAGAAACTTAAATTCTTGAAAATCACTAGCAACTGCACAATATGACGTTTAATCGCTGAAGCAATAAGAATCTTCATGATCCAGACCAACAAACAAATTATTTGTTATTTCCAATACTAAAACTTGTCATGATTGTCTTAAATCTCCTCGAATCTTAATTCGGCAAATTAAGAAAGTATGACCTTGTCACATTACGTCAAAGACAATTCACAGATAAAAAATATATTAACTTGACACGAAGTTTCTAGAAAGAAGTCTATATTGAAAAAATGAATTTAATTTCCGTTTACGGTTATTTAGTTTATTATGACTTTTTTTGACTAAAAGCTGAAAATAATTGAGGATTGCTCCATACGATATTATTTCGATGGTTAGCAATTAATATGTTAAAATATCAATTTAAACTACAACTGTGAATCGGCGACCACTAGATGTCGCCTTTGACAGATAGAAACTGACGTTTGACTGAATGACATTTGGAATGTAAACATTCGCAACTAATTACGATACAATATGTTTAATAGGATTTAGAAAAGTGATTTATTGTGAGGAAGCCGATTGTAAAACTACAATGAAATGTGTTACTTGGAAACCTCGTAATGTACTACTTATGTTTTCAGGTAAATGCTACTTTACTAAACCAACCCGTTGTAGGTGCAAAAAAACAACGTAACAAACAGAAGCATGAAAATGAGAGTATAATATTTACATTTCTATTTAAAACATTTCAGCAAGCTAGAAAATATTAATTATTATACAAACTTCATTTTCCATCTGGCCAATCATTTCTTCGTGGTAAACATTGTGGCTACTCCTATAATAATAAATAGAGCTTGGAATATTTAACACGCGAGCGTTTGTATCTACCTACTGTTGTTATTTGATTAATGTAACTCAATACCTACACGGGGAACATTAATTTTACACGTGTAGATAATTTTGGTTATAAAGGTTTGTTTTTGGAACGAAGTTACGCTAGGAGTAGGAGTAGGTGTAGCTTGCGGTAGGAGAAGACTAGTAGAAATGGAAAAAAAGCGTTAGGTATACACGGTACGGTTACATTTTGGTACGGCGTATAAACCGTGCCGTAGAAAAAACGTGTCCGTCAACAGGCTTCCATAGTGATCCATACAACACTGACGACCGTGCTTACTCACGGAGAATAAACCGTAGTTTTTCACGGCAAGAAAAACGTGTGTTTACAAAGGACCTTTTGTCCCCTCCATGCGAATTTTTCTGATTTATTCTTCGTTCGTCCTGAAGTTTTGTCCCACATTCCAAAAAATTCTTAGTTTGTCGTGTTAATTTGTAATTTGTTGTAGTGTTAATCCAGAGTGTCAGCTACCTTCATACAATATTTTATCAAAATTGGACGACCAGCCATTTGAGCGTGAAGAAGTAACAAACATATACACACACACACACACACACACACCCCCACAAACTTTCGTCTTTATAATATTAGTTTGATTTGATGAGTGCGTGTGTGTGCGTGCGGAACTACGTTCCTGACGGGGTCCCTCGACCGCAGACGTTTTTTTTTTCAGCTTGGAGTAGGCTCCTCTTCTCTTCCACGCTTCAGGTGTCTTCCCTTAGGGATCGATTGTACCTTTGATTGTAGTAGGTACATTGACGCCTACAGCTAGTATTCTATACTTACTAGTACTACTTTTTACTTACTTATTCTTTGTATTATATTCAACGGTTAAAGTTATTTATTTCATAAACAAACATACATACATTTGTTTCGATACAATGCTTAATTATAAAATACATACAAATACAAAAATGTAACATGTGAACAAAGTTATGGTAACTACTAACCCCCTTATTCATAAAACTTATCAAACCTATTTTAGTTAAAATGGGGTTTGTCTCTTTCTTACACACAGAAATGACAACGTGACAGATAAAGACAAACGTTCTGTAAACCTATTTTAGCTAAAATAGAGATAAAATAGGATTATGAATAAGGGGGTAAGTATCTACCTACTATTTAACAGTTGCAAGACATGGTGAGTGGTTGACTGTGATGGATGAAGCATAAATATACGATAAAAGGATGAATATAAATGTGAACAAGACGAAGGTCATGGTGTTTGAAAGAGAAGAGGATGTATCGGTGTGTGATGTGAAAATAAATTATAACCCCCTTACTAATAAACGTATTATATCAGATGAATAGTTACACACCGATTTCTCTTTTTCAGTCGTCAGTAATTTGACTTTCGAAAGAAGAAGAAAGCGTTGTGTAACTATACAAACGCTATACAACGTTTATTAGTCAGGGGGTAAGTGTATGGAGCAAGTAAACGAGTTTGTATGTATATTTGGGGAGTTTATTTACAAGTTTTTTTATCTCCTCTTTAATGCAATCTGTCCTGAGACATTCAGCAATAGGTAGGTGGTATGAAGCCTCTGCCCCATCCGATCAATACTACAGCTCCTTCATGCTGGTTGTAAGTAGGTCTTGGGGCGCCCTTCTCTTCAGTCTTGTGAAGGTAATTGTGTTTGTCTCCTTGCCAATTTGTCGGGTGGAGTATGTTGTGATACCAGCTTTGACTTCTTCTTTAACAGTTTTTATATCCAAATCCTTATGGATTCTGTCGTTTGTGACGTACCATGGAGCATTTACAATCTGCCGCAGTGTTTTAGATTGGAACCGCTGAAGGATTTCGATGTTGGAGTTAGCAGCAGTTCCCCAAAGCTGGATACCATAGCACCAGATAGGCTTGAGAATACATTTGTATAGGAGTAGTTTGCTTTCCAGAAACATTTGGAAGTTTCTGTTAATCATCCAGTGCAAGCTACGGAGTTTTTGCTCAAGGGCATTGCGTTTGGTAAATATGTGGTGTCTCCACGTAAGGCGTCTGTCAAGGTATATTCCAAGGTATCGTGTGACCTCTGCTTGCGGTACTTTTATATCATTTAGGGTTACAGGAGGGCATGTTTCTTTGTGTGCGGTGAAAGTCACCTGGACTGAATTACAAGAAATGGAAAAAAATATGAAGAAGTGGAAAGGAGAGTAAATACGGGAAATAAGTGGAGTACACTTAGAGGATTTGGTCATGGTGAGAGGATGAATGAAAGATGTGAGTGGAAACGCTGATGGGGCCCCGATTTACAAGTTTTAGGTCGTGAGTTCGAACCCAGGCAGGCACTTTTCTTTGTGTATAATTTAATTTCATCACCACACTGCTCTCAAAACGATAAAGGAAAACATCGTGAAGAAACTGGCATGTTATAATCAGCCTATAATGGTTCCACTGCTGGGACACATGCCCGCTCTCACCAAAAGGCTGCCTTCGTCCCATCAGTATTAACATAATTTCGGTTACAACCGCAGAATAACTTTGTTTTCAATAGTTTTTTATAGAAATGCTATAAAATACAAAGTTATTTTTGCAGTCGATAAAAATAATGCTGTGCAATGTGCATGCGTAAATATTAATTCCAACTACGGAACCCTTCACTGTGCGAAGTTTGACATGCAGTACCTAGGCCAGTTTTTTTTTTAATTTCGGTAAAACTATCACAAAAAAAAAGAACAATTAATCAAGTAAACTAATAGAAACAAAAACTATTAACTACAAGCTCATACAACTCATCAAAAATATTGACATGCAAAAGTGTTTGCGGAATACCCAATTTGTAGAATTAATTTATCATCATTTCCAAACAAAAATTCTCCTAAGTATACCTAAATAATTTATACTGGGCATTCTGTAGCAAACTATCAGAAAGTATCAAAAATAAAATCCATAGTAAATTCAAATTATTATCAATCATCACCACTACTTATTTAACTTGAACAATGGATGAATTCGTCAAATTAAATGATGTATTATTCACTACCCCTGTGAAGTGTGGATGTTCGATTTCCCCAATTTTTTTTTTAGTCGTACCACCACTGTCATCAAAAAGGCGATTCTCGCATTTACAGACTTGGATTTTATACAGGTAAATTAATAAACTTGAAAGGAAAACTAAACATGGAAAGGTTACAAATATTTACATAATCAATTAATGGTGTCGACATACGTAATTCTTGGCTCCGACGGGACCTGGTACCGAGCCGCCGGAGGTTCGTGTATTCGGGTTCAATCGGGGGTGCTTCCGAACTATACGGTTAAACCGCAAACTCATAATTAATCAACTCAGCCTATCTTAATCCACTGCTGGACATAGGCTTCTCCCAGACTGCGCCCCACAACACCCTCTCCTCCGCCTTCCGTATCCAGTCTACCCCACCCAGCTTCTTTAGGTCGTCTGTCCATCTAGTTGGGGAACGTCTCACACTACGTTTGCCGATACGCGGTCTTCACTCCAGGACTTGTCTGCTCCATCGGCCATCGGTCCTTCAACAAACATGGCCAGCTCACTGCCACTTCAGTTTGCTTACAGTGCATGCCATGTCAGTAACTCCGGTTCTTTTCCGAATAATTTCTGATTTTATCCTTCAACGAGACTTCGAGCATAGCTCACTCCATAACGCAAACCCATTATAATATAACATAAACGATTAAAAGTAGTCAAACCAAACCTGAGTTCTTCTCACTCTTTTCTGCTTAAACCTATCTAGACATAAATTAAAGTTCTAGAAAAATGACCTCATTTTTTTCTCGTTAGTCTATTATGCACTTGAAAACACAAAAATGAACCTCTGACAGCGCATAGTTGAAACTAACTTCGAATATTATGATTAATGATCCTAACCCCTTGCTTGCCAATCCGTTACCCCACCTGTTCGGGTAACCTATTTCTCAGAAACCCGGTCTAATTACGGTGAACTAATCATCCGCTTTGAATCCTGCCTTTTTTTTAATGAACGGTACGAGTCACGGGATTTGGGAGTGATTGAAGAAAGAAGGATTAAATGAGAATGAGGCCAAAGCCAGTTACGGACGTACTATGTTAATGATGTTGATAGAGAATTCTTTAAAGGAATTTTTTGGCGGGAAAAAGAAAGGTAAGATGTGTAAGCTGATGTAGTAGAATCCTATTATGTTGATCCACAATAATAATAATAAAACAAAAGGATTTTTTGTATTTATTTGCATGTTTAGTTCGTAAGTCATTTAATTTAGTACCTAGTGTAAATAATTAGTTGCGATCTAAATTGTATATAATTATTTTAATGTTCACAATAATTAGAACGAAATTACGCATTGACGTGATTGTGTCGAAACAAGCGTCGCGTTGACGCCGCGTTAGGCCCTTTGTACACGGCACGGTTTCTTTACGGTACGGCGTATGAACCGTGCCGTAGAAAAAACGTGACTGTCAATAAGCTTCCATAGTGATCCATACAATGCTGAAAATCGTGCCCACACACGGCGAATAAACCGTAGTTTTTCAAGGCTATAAAAACGTTGGTGTACGAAGGGCCTTAGTGGCGATAATGTATTTTTGATAATCTTTTAAAATACCCAGAATATGCTTAGCAGCGCTACATAGACTCTATGGATTCCAAACATGAACCGACCTTAATACTTTCTACACGTCATGTTTTTTTATGCACGGAAATCCATTATTCGTGACATAGGTGCCTGAGTACGTCGTGGTATTAATTGTTTAATTTAAGTCTGAAGTGTTGGTAGCAAAATGACTTAGTAATTGACATTGACTAAGACCAATCTATGTATATAAATGAAACAAAGTCGGGTTAGTTACTCAAGAACGCGTGGACCGATTTTATGATCTTCGATTTGTTGAATTGGTCTCCGCCCCGAATAGCAGAATAACTGTTAAAACATAGGATAACTTCACGAAAAATAAACAATGAAAATATTTAATTCATTTTCTTATACAGTTTATATCTCAAGAACGGATTGACTGAATCCGTTCTCAAGATATCATAAAAAAGCCGTTTAACAACATTTATTGATTCTGACGCGTTATGAAGTTCGCCGGGTCAGCTAGTAAGAAAATAAAAATAACTTTGTATTTCTTAGTAATGTCTTCGTGTCGTAACCAATGACGTATTCGATACAACAACATGGTTGTGTAGGTAACTACACTAATCGATTCCCAATCGATTTAATTTGGCATTTAAACCAGAGGATCTACCGCAAATATACTGACGCTAATTCCACGTCTACTACCTCAGTTATATAATTAGTTGAACTCAGTGCATTAAGAATGCATTTTAAGAACTCGGCCACTTAAGTGAGGCTCACCGTAAACTTTGTAGGTTTTTTGCTACTCTTAGGTAAGTAGCTTATACATAGTTGAACTAGTGGCTTTACCCTTTTGTTTTTATCTTGTGGAAATCCTCATGGATGTCAAGCCATCTTAGATTTTTATATCTGAGCCTACCCCAAAAAACCAAAACCTTGTGAAAAAAGTTAAACTTTAAGCAGTCGCAATCTTCAACCTCTGCCGTTTAAACGAAAGCATTTTCAGACCATTTACATTCGAAATCAGAAAATTACAGCTCCTAAATAGTATAAGTAGCGCCTACTTTCGTCGCACAACGCTTGCACGAATGCCCTGCGAAAACGCCCGCGATAACCCTATGTAAGAAAGGCTGGCCTGTGCAAATTGGTTAACATCTAGATTCTACGAGGTTGTGACAGACTGACAGATAGATAGACTGACAGGCATACCTATAGACAGACGGCCGTGTTGAAATTATAAGGAATCCTTTACGACTACTGAGACCCTAACAACATCAATTCGGTTCATATTTGATTGTGATGCATGTGTTAGATGAATTATGAACCTCCTCCATTTTAAAGAGTCGGTTAAAAATACGTAAATAATTCCACTTTTAACCTATTAAAAAAACCGGACAAGTGTGAGTTGAGGTCACATGGAGAGGGTTCCGTAGGATGAATATGTTTTTTACCATGTCGTACCAATAATTAATCCCAAGAACAAACTTAACGTTGTAGTTGAAAACATGTTCTTCTATACATTCCAACTGCAAATGTAAGTATGTACGCACTATATTGAGATATTTGCCATGTTATTTTAAAACCATAGACTTCTGATAGGATTCTATAAAGGAATGTATAAACCACAGAACTATTTTCTGTATTTTTTTCAAAATTTTAGGCTCTGTGGTTTCAGAGATTATTGGGTCTATTTTCTTTAATAAAATAATAAATTACTTTTTTTTTATTAAAAAATATATGTGAGACCCTCACAATAAGCTCTTTCATAATAATATCATGTTTCTTTGATTAATATATTATATGATAAAGCTGGCAGTACCTACCTACCTATGCGTGTACCCGTTGTGACGGGTCACGCATACTCTCAGCTTTCACGAGAAAATAAATCCGTCATGGAGATTTACGGTTCATAGTCTCGTTTATGGGCTGAAGAAGGTTCAAGGGTACTTGGATTTTAAACTATCATTAGTGAATGGTCCTTTAATAATCGTAATTAGTTACACAGCAGCTGTAAATTTGTCAGTACTGTAATGTATTCTGTGACTCGTCCGATAAGCTATATTATATTATCAAATTGTTTTCGATTTACAGAGAATGAAGTGATAAACTGTATATTTCGTAAGTAGCTATTTATTTGGGATCTCCAACAAAGGATACACATATTTATACAATATAAATCTACAATTAAACTTTAATTACAGGAGAACACAGCATGCACATATCGCTCATTTGGAGAAACTTCGACGTAAATGTATTTTTTTTCCCAAAAATTAGTTAAATATGCCAAAGCACTTAGAAAGCGTATTTACGTTAGGAAAGCAAAGACTTCAAAAAAAAAAGTAGCAATTACGTCGATGTTTCTCCAAATGAGCGATATAATTATGTGTAAACACGATAAAAACATAAATAAGGAAAATAAAATATGGATGATGAGTATAAATTACAAAATTTAATAAAACAAAAAAAAATCAAATTAACATGTCAAGATTGAGATATATTACAAATGGTGTAAACAGGATAAAAATAAAAATAGAGAAAATAATCGATTCAATTAAAATTTCTAATTTTAACAGCCGTTATAAGGGCAATCTCTCTAAAATTAACTCACAAGTCTGATCAAATGTCTTTACATAGCTATTTGGGTCGGTTACACGAGCAGACCCGACACTCGACCCACGCAGATTGAAACTGATTTACGCGTATAATCGGATGTAAATGGAACGAACAATGGTTGCCCTGAATCCAAAACTTTGACACCAAAGTCTACAAACAATATTAACTAAATCAGTAACAATACTGTTTACTTGATTAAATCTCAACAATAACCAGTACAAACTAGTTTGTCGTGAATTATTGTGAACATTTCTTTTTCCGTTCAGCGAGTCTTTTGTCTGAGTCCACTCATTTTGGGTGCGACAGGAACAAATCTGTCAGTTTTGGCAAGGGGAGGCCTTGCCATGATTTATATAGGAACCTGTAGGAACAAGGGCTAAAAAGGCAGTTACATCAATTAATGCTGTCATTCTACTTAAATTGAGAGCGGTTTATCTAGCGTTTTTGGTTACAGCGTTTTGTTTTGTGACCTTGTGGTCCTAATGCTATGATATGCTTTAAAGGATTATATTTTTACACTTGGTTTCGTGTTTGCTCTGACAGTAAGTATGTAAATAAAGCTACTTAATAGAGTTACCTAATTTTTAAACAAAATCTAAGTTGAAATGAAAAACTAAAAAGATGTTTTTTTGTATGTTGTTACGCTTTCACGTTTAAACGCTGATCAGATTTGGATGACATTTGGCACATACGTAAATCATGACCTATATTAGAACATAGGATACTTTTTATTCTAATATTCCCATGGGATCGAGACTGATGAGGGCGAAACCGCGGAGCTCAGCTAATGTCTAATATTTTTCTTATCCACTCTGCTTGACTAGATTTTGACATATGACATACCTATTAGCTGACTCGACGGTAGTTTGCGAATCACGTCATAAAATTCAGGATTTTAGATCAACTTTCAGCATTAGAATTTATTAAGAAAAATACCGCGCCTATTTTGTAAAATAAGTTTGTGGCAAATATGTATCTTTAACTATACGCTGAGGTCGGTCAAACTGTGTCGTTCTACTGCGAAAATTGTATAAAATAAGTATTACTACACCTACCCGTAAGTTAGGCAATTTAAAACCGCTGAAAATATGTACTTAAACACCTATTCTCTTGCAAAAGGGAAAAATAAAGATATAATTATTTTCTCTGCATTCTTACTTTTACCATTTTTCATACATAAACTACATAATTATAAAACACGATCCAGTCTTGATAAAAATGACTGCTGCAATACCGATAATGATGGATCTAATTGAAAGAGTTATTATTGAAGACACGTTTCGATATTTATCTTATTTTCTACAAACACTAGTGTCTGTATCGATATAGTTCGTATAACTTAAGTGTTATTAGCTAAAAACTTTATTATCTATACATATAATAAAATCATAGGAAAGTCAAAACTGTACATTGAATATTTTTTTAAAAGAATACTTGGGGGGTGATCTACAATCGATATCGAAGCCAAAAATATAGTTTTTAGAATTTTTGTCTGTTTGTCTGTTTATCTGTTTGTCTGTTTGTCTGTTTGTCTGTATGTATGTCCGGGCTAAACTCAAAAAGTACTGCATGGATTTACTTCAAATTTTGCATGAATATTACTAAGAGGTCGGGTCAACATATAAGCTACATATTATCACGCTATCACCTACGGGGGAGGAGCTGTGAATCTTTATTTTTCCTACGCATTCTGTGACAGCGTGTAATATAACGACGCATATTTAAATGTTGTTTTTCAGTAAGCCATGTTATTATCTAGCTTTACACTATAAAAACTACGCCATTTAAGTAACTAAAAGAAAAAAATAAAAAAGTTATAGAAGTATAAAGAAAATTTTCAAGCACCGCCATCTATGAGACTTCATAAAAATCAAATCAAGTTACATGTTGACACTTTTTGGAAATTAATAATTTAAATTTCATCATGTTGGCGAGGTTAGTAGTTAGTTATACTTAAAATTCATAAAAGTTGTATCGTATAGTTCGTTTTGATAAATTCAAGTTCCAACAAAACCCTCAAAATCTTGAGCAGAGTTGAGGAAGACAATTAAAAAAAATGCAGTGTTAAGTATTACAAAAAAGTTATGTTCGTACTGGAGACGAAGTCGAAGTAACTGATGAACGCGTGCTGACCACCTGTCTCAGTTCACTTCAAGATGTGGTCATTTCTATCGGCCGCAATCCACTGATCGAATATGGGTTACCAGCTCCCCAATCATCACCGCATCAAGACCGTGTAAATCGGGAGTATAACGCTGAGACAAATTACGATCCGGGCGAAATTACCACCATACGAAATGACCATGTCGCTTTGTTCTCTTCAGAGCAAAAACAAATTTATGACACCGTCCTTGAAAGCGTTGGGCATAACCAGGGTAAAATGTTTTTCTTGGATGCTCCTGGTGGATCAGGAAAAACATTTGTTACCACTGGCATACTTGCAGAGGTCAGGAGGTATGGCAAAATTGCTATTGCTGTAGCGTCGTCGGGAATCGCTGCCACACTGCTTCCGGGTGGCAAGACAGCACATGCCATGTTTAAAATTCCCATCGATTTAGAGAGCGCCGAAACGCCTGTTTGTGGTGTGTCACGTAACAGCGATAAGGGACACGTGCTCAAGGATTGCCCTCTGATCGTATGGGATGAGTGTACGATGGCCAATAGGAAGGTTGAGGCCGTGGACAGAACCCTGCAGGACATCCGCAGGAACGAACATTTGATGGGTGGTGTCACAGTTCTGCTCAGTGGCGATTTCCGTCAAACGCTTCCCGTGGTGACACGGGGATCAAGGGCTGACGAGGTGAATGCTTCGTTGAAACTATCTTCGTTGTGGTCACGAGTTCGTACGCTGCGCTTGACCATTAATATGAGAGCTCGGCTCGGCAGCAATGCACGTGCTCAAGAATTCTCCGATGTCCTTCTAAGTCTTGGCGAAGGCACTCTACCAGAAGAGAGAGGTGGACAGGTGGTGCTACCAGACTCTCTCGGTAGAGTGGTATCCAGCTTAGAAGAACTGATTCGCTGTATGTACGGGGACATCAGTCGTATACCGCACCAGCAGAATTCTTGGGTGTGTGAGCGGGCCATTTTGACGCCCAAAAATGATCAGGCTGTAGCAATTAACGAATGCATTCTCTCGGAAATTGAGGGGAATGAAGTGGTCTACACCTCGATAAACACTGTTGTCGAGCAAGATGACGCCACACATTATCCCGTAAAATTTCTGAACTCCCTGTCAGCAAGTGGACTTCCAGCGCATACCATCAAGCTGAAGGTCGGTGTCCCGATTATGCTTCTTCGGAACCTATCTCCTCCGAAGTTGTGTAACGGGACCCGCCTTAAAGTCATCTCGCTCCACAGACACACCATTGAGGCGGATTCTTACGGGTTGTGGCGTCGGCGAGGCAGTATTTATACCACGCATTCCCCTCTTACCTCATAACTTCCCGTTCCAGTTCAAGCGCGTACAGTTCCCCGTGAGTGTTTGCTTCACGGTAACCATCAATAAGTCGCAGGGGCAGACACTGAGGGCAGCGGGTGTTGACCTCAGGACGAGTTGCTTCTCACACGGGCAACTGTTCGTCGCTTGCTCCCGCGTCACCAGTCCTGACTCTCTTTACATTTAGGCTCCTGGCAACATAACTACCAACGTAGTTTATAGGGAAGTGTTGTAAGGTATGATACCTTTGTACGTATTTTTACTCTTTTGTGTCCTGGAATGTATTCCTGCATTATTTTCTCTATTTTCTTCACTCACATCTTATGACTGAACTCAGCAGGATTCCCATATAACTCTCTTCACCTACTTCGCTTGCAAAAAAAACTTATATTTTAATGCTATTTTAAAAGTTGTTTACTTATAATGCTATAGCGACACTGGCATCTTAGGTATTTTTGGTGCTGTAGAGCCTTCACGCAGACGACGTCGCGGGCAGCAGCTAGTTTTTTATAAAGGAACCGATTCTTGTAGTGTTTGTATATTTATTTAAACTTCTTGCACACAATAAGGTACAAAGGCTAATGTTAATAAATAATAAAATGCATTTAACACAACATTTAGTCTTAAGTGAATTTATTTGTTATGTATTTTTTGATGTACAGTAAAGTAAATAAATAAAATCGACGTACACTTATGCACTCCGTCGTACCATACAACAATGTTTAAACTGTAAATAAAACCAGTCTACATTAAATATTTCAATTGAATAAAAAGTATCGATCCCAAACATCGAATAAACAATCGCATAATATACTTTTCAAACAACCCTAGTCATAACTAGGTACCTACCTAATTACTTCACGTTAGCAGTACGCTCATGAATGCCACTCGCTTTCAACTTTTTGAGTTTTTAACTCGCCTTTCAATGCAAGCACTCTTTGATGGCTGAAGCAGTTAAGAAATTGAATGAAGTGAGCGATATAGGTATGATCATATCTCACGTCCGTATTATGTTGGTATAAACTTCGTTTTAGTGGATAAATGTTTCTTTTAGGGCTGAATTTTCAAATGCCAAATAACTTTATCCAAGGAATAATTTTGAATTGTTCAACAGGTTAAGCTATGAGTACGTTTACCACGGCTGGTCCGTCGATTGGTGACCATCGTACACAGACCTGCCTCGGAAAGCACGTAAAGCCGTTGGTCCTGGCAACCATTCGTGGATCTTTGACAGTCGTTACAGGTCGTCAGAAGCCCGAAAGTCTGACAACCAGTCTTACCAAGGGGTATCGTATTACGCAGTAGCTGGGTTGTGGAAGTCAGACAGGCATTTGCTCCATGTAAAAAACTGGTATTCAGATGCATCCGGTTAGACTGGAAGCCGACATAGTTGAGAATAGGCTAGGCAGATGATGATTAGTCAATTACAATGCAATTCTACTAAGAATAGGAACGTCAATGACCTCGAGCTGTCAATTGTCACTTGAAAAGTACGGTTTGCAAAGAAAATTTGTTGTTATTCGTTTTTTTTTTAACTTTTTATCTGTATTTGTAATTTGTTTTTATTATTTCTCATTGACTTAGCTCTAAAAAGAGTAAACGTGACGCTGTTTTTGCTAAAATGTCTCAATATGGCGTTATTCAAGCAATATTTGTTGGAAAAAGTGGTGCAATGTAAAGTTGAAACCTTCTAAATAAATATGATTGTTTTACTTGTCCCTTTCAGTGAGTGTTTGCGCAAGAATTTAACCTGAACAGGGTTTGTTTACACTTTCATCGGATACTTTTGAAACAGACTATTAAGTACTTACTTACGATAGGGAAATAATAATGGTTCCGAAAAACAAATTGATCTCCTGCGATCTGTGGCTGACTAAAAAAATGGATCTTCGAATAACAAAACTAAACTTTCGAATAAAATACTGAACCTCTGACAAAATTGCTAAGTTACTGACAACAGAGGTTTTGTCAAAATAATCATGTTAAATATATACGCGGGGCTACGTCAACATAGGATGCAAGAGCGAGCGAATGAGAATACAAATACCTTTACCTAGATATATATTAAAAAGTAATTTAAGCTGGTAGAAAAGTATTATAGCAATAAATAATCATGTTTATTTTTCAAAGATTTCAGTATGTCGGTCGTTTTGTCATTTTTATTCGGACAAAAGTAGTCGGAAAGTTGGTATTTTAGGCAGTAGATTTAATATTTTGAGTAAGAACAATTCTTATTTTTTTATTATCGGAGCTTTTATTACTATCCCTTACGATGCAACTTACATAGTTAAGTACAATCGTTTTCCAGATCTAACGAGCGACACCATTACTAGGATTCGCTTATTTTCGCTCCACTTGTACGTTATTAAACGTTCTTGGGTTTGTTTGGTTTTCCGCTCGATTTCGTATTCGCTAGTCGAACAAGTTGGCATTGTTCATACTTGACGATTGTTGATTTTTGTCGATGTTGAAAATAAAATAATTTAATTCCTCAGTTTTATGTCTTCTTCTTCAGTCGGTCCTTCATTACTGAGGATCGTGGTCACTGAACCCTTTTAAGCGGACAATCTGCCTCCATCTACTCTGATCCAAAGTTGACATCACCACCTGCTGAAATTTGCTTGAGGACGTGGCTTCTTTTACTTGGTCGGACCATCGTGTTGGCGACCTGCCTCGTGCTCTCTTTCCTTCGGTATTGCCAACAATAACCAGATTTTCAAGGCTGTTATCTTTCCTTCGCATTATGTGGCCGAAATACGTCAGAATACGCTGTAGGCATATTGTAGACAATCGGGTCTTGACATCGAGTTGGGAAAGAATGGACACGTTTGTGCGTTTGGCTGTCCATGGTATTCGGAGCATCCGCCTCCAGCACCACATTTCGAATGCATCTATCCTCTGTCTTTCTCTTGCTCGGATTGTCCACGTCTCAACTCCATAGAGGGAAATCGGGAAATCTAATGCTCTGACCAAACGGGCTTTAGTTTTATAACTTATAGAACGATTTTTCCAGATGTTCTGGAGGCGTGTCATAACATCTTTAGCCAGTTTGATGTAAATCCATACTAATATTATAAGTAACTCTGTCTGTCTGTCTGTATGTTACCTTTTCACGCCTAAACCGCTGATCTGATTTAGATGAAATTTAGTATAGAGGTAGTTTGAGTCCCGGGAAAGGACATAGGATAGTTTTTATCCCGATATTTTCACGGGATCGAGACTTATGCGGGTGAAACCGCGGGGCGTAGCTAATTGATAATATGTTAATCAAAGAAACATGTAGGTACTATGAGCTTTTACGAGCTCTCAGTACCGGGACGAGTAAATAACACCACTGTTTGTCATATTATTACTTCAATAAATTATTCCTAGAAGATGGTTCGACATTTTTATCCTTGTGTCTTGGCTTGTCCGTTAAAATCTCATTCCTACCGTAGTCTATTCTTTTTATAAATCAATGTTTTGTTTGTGTCATCTACTTTTCAAAGTATTCATAAATGTGGCATTTAAGCATCATAGGCTATAATATAATATATACAGTACCATGGTGAAGAGTTTACCTGCCATATCATAAGCAGGTATCAGACACTTCACTTTTTGTTAATTATTTTCTTTCATTCGGCATTTTTCACTCGAAGAAAAATGAATTCATTAGTGAATCGATCGTTGGATCGATTCACTAATGAATTGATAGATGTTGATATACCACTAGACAAAAGTCAAAAAAAGTCAAAGTCAAAGCAATTATTTCAAATAGGCACATAAAAGGCACTTTTGAATGTCACAAATTATCTTAAAATAGAATTGATTCTAGTCGCCCATTCCAAAAGGTAGTTTTAACTAAACATCTTTCAATCGCCTGTTTTTGAAAAATGAAAATATGAAATGAGCAGATGATCGTTCATTCCTAGGTATGTAATTTTATCGGTGCCGTGTGAAAGCGGAATAAAACAAAAATGAACAGCCACTCAAGTGACCCGTTCACTAGAATGAAGCTATACAGAAAGGAACGGAACGGGTCGCGCTTACGAAAAACAAAAGAAGAACGCTTTAAGCTAATCAAGACATTGCATCTTACCTACGTGAGAGACACTGACAGTAATTAATGAATAGCACGCATACCCTCTTCCAAATTAGGACGTCCTAGCGCCGCCGTATCGGTGTCGACCACATTGTCTTCCACCACTACAAGAATGTAGGACCATCAATCAGTTGGGGCACTACCATGAAGAGAAAACTCGGTGCTGTCTCACGTGTGGGGCTTTTTATTGCTGTTATGACCTGCGAAGTACTCTAAAACTCGTTTATGTACAGACGTTGACAAAGACGTTTTGAATACTTACCGCTTTATTTATTAACGTTGATTAACTACTGTTAAAAGGCGGACTAAATGCCTTAGGCATGTACATTACATTTACATTTTTGTTGTTTAAAGGTATCTTAACTTTCAGCAACGTTTATAAATAAACCCCTTAGTTTGAAAACTTATAAAAGTTTCAAAAATTAAATTCCATTAAAGTAGGTAAGAAATAAATCACCAATGGCATGGAATAGAAGTAACACTGAAATTGTGGAAAAGGAAATATAAATAAAATAAAGAGCACAATCAATTTAGTATTACAATATAGTACTCGTACTCTCGGAGGTGGGCGCTAAAGGCTGCTACACAGTTTTTTAAACTAATGTAGCTGTTAACGATCACTAAAAATTTGTGAACCTGTTAGTGTTATAAACATACATACCTACATACTAACGTCACATTGCCAGACGATCGTAAAACAGTAAAGCCAATCTCTAATATCAACCTTCTAAAAACATAACTAAGATTTATTTATGCTGGACAGTAATTGAAGTATTTATAATACTGACGACATTTTTAAAATCTTCAAATGCAAATATCTCAGCTTCGATATCACTTAGGACAAAAATAATTAAACATAATATGTGTACTTAACACAGCACAACAAAGTAAGATGAAAATTATTGGTGGCCACTGAGAAAAAAAATTACGCCACTAGTCCATACAAAGTTACTCAAACCCCTTTGTGAACCTGTTTCTTGTTCCAATAAAATATTTGATTTGATAGTACGAGTATTTATAGATTCATTACATTAAGTATAGATTCCTAAGCATAAATTATATTTAAACCAGTTGGCTGCGACATATCTATTAAATAATTCATAGTCACATTAACAATCATACATCTTGTACTTATATTAAAAGAGCTGATTTAGCCTATTTAGGGATAGGTCCATATTGGCTTGGGATCGAGTGAGGGCCCATTTACACGTACCACAACCACACCACATCGCAACGACAAAATGTGGTCAAGCAGTGGTTACGTGTGAATAGTGTCGCTGCGGCTGGCCGGCCACTAGTTCGCGGTGTCGCTGGTGGTTGCGTTGAGGTATGATTCCGATCTCGGCAGCACGCAGCAGTGCTGCCGCGGCAGTGCGGTCGCAGCACTACTGGTCCTCATACATTTTCTATGGGTTCATTGAGATTACATTCCGAGCACGGCAGCAATGTGACGCAGCAAAGTCGCGCAGCATTGCTGCCGTGCTGCCGAGATCGGAATCATACCTTTGTGGTTGCAACGTGGCTGCAATGTGGTTGGTAATGACGACAAAATGTAGTCCGTGTGAATTTAACTATTAATTTTCAGACAAATTAGCGCCCGCCCACGTGTTGTGGTTGTGGTACGTGTGAAACAAGCCTTAAGTGGGAAAAGGAAGGCAGGCCTTTTTGCCCTGCGGTGGAAAAAAACAGGCTAATTATATTAGTGTTTTTTTTTTTGTTATGTTTTTTCTGGTGTACAATAAAGTATACAAATAATTAAATAACATTTCGCGGATTATGCTAGTTTATATTATATTTTAAAATAAGATCTTTTTTTGTTAAGTTGTGTTTACCTTTCTGTTGATGAAGACCTATAAAATATAATCAATCAATTGTTTAGAAAGTCGGTTGTTAGAAATAATCAATAAAATTAATATTTTTATGGCAGAGCGAATGAATTAAAATATGGTCGTTCGAGGTGTTGCAAATAATAAGCATTCTGACTATCACAATAAATCATGGAAGAAAAAGAAAGAACCGACACACACACATTACACTTTGCAGAACAAAATAAGAAACGAATAAACCAAATCGTAGTTGGGTATTCCGTGATTGATAGCTTGTTCGCGTGTCGTCTGTAATCGTGCCTCACTCGGGCGCATTCGGAGAACTTCGTGTAATGTCGGGTAACATCGGGAGCAGTCGGGTGCACAAGACATCACTGTGTGTTGGATTAATGGTCCAGACGCCTGCAATCTCTGGTCAAAGTGAATTTTGATGTTTACTTTCGTGTAATGTGATGTTTTGATGTTTGTAGAATTGACCGTTCCTTTAGAGAAGCGACAGATGTGTGATGCTAGATTTTACAGCAGCTTTAATGGAGAAATATGACATGTTATTGTTTGTTAACCTTAACAAAGTCGACCAAAGTTCAACTCCATAATATTGTGTTTGATAAAGACAACAGAGGACAACGAAGTGATCTTATAAGTAAGCGTTCCGTTTTTCCTTTTGGGGTACGGAACCCTAAAAAGGTCATTATACAGGATGAAATTGAAAACTTGCGACAAATCGAAATAGGAGGTGCAGTAACTGTTACATAATCATAATAAACTTATTATTATTATTAGTCATCAATGTCCCACGGCTGGGCAAAGGCCAGTGGCGTGCATTGGTTTTCAGAATAGGTAGGCACTAGGCCGGGTCTAGTCTAGGCAAACGAGGTCACTAATCAGAAAAAAAAGTGAGGTCAAAAGTGTGGTTATTTGAGTAGGCATGCCTACTTAAGGGTGATAAATTGCGAAGGTCGAACGTCGTGGTATTACGCGTGAGACGTACGTATTTTTAATTTTGTCGTATTAACTTGAACGAGTAAAGACCAATCACCAATTACAATGTGCGGATAGTACGGGAGCCGAGTAGGCCGTCCGGCGACTGCCTACTGCCGCCCGTGTTTGTATGAAGATTTTGTTTTTTGTTAGGTATGATAATTTAGCGAGTTTCTTAATTGTGAGGCACACACACTAAAATGTAATTGACAGGCTTATGTTGATATATCGAGGTAGGCACTTCTTATATGCCTATATGCAATGCACGCCACTGGCAAAGGCCTCCCTACTCTCTTTCCACCTCTCTCTGTCCAGAGCTGCCGAGGACCAATCTTTATCAAAGGAGTCCAGCTCATCCCGCCATTTCCGTCCGGGCCTGCCGCGATGTCGTTTGCCATTAAACGAGACATAATGACACATGACATACCCACATTACATAGTAGTTACATAGTGGCAGTTAGTTAGAAAGTAGTCTCTTACTGACTACGCTATAATAATTATGAGCCAGCAAAATGTAACTGCAAGCTATCATAATTATGAGCCAACAAAGTGTTATACAAACATATGTGACAGCTACGACGATTATTGGAAAATACATTATTGTCGTTGCCACCGCGGTAGACAAACACTTTCCGGGAATGACGATGAAGTCGGGTACAATTTTTTGTAAGTATAAAGATACTGACAATTTTTAAGAGTCAAGCCACGAACGCTTTCAAACTCAAACTCAAAGCATTTATTTCAATTAAACCAATTACAGGCACTTTTGAATTGTCAAAGGATCGGTCTGTCAGAAAGATGAAGCTAGTTGCCCATTCCAAAGCGTAAGTACCTATGGAGAAGAACGGGCAAGAAACTCCATGGACACTCTTTTAAATCAAAATAATATGGTTACTTTTTCTTTTTGCTCGGCCCGTAGCCTTTACTCGTAACCCACTTGCCTTCCTTAAAAATTGGGCTATAAAATACAAAAATAATTTCTTAAATCCGACTGGTAGTTTCAGAGATTAGCGCGTTCAAACAAACAAACAACCTCTTCAGCTTTATTATTAGCACAGATATATAATGTCCCATTAAAATGGATAGACAAACCTTTAGAAATCATTCAGACCACCAAAATAAGGACGATGGTAAAAAATATACAACATTATTTTTAGTATATGCGAAACCCGAAACACGTGTCTAGTATTTTTTCTAGTATTTTTATGTAAAGAATCTATGTACAAAATTTCAAAACTGTATCATGAATAATCACCAAGTTATAAGCTTGTTATGTTACCTGTTTGTCCGTATGAAATCATGGGCACCGCGCGGCGATTGTATTGTAATTAACGGGTGATAACATTTTCCATCACACTTGCAGGCTTTGGACTGTCGTAATGGTCAAGTGTAGGTAGTTATTATAATGTACTTTATTCGTAAATAAATGCAGCCGTAAGCTACGAATAAGTAATTACTTATTCGTAAGCCGTAAGTGATACAATGTAGTCAATGCGATTTGTTCAAAGTGGATGAAAAGTGTTAAACATCGCATTACTTAACCACAGCAGGCTGTAGGTACAAATAATAACTTTCTACAATTAACCATCTTGGCGTGTTTAAAAATGTTAATCATCACGGCAAAGCATTGTGTTCTGTTCAAAGCACTCTGATTGCTCCTCGTACCACCGCACTGCCACGGATACGTTATCACTGTTATCGTTGTTTCTGTGTACTGGACGTTTGTGTATGAGAAAGTCATGGTTACACGACACTTTTTACATACGATAGGTAAGTACACGATCAACCGAAACACAACTCGGCGGCCCGCGCGCTCGCGATTATGCAGTTGGACCCACGCGACACGTGCGCGCCAACCAGTGGTACCCGGGTGACTGAGGTTGCTGCACCCCCGCCCCGGTCGCCCCGCTCGCTGTGCGTCCGCGCCGCGCCATTGTGCGCGTATGGTACCTACTTAGTCGCTCCTCGGGGCACAGTATAATATACTCGGGGTGTCCAACTATTAACCTTTTTTAAATATTTTTGGGCCAAAATATAACATGGGGTAAAAATTATTGGAATCGATTCAGTTACTTATTCTGAACAAACTATATTCAGGTTTCGCATATACTAAAAATAATGTTGTATAAGAAAAACGCATTAAATACTTACAAGAAAAATAATCAGCTAACCAAAATACACTAATGTGCCAGCAATTTATTATTTTAGGTCAAAATAAAATCACTTTAATCAGTGTTTTTTTTTTTCTTTGATATCTTTGGTTAGACGTACTGAGCGCTGTGTTAAAATTTGTCCGTCTATTTTAATGGGACCCTGTATATGAAGGCTTTGGACGACTTCTGCATATTTGGCGCTTCTTGTTAGGCCTTCAAAACAATTTTTGTCGAAGTATTCAGTTGCTTTGTTGATTGAAGCATATACAAATGTATATTGAACTATATACAATCTTGATAACCAAATCATCATCTTGTTACTCCGCAAAATGTCAACTGCCGACCATGACCGATCTTCCTAACACCAGCTGCCTCACAATCAGCTATTAAGTCATTGATAGCTTCAATTAGAACAAAGCAATTATGCTTATCGAGTCTCACATGAATGTTGTATCAGCTTCATTCAAGTAGTTGTTGAATCGAGTCAACAACTCGATTGCTTAGCTGATTTGATCGAGTGTATAATTAATGTCGGATACATTGTTCGTTATTGTCTGAGTAAACTAAATATGTTTGGGTTGGATAATAGTCTTATTTGGAAGGCTCTGCTGGTGAGCTGGTATGCTTTTGCAGTAAGGATGGCAAATATTATTCTCGCATTGAAAAAAAAAAAAAATTTTAAGAATACATGTTTCGAATGTGTTCGTGTATATTTCAAATCATGAACATCAGTAATTTACTTCATTTAAAAAAAGAAAAAACTGATACAAAAAAAATGTATTGATTAAATATCATCTGCCTAGCCTTTTCCCAACTATTTTTGGGGTCAGCTTGAAGTCTAACCAAAAATATACAGTAAAAATGTATAGTATTAAATACCAGTATATTACGTGGTGCGACTGCCTATCTGACCTCCACAACCCAGTTACTGGGTAATACGACACCGCTTGGCAAGTAGTTGTCAGACTTTCGGGCTTCTAACGACCCGTAACGACTGTCAAAGATCCTCAAATGAAAGCCGGGACCGTGCTCTCCGAGGCACGGAGGGGTCTCGGCATGTAAAGATGGTCACCTATCCACGGTCCAACTGCGGCAAGCTTAGCTTAACCAGATAGATCGACTCGTGCGACTGTTATTGCTTAGCCAGGAGCCACGAATCGTAGCTAATCGGTGATGCTTCAACTGTGCCCAACAAATATTCATGTTGTACTCAAGGTACCAACAACCATCAACTCGGAAGTTACAAAAGCTATCACTTTGGTAGGTAGTTAGCTATATGTGTGTCCTCAAGTCGAAACTAATCTAAAGGGGACTGGCGGCCATTTAACAGCTGTGAGTAGTTAGCTCGAGGCATCCAAACAGGATTTCCGTTCGTTATGGGTCGGTAGTCAACGGTAACAATATTTAAACTCTATTTGCGGCAGGCCTAGCAAGTAAGGTTGGCTATAATTTCTTAGATCCTGCGTCAAATTGTATACAGGGTGACAAAAAAATTGCTGTGCCTTACGTTGTGACCACAGAGATATTGCAGTTTTCTATGAAACAGCAGATTTTTTTTCGCTAGGGGTTCTAGAATCATTTAGAATTCATGGTTATAGTGGTTATAGTTTGCGCGTCGATATTCTTACCACCCTGTATTAGGGAAATACAACTCGACATCTTCGAGTCAAAATCAATCATCTGCCTAGCCTTTTCCCAATTATGTTGGGATCGGCTTCCAGTCTAACCGGATGCAGCTGAGTACCAGTATTTTACATAGATCGACTTCCTACCTGACCTCCACAACCCAGTTAATAGGTAATACGATACCCGTTGGTAAGACTGGTTGTCAAACTCGTAATGACCATCAAAGATCTACGAATGACAGCCGGGACCAACGGGTTAACGTACTTTCCAAGCCACGGAGGGCCTGGGTATGTAAAAATGGTCACCCATCCACAGATCAACCGCGGCAAGCGTAGCTGATCGATCGACCCGTGCGGCTGTTATTACTTAGCCACAGGACCTTCAACATGTTCAAGTATAGGCTCCAAAATATAATAATAATACCAGTCTATTATTGTCCTACTGCAATGCAAAGGCCTCTTGTTATACAAAGAATGCATGAGCTTTGATCACCACGTTTGTTTAAGGCGGGTAGGCGATTTCAGACTCATTTAACTATAAATCCAGGATTTATCACGATGTTTTTGTCAGTTATGCGCAAGATAAACTCAAAAGGTACATATAGTATTGCAAAATTCACTTTGGTACCTCGTAGTTGAAAAGTGCCGTAAACACTGGCACGGCATAATTATTACAAAAATATAAGAAAAAATACAATAAACGCCAAATTACTCGTAGCAAGCCGCGTAGCAACTGGCGTAGCGCGCCGTAGCTATCAGCTACGCGATCGTAGCAACCACGTAGCGCGTAATGTATATCTCGAATTTTGTTTTGAAATGAAACAATAATTATTTAATGTACTTAACTCTCTAGTTCATATTAAATAATCAAAAACTGTTTACTTTCGACGAACTTAATAAGCGAACTTTAATTGCTTTTGAATAATTTATGCATGATATTATTTTTGGACTCGACTTAGCTCTATTTACAAGTTACAAAGTTAGTTGTTTCGGAGCTAAGTTTAAATTGACAATTATTATGTATCAAGAATAAGTAATTTACTAAAGAGTTTAAAAGTAGATCAAACGACTACTTTTAAAATATTTAATTGTTTTTCCTAGTAAAATGAAAATGTTTTCAAACTGAAAGCATTTATTTCAATTAAACCCTTTACTTACAAGCACTTTTGAACTGTCTAAGAGTCGGTCAGGTAGGCAGAAAGATGAAGCCCATTTCAAAACGTTCTCTATGGAGAAGAACGGGCAAGAAATTCCAAAGACACACTTCTAAATCAAGATATTACAAAATCCTGGGTGCGTTATTCTTGTTATTTCTATACATGGTGGCATGGGACGTCGAAGTGCAATACCTATGCGGTTGAAATGTACGGGACATTTAAGTGAGCATGAGATAGGTACTCTCAACTGCCATAACATAATAAATGGGCCCATGGTACCCAAATTTTCAAACGTTGAAAAGCTTTTTTCTATAAATAGGATATCGGAGAAACTTTTACACAGCATATTAAAAATAAAATAATAAGCAAGATGGCGTCGACACTTCCTACAAATTCCTGAGAAGAAATGGCGAAAGAAACTCAGGGGTCAAAGTCTATTTTAAAGTCCAGTTAAAATCTTAGTCAGATCATATGATTAGTGTCTGAAATGGTGTTTTGAAGAAAGAAACACATATACGTGAGTGGATCTGTCCAGTTAGTGCAAGCAGCTCAACGACCAAGGAATGTATTCGTTTTTTCAAGTAACTTGATCTATGTACTGCCATACAAAGTATTTTGTTCGTTAAATACCAATGACGACGCTAATGGTATCGTGTCAGCAATATTATCATTAATTTATTACAAATAATCTTTAGCTCATAAAATAAGTCCTCATAAAACCGAGCAATAAAAATAATAAACCAGCGCCGCCCTTGTAAAAATATTAAGTTAAGGATTTAATAATGTTTTCTCAAGTCCCTCTAACTCGTAAATTGAAAATTAGATGTTTGTGACGACGATGTTTGCTTTTTCGACAACTTTTTCCAAAATCGGAGAACTTCTATTAAAACATGCATAATATTTACGAGAAATTTTAAAGGTACTGTTTAAAACAAAATTTTGGACTTTGAGACTATGGAAATAAAATATAGTTTTTTTTTCTTGTTGACTTTTACACATAAACTTAGAGCAAAGTTTTCTCTCGCTATCGTACTCAATGATCACAGTCAAAATATTAATACTAAACAGCTAAAGGTTTGAACGTAACGCACCCATTGAGCACCGAAACCGGTCAGGCTGTAATCAATCGAGCCTCTTTTAGCTCCCACAAGTGTTCCCATGCCTCAATTGCGTAACTGAAACCCTCTTGTTTATTTACATTACACGTAGGATGACTAAAGCTACGAGTTAACGTAAAGTTCGGGGGGTAAGGGGGGGTGGGAAGGTTGAGGGGAGGCCGGGGAGTGGTTCAGGCGCCCTCATGTGGACGGACCCGTCACGGCCCACAGCACACAATTCGTTTGATCTCGCCAGTTGCTCTGAGCGCTATTTATGTCCCGCAAGGCCACCTGTCGATGATGACGCTATACAAGTGTCACCCCCGTGACAATGACACAGCCAACACACAGAACCTTCAACTTTTGACATCATTAAACTTCGTAAAAGTTTAAAAGCGATAATATTAACTGTTCCCAATTTAATTTTCTCTTGTAATGTTTGATACAGCATACTTTAATCCCATTTTCATGAGGTAATCTAAAATTCTAATAAAAACTCTGTGTAGATTCTAAATTTGCTTTTTTTGTTACAGAACGTGGCTAAGCATATCAGCGGGCTACAAAAAATATGCCAACGAAACATGTGCCAGAAATTGGAATGCTGGAATACAATGCCTGCCAAGAACGTAATCTCGAAATGGCTGCGGGCGAAACAAGGGAAACATAAACACTCACCATGGCGCTAGTGAGCAAGTGACTATCGGAAAAATATGAACGCGACGGATCCGGATGTACTAGTGGCAAGAGGCCAACTGGACGTCCTGTACCGCGGCGTGGAGTACACCCTGGACACCGGCCGCGCCGCCGTCGAAGGCCTCAACGGCATTAACGGCATCGACTTCAACATATCCTTCGACAACAGCTCCGCCTACAACGTGACCGGTGACCCCGAAGAGCCGTGGAACGACTACATCAAACTCCTCCAGGACAGGGCAGTCCTCGTCTCGTTCCTCCTACTGTTCTCCCTAACAACAGTCTTCGGCAACATGCTCGTCATCCTCGCCGTGGTACGTGAACGCTACCTCCACACATCCACCAACTACTTCGTGACGTCGCTCGCGGTCGCCGACTGCCTCGTCGGTCTAGTGGTGATGCCGTTCTCCGCATTATACGAAGTGTTAGAACACACGTGGTTCTTCGGAGTGGACTGGTGTGACGTGTGGCGGTCTCTTGACGTGTTGTTCAGTACGGCCTCCATATTGAATCTGTGCGTGATCTCGTTAGACCGGTACTGGGCCATTACGGACCCCATTACATATCCGATGCGTATGAGTGGACGGAAGGCCGCCTTCCTTATCGCGGCCGTGTGGGTGTGTTCTGGCGCCATATCGTTCCCCGCCATCGCGTGGTGGCGCGCTGTGCGTGTGGAGGAAGTGCCAGACTACAAGTGTCCGTTCACGGAAAACTTGGAGTACATAATATTTTCATCGACAATATCGTTTTATTTGCCTCTGTTTGTAATGGTGTTCACTTATTATCGTATATATCGTGCAGCGACTATTCAGACGCGGTCTCTTAAAATTGGTACTAAGCAAGTGATGAGACCTAGTGGTGAGTTAGAGCTGACGTTGCGTATACATAGAGGTGGGACAGTGCGGCAGCGGAGTGACGCGTGTCACGGGGTGTGTACGCCGGAGGAGGCTGATCAAGAGCCTCTGACCGCGTTACAGAACAATGGTCTATCGCGATCGTCAACACGTCTGACGAACGTGACACACGGCAAGCATCTGCCGAAAAACTTTTCGCTATCTCGTAAGTTGGCGAAGTTTGCGAAAGAGAAGAAGGCGGCGAAGACGTTAGGTATAGTGATGGGTGTGTTCATAGTGTGTTGGTTGCCGTTCTTCGTCGTAAACCTGCTGTCGGGCATCTGCTCCGCGTGCATTGCGCACGAGGAGATCGTGAACGTGGTGGTGACGTGGCTGGGCTGGGTCAACTCCTCCATGAACCCCGTCATCTACGCGTGTTGGAGCAGAGATTTTAGAAGGTACGTTAAAACTGTGATTTCTTCACTTTTCAATTGATGTACATGTTTATAACGTGTGAATTGTGTGAATTTAACGACACCATTTTCATCGATTACGATTCTAAGTATAGTCAAGGCTTTCATTTTTATAGGCCTACTGTGCTATGAACTATTTCTGTTTTAAATTTACCTTTACTAGAGAAAGGATTTACAAATTATTAAGGGTGTATCAGTTTACATATGAGGGACGTTGCAATTTACATAGATTATAACAATTGAGCTATGATCGTTTATTAGTGATTTATAACCTAGTTAGCCTACAAATAATGCCATTCAACTGTCATGTCTAAACTGTAAGGTTTTATGCAAATATTTCATAACGGGCGACTGTAAACTGGGCTAGTTGCAACATTTTTAAACGTTTTGTTACTGATGTTAAATTGAAACATTTCACTCAAGTTTCTAAGGATAACGTTTCGTGTCCCAACTTTTTATTGACCATTTTGTTTTATAGCCACTTCAAACTGACGGATTCTCTCAGAAACCTTTTTAAAGGAATTTTACGTTGTTTATTTATTAATTTTGACTAACAATATTCTTTGAAAAGGAGACAAAGTTTACCAAGTTTAACAGTAAAGACATCGAATTAGGCCATAACATCAATATAATAAAACAAAAAATTACCTTGAGCGCTCGAACCTACAACATTAACTGAATTATCCGAAGATGTTTTAGCCATACATCAAACAACTAATCCGGCCAGACTATGATATATAATACGTACAACCTTATAGACAAGAGGTCAATTAATATTGCTTAGCTATAATATACTTCTCGCCCGAGAACTGGGCAATAATAAATGGACCCGACGTTTACAGAGTCGGGAAACTTCAGTCTGTGATTGCGTGTCTTTGATAAGTTCAAAATGGGTGACAAATGTTAAGATCAAAATTGGAGACAAAATATCTCAATCAGGTCAGTCTAGGGTTGCCAACCGTACTCTAAAATAGAGTATTGTACTCTTTTTATTGTAGATGTACTCTATAATATATAAGGGTAGTTCTTCGAAATTTTATTCTTCGACTGATCCATAAGGCCAAAATTTAATTTCACTTTCAGCTCTGTAACACATGTTCATATGAAAATAGACATACCAAATAACATATGTTTGTATGAGGGACTCGTTTTTATAAAGCAGTTTTCAAGATATCGACGTTCGAATATTTTGTGCCTAGATGAATCAGAAACAGAAATAAAAAGTAATAAATACACCGTTAGTTTTGATTGATAATTCTAAACAATAATTATTAATTCTTAACTAAGACTAAGACATATCAAAAGTGTCATATTTAGAACAGTTTTATACTCCTGTCACTTTTTAATTATTCAAAAGGTTATAGCTAAGTAAATAATAGAAAATAAGACTAGAACTACTGACTTGTACAAGGTCAAACATTGGACATTATAATGCAACAAAAGCACTCTTTTCATGCTGGAGAGGGGAAATCTAATTTATTTCATTAGTCATGTGGGGGTTTTGACCGTACGAATCAGGCACAGTTGAATCAGAATTTTGCCTACAATCATGCATAACTCATCATAGAAACAGACTTCATTATTGTCATTGTTCTACACGATTCCATAACCTAAAAGCATCACACGAAACACAGATTGAAGTTTTAAAACAATAAAATAAATTTTATAAAGTAGGCATTGTAATCATAATGCCACCTGAACGAAACACAGGTGAATCAGATATTTTCCTTCGTAACACCTGGATCTAAGCCAGCCAGCCGCAGGTCCACCTTCTAGCTCGTCCGTTACACGACTGGCTTCCCCCGCGCGAGAAGCCAGACTCTCATTATTATTACCCGACCAAGTACGGTCAAGTGAAGCTTACGCCACATTAATCAGTATTATACGCCGGACACTCCTTATTTACTTATTTATAAACAAACTAACGTAGTTATAACCAATACACATTTTTTTTGTAAGAGGACAACTCATTTCCTTTCGATATAATTATAATTTATATTGATGTATCAAAAGGGAAAATGCGACATCGACCATTTTGTTCCGGAAAATGGCAAACGGACGCGTTGTATGAATCAGAAGAACAAACTTCAAATATTTTTATTTTGTACATAGACAGCAATTATTTAAATAATATAATTTGTCCTAGTAAGGCATAAAGCTAAACTGTACAAAAAAAATGACATGCCGTTTTGTTAGTTGGTTACAGAAATATACCCACAGACATCGAAAATTTTGTCCCTGAAGAACTACCCATAACACTAATAGAGTACACTAAAATACTCTATTTACATAAACTGACTTACTGAATTTGATTAAAAATGAGCTCCTGATCTATTTACACTTAGAATTAGGTTGTTTGGAGTCCTACATTTCTTATAGAAGCAATTAAAAATTGTTATGTACCGCAAAAAGTACTAAAAATATTTTTTTTTAAATTGAATTAATGGAACTCTTTTTTATTAATCTGTACCCTTTATTTACCCTCTCTGAAATCAGATATACTCTACTTCTTCTAGATAAAGTTGGCAACTCTAGGTCAGTCAGTAAAAAATAGGTCTTTTAATTTAATTAACTTTTTTTTTGAACCCACTAGGATCACGGCATCTTCGTCGACTTGTCTTGACAATATATTTTTAGTGATTGTGATGCCAAAAACCAATTAGTGTTAAGAGACAACCTAGCTTCCCTATCCCATTACATAAAAAGCCGCATAAAATAGAATGCAGGCCTTATACAGGTAGTCGTTGCAACAAGTTTAAAAATAATATAGCTCATAGAATTACACCATCTATAGTAGACCACGAGAATCCAAATGAAATATATGGAGCACAAACTACAAAAGAAAAACTATAAAAGAGCGTAAGTAGTTTTTGTGTGTTGTGTTTTCTTTTGTGAGCCACATACCAGCGTCCTATTGTTCTATCAAGACACACATTGCTGGAGAAGTGAATACTTAAAAAAAAACATAAAATTGCTTCCTAATAATTCGCAAAGATAAAAAAAAAATAGAATAAACACTTACCCCACTCACTCGATCTTACTAGATATCACGTTACATACACACAAAAAGGTCGAACGAAACCCTCTTCCTTTTTCGAAGTCCGTGTAAAAGGCTTTTCGGCCATAAACGGTAGGTGCAAGTTCAAAGTTCAACTCACACTTGACTGGTTTTAATTTAAGCTGTGGCAACATTTCACTACAAAGGTTGTTAACTGTACACAGAGGCGCAACGGTGTAGTTACAAAGAACCCGCTTCGTGTGCTTCATTAAGCCTTTTCTGGGGGCTTCTACTGGGGGATATCAAACGCAAAACCATGTTCCGACGATGTAGAACGAACTTTTATTATATCTTACAATTTTGTGTAAGATACTTCGATAGATAGAACACTCTTTAAAAATCCTACTCCTACTTATAAATGCGAAAGTTTGTGGGGATGTTTGTTACTCTTTCACGCAAAAACTACCGAACGGATTTTGATGAAACTTTACAGTAATGTTGCTTATACATTAGAATAACACATAGGGTACTTTTTATCCCGATATTCCACCGGGATCGACACTTATGCGGGTGAAACCGCGGGGCGCAGCTAGTTTACAATAAGAACCCTACTTTACCTACGATGCTTAGTGCACGCTATTGGAAACTTTTCCACTCGCTCCTCTAAGGTCCTTCGTCTAAGATTCTAATTCTGCGCAATGACTTACTAAATGGCATTAGTAACACATTCATCTACATTTAGAAGGTTTCTACTTTGTATCTCACCAACTTTTCCAACAATTATTATATGATTGAAATTATTAACTTTTAATTAAAAAAGCATCGACGTAAAATCAGGTTACAAAATTAACGTAAATTGACAAACGAAAAACATCTATAAGATGATATAAAATTAGAACTTCTGGTTTAAGTATTCAAATAATCAAATTAAAATACAAATTGGCATCCACAGATACGTTTTCTAACCCATTTGTTTACATTTTTATCAGATACTTTTGGAACAGACCATAGGTAGCTAATTTTATACAACTTCCTCTTCTCAACGTAAATTAAAAAATCAAAATTGTAAAACAAGTTGCCATATCGCTACTTTACACCTTTATATATATCCATACTACAAGCGCCTCCATAATCCACGAACCTAACGTTAAAATGACAGCGCACACCGCACGGTGTCAATTACGTGAGATTCCCAGGGATCACGTGACGTGTGTTTGATCGTGCGCGGAATAACAATCCGGCTATAAATCATGCGCCCCTGATTACGATATGGATGAGACCCCGTTAAATCATTTGCACTGACGACTTTTTGTCGCAGCTGATAAGTGTAAGTAAAATGAATCGCACATGGTTTTTTCGTTGAATGTTTGGACGGGAAAATAATCTCTGTACTGTGGGGATTGTGTTTGTTACCAAGCGTTTACATCAAGGTATAAAACATGCTACGTGTTGTGTCAACTTGTTCTACCATTCACTGTAAAACGAACTCTATTGCAAAATTTCAAACTTCTAGACCCACTTGGGGCTTGTGGCTAAGTACTTTATAACAGCCACACAGCTCGGTTGATCAGGTTAAGTTACGCTTGCCGCGGTTGGTCCGTGGGGTGAACTATTTTACATACCAAGACCCCACCGTGCCTCGGAAAGCACGTTCAGCCGGTTTCCTGGCAACCATTCGTGGAGCCTTTGACAGCTGTTACGGCTCGTCAAAAGCCCGAAAATCTGACAACCAGACTTACCAAGGGGTATAATATTGGTAAGTAGGTTGTGAAGGTCAGATAGGCAGTGACTCTATGTAAAATACAGTTACATAGCTGCATCGAGTTAGACGCGAAGCCGACCTGAACATAGTTGGGAAAGGACTATGCATGTGATGACCTACTAAGGCTTATTATTATTAAGGCAATAATCCAAACACTTTCATAATCATTTACTTCCCATAATCTCACACTCACAAATCATAGTTAAAAGCAAAACATAATAGTGAATAAATTAGTGTAACTGATTAGACTAGGAATGAACCCATTAGCAAGAGAACCCATAACGTCGTAACCGACTTTTGTGCCTTACAAAACACAACTTGGAATACTGTGCGATAAGGTTTAATGTTGGTATTAAGGTTTTTCGGGGCTTACAATATTATTTTTCAAATGTTGGATATTAGTTTTATAGCCCAGTAGTAAGTTTGTTATCTGGTTTACTAGTAATGAAAACATACAGCTGATTGGAAAGCAAATTGTAAGTAGTTCCATAAAGGGGTAAAATTTCTAGCTTTATTTAACTGACTTTGTACGAGTACATTACTTTATGTATGTATTTATTGTATTGTGTAAATGGTAAACCACAGACTACCTACAGTATTTGTCTGTCCTTCCCGTTTTTAATCCATCCATCTTTTATCTTTAAAAGATCGCTCTTAGCGATAAGACCGCCCATTGTGCCACCCATTGTAAAGTTTCTATATTTATGTCTGTAATTTATATGGTGTACATAAAGAGTATTCTATTCTATCATAAAAAGGTAATCAAACTAATACAATAATTGCATACTAAACCGTTTTGTTAATATATACCAACTTCAATTTCTATCTCGTAAAAGACGTTAACATGATCTTTCTGGTATTTGCCATTCCTAACATAGCATAAGCATAATCGGCATATAATGTCCCCACTGCTGGGGCACAGGCCTTCTCTCTTCGAGAGGGAGTGGGCTGTAATCCTCCACGTGAGCCCTATTCTTAACATAATTACATACAAAACTAAAACGAAAAAACCTTAACTCAATCTCTACAACAACCGCTCAAACAAACTCAACAACATAGGTACATATAAAATCATAAACATGTCATAAAATCATAAACAACGAAACTCAACACTCTCTCTTAAATCCTTGAAAATATTACACGACAGAGCAGTGTTATAAAACGTCGTCGATTATTACACCCTCTCTCGCCCCCCGGATTTACAAAGTTTTCTTTGAACCCTCTATTGAGTTCACTTTTTAATAATATCATCCTGTTTCTGTGCAATGGAATTTAAAAAGTTTTGTTGTGTTGAAAATTGTATAGACAGTAAGATGAGTTTTCTGTGTTTGTCATCGTGTTGTTCAGAATTTAGTTGTGTTACTTACATTATAAATAACAGGTACAGAAATTGCTGTTGAGAAGATGAATGAAAGACGACTAACAAAAGGTACAGACGCCAGCACATCAGGCTCCCCGAAACTGTCAAATATTCCCAATCAGCTTTGAACCTTATGCTTGAGCGATAAAGTTGAAAATCTAATAAAGAAATTTGACTGATTGTAGTAGCTTGATGTGCTGGCGTCTGTACATACAAGGCAGATGTGAGTAGCAACGCCGGGAGGGGACGCCCTGGGAAGACATAATTATAGTGACCTTAGTGGTGATTTTTTCAGAAAGGTCAGATGCGTAGCACTCACGACCGGCGGCACGCGTGTATGACCAGAAGGCCAATTCTTGTAATTTAAAACGTCCAAAATCTAGTCGCAGTCTCATCTCAGAGACAAACAAATGTCAAAATGTAGGGAAATTAAAGGTATTTTTGACAGATTGAGACTGAGACCAGACTGTGAACGTTCTTAAAATTATGAGAATTGCCCCTCTGATGTATGAACGTAAACGAGGCAAAGGGAGTATGTAAGGATCGTAGTAGGTGGCATTCTGTAGTTTCTGCCTACACCCATAGGAAGATGGCGTGAGTTTATGTATATATCTACGTTTAGCAATATAGCTCTTTGGCAGTCATGGGAATACTTAATTCTAGACTGATTTCATAACCTAACTCTTGTACAAATATCTTAGACGCTTCTAGATAGACTTAGGTACAAAGTAGACACAAACCAACAAAATCAACTTTTCACTTCTCATGCTCTAAAAGTTCGTATTATGTTGTGCTGCGACATAAAGGCACTTTTTACACAATTTTTTTTTCTAAAACTAAAATAATCGGGCCCAACAGCCACACGCAAAATAAAACGTCACAGATTAAAGTCGTTATTTTATTTCCTTTACTTTTTATCACTTCCGTGTTTTCTGTCGTTAATTACATACAACCAGATAAAATAGTTGTTGTCATTTATTATTTAAAAACATAAAGAAACGTTTTGATGACTTGGCAGTATGAAGTACCCAACTCGAATGACATGTTGAAAATTAAAAAGAAAAAAGCTTTTAAAAAGTTTCGTGGCGGGAATTACTTAGCTATTCTCTTCTTCAATTTTGCAACATTTTTGAACAGTAAAAATACTGTTATATGCTTTATGCCCGTTTAATTTTCTCACAATCGTGACAAGTGAAAAGCAGAGTGTATGTATAACTCGGGCATAAATGAGCCATTTTACCCCTCGACTTAACTATCTACCCTCGCCATCTCCGGGTAGATTGGCTTCTTTTATGCACTAGTTGTACAATATACGCTCTATTATTAACCCGAACGCGACTTTAAGACGAATTTTCATCAACGTTAAACGCAACGTTATGAGAACTCGTTGAATAGTGACCTATCTACTTACATAACTGATTGCTTTGAAACAAATCATTTTGAAGACCTAGACAAGAATCGCCAAATACGCAAAAGTCGGTCAAAGCCTTCTTATACATAGGTATACATACAACGATGCTGATCAGCTCTTCTGTACACGGTGTGACCGGGTTTTCAAGCCGAAATTTGGTTTTGCAAGTCATCAGAGAGCTCACGAAAACAATGAAAATTAGTCTGGGTCGGTGTCGCCAGATACGGTGAAGAGGACTTACATAACGATGTAAATAGGTAGGTAGGTAGTAGGTCTAATAAAACTTTATTTATGCCAGATAATAGGAATTCTGGAGTTAATGCCGAAATACGTTAAAAAGAATAATAAAATAAAAGCAGGTCATGAAAGCGACTGACATCATAATATTATTCTATTTCATTTTCAAATACTTATCAAAATATTTTATGAAATAAGTACTCAAATGAAACCTCAAGCTGACAATGGTTGATGGCTTAACTTATTCCAAAGTATGAAAATATAATAATATGCTTTTGTCCCTTCAACCGCTTGGAGGACGGATATTATCCCACTTGAACGCCGGGATAAAAAAGTGTTCTAACCCAGCTCATGGTCTACATGTCTGCCAAATTTAATTGAAATCCTTTCAGCCGTTGATAAATAACATGCAGACGGACACTGTCTGTCCGTCTGACTGTTATCTTTCAACAACTGGTTTTTTTTTTCGAATTTAGAATATTATTATGGACTAGCTGTGCCCGCGACTTCGTTCGCGTGGATGTCGGAAAATAATAATGCGTCTCTTTACTAATTCTTTCTCTAAAATAAGGCCTAAGTTACTAACATCAGGACGACAATTCTCGTAATTTTAAGAACGTTCACAGTCTAATCACAGTCTCAATCTGTCAAAAATACCTCTAAATGTCCCTACAGTTTTGACAAGATTTTGGGGAATTGGCCTTCTGCTATCTGCCAGTGAAAGTCCCGTCAAAATCGGGCCAGCTGTTTCGGGGATTAGCCGGAACAAACAGGAAGATAGACAACAATTTAAAAATGTTTTTTTTTTTGTTATAAGTACCGTATATACTTTTATTTAGTAAAGAGCTGTTATATTGACATGACAAACAGAGTCTTCATTTTTATTTTGTAGTGTTGAATACATCAGAGATTTACTAGAAAGAAGAAAGAAAAAAAATACGGTTATTTGCAGTAGACATCAGAAAAAGGACACAAACACCACAAAAAAATAACAAGTTGGCGGAAAACATGCGTCACATCCACGCAAAACGGCCATCGCTCAGCATAATGCTAAGACCCTATGCGAGACGGACCCCAGCTTTGGTTTTCAGCGACAGCCGGCGTTGACGTGATGACGTCAACCGAGGCAGCATACGATATAATAATATCCATAGCGTATGCTGCCCCGGTTTTATATTAGAAAAGAAAACAACAATCAAAATCACACTAATAATATTATAAAGGCGAAACTTTGTGAGTGTGTGTGTGTTTATATGTTTGTTACTTCTTCACTCCCAAACGGCTGGATCAGCTGTTTTGATAAAATTTTGCATGGAGGTAGCTGACACCCTGGATTAACATACAGGCTACTTTTTATCCCGATATTCCCACGGGATCGAAACTTGTGCGGGTGAAACTGCAGGGCGCAGCTAGTAAGAAATAAAATAAATCTACGTTACCTACTCGTAGTTCTAAACTACCGAAACCAATATAAAAGTTTTGCTTCTGTTCTCGTTTCCGCAAAAATTGAAACTTAAGGTAAACTCAAATCTTTATTGAAAAATCCTCATAATAATATTATAGATACTCAATCTTCATTGCACATTCCAAATATTATAGTCTGAATGTTTTGTCGATTTTAAAGGAATATTTCCAGAAGTTTCTTGCGCTATACGCTGCCAACCGTGACACCATAATTCACGAACGTGGTCTCGTTTTTGACAGTTAAACCTGAAACTCCTATTATAAAACGCTAACCTTGTTAGTAAACTATAGAAATATATGTTTCGTCCTGAAAATAAATGACGTAAGATTCTATTCTCTTCATGCTAGGCTATACTCGTCTATATATACTTATAACATTGCTGAAGAATTTGTTTGTTTGTTGAAGTGTAAACTTCTTTAGCGGCGTTGCACACTTTTTGTAATGGGGAAAAAATGTTAAACTCGCGTCAGGACATCGCGTCAGGACACGTGACCGTCAGGAGAGATTCCCCCCCCCCCCCTCTTTCTACGGCGGCGCCAACCGAAGTGAACCAAGTGAGACACGATAATGGATGGATGGATGGTGACGGTGACAGTGACGGTGACGGTGTGACGGTGATGACGGTGACGGTGACGGTGTGACGGTGATGACAGTGACGGTGACGGTGTGACGGTGATGACGGTGACGGTGACGGTGTGACGGTGATGACGGTGACGGTGACGGTGTGACGGTGATGACGGTGACGGTGACGGTGTGACGGTGATGACGGTGACGGTGACGGTGTGACGGTGATGACGGTGACGATGACGGTGACGGTGACGGTGACGGTGACGGTGATGACGGTGACGGTGACGGTGACGGTGACGGTGACGGTGACGGTGTGACGGTGATGACGGTGACGGTAACGGTGACGGTGACGGTGACGGTGACGGTGACGGTGACGGTGACGTTGACGGTAACGGTGACGGTGACGGTGACGGTGACGGTGACGGTGACGGTGACGGTGACGGTGACGGTGACGGTGACGGTGACGGTGACGGTGACGGTGACGGTGACGGTGACGGTGACGGTGACGGTGACGGTGACGGTGACGGTGACGGTGACGGTGACGGTGACGGTGACGGTGACGGTGACGGTGACGGTGACGGTGACGGTGACGGTGACGGTGACGGTGACGGTGACGGTGACGGTGACGGTGACGGTGACGGTGACGGTGACGGTGACGGTGACGGTGACGGTGACGTGGACGGGGACGGTGACGGTGACGGTGACGGTAACGGTGACGGTGATGGTGGACGTGGATGTGGATGGATGGATGGACAGCTGATGGCTCGACCGTCTGTTTAGTAGCCACACTGCTGTGTATTCGTAAAATTCGTGTATATAAAGTGTTTAAAATATGGAAATTGAACAAAGTGCATCGATTAATGAAAAAAGTGACGCAGAAATAGTGAAAAAAAAATAATTATATTAATTCAATTCATAATTGATTTATTTCAACGTTAATATTCAAGTTTTCACTTCTGCCGGCACTCCCGGAGTGCAACCCGTCTTTTTTTGAAATTTCTGGAACTACCAGTCGGATCTGAAAAAATATTTTTGCATTTGATAGCCTAATTCTTAAGGAAGGCAATAGGCTATATAGCATCACCTTATGAGGAGGCTAAGCCCTAGGAGACTAGCAAAAAGAAAAAAAAACCAGAAAGAACGCTGGTTTTGCGATACGACGGGGGAACAAGAAAATTCACGCGGTCGAAGTCGCGGGCCGAAGCTAGTTGAATATAAATGATGTAAGATTCAATTATCTTCATACTTGGCTGGGTTCATATAGGTATATGATTTAAGTTTCAAGGCCGTGTTTGGCGGCAAAGTCAGTCAGAGTCACATTGCTCTCAGATGTAGAACGTCTAGACTAGCATATCGTATGATTTGTGGTTAAGATTAGGCAAAGATCCAAATGTCCTGATATTAATAATAGTCTTAGCGCTTCGAGATTCACGATTAGACTCAACAAAACAAACATAAATAATCCATATCCAATATCCATACTATCACACTAATATTACGAGTATAAAAGCGAAAGTTTGTGAGTGTGTGTGTGTGTTTATATGTTTGTTACTTCTTCACGCTCAAACGGCTGGACCAATTTTGATAAAATTTTGTAAGGAGGTAGCTGATACCCTGGATTAACATAAAGGCTACTTTTCATCCCGATATTCCCACGGGATCGACATTTACGCGGGTGAAATCTCGGGGCGCAGCTAGTAATATTATAAATGCAAAAGTGTGTCCGTCTGTTACCTCTTTCACACTTAAACCGCTGAACCGATTTAGATGAAATTTGGTATAGAGATAGTTTGAGTCCCAGAAATGGACATAGGATACTTTTTATCCCGATATTCCCACGGGGAACTTTAGCGGGTGAAACCGCGGAGCGCTGCTAATAATAAATAAATTCTTTATTGACATAAAAACAGGTTACAGAAACATGCGAGCCTCCAGAGCTAGGTTAGAATACCTGTATGTCAGGTAAACATAAAACAAAATGAAACATTTTGTCAACAACAATAAAAAAACATGCTTAAAACTTTCAGCAAAACTCTAAACAGAGAACCGTGTTTAGTTTAGATTTAAACTACGCTAAACATGGGTTTTGTTTGATCGAAAGTTAAACAAGGATTTATCTAGTATCAGAAACTTTGTTACTTTAGATAAGTAAACAAGTGTTGGAACATGGTTGGAACATTGTTTATTGTACCTTTTGAAGGACGACGCTTTGGTTTTAGAATATAATTTTCCTAGACCTTACATCATCATCATGAATTCAGCTTGGAATCACCCTGCCCCACTACTGGGTTTAGGCCCTCATACTTTTTTTAAAATATATAAGTAAAATCTATATACAACGTGTTTTTTTAATATCTCTAGGTAGGGGGTCATTGTATTCATCATTATGAAAAACTTTTATTATGGAACCAAACCTAAAATCGCGAAAAAAAAATCAGCTGTTCCGTACATTTATGTTCGCATAACTCGTCAAAATGTAGGGAACAGCTGATTTTTTTTCGCGATTTTAGGTTTGGTTTGGTTTCCGTACTACCGGGATTGTCCTGATAGCCGTGGAATCCCTCTCGACTTCTCATAAGCACCTCAGAACGTGTTGCCCCCTTGTCGCTACGTCACTATGTGCTAGCGACAATTTTCGGGGGTTTTCGGGGGGGTTATTGAATGTGCCAGAGAGTCACCCCCTGCCATTTTATCTGTGTATTGTATATTAAAACATTGGTCAGGCAGGAGCTATAGTCTTTCCATAGTTCTAAGTAACCAGTCCACTTTAGTTACCCAAGTTCATCCATAGTCCGATATCTTTTTTAGGGTTTCGTACCTCAAAAGGAAAAACAGAACCCTTATAAGATCACTTCGTTGTCCGTCTCTCAAGACCCTTTTTCTCAGGAACGCGTTGAGTTATCAAGTTGAAATTGATATCAAACACTCAAGGCTGCAATCCCTAGAAGCAATAAAAATCAAACTTCTAACTCAACGCAATCAAAAGATAAGGGCATTTATGTTCCGTTTATGCCGCATATTTTGACACTCGCAAGGGAATCAAAACTTATAGGGTACTTCCCGTTGACCTAGAATCATGAAATTTGGCAAAAAGCAATGCCGTGTAGCATAAGTAAAGGAAGAAATCCGAAAACCGTAAATTTGTAGTTACAGACCTACTTTCTACGAAACCCTTGGTGTACGAGTCCGACTCGCATTTGACCGGTTTTTTTTTCACATCCTGCAATAGTCCTGCACCATCCAGGGGTTGTCCATAGTTACAATTGCATAATGCATATAGGAATAATCATGGTGCCTCCTCATCATTTAAAATAGTCTAAGGGGCCACTACGAGTTAGCTTCGGCCCCTCGTACGCCTTCCAAAGGTCCGAGAACCATGGGTCCCACGATGTGAAAGACATTTTTTAAATATTTAATAATAAATGGTTTATTAACATCAAAACGGCGACGTGGTGACCTGTATTACAGAAGTCAGTATCTTCACACATAAAAGAAAATAAAAGAAAATCGTAACTCAGCCAGCTAGAACGTGTAATACTCAAATTAGATTATTTTGTAGCCGTATCTACAACGCCAAATGCGAACAACGCGACATCCTGACGTCACGCAAAATCCTGCATCTCGCAAGCAGAGTTTACCGCGCAACTACCATATAGAACGTGTCCCAAAATTCAACGATAAGGGGGCACCAGAGGTTGGACCTGCTCATGAACACTCGAGAAAAAATAATGAAAAAAAAACCTATTTTTTTTTGGAAATTACAAAAAATACATTGAAATCCTTCGAAAATTGACACCCTTAAGATATTTATAAATACCATGACCACAATTTTATCAAATATTTCTGTTTTTTTTTTGTATTGGCAACCTAAGCAGCACTGCAGCTATCCACCACAACCCTTAAAAATCCCAGAATGCCTGTAGTTTTTACACAAAAAACAATCCAAATTATTTTTATCCTTAAAATTTTCTATTTTTTATTTCCGGTCCACTTTGTATATTAATTACCAAAAAAATCGAGTTTCATTATTTTTTGTGGGTAGTCATGAGCAGGTCCACCTTCTGATGCCCACTTATCGTTGAATTTGTATACAACGGTTCCACATAAATCATCGGGCAGTTGCCCGCCAGACAAAACACTGGTCGGAGGATCCTCCCTTTTCTATGGAGGTTGAGTGAACTTTACACCCTGTTCCTCATTTTTTTTTTTTTTTTTTTTTTTTTTTTTTTTTTTTTTTTTTTTTTTTGTCAGCCTATATTGTGTCCCACTGCTGGGCAAAGGCCTCCCCTTTTTTCTTCCAAACCTCCCTGTCTTGTGCGATCTCTGGCCATGTTGGCCCTGCGAATGATATTAGATCGTCACGCCACCTTCTTCTTGGTCTACCTCGACGGCGATGTCCTGCCTCAGGCGTCCAGTGAGTGACGATCTTTGCCCATCTCTCCGGGTGCATTCGTGAGACGTGTCCGGCCCATTCCCACTTCAGCCTGGCTGTTTTTTCTCCAACATCCGCTACTTGAGTTATGGAGCGCAGCGTGGTGTTTCTAACTCGGTCTGTACGCTTAAAACCTAACATGCTGCGCTCCATTGCCCGTTGGCAAATCTTGAGTTTGGACTTCTGTTGTTCAGTAAGTGACCAACTTTGTGCACCGTAGGTTAGGACGGGCAGGATGCACATGTCAATGAGTTTCCTTTTTAGAGATATAGGAAGACTCATACCTCTATAAATTCCTCATACCTCTATAAATTCATAGATAATATTCTCTGGCTGGGTTTCAATATATAATTATTAACTCAAGCCAGTACAGCGGGCAAAGTTATTTAATAAAGAATGTCTCTTTCAAGAACTGGTCTTGTCTCAAAATGTAGTGGCTACTTAATCTTAAGATAGGTACAATCCCTCTCTCACATTATCATAAGGCCTCATCTTATCCATACTAATATTATAAATTCGAAAGTAACTCTGTCTGTCTGTATGTTACCTTTTCACGCCTAAACCGCTGAATCGATTTAGATAAAATTTGGTATAGAGATAGCTTCAGTCCCGGGAAAGGACATAGGATACTTTTTATCCTGATATTCCCACGGGATCGAGACTTATGCGGGTGAAACCGCGGGGCGCAGCTAGTAGTGTATAAATTAATGTCACTTAAAGCAAAATAAGTATAGCAATAATTTTGTAATTTTTTAATGTTTTACGAATATTTTGGTTCGCAATCATTTTTATTACTTTGGGTTAGTTACTCCCCTAGAAGTAACTAACCCAACTTACTGGAGCTTTTTAGCTCACTTCCATCCATACGAACTATCACAGGTATTTGTATGCTGCGTGGAAGATTACATGCCAATCCCTCTCATAGGCCTGTGTCCCAGCAGTGGGAACATTATAGGCTGATGTTATGCACTGACCACGGTAAGCTCAGCTTACTTACAAGCCATCTTCGCAGTTAAGGGGCTCGTGGTTCTACTACGAACCCTTTTTGCCCACACTAAGTAAATTCATCATCTGCATAGGTTCCTTCCATCAATGTTGGAGTCAGTTTTCAGTCTAACGGATGTAGCTGAATACCAGTATTTTACATGGAACGACTGCCTACCTGACCTCCACAAACCAGTTACTGGGTAACACGATACCCCTTGATAAGACTGGCCACTGACTGGCAACGACTGTCAAAGATCTACAAATGACAGCCAGTACCAATGGCTTAACGTGCCCGCGAAATAATAAGTAAATTAATATTATGAAATATCTTAGGTTCGCAGCAATATTCAATCTAACCTCAAACGTGGAGGTGTAAGAATGTTGACACGGTCCTTATCGCCGTGGTGGCGTGGCTTGAGCTACTTACGACTTGTTCAGCTTTGTATTAAGGTAACCTATATTATTCGTTGGTCTATCAGGCTAGTCTAAGCAAAGTAAACAGTCGAACTTGTTTTATCGACGTACTTAAAAAAATCTTGAATCTCATAAATAATCTTTGAAACTGTTTTTCAAGAGACATTGCCCGTTTCTATCGTACCTATTCAGATAGATAGATAAAACATTTATTTAGTGCAACAAAAGATACAATACAGGCATTAAAAAAAACATCAAAGAAGGTGAGAAAAAAACAAAGATTAAAAAGATAAATTGACCCATAGACACCTCTATTTGTGTTGACTATAAATTCAGAAACATACGCGTCGACTTTAAAACCTCCGCCTTTTTTTCGTCGGTTAAAATCAAGTCTATTCACCACCGCATTGAATAATCAGCCTATAATGTTCCTACAGCTGGGACACAGGCCTCTTTTCTGTGAGAGGGTTTGGGCCATAGTCAGCCACGCGTGCCCAGTGCGGGTTGGCGGATTGACTTATGCCTAATTTGACATAACTTTTGTCGCTGATTGTCAAGTTTGAGTCCTGCCGATGTATTCTGGAAGAATCTCACCGTGAAAAATGAAGTGAAGTGAGCTGTCAAAAGTGTCAAACCCTAGCAACAGGTGGAATGACGGGTCACTTCATCTAATTTTTCACGTTGTGATTTTTAAAGAATAGAACGGCTATAGGTACTTAAAAAAATGCTCAAATATTTTATCCAATCACAATCAGCAGATTTAACAGTCCTGTTTACTTTATTAGAACACAAGGCCGATGCAATTTACATTTGTATTACTGTTTTATCGAAGACGCTTCTGAGATTTGCCTCCAGAATTTTTATTGGTACTCACTGACCGCTCTTAGTATTTTTATGTTGTTACTTTACTGAGCAATATCTGGCAGCAAGCCAACATTTATTAAATAAACAAATAACACTATTTTGTGTTGACCATTCATCGGGGTATTTGTATAAAAATATATCCTGGGGCGGAAATATATGGAGGTCTCTCTTTTGTATATTAGATAAAATATGTGGGTATAAAAACACAAACAGTTTTTTTTTTTTATAAAAGTCGCTGATCCATTAGTTTTGTTTACCGTAAATAGGATTTTGGGACTTATTATACTTGAATAATGGAAGGTGGATCCTGGAAAACGCAGGCATAAATAACAAAACAGATGATACATTCAAAAGTCCAGAGCACAGTATTCTAGGCGTCAAATTGACAGACCATATTCGCAATACTTACCACACTGCGCTCCAAAACACAGATTACTAACGTTGCTAAAAAAAAAAGCCGCTAAGCTGAAGTGGGACTGGACTGGCCACGTATGCCGTATGCCCAGTGAGCTCTGGGCCAAAATAACCACTACGTAGGCCCTGACAGTCAGAAGGCGTCGCGGCAGACCCCGTAGGTGGCGGGACAAGATGGAGAAAACAAACGACCAGTGGTCCACTTAAGCCCTCGATTGAAAAAGCTGGAAGTTATGGGGAGAGGCCTTTGCCCAGCAGTGGGATGATGCAGGCTAACAGTAAGATGATACTTGCAATAAACAATCATGATATTTTAACTAATTATTAATAGGTAGAACTATTTACGTACCAAGAAGTCTCATAAAAGTAAGTAATCAACGCAAACACAAACAAACTCCAGTAAATAAATATTCTATATGCATAATAGAATATGTATTCATAGACACTCCTTCCAAACTACACGGTCCGAGTGGCAGTTTATAAGAAAAATGGCATGGTGCGCTGTCAACGGGCGCTGGGTCGGCTTGCTGCTTGGTTTCGGATGCAACGGATGTATTCTAGGGACACTAAAGGGTTGATTGGGGTCGTTTTATATAATTCTTATGCACTTGTTATTTACCTATGTGCTTGTTGCTATTTAAAAATGATTTGTAAGAAATGTAACTTTGTAGGATACTTAGTAATTTGTTTTTCAATATATTCCGCTTCTGGTCTCTAAGAATATAATATTAAATATACTTAACCACTTGGAACCTATTCTCAGTACTTTTCCACTTTCATTTAAATTCAATTTCTTGGAAACCAACCAATCAAGCCGGCTCTTTCTAAGCCATACTTTGCGAAGCATTACCTATATCCAAATTAATTTAAACTAAATTCCCTAACTGAACTGTGCGGGAGGGGATCGTAAAACCCGGATTTATTGCACGCCACGTTACATTTCTGAAGGTTTATTGATTCGCCAGATTTCACGTCACCCGGCGTAGACGGTTTCGTTAGATAGAGTAATGATTATCAAAACTAAATACAAATATAGCTACACATTATGTTAAGAAAAATGACAGATAAAAGGTCGTGTTTGTAGGAAAAAAAATTGTATTATTATAATTATAAATATTATAATTAAAGATTGACTGAAAAGAGTCTTCAGTCATTCAAAATACATTCCCCCTTACTAATAAACGTATTATATCAGATGAATAGTTACACACCGATTTCTCTCTTTCAGTCGTCAGTAATTTGACTTTCGAAAGAAGAAGACAAAGCGTTGTGTAACTATACAGACGCTATGCAACCTTTATTAGTAAGGGGATTATGTTTAAAGACGCGGAATAACTCTCATACGTTTTTATTTTACATAAAAAATTGTATCAGGCTTTGATATTTTTTCATCCATTTTTCTCGTCGTTCTTCGAGATATTTTCTCCACGTTTCACAAACAAAATACTCGAACAACACTTCTTGTGTCGGTAAGTACAAAAACGGATTCAAGTTGAATTCTTCAGTAGATCTCTTCCTCAAGTTTGTGGTTCAATAATATCTCGTACATGCTTCATGCATGTGACGTCATGGTCATCCATTATTGATCAAGCGGTACTGAGACAGCTTGGAACAACAGTAGACTTGATACAAGTCCAGGAAATACCTATTTTAAAACACATGCAACAACAAACACGAAAAGGGTGGTCAAGCTTCCAGCGTTTTTGGTTACGCATAAATAAGTCACGAATGTGGCAACCTTCTACATCACATGAAGAACAAAGGGTATAAAACCACTACGTGTAAAAATGTTTACATCGTTTTTACGAGTCAATAAACCACTTACATCATAAATGTTGCTACGTCGTAGTTTAGCTACGACGTAGTAGCAGCATTGTAGCAGCCGCTGCTACGCCAGCTACGTAGTCGTTAAACTAATTCCATTAACTACAGTTTTCATCAAATGTGTCTATTTGCCTCTAGTTGATATGGATACAAATCCATCCAAAAATACAACCTCATTATCACCAGTTCAATATAATTGCGTCACAAACACCTAATCACCTATAGCAGTGAAAGCGACATTGTTTTCTCTGATTAATTTAACAAGCGAATTCTATTAATCATAATCTGGTTGGAAAGCGGCCGAGCCTCCGGCGATTTTCAACGCCTGTATAATCTACTTAAAGTTACAGACGCCGATCGGTCGACCACAGAATATTACAGTCGAGTACAGAAGGTCGGCTGTGTACAACGAGTGAAAACAGGTCGCACATAGTAAGGCCCATTGTACACAGCACGGTATCTATACGGTCCATCGTATAAACCGCGCCGTAGAAAAAACGCGTCTCTCAACAAGCTTACATAGTGATCCATACAAAAATACAATAATAAACTAATACATAATATTGAAAACCTTTTAAAACTATGACTACACACGTAACGTAGTCGGCGTTCTGTCTCGCTGCGTGGTGTCACGTAACCGTCCTTGGAAACGTCGATATACGACACCTTTCGGCCAAAAGTCCTCTTTTAGGCGGGTCTGTAGATGTTGGGTTGGAACTCGTACCACGAATGACTTAAAATTGATGTTGTGGCGCGATTCCAACCTTGCGACCCTCAGAGTCCAGTTGGTCTTCACCTTCAAATACTGCACGACTTCCTCAGTTTTCCTGGAGTGATGCAGACGCGAAAGGTACATCTGCGTCGTAGGCACAGCTGGGCGCAGCAGGATTTTGGGTCCACTCGGTGCGGTGCCACACAGGTTACGAGAACAGGGCTTCTTTTTCCTTTCTACTTTCGTGAAACCCTCGTCATCAACTTGTCTGGCTCTTGGCAAAAAGCTACGGACCGCAGTCAGGGCAGGTTGAGCAACTTTTATCAGTTTTTCCCCTTTTCTTGTTTGTGGTATTAAAGTAATATATAAACAAGCACCCCGTACTTAGTGCACTTAACGGCTGAGGAATTAAGTAGTGAAAGCTAAGTTTTAGTTTCTCTTAACTTAGCCTGTTTCCTCACAGAGCTGTTTATATTTAAGAGCTCTTAGATGGCTGTCTGATTTTGTGCCAATATTAATTCAACATCAAATGAATTAAATTTTGACGTTCAAAAGTGCCTTTTATGTGCCTATCCTACTTCCTATTCCTACTAATATTATAAATGCGAAAGTTTATGAGGATGGATGGATGGATGTTTGTTATTCTTTCACGCAAAAACTACTGAACGGATTTTGATGAAACGTAATATAGCTTATCAGAATAACACATAGGATACTTTTATCCAGATATTCCCACGGGTTCGACACTTATGCGGGTGAAACCGTGGGGCACTGCTAGTTTGAAATAAATGCTTTGACTTTGACATAATTTTTCAAAAAGACAGCTCTTCCACAGCAAATGAGAGAGAAACATATAAATCTTTATGTAAGTAATGACAACAAAATGTGAAAATTTGTGACGATGTTTTTCACACAATCACGAATAAAAACTGACCAAATTCAACACAAAAGTAATCTATTTCCTGCACCGTCACGAAAATTGTTACTTTTTATTCGAGTACATGAATTAGTTGGCTTAGGATACAAGTGAACCCATGACTAAGAACTAGTATATATAGTAAAGTAGTTATAAAGATGGCATGGTATCTGTTTCAGACTTCTTTGTGTTCGGTACATCAGCAACTCTTTTGTTCTTTGATAAAAGATACACAATATAAGATGGAAACAACGGTTTATGTGTATCATGTTTGTCTTTTGTTATTCCTTCCTGCATTATAAGTATGGTAACTTCACCCTAAAATAGTGATTAGTATAAGTATACAGGGTCAAATTAAATTAGCTAACAAAACTCTATAGATGTGTTGGGTATCGATATCTAAACAAGAGATCTACGTTTTGGAATGGGCAACTAGCTTCAACTTTCTGACTAACTGACCGACTATTTAATTTTGACAATTCAAAAGTGCCTGTACATGGCTTACTTGAAATAAATGCTTTGAGTTAGAGTTTGATAAAACAAAAACAAAAAAAAATGGTTTTTTTTGGGTCAACGACCGCTGGTTGTTTTGTTACTTGAAGTATGAGGAAAATCAGTTTTATTTTATTTTATCGTGTTTAGATATATCGATACTTATCACGTCTACGGAGTTCCGCTAGCTATTTTGATTTGATTTTGCATAATAATACTAATCATTTATTTCAGACATAATTCTAGTCCATAGTTTCAATTCATGCAATTACATAAAATTACTTATAAACTATATTAAATTATTACAGCTAAAAACACAATTTTGACTAATTAAATTTAAATATTATTCAAAAACTCAAAAATTATAAAAATGACAGAATCGTATAAAAATAGGACATAGGTACATGGTATGTACTGTATACACTATGGAAACCACGTACTATATGCAATAAAATATACCACTTACTTGTTATCGCCTTTTCTGACGATATTCAAAAAATTAACGAAATCGGTAGCGAAAAAAATCTGCGGTTCCCTACATTTATGTTCGCATACTCGTCAAAATGCAGGGAACCGCTGATTTTTTATCCGCTGATTAGTTGAAAACCTATTAAAGAAGTTTGACAGATAGTAGTAGCTTGATGTGCTGGCGTATGTACATTGTATGGTGGCTTTGGCGATAAACCCTGTTTTGGTTCGGTATTTTTTCCGGTGGTTGACATTATAAATCTTTACGAACAAAAGAAAAAAAATACTTTCATTGGCAGATTTGATAAAAATACATGTATTTCTTGATATATCTTTACCGGCCCGGCGCGTACCACTGGCGGCACATTTAATAGAAAATCAATTGTGTCTCATTAGCCGGTCTTAACTAGTTAACGACTGACTTAATGACGCTGCTTGGCGCCGAGAGTCACTCTCCCCGTCATTGTAATTTTTTTGTGCTGGACCATAACTTCTGGTTACGGAGAAATTGAAGGTTCGACCTTTTTTTATTTAATTAATAAACTCTTTTTCATTAAAACAAGTTTTAAATGTTATAACTTAATTTTAAATACCCTCAAAAGTTCTGTACCATTGGATACATCCATAAGCACAATGTTTGGCGTCTAGTTAGCTTGGAGATTTAGACGAAAACGAACATTACTATTACATAAAATAAATGTTCTTGTATATCGATTTTATTCAATTTCGAGCGGCCATTGTTGTATAAATCTTTGGCAAATTTAGAAACGCCGGACTATAGCTATATTTTTATACAGTCAACCTCATCAGTGGTAACAATTTGACATTGACAGTGCCCTTATGTCGTCGCAGTAAGGGCGATTTTCGTAGTGCAAGTGTTACCACAGATCCAATATTGTTAATTATCTTCTTACCCCACGATTCAAAGAATGAATGACCAAATGACCTCTTAAATTCCATACAAACAATTGGCAAACATAACGAGTCTATCAAACAATGGGACGTTTCACTCGCAGCGTTCTTGATACAGGCACATTTTGTGATGCAAATCTGAATAGCGGTGCATAAGCCGCGTCAAAACACGGGCTAATCCCGCCATCGATCTGTTTTTGACGTGAATACCGCTTTAAGCTCATAGTTATACCATCAGCGGACAGTTGATGATTGGCTGCCTTTTGACTTACCAATGTATTATTTGGGGGACTGTAATTGCTAGTTATTACGAGAATGAAAGTTTCACCCCCTTATTCATAATCCTATTTTATCTCTATTTTAGCTAAAATAGGCTTATAGAACGTTTGTCTTTATCTGTCACGTTGTCATTTCTGTGTGTAAGAAAGAGACAAACCCCATTTTAACTAAAATAGGTTTGATAAGTTTTATGAATAAGGGGGTCAGTTTTTAGAGGCTCGTAGCTAAATAAGCCGAACTGGTCGAAGGTTAAGCTACGTTTGCCGCGGTCGGTTCGTGGATGGGTGAGCTTCCATTATATACCGAAACCCCTTCGTGGTGCGGTAAACACGGTAAGCTGTTGGTGCCGGCTGTCATTCGTAGATCTTTAACAGTCGTTACGAGGTACTCCACTTCGGGCACTGGTTTCAACAGCACTTGACCGAACCGCACCTGAAAACTTCCACTAACCGCAATGCAACAAAATTTTGATAAGTGCGGTTCAGGTCGTCAGAAGTACGAAAGTTTGACGAGAGGTAGGTACTGTGTTACCTAGTAACAGGGTTACCTAGTAACAGGGTTGTGGACGTCGGAAAGGTAGTCGCTCCTTTTAAAATACTGGTATTCTGCTGCATCCGGTTAGACTGAAAAAAGGCTAGGCAGATTTATATTACGAACTAGCTTCTGCCCGCGATTTTATCCGCGTGAAATTCCACCACCACCCTCTTAGGGGTGGAATTTCGAAAAATCCTTTCTTAGTGGAAACTTACTTTTCACAAAAAACACACCCTCCAAATTTCATGTTTCTAGGACCAGCGGTTTAGGCTGTGCGTCAGTCAGTAAGGACTTTGAATTTTATACATACATATATATAGATAGATAGATGGCAGTTTGGTATTGGTATCAATAATGATGTTTTGCACGGATGTCATGCGATAATGATGATGATTCTGCAACTGACATACAAATAACTGATAATACTGACATATATATCATTAATTATAATTTTTAAAGATACAATTTCAACACGTATTAATACTAATTAACATCGATTTGATATAACTATGTTGAAATAAAATTAATTAATAGTGAAATTGGTAAAAAGATGATTAATTGTTTCGTTACCGAATATTAGACCTATTATATTACGGTATTCTATTGTGGGGAAATGCCGCCGATATTCAGACCATCATTGTTTTGCTGAAGCGAGCTGTTCGATCAATTTATAAATTAAGTCCGAGACACTCTCTCAGAGACAAAAAAGATATTAATTTAATGACTGTGCCTTCTATGTATATTTATGAAAATCTTTTATATGCCCATAAAAATAATTTAAAGAGACTTCGCAAGTGAAAAAGTTTTAGTACCTACGTTTTGGACATACCCTAATATGCTAAATTGTTTACTCCTTCTCTATATTTGAATTAAGAATTTGAGATAAATTTCAAGTTATGGAAGAACAAACTGAATATAATATTAAACAAAGTTCAAATTCCATTGCAACCAAAAACTTATTAGGACCTTTTTGTTACAAATGGTCACTCAAAAATCAACTTTGAATACATTTGACTAAACTAGACAACTGACTAAGTGGAGATGGAATGTAAATTATCTGATCTTATGAACACTGCTAATAGTTATTCTCCTATAGTTCGAGCCAATACCAGAACAAAAGACGGCACAAAACGAATGCAAAGGATGATGGCGACCTTGGCACCAGTTGCGTATAGCGACATAAAATATTAAAAAAAAATGCTTTATTAAAGTTATATTAAAGAACCTAATTCAATATTTTTTAGAACTAGCAGTATGTCTGTAAAATAAAAATAAACATTTATATTTTTAAGCTTAACTAAGCTGATATTGATTCGGAACGCGCTCTCCATACGTTCCGTTGTACGTTATCTGTCCCTCCATTAGGCGTTTAAAAGATTTTTAATAGTATATCTAGCCATAATAATGTTTTGTTTATATCAGAGTTTATATTTTATAATATTGCATTTAGTGTTAAATACAGAGACTGTGTAACAGACAGAAAAAATATTTAATATGCGATGACATTTTTTTTACGTCTAATGAACTGACATTGCGAATGATCAACTGTCAAAAGACTTAAAAGTCAACTCAATACTTTCCCTCGCTTCGTTGTGATAAGTATTGCGCGCTTTTACACGGTTTTGGCTCCTCCTGATAAGTGATTAGGTACTTGACCCTCTGCTTTCCTACGGATCCCGATATTTGTTCCTTTTTCATATGTCAAATTCGATATAACCTATAATTAAAAAAAAACTTAAATAAAATAAAAACAGTCAGTTTTTAGTGAACATTTGATTTTAAAATAGCATCACAGCATAATAATCTAGAAGAATTCGATAGTAGTAGCAGTATACGTTAAAGAAAATATTGGTGCCAGGCATGAATGGAATGTCGCCATTCTCCTTTAACCAGCTGTTACATTTCTCTTTTGTTTATTTCTCAGTCCAACGGGAAAGCAAAAGTGCATAACTTTATTCAATTTATGAACATATTGGCGATATGGAATCAGATAAACGATAATCAGATAAACTCAATTATCGGCCAGTCCTTAGACAATACATTCACAGTCCGCTGATCGCTTTTCGCTTACAAATTGAATCAGTTCAAAATATTTCTCAAGTGGATGCGTGTGATAGTGAAATGACGTCGCAAACGAGTAAGAGACTTTTACACTCAGTTATAACAATTAGTGACCCACGTTTGCATAAATGGTTGAGATTTTTTAGAATAGAAATTGATAGAATTTTATAAATCTTTTTTATATTATAAGTACGCCGCGGTTTCACCCGCAAAAGTTTAGATCCCGTAGGAATATTGGAACAAAAACTATCCTATGTCCTTTCCCGGGACTCAAACTATCTCTAAACCAAATTTCATCTAAATTGGTTCAGCGGTTTAAGCGTGAAAAGGTAACAGACAGACAGACAGACACACTTTCGCATTTCAATAGTAGTAGTAGTAGTATTTATATAGTTTGGATTTCACAGAATGATTTTTTGTACGCTTTGTTGGTCTAGTGGTTGCAAACGCTACTGCTGACCATGGGGGTCATGGGCTCCATTCCCAGTCGGGCAAAGTGTTATTGGATTGTTCCGTCTGAAACGTCTCAGTACCAGCCTGGAGTCTGAAATTATGCCCGGTTGTTCGCAATAGGCTCGCCCTAAAGGGCGAGCCTGTACGAAGATCTCCCCTTGTCCCCTGTCCCTTGATAAATCAAGGGACTTAAAATCACACAATAGTAGGTAGGTACACCTCTGCCTAACCCTTCGAAAATTATAGGCATGATACTATGTTACGTACTTTTTGTATTTGTTTTCAAGTTTATGTTCAATCCATTCAGCTTCTTAATTGACTATAATAATCGTTTGACTGTCACAAAGTTTAATATAACGAGCTATTACAGTTTAAATTGTAGATGGGTTTAATAACCTCTGGAGCCATTAGCTTACCCTATTTTTTGTAGTATTGAAAGAAAACTAGTTATTTTCCTGAAATGTTTTAGTGTTTAATAGTAGTAGGTAGTTTTAAACTACAAAAACATTAACCCTTAAGTACATATAAAGAGTACTAGGTATTTAAAACTATTAGTTGTTTAGAATAACGACTAGAGCAGTGGTGGCCCCGATTTATGAGTTGTAGGTCGTGGGTTCAAACCCAGGCAAAGCAATTTACTTTGTGTAAATAATTTCATCACCCCTGCTCACAAAACGGTGAAGGAAAACATTGATAGGAAACCGGCATATCCTAGAACCAAAAATTCGAAGATATGTGACATCTACCAACCCGCACTGGGCCTGCGTGGTGGATTACGGCCCATTCCCTCTCAAAGAGAGGAGGCTTGTGTCCCAGCAGTGGGAACATTATATATATATGTTATTTAGTTCTTAAGAATTGCTTAGTAAATAGGAAATTTGCAGTTACAAATAAACGAAGCAGAAATGTAAGAATAAATTTCGGAAGACTACATTTCCTAAATTAGGTAGGTCTATCCAAAAGACGAGTGTATCTGTCACATTAGTTTAGTGTACCGTTTACAAAAACGACGGATGGCTATTACTCAGCCAATTCACCCGGAAAATAATTATCCGTAGACCAAGATGGCCGCTAGGATATTAAAATGATTCTGAAGCAACTAAATTATTAACGAGTCTTTTAATCCTTTGCTTCTTAAAAATGTATTTGTTAATTAATTATTTTAAGGATCCCGCTTTTGGTAAATTGCTTTTAAGAAAATTTCTGCTTGTCGTTTAAAACGATCAAAGAAGTTTATATTCGCATAATTTGGATTTTAATACGACTCATTATAATTGATACATAATCTGATTCCAAATATAGATCAATTTACAATAATATCAAAGATATTTCAAGGATGAAAACATTATTAACACAACCCTTAGTGACATCAAATAAGTATGCCCTAATCGTTTTACATACATTATGGAGAGGATGAGTTAAAGACGATTAACAAAAGGGATTTATAGCACAAAACGGGTTAAGGGTACTCTAGAAGGACATACTCATATACTTACTGACCTTGTTTGGGACGTCCTTCAAAAAGAACATCAGTCTAATGCTCGCTGCCGAGATGTGAGATGTGTGTGAAAAGATGCTTAAGATGAAATAAAGATTGCGTAAGGCACGTGGCGTATTTTCTTTATTATTTTTTTATATATTTTTTATATAGAAGCTTAGTTTTATGTATGCAAGTATTTATTTTATATCTGTAAATGGTACACCACAGAATACCTGTAGTATTATGTCCCCTTTCTATCTAAATCCATCCAAAAGTTGTCTTTCAAAGATCGCTTTTAGCGATAAGACCGCATGGGCGGTAATGGTATGTGTTGAGTACAAATTGAAACACTTCTTCTAGGTTACATAGTATAGGTTTATTTTTCACACAAAAACTGATTCGTTCCGAGAGAGCGGAAACTGCCATAGACAAACCAAACATACAGTCATAGATAATGTTACAGCTGCGTTCCGATATCACAGTATGTGACCCTATGTAAAATTTCTACATTTTTATATCTGTAATATTTATGGTGTAGGTACATAATAAAGAGTATTCTATTCTAATCTATCATAGAAAACCTTCATGCTATGCATGATGTTATACTTACCCTGTAAAAATTATACAGTTGCAGTACTGTTTATAGTTTCCAAAATGTTGGTTGTACGTAATATAATCCAGTCCTTCTTAGATCTTTATTAGGTCTTCATCTGGTCAAGATTAACCAAAAAATATCCAAAAAAAAATTAATATAAATAAGTCGTAATTATGTTGTCACTTAAACTACTTTAACTTTCGATAGTATAAAAAATAATAAAAATAAAATAAGTTTATTTCATATCATTTTGGCTTACATTGCATGACAAGAAGTATCCATTTAGGCATAGAAAATGCTTGTAGTTGAAGGCTCCACTCTTCCCTTATATTATAAACATACAAATAGGTAAATAACGATAAGAGAAAAGATAGAAAAAAAAGAAGAAAAGAGACTATAGAGTAGGTATAACATAAATAATCTGTGCAATTTTTTTTTCTGTTGTATGCTCTTTTCACTTTTGCCTGATTTTTTAACAAATACAATTTATAGCCAAGACGCATGACCAAGCGTGGTCAACTGACAGACAGTAAATAATAACGTAGAATGGGGTGTGCGTGACACGCAACCAGATTTGTCTACATATGTACCTTTAGAAAAACAAAAGATTAGATTATCGCCGCATGGTTATGTATGAATGCTGTTTTGTAACAGTTTATGTACAGTCAACAAAAGAGATAAGTATGCAGGATCGTCGGATATAGTTCAAGTTTAGTAAGAAACCGATGGATGTTGTCAACTGAAATTTATTTTGATATAATGAGCAGTTTGTTTTCTATTAATAAAATAAAATTTTATTCGAGAACATCCATCGGTTTCTTAATAAACTTCAACTATATCCGACGATCCTGCATACTTATCTCTTTTGTTGACTGTACACGCAGAAATGAGTCATATGGAGACCATTATCCCTGCTAAAATAAAGTACATACTTTTCAGCAATTCTGCTGCCCGATTTTACGATTGATTCACAAAAAAAGGTGTAATTTTAATGGAATAGGACCTGAAATCCCTAAAAAAGCTTTAAAAAAATCACCTTCTCCATAAATTTTTGTTCGCATAACTTGAAAAAATATAGGGAACACAACAGCTGTTTGTTTTCTCACGATATCAGGGTTGGTTTAAAAGTAAAAATTGTTCATAATAATAAGTAATAAAAATTGTTCATAATGATAAGAAAAAATTGTTTATAATGATGAGTAAAATGATCCGTTTTTAGATCAAACACTGTTTAAATTATACCTTGTATTTAACAACAATAACATCACCAATACTTATGTAATTTGTAAGCTCGCTGATTGTGAATACATTTGCACGACATGTTATGGCAGGATATGCTGAAACAAATTTACTGTTACACCTTATGTAGCTAGCGCTAGCGAATTTAATTTGAACCTGTACAGTCAGTCAGTCGCTTAGTTCAGTTTATTACAAACCCATAGGAATAGCGAGACTTGCATATCCTTGAACGGTTACCACCCGGACATGAAAGTACCGAGATGTAATGAAACTTTCAGTTAGTTACAAACTCATCTCGCGCTCACGTGATTCATTAATAGTAACAGACAACCTTCACCGAGATAACGGGTGAGCCCAGCTTATGTTAAAACTAACTGCGCCCCGTGGTTTCACCCGCAGAAGGCTCGATCCCGTGGGAATATCGGGATGAAAACTATCCTATGTCCTTTTCCGGGACTCAAACTATCTCTATACCAAATTTCATCTAAATCGGTTCAGTGGTTTAGGCGTGAAGAAGTAACAAACATATAAACACACACACACACACACTCACAAACTTTCGCCTTTATAATATTAGTGTGAAGTTTAGTGTGATGAGTAATTGTGGAATAAACCTAATTCGGATTTTGTGTTGTAAAACCACTGACCAACTGACTATTTACCCGACTACGGCAAAGCCAAAACGAAGGGTTATGATTTTAACAGTCTTTGTATGTTTGTATTTATGTGTGTTCCACCGTAGCGCCTAACCTACTGTCTGAAACGATTTTGATGAATTAGGTATCAATAGATTCGTAATTATGGTTCTGCTTGACCTCTACTATACAGGAAGATTTTTTTATCACCATCCAAATTTTTCAAGGTGTTCTACCCATGAATATGAACAACTTTCACTATGGGACCAACTCTGAAATCATGAAAAAAAAGTCTGCTGTTTCATACATTTTGGTCAAGTAGGTATTGAACTTTTGTATGAAACAGCTGATTTTTTTTCGTGATTTCAGAGTTGGTCCCATAGTGAAAGTTGTCCATATTCATGGGTAAAACACCCTGTAAAAAATGTTGATATAAAAATCTTCCTGTATAATACCTTGACCATTTTTGTATCTACCTATGTCTTAATTTCGGTCTGAAATAATTTCTTGTTTCGTTATTTTTCCGTAATCTGGGTACAGTTTTTGAAACTATGTAGATTTATTGTATTCATATTCATAGATAACTAACTATTTACACTACGTACTAAATTAAATGACTAACTTACTATACAAATAAATACAAAAACAAACGGACACTTAGGTGTCGAAGACTCGAAGTACTCGTCCGCATCGCTGTCATCCGGAAACGTGCCCAGAACCACGAATGTAAATGGCAATGCTAATTTTAAAACTTATTTTTTTATTACATTACCTACAAGCAATAAATTTTAACATTTACAAATCCGAGTTCAAACATATAAAAGCTCCAAGATACTTCCTAAATTTTTCAAATTACTTACATAAACAGAATAAGAAATCTCCCGAAAAGTAAATACTTAGTGAACCGAGCAACCTAGTTCCATAACAAATATGACATATTTCCCAATATGGATGTTAGAGGTACAAAACTCACATCAAAATACTCTTTTTATCATAAACCCAGACCAGGCATCGTCAAGAAAAAAAATTGGACTCAATCCAATTATTGGTTTTCAGGATCTGCCGGGTTTTAATTTAATAAAGTTGCTTCGCCCGACAAACTGGATGAGACAGTTTTATTTTTGAACTGCGTACAAATAACATCTAGCAGGTTGTAGTTTCTAGATCTTTGTACCTGTACTTTTGTTAATTAGCTTTGGCTGAATTTAGGCCTTGAAGTCTGGTAAGTGAATTTAGGCCTTGAAGTGGTACTTACGTAAGTCTGAACTCAAAAACTTTATTTTTAAAACGTACTACACATTTCCACGATGTGTGCTCATACGGGTCTTGCGATTAATCTTAAAATATAGTGCTATGTACAACGATATTTAATGTCTACCCTGTTGGTATTATTAAGCAAGTTAAAGTCGAAGTCAAATCATTTTAACCCAGATATTTATTCGCTAGACCTAAATGACAGCTGCGATCATTATATTAATGTCATGTTGGCAAAAAAGGTCGATCGCAGCTGTCATTTTAGTCAAGCAAATTAAAAATTAGAGTTTTCTAAAAAGGCACTTTTAAACGTCAAAATTTACAACAAGAAAATAGAATTGATTTTATGCCCTCCCAAAAGGTAGTTTAGTATGGCCAAAAATATAATGTTACTTATATTAATTTCGGTTCTCTCTTGGATGCAATGCATCTTTGATGCCACTGGTAATGCGATGTCCTTGAGTGGCGGTAATCACTTTACATTAGGTGGGCCGTCGGATTATTGGCCATCCAACAACTCATCATCATCATCGGCAGCCTTGTTCTACCCACTGCTGTCTGATATAGACCTCCCCTTTTGTGCCATGCTCTGGTCTGAGCGAGTCTCCTCCAGGTCCTTCCCGCAATCAATCAAACAAGATAAACCCTGGTAACCCTGTCACCTGGTTTGCGACCACCCTCCCACCGGAGTCCGGCGTCAAGCAGCCTGCTGTGTTTCGTCGATGCGAAGAAGTTCCAGTGCCTTAGGCATCTTCTGGGCACGCTCGTTCCATCATAGACTTCATCCATTGCTTTCCATCAGACGTGATCGAAGTCAAGAACGTGCCCATTCAGCAATAAAAAAAATACGTAGCTGCTTTCAAAAAAATTCGTTCGCGTGATATCCGCCAACCCGCACTGGGCCCGAGTGGTTGATTATGGTCCAATCCCTCTCACAGGGAAGAAGCCTGTGTCCCAGGTCCCAGCAGTGGTAAAATTATAGCCTGATTATGCTAAACAAACACTGTAATATGAAGTAACTTTGTAGGCTAGATAGTAAAGTAAATTGCTTGCCAATTATGTTTGCTTTGTCATAAAGTTACAATGTGTCATTAATTGGCGCTAGATTAATTAGTTTGGTCAGAGCTAAATAGAATAGAATGGCTAGTCATAATTATAATGAATCAGAATTTTGTCAAACAAAGTTAGTAACTATGGGATTTCGTTTGTTAAGTATAAATCACATTTGAGCTATTGCAGTGCGCACATTATAGGCTGATTTATGTTGTGCAAAAATCTACCTTATTACTGGACAATAATTAGTTATAAGACCTTCAGACATTAATTTTTTCGTGATAATGATTGCCTATGTTGCTTTTTACTGTTTGTAACCTGAGCGTGTCGCAAATAAAATATTTTTTTTCTTTCTATAACAACATACCCCTGAACCCCTATTCAACGGAAGAGAGAGACGGGCAAGAACAATTGATAGATTAATTATGGTAGATTTGGGTGGTTATAAATACGATGAGTTGGTTGTAGCGCTTCACCAGGGTTGCAAATTTGGAATGCGATATATTTGGTTTTCTCGTTATTAAGAGAGAGGTAATTTTGATCGAGCCATTTTGCGACCGTGCATATGGCTTTGACACGGTCTCAATATTATGCTCGCTCAAAATGTGTGTTTTGGAATGTTTCACTCCAAGTATCACCATGGAATGTTAGGGAAGTATCATCTGCATACGAAATTGTGTTGCAGTTTTCAATAAGTGTAAGTAGATCATATATTATGTAGAATCATAGATGGTTTTATAACCATACTATTTTAAGGCATTACTTTTTTGTGCTTGAATAAACCGAATTTCCGTCCTGCAAAATTAAATTGCACCTCCTTGTAGCCTTGCAGGCACGAATCCAAATTAGTTTAGTTAGAGCACTAGTAGTTTTTGCCGCCATGTTGGGTGAACAAGACAGCTAAGTTGCCCTTTGTTCGTCAAGTGTTGGCCACGGATTCTCGAGCACACGGCCGCTATTGTCTTGTGAAAGGAGCCCGCCGGTTCTCTCTTTGACGCCTTAAATCTATTAGAAGATGTGGAATGGATGACGAATAAAGTGCTTTTAATAAATAAAATGAATATGGTACCATACCATACCACCACCATACCACCACCACCACCATACCACCACCACCACCATACCACCACCACCACCATACCACCACCACCACCACACCATACACACCAACACCACCACCAACACCATACCACCATATCATACCACCATCACCATACCACCCACCATACCATACCACACCACCACACCATACACACCAACATTACCACCACCACCACCACCATACCACCATACCATACCACCACCACCATACCACCCACCATACCATACCGCCATACCATACCGCCATACCATACCACCACCACCATATCACCCACCATACCATACCGTACCATACCACACCACCACCACCATACCGCCATACCATACCACCACCACCATACCACCCACCATACCATACCATTCCACACCACCACCACCATACCGCCATACCATACCACCACCACCATACCACCCACCATACCAACACCATACCATACCACCATACCACACCACCACCACCACATACCACCATACCATACCACACCGCCACCTAACACCCACCATACCATACCACCATACCACAACCATACCTACCATACCACACCACCACCACCATACCATACCATATACACCATGCACCACACGCACACACATACACACACACCCCCACACATGCATGTACCATATTCATTTTATTTACAATGTTATGTTAAATGTAAATTCAAACGTTCAGCGGTTTCGACCACATTTCCTTTTCAGTAGGAAGTTCTTTTGTGGTCACAGTGTTCTCACTGTTCTGGTCAAGCCACTTCTATATCTATTACATGTTATACATTAAAGTCGCTTTCCGTGTCTCTCTGTATGACCATACATTTTGATCGCGTAGGTAAAGGTACCTGTTGTGCACTTTTCTGTGAAACATCAGAAAACAGTTATTTTTTTGATAATCCACGAACAATTTCTACGCGAGAGGAATAATAAAATAATCAGGATGGAAAGGTAATCACGTGGTGAATTCATGGTTACAGTTCGCGCGTCAATGTCCAATACAATGTATATTTAATTAAATTATTATTTAATAATTATATATAATTCAATATTAATTTAATTACATAACATACATAATCAGCCTATAATGTTCCCACTGCTGGGACACAGGCCTCCTCTCTGTGAGAGGGGGTGGGCCGTAATCCACCACGCGGGCCCAGTGCGGGTTGGTAATTTAATTATTATTTTATAATTATATACCTATAATTCAATACAAGTCAATGTATCTGTATCACGGATATCTATGGTAAAAAGGTGGCGACATTTGAAATCGAACAAATATAGAGTGAAGGCATATCTCTCGGATATATTCGATGATCTGTATGCATATTATACATTAAAGTCGCTTTTCGTGTCTGCCTGTGACCACATTGTTGATGAGGGTTTTCCCATCATTTTGAGAACTTATTCCGAAAGTTTTATGTGTAAATACATTTTTTTTTTTAGTTTCTCGTGGCTTAGTAATGACAGCCGCACGGGTCGATCGATCAGGTTAAGCTCCGCTTGCCGCGGTCGGCCCGTGGATGGGTGACCAACTTTACATACCGAGACCGCTCCATGCCTCGGAAAGCGAGACGAGTCGTCAGAAGCCTGAAAGTCTGACAACCAGTCTTACCAAGGGGTATCGTGTTACCCAGTAACTGGGTTGTGGATGTCAGATCAGTCGGCAGTCGCTCCATGTAAAATACTGGTATTCAGCTGCATCCGGTTAGATAGGAAACCGACCCTAACATAGTTGGGGAAAAAGCTAGGCAGACTGATTGACATTAATATTAAGTTTATATAAAATGGAGAAATCTCGGTGTTTTGTCAAGTCATAAAGCAGGAGCGGGTAGCTAGTCCATACTATAATATTATAAATGCGAAAGCATGTTTGTCTGTCTGTCAGCTCTTCACGCTTAAACCGCTGAACCGATTTAGATGAAATTTGGCACCTGAGTAGACCATGACCTAGATTAGGACATATGGTACTTTTTATCCCGATATTCTTACGGGATCGAGACTTATACGGGTGAAACCGCTGGGCGCTTCTAGTCGGTTATAAAAGTAATAACAGAGAAATCGCTGTAACAACAAAGTTATACATCTCTAGATCTTTACAATGCCTATTTCGTACATGTAAAATGAATCACAAAAACAACAACAATTTAATCAAGTTACAACAAGAAAATTCTAACCGCAAACGAATTAAATTCGCCACAATTTTCGTGCCACAATCCGTTAAGAACATTAACATAAACGAGCTTCTACTTGAAGAATCCCTATAATCTAATACCACGACTTTTATAATAGTGAATGCATTTCATAACAATGTTAGCAACACTGCTATCGTGTTCAGAAAAACGGAATCACTTTGCATTTTACTGGCATCGTAATCTTACGAATAAAAAAGTGTTACGACCTCCGAGGGGCTCTACCCTCCAAATGGAGGACTCTGGAGGCCAAACGACGGCTTTTTGTCATCTGACAATACCACAAATTGCGCAGTTTTGTACGCACACTGCAAATATATTAGTTTTTTAGTGCGGGGTTTTGTGTTAATAAATCACATGTTGTATTATGAAAGTGACGATTTTTATATCAGAATAAGCGATAAGCCAGATATTTATTAGGGTATTGACAAACATTGCTCACAACAACGGCATTATATTTAATCTTATTCGGAAATCTTCATGAATATTTCTAGTTTCGTTGTTGTGAACCGAATGTTATATAGTGTCGATTGAGTTTGAGTTTTCCTGAATTTTTAAAGAACTTTATTATAGTAAGTTTGGTATATACAAACAAATATGGGCCGTAGAAGAAATATAAAATAGGACGAAGCGGGAATTATATTTTGGGACGAAGGAAGCATATTGTTTGGGACGAACCAGGATTTTTTGGAATGTGGGACAAAACTTCCGGACGAACGAAGAAAAAATCAAATTCCCACATACTGTGACTTAGTTCAGAGTTCGATCCATCAGTCAGAAATAAAACTTACCGACCTTTTTATTCCAAAAAGTAAAGAGAAAAGGCTGGCCTCTTTTTACCGCAAAAACGTTAAGATTTTCATTAACATGAATATTAAATCCACACCACCGAGTAGTACGTAAATATTTAATTCAGGTGCCCATTTAAATAATTACGTGAGCGTAATAACATAATTATTGTTCTCGGTTCAAAGCAAGGCTATTTGTAGCCTTTGTTGGAAAGGAATAGCTGTGAAAATATATGCTGCATAATTCATAGAACGTGAACCTAAAACATGATCTAATTTGGGAGCTGTTGGAGACAAATATGAATTGTGAATGTTCCGGGCGCCACCCGTATTACACTACCAACTCACAGCGTTCTTGTGTCTATAAAGTATGACTGGTAAAACGAGGGACATACACAAGCAAGGATACGATGTGAAGTTTATGCTTTGAATAATACGAGAGTAAATCTATATATTTATTTATTTATAACAGTTTAACTACCATTACAGGGTTTAACCTAACGCGACAGTTAAGAACTTAAACTAATAACCTAAGCTATATACTTACAATAACCAAATTATAAAAAATTAAAATATAATACTTATTAATAATAAAATGAAGAGTTTGTTTGAACGAGCTAACCTATGGAACTCCCAGTCGGATTTGAAAAATTCTTTTTGCATTTGATAGAGCATATTTTGAGCTAAACATCACGCCACGACCCTTAGGAAAACCTGCGCAAAACTGCGTGCTGCGAAGCCGAATACTCCGGTGTATATTTCCCGCCTTCACTAGACTACTGACGCGGAAGACATCGAAATAAAAAACCGCAAACTAAATAAGAAATAAAATAAATATACATTAATTATTTATTAATCACATTTAAATTAAATTATTATTCTTTGAGTACGCTGTGCCGGTACAGTGTTATAATAATTGTGTGCTGCACCGGACGACGCGACGTCAATACGTCAGCGCCGGCTGTCGCTGAAAACCAGCGCTGGGGCTCTGTCTTGCATAGGGTCGCAGCATTATGCTGTGCGATAGCCGTTTTGCGTGGATGTGATGCATGTTTCCCTTACCTTCTTTTTCATTTTTTTTTTTTTGTGTTTATGTTCTTTTTTGCGTCATGTTCACCGCAAATAAACGTATTTTCTTTCTTTCCTCTTTCTTTTCTTTTTCATTACATACATTACGTATTTTAAACGTCATTTAAATACTCATTAGGTACCTTTTTCCAATATGTCCCTTGTTTAACCAGTCAGACTGTAAAACGAATTCGAAATAGCTCGTACTACCGTTGCCACAGCACAGCCCGCACGTATTGAAAATGCCGTTATGTTGAACGTTCTCTTTTTATTGGACGTTTCAGAGTTTTTAGCTTAGCTTTAATACGGTTATACTGTCGTAAATGGAGGCTTTGTTTGTTCGGAGCGCTCGGAAAAACAACTAACCCAATATTAGGTTTGAAATTTTCAGTAGCGGAAGCCTATATGTAAATAGGCAAAAGGTATTTTTGTCCTATCGGAATCAAAAAGGAAAAGGTATTTTTGTCCTAGTGATGGAGTTGGAGGTGAGGAGTAGTGGTGGCCCAGTGGTAAGGACCGCGACATACAAATATAGGTCGTAGTTTCGAACCCAGACAAGCGCTTTACTTTGTGTATTTTTTTCATTACAACTGCTGTCAAAACGGTGAAGGAAACCGGCATGTCCTACAACTAAAAATACGAAGACATGTGACATCTAACAACCCGTTCTGGGCACGCGTGGTCGATTACGGCCCACTCCCTCTCACCGAGAGAAGGCCTATGTCCCAGCAGTGGGAACATTAAAAGGCTAATTATGATGATGCAGTCGACTGAACAAGTAGGTATTCCAAAGATTTTTTTTACAATAAGTATTTCATTGTACACAAAATTTACAGCCGTTATTCTCATAATTGCCTTAGAAAAGCTTAGAAGCCTAATTTAATTTGTTATATTATGTATCCAGCCACTGAGCTAAGTACAATTAATTTTCTGGGAAAGTACCCTTTATCCTATTCCTGAAAAATAAGCTAATAACAACTTCTGGCAAAATTAACTTGATAGGTTCGGAGGGTTTTCCATTAAAATGTAGCAAACAAACAGAGGCTCGTTTCTGATGCGTTGGCAAAATAAAAGTGGCAATATACGAGATTATCTCTGTTATACAGCGCACAAAATAAGCCTGAAAAGAGCTTTTATAGAACCTGTGGTTAGTTAGTTTGGAATAATATTAAAAAAAGGAACATCTTCAATTTGTTGTTTTGACTTAGTTACAAATTTCACTCACCAAAAAAAAATTGTTTGTTTAAAAATTTGAAATAAGTATTCTATGCCGCGTTCCGAGTTAGGAATGTAATCAATATAATCGATTTGAGCGTGCTTAAACCTAATTCGGTACGGGTTTTAAGCACGCTCAAATCGATAATATCGATTACAGTCCTAACTCGGAATGCACCCCTATTGTGCTTACAACTCAATATTCTGAATGGGGTGCACGAGATCATTCACCCACATGTTCCTAAACTACGAAAAAAAAAATAGGTATATTCAAAAACCGACAGATAAAATCGTTTCTCCAAATTATGTTCATCGGCTTAAATCTTCTCCGCTTGACATTCGCAACACCGTACTCTTTGTTCGACATTACGGCCACTGAGGCACTACACGCCATTGTTTTCCCCAATAGTGTATGCTTTTGTCATAAAAACATTGGAAATAAACTTTTGCTGCTAGCTACGGCATTTATAATAGGTGATTGGTAATTCGATGCATTCTTATCCTGTATTTGTAAGATTTTTAGTAGACAGTGAATGAGGTTTCTTTTTCACAAATACAAGGTGTACAAATACCCATCACATAAGTACGCATTCTGACCATCAAACACATTACATTGAACAAAAAACATTGCCAGGAAGCAACTGTTTTTGACGTGTAAAATCGCTGTTTAGGGTAGTGCGCAATGTAATGCATGCAAAACATTATGCAACGGTACAGTAGTTAGAATAGAATAGAATACTCTTTATCATGTACACCATATAAATTACAGACATAAATATAGAAACTTTGCAATGGGTGACACAATGGACGGGTTGTGGGGTTATTATGTTAAAATACATAACATATAAAACCTATTTGTGTAATAAAACTTGCAACTTTGACCGTCAATATCGCTGTTCCACAGTATGGTCCAGTAATAAAAATAATCACAGTGATGGGGATTATAAGAGGTTCTCGGCTTCGTTACGCGGCTTTTTACAACCGTTAATAGCTAACACTACTTTATACTATCGCTAAAACCACCCCGCTTCACACATACAACACTCTTTGTAGCAACTGTTTAAATGTCTGACACTATACGACATTGTTTCCGACCAGGTAATAACGGATGCTCGCAATTTCTATCTACTTCTGTAGCCAGCCTATTGTTGCGAGTATTGTACTGCTGAAAGCCTGTAACCGGAGGCTGTATGGTGAGAAAAGTAGGTAGTTAACGCTTTGGTAGGCCCAATATTTTAATATTCTTTTTTTTTTTCGCCATACAATATTGCAATGCTGCTAGCCTTTTAGGCACTATTCGTTTTGACAACGATACGGATTTTTTGGTGGCCTATGATTTTTCACACCCTTTTTATATACTTACCTCCTTACTAATAAACGTTGTATAGCGTCTCTATAGTTACTCAACGCTTTGTCTTCTTCTTTCGAAAGTCAAATTACTGACGACTGAAAGAGAGAAATCGATGTGTAACTATTCGTCTGATGTAATACGTTTATTAGTAAGGGGTATATGTATACTATTGCATGTTAGTTTAAATATCGTATACTGAGTGGATATTATCGTGTTTTAAAATAAAATCAGCTCAGTAACATATTCTTTATAGAATGATGAATGTTGGAGACACGGAGGGGCTCGTGGCTCGATCAAAGCTTAAGCTAAGCTTACTGTGGTTGGTTTGTGGATGTGTGAGCATCTATTACATATCGAAACCCCTCCGTGCCTCGGAAAGCACGTTAAGCCGTTGATCCCGACTGTCATTCGTGGATATTTGACAGGCGTTCGTACCTTTTCACACGTCCCGGTTGCCGGGTAGCTGGTGCCGACTATCCGGTAACACTTGCCAATCAAACCACACCGGTACATGTGAAAACTAACGTACATGGCTATACTTCGCCGCCGGGTACCCGGCACTGGCTACCCGGTTGCCGGGACGTATGAAAAGGCACTTACGGGTAGTCACAACGAGTCTCACCAAGGGGTATCGTGTTATCAAGTGACTACCCTTGCGGAGGTCAGATAGGCAGTCGCTCTATGTAAAATACTGGTATTCAGCTGCGGATGAGATCTTATTTATCGTATAAATTTGCCAAGCCTGAATAATTATAATTCTTGGAAAATATCCGGTAATTTTCACTTGTAATAAAAATAATCTTAATTTAAAGTTAAATACATCTGAATTGGCCACCCTGTATATCTGCCGGTTTTCGCACTATAATATTATAAAGGCGAAAGTTTGTGAATGTGTGTTTATAATATGTTTGTTACTTCTTCACGCTCAAACGGCTGAATGGATTTGGATGAAATTGGGCACACAGGTTGTTTATAACCAGGATTAACACATAATAGGATACTTTTTATCACGATATTCCCAGGGGATCGACACTTATGCGGGTGAAACCGCGGGGTGCAGCTAGTTAATAATGAATGTGTACTGAACAACGATGACGCATTACGTTAAACTAGTCTAGTATCTTAGTTTATTTTAGTTCAAACTCGTGTAGAGAGCAATATATCATTACAGACTGTCACTATATTAGCACTTTATCCCCACAATTCAAATAATTTGTATTGTGACATTGTTCTCAACTACGCGGAGACTTTCACCAAACGTTTACATAGCTTCCTGTACCGCCAACCGCAAGTCAATGGCAACAGCTTCACCTTAAAAGCGACCTTATATCGTTGCAGTAAGTTCGGATTCTGTAGCGCAAGTGGGACGGTTCTTGTGTTCTTGGCAGTACAACATACATGCTCATACTTGTGTAGTGACGAGCTTCCGCTTCCGGTTGGACTCCGAGTGTTGGCGGAACTGACAAGTTTGCTTAGCGAAGTGTTGCCAACATTAGCCCATTGTCATTAAAGTTGTGAAGTTGAGTGTTTTGCCGTATGAGTTGAAGTTAGGATAATAAATTATACCACATACTAACATAATATTATATCAGTACAGTATCTATTCATATTGTTGTTTTCTGGTCAAGCAGGTGGAAAGAGAGTGATTAACGGGTAATAAAAATAAGACGGGTTGCACTCCGGGAGTGCCGGCAGAAGTGAAAACTTGAATATTAACGTTGTGCATTTTTGATATTTTGGAATGGTTAGGGAAAAATTTAGCACGAATTGCTTTAATTATCAGTACAAAAGTACTATCATTTATGTGGTAGAATACAATATTTATTTATTGCGCTATCTTACACAAACATGTTCAATTTCCATATTTTAAACACTTTATATACACGAATTTTACGAATACACAGCAGTGTGGCCACTAAACAGACGGTCGAGCCATCAGCTGTCACCATCCATGGATGCGCGTTGCACGCTGTAACACAAACACACACGAACATTCGCGCAAGCGCCCTGCGCCGCCTAAACGAAACAGCAGGCATACATTTTCGCCGCACCGCGCCGTAGAAAGAGAGGGGGATACTTCCTCTCCTACGCTGCGCCGGCTGTCTACTCTCCATCCGTCTTACGAATTTTCGATCGGGTCGAATTGTCCTGACGCGAGTTTAACATTTTTTACCCATTACAAAAAAAGTGTACAACGCCGCTAAAGAAGTTTTCACTTCAAAAATCAGAACAGTATAGATTACTTATCTTTATATTTGGCTACAATACGACGAACTGCTAAACACTGAAGAGCAGTGGTGGCTCAGTGGTAATAGCCGCGATTTACGAGTTGTAGGTCGTAGGTTCGAACCCAGACAGGGGCTTTACTTGGTGTAAATTTGTGATGGCTTTTGGTCAAATAAAGAATTTAATAGATTATTATTTTTTTTAATTATGTCATCACCACTGCTCTCAAAAACGGTGACGGAAAACATCGTGAGGAAACCGGCATGTTCTAGAACCAAAAATTCGAAGACATGTGATATCTACCAACCCGCACTGGGCCTGCGTGGTGGATTACGGCCCGTTCTCTCACAGAGAGGTTATGCCACAACAGGTGCTGTTTACGGTCTCTTCACAGTTATTTGGATTGGACTGCTGCTGATTTTTTTTCGATAACCGGCGATAAGTTTCTACGCTAGGGGCTTTAGTATCATGTGCTCAATTTATGGTTATAATTCGATTATGGATATGGATTGGTTATGGTTATAGTACGATTTGTACCGGATGGCAGGGACTTCAACGCACACGTTGAAGTCCCTGCCATCCGGTACAAATCGTAATATTTCTGGTAAAAGTATTGGTCACATTTCCATCAGAGATGTGCGAGGATTTATTTATTTATATATACTATGTTTACTGTGTATGTTTATATATTTATATGTACTGTGTGTATGTGTGTGAACTGTTCCTCCTTTACGTTCAATAAAAGAAATCTTCCTATTTTCATCAATATTGAATTGAAATTCAAAGTAAACATATAATTTAAGGGCGCAATCACCATTTCTTATCTATATGTGACATAAACTTATTTTTCTTTGTCATAGGTCATCTATCACTTAATGCATTATAGCAAAGAGATTGTATTTGCATTTTATATTTATCTGGCTATTAGCGGGGGTACGACGGACCAAATAATTTGCCCATGGTACCACTTTGTCCCCCTTGAGGGTTCTACGGGCAAAAATATTTGTTCGTGGTACCCCAAAGGAGACTAGACTAGGGGACCACGGGCAAGTACCGAAACAAACCAATAACATCGCTTCATTTTCAAAGCTTGAACTAAGTTAGCGTTGTTATTGTGGGGACAGACCCGTGCTTCACCTAGTTTCTCCACCTGGGTGAAGCACGGAGACTACGGCTCCGTGATCGGGTCCCGTGCTCCAACTGATGACGTTATTGTACAGTGATGCAGTAAATTTTCTTTCCTATATGATTCAAAAGATCTAAACAATTATTTAACGGCAGTGAATTTATAATATGTATGTATGGGGGTGTGTTTATGTGTGTGAGTGTGTACAATTAGTTTAATTAAAATGATTATTTTCTTATATTCAATTTCTTCTGTTTAGCCTCTTCCCAACTATGTTGGGGTCGGCTTCCAGTCTAACCGAATGCAACTGAATAATAACAATAACCCCATCGCCGTATCTCTACGTTGTCTTTGACACATCTCGGGACCTCATCTTATTAAATTATGTGTTTTTCTTAATTACTTGACTGTACTTGATCATCAGTTGGAGCACAGGACTCGATCACGGAACCGTAGTCTCCGTGCTTCACCCAGGTGGAGAAACTAGGTGAAGCACGGGTCCGTCCCCGTTATTGGTTAGTTTTACACTCAGTCCTCGCTACGCATCCTCGCTCATCTCTGGTGCAAACGCAGCCTTAGCCTTTTAAAACTATAAAAGCAAGGCTTACCCAGACTGCTACAAATCTTTGCTCATTTCAGTTTACATCGTACATTAACTCTACTAGCCTGAAACACTAATCCATGAAATCGTAAAACTTCCTCCCCGTGCCCATTTTGTTAAGCTTCCGGATTTCAAGGGAGATTCGGGGTCACGTATTAAATTACACGTAGCAAAACCTTTGGCATTAAATTATAAATAAAACCTTCACGAAACAGCGGTCGAGAGATTTAAAGGTTCAAAGTGAATAGTTACAAGGAGTCCGTTATGTCCGTTCAGAGTTATTTTACCTCTGATAGCAGCAACCTAACAGCAACCATATTGTAACGAAAATAAAGATCACAATGATTTTGACAGACTTGTCAGTGGCAGCAACCCAGCCCTTATTAGTATGAGAATAAAGATCAGTGATTTGGACGGTGATGCAAAATCATAGGACTCTGAACGGACTGTAGTACATACAGGGTTCGTTTTTGAGAGGTGACTACAGGGTAAAATTTGGAAATAGCTGTAAATAAGACAGAAAGAGTGGCTAATTAGAAAATGCGATTTTAGTCTTTTGTTTCTTTACGAAAAATCCATTCGTAGCTTCATTATTTTCATCGATAATACGAATTCTATTGATCGAATCTAATCCCGCAAATAAATAAATAAATGTTATGTAACAAACAAGTGATTGCAATAGACCCCTAGAAGTCTTATCTCAAATACACAGCCTTGTATATCGTAGTAATATAGTTTAGTAGGAAAAATAAATACACTGGTGCTACGACGTAGCCGTAGGCATCGGCTACGCCGTACGCCAGCAGGCTACGTAAGCTACGATAACTGACTTGCTACGAATCCCGCTGTTCATAACACGCTTTTATTAGATTTGCTTATTATCTACTTTGTAAAAAGAAACTGCCAGTTGTTTTTTATTTACTATGGGTGTCTTGATGAATTCGACACGTCTCAAAGTTATATAAGTTATTATATTATAATGGCAGTTGATGATAAATGATATTTATTTCTGTGAAATGATTAAAAAATATACATTTACACGTCAAAAATAAATGGTGTTTAAAAACTAGATGAGTTTGGTTTTATAGAAATAATATTTATTTGCATAAAACATGGTATATAAAGTTGTTTTAAAAATACTTTACGCATGTTTTGTTTATATCATAGCATGCAAATATTGTAGGTTACATTACAAAATTCCCGTCAACGTCCCGTCCCTTTAATAGCATAATCAGCCTATAATGTTCCCATTGCTGGGACACAGGCCTCCTCTCTGTGAGATCCACCTCGCTGGCCCAGTGCGGGTTGGTAGTTGTCACATGTCCTCGAATTTATGGTTCTAGGACATGCCGGTTTCTTCACGATGTTTTCCTTCACCGTCTTGAGAGCAGTGGTGACGAAATAATTTGCACAAAGTAAAGCGCATGCCTGTGTTGGAACCTACGACCTACAACTCGTAAGTCAAAGCTGTTACCAGTAGGCCACCACTGCTCTTCAGGTCCTGTTAATATGTTGGACAATGAAGAATAGCAAATAAAAGTCCGAGTCAATTTCCATCTGCCTTCAAAGCAAGAATGAACAGGCATCTTATGGGCACACTCGTTCCATCATAGACCTCATCCATCGGATACCATCAGGTGTGATGGAGGTCAAGAGCAGGCCCATTCAGCAATTAAAAAAATACGTAGCTGCCTTCAATCAAAAATATAACCAATATAATATTATTAGCTTCTGCTCGCGACTTCGTCCGCATGAAATTTCACCCTTCCCCCGTTTACCCTCTTAGAGGTGGAATTTCGAACACTCCTTTCTTAGTGGATACCTACTTTTTACAAAGAACATACCATCCAAATTGCATGTCTCTAAGACCAGCGGTTTAGGTTTAGAGGCTATGCGTTGATATATCAGTCAGTCAGGAACTCAGGACTTTGAATTTTATGTATATAGAAGATATACCAATTTCAACGGAATAGCTCATACACATTAGCCTTTCTTTTACCTATTTGAGATAAAATATTCTAGCATTTCCGAAGATAACCCTAATGGGTAGTTCATTAACTTGAATATACCTTTCTAATGTGCCTAGCAACTAATTCGTGTTATCTAGAATATGTTTTTCCCACGTTAGCAACATAAATTCACGCCTTATTCCCATAGGTATAGGCATAAATTACAGAACGCCACCTACTACGATCCTTACATAGGTACTCCTTTTGCCTCGTTTACGTTCATACATCAGAATGGCAATTCTCGTAATTTTAAGAACGTTCATAGTCTGATCATAGAGCAAGTAATGTTCATTATAGTAAGAAGAGACGGGAGTCCCATAGAAACAGATGCAAAACGTCGCTTGTATGAAACTTGTACTAAAACTGAATACTAACAGCGAAAATGACACAGACTGCAGATGTTAAAGCAAGACAGCGATAGCCCCCATTATGTTTAGTACACGTTTCATAGTTTCTTTTTTTTATTACACAGTTGCGTCAGACTGGTCAGAGGGGCAATTCTCGTAATTTTATGAACGTTCACACTCTGATCTCAGTCTCAATCTGTCAAAAAATACCTCTAATTTCCGTACATTTTGACAAGTTTTTGACATTTATTAGTCACCGAGATGAGACTGCGACTAGATTTTGAAGGTTTTAAATTACAAGAATTACCCCTCTGATATATGAAAGTAAACCAGGCAAAAGGAGTATGTAAGGATCGTAACTGCAGGTGATGGTCATACACGCACGTCAGTTGCGTAGTACTCGCAACTGACGTGCGTGTATGACCATCACGTCTAACCTTTCTGAAGAACTTCACAAATAAGGTCACTATATGTCCTCCTTGGGCGTCAACACCCGACGTTTCCACTCACAGCTGCCTTGTAAATTCCTTTGGTTAGACGTATAGATGTTAGTATAGACCTAGAAATATTTACACGGAATGTTTTGCTAGTAAACATCGCAACTAGATAACGGAGTGGCAAACTTTTGGGCCGCGAGCACGAACATACGAGTTTCGTGGTCGCTCTGTTTCAATACAAGAATTTCGGGGTACGTGGGCTACTCGTATTTTGATATTAGTTCATATTAGTACTGCCTCAGTCCATATAGTTCCGACTTTATTATAAGATTGGTGTAATTTTCATAGGCATGGATTTAGTCGATCCTATAATACTTCATATTTTGCTTTAAAAAAAATATTTAACACTCTAATATTATGATTGCGCCTCTTTTTATAAACTTCAATTAATTCCAATTTTAGAGTCCCAAAATACTTATGTAATAATTGATTAAACACAAGATTTATGATAAATTAAATTCAAACAACCTTAGTAAATTGTTTTAATTAGATAGGTATTTATAGAAATCAACTTATTTGAACTTAAATTATAATGGATTTAAGTTCAAATAAGTTGCTGTGATTTCTATAAATAGATAATATTATCTATCACTACAACACAAAAATATAGAACTACCATCATTTTATTAGACACAATATAAATAAAAGATTAGGTATACTTAACGGGTTTAATTCTGTATGGATACACAGACAGCAATACAAAAAGTGGTGAGATGACAAAGGTTCGACCTGGTGAGTTGTCCTTGTGAAAAGAGAGCGAGAATAAGACGCGTAGGCTTATTTATGCACCATTTCCCGTCATGGCGTTTTGGAGTGCGTGGAGAGGTGACAGTACGCCGACAGTGTTGCCAGCGCCTTAGCGAGTCAATATAGATGTAACACTTAAAAACCAAGTAACTGCGACCAACTTGGATGTAGCGCTCGTCGGTCGGTACCGTATTCGGCTCGCACGAGATTCGTCACCGTTCTAACTTAACCTTACCCATTTGGTTGGAGTACCCTAGGTTAGTTACTGTGACCTATTCGTTATGGGCATGGTTTGTCACAGTTCTAACCTGTATTGATTAGGGTACCTTAGCATAGTTACTGCGGCCAACTGTAGGATAACACAAGAAACTTACAAAGAAGCTCAATTATTTTAAAAAACTAGCTGCGCTCCGCGGTTTCTCCCGCATAAGTGTCGATCCCGTGAGAATATCACGATAAAAAGTACCTACACAATGTGTTAATCCTGGTTATAAACTATATGTGTGCCAAATTTCATCTAAATCCGTGTAGTAGTTTTTGCGTGAAGAAGTAACAAACACATTCACAAACTTTCGCCTTTATAATAATAGTGTGATGTCCATCATTAGAAGTGCAATAAGTTTTTATATTTTTATAAGATCAGTTAAATATTTCCCATTTTGGCCATGACACAGAACCGTCTGTTCCCGTTGTCCCCATTGACGCTGTCCCCATTAGGGGGACAACGGGAAGTCATAAAATTTCCTTCCTGTTGTCCCCATTGATGCTTTCACGTTATGGGGACAACGGGCCGCAGTAAAAATTATGGCAGTTGGGTTTGGCTTTACGGTGTCAAAAAACGCTTTCTAGGAAAACACGCCAACTTTACTTTATTAAATAACATTTCAGTGACGTCATTAGATATAAAGTCCAGACGCTATGTGGCGGCCGCCGCTCTTCTAGGAAACTGTAGCTTAACACGTGAAAGCAAAGCCCTCCTTTAATTCTTCTAGACCGCAAGTCTTCACGCAATGGGCTTATAAACTTTTACAACTTTGTTCAGTACTATGTTAACATATGTATATTTTGATATTCTGAAATATTGTAAGCTAGCTGCGCCCCGCGGTTTCACACGCGTAAGTTTCGAGTTTCTAATATAATTCAATCATGATTCGAAAGACACGTGGCGCCATCTATTATCATAATAACGTTATTGTGGTTTTCCTCGGGAACAGCACTTTCTTTCGGGATGAAAGGTACTCTATGCCCGTTTCTGTACACCTGACAACGTATATGAAAAATTTCAGGATGATCGGTTCAGTGGGTTAGGCATGAAAAGGTAACAAACAAACATACTTTCGCATTTACAATATTAGTTAAGAAGTTAGGATTAGTGTAATTAAGTAATTGCACTGATTTATAATAATTTAGAATCAAATGAAATATTCTTGTTTTTCATGTGTGCAACATTAATGTGCCTTAAAAATATTTTTTGAGTGTGGCAACACACACTTTTTTATTGTCACTTCTGTGAAACCTTTTGAGTGTAACTCGTCATTGTTTTTTCTTCATATTCAAATATAAGTGAAATCCACATTTTACTTTCTCTCTGTGTTTTATTAATCTGTCAAGCTCCGCTAATGAGACAAAATTGATTTTCTATTGTTTCGTCGCCGATCGGTGACGCGCGCCGCTTGACCGGTTAAAAACAACTACTTTCTCCGTAGGTATCATCTGCGTAGCCTTTTCCCAACTATGTTAGGGTCGGCTTCCAGTCTAAAAGGATGCAGCTGAATACCAGTATATTATATGGAGCGACTGCCTATCTAACCTCCACAACCCAGTTACCTACTTGGTAACACGATACCCATTGGTAAGACTGGCTGTCAGACTTTCGGAATTCTGACGACCCGTAACAACGGTCAAAGATCCACGAATGACAACCGGGACCAACAGCTTAACGTGCTTTTAACGAAACACGGAGGGGTATTGGTATGTAAAGATGGTCACCCATCCACGGAGCGGCCGCACCAAACGTAGCTTAACCTGATTGATCGACCCTTTCAGCTATTATTACTTATATAGCCACAAGCCCCTCAATGGCTTTCTCCGTATATAAACTACTTTAATATGTACACCACTGAACTTTGTGTAGCCTTGTAGACAAACTTTAAACAATACTAAAAATGTTGTACGTATTTACTTATGTTTCTTCCACATAAAGCCAAGTTTTATTTCATACATGTGTTTAATATGAACTGGCCTGTGTCGACTTGTGTTACTTACTGTTGTAAGAAACGGCTGCTAATTATACTAATTAATGCCATGAACACAGTTGTTACGATGCGAATGAAAAGAGCTCCACATAACTAGTGCTTGGGAGTCATTAGTACTATTAATTTACTTTGCATATTATATTGCACCCGTATTTTAAGTCATGAACTGTGTTTTTGAGGTTTTTTTTAAGTGTTCTGTGAGTGACGAAAAGTGGAGTCTGGATTTTTTGATCACAAGCAAGTATGGCTAAATGTACAGACGCCAGCACATCAAGCTACCCAAAACCGTCAAATTTTCCCAATCAACTTTGAACCTTATGTTTTAGCAATAAAGTTGAAAATCTATCAAAGAAATTTGACAGATTGTAGTAGCTTGATGTGCTGGCGTCTGTATATTAATGTCCATTATGCATCGTACCGTCCATTGCAAGGGCCAGGTTCAACACTGGACAGCATGACTATTAAGGTATTGCACATTGCAATTCATGATTACCGTTTGCGCGTCGATATCCCTCAATCAATCGACTCAGCCTATAGCAGTCCACTGCTGGACATAGGCCTCTCCCAGGCTGCGCCACAACACCCTGTCCTCCGCCTTCCGCATCCAGTCCGTCCCAGCCACCTTATTTAGGTCGTCCGTCCATCTAGCTGGGGGCGTCCCACACTACGCTTGCCGATACGCGGTCCAGGACTCGTCTGCTCCACCGGCCATCGGTCCTTCGACCAACATGGCCAGCCCACTGCCACTTCAGCCTGCTGCCGCGATTTCCCTGCCACCCTGTATTAATAATAATCATATTACAATTTTATATTTCAAGTTTTTATTTAAAGTCATTTCATTCCATTACATAAAATTAAAACATAAAATTGATAGCACACATATTATATAATAAAATAATACTCGAACATTCAAATCCAATAAAATAGTCGTATAAAACAAATAATAAAAGAAATATTTTGCTTTTTTGTTGTTTTTTTTTTATATTGTGAATAGTGGTGTGTACAGTGTTCAATAATATTTTTAGGAGCGCATAAAAAGTAAGTTTAAAAACTAAAACCCGACTACAGAAAAATCACGCAAATGAACAATCTCGTATGAAACAAGAAAATATTCTCATCTGAATTTTTATGTAGATACAAACTATTCAATATTTATAGTCTATTAAATAAACAACTTACACGTATAATATTTTAATGTGTTTCATACATGTATTCATGTTAGAATGTATTGTTTTGTTAGTTCATGGCTTTATGTCCTCTAGAGGGCGCCATATTCAATTTAATGTGACGTCACATAGCCGATCGCCAGCGGACAATAAAGCACGGTCAGATCACGCTTCCAACGATATCTCATTTGTCAAATTATGGTAAATAGTTTAGAAGTTATGAGGGACGAACATACATACATACGAGTACATTCACGTCAGTCAAAATCATAACCCTCCGTTTTGCTTCGCCATTTTCGGGTAATAATGGGAATTATTAAAGGTTCAATTAAACACATGCCATTACAAATTCCCACTTACATAATTTATAAGCAAAACGCTGTATAAACATTTTGCAAGCCGTGCAAGAAGTGCGCACCGCGACTTGGCGAGGCAAGGAATATTTAATTGACACTAATACGGCGTCTAAAGAACAGCCATGCGAGCTTACTACCTACGTACTTGAGTTATATGTAGTGCTCTCAAGTCACTTTACTCTGTTATTTAACTTGACAAAGGAATTTAGCTTGCAGAATAAGCAAGATGAAACGGACACTTAATATCATGTCCTGCGTGTCCTGTCAGCTCCACGTCACATGAACGCTAGTGATGGCGCCAAACACGTAGCCGAATTCTGGGCCGAGTCCATTTAGATTGCCATCGACACGCTATAAAGAAGAAGCAAGCTGACGTCGCAGTGGGCTGGCCATGTTTGCCGAAGGACCGGCCGGTTGAGCAAACCAGTCCTGAGCCCTGATTCACAACCATACGACAGGCTATCGTATCGAAAACCTGACATTTCGATAACCTGATTTGACTTGCCCTCAACAGCAATAGCTGTTGGAAGAATAACGGGCGTCTATTTGATTTAAACTGACAATATTTTTGGGTTTTGGACTTGTGAACAGCGTTCAGAAGACTCCTACGATAACAATGATTAATGTTCGATACGATACGGAAGCATATTGAGTGTTTGTGAATAGCTATGCTGGAGTATCGGCAAGTGTAGTATGAGACGCCCCCCAGCTAGATGGACCTTAAAAAGTTGTCTGGAACAGACTGAATGCGGAAAGCGGAGGTTGTTGTGGTGCTGTCTGAGAAAGATCTATGTCCAGCAGTGGACTGTGATAGGCGAATTGATTGTTGATTGAGGTACTTAGCAGGTACCTATGTACTTTGGCTAAGCGTTATTCCTGTCACTGTCGCACACTTGTCAAACTACATAGACAAGAACATGTCTCAGTCCAAGCACGTGCTAAGTAACTTTTATAGATATAGACCTAAGTGTAAGCGAAAAAGCTAATATCTTCTGACCACGACAGACAGACAAAGACGACCAGACAAGTATTAATAATTCATCAGCTTTTTCTAAGTTGGCATCCTGTTAATGAATTTCTCTGGCTTTTGTGTTGTCACTCTATATATGTATATACATTTATTATAAATTAAAGTTGCTTTTAGTGCTAAACTACGCCAAGGATTTTGAGGCGGTTGTCACCATCAATTAGAGAGTTTATTCCGGAAGGCTTATGTCTATATTACATACAAAACACGTAATATAATACATACATACATATCATCATCTGCCTAGCCTTTTCTCAACTATGTTTGGGTCGGCTTCCAGTCTAACCGGATGCATGTGACATATGATATTAAATTTTCATAAAATATGAAAATCTCGATATTTTCTCAAGTCGTAAAAACCGTGCGAAGCAGGGAAAGGTCACCTGTTAAGTAATGGAAAAGTTGTTACGTAATAAGCAGGATTAATATAATTTTAACTGTATATCTGGCTCTTGCCCTTTCTTACAAGCTTAGTTTCAACAGATTAAACTCACTTCTTATTCACACATCGCTATAGATTTGTACTACGACGTAAAAACAGTACCAATAAAGCAGTATTTCACCCTATTCAGAACTGTTTATAATTTTTTGTGACATCAGAAACGTTTTTGCAGCGGATTAAAAAAAATGCAGAAACATTTACTTTCATTTCCATTAAACGCAAAACCGTATTCATGTTATACATTTATATTAAGTAAAAAATGCGTCGCAGAATGGAATGCGTCAAAAGGTTCCCTCAACCTTTTAAAATGTGGCAAAGTAATCATAAATCACGCTTTATTTTGCCCCTTAAACCGAAAAATGCTTAAATGTTTTCCTGTCCGTATATTTTCAGTTACAAGGGTTAAAATCTCACAATGGGATGCGTGTGACTATTCTATGACAGTTTTTTTTTTTTTGTTGTGAAATAAGTAGTATTTTGTTACTTTTTAATTAGATGTTTCAGTAGGTATTATTATAAGCTTACACAGCGGCACAGAATAACTAATATTACTAAAGCGGGTCAATTGCGTAACACACTAACACTAACAATGGCTTTCATTGTGACAATACAACTAGATTCATTGCGTTATTTACGTTGTTCAGCAGACAAATTTTTCTAACCATCCATTCCATTGTTTCTTAAAACAATGGATTAGCAATATCCTTCAAAATGATTCAGATTGTGTTTGAAAGTGTGTTACGCGGTTAAGGTATAGATATATTAAATATTTATACGTAGTTACGTACAAAGACCCCTCCGTGCCTCGGAAAGCACGTTAAGCTGTTGGTCCCGGCTGTCATTCGTGGATCTTTGAGCGTTGTCAAGATCGTTGTTGAGTCGTTACGGGTCGTCAGAAGCCCGAAAGTCTGACAACCAGTCTTACCAAGGGGTATCGTATTACCCAGTAACTGGGTTGTGGAGGTCAGATAGGCAGTCGCTCCATGTAAAATACTGGTATTCAGCTGCATCCGGTTAGACTGGAAGCTGACTCTAACATAGTTGGGAAAAGGCTAGGCAGTTAAATGGTTGCATTTCTACTAGGAAACGTTCCCTTTCATGATAAATAATAAACTATATATTTTTTTGTATTGTAAAAAAAAAAACACTTTTACACGTCAAAAATAATTTACGTTTTAAAACTAGATGAGTTCGGTGTTTCTTATTCGACTACTCTTAGAAGAAAGACTGTAACAAACTCAGAGGTCACAGTCTTTTTTAAAGTCCAGATATAATCATGGTCAGGCCATATGAGGAATGGATTTTTTCACTAACCGGGCATAGGGCTCCTCCTAAATATGGCACTATATTCTATAAAATTCCTTCACTCACACCGACACAACAATGAAAGCTGTGCATTTATGTAGTTTTCAATGTTTCAAGAGTAAAAAAATAATGCGTTTCCAATATTTAGTACAGACGCCAGCACGTCAAGCTACCCGAAACTGTCAAATTCTCCCAATCAACTTTAAACCTGCGATAAAGTTGATAATCTATTAAAGAAATTTGACAGATTGTAAGTAGGTTGATGTGCTGGCGTCTTCTGTACAAACACTATCAATTTACACGAATTCAATCACAGACAATCAGTTCACTTAAAACAAGTTAAAAGCTTTTAAAATCCTACATGGACGTCAAATTGCGGCGATCCTACAAAAATAAACAAAACAAATATGGTGGAAAGTCGCAATTTATCATACTGTGTTGGCAGCCATTCGTGTCAGCTTCAATTTAACGCTGAGCTATTTAATTAATGGTCTTACAAATTGATTCCTTGCATGCACTGGCAACACCAGATATTTATTTTTATGAACAATTTTTCTTGAGGTTAATAAGGATTTTTAAAACGAGGCTAGAGTCAACATACTTTATAATTTGAGTGAGCGAGTTTTACACTAATGTACAGACGCCAACACATCAAGCTACTACAATCTGTCAATAGATTTTCAACTTTATCGATAAAGCATAATGTTCAAAGTCGATTGGGAAAATTTGACAGTTTTGGGTAGCTTGATGTGCTAGCGTCTGACATATAGGCAATAACATAACATCACTCCTGTATTCCTCGAAGGGTTAGGCAAAGGTGTACCAGTTATGTTTAAGTCCCATGTAAGTAATAGGGGCGAGCCCCCGGGCACAAATCCATACCCCAGGCTGCTGCTGAGAAATGCAAGATAGAAAAATCCAAAAACACTGCTCGACACGGGAAATGAACCGCTTACGACTACAAGACCAACGCAGCCGTTAACAAAGTATAAAATTCAATTCAAATTCAAAGCCTTTATTAGCAATCTTATAAAGTAGTTTAACAAAATATTTAAATGAGTTTAGACATCCGAAATCTCCAGATTGCTCAGCTCTTTAGCATAGACCTCCCCCAGGCTTTTCCATAGCTCACCATCGTGAGTATTTCTCCAAACAAACATTTTTCTTTCTTTCTTTTTCTTTCTTTCTTTCTCCACCAAGTCCCTCCCGCAGTAGTCTTCAGGTTGTCTTCCCATCTTCGAAATGGTCCTCTTTCTCTCTTTCTAAAATATACAATAGTACCACTAATAATATGTTCCGATAGACCAATCGAAACTAATATTTTTAAAATTATAAAGAGAATAGATTAGATATTAGTATTTTTGTTCGGTACGCTTTCACGCTAAAACGGCTGAACAGATTTTAAATGAAATTTGGCGCATAGGTTGACCATGAACTGGAGAAGGATATAGGCTACTATTTATCCTGGATTGCAGACGAAGTCGCAGGCAATAGCTAGTCACTGATAAAATGATTATGACTACATGTATTTGCACTTCACTAAGTAAATTCAAAACTATACCAGGCTAGTCATATGAATTTTCATTGTAACAGATTTAATGAATTGTGGTAGGTTAGTAATTAACCACGAAAGCGTGTGTTAAAATCTTATTTTCGATTTAAACTCAAATATCATAACCGAATTGCCACAAATATGAAAATTTACCATACGTTGTGGTCAGCTAATTGTGCAAATAAATAATAACAATACTCCTGGTTCCGTTTGTGTGAAAATATTTAAAGTTTTACAAAGCTTCCTGTTTTAAAACATCCTTTTCCCAAACATCTAAAATGTAAAAAACATGCTAAAATGTATTTTTTGGTAAACAAAGGAGGTACAAAAATAACGTGTTGTCGCATCAATCACAAACTTCAAGTTAGTCACGAATGTCTGGTCTTTGTAGGAAACAAATCCGGTAAAAAAAAAAACAAATAAAAGCGGATAAAATCAGAAATGAAATTTTCTGAATAGAACCGGAGTTACGGACATAGCTTGCGTCTTTGGTCAACTGGACCCACTCGAACTGGAACCGCGGGTCCAGTCGACCAAATCAAATTTTGAATTGGTCGACTGGACCCGCTGTCAAATTTCATCATTAGTACAGTCAAGGAGTAAAGCCGAATCTTTTAGTTTTATTTCTATGACTTAAAATATACATAATATTATTCAATTCGGTACACTTAATTTTTATTTACTTATTTTTACTTACTTACTGTCTGCAATGAGCTAAAACAACGTTACTGGATTTTGAGACGCCGTAGTGAGGTCCTAAAGATATCAACCACTAATAAATAAACTGAAGTGGCAATGGGCTGCTCATGTTTGTGGCCGGTGAAGCAGACGAGTCCTGGAGTAGAGACCGTTTATCGGCAAGCGTAGTGGGGACGCCCCCAGCTAAAAGGACCCAGTCACCTTCTTAAGGTCGAACCTTAAGAAGGTGGCTGGGACAAACTGGAAGGTGGAGGTCAGGGTGCTGTGGCGCAGCCTAGCAGAGACCTATGTCCAGAAGTGGACTGCAAGTGGCTGAGGTGATTTTAAATCTGGTATGAATTACAGTTAATTAGAAGCAGTTTTAAACACATTACCTACCCAACTCAGTATACAAATCTCATTCCACAATATTTGCTTCTAACCAAATAAAGAAAGCTGGTCCAGATTACTGGACGACTCTGGCTTAAAAAGGCTAGAGACAGAAAAGAGTGGCGTGCATTGCAGGCTGCCTACACTCAGCATTGGGTGGCGAAAGGCTGAAGAAGAGAGAGAAGAGAAATAAAGAAAACCACACTTTAAATTGGAAATGAAAATTACAATTTACATACCTACTAATTAATTTCACGTTCATTATAAGTGGTTTATTCTATGAACAGCATCCACATTAATATCGAGGCAATACATCAATTTCTATTGACTCTTTTTTCCTTATAGTCTCCAATAATGTTATTATACCACCTGTGGGCGATAAATTAGCGATCAAAAGCACCATATTTGTACCTTTTCTTTGGAGTATTTCGCAGCGGTTGGATGAAAAATTGCTATTGTTCGCCTAACTCGATTCCCACTTAGTGTGATGTAAATTAGCCCTAATATTAGAAGTTTTGTTAGAAATTAAGTGGTATAAATATGTAATCCTATAAAGTACCAACATACTGTATTTTTCCGTTCATATAAAATAAGGATACTTGCAAAAATGCCTTTATACTCGTTAATGCAGATATCCGTATATTTTCAGAACATACTTTTCTACTTTTCGGTTAAAAAGTAAATTACAATTTCATTCTCATAGCTTGCACAGTTCATTTCCAAATTGATTAAACGAATGGCCAGGTCCAGAAGTAGAAAAAAACCTACCACCTAATGGCCACTCGATTCCATTTTCAAAATGTTCTTATTGTCTATTGGAAACTCTTGCCACAGACGATTTCTCTGCGTTTTTTGAGCAATTTTTCAATTGTAAATTGTCTCTGGCTCACTATAACACTTTTTTCGAAAACCTTTCATATTTTAACCTTTTTCTTGAAATACTCAGAGGTAGTTGAACGTCCAGCGTAGTGGCAATAAAGAGTAATAAAATGTAATAGGCTAATAGAGAGCAGGTGAGGGCTATTAGAGTAGCACTCGGATTAACACTGTTACTTACGTGCAGATATTTTCTGACTCAGGACACCTCTATTTAAAAGAAAAATATTTGTAAAGTAAATATACTTCTATTATTTGCAGCCTAATTTTTAAATTTGTTGCATATTTTTTTGTTGTTTTTTAGTCGGGCTTGACAACAGTGCTGTTGACTACGTATTGATAGATAAACTGTACTACAGTGCGACTGAGTTTTTATCAGAGAAAAGAATTGTCTGAATTGCTCTGGATTGATCGTGAAATATGGCTGAGCTTTAATGTATTTTAACACCTGTCAGGCTTTTGGGCTTCAGATTACCCGTAACGACTGTCAAAGATGACAGCCGGGACCAACGGATTAAAACGGGCTTTTTTCGAGGTCCGGCGGGGTCTCGATATGTAATGAATGGTAGCCACGAACGATCTTGATTGACCCGTGCGCCATTTAGCCACAAGCCAAGGTATTTTCACTCAAGATATTGTTTTGCCTAGGATTTTCATCCCGGTAGGAATGTTTCCACATGCAAGCAAGTAATACTTATTTCCCGTGTATCTTCAAAAATATTGCGGGCAAGAATTAAGCCAAATACCTGAAATTAAAAACCAACATTGCTCGCGTTCCTGCATACTGAGCTGCATTGCCGAGATATTTCGCTGAAAATCCTTTGTGAAGCCTACGGAGCTTCAAAATTTTTGAATTTCATACAGGTTACGTGCTACGGTTTTGTTATTCATTTCATCTATTTTTCTGTGCATAATATTACCTTTTATGAAGACTGGTTGGGTTCTTCATTCACTATGCCTCATTTAAATTATTTACGTATTCATACAATTTTAATTTGGGGCATTAAGTTTGGAAACTTTTTCCAATAGAGAGGATTGTATTTTCTGTATATTCTTTTAAGGACTGATTTTTCAATCTACAGATCATTTTTATTCGTGGAATGAAATTGACGTCTCACAGTTTTTGAATGGAAGAACTGTCAAAAATTCAAAATTATTCCTACAATAAAATTATGTGGCGTTGGAAAAATCAGCCCTTAATGTATCTAGATAAAAGTAAACCTCGTCAAGTTTTTTAAGCCGGCCGGTCTATTCTGTGAAAATCTCACCTAGTGAACACTTAGATGAAGGAGCTGTAATGCTATTCTGTAAAAAGATCACCGTGAACATTTAGATGAAGTGAACTTAAAGTGAGCTGTCAAAAGTGTCAATCCCTAGCATCAGGTGCAATGACAGCTCATTTTAAGCTCACTTCACCTAAGTTATCACGGTGAGATTTTTTACAGAATAGCACCGCTGACATTCCACCTGATGCTGATGAGGGATTGACACTATTGACAGCTCATTTCACCTGTGTTCAAGGTGAGTTTTTTGAAGAATAGACCGTGTTATCTGTGTCAATCCCTGGCATCAAGTGGGATGACAGCTCACTTCATGCAAGTTTTTAAGGTGAGATTTTTACAGAACAGATGGCCAATTTCAGTAATTAATAAAAACGATCAAAATCTAGTCGCAATCTCATCTCAGCGACAATCAGGGAAATATGAGGTACTTTTGACAGATTGAGACTGAGATCAGACTGTGAACGTTCTTAAAATTACGAGAGTTGCCCCTTTGATACCTTCTAAAAAACCCAAAAAATGCATAAAGAGAAATGAGAAAGATTACAAGCCTTTTACAACTATTCTTCTTTTTTTTGTAAAGTTGTCTTCATGAACGAAATATTACATATTATATGAGTGGTTAGAAGCACAGGAGCTTTTAGAACCTGTTGCATTGATTTAGATCAATCAGCCTAGCCTTTTCCTAACATAGTTAGGGTCGGCTTTCTTTCTAACCAGATGCAGCTAAATACCAGTATTATACATAGAACGACTGCTTATCTGCCCTCTCCAACCTATGTAGTTGCGACGATACCCCTTGGTAAGACTAGTCGTCAGACTTTATTGGGCTTCTGACTACCCGCAACGACTGCGAAAGATCTAAGATGACAGCCTGAACCAACGGCTCGACATGCTTTCCGAAGCAAGGTGGGTTCTCGATATGTAATGGATGGTCACCCATCCACGAAACGACCGCGGCAAGCGTAATTTAAAAGTCGATCGACCGTGCGGTAGTTATTATTTAGCCACCAGCTCCTCACTCGTTTCTAAAATAAAAGCCTTTAATATTACATCGCTGCCGACAAAGAGGGAAACCTCCACAATTGAAATTTCATTACTTGTTTGCAGGGCTTCCCTTCGTAACCTTAAATTAGACCGTGAGCCGCGTTGGTGAACATAATATCTTTACTGGGCTTTAAAAATAAGTACCTAGGTATCTCATTAATGAGATTTGAGTCGCGTGGCAATTATAAGGAAATTATGTGAAATATAACATCTTTGTACGGTAGCACACTGTGATAATTGATTTTCTTTTGTAATAAAAACAATATAGAATTCAGTACATCTGCAGATATATTTTTTTCCAAATCTCACCGTGAATACTTAGGTGAAGTGAGCTTGTAGTGAACTGTCAATAGTGTCAATTCCTAGTATCAGGTGGAATGACAACTCGCTTCACCTAAATATTCACCGTGAGATTTTTACAGAATAGACCGGCTAGAATGGTTCCCATTCTTAACCTAAAAATGTGTAAATAGGTATAATATTTACTAGTTTTGTAGAGGTCGGATTAAAAAATCTTATACGTAAACCTTCTAACTGAAAAAAAAGCGTAGATACATTATAATATGCCAACTTTAATGGTGATTGCTCAAACGGTGTTAGTTTATCTATAGAGAGAAAGGTAAGAGGTATGAGGGACAGGCCGGTGTAAATTTTATTTCATCTCATAAACAACATGTCCCACAATTAACCCACACCACCAGACTCTCAGACAGAATAATAATCATACAGTTTTGAGTATAAATATCGATGGCTATAAGAGTAGGGGAAGAGCAAAGAAACGATGGATGGACTACCGAGATGACGATTAATAGAGAAGTATGAAAAAAAAGACAGAATGCGCCGACCACAAAAAAAATGGGATAAGGGAAGGAGATTGAATGAATGATGAAAGATAATACATACACTGATTTTTTACTGTTGTATATAAAACATTGTTTATTTACAAAGTTAGTTATACTGATTGTTGGAGAAAATTGTGGTCTCATTACAAATCTACGCACGTACACAGTCGCGCACGTATAAGTAATAAGCACTTCACGTAGGTAGTCTAGCGTTGTAGGCAGTTCGTCCATTTTGGTTTGTTTTGACTGTACACTGGAAGTGTGACTGTAATTTATATGTTTTTATTATTTATGGGATAAAAAATACCTATATTAAAAATGACAGAAATCGATTCTGTAAATGATTCTGGATACTTTCAAAATGTGCATTAATTCAACTGAATTAATGCACGCATTGCACATTTGATATTTACAGATTTTATACAGGGTGAATTTTGCAAGTGGGCGTGGATGGCCAAATTCTAAACTATAAGGAATAGCGAAAAGTACTCAAAGGAGTCACGGGCTCGATTTTGATGAAAACTAAAACTGCATCGTTGGATTTTTGAAAAATCAATATTTCTAGCCAGGAATCGAACCTGTTGATTTTGAAAAAAAAAACACACTGTATTATTACACCATTCGATAGTGTCCCTAATAAGGATCAAATTCTGGGAAGTAATGACATACGGCAAAAATAGGGAAAGTGATGAATTTTAATAAACTGCTTCTTATTTTAAAGTATTCATACCTACATTACGTACCTTGTTCGAAATGATGCTCAATATTTTTATTAACACACCCGAAGCGCAGTCACCTTCACAACATTGTTCTAAATTCAAATTTCTATTACGATCTTTGGAAAATATTCTAGAGGAATCAGTAATATTGTAATGCACAATGCAGTACAATCCTTGAGATGTCGAATCCAGCTATGTATTGAAAACAATGTTCATCATTATGAACAATTAATCAGTTAAGGTTTAATATGAACATGGCAAAATTATATCCTATGCAGATGACACGGCGTTAATATTCACCGCTAAAACAAATAACGAATTGTACGAATATGCTCAAATAGGTTTCAATACTGTGTCTAACTGGCTTCAAAGCAACTTACTAACACTAAATGCCGACAAGACCAAATATATTCACTTTTCCATCCGCAAACCGCACCTTAATATTACTAACTCTCATCTGTATGCCCATCATTGCGGACTCCGCTCAGTCAGCGCATGTAAGTGTCCTTGTATCCTCCAAACATGTAACATAAAATATCTCGGGGTTCTAATAGACGAATCGCTCTCATTTAGACCACATATTGACAGTTTGGTTACAAGAGTGCGCAAATTAATATTTGTTTTTAAAAAATTGCGAGCAATTGCAGATAGAAAACTAGTGTCACAAGTTTACTTGGCCCTAGGTCAATCTGTAATACAGTACTGTATTACTTCATGGGGTGGAGCACCAAAAACTTACTTACTGCCTATTGAAAGAGCACAGAGAGCAATTTTAAAAGTAGCAAACTTCCATCCCTTTCTCTATCCCACAGATCTGCTATACAAATCCTGTAACGTGCTGACTGTTCGCCAGCTTTTCATAACGCACCTGGTATTAAAACAGCACACCATGCTTTCCTATAACATCCCAAGTACTAATAAGAGACGGTATGATATTGTATGTGAGTCAAATGCATCCTCTAAATATGTTTTTGTAAACAGATTCTATACATTTTTATTCCCATTTCTATACAATAAATTAAATAGGAAATTAAGTATCTATAAATTAAATAATTACGGCTGTAAAAAGATTATTTAGCAATTTTTCCTTAGCATAACATACAATGAGACAGAGGATTTACTCGTTGTCTGTAAATAAAACATGTTAGTCTTTTAAGATAATATTAGTTTTTAATTAGACTTCTTAGTTTTAATTTTGTATTTTTTATTTTTATATTATAAAATTCTAGGCACCTTTCTAGCCTGAAACACAGGTTCTACCTAGTTCAGGCAAATGAGCAACTGTGTCCTCTACATATAATTGTTAAGTTATATTATTGTAAATCTGCACCATTTTTATGAATAAACGATATTATTATTATATTATTATTATAATAGGTAGGTAACATAACCCGCTGGCTGAATAATAACAGCGGCATAGGTCAGTCTGTCTAGTTAAGCTACGCTTGCCGCGGTTGGTCTGTGGATGGGTGACCATCTTTACATACCGAGACCCCTTGGTGCCTCGGAAAGCACGTTAAGCCGTTGGTCCCGGCTGTCATTCCTGGATCTTTGAAAGTCGTTACGGGTAGTCAGAAGCTCGAAAGTCTGACAACCATGCAGTCTTACCAAGGGGTATCGTATTACCCAGTAACTGGGTTGTGGAGCTCAGATAGGTAGTCGCTCCATGTAAAATACTGGTATTCAGCTGCATCCGGTTAGACTGGAAGCTGACCCCAACATAGTTGGGAAAAGGCTAGGCAGATGATGATGAGGTAGGTAACATAATAAAAATAAAAAAGAATATTTTGTTAAAAATGAGCTCTTTGCTTTAGTTTGCCGTATGTCATTACTTCCAAGAATTTGATCCTTATTAGGGACACTATCGAATGGTGTAATAATAGTGTTTTTTTTTTTCAAAATCAACAGGTTCGATTCCTGGCTAGAAATATTGATTTTTCAAAAATCCAATGATGCAGTTTTAGTTTTCATCAAAATCGAGCCCGCGACTCCTTTGAGTACTTTTCGCTATTCCTCATAGTTTAGAATTTGGCCATCCACGCCCACTTGAAAAATTCAACCTGTATATAGACTAATGGACTACAACTATGAATATGTTTTCTATAAAAAAATCGGGTGCTGCCGTATGCGGGTTTAATCCTACTGCAGAACTGTAAACTAGCTCAGTTCACAAAAAAAAGCAAAAAAAAAAATAGGACACCAACGCTGATTTTCGCATTCAGAGCCGAAAATTAAAAATGTTTTCCACCCCTGATACCTCACAAACTACACATCAAAATGCAAAACATATTCGTTAATATATTTTAAACTTTTTATGAACTTGGACGGCGTATAGACAGATAGTACAGTGAGGTATTTACATGAGAACAGGCTTGATTAAAGAGCGAGTTTGAGCTCCTGCCTCCATGTTGTTTCCGACGCCGGAGCCCGCAACACGCTGGCTGCAAACACAATATGCGACCTTCCCGTCACCTACAACATCAATATTGTCGGGACATGGAATCTCTAGATTAAAATTTCGACGAAATTGGCTTGTGTAACACGCTGTTAATTAATGTTATTAGGCTTATCAGTGTGTTGAATTAAATCTAGAATGTGTTAATTATGTTAAAAGCTTCGGAGCTTTGTTCGTTTTGTTTCATTTCAGTTGTACATTCACGAGCACAAATACGTTACATTTACGCAAAATTCAAAAGCGATTTTTTCCTAAAGTATTGACAGATGTTTTATGGTGTTAAGAACTGTGTTATTATCGAAACCATACTTTTATGAAATAAGTCTCTTCCCAAAGTTGCCATTTTTAATTTCACGATATAAACGCTATTGAATTTTGCGTAAATGTAAGGTAATGCTCGTGGCTGTAGGTAATATTTTTTTTTATCCAATTACAACAAAAGCTTGGCACCCACAGGCGGGGAACAGATGGCCTTTTCGTTACATAGAATCTGACTTAAAACGAATCCGCAATCGTAAAAAGAAATATATCTTAAGATATCTCAATGAAGCTTATACAGTTTATACTGGATAAACTTCTTCTTCGTGGATGTACTATAGTAGTGTTGTGTAGTCGTACACCTCTGCCTAACCCTTTGAAAATGCAGGCGTGATGTTGTGTTATAATAAACTTCTTATACTAAATTAACTATAAAAATAAAAACATATTAAGCATTTTCAAAGTTATGCTTTTGAGCTGAAATTTTGTACAGAGATTCTAGGCCAGATACACTCTTCAACCCGTTTGTATTGATATACCCTTTCCGTAACACCCTGTATAGATATCACAATTGATTTAATCAAAACAGAATCCGATGCAAGGTTCAGCCGAAAATATATAACGAATCAGGTTAACATCGAAATGCTGTATCAATCTTTTCTAAAATAGAAATAGAAATAAGAAATCAGGCGGATCACATCGTATGATTAAATTAATATAGGTAAATGATTTACGGGACACGAGAAACGATTTTATTACGTTAGAAAACACACATTGGGCATGTTTATGACATCATCCTATGCATAAACCAAAAGGTCTTATTCAGCAGAAGTTTTAGAAAACAGGTGACCTTGCAAGAAATAAAAGAGAAACATGAAATTCCTCGATATGACCTCCTTCAGCTGTTAAATATTCAAAGGCTTATCTTGATCCCCGTTGTCTTTATTTCTACAAGTTTTCCAAGTTAAGAATAATCTTTAAATCTTATAAAAGGATCGAGAATCGTCTTCGATATCGTGTTGTAAACGACATCTTTCGGGGTGTAAGTTAAGATCTATAATCTGTGATCTTTCTAGCCAAAAATAGCCATTTACTTACTCCCAATAACATAAGTAATAGCTACATACAATCAACGCATAATAATATAGTACCTATAATATATCTTTATTTTTCTCTCTTCACAAAGGTTCACATAGACATATCAGAGGCAAGAATTATAGTGTTTCGACAACAATACACAAAATATGATCCTTTGTGAGAGACTGGCGTCTATAATAATCTAGGATACCTTGTGTAAAGGATCACCAGCCGACGGACGGATAATACAACATGTATTACGTCGTCGTCGTGTACACGTCATTACGTCAGCGCCGGCTGTTGCTGAAACCAGCGCTGGGGCTATGTCTTGCATAGGGTCGCAGCATAATGCTGAGCGATGCCGTCTTGCGTGGATGTGACGCATGTTCCCCTTCCCTTTTTATTTTATTATTTGTGTATATGTTCTTTTTTGCATCATTTTCACCACAAATAAACGTAGTTTCTTTCTTTCATGTATCAAAATGGTATGGTCATATTGGAACAGACCATTTAACTGAATAACCCATGTCACCAATATTGTAATCGCGAAAAAATGATCAACTGTCCCATACAAAACTTCAATACCTACTCGACCAAAATGTATGGGAAGGCTAATTTAATTTTTCGCGATTACGGCGTTGATCAGCCTTCAATTTGACCACATCTTTCTGATAGTAGCTTTGTAGTTATTGTGAAAATTCTAACCGCAGATGAACCCCAAAAGCAATTTTAAAAGCAAATCCGCCACTGTTAGGTAAACCCGCATTTCGTTCATTTCAAATCTGGAACCGCGAGGTCTAATGGAATCGGGCCTATCAGAACGGAACGCCGAATTACAATGTTAATGAACTGTTCCTATCGTCCTCGTTCAATTTCTTCGCAAACCTTCGCTAAACTTGCTTTTATTGGAGTTCTTCGAAAACTGTTTCCCAAGCAGTCCACAGATACTTTTTAGGGTTCCGTACCCAAGGTAAGGCTCCGTTGTCCACCCGTCTGTCCTTCTGTCACAGAGCTGTATATATGTAAATTTTGAACCGTAATAGGTAGGCACTTAAAAATTCACAGTGTTAGTACTACTATGGCCGCTATAAAAACAAGTAATAAAGTTAAAAATTAAAGGATACAAGATAGATACCTACGTGTTTTTTTCGGCGTGTTTTGTTCGAATTTAGCACTTCTCTTGTTTTTTGACCTACCTATGTTGTCCCACTGCGAGGTAAAGGTCTCCCCCATATTTTTCCACCTTTCTATATGCTGTGCCTTTTCCGTCCAATCGGTTAGTAACGAGTCCGAATCGTCACGCCAGCGTTTCTTAGGACTGCCTTGGTGACGACGAATATTTAAAAAAAGAATGTAGTGTTGCGGTGGCACGGAAGCCTTTGCGTGCAAGCCCGACTCGCACTTGACCGCTTTTTATTCGGCCTTTGTGATGAAATATTGCACCCCCGACAATGGGGAGGTCAATTTCGGAGACCAGATAAATCATATTCAATCGGGTGAACTGAAATAAAATTAGACTAGGTAATTTATTTTGTGCAATTTGTTTTTTTTTTTTTTTTTGTTAGTTGGCAAAGTAGCTGCGGACGACGTTCTTTTGAATTGAAATATGGTTATTGATGCTAATATTTATGTTGCCAATTATGATAAGGCCATGTTTACACGTACGTATCGTCAACTGGTTCATACGTTTAAATAGTGTTTTGATTCTATTATTACACTAGCTTCTGCCCGCAACTTCGTCCGCGCTGAAGTCGTAAGACATGATGACATAGGTACTAAAATAACAGGGACATTTCCGCCTGCCACTTTAATCCTCAAGTTTTCTTGATAGGCAATTGTCAATTGGAATTCGCGAGAGTTGCACAAGTCAACGTCTTAACCTCATATTGCCATCACCAATTGAGTTGAACCTTATTTTGGTCCTAAATTTTCATGATTTGTGTCGTAAAATAATTGATGATAAACAAACAATTGATTTTCATCATTTTCAATTAATGTCTCCTGTTCGTTTATCAATTTTTTTTTTTTTTTTGTCTAGTTGAAACTGATTACGTCGATCGTTCAATCCACAAACCGTTTATTAGAAATAGACTGTAATTTAAAAATAATATTTATACAGAAATTTCTTTTTTACAAATCAATAACTAAGCGATCTACTTTTACAGGCTTTTTTTTTACATCAAAGACCTCATTATAATATTCTTATCCAGCCAAACTCCAAAGTTTGTTTACAAAGTATCAAAGTCATAATCCAATTTCTTCACGACTAAATTCTTGTTAAGCTTCTAGATCGTCTTAGTAATTGGTTTAAGTTACAATTATTACAAAAATTCTGGTAATAGAGCTTAATAAAGCTACTTAATTTTAAAAGCATTTAACTTCAAAATTAACTTTATTGTTTCAGGGCTTTCCTTCGAATTCTGTGCGTGTGCTGCCCCAGAAAGTTGCGTCGGAAATATCAGCCGCAGCTCCGATTCAAACAGTCCCAAGTGAGTAGCCAACTTTACCCACAAAAGCTAATTAGAAAACAAGTTTTTCTTTAAATCAAAAGCCCTCAAATAAAAGGAATTTCTAATTCAGTTGCAAAATTAAATTGCTTTTTTTTTTAGATTGTCATGAATTTGTTCTTTTACTTTCAGTTGCGCACGACACGACGTTATTACTCATCGAGCGAACTGATGGGCATACAACAGCTCAGACAGAACTCCTGCGAGCAAACTTACATATAGCGAATCAGCTCCATTTTATACATCGCTTCGATTCTCCTCCATATTTCCAAGTGCCTTGATGAAACAATTCAATTCGTATCATCCAAAAGTTTCTAGAATACTTTATGCGAATTAGGAGCCATTCAGAGCCGTGAAGGAGAGTAATCTCAGCCGGTGATATTATAGTAGACGTGTTGGCACGGTTCATAGTAAGGGATAGGATACATACGTGTAGAGGTACGTGCAGACTTGTTACCGCTCACATGTTGCACTCTGTCTCGTGTGCCCTGTGTGCCCTCGTGTGCCCTCGCCCTTGTTACTGTCCACGCTCTTACAACAATTTGTCTGCACTCGTGTCTTTGTTAACTGAGATAACATAACAACCCGACTCTCTGACTACTCTTCAACGCTTCTCATTCCTGTATCATTATAAACCAACTACGACCACGCTTGAATTTTGCATGGTTTTCTAAAATAATTTTATTTTCAACGTTTTTCTTTTATAATCTGTGGTTTGCATGGCTGGGATTCGATGGATACCATACTGGGTCGTATTAATTATGAAATTTAATTCATTATGATGTTTTTTTTATAATAAATTACATCTATCATTCTGTCAGGCCAATCCACACACGCTTCGTGGCTGAAAGTTCAATTGAGTTCAAAACATAGCGACACTTGTGACACGTCTAGAATTTTCAGAGAGAAATAATAATATTTTATCAGTCCCCAAAAATTATCTGTCATTTCTGAATTGTTTGTGTTGTCTTTATTAAAACTTTCTTCATCCCTACGTGTTGTCAATTGCATGATTCTGATCAAATTCTCCCATTCCGCTTCAAACGACTCCAATAAAATGTTGCGAAGGCAATAAAACTCCTCACGTTTTATGTTTTCCAAGCAATTCCAACAGACTTGATTACTGTCGCTTTTGTTACTGGTTACAAAAGCTTATGAATAATGCGAGGTTTATATTACAGTACCCGGTGTCGACGATGATGTACTCGTCGGTGTCTCAGCACGAGATGTGTCGCTTGTGACATCAGGCGCGCGCGGGCACTTTCCGCGCGCCTCGCGGGCGATGCTCCTGATGCAGGGATCGCCGCTCGTCGCGGTCCCACCGCCGCAGCGGCGACCGGCCACCGTGCCCGGACACTTACCGCATGAGGGCTATCGACCACACCTCCTTCGACGAACCCATACCGTGCGTTGAACGACACCTGTGTACCGACGTGGTCCCGTACTGTCACGACTCGGAGTCCGTCAGTGAAGTGAGCCTTGAGAGTGACAGTAGGAATCCCTCGATCAAACGCAAAGTTAGCAACAAGAAAGTGACATACCAAACCAAAGCGGACGTGATCTCAAACTAGTTAGTAATAGTGTTCATTGTATACAAGTGTAGATCGTTGTATGTGTCAAGTGGCGTGATGTGTGAGATTGCCTTGATTTGTGCCAGTATTATTATTTAGCATCATAATAATACTATCGATAAGCACTCACTGAAAATCAATGCTGGAACGTGCTTCGATGTTTGATGTCATGGCAACGTTTCCGAATATGATTATCAGTTTTATTTCTGATGTTTTTCATCATTGCTTAAACATTTTTGTACTAATGTCATTCAAGATTCGAATAAAGAATTTTATTTTTAACCGACTTTAAAAAAAGGAGGAGGTTATTATTCTAGTGACCCACAATTTAATTTAATAATAGTTAGTAAGTCGGGATCCTTTTCCAGTTTTATACGGTGTGCAGGGCTTAAAGTAATTCAAAGAGGACTTTGCTCGAGGCAATCTCAAATGACAGCCAATTAATTCTAGTCATGACTTTCCACGGGAAAATATTTCAATCAGGAGCTGTGATTTACTGATTAGCTGTGTATATAGTTTATGTACTGTACATATGTAACGTTGTCACCAATGTAACGCTTATATACTTAGTAAAAGAGTAAGTGTGACGAGTGGGAACTAATGCGCTTCATTACATTGTAAATATAGAGAACACTGTTCATTAAAACATTCCTATACTCATAGCCATACCAATGGTGTTAAACAAAAGAGTGCTAGCTTGAAGTTTCTTTCATAGACTTTTAGTTTTTGCTTCGCACAATATCATGATAATTTCAAGTATGCCAGGGTCAGCTGCGGAATAAGTCAGTTCGTATTTGAAACAGTAGAATAGAAAGATCGGAAAAAAGGTCGAAAAAAGTGTTATTGGGTTTACCCATCAGGAATTTCTCAGTAGCTTTCCGGAGCTTGGATATGTGTCCGGTTGATGGCAATAGGCTCGTCTATTACATGAGACTTAACATAACTGTTGAAATGTGGGTGTACTATACATACAGGGTTACTGGTAACTCGACCACTTCCTTGCAGGAGGTGATAGGGGAGCTAAAATGTGACAAATTTAACCCCCCATATGTATAGCCGGAAACTGAAACTTTGAGAGTTATTTAAAAAAAAAAATATATGGAACGTCTCGTACAAATAATTACATAAACTTCTTCTTCTTGAAATTGTTTGATATTTTTAGAAATTTTACTGCTGTATCAGCTTTGTTAGAATGTTAACTATACTTAAATAAAAATAAACCCAACCAACATGATTTGTTTTTTTTTTTAAATTAAATGTTTAGTGTGAAAATTTGGAGTAATTTAAAATGTTAAATAACTCTAAAAGTATCAGTTTCCGGCCATACATATAGGGGGTTAAATTTGTCACATTTTAGCTCCCCTATCACCTCCTGCAAGGAAGTGGTCGAGTTACCAGTAACCCTGTAGATACACCTCTGCCTAATCCTTTGGGAACTACAAGCTTGATGTTATGTGTGTTTGTGTAGTAGACAGATCGAAAGTCAATGCATATGTATCTAGATCATATAATCAGCACATCATAGTCAATTACTATAGTAATTTTCTAAAATACATAGATATAAATTAAATGTTATAATACAGCGATAAATAAACTTAATCATTTAACCAGCCAGCTTTTAACAAATTGATTGTTATAACTAATTATAACAATAAATTAAATAACTTATTAGAGCAAATAATTTTGAAAATGGAATTGGTAGCAGCCAGATGTTTGTGTTGAAATAATAAGCATTAGTTAATTATTGTAAGTGTGATTAATTAGCAATCAGTATTATCCCTGGGAAATAAAGCCTGTTTGTTTGTTTGAAAATTAAATTCCAAATTGATGGCAGACTAAGTAGTTTCAAACGTATACGTTTTAAATTACGATAAAATTATAATCTTCTGCAAATAACTGTTTAATTTTGATAAATTATAATTTTCACAAAAACTTTAAAAAGCAGCCATGTTTTAAACGTATAATCTCGATTTTTTTTTCGAATGTTTCTGTAATAAATCATTCTAAATTCAATTGATAAGATCCATAGAGTTCTTCCATTTTTAAACCAGCTAGAACTTTTGTTTAACATCCTCTTTAGAGGTAAACCTCAGAATGTAAATATTAATGTTATAATACTAATGTTGTAATGACTTAGATTGTATCATAGTGGTCTAAAAATTCCTTCCATCATATGAATCATTGTCATCTATGTGTTGTCGAAAATACTTACAGTTTCCTAAATGAACGATGGCTGCCAAACAACGGCCGCAATGACGGTGCTGTCATGAAAATTATGGCACCGACGCGACGTTTGACTTTACGATGTCAAAAAAAACTCTCTCGGAAAACACACTAACTTACTTTCTTTAACGTTTCTGTGACGTCATTCTCCGGTAAATTGCGGACACTATATGGCAGGCACCACTCTTCAAGGAACGGGTAGCTCAAGTTCATCAGATTACTTTAGCGTTGAATGTCGTCAGTTGTTTTGTGTCAAGTAGATAGATTCTTCATGTTGGTATGTTAACTTCCGAACTAAATATTAGGTCCTTACATATGAAATTGGCGTTTTTCGTACTAGCCACTTTAATCACGAATTTCTCCTCTTTGGTAAGGAATTCCAAATTCAAATTTGTACAGCTATTTACTCATGTATTTGTGCTTCGATGACCGTCATTCATTTGTTTTTTTTCTTCTGTTTTTTCTGTTTGCGTCACTCATTTTACAAAATGGAAAATTTAAAATATCGCATTATTTACGAGTACGAGTTCCGCCGTGGCACTAGTGCTGCGGAAACGACTCGAAGGGTGAATGATGTGTATGGCGGTCATGTTGCAAAAGAAAACACAGTTCGTTTTTGGTTCCAACGTTTTCGTTCTGGAAATTTCGACCTGCAGAACAAGCCCCGTGGACGGCCTGAGACCCAAGTTGATAATGGAGAATTGAAGGCTATTGTGGAAGCGGACCCATCGCAAACCACGTCCGAGTTAGCTGCAGGCTTCGATGTTAGTGATAAAACTGTTTTAATTCACTTGAAGCAAATTGGGAAGATTACAAAGCTTGAAAGGTGGGTACCTCACGAATTGACTGAAGCAAACCGGCAAACGCGCGTCGACTGCTGCGTTACATTACTTGAATTGGAATGTCTTAGACATCCTCCGTACTCCCCGGACCTTGCTCCAACAGATTACCATTTTTTTCGCAATTTGGATAACTTTTTGCAAGGGAAAAAATTCAACTCCGATGGGGCAGTCCAAATCGCCTTCAAAGATTTTATTGATTCCCGTCCGACTGGTTTTTTTAGTAAAGGGATCAATGAACTACCTATAAGATGGCAAAAGTGCATTGAAAACAATGGTTCATACTTTGATTAATTAAATATATTATATTAAAAAATATTCGACTTTTTGTTCCTTCCATACAAAACGCCAATTTCATATGTAAGGACCTAATATTTATGTTCCCTATGAAAATATTTAAAGCGTTTCCCAATACCGTTAGGTTAAATTTGAATCGATTTTTTGGAATTTGATTCCTGTCGATCGATTATTCTTTTGAAATTAAAAGTTTGTTGTTAAATTGATACATTGTATTTCCCTTGATATATTTTATCCCACCAAAAAAAGATTCTAAAGCTTTCCCGCAAGCGTCGTGCAAAGACGAAAATTGACTAAAATTATCGTTATTCTAGGCACGTTGCCCGTTGTAGATTCCGTTTACTCCAAATGTTTTATCATAACTTCGAAACAACTTTCAGCAAAATAGCATCGATCGATAACATTCGCTGCGTATTTAATTAATTTTTAACTTGTTCTGGAATCTTTGCCAAGATCATTCCTTCCCTAGATATGACCTTGGCCTTTCCCCTCCCATGTAGGTGAGCTTTTAAGACTGATAAGACCGCTCCCGTTAATTTATTTTTGTATCTATTTTGATACCAGATCTCAAAGTGTAACAGTCATAAATTAAGTATATTGTTAAATTATTGTAATAATTTAGGATCTTAATATACAGGGTGTTACAGAAAGGGTATATCAATACAAACGGGTTGAAGAGTGTATCTGGTCTAGAATCTCTGTACAAAATTTCAGCTCAAAAGCATTAACATTCAAAATGCTTAATATTTTTTTTATTTCGACATCACGGCGCTGCACTGGCGCGCGGCGGCGTGATGTGTGTGTACTAGGCGCACAGACACACTACAGATAATGGATAATGACCCTCGTAGTGCGGTGACACGTTTGTTATGATTTCAATTTAATAAACTATCGAAATAAAAAAATATTAAGCATTTTCAAAGTTATTGCTTTTGAGCTGAAATTTTGTACAGAGATTCTAGGCCAGATACACTCTTCAACCCGTTTGTATTGATATACCCTTTCTGTAACACCCTGTAGAATTAATTACTTAGCGCTTCTCCTCCACCGAAAGTATCCATCTAGTCATTTTATTTTTCACTGTAAGTATTAAAATATCTTAAGTCTCATAGTTAAGATTGTTTTGCTTTTCAATGAACTCTGAAAATTAACAAGAAATTATATCAATATCTAATGGCGAATTTTTGTAACAAAAATGAATTATTGTAACAAAAATGAATTGTTGTAACAACAAGAAGAATTTGTTTTAACAAAAAATAATGAAATAGTTACCTCTGATAATATGATTTACCTATACATAAATCGATAACATAAATTAAGGATTCAGGTCAACTACCTACAATATCCAAAGATGTGTATTTAATGGCTTAATTTGTAAATTTTTTCACAAGTCTTCACACTTACCTCTCCCCTAAGAATCACTAAAAATTATGGTAATAAGAATGTATAAAGGCAAAGATAAATTAGACACTCTTATGGGTAGTGTTAACACTGTTAGCACACCGACCTGGATCAAGGCAGTACACGAAACATCCAGTGGTTTCATTGGCAAGTGAAACGATATATATCACTGGGATTAAGCATATAAAGTCAGGGTTTTTCATGTTAGCCTACACTGACCCACCACTGAGCAAAGGCATCCCCCAAATCCTTCCAGGCATCCTTTTCTAGACCCACTTCGATCCAACCCCTGCGCTACGCGTCTAGGTCGTCTCGCCTCCTCTTCCTGGAATATATTTACTATCCATATTCTTTTGCCAGCTTTCTTTTTTGACTGGCTGTTTGCTTTACCTACAATTAATTTCCCTGACTGTACAATCACAGAACAAAAAAGTTGAACAATTTTCATGGATGAATTTTCTTCTTTTTGAACTGTCATTTTCATTTATAGCATTGGCAGTATGTTGCCAGAATTTTTTTTTAACCTGGAAGTGCTGGAATCTTTCTTTCAATCTGATAAAAATACAATCAATCTACATACATTTTTGACAAGTTTTTGGCATTGATTGTCGCTGAGGTGAGATTGCGACTTGAATTTTAACGCTTTTTAAGCACGAGAATTGGATTTCTGGTATCGATACCGCGTTGCAGTGTTGCTCGACGGTGTGCTAACGGCATAAGCTGTTTTTTTCTGATAGTGACTAGCCCACAAGGCCTTACTAATCTCAATTGTTTCAACCCTTATTTTGTCATACCAGTGTGCCTGTCTTACACGTACGCAGTAGTACCTAAAACTGTACATAACTACTCAGGTAAAACATTTTAATAACTTAATTATAAATGTATACTTCTCGCTACAGATAGATCGTAAATTATATTTCAATATTGTGAATAAATGATATGTAATGTAAAACTAATTTAAAATGGGTTGTCGTATAAATTTATATAAAGTATTTTTTCTATGAGGTTGTTTTATTTGATGAGTCCTCACCGAATGCCTGAGATCTTATAGGATATTATGATGTGTAAGTATCACAATACACTGCAAATACAAAAAGCAGCACCGACTACATGTGACTTCAAAGGAATACAAAAACTATCCGACAAGACATGTGTCGCTAAAATATAGGATGCCGCATCGGCTTCAAAAAGATGAGTCACCTCTTAAAATGCAATAATATCGGACATGTCTTGCGTTATAAATATCTGCATACTCCGTCAAATTCAGAAGAATATGATTCCTTGTTGTGATCAAAAATATCTGACAACAGGTAGAGGTTTTTGTTCTGAGCCCTGATTCACAAACATACGACAGGCTATCGTATCGAAAACCTGACATTTCGATAACCTGATTTGACTTCCCCACAACAGCAAATAGCTGTTGGAAGAATAGCGGGCGTCTATTTGATATAAACTGACAAAATTTTCGGGTTTTGGACTTGTGAACAGCATTAAGAAGACTCCTACGGTAACAATGATTCATGTTTGATACGATACGGAAGCATATCGAGTGTTTGTGAATAAGGGGGCTGGACAGCTTTACCAATCGACCTCCATAAATGTTCAATAAGTTAAGGGCATAATAATATGAAGAGATGAACATTATTCATATTTAGAATAGGACAAAGATGTGAAGGTCGGCTCGGATAGCTGACAGCCCCCGTCTGAATGTAATAAGTAGGTAGTAGCACTTCTAAGAAATAATAACTTAAAAGTGTTTTATTAGTAAAGTTAGCAATTATCCCAGGAGACTCCGCAGTGGGTACTTAAAAATTTCTACACGAAAATAAACACAGTCTAAGGAGAAGCTTCCATAATCAATTGACTTGTTCGCTAGAATCGCTATCTTCTGATCGTTGAGTAATCCTATTTTGTTATTTAAAGCAGACAGAAACTGCTGCGCTCTTGGCGTAATCCCATATAATATCGCTAAAAATACAAATAACTGGTAGGTAAACATACACTATACATAAATCAACGTTTTTTGAAGTGAGCACTTCTTTAGGCGCGTTAGGCATTTTTGGAAATGGGAAAAACCATTGAATTCGCACCACTGTTACCGTAACCGACACCGCTTCGGATTTGTTCGGCTGTCCTCGGGATGTACTCGGTTTTAATGTATATCCGATATGTCAGTGAGTGATGGCAAAGTATTCTGTTTTTGTTCAGTTTTCACTTCTGTCGGCACTCCCGGAGTGTCACTGTTTTTTTTTCCATTGGTTAAGCCGACACTATAGTACACCACCTGCTACGATCCTTACTTAAGAGCCTATACTACCTCAGCTAAAATTCACACTTTATCTCGCTCATACGATACTGCTCGCGGACTGAGTGAGAGCGAGACAGAGTGCGGTGCTGGGCGGCAGGCAGCGCCAATAGTTTAGGTATTTGCTTTTTACAGTGAAAATAATAGTAATTAAAAAAAAAAATACTCGTAAGACCTGCTTTAAAGTAAGTTCAGTTAGTATGCAAAGTTTCATGATCTAATTTGAAGTATTTTTTGAATACCAGCGGTTTATTGTTCGGCTTAGAGGTAACTTTGGATTTTTTTTCTATCGAGAAAATTATATGGAATCGTGTTTTCGTCATAGGACTTAGCATTAATCCTCAACTTTACCATAATATTTATTTCAAAATTAATGGTGCAGTATTTTCGACATAACGGAGGATCACGCTAAGCCATTTGAGGTAGTATAGGCTCTTAAGCTTTGGCCATACCTGCGCGTCAAGTGCGCGGGATGCGGGGCGCGTCAACAACGCGCAACTAAACATGAACACCTGCACGACTACAGCGGTCGTGTAGGTGTGCAAGGCGCCATAGACACCATAAACACGAGCAAGCAGGCAGCGTCCGCCTAGCGACTGACGCTCCTGCTTCGCAGTCGCTTCCGAAGCCTTACTCCTTTTACTTGGTAAACGACATGTGTACACGTACGGTCAGCATCAAAAGTTGATTAACACTTCAGTTTTTTTAATCTTAGTTATTGAGCAAAATATTTGTTCAAAATTGCAGCAGAAGAATTTTTTTTAGAATATATACTCTTGTCTATTATGTGAAAAGCTAAAAATCAGTTTATTGAAAAAAGTTGTTGTCAATTTAATAACATGTAAAAATGATAGTGATAATCGACTTTTGATGCTGACTGTACTGCGCACCTGACCTTCCGGAAGAACATCACCAATGAGGTATAAGTAATAACCTAATGTCCTGGAGGTCTACTCCCTAAGCACGTAACCCATAGTTTCGGGTTAATTTCGGTTAGTTTTGGGCCCGAACTAAGAATGAATGACAACATGATTTGACAGTTGTCCTTACACCCGATATGTATTTGCCCGACCGAAAAGGTTAATTAATCGGGAGTAGGGTTTACTCCGAAGCAACGAACTATTTTCGGCTCGGACGGGCCTTTATTTTTGTTTATGGACTTAGAGACTTGAAGAGACCTTTCGGAATAATATGGGTCTACTCTCATTATTTCCACTCATAATAAATTCTTATAAACAGGTTACAGAAAGAATTGTGACCATGGCTCCAGAACTAGGTTAGAGTAGGTACCAGGAATCAGTTCAGAAGCCAGGAAACTGTAAGAACTAAAACATTTTTTTTTGTTTAACCTGTACTGACCCACTGCTGGGCAAAGGCCTCCCACAAGTCCTTCGAGTCCTTCCACCTCGAACCAGCCCTCGCAGTACGAGTCCTGGTCATCTCGCCACCTCTTCCTGGGCCGACCTCGGCGAAGCCGTTCTTCTTCAGGCACCCATTGTGTAGTTCAGTTTTAAAAAATATGGATGTCACATGATCAACTTTTAACGTTAATATCTCGGAAACGTGACGCTTTACGGGGTTTGGTCCCATTATATTTTCTGTTTGCATTAATGCCAGCTATCGATTTAAGTAAATAGGTTTCATGCGTGGCCACCATTTTGAAAAAAAAATGGCGCGTAAACAGGTATGCCACGGAATGTACTGTAGAGGCTATATTATATGAAGCCTTACCTCTTTTTGGGACAGGCTGGTTATAATTGAGGGCTTGTTCCATTCGAACGTTCAAGCGTGTTTCAAATATTTTGATGTTGTTTTTCTTGTCATTATATAGGAGTGCTCAGTCTGGCACAACTGTCTAATAAAAAAAGAAACTATGAAGCGTGTACTAAACATAATGGCGGCCATCGCTGTCTCGCTTTAACATCTGCACTCTGTACGCACTCTGTGCATAGCCTGTGTCATTTTTGTTAAGTTGGTATTCAGTTTTAGTACAAGTTTCATACAAGCGACGTTTTTCATCTTTTTCTATGGAACTCCCGTCTCTTCTTACATTTAATGAACATTATTTACTCTATGGGAGTGCGAGTTTTAACATGGTAATGTAAAGTCCTCCTGAAAATATACACTGGTTAAAGCTTACTTAGCTTAGCTCATCTTGGCTAGACCTTCCACAGTACACACAAGCCATAAATCTAGGGCTGAAACAAACCCAGACAGTTACAGTCATCTTTTTCAACATGCCTGTCTCAATTATTATAAAATTGAAATACGAAAATTCTTTCACATAAACTTATAACAACTCAATGTCATTATTACGGGCACAAAGTGGTTCTCAGAACATTTAATGACATACATTATTATTATTATACATTTATAAAGCCTTCAGGGCTGAAGCGTTCTTGAGAACCATTTAAAGTGATGTCTGCCTTGCACTTAGCTGAATATTTTTTTTGCAGATGAAAAATGAATACTTATTTTATTTACTAAAAGGGTTTGAAGAAGAAACAAATGAAGAATAGACATTTTTTAAATAAATAATTAAACACGGCAATTTATAGTTCGTTTTTAATCCCAGAGACTAATGTCAGACAAAAGACTTAAATGTCAGATTAGTCTCTAGGATTAAAAAACGAACTATAAATTGCCGTGTTTAATTATTTATTAAAAAAAAAAATGTCGATTCTTCATTTATTTCTTCTCCATAAAGGTTTCATAACGTTTCTATTACCTCAATAGTTCAATATGCTTACCTGGAGGGAAAAAAAAAACAAAAAATCCTTGTTGTTATCGACTTATATTTCGGTGAATAACTCCGAAACCTGTCGCTTTAGGATATTATGTTAAATAAAATTTTTTGTTTGTATAAGTGTCCTCTATCTAAATATATAACTTTTGTTGTGCACCGCAATTCTTAAAAAAAATCAAAATGGCGGCTGATTTTAGGGCCAAAACCTTCAAACCCCTTTGACATAATATATCTATTTTATTATTTATTTATTACTGAAACTGCTCGTGATATCACAGCGGGCCCTATCAAAATACCAGCGCTGCGACATTTATTTTTTATATGTTCAGCAATCAGCCTACAATGTTCCCACTGCTAGAACACAGGCTTCCTCTTGGTAAGAGGGAATGAACCGTAATCCAACACGCGAACTCATTACGGGTTAGTAAATGTCACGTCTTTGAATTTTTGGTTCTAGAACATGCTGGTTTTCTCACGATGTGTTCCTTTACGATTTTGAGAGCAGTGGTGATGAAATAATTTACACAAAGTAAAGCGCCTGTCTGGGTTCGAACCTATGCGATGCCTTACAACTCGTAAGTCGCGGCTGTTACCACTGCTCAACCATCGCAACTCGTCGTTCACCGTTTGCAACTTCTAAAACTGTTGTTTTCTTGCCCTACGTAGGTACAGTCGTGGAATTAAATGCGTATGATAATACTATTTATCCGATCACAAAGTGCAAAAGCAAGTGTAAGTGTGAGCAAAGTGCTATTGAGTTTTTCAATCAGGAGTTTATCAGTAACACCCCGGAGTTAAAATTTGTGCCCGGTTGATGGCAATAGGTTCACCCCGTAGTTCATAGACTTATATATAGGCTTCGGGGATTACACGCCTGATTTTGTTATGTTATATTTTCGAACACGTCAATATTAGGTGCATACTTCATCATCACAGATATAGATAGACCTAGATAACGCAAGTATCACGATCTGTATGAAAACCAAGCGTGCCATTTTTTGACCTACCTATTATGACATCACAAGCACTATTTAGTGATGGGAAAATCAAATCGATTCAAAGACGCCGCCGCGTGCGGCATCCGTCTTGTCCCACTCCCGGGGCCTGACTTTTCTATTAGTGAATAGCTTTTTAAATGTTGCAGCATCATGCTGAGATAGGAGCCTTTTGGCCTCGTATAGGACTTTCTGTTCATTTTTCTTTTTATTACCTACTTTTTTTTATATACCTTGGATTTTTTTTTACTGTTTAGTTTAGTTTGTGATTTTCCTATACGATTCGCAATAAATACTTTTTCATTCTTTGTAATGGGATCAGTACAAACAGAAATAAACAAATAACTCTTTGGAATATTAGTTTAGATGATAGTGAGAAAAAGACACGATCACCAAATATAACCTCCAAAGGTGACATCTGCGCTGAAGGCCTCGTACGTCGCCAACGCAAACAAAACAAGCCAAAATACACGAGCGGAAAATTTTACATCCGACGGACGGCGGAAGATAAACTTAGAAGAATAACACTGGCAACTTTGTAGACAACAGCTTATTTGGGATTTAGGATTAAAAGCGATTTAAAACAATATTTTGTAGTACTCATATACAATGTGGGCATCGGAAATTAATGCAATTTACAACAGAAGCAGCTCCATCAGTTCATCTGATCACAGCTACGGATGGGATGAGAGGAACATCGACGTGCAACCAGTTACCATTGATTCCAAACCACAGATGTAGATAGACCTAGATATCGCAAGTATCTGTAAGTATCTGTATGAAAACCAAGCGAGCCATTTTTGTACTGCCTACTATGACGTCACAAGCACTATTTAGTGATGGGAAAATGAAATCAATTCAAAAACGCCGCCGCGTGCGGCACCCGTCTCGCCCTACCCCGAGCAGTACTGCGAAAGTGGCGGCTTATGATTTTTGTACGTAAACTGGGCACGCGAAGTAGTTGCTCTTGCCTTATCTAGGTGTATCTATATCTGTGTTCCAAACACCCCCTGTGTTTAAATTTTTCGTCGATTATTTTTTAAATTGCGGTTTCATACATTTTGACCGCGTATGTATTGCACATTTCTATGAAACAACAGTACTTTTTTTAACGCTGGGGATTTCAACATTTAGTGCTGAATTAATGTTTACCGTTTACGCGTCGATGTTCCGGCTACCCTGTATTTTCTGCCCAAACTAACCTCACTAATAAACGTATTATATACTCGTATATCAGAGGGGCAATTCTCGTAATTTTAAGAACGTTCACAGTCTGATCTCAGTCTCAATCTGTCCAAAATACCTCTAATTTTACTACATTTCGTCACAAGTTTTTGACATTTCTTTGTCGCTGAGATGAGACTGCGACTAGATTTTGAACGTTTTAATTTACGAGAATTGGCCTTCAGGTGAATAGTTACACGCCGATTTTTCTCTTTCAGTTGTCAGTAATTTGACTTTCGAAAGCAGAACACAAAGTACTATACGACGCTATACAACGTTTATTAGTAAGGAGGTAAAAGTATTATGTACTTTTATTCGAATCGTAAATAAAACGAAACAAATACATAAATTCAATCGAACATGCTTACCTATCGCGTTTCAAAGTTTATATTTCGAATTACTGAACCATGTTCTTTGAAATTGAATCTGAGTTCAATGTCTTATTAAATTCAAATATCAAAGTTATATACCATTAAATAAGAGAAAGTGAAAAAGTAAGTAGGTACAGACTTTCCAATAAAAGTATGCACTTCGGGAATCATCGACTATTTTCGGAAATACTATAAACTTAGATAACGGTCTTATTCATAAAAACTTATCGAAAATCTAAAGGCTTGCTAAAGTCTGGTTGTCAAAAATTGTTATTCATAAACGCATTTTAGCACTAACACTTTCTTTAAACCTACTATAAAGTTAAGAAACCCCATTAGGTACAGACGCCAGCACATCAAGCTACCCGAAACTGTCAAATTTTTCCAATCAATATTAAACCTTATGCTTTGGCGATAAAGATGAAAATCTATTAAAGAAATTTGACACATTGTAGTAGTTTGATGTGCTGGCGTCTGTACTATAAGGAAAAAATGGCCGACTCTACATCAGCTGATTATGAATGAATGAATGAATGACATTTGACGTACAGGCAAACCTTATTACAACAACAATAGAGTTCACTGTGATTTTGACAGACATGACAGTTGCAGCAACCCAAAAACAACCTTATTCAAATTCAAAATTCAAATTCAAATATTTTATTTCGGATAAATCCATATAGTGTTAGTTTCCGTATAGTGTTGTCACGAGATTAAAGATCACTGTGATAAATGCAAAATCAGAGGTAAAATAACTGTGAATTGACTGTAGCCATCTTCTTTAGACCCATTGTCAGACCGAATTAAAAATATGACACTGACAGACTGTGACAATAAAAAAAAATATATAATTTATCTGTCAAAAAGTGGCCAGGTCAACATGTTGACTGCCAGACAACAGACACAATAGAAAATCTATTGTTGGCGGACACCGTGTGACCGCGGTGGCAGTCAATCAAACTCAAACTCAAAGCATTTATTTCAATTAAACCATTACAGGCACTTTTGAATTGTCAAAATTATGTCAATGACTTCAAAAAGGTTTAATGTTAATGTCAACTCGACATTGGTCAAAGGAGTATATTGATCTTGATCATCAAGTGTCATGCTTAAAATAGTATATGCACCCATGACCCAACATCAGTTTTTTTACTATACCATTGACTGATTTTTTTTTATAAGTATTTGTATCAAAATATTGACTTGAAATTAGAATGTTTATTTTTGGATTGGTTTGGTTTTGAACATTGTTTTGATTTTCGTAATTAATCTTGGTATTTCTTTTTAGTTTTATTAATTAACATAGCTTAATCAATTAATTAATGATTGATTAATTTGAAAATATAAAATCAATCTGTACTTAATACTAAGGTAGACTAGTAGAAAATGCCCAAGGCATTAAGTCCGCCTTTGTAAAGTTTTTTACATGTGCATAAAGTTTTAATAAATAAAATAAATAAATATACAACTCATTACCTAACAAATAGACACGTAACTCACAAATAATGGCTAGATTGAATAAAATATTAAATTCAGCACAAAACCCAAAACAAAATGTTAGTAATTAATTCAATCCGAAAATTAAATATGTATTAGGCTTAGCATCTGTCTGAATGCAAGTAAGAAATTAACAACACGGTCCAAACATAACACCCAAAATTAACATAATCGGATTATTCCAAGAAAAACTCTGCCGTATTAACAAAGACGAGAAAGTAATCAAGAAAATTTAAATTAAATTAGCAGCTCAACGTCGTTAAAGCACCGAGACATCGGTGAACTGGGACCCCGACGAAAACCGAAGTTGAACGAAGTCGCTTCGGCCACTCGCTTATTTTATAAACGATGGTAAACAAAAAAAAGCACTCAAAGAAAAAAGTTAAGTTCGGAAAAAACGGGGCCTTCTATCGGAAAAAAGTGAAAAAAAATGCTTAAGTAGGTACAAGTATTTTGTTTCTATCGTGATGAAGATGAGGAAGTATTTTCAATAATTCGAGGGCTGTTGACCTTTAATTCTGGGGATTTGTTCGTTAGAGATCCGTACATAATTAAATAAACAACAGACATAAAGACACACGGACAGGATGAAAGGGTTTCGTTTTTGCCTTTGGCGCAAATACGCCTCTGCATATTATGTATTTAAAAAGGTTTAGGTCATTTGCAAGACCTCCTAGACTATTTTATACTTTTATTAGGGTTCCGTAGCCAAAGGCAAAAACGAAACCCTTATAATGTCATCCTGTCCGTGTGTTCGTGTACGGATCTCTAACAAACACGACTTCTTCCCATGTTGGTAGGCCAGAAACTATAGAACGCCACAGTCTACGATAATTTTGCTTTATTTAGGTTCGAATATCTGGTCATACACGCACGCATGTTGCGAGTACTACGCACCTGACCTTTCTGAAGATCATCATCACCATTCTCTGGCCCTTATCCCAATTTATTTGGAGTCGACGCAACTTGTCCTTCTTCCATACTTCTCTATTAGCCGCCATCTCGACAGTCACCCCCTTTCTAACCATATCATCATTCACCCAGTCCATCCATCGTTTCTTTGGTCTTTCCCTACTCTTATAGCCATCGACATTCATACTCAAAATTTTCCTCATTCTTGCGTGACACATGACCATACCATGACAACCGATTTCCACACAACTTTTCAGTTAACGGTGCCACTTTCAGACTTCCTCTTAAATCTACTTTGTTAGTCTTCTAAAGTTTTGCTTTAATTAGGTTACATGATCGTTTGGATGTGTTTGAGCTATGTTTTTGAAGACCTTCACTATTATGCCCTTCCAGGGCGTTCCTCGCCCCTCCCGGCGTATCCACTCACATCTCAAACTTACTTTCAATCGTCTTTTTCTAATTACAAAAACCCATTCAAACACTTGAGTAATTAAAAGATGTTAAAATATAACTAGTTTTAAACGTAATCGCAGACGATTTTGCACAACGCTGCAGTACAAAGCAGCCCGGAATCTGAGCTTCCTCGGATTTCTTCAGCCAACAGTTTCAAGTTTCTTTCCATTTAAACTTGTCTGACAGAGCGCTCCTCGAGATATCTCGAAGACTAATACTTTTAATGCCAAAACGTTAACCCTATAATCGTCGGAATTTCTGGGAAATCTACTTGGTTAGTCTTCTAAAGTTTTGCTTTAATTAGGTTATAAATGATTGTTAGGATGTGTTTGAGCTATGTTTACTGGAGTCAAAACTTTTAAGATTAATAAACAGCACAGTTTTTTTTTTTTTATATTGGATTTTATTTACAGCAATACTCAACAACAATTTATTCAAAGAAGGCTAATGTAATAACAGCCGCACGGGTCGATCTATCAAGTTAAGGTTGTCGGTGGATGGGTGACCAAATTTACATACTAAAACCCCTCCGTGGCTCGGAAAGCACGATAAGCCGTTGGTCTCGGCTGTCGTTCGTGGATCTTTGACAGTGGTTACGGGTCGTCAGAAGCCCGAAAGTCTGACAACCAATCGTACCAACGGTATTTACCCAGTACCTGGGTTGGGGAGGTCAGATAGGCAATCCCTTTATGTGAAATAATGATGATGAATTTCTTCAACATCAGTAAAATTACCTACGAGTAGGTGCTAAAATTGTATTATATTGTGGTACCTATTTTGTTTCAATAAACTTACCCCCTTATTCATAATCCTATTTTATCTCTATTTTAGCTAAAATAGGTTTATAGAACGTTTGTCTTTATCTGTCACGTTGTCATTTCTGTGTGTAAGAAAGAGACAAACCCCATTTTAACTAAAATAGGTTTGATAAGTTTTATGAATAAGGGGGTTAGTATTTTGTTTCATAATAAATTCCAAGAGATATTCAGATAGGCATTAATCTAATAAGCGTCATGTCCTTGACATCTTATTCCCACACAGATATCACAAAGGTCCCTTCCAATCGACTTCGTTTTTTGGATCGATAGATCTTGTGAACAAACATGCAGCATGTTTCGAAGGCGTGGTCAAATGACTATTTAAAGTTATTCAATAGGTAATAGAAATAAGTGGCAAAAAAGCTACAAAACAACTCTTTTCATACTTTATTTTTATTGTTCTTAGTTTAAAATATTATAAAATGCTAAATAAATATTTTATAACATTTCATTATTTTGTTTGCTTATGTTTAACAAAATTGGTGTGGGTTGCAACCACCCTTGCGCCATCCAGTCTTCGACGCGATGCAGATGAATTTTTTGATGCCCTTTAATTATTTTCCCTCCTTTTTATATACTTGTACGTATTATTATTTTAAGACTGCTAGCTTTTTAAATTATGTAAATATAATTTAGTTTAGTTAATTAGAACTAGTATATTGTCTTGAAAAAAAAAAAATTGGGTCTAGTAATCAAATGATTCATTTTAGAAGGTAAACATGAGAATTATTTGCATCGAATCTTCAAATAAACGCACTTTCAATTGTTTTACATAAAACTGTCTCAGCCTTATCTATCAACTAATAAACATTCAATTCTGACGATCTATAATTTAGTTTAAGCAATAATACTCCATATCCAGTAGACATAGAGTATAAAATACCTATATGTTTATTTTTAGGATGAGCGCACGATTGCTCGAGACAGGCACTCCCATCTTCGTCGCTACTTGAAGTGGCGGCACTTAGGTCTGTTTGCTCTCTGTGCACAAATCCCGGCTAAGCTGGGATATGAACTGTGCTTACAACTCTGCATAGTTGTAAATCACGCGGGATCCTTGTAAGACTTACGAAGTACACCGCGGGGATATTGTGGGAGTATGGAACTAATAAAATCTTGCCTTGTATCATCTTGCAGTTTAGTTTGCATGACAATGTTCGATTCGTTCATGTAGATTATTTTGACAAAAGCTCTGGTAAAATAAACTCGAAATAATGTTTTGAAAGCCGGTAAAAACCTTGATATAATCAGAAATAAGATTATGTTTTTAGATACATAAAAATATATCTTTAATTTGTACAAAAATCCACCATCTTTAAAACAGAATCTGTTGGAATGATATATCTCATTTCTTGTAAACGCAAAACTGTTGAAAAATCAATATTTGATTTATAACAATAGAAATTCAATTGCATTTAAGCTACTACGTAATATATAAAAGTAGCTAAGAAATAGATTTTTCACTTCTCATGCTCTACAGGTTAGTCTTTATGTTGTGCGAAGGCGACACAAAGTCCGAGCCTCCTTGCCGGATTGCCGCCATGGGATCTGGAGGCTAAAGTCCTCGCCCACATATGGGAGTGGCGAGAAGAGGCAAAACGCCGGGGCACAACTCCGCTGCCGCGAGAAATCGCGGCACAGCGGACAGAGCTCCGGCGGGATCTCATGGCGACATGGAGAGTACGACTGTCGCAACCCAGCGCTGGGCACGCCACAATTGCGGCGATAAGTCCCCTCTTTGAGGAGTGGCTAGAGAGGCGTCACGGCGTCCTCACCTTCCGCCTGACGCAGGTCCTCACCGGACATGGCTGCTTCGGGAGGTTCCTGTTTCGGATAAGGCGGGAGGAAACGCCCGGGTGTCACCATTGTGTGGATCGCCCGGAGGACACGGTGGAGCATACGGTGGAGGTCTGTCCAGCTTGGGCAGAGCACCGCCGCGTCCTCACGGCGGCGATCGGCGGCGGCGATCTCTCGCGTCCAGCCCTGATCCAGGCCATGGTAAGGAGCGAGAGTACATGGGAAGCCGTTGCCTCCTTCTGCGAAGCAGTAATGCTAGCGAAGGAGGAGGCGGAGCGCGTGAGGGAGAGGCAATCTTGGTGCCCTCGCGCCCCTAGTCGCCGCAGGAGACGCCCCGGGCGTCGGGAATCAATAGCCGATTCCCGGCCACCGTAGGCGCGGGCTTGCGGACGGCAAGCAATGGGCAGCTCGCCGTCCGGTAAGGACCAGGCCCGGGTCGACGGCGCGTCGTGTTCCACGCGCGCCTCAAAGAGATGTCAGCACTAACTGACGGGGTCAACCAGGACCGAAGCCTGCCGGGGTCGCGGGTTGTTCGAAAGAGATACCGTGGCCCCTGGCACAGGCAACTGAAGGAACACGGGTGGGTTTTAGTCAGTAAAAGTCTGACACGCCCTCTCGCTCCGCCCAGAGCGGGAGAAGTTATTTGATGATTTCCCACCCAAAAAAAAAAAAAAAAAAAAAAAAGGCGACACAAAGTCGCTTTTTAGGTTCTAGTGCATAAAGTTTTTTTTTTCTAAGACTAAGATAATCAGGCCCAACAGCCACACGCACAATAAAGATTAAAGTCGTTATTTTATTTCATTTGCTTTATTTATATCACTTCCGTGTTTTTTATCGTTAATTTTAAAAAACCAGATAAAATAGTTGTAATTTATTATTTAAAAATGCAAAGAAACGTTTTTATGAACTAAAACTCCTGTAAAAAAACTACATCTTCATTCTCAATGAGACCGTTAAAGAGATATATAAAACTTTATGTAAGGTGCATCTGGAAGCTGACAGTAATGAAAGTGGCCCCTGGGAAGAATGGTGGAGTAGCCATCACACGATCGAACATGAAATCCCTTTTCCCAAAACGTGCTGAACCCAGTCATCGTTTACTTTTATTAGAATTTATATGCAGTTCTGTCTGATGCTGAAACTTTAGTGGCGCTTATCTTAAAGGTGAATGTACTCATTAAACCATACTTCTGCTTGTCTTCTATTCCATGAATTCATGACTCAACATTAGTGTAATGGTGATTCGTTGTCCTAAATTGTTTTAACTTTTTCTTATATTTTTTTTTTTGAAAATAATGACATACTTTTTGAGATTTTGATGAATTTTTGGTATGACATAAATAAATATGTAGTTCAATGAATTTTATGTACTTAAATTTGTTTTTGATAGTAAATTTGAATTGTATGATGAATTTTAATGAATTATTATTGAACATTGTTGATTATTTATTGGCTTATATGACATGTTTTTCTTAATGGATTTTATGTAATTTGATTTTAATTTTAATTTATGACGTTTGATGAAGTTTTGGCATGTTTTAACATTTTAATGAGTTTTGGGTTTAGGATTTGAATTTTTGAGATAGTGTATTCTTTTTTTTTTTTGTACTTATATTTGACTATTTTTTTTATGTAACACATTCAGACACAATGTAAATTGTTATTGAATAAATGAAATGAAATGAAAATGAAATGTGTCTAGATAATGTTGCTGTTTTAAATGACTAATTGGTGTCTGGTTGTGCTTATACATTTAAGAACGGACCGGCAGCAGGGAGTGGATGTGGAGCTGAGTCACAAACTATGCTCTACCTCCTATCCTGTCCTCTGTGCCCCAAAATATGCAGCCAAAGTGGCCTCCGATAACGCCGTCGGAGTGGCGAAGTTTTGGGTCAAAAAAATTAGAATAACTGTCGTGCCAGCGCAGCGACACAAAGAACAAGAATACCTTTTCCTTTAACCTGACCTGGCCATTTTTACTTTTAAAGAAAAATATTTTACTTAGAGCACGCACGGTAAATACAATCAGTAAAAAAATAGAAACATTTAAAACTCATTCAGCAATTTAAAAAAAAACTAATAATAAAATTAGAACGCAATAGACCTGTGCGAAGCTAAAAATACTCCTATCTCAGCGAAAAATGCGATATTTATAATTAAAAAAAATGCGATAAGATTGACAACATTAACATCTATTGAGACTTACAATCCGGCTGTCGTCGACATAATGCGTTCATGACACCTGTCAGTGCGACAATTCTAGTAGCTAATAAAGATCAAAGTCGCAAAAAACGTATTCGTTTGTATAAAACTGACAAGTGTCGACGAACGCATTTTCTTGACGGCCGGAATTGTAATAGCTCAGTGCTGCAGCTTGCAGTGGAATTGACTGTTACCTATATCTAACGAAATGACCAGCCTAGCTCGATAAAATCCCGATCCATTAACTACATAGCTTGCCATTTTAATGGATTAAGCTCTAATCAAACTAATTAATCTAGCGCCAATTAATAATACATTGTATCTTTATTAGGTATAAAGGAAACATTGGCAAGCAATTTACTTTACAACCTAGTTTACAAAGTTATATAATACTACATTGTTTTATTTAACATAATCAGCCTATAATGTTCCCACTGCTAGGACACAGGCCTGCTCTCTGTGAGTGGGAGTGGGCCACAATCCACCACGCGTGCCCAGTGCGGGTTGGTGGATGTCACATGTCTTCGAAAATTTTGGTTCTAGGACGTACCAGTTTTTAACCGACTTCAAAAAAGGAGGCTCTGTATTCGACCCGTATGTATGTATGTTTGTATGTCCGCGATTTTCTCTCAAACTAATGAACCGATTTTGATAATTCTTTCACTAGCATGATCTACATACTTTCAGAAAGGCTTTAGTATATAATACATTAGGTAATTATTATGTACGAAGTTATATGCATAAATGTACTGCATCTCCGGCATTTCTATGCGAATTTTAATGATTCTTCTAGTCGGTGTCTTCAATTCTTCAGTACACTAGTGTTAATTGAATTTGTGTGGGATAGGCACAACTAAAAAGTGAAAAATAATTTTTTTTTTACAAAAAAAAACAACCGACTTCAAAAAAAACACTGCAAAGTGATAAATAACTTTAATTTCGGAAGTCGGTGTCAAATAACGAAAATGCGGAAATAACGAAACCGACTTCCGAAATTATAGTAGATTGTACAACTAAGGCATAAAAGAAGCTATTTTACCCCGAGACGTTTATATCCACGCGAGCCGCAGGCGAGGGTGGATAGTTAAGTCGAGGGGTAAAAAGGCTCGTTTATGCCTGAGTTATACACTCTGCTTTTCACTTCGATTGCGAGAAAATGAAACAGGTATAAAGTATACAGTACATAATTAATCAAAAATGTTGCAAAGCATAGCTAATTCCCGCCACCACAGATAATACCGCCACGAAATTAATTTCAACATTTGTCATTCGACTTGGGTAGTTCATACTGCCAAGTCATAAAATAATAAATGACAACTATTTTACCTGATTTTATTAAATTAACGATAGAAAACACGGAAGTGGTATAAAGAAATAAATCACGACTTTAATCTGCGAAGTTTTATTGCGCGTGTGGCTGTTGGGCCTGATTACCTTAGTCTCAGAAAAAAAAAAATACTTTATGCACTAGAACATAAAAAGCGATTTTATCTCGCCTAAGCACAACATAAAGACGAACTTTTAGAGCATGAGAAGTGAAAAAGTTATTTATCACTTTGCAGTGTTTTTTTTTATGTCGGTTGTTTTTTTTTTCACGATGTTTCCTTCACCGTTTTGAGAGCAGTGGTGATTAAATTCCACTGTTCCATATATCTCTACTGACGTATCCCCACTGGTAGGGATACTTGGAGATTTTTTCCAATTATCGCTACCGGTAGGGATATATCGAACCTTGTGCTCCATATATCCCTACTGATCCGCACTGGTTGGGATAGTTGGATTTTTTTTCCGCTTATCGCTACCAGTAGGGATAAAAAGTTTTCCAGGGTTTCTTTATGATTAATAAGGTGTTCCTGAATTACTTGTGATTACAAATATAAAAAAAAAACAAAAGAAAACAATAATGAAAACAATTTTAATTCACACAACGCCAGGAAGCCAGGAAGACCTGGCTTGTTTTCTTTTTGCTTGGCTCCTAAGGGTCGCAGCGTGATGATAACTACAACTACAAACTGCCTATAACCTTCCTCAAGAATTGGATTATTGAACGCAAAAATATTTTTTCAAATCCGACTGGTAGTTCCAGAGATCAGCGCGTTCAAACAAACATACCAACTCTTCAGCTAGTATTGATAGATAGATATAGAAACTTTTATACGTAGTAATAAGATAGTAATTTGATTGACTTGTCTGGACACCAAAGTCTTTTGTTAACTGTACAGCCACGGACAACGGCGGTCGACCACTTTTCACCCTTATGCATGCTTATGCCCTTGGTAATAAGGTTGAAAAGTGGTCTACCGCCAGTGTCCGCGATGGTACCTACATACTTCGTATCGCCCAATGCGTGGGGTAGCGTGGGGTTCGTCGTTCGCCCACAAACCATTAATTGTTCCGAGCTTACCTCCTTGGGTTAGATTAATACGGCCGAGATAACGCGGACCGACATACTTTACTGACTGATATATTCGGATCGTTTATTACGTAATGATTATACGTTTAATTAATTTTGTAGGATGCTGTTCATGTTATTTGAGTTTGAAGCTAAGCGTACAGGGAAGGAGGTAAATTGACAAGGACCTATGTCCAGCCGTAGACATGCTTGTTATCAAGTTTGATACAAGAGACAAGACAAGAGGGGCAATTCTCATAATTTTAAGAACGTTCACAGACACAAATAGATTCTGATTTTGAATCTGTCAAAAGGGTAGTTCTTCAGGGACAAAATTTTCGATGTCTATGGGTATATTTCTGTAACCAACTAACAAAACGGTATGTAATTTTTTTTTTTGTATAGTTTAGCTTTATGCCTTACTAGGACAAATGCTATTTTTTAAATACTTGCTGTCTAGGTACAAAATAAAAATATTTGAAGTGTGTTCTTCTGATTCATATAACGCGTCCGTTTGCCATTTTCCGGTACAAAATGGTCGATGTCGCATTTTCCCTTTGATACATCAATATAAATTATAATTATATCGAAAGGAAATGAGTTGTCCTCTTACAAACAAAATGTGTATTGGTTATAACTACGTTATTTTGTTTATAAATAAGTAAATAAGGAGTGTCCGGCGTATAATACTGATTAATGTGGCGTAAGCTTCACTTGACCGTACTTGGTCAGGTAATAGTAATGAGAGTCTGGCTTCCCGCGCGGGGGGAAGCCAGACGTGCAACGGACGAGCTAGAAGGTGGACCTGCGGCTGGTTGGCTTAGATCCCGGTGTTACGAAGGAAAATATCTGATTCACCTGTGTTTAGTTCAGGTGGCATTATGATTACAATGCCTACTTTATAAAATTTATTTTATTGTTTTAAAACTTCAATCTGTGTTTCGTGTGATGCTTTTAGGTTATGGAATCGTGTAGAAAAATGACAATAATGAAGTCTGTATGTATGATGAGTTATGCATGATTTTAGGCAAAAATCTGATTCAACTGTGCCTGATTCGTATGGTCAAAACCCCCATATGACTAATGAAATAAATTCGATTTCCCCTTTCCAGCACGAAAGGAGTGCTTTTGTTGCATTATAATGTCCAATGTTTGACCGTGTACAAGTCAGTAGTTCTAGTCTTATTTATTATCATTTATTTAGCTATAACCTTTTGAATAATTAAAAAGTGACAGGAGTATAAAACTGTTCTAAATATGACACTTTTGATATGTCTTAGTCTTAGTTAAGAATAAATAATTATTGTTAAGAATTATCAATCAAAACTAACGGTGTATTAATTACTTTTTATTTCTGTTTCTGATTCATCTGGGCACAAAATATTCGAACGTCGATATCTTGAAAACTACTTTATAAAAACGAGCCCCTCATACAAACATATGTTCTTTGGTATGTCTATTTTCATATGAGCATGTGTTACAGAGCTGAAAGTGAAATTAAATTTTGGCCATATGGATCAGTCGAAGAATCAAAGGGGTTTGAAGGTTTTGGCCCTAAAATCAGCCGCCATTTTGATTTTTTTTCAGAATCGCGGTACACAACAAAAGTTATATATTTAGATAGAGGACACTTATACAAACAAAAAATGTAATATAACATAATATCCTAAAGCGTCAGGTTTCGGAGTTATTCACCAAAATATAAGTCGAAAACAACAAGGATTTTTTTGTTTTTTTTTCCCTCCAGGTAAGCATATTGAACTATTAAGGTAATAGAAACGTTATGAAACCTTAATGAAGAAGAAACAAAAGAAGAATAGACATGTTTTAAATAAATAATTAAACACCGCAATTTATAGTTCGTTTTTTAATCCCAGAGACTAATCTGACAAGTGTAATGTCAAACTTCTATACTCAATCAACTCAGCCTATCGCAGTCCACTGCTGGACATAGGCCTCTCCCAGACTGCGCCACAGCACCCTGTCCTCCGCCTTCCGCATACAGTCTACCCCACCCACCTTCTTTAGGTCGTCCGTCCATCTAGCTGGGGGGCGTCCCACACTACGCTTGCCGGTACGCGGTCTCCACTCCAGGACTCGCCTGCTCCACCGGCCATCAGTCCTTCGACAGACATGGCCAGCCTACTGCCACTTCAGTTTGCTTACTCTGCAAGCTATGTCGGTAACTCCGGTTCTTTTCCGGATAATTTCATTCCTGATTTTATCCTTCAAAGAGACTCCGAGCATAGCTCGCTCCATAGCGCGCTGAGCGACCTTGAACTTCTATACTTACTAAAAAAACGAAAACACAAAAGACTTAAATGTCAGATTATCTCTGGGATTAAAAAACGAACTATAAATGGCCGTGTTTAATTATTTATTTAAAAAATGTCTATTCTTCATTTGTTTCTTCTCCATAAAGGTTTCATAACGTTTCTATTACCTCAATAGTTCAATATGCTTACCTGGAGGGAAAAAAAACAAAAAAATCCTTGTTGTTTTCGACTTATATTTTGGTGAATAACTCTGAAACCTGACGCTTTAGGATATTATGTTAATTACATTTTTTGTTTGTATAAGTGTCCTCTATCTAAATATATAACTTTTGTTGTGCACCGCGATTTTGAAAAAAAATCAAAATGGCGGCCGACCTTAGGGCCACCCTCCATACAAAAATCTTCAAACCCCTTTCGAAGAACTACCCAAAAGTATAATTTCCAAAATTTTTGACAAGTTTTTGACATTAATTGTCGCAAAGATGAGTTTGCGACTAGATTTTGAACGGTTTAAGTTACAGGAATTGGCCTTCAGATCAACGTCTTTCTTTAAACTAAATTCAGTTTTTTTTTTTTCAATTTTATAATTTGTGTAGTTACTTTATTGTTTGTTATATGTGGAACTATGTAAATGATTGAATAATAAATGTCTATCCATCATTTTCCACAAAATATATGCATATGTAATTGAAAGGTAAACTAAGCTTCAATAAACAACCCTTGACAAATAACAAACTAAGCAAGTTTAGCAAAGTGGAACAATAACACAGATATGGCATTGTATAAACAGATATATTTTACATACGTCGCTTCGACTAACCCTTCAGGATCATAACCGAGATTGTTTACATGGAGATTTTACGTTTTATGTAACATCAGATTGACAAGTCATGTTATATCCCCTTGATCCCAAGGATAAGGGGAGCGTTTGACGTCACAATGCTACAGCTAATAATAATAGAGAGGATACAGTAGCACAACTTTGAACAATCAATCAAATTGTCTTTTCTTTTATATTGTTCGTCGAATCGTTCAGCTCCTTAAGTTCTGAGTTGAACTTCACGTTTGCTGACAAATGCGTGCACTGACTGGACAGGTCCACTCAATCTGTGTGGTTCTTTCCTCAAAATACCATTTCAAACACCAATCTAAATGGTCTTCCAAGATTATGTCTCGATTATAAAAGAGATTGGTCAAATAGGAAACGCCGGCTTCAACTAGTTTTTTTTTAAATATGATTGACATTTAAAAGTGTTTGTACAAACCTGCTTATAGAAACAAATATTACAGTAGTGCAAGTTTGAACAATCAACGGATTTGACGAATGCTGTGACAGCATTCGTTGTCGACTAAAGTGCTAGCCTTTGCCTTTGCACTAGACTGTTGTAGAAATTTTTGCCATCCTGTGTATAAACGCTGCTAAGCCTGTATGCGTGTATGCCACAACCACAAATAGACCACTCCTCCGTACTGCATTATTCATACGATGTAGTCAAGGTGCGAACACTTGGTAGCCACACGCTTCCTCACACACTGTTTGATAATGAAGTACACCGCTTGTGACTTCCCACTTGTGGTTTTAGCATACCTATAACCTGTCCACAGTCAGCCTTAGGGTACGAGCAGAATGCGGTTGATCGACGTCGTCCGTCGCCTTAAAACGTGTCACCTCATACAACATATGTTTCAAGGCATGTCAGACGTGACGGGTCGTCGATCGACTGCAGTTTGGTTGCACCCTTAATAACGTACCTGAAACGCAATTCTCGAGCATCATCATTTGTTATTGTCGTTTGATTCGTACTTTTTCGTCGTAAAAATCAAGCCGAACTGTTCTCGCCATGTCGATTCGAGGATTTCTTGCAGTAAAGATACGCGACATGCCTTAGTTTAGTCTACATGCGACATGCAAAGAGTGGTCGGGACCAGTCGACACTTACATGACGTCAGGTCGGCAGGTGTAGCAAACGTCAAACAGTTTATAGCGTAAAGCATAAAAAGGCTGACTTGTGTACAATACGGTCGATCTGAACATAAGCTTTCCGAACTTTCGAGCATGTTCACTCTGAGTGAGTCACTCGCCTCATGTCACCATTTGGTTCCTAAAAAAATTTATTGCGCATACGCCGACCGGCCATAAAAATCGGCCCTATTGTATAATCAGCCTATATTGGTCCCACTGCATGGACACAGGCCTCCTCTCTTCGAGAGGGAGTGTGCTGTCCACCATACGAGCCCAGTGCGGGTTGGTAGATGCCATATGTCTTCAAGTTTTTGGCTTTAGGACATGCCGGCTTCCTCACGATGTATTGTGTACTACGGGGTAGCTGCATAATACACGCAAAATTCCAATGCGATTAATTTTGACAATTCAAAAATATCAATTGCGTTTACGTTGTCGAGCAGAAGAATTTTTTTAACATAAGAGTATGAAATTGTGGATTACAAAGTTCCTTCAAAACCCATCAGATAGTAATAAAAAATGTTTTACGCTATTCATTAAAAATATAATTATATATTATATATAATTTTTACTCTTGTATATTTGTAAACCTACCTTTTAGTGCATGCCATAACTATTAAGTATCTCATTTTTGTTTATCGCGCTTCTTTATCATATTCCGTGTAAATTGAGAGGTCTGGCTCTTGTCATACAAGAACTGCTAGTACAAGAGCCAGGGCTAGACAGGTCTCAAAGTGAAAATAAATAAATTATTATTATTGGGATGCTGTTTACAAAGATTCTGTGGCAACTTAACCCTTCAATCCCAGGGTTATTTAAAGCCTATGTGTATTAATAGCGCGTGTCAATGCCGGGGACCTTGACACGGACACGCCCCGTGTGCATCAAATGCATGCCCTTCCCCGATGATGCGTTGCAGCAAGGTTGCATGGTAATTAGTAACGCTCGATTGACGGTTAAAAGTCTTCCCAGTTCGATAACTCCATTGATTAACTAATCAGTATGCATAATAATAATTATGCATACTGAACTAATAAGTTGAATCATTATTACAGTAATAAACATAGGGAGGATCTATGTTGACACTTCTCAAACTCAAAGCATTTATTTCAATTAAACCATTTACAGGCATTTTTGAATGATCAAATAGTCAGTTAGTCAGAAAGATGAAGCTAGTTGCCCATTCCGAAACGCAGATCTCTATGGAGAAGAACGGGCAGGAATCTCCAAGGACACTCTTTTAAATCAAGATATTACAAAATCCTAGGTACTTATTCATGTGCTTCTATATGTGAGAACAATGTAAAAAGATAAAATTAAGAAACAATTCAAAATATGAGATTAAAAATAATACCTGGCAGTTAAGAGTTGACCAGTCTCAACCGAGCTTAGCTAGAAGAAACATATTCAGTATTTAAATAAAAAATATAATTTTCATTGATATTTTTTTCTGTAAATTGGTTTAAAAAAGTTTTAGGGTCTGTGCACACCACGTTTTTTAAACGCGTCGTTGACGCGCGTTTTAGAAACGTGCGTCAACGGCGCGCTTTTATCCTACAGAAGGTCTACAGGCTGCGTCTGACTCGCGTGCGTATCGCGTCTGTATCGCTACAAACGCCCGTCAACGGCGCGTTTAAAAAACGTGATGTGCACAGGCTCTTACACGTCAAATTTTAAAATTAAATTATGATTTTAATAAAAACTAGATGAGTTCGGTGTTTCCTTACTACGCTGAGAAGAAGTACCGAAACAAACTCAGATATCACCGTCTCTTTTAAGTTCAGAATTAATATTAATCAGACAGGCTATATAAGGTGAGGATCTTGCAGGTTAATATCTGAGGTGGTTTTTGAGGAGAGGCCACTAAAACGTCAGTGAGTGACGATATTCATTTTTATTCTGTTCTAACTACATGTTTAGATTGTGAACAAGTGTAGCAGTGTTGGCGAACGAGTTATATCGTTAATTTTATATTTATATCCCTAATATGCTAAGTCATGGCGAAACAAAGACTTCCAAACAGTCCGTAATAATTGTGCCATAGTGCCACGGCCAACATCTAAACAGCAACAAAATTCGCACATTAATTAAATATGGAAAATAAAAATAACTTTGACTTGTTTTTTCAAGAACAAAATAACACAAACAATAAAGGAAAAGACAGAAATGTAGATAGATAGGCTACCCTCGGGCCGTGGGGTCCGAGTGCTCATGCCTTGTTCAATGAAATCTCTAAATGGCTCGTTGACACTTCCCGTGACCCAAGGGCTGGCTTTTACCTTGGCCAGAGGATAAGTATTGCCATACAACGCAGAAATGCCGCTTTCTAGAATATTTTGGTTTGTTAATAGTTTTAGTTAGGTTAAGATATCAGTGACAGGTCAGGTGGTTAGGAGAGCAGTGGTGGCCAAGTGGTAACCGCCGCGACGTACAAGTTGTAGGTCGTAGGTTCGAACCCAAACAGGCGCTTTTGTTTGCCTGTAATGTCCCGGGTTTCGGGCTAAGGCCACTTCTCATTGAGAAGGCGCTTTACCTTGTGTAAATTATTTCATCACCACTGCTCTTGAAACGGTGAAGGAAAATATCGTGAGGAAACCGGCATGTCCTAGAACCAAAAATTCGAACACATGTGACATCTGCCAACCCGCACTGGGCCCGCGTGGTGTACTACAACCCACTCACTCTGACCGAGAGGAGGCCTGTGTCCCAGCAGTGGGAACATTATAGTCTGATTATGATGAGGTTAGGATATCATATTTTTATTTTTATTGTATGTTTGTTTATTAGAAGTTAGTTCATTTAATAAATTTAAAAATCTCATTAATCTGTCAAGCTCCGCTAATGAGACACAATAAAATTGATCTTCTATTGTTTCGCCTCCAATGGGCGACGCGCGCCGCTTGACCGGTTAATATTGACGATAAACCAATTGGTACCCACCTATTGCAACATTATAAGAAGAATATAATACAAGCAAAACATGACTGACAAGTTAATATAACTCGCCTCCCACAATATGACAGTAAATAAACTGTTCCACTAACTCAAGAACGAATTTGCAAAGTTGAGGACACTAACAAAACATCGTTTTGTTTTTTTACCCGACCACACAAACATGGTGTTATGTTTTTAGGGCCCTCAGACCCCTTAGTTGTTGATACTACATCGGCGGGAGCTACTTAAATGGCCGCCGAGAAGTCTTGTAATGGATGTGGAACCGACATAAATAGTACTTAATCTGATGGTAGGATCGTTTTTCTTAGGGTAAATATAGCCTCTCTAGGTGGCTCTAGCTACTTATGTAACATTGGAAACTTTTGGCTCGAACTGAGATAGTATTTGTTCTTGTGCTCGTATTATTACTTACAATCGTTTGAGGCTTCAGTAATAAATCTTTTACGGCCTTATTACAAAACGAATTCTAACTTTAGTCCGAGCCTGTTATTGTATTTTGAACTTTGTTCCGAGCAAGGTAAAGTTCTTAATACAATACTGCCAATTTAGACTCGATTTTAACGTCATTTTTTGTAATTCGTACTTTAGGTTTGTTGGAATGAAATTCCAAATTAAAAAATGGCTCGATGGTTTAAACTTGCGGGTCTAAACATAAACCTTGTTTTATAATAAGGCCGTTACAGTTCTTGAATATCGGTTTTACGCGTTACTGTGACTAGTACTCTAATTACCCTTTCAATCCCAATGGGAATCATTTTGAAGAACATTGCTTTATATGTTCGAATAATTTGTCTGCCTAACAACGTAAATAACGCAATGAATGTTGTCGAACTGTCAAAATGAAACCCATTGCTACTTTTATAGGCTGACCGCTTAACTGAGACGTTGCCTGATGTAGCAACGCGGTGCGGAAGGGGTGTGGTGACGTTATGCGAGAGCTCAGTGATTCGTCAACTTGACAACTGTCACCCCTCCCGCACCGCGCAGCTACCTCAGGCAACGTCTAAGTTAAGCTGTCGGCCTGTAGTGTGCTTGCATTTGTTTTGAGCATTGACTCATCTTCTTTTGTTTTATTTCTGAACAAATGATATAAGGAGACTTGAATATCGCAGGGTCTGAGTACCTTGCCTTTTCGCACGGAACAAGAATCTTTTTTAACGACCTACTAATAGGTATTCTAGGACAACAAACCTATAGTATCAGACCACAGTGAATCCATACAGTAGTGTGTAGTATTATTATGCCAGGTAAACGGAGTATTCTGGGTATTAAACTTGTAGACCGTGATAAGAATACAACAATTCATTCCATCACTAAAATAACTGATGTCAGACGATCTATGGGCCTAACTTACGACCCAGTGGGTCCCGCCTAAAGGCAAACGACACCGCGGCAGGTCCAGATGTAGGTGGTGGGATGAGCTGACTCCTTTAAGAAGGATTGGTCCTTTGCAGCGCTGGACAGAGTGAGGTAGAAAGAGAGTAGGGAGGCCTTTGCCCAGTAGTAGGACTTGAATGGCTAATAGTAAAAAAAAAATATAATTTTAGTACAGCCAACAGCAAAAGTAGATGATGAAAATCAGAAATTCAATACTAATGAACGGAGTTCGCGTCAGAACTGTTTGGCGTCGAAGTGATTCAAAAGTATGTGACTGTAAATTATACCAAACATTTACTACTAGTACAGCTGCCATACATGACGCGAACTCCGTTCATTAGTATTGAATTTCTGATTTTCATCATCTACTTTTGTTGTTGACTGTACCTATCCTAATAACAATCTTATGCTGGGTAAAGTCTTGAGGCGAACTTCACTCTATCCACGTACTCGTAGTCGTATGAAGTCTGAGCCAGCGACGCGCGACGCAACATTGGACAATACAATGCATGAAATAATCGTTTTTCTAAATTCGGCACGATACCAAAAATAATACGTAAACGCACAAAAGTGGGCAAATTTAACCCATCCTTTTCGAAGTTAATCAACGACCCAGTTCTATTTCCAAAGGACCACCTACGCACGAGGTTACAGGTAAACATTTCTATATTTGCACGTTGATCTAATCTCGGCCAGTGTGTACGTAACGCCTATTTCATTATTGAAGAAGTTAACAGTGGCGACGAATTTTATCGCTCCTGTTTTGATAGACCTGCTTATCACGGTTTTTACGAGTTGAAAAAACATCGAGATATCTTTATCGTTTATTACCGTTGGATCCCGTTTTTTGATCCCGTTTTTTAGGTATTACCGATGGATCCCGTTTGCTATTTCCGTTGAATCCCATATTATAACAACGTGTGTACATTTCAGAAGAAAAGTGATTTACCTTTATCAAACACTAAAAAGAGATTATTTTTAGTGGGTTATCCGGAACCGAACTAGTTAGATTAGATTAATTATTAAAAAAAAAACAATGCTAGGTTAGGTTAGGTGAAAACTGTGACCCCTACGCACGAGCCGAGCGAGCGAAGCGAGCGGTGCCGCGGCAGCGGCCGGCGAGTGCCAGAAACGACTAGATTATATAGAAAATGAGTTGTTTGTGAAATAAATAGTATACGAAACGTTGGTTGTAAACTAAAATTTTGTCAATGGAGTTTTGGTGAAACATAAGTGAACCCCTCATTTTATTATAAACAATTTTGTTGTTGAAAGTACCCGCATTCATATTTTTTTAAGCATTCGGGATCCAACGGAAATACTTTTCGGGATTCAACGACAATAAAACGTAATTATCTTGCATTTTTTAAATTCGGGATCCAACGGAAATACATAATAATGTTTTGCGGGATCCAACGCCAAAAATATTAAAATGGGATTCAAAAACGGGATCCAACGGTAATAAATCTATCTTTATGATATGCAAGTTTAACCGGTCAAGCGGCGCGCGTCGCCGATCGGCGACGAAACAATAGAAAATCAATTGTGTCTCATTAGCGGAGCTTGACAGATTAAAATAACAGGATATTACACAAAACCTTCCGAAATCAATTCTTTACATGATGGTGAAAACCGCATCTTATTCCCTTGTGTAGTTTAGAAGAACATGGCAACATGTCACAAAGACAGGCACAAAAAGTGACATTCATTTGAAGGGATCAGGGAAAGAACCACTTTTGTCACCTAATGAACAAACTGAAATATTACTAATTAAAAGATAAGATCTTAATAAAATAGTGTAATTTATACCCAAAGCACTTTAACTGTAATAGGTATAATGGTATAGGGGGTGGGGGTCCGGACATTGTATGTTATTGCCCTGTGGTTTTTGACCGAACATAGCGACAGGTAAAACCATTCAGACTGCACTGCCAGTTGAAAAAAAATTTAAAATGTGACAAAAGTTGTTCTTCCCCTAATCCCTTCATTTGTAATATGTATAGATAGAAGTACTCAAATAGCATCATGCATAATCGGCGTATAATATTCCCACTGCTGGGACGCAGGCCTCCTCTCTGTGAGAGGGGTGGGCGGTAAACTACAACGCGGGCCCAGTGCGGGTCAGTTTGATGACATGTCTTCGGATTTTTGTTTCTAGGTCATACCGGTTTCTTCGCGATGTTTTCCTTCACCGTTTTGAGAACATTGGTGATGAAATTATTCACACAAAGTAAAGTGCCTGCCTGGGTTCGAACTCACGACCTACAACTTGTAAGTCGGGGTTGTTACTTCTGAGCCACCACTGCTCTCAACAGCATACTAATATACATATAATGTGAGATTATATTCAAAGCAGTTTTGAGTTTAGAAATCTAATCTTTACCACGAGGCTAATCTGGCTAACCGTAAGATGAAACTAGCCAAACTACACAGTATGTCTTAGAACTAGATTTGATAACATTGCCTACTTATCTTACTTTTTCTACATTTATATCTGCAATTCGAATGGTGTCAAAATAAAAATAATCAGCCTATAATGTTCCCACTGCTGGGGCACAGGTCTCCTTTCTTTGAGGGAGTGGGCCATAATCCACCACGTGGGGCCAGTACGGGTTGGTAGATGACACATGTCTTCGAATTGTTGGTTCTAAGACATGCCGGTTTCCTCGTGATGTTTAAGTATGAATTAAATACACTAAGTAAAGTGCCTGCCTGGGTTCGAACTCACGACCTTACAACTCGTGAGTCGGGGCCGATACCACTAGGCAACCACTGCTCTCAAAATAAAAAGTTTTCTAAAAAATGGGTCGTAATAAGGTTAAGAATAAAAATTCTTAAGCATTTTTTTTTCGACCCATTTTCCCCTTATACAAATTATATTTTCCGCTTATGGTTATCTCTACTCAGATTCCCAGTTGTTTTTCACTAAAACATAATTTATTTTCCTTGACCAAACTAAGTACACAGACCTTTACGAGTACACCCACGTTCTAAATACCCACAAAGCGAGCCGGTTCTATCTAATAAAATTACGTGGTTCAGCAAACGACGTGAAATTAAACAGTGGGCGTTTCTTTGTGTGAGACAGGGTTGAAAGGGAATAAAGCTCACCTTTGAAGAAGATAAAATTTTGATTATTTTGTTTTTACAGTACGTAAGTAGTTTCATTCATGTCTCTAGGTATTACCAGTATTAGGTTTTGGTTTAAAATCTAAATCTAGTTGATTGGGTGCAGACTATTTTGTAAATGTTTTATTTAATTATTTTAGAATTTCTGCAACCGACTTTCGGTGCTGTAAATACTGTCTCCAGGTAGTCAACGGAAGTCGATTGCAAACTTGATTAAAATAATATATTTTTAATATTTTATTTCTGGAAGTTGCTGACAACCAGTTTTACCAAGGGGTGTCGTATTATCCAGTAACTGGGTTGTGGAGGTCAGATAGGCAGCCGCTCCATGTAAAATACTGGTATTCAGCTGCATCCGGTTAGACTGGAAGCCGACCCCAACATAGTTGGGAAAAGGCTAGGTAGATGATGATTTCCGGAAGTTGCTTGGCACGCTACCTATTTGCAGTTTTTAGATGTTGAATAGTTATTTATGCAACTGTTGTAATAAGGGGTATTAAAACACGAATGTATCACATGAGTGTTTTAATACCTAATTATGTACAGTTGCCTACAAGACATTATCTACACCCATCATATGAATCCTCTATGAAAGGTTCTGAAACAGTTTTTTGCAATACTAATAATATATCGAACAAACATGGCGGCCGGCGGGATACGACAAGAATTCGAATAACTATAAGTTCTTTTTTTTATTACAGCGCTGTGGTAGTGAAACGCGCGTGCATAACGAATGTTCTTTTTTTGAAAAAGAATTGCATAATGAAATTTAGCACGTACGTACGTACGTTTAGTATGTACAGTTGTACATGATTAGGTATTAAAACACTCATGTGATACTAAACCCACATTCGTGTTTTAATACCCCTTGTTATAAAACAATTGCATAAATAACTATAGTACAACTCGTTTGGATAATATTATAGTTACTGTGATACTGGTTGTATTAATGTTGGCAATAAGCTAACTGTTTCAGAAACTTTTATAGAGGATTTATAGCATGGGTGTAGATAGAGGTATAAAATGTAATGTCAGTGCTTTTTAAAGCTAGTTCCATGTAGAATAAAGAGCTATAACGTTACGCTGCTCGTTTTCTTTTCCCTATCCGTTCTGATTTCCTTCACCAGCCAAAAGGATACTACATAAGTATTTTAATTTATATTCACATTTCAGTGGAGATAATCTAAACCCGTTTTTTCTAATAGTTATATCCGTACTTAATCAGCACCTGTTGCGTAACAAACTGTCAACCACAACCTGAATAATTTTGAAAGATATTGCTTATTCATTAATATAAAATTTATGTTCAAAAAATTTGTCTGCTCAACAACGTAAATAACGCAATGAATGTTATTGAACTATCAAAATGAAAGCCATTCCTAGTGTGTTACGCAATTACCCCGCATTAGATACTTAAGTTGCACTAAAAATCAAATTCTGGTAAACAAATATACAGCAAATTATTATTAGGTAGGTGAGTATTTTCGCCATTTCTTCTCAGGGTTAGTCAGATAGGAAATGTCGACTACATAATTAGCCTATAATGTTCCCACTGCTGGGACACAGGCCTCCTCTCGGTGAGAGGGAGTGGGCTGTAATCCACCACGCGGGTTCAGTGCGGGTTGGCAGATATCACATGTCTCTGAATTTTTGGTGCTAGGACATGCCAGTTTCCTCACGATGTTTTCTTTCACCGTTTTGAGAGCAGTAGTGATGAAATAATTTACACAAAGTAAAGCGCCTGTCTGGATTCGAACCTACGACCTACAACTCGTAAGTCGCGGCCGTTACCACTTGGCCACCACTGCTCTTGTCTACTCTGTAAACTGCTTGTAAACTGCTGTTCCCGAAGAAAACGACAATAACGTTATTATAATAATAGATGGCGCCACGTGTATTGTTATTTTCCTCGGGAACAGCACTTTTTTCGGGATGAACGTATATGCAAAATTTCAGGACGATCGGTTCAGTGGTTTAAGCGTGAAAAGGTAACAAACAAAAAACATACTTTCGCGTTTATAATATTAGTTAGGAAAGGATTTAACGCGGACGAAGTCGCGGGCAGCAGCTAGTATTAAATAGATTTCTCTCCATGTAAAGGGCTATAAAAACCAGTTCCGCGAATTTTATATACCCTTCCGTATCTGTCATGAGCGATGTATTAGTTCATAGAGACTGGGAACACAGTTGAACTTTAAATCCAATTCTTTGAAATAAATTGCCAAAGTTTTGTCCGATGAAGTTCGTAACGCTGCACAGCTGACTGTTTTCTGGCAATACACCTACTTTTGTGACTCACGGATGTTATACGTAATATAATATGCTACATTAAGATTGAATGCTTATATTTATGAGCACTGGAAGACCAGTGGCAACGGCCCCGACTTACGAGTTCGAACGCAGACAGGCGCTTTACTTTGTGTAAATAACTTTGTTGGCGACAGATCTGGCAACCTGGTTGCTAGGGACTATTATTGTTGGTTGGCTAGCGACCGGGCGGCGTTTTTCACCTTTTGTTAACTATTCTTGTGATTTAAATTTATTATACCCAACTGCACCTTACCTGGCCTTAATTTGGTACCTACCTAACAAACCTCATCACCACTATTCTCATAACGGTGAAGGAAAACATCGTGAGGAAACCGGCACGTCCTCAAACCAAAAATTCGAAGATATGTGACGTCTACCGCACTGGACCCGCACTGGGCCCGCGTGGTAGATTACTGCCAACTCCTTCTCGATGAGAGGAGGCCTGTGTCCCAACAGTGGGGATATTATAGGCTGATTATGCATTATTGTGGAATTGCCATAACTTTTCTACATTTCCTGTGTAACGTGCCTCTAGATTAAAAAAAAATAAACCTCTTTTTATTGCAGTCGTTCTAGAACACCGTGGGCTATTCACGTCTGTTTAATGGTAGGTTGTGCTCTATATAAAATTATACTATTGTAAAAGTCATAAGTAGAATGCGTAAAAGGACCATAAAGTTGGAAAAGTAATTTATTCAGGCGTACAGCGTAAGCGGTCACAGGCAATAATTGTTTTACAAATTCTAATAATAGTTCCAAGTGCTTTTAGAACAGCATGCAAGAATAAACTTGGCTTATGTTTAACAGTAGGTACAGTCAACAAAAGAGATAAGTATGCAGGATCGTCGGATATAGTTGAAGTTTAGTAAGAAACCAATGGATGTCCTCGAAGAAAATAAACAGCTCATTTATTTTACTAAACTTCAACTATATCCGACGATCCTGCAAACTTATCTCTTTTGTTGACTGTACCTACTCTTTAGTCATTGATGAAATCATACCTATACATAATGATCAATTAAGAATTGCTTTAGTGTGAAAGTGGCACCAGTGACAGAAAAGTTGAAAGGCAGTGGTTTGGCTTGGCATGGACATAATATGATGAGACGAGAAGAGAGGAAACGTATGGGACTAAAAGAGTAATGAATGACACAGGAAGGGAAAAGGAAAGGTGGATGGATTGTGTGAAGAATGATATGAAAGAGAAGAGAGTGAATTATAGCGTGAAGGTTGACAAGGCAGAATGGAAAATGGAAATGTGTTGCGCCGACCTCAAGTATCATGGGACAACGGCATGAAGGGGATAATTGGACCTAATTATGCAAGACGGAACCAATCCACACACTTGCCAAAATCGAGATAAGTAAAGATCAAAATGATCTGACAAATTGACAGATCATTTTGATTTTTACAGGGTCGATAGAAGGTGCATTTTGAAAGCTTTCTGTATACTTATCTCGATTTTGGCATGTGTGTGGATTTGTTCCGTCTTACATAAGTAGGTCCAATTCATCAACCAACACATTTTTGTAAAAAAAAAACCGAAAGGTAATCTTATCACGCGGCAATGCACTAGTGTAAACAAGTTGTTGTTTAATATTGTTATTTACGTACCTATAACACTTAATCATAACATAACATGCTCATACATAAACTCACACCTTCCCATAGGGAGCAGTGGCGGCATAGTGATAACGGCCGCGATTTACAAGTTGTAGATCGTAAATTCGAACCCAGGCAGGCACTTTACATTATTTCATCGCCATTGCTCTCTAAAACGGTGAAGAAAAACATCGTGAGGAATGTCTGAGAACCAAAAATTCGCAGACATGTGACATCTACCGACCCGCACTGGGCCAGCGTGGTCGATTACTGCCTACTCCCTCTCGAAGAAAGGAGGCCTGTGTCCCAGCAGTGGGAACATTATAGGCTGATTATGCATTATTATGGAATTGTCGTAACTTTCCTACATTTCCTGAGTGTAAACTCTAAATTAAAAAAAAAAAAAAAAATTTTTTTTTTTTGTTGCAGTCGTTCTAGTCGTTGGCATAAATATGATTTTTGATACTTTCAAATCCAAATAGCAGCCAGGGGGTTAATTGTAGGGCACGCCACGATAGTGGCGATAAGACCCCTCTTTGAGGAGTGGCTAGAGAGGCGTCACGGCGTCCTCACCTAGGTATCGCCTGACGCAGGTCCTCACCGGACACGGATGTTTTGGGAGGTTCCTTCACATCATCAGGCGGGAGGAGACGCCCGGGTGTCACCACTGCGAGGATCGCCCAGAGGACACGGTGGAGCATACGGTGGAGGTCTGCCCCGCATGGGCGGAGCACCGCCGTGCCCTCGTTGAGGCGATCGACAGCGGCGGCGACCTCTCGCGTCCGGCCCTGGTTCAAGCCATGGTCCGGGGCGAGAGGGAGTGGGAGGCGGTCACCTCCTTCTGCGAAGCAGTCATGCTAGCGAAGGAGGTGGCTGAACGGCTGAGGGAGAGAGCCTCACACCCCAGCCGCCGCGGGAGACGCTCCGGGCGTCGGGAGCCGCGTGACGACTCCCGGCCACCGTAGGCGCGGGCCTGCGGACGGAGAGTAATGGGTAGCTCACCGTCCGATCAGGACCAGGCCCGTGCCGGACGGCGCGTACGTGTTCCACGCGCGCCTCAAAGAGATGTCAGCATAAAGGAAGGGGCCTGCCAGGGCCGAAGCCTGCCGGGGGTGCGGGATTGTCCGAAAGGGTTACCGCTACCCCGGAACATAAAGGGCTAAGGAAGGAACACGGATGGGTTTTAGTCAGTAAGAGTCTGACACTCCCTTCGCTCCACCCAGAGCGGGAGGGGTCATTTGATGATTTCCCATCCATAAAAAAAGGGGGTTAATTGTATATCTATGTTGTAATAGTCAAAACATGTTTGGGATGTTATATTCAATTAAAAGTTGATATGCAACACTTGATATAATAATATGATTTTTGGTATTTTCAATCTCATATAGCAGCCAGAAGGTTGATTGGAAACTCGCTGTAATAGTAAAAAATGTTCAAGATGTTATTCCCCATAAGAAAACAGTATTTTTTTTCTGGCCATTTAAATGTTTGTGTATAAAATGTTCGCCACTTGAAAGATGTCCTTTACGTCAAAAATAGACGCAGGGCACGATATTAAGTGTCCCATCGTTTGTGGCAGCACACATTTACAATCCAAGGCGGAGTCGTCTATAAATCTCCACCTGAACAAAACCAACGCATTTATAATAATATTAGTATGGATGTGGGAAGTTACCGCTTAAAATATAGGTACGCCTACGCAACTCATGCCGGAAGATATTATCTTCCCAGCACGTCGCGTCGGGGAGACGTGCTGGAATGGTAACTACTCCCGATATGTTACGCATCTCTGGTACTACGTCAGTTGACGCTGATATATTTTTGATTCTACTTTATGTTGGCGATATATGGAAAAATGTGTGTGTCATCGCTATTTTCGATGCTGAATGAATATTATATTTTATCTGAACTTTAGTGAAGGGTGAGGTCGCAGCCTTGAATATTTTATGATGAGGTATCGCATACAATAAATATTGCTTTTGAAGGAAGGTTGATTTATTTTGTCGTTATTGTAGAAAAGCGATTTTATGTTCGTGTTAATAACGCTATATTTACACTAAACTAAGTTGAATGGTAATGTTGATGAGTCCGCGTATCAAATTATAAAAAGGCAAAATTTACGAATTTGTTTGTAGGCGGTCATGTTCAGAACTACTGAACCAATTCCGAAAATTCTTTCACTAATGGGAAGCTACAGTGTTTCCAAGTAGATACTATAAAATCACTACTACTACTACTGACTAGTACTTTCACTATGGGACCAACTCTTAAATCACGAATTAAAATTCAGCTGTTTCATACATTTTGGTCAAATAGGTATTGTTCTTTTGTATTAAACAGCTGAATTTTTTTCGTGATTTCAGAGTTGGTCCCATAGTGAAAGTTGTTCATATTCATGGGTAGAACATCCTGTAAAAATTTGGATGGTGATAAAAAAAATCTTCCTGTAAGTATATAAAATTCAAAGTCCTGACTGACTGATATATCAACACATAGCCTAAACTGCTAGTCCTAGAGACATGAAATTCAGAAGGTGTGTTCTTTGTGAAGAGTAGGTATCCACTAAGAAAGGGTTTTTCGAAATTCCACCCCTAAGAGGGTGAATGGGGGGAGGGTGAAATTACACGCTGACGACGTCGCGGGCAGAAGCTACTCTCAATATATTCTATGTTAAAACAAGAAATAAGTCGCGGGCACAACGTAGGTAGTCTATAAAAAACAAAAGAACTTTCATTCGTTTCTTGAGATTTTAACTAAATATTTTCACCTCAATCCTTTTTCCCTTTTTCGCCACACAGCCACCAGCTTTACAACGCTTAAAAATATAACGTAAATGACAAACTTTTAAACCGACCGCTTCTCCTATCTTACGCAAATCCTTTTACTCTTTAAGTTCGGAAGAGTTCATAATAATTCATCTTACAACGTTTTTAAGAGGCAAAAAAAATACAGGGTGAGCACGTTCGAGAATGGTATTTTTTTTTTGTTTTGTGTTCCAGCTGTCTTCCATAACTATAGCCTTGAATAAGTTACTACATGGTAATCGACCCACCAGTGAGTTCGAGCTCGCGACTAGTTCCACCTGAAGGACCTCCTTCCACCTGAAGTTCCACCTGAAGGAGGTCCTTCAGGTGGAACTAGTCGCGAGCTCGAACTCACTGGTGGGCATGGCCAAAAAGCAGGCTGTCTCATCTGGAGCGGTGAATGCTGTTGCGAATCCCGCACCCCCGGCCATAGGTAGAGGTGGAACACCGCGGTGGTTTTAGCCGGTAAGAGAGTAAGAGTCCGGCATGCCCCTCTGTCACCCCCACGATAGAGGAAGTCTATGAGGATTTCCACCGCGAGAAAAAAAGAAAAAAAAAAGGCTGTCTCATCTGGCATCGTGTCTGACAGAGTGATGAGCATTAGACGCCAGTCTACACGCACAAAGTCTAGTTCGCACGCACTCAAACACCGTTCCATACTGAATCGCGCGTAAAAGAATACGAAAAGGCCTTTGGAAAATCGAGTTTTATGAAAAAACCACTGCATAAATTAATTACAAACAAAGTTTATCACTTCAATAATTGAGCTTTGTCGGTGGCGACTTTGTTTTTTTACACTTCTTTTATTACTTATCTACACCCAAAGTTACGTTAAAATTAGAAAGAAAAACGATTTTTTGTTGGCTCATAACTTTTTAATGGCTTTTTATTTTTCTATACTGTTTCCGTACAGACGAAATTAATAATAACACAGAACGATATTATGTTTAACTTTGGATAAACATCCAAAGTTAAACATAATATCGTTCTGTTGATAATGTGACCGAGATAAATATCTCGGTCACATTATCTCTGCACCTCGCTTGATGACGCCGATGTTCGCTGATGATGATGATGATGATGTCAAAGTCAAAGTCAAAGCATTTATTTCAAATAGGCACATAAAAGGCACTTTTGAACGTCAAAAATTATCTTATAAAATAGAATTGATTCTAGTCGCCCATTCCAAAATGTAGTTTTCGTATGGAGAAGAATGGGCAAGAAACTCCACTGTTACTCTTTTAAAATGTTTAGGTACAATATTTTGCATGGGTACATTAATTATATAATAACATGTGAGGACGATGCACCTAAAATAAAATTACTATACCACAATAGGTAAAAGAATTAAAAATGAAACCATGACATATAAATTAATTATCTGATAGATACATATCTGATAGATATATAGATGATAGATAAGCATCTCTAGAAATATGTTTTTTTTTTTACCCGACTGCCGGATGTAGGTATATATATATGAGGTTTAGATTGAAGGATTTTGTGATTGAATATATATTAATTAATTAATAAATGAATAAGCGAGGTGCAAAGATAGGTATTGTGACCGCACTATACAATGTCAAACAGTGGAGTAATACCCTCCCGAAATTTGTATGGAAAAAATATCGACTAGTGTCACCTTACGGGGAAGTGGCACAATGGTTTCTTTATATGAGATACGGAATAATCCTGTGCATCATATTGGACTGGATTTAACTGAGTTATCAGACAAATATTTAGTAGCCACTTAAATTTGCGGAATTTTTGGTATCTTTTCAATATAATGATTGATAAAATATTCATAATAATTTCTCTTCTATTCTCTCTTCTGTCTTTGACCAGTGCGTGTTGCCAGTGATGACATATGGCACTGAAACGTGGTCGCTCACAATGGGCCTTATTAGAAGGCTGAAAGTCACTCAAAGGGCAATGGAGAGGGCTATGCTTGGAGTTTCCCTGCGGGATCGAATCAGAAATGAAGAGATCCGCAGGAGAACCAAGGTAACCGACATAGCCCGAAGAATTGCCAAACTTAAGTGGCAGTGGGCAGGGCACATTGCTCGAAGAACAGATGGCCGATGGGGCCGAAAGGTTCTGGAGTGGCGACCGCGTACCGGAAGGCGTAGCGTTGGAAGGCCACCCACAAGGTGGACCGACGACCTTGTGAAGGCCGCAGGAACTCGTTGGATGCGAGAAGCACAAAACCGGTCGAAGTGGAGGTGCTTGGGGGAGGCCTATGTCCAGCAGTGGACGTCTTTCGGCTGAAATGATGATGATGATGAATAATTTCTCAAAAAACGGTAAAGGAAAACATCGTGAGGAAAAGGGTTGTTCTAGGGTTGTAGGAGGATTACGGTCCATTCCCTCTCACAGAAAGGAGGCTTGTGTTCCAAGAACGTTATAAGCTGATTATGTATGTGTATTATTCATGTAGAATGATAGGACCACAAAAAATAACACTTAGGTACTCACATTTTTGATAAGTCCATGGAACATATTTTCCTTTGTTTCTCGGGTGATCTAAAAACAAAAGAAATACATAACTGAATACGAGTAAGTCGTAAAATAAGAATAATGGGTATTCATGAAGGGTTCGAACATTGACGTCAGCCCTTGTGTACTTACTGTAGAGATCATATCCTATTTGTTACTCACATGCAACCTCCGCGAGCCCGTTATAAATAGATGGCACAAATACGAGACAAACATTAATTATTTAATATAAAAAATAAGAGAAAATAGTAGGCGTTAGATCTGACTGGCAAGCCAAGATACAAGAGAAGAAACTCACTTAGGACGCTTTCTAGGAACAGTTATTGAATATACGACAACCGGACGTTTAATTGATTCCTCCCAGTACTGTGAGCTTGTAAACCTCTCAAGAGTATTATCTGTCTATCTATATAATGTACTTTACTTTTATTTACCATGGATACAAAGATACACAATCTTAAAGCCAATTCCGGTAATTAAAACCGGCCAAGTGCGAGTCGGACTCGCCCATGAAGGGTTCCGTAGCAGCAAGTAACATAATATAAAAGTTCTTGTAGTTCGTTGTAACTTTGTGAAAGGTAAATTGCGGTTTTCGATTTATGACGTATTAAAAAAAAACTACTTACTAGATCTCGTTCAAACCAATTTTCGGTGGAAGTTTACATGGTAATGTACATTATATGTATTTTTTTAATTTTATCATTCTCTTATTTTAGAAGTTAGAGGGGGGGGGGACACATTTTACCACTTTGGAAGTGTCTCTCGCGCAAACTATTCAGTTCAGAAAAAAATGATATTAGAAACCTCAATATCATTTTTGAAGACCTATCCATAGATACCCCACACGTACAGGTTTGATGAAAAAAAATTTTTGGAGTTTCAATTGTAAGTATGGGGAACCCCAAAATTTATTGTTTTTTTTCTATTTTTGTGTGAAAATCTTACTGCGGTTTACAGAATACATCTACTTACCAAATTTCAACAGTATAGTTCTTATAGTTTCGGAAAAAAAAGGCTGTGACATACGGACGGACGGACAGACAGACAGACAGACAGACATGACGAATCCATAAGGGTTCCGTTTTTGCCATTTGGCCACGGAACCCTAAAAACGTTCAAAACTTTTTTTTTAATATTTTTATGATTCAAAATCTAGTCGCAACCACCTCATCTCAGAGATAATCAATGTCAAAAACTTTTCAAAAATGTAGGGAAATTAGAGGTATCTTTGACAGATTGAGACTGAGCTGAGATGAGACTGTGAATGTCCTTCCTGACTAACTATAAACTCCATTTACAAAGAGGCCAGCTAACATTGAAATGTTTTCGCCAAATTGATTTTTTTACGTACTTACGATCCTAATCCTATTATTTCTGGGATTTTAATGACGTAGTGCATATCATTAAAATCCCAAAAATAATAGCATCATGATCTGAGGAAATAAAAAATTTTAATGAATGAACGTCTTTCTAACTTTCTTGTCTTTTCTCAAAAATGCGGCCGGCGAGCGCTGCATGTAATATTATGTAGCATCATAGCTGAAGATCTTTGGCTAAAGTGCAAAAATGTTAACCAACTTTTTGAGTTTGCACTGTATATCGATGATTAACATTAACCATTGGCTAGTTAACATTATATCGGTGCCGACAAACATCAGCAAATGCAATGAAGAGCTCATAAGTTAGGTTTAGTCCAGTTTGCTTAGACCCTGAATCATGTGGCCGGTCGCCCAGTGCGTCCGCCGGGATAGTTTACTGTGCATAATATATACGTTTTTATTCGGAAACAACCAGCTTTCGTTGCAATACGTTTTACGAGTTTTGTAGCCGTTGTTATGTGAATCGTTTCGTTTTATTGACTTTTCTGTCGATGAACAACCTACGTAACCGTACTGATATTGCATACTTTCAGTACGTTTATATCACTGTTTGTTGATATGATAATCTTTTCGATTCTCATCACTAGACGGCCAAACTAAACAAGTGGTTCAGACAGTTGGTTCTCTTATATTTTCCTCCTATAATGCTCCTTGCAGCCTATAATGTTCCAACTGCTGGGACACAGGCTTCTTCTCTGTGAGAAGGAGTGGGCCACAATACACCACGTAGGACCAGTGCGGGTTGGCGGATGTCTGTCACATGTCTTCGAATTTTTGGTTCTAAAACAGCCGGTTTTCTCGTGATGTTTTCGTTCACCGTTTTGAGAGCAGTGGTGATGAAATTATTTACACAAAGTAAAGTGTCTGCCTGGGTTCTAACTCACGACCTACAACTCTAAGTCAAGGTCACCACTGCTCTTCTTATATTTTCGCAAGGTAATAAAATTAATAGGTATGAGAATACTTGTATGAGATTGTTAGACTAAATTTCATAATCGTCAAATTGCAAGTTCATCATAAAAATGGGTAAATTTTATGCATTAAAAATATAATGTAATTTCGTGAGTCAGTTAAAGTACTTAATACATACGTTATTATGGAAATTACAACAGAGCGTCTATAAAGCCTCCTTTATTAAGTTGTTTTTTTTCTAAACAGCTGAAAATAACTGAATCACTTTTGTGATACCTTTAGCCACGTCTATCACGCATCAACGTCTTATAAAGATTAGACGTATTGTATTGAACATGTACCTACTTCACAACATTTTTCACGAATTAAAAGACAAGACAGAATTCGGAACACCATGCTGCGATCGTTCCAAAACGGGTATACTGGATGTGAAAGAAGGCTGCCAGGCTCAAATGGGATTGGGCGGGTCACATCAGCCATATGCACGATGACCGCTGGGCAAAAATCTCCACACAATTGGTGCCTGAAGATGGACGGCGGGCGCCGCGCGCCGCCGAGGCCGGCCCGCAAAGAGATGGCGAGATGACCTGGACGCGGGCTGGTTCGAGGTGGCGCGGGAAAAGAGTTCCTGGAGGGATTTGGGGGAGGCCTTTGCCCAGCCGTGGGACAGTATAGGCTAACAAAAAAAAAACCTTTCGCTTGTAGCGGGATCTACACCGCCACATGCGAACCAAACATTATATTGACGTCACACGAAATCCTGCATCGCGCAAAAGAGTTTACCGCGCAACTAGCATCAATTACGAGTATATACAACTTCCCGGCATCAATCTTCGGGCTGTTGCCCACCAGACACGACACCCTTCTGGTCGGAGGATCCTCCTTTTTCTATGGAGGATGGGTGTACTTTACACCCTGTTCCTCAAACGTCTATACGCTTATCAATCTTTTACTATTCTCCTCTACATAATGTAAAATTTCTCACACAAGACACTTTATTCAAAATATTATTGTTTTTCTGACAGGATGTTTGAAAAAGGCATTTTTAACTATCCAAAAGCGCGCTAAGAGGAAAAGCCAAAGGAGCTAGGACCCAATATACGTCATATGACAATTAAATCTTAAATTTTCAGGTCTCATTAAAACTCCCAGTCTCTACACTCGTCCCAATTATTCCCAATACCTTAATTATAATCATTAAAATCATCAATTTAACCGTCTAAGTTCATATTATAATCCTCAACTTAGTCTTGATCGGCATTGGCCCATTTTTTTTTTGCACGTGCACGAATATTGGATTGATTGATACTGTTACGAGCTTGGGGTTCGTGACAATAAAAACTGCCGATTGAATAACCAAAAATAGACACTTTAATTAAAAACAGCAATTACAACTTTAACACACTAACAATAAAACACAATCGCACTACAAGATCACTTGAAAGTCGCACTTGAAGATCGCTTCGATGTTTTCGCTTGTATCGCTTATCCAACACTGATCCCGGGACGCGGCGACACCGGTCTTATATAGGCCTCGGATAGTTCCAGAACCTTCTACCGTAGAAACATCTAGAATGTTCGAGTACATATCGGTCCCGTCCGACCAGACATCGATAGTTCTTGAAAGTTCTAGCATCGAAGTTTCTAGAAGGGACCCGAATAATTATTAGTTCTGCTACTCGATACTAGATGGCGCCAGTAGTAGCTAATGTCGCCATCACGTGTGGCGCGTAACACTGCCCCCTCCTAAGACATGCTCGTCCCGAGCATTATTGGCCCCATAATAACGCGCCAGTCGATCCACATGGACGATCTTAGGAGTACCTCTTGCACCTTTCTGTATCCGGTAGGTTACGTCATTGATCTTTGTCACAATCCGGTACGGTCCGTCCCATTTAGCTTGAAGCTTAGGAGATTTCCCTTTGCTGCGGACTGGATTGTGCAACCATACTAGTGAACCTTGGTCGAACCCTTTATTGTTCATTTTGCGGTCATAACGGGTTTTCATCTTCTCAGACATTTGTTGGCCCGATTGTCTGACGTGCTCATAGATGTCATTCATTTTGTTCCGCAAGTCATTCGCATAATCGGTTATACTGCGTGGGGCATCAGGTGGTATTCCAGTGATCAGGTCTGCAGGCAACCGTAATTCTCTTCCAAAGTTTGCGAAAGCTGGTGTCACCGATGTACTTTCGTGAACAGCACTTCGATATGACAACAAAAACGGTTGTATGTGCTTGTCCCAATCTCGTTGCCGATTTTCCACAACTTTCGCCAGGTATCTCTCCAATGTCTGATTAAATCGTTCCACCATTCCATCCGATTGTGGGTGGTAAGAAGTTGTTCTCGTTTTATGAGTACCCATAACTCGACAAGTTTCCTGGAATATTTGGGACTCAAAATTCCTTCCTTGATCACTGTGAATCTCTAAAGGTACTCCAAAACGGCAGAAGACTTCATGAACCAGTTTATCTGCAACTGTCGAAGCTTCTTGATTTGGAATGGCGAAGACTTCCGGCCATTTAGTGAAGTAATCCATTACAACCATGAAATACTTGTTACCACTTTCACTTTCCGGAAACGGTCCCGCAACATCTAGGGCTATCCTCTCCCATGGTGCACCAACGTTGTACAATTTCAATGCACCTCTACTACGAGTCTGAGGTCCCTTTACAGCTGCACAACTCGTACATTTGCGGCACCAGTCCTCGACATCGTCCCGACAGTGGACCCAGTAAAACCGTTCTCGTATCTTCAGTAGGGTCCGTTTAACTCCCAGATGGCCTCCTGAACAACCATTATGGTACAGCTGTAGAACATCCGGTACTTGAGCTTTAGGGACAACCATTTGCAAATGACAGCTGTCTCCCCGAGCATTTTCCCATTTACGGCACAGGACTCCATCCTGAATCAATAAGCTGTCCCATTGGGCCCAATAGCTTTTTGTGATCGAACTCATCGCTGAGACTTCGCTCCACGTGGGCTTAGGTGCACTGGCCTTCATCCACTCGAGAATCGGCTTGAGGTCTGAATCTTCCTGTTGTGCACGTTGTAGGCTTTCCTTCCACTCGTTGCTGAGGTCTGTCTTGAGCATCCTCACAGGTACGACTTCTTTACTTTCTTGCCTAGTACAATGCTTGCAGTCTTCAAGACAAGGTCTTCTTGACAATGCATCCGCGTTGCCATGAGATTTCCCGCTGCGATGTTCGACCACGAAGTCGTATTCCTGCAGTAGCTCAATCCATCTCGCAACTTGTCCTTCCGGATTTTTGAACTGCAATAGCCATTTCAGTGCAGCATGGTCGGTGCGTATGTGGAATTTCCGCCCCAGAAGATATTTGCTAAAATGCTGCAAAGACTTTACCACAGCAAGCAATTCCCGTCTCGTGACACAATAGTTACTTTCCGGCTTCGACAACGACTTGCTGAAGTACGCTATCACAACCTCTTGATCACCCTTTCGTTGAGATAACACACCGCCAAGTCCTATGTCACTTGCGTCTGTGTCAACTATAAATTCCTTGCCTGCATCAGGGTACCCCAAAATAGGTGTTTTGCACAGTCGGTCCTTTAACTCCTGGAATGCGATATTGCAACTTTCATCCCAGCAGAAATGTCGCTTCTCCTCGGTTAGCTTGTGCAGGGGTTTGGCTATATCCGCAAAGTTCTTAACAAATCGCCGATAATAAGAGCACAAACCCAAAAATGCTCTGACCTGCGTCTTGTCTTTTGGTACTGGCCAATCCTTGACAGCGGCGATTTTCTCTGGATCCGTGCGGATACCTTCTTCCGACACTACATACCCCAAAAAGCTAACTTGTCGTTTGAATAGTGAACACTTCTTCGGACTTAACTTGAGGTTGGCACTCTGGATCTTCATGAGCACGCGTTCCAGGTTTTGAAGATGTTCTTCAAACGTGCGGCCTACGATGATGATGTCATCCAAGTAGACCAGACAGGCATCGCCAATTAGCCCGGTAAGTACAAGTTCCATCAACCTTTCAAACGTTGCCGGAGCATTGCACAATCCAAACGGCATAACTTTAAATTGCCAAAGACCCTTTCCTGTCGAGAACGCAGTTTTCTCCTTGTCCTTGGGATCGATTTCAACTTGCCAGTAGCCACTTTTCAGGTCCAGCGTGCTAAACCACTTTACTCCAGTAAGCATGTCCAGCGTGTCATCAATTCTTGGCAAAGGATAGCTGTCCTTCTTCGTAACGTCGTTCAGACGACGATAGTCAACACAAAACCGCATGCTGCCGTCCTTCTTTCTTACCAGCACTGCAGGTGAACACCATGGACTAGATGAAGGTTCAATAACACCATCCTTCACCATTCCTTCAATCATGGTTTCCACTTCCTTTTCACGTGCTACCGGCAATCTCCTTGGCCGCTGACGGATAGGCAATTCTTCTCCTGTGTTTATTTTGTGTTGAACTAAGCCAGTCTTCCCAATGTCAGCATCGTTTGACGAGAAAACATCGGCGTACTTGAGTAACATCTTCTTCGCCTTGACCATTTCATTTTGGGACAGAGCGCTGCGGCAGTCTTCTAAAAGTGTGGACACTTTCGTTTGTGCATCCTTGCTGAGGGTCCCAGTCGATAGATATTGGCATCGACGCAACCAATCCACTTCCTCGCAAGTACCAACTAGTGTGCCTTTTTCTATAATCTGTTCCTGATCACAAAGGTTCAGCACACGTACCCCTGAGATGTCGGTGGCTCTGACCAAAGTTCGTGCCACTTTCCATGGAAGGTCATTGTCTACCCTTTCCACGAGTACACAGCGATTAGTTTGCCCAGGATTCCGAGGAAGACTTACCGGCACAATCGTTTCCGATCTCGGCGGAAGAACAATCTTTTTAAGGCTGTACGCATTCCCTGGTAACGCCCCTTCCATAAAAAGTTCCTCTTGTCCACATTTCAAAACACCTTGCTTGACGTCAATCTCGCAACAATTCTTCCTCATAAAGTCAAGGCCCAAGATGCAATCATCCATTATATCAGCCACGATGACATTATGCAGGTAGATTCTGTTGCCTAGCTTCAACTCCATCTTCTTCTCTCCATGGACGGGTATACGCTGACCGGTGGCTGTTACCAAATTAATGCGTTCTCGGTTGTATGCGGAGTCCCCAAGGAACCGACTTATAAGTTGGGAACTGACGACCGTACGAGAGGCTCCAGTATCTATGGTCAGCTTACACGGCGTTCCGTTGACCTCGCCCTTGATGATTAAGCTGTTCCCGTCATGGGTTTGAGTGATCGAAATCCTTGGGGCTCTTTGAGCATCAGCCAGCACCCGCCCCGCAGTCCTGGCTATTACTCGTTTCCCTGCTGCTGGTGCTGGGCGGTGCTGTTAGCCGCACTACCCTCTGGAGCTCGGTCTACTCTTTCTTCAGTTCGCTTAGGGGAACTAGATCGAAGGTGGCCCCTTTCCCCACAGCCATAGCACCTAGGGCTGTATCCTCTGTTGCGGTCGCGAACTGTAGCCGCTGCAACCTCCCTGACGCGATGGGAACGATGATCCTGCCGCACAGCTTCCACCTCCAGTGCATGGGCCAAGGCGTCCTTAAGGGTCCCGTGGTGACCGAGCCTCACAGCAGCTCTAACTTCAAGGTCACGGATGCCGTCGATAAATACCTGCACCAGGTTCCCATCAATAAGCGCAGGTAAGGACTGGTAAGCTTTACGAACCAGCTTCTCCACTTCAAGGGCCCACTGCTGCAGGGTTTCGTTACTGCGTTGCACACGATCCTTGAGCTGCGCACGATACACGTGTTCCAGGTGAGCGTCACCATACCGAGCCTCCAATGCCTCAAGGAGCTGCTCGTAAGTCACTTCTTTTCCAAGAGCTTCCAGCACAGTTAAGGCCTGGTCGCGCAGGCCTAGGGTGAGGACAGTCATGGCCTGATTTTTATTCCACCCGTTCGCCTTCATGACAGCCTCAAACTGAATCTTGTAGGCCGACCAGGAAGAAGTTCCGTCGAACGGTGGCACTTTGAATCCCCGTAGCGAAGGTGTTGTAGCTACGGGGGCTGCGATTCCATCCTCAAGTTTAAGGTAATCCAGCGTTTTTTTCACGTCAGCCATTACGGTTTTCTTCACGTCAGCCATCACGGTGTCAACCCGATTATTCACTTGGTCGATTCGGGTTTCAGCTTCCAACAGGCGGTTGTCGTGTTGAGCAACCTTATCCTTCACCTCCTTTAAGTCTTTCCCGAAAGTAGCGTGAAGTTCCTTCAGAAGGAGCATCTGCTCCTCCTGTCGGCGGGACTGCTCCTGCTGACGGCGGGCCTGTTCCTCCTTATCTTGCTGGAGCTGTTCTTCCAGCCGACGAGCCTGTTCCTCCTGTCGGCGGGCCTGTGCCTCCTGTCGGCGGGCCTGTTCCTCCTTGTCCCGCTGGAGCTGTTCTTTCAACCGACGAGCCTGTTTCTCCTGTCGGCGAGCCTGCTCCTGCAGCATCATCATTAGAGCAGCAAAATCTGGTGCTGATGATGCTGGAGCAGCTGTGGACGGTCCGGCTTCCGTGATCGGTAGTTGGCCCTCCGACGTCTGTGGCGTTGCTCCACCGAATCGCCTCTGGTCCGTCTCTTGCTGGCGTTGACTCCGGGTACGGATACCCTCCGTGTCGTCCTTCGGTAGAATCGGCATGATTTTAATCCTTGCTTCTGACACCAATTGTTACGAGCTTGGGGTTCGTGACAATAAAAACTGCCGATTGAATAACCAAAAATAGACACTTTAATTAAAAACAGCAATTACAACTTTAACACACTAACAATAAAACACAATCGCACTACAAGATCACTTGAAAGTCGCACTTGAAGATCGCTTCGATGTTTTCGCTTGTATCGCTTATCCAACACTGATCCCGGGACGCGGCGACACCGGTCTTATATAGGCCTCGGATAGTTCCAGAACCTTCTACCGTAGAAACATCTAGAATGTTCGAGTACATATCGGTCCCGTCCGACCAGACATCGATAGTTCTTGAAAGTTCTAGCATCGAAGTTTCTAGAAGGGACCCGAATAATTATTAGTTCTGCTACTCGATACTAGATGGCGCTAGTAGTAGCTAATGTCGCCATCAAGTGTGGCGCGTAACAATACCTTAGACATTTACGCAACGCACGACAAGTTATCGTAAACGGATTTTTTTATAAATAAACTAGCTTCTGCCCGCGATTTCGTCCGCGTGTTTATTGTTCCCCCGACCGACCCTGTCGCATCGCATCGCATGTCCGCCATATTACTTCATTTTCGCTTAAAATTTTTTCTAACTTTTTTTCTTTTTGCTGGGCTTCTAAGGGGTTCTAACGTGCTGTTAAATAGCCTTTAGCCTTCCTTAAAAATGGGCCTATCAAATGCAAAAATAGTTTTTCAAATCCAACGATGAGAGAGATTAGCGCGTTCAAACAAACTCTTCAGTTTTACGATTAGTATAGTAGAGGTATATAAAGATATTGGTAGATTTAAATCTTAATCCCCAATATTCTAATGGAACTCGTTAAAAAAGAACCAAAATAAATCGCCTAGTGTTTCAAGATAAGTCTGAAATAAATAGCCAATTGGAAAAAGGTCGCGGGGCGCAATCAGATCACCGGGATTGTAATCTGGAGCGGATTCTGAGCAGAAATCACACGATTGCATCATGTTTTATAGAGAAGCGATCGCGCCATGTAAGGGAGGGCGAACATGAGCAGATTGCTGAGGTACATGCGCTTCTAGTCTGCGAACGTTACAGGGGAGATGTTGAAAACGAGGTACCTATATGAGTAGGTGTATACAGGTATGTAGGTCGACGTTAGTAAAATGTTATCAAGTTGTATAAAAAGTCTTGCAACATTTTTCTTGTTTGTTTCTAGAATTTTATAGAAACATTTTCGGTTTAGATTAGTAGTGGAATATGGTAGAAGGTTCTCGTAGCTAACACGCGCAGAGTACCTATATAAGGGCGTTACGTGCAGAGTAAACTGGAATAATGTCTTTAATAAGTCAATCATCACTTCGTGCGATTGTGTATTACGAGTTCCTCCAAGGACATAATGCAAGGAGTGCTACAGCTAACATTTGTGCCGCATTTAAAAATAATGTCATTAACCATTCCACCGTCTGTCGTTGGTACCAGCGCTTTGAATCTGGAAATATTTCGTTTGAAGATGAACCACGCTCTGGTCGCCCATCGGCTCTGAATGATGAAGCTTTGCGAAGCGCATTGAAAACAGCGCCAAATGCTACCACCCGGGAATTGGCGAAGACACTCGATTTTAACCATATGATTGTTGTTAATCACCTAAAAGAACTTGGTTATCGGAAAGTTCTGTCAAGATGGGTCCCACATGAACTTAGTGACTCAAACAAAGCTTCACGCATCAGCATTTGTGAATCACTGCTACTTTGTCTCCACAGGAAGGACTTTCTGCAAGATATTGTTACTGGAGATGAGAGCTGGGTGTTGTACGTAGTGACTTCAAAGCGGCGAAAAACCTCCGAAACAGCCAAAACCAGATTCATTTGAGAAAAAGGTTCTTCTTTATTGTTGGTGGGATGCTCAAGGAATGCTTTACTTTGAGTTCCATGATACCGGTGCCCCTATAACGGCAGAAGTATATGCTACACAATTACAGAAGTTGGCCGATGTCATTCGCCAAAATCGCCCGAAACACGAAAAAGTTTTTATCCTCCATGACAACGCACGCCCGCATGTAGCGAAGAGGACTCGCCTAAAAATTTCGGAGCTAGGATGGGAAGTTCTACCACATCCTGCGTATTTCGCCGTCCGACTATCACCTACATATTTCGAGATTTAAAAAATTATTTAAGGGATAAAAAATTCGACGATCGGACTCATCTCGAAAATGAGGTTTCTCACTTTTTTAACTCCTGTTCATCAGAGTATTGGGCGAAAGGAATAGAAAAGCTACCACAGCGTTGAGCGAATGTTATAGATAATGATGGTGAATATATTACAGATTAAAATTGTAATTTAATAAAATAAATGAAATATTTAAAAAAGTTAGAAATGTTGCAAGACTTTTTATACAACCCAATATAAAACTCAAGATTCTGACGATATGAAGTAGGTACAGTCAGCATCAAAAGTCGATTAACACTATCATTTTTACATGTTATTAAATTGACAACAACTTTTTTCAATAAACTGATTTTTAGCTTTTCATATAGTAGACAAGAGTATATATTCTAAAAAAAAATTGTTCTGCTGCAATTTTGAACAAATATTTTGCTCAATAACTAAGATTAAAAAAACTGAAATGTTAATCAACTTTTGATGCTGACCCTACTGTACTTACCAAAGAGAAATCTTATCTAGTTTTGTAAAAATAATTTACCTGCTAATCATTTGCAGATATTTTTGAAGTGAAAACTTCTTTAGGCGCGTTGGGCATTTTTTTGAGATGGGAAAAAATTATAGAACTCGCGCCACTGTTACCGTAATCAACACCGCTTCGGATATGTTCGGCTGTCCTCTGGATGTACTCGGTTTTAATTTAATGTATATCCGATATGTCAGTGAGTGATGGCAAAGTATTCTGTTTGTGTTTTGTTTTCACTTCTGTCGGCACTCCCAGAATGCCATTGTTTTTTTTTTTTCATTGCTAACTGAGCCGATGTCAACTATTCTGCCAGCGTCATTAGTGACGGCAGTGCAGCGAGGTGAACCGTCGAATTTATGCACTTTGTTAGTTAAGAGTTAGTAGCTGAAAACAGCGATAGCTTCACTGCATCTTGTATAAAATCGTTTGACATTTAAATTGTTGACTAATTTTGAAACGCTATTTTGTTTGGTAACCTTCCTAATTTAATTACGTAGTTTTACCGATTTACTGAATAAACTCTTGCCAATAGCACTCTAAATAACTGGCAGGAACACTAAACTAGTCATGCCACCAAACTTTGATATTTTTTGCATTTCAACCACATTTGAAAAATGTAGATAACTTATCACGATTTTCACCAAAATTCGATAAGCTAAAAGTAAATCAATAGTGCACATCCGTCCTCAAAGTTAGTTTGAGCGTTAAATCGCAACCGAAATCACATTACAGCTAGCGACTCGGGAAACGTAACGTACCGAAAAAGGCTTCAATTTATTTGACACAAACGATAGGCCCCGCTAACGGCTTCCATTTTCAACTTTTGTAGTGAATCATTAATCTTTTGAATCGATTTATTCTTCTTTTAAATCTTTATGCATTCACGACTCCGTTTATAAGGTTGATTGACATTTGCAATAGTTGTATAGCGAGCATGGAAAGGAAATGTTAAGAAATGGGCGATATTTCTGATAGGGAACATTATCCAGTATCCTGATTGTGTAACACACACAGATTTTGATGGATATTGCTAATCCATTGCTTCTTAAGATCGAAACTGCTCAACAACGTAAATAACGCAATGAATGTTGTTGAACTGTCAAAATGAAAGCCATTAGTACTGTTACCCCCTTATTCATAAAACTTATCAAACCTATTTTAGTTAAAATGGGGTTTGTCTCTTTCTTACACACAGAAATGACAACGTGACAGATAAAGACAAACGTTCTATAAACCTATTTTAGCTAAAATAGGATTATGAATAAGGGGGTTAGTCTATTACACAATTACCCTGCTGGATGGCCTTACAATATAAAAAAATATATTAAAAGCATAATTATTTAATAAATAAATATTTTAAATCCAGATAAGTATTTTTTATTTTTGACCATTGAAAAATAATAAAAATTAAATATCATTTTTTAAAGCAAAATAAACACCTTAATGTTATTTAAAATAGCTTAAAACAATATTAAATGGCTTTCAAATAAAATCAACGAATTATCACCATGATTTGGATGTATGGCATTGATTCCTTTGCCTCCCAATGGAATCTAAGAAAATATTACCTTTGTCATTAAGGTTGTCACACTTTTCAGTAGTCATTTCATTTGTCTCATTGTCAAAATCACTATTTTCCGTTTAGGTAAACGGAAAATAGTGATTTTGACAATGAGACCATATATGATGATCATAGGTATGATTATATATTTTTTTTTTAAGAATTTAGAATTGGGAAATGACAATTTATAATGATTATGTAGCAGTTACTGCACCTCCTATTTCGATAAAATTTGTCGCATGTTTTCAATTTCATCCTGTATAAATAAACAAAATAACTTCAATAAATAATACTGTAATGTTCACAGATATGCTAAGAAAAATTATGTTTATGACCTAAAACAAAATACCATACAATAAAAGCAGCAGGATGTCTATGACAAAGTGTAGTTTTGTGTGTATTTATGTAATATACTATGTGATTTTATAAGAAAATCTCAAGATAGACCTACGATTTATTGTTATTATCATAGATACAAAGTACGAAACTATCTGGCGTATTATTTATATTTGCTTCCTTCCAAAATAATTCTCAGTAATAATAAGTACATCTGATGTTTTTTTTTTGGGAGGTTAACGACCGTCGTTAGTGTTTTTATTTGAAGTATGCGTTGAGAAAAACTGTTTTCTTATGATATTTCAAGTGATAAAAAAATCAGCTGTTCCCTACATTTATGTTCGCACAACTCATCAAAATGTAGGGAACAGCTGATTTTTTTTGCGATTTATAGTAAAAGTTGTTCATAATGGTAAGTAAATCCGCCCCTATGACGACCCACTAACCCAATCTCCCATTTCGATTTGTCGCATGTTTTCAATTTCAACGTGTAGATTTAATAAAAAACAAATCGTTTCATTGTAATTTATTTCCTTTATTTCACTATATACATATAAATTATATTTTTAAATATTCGAATATAAAAAAATATATAAAAACATTTAAAAATATAAAAAGTAGTAGTCCACCGGTATCGGGAACAGGTCCAAGCTACCGGCGGTCAGGGCTCCAGAGAGAGGAACCTCCTAACAATACGGGCCGTGTCCAGAAGTACAGCTTTCTGAATCAAGCCTTTGATCCAGCTGCCCAACGACAGCCTCCTTAGGTGTTGGTCGAGGCTCTTGGCTATTAATCCATTGGCTGTAACGACTAACGGCACAATGGTCGCTGAGTCCACATCCCACATGTCGACAACCTCGTGAGCCAAGTCAAGATACTTAATTTGTTTATCTTTCTCAGCTTTCACGAGGTTCTCATCATCTCTCATCATTGTAATAATTATTCCTTAATTATGTCCAAATAAATTCATAAATTGATTTAAGAAATTCAAATAAAACAGGTGCCTAGGCTTCGTACCTACGACTTTTGTATCTTATTGGTGTAACCCATCTTATTAGTTATTTCTTTAGTAGACGAACCAAATATAGTAGATACTCGTAAGTATATGTAAGCCATCTTCAGTATAATTCTTAGCAAAAAATAAACGAGTGTTTACCCTCAAGGGTGCAGCATTCACTGATCCCCCTGTATTCTGATAACATCGTGCTGAGTAAATCAGATTTCCCTAAAGATTAGACTGATACGGAGGAGGTCAAACGGCAATCAATGGGAACAAAATTTTACAGTAGGTACACGTTCCTACCTACCATGCTTGATTATTATTATTAATTGATGTTGCTGTTTATTATTATTCCGGTCTACCTACTAGAAACTAAAAAAACGGGCAAAGAAGTTCTAGAGAGGCAAAAAATGTGTTAGGTAGACTTTTGGTTGCTTCTACTTATAAAATTTTGAGAATCCTGTATGTTTCAGTAATTTATGCTGCCTACCTAAATGTCCTTTCTTTGGTATTTTTCATCGAACTAAGTTGAGCTGCATCATTACTGATTGACTGGACAGGTCCACAAGTGTTTGTAAAAACCTACTTACAGAAATAAAATAATTAATCATTATCTATGAAGGTAGCCTGGAAGCAGATTTTTTTCGAAAAGGTAGGTATTTAAACTTTCTTTTCATATGCATAATTGTTATTGTCCCGAAAAAAGAGAAGTTGAAAAAATATTTCAAAAACAAACCTAAATTGGATCGAAGATATGTTTAATTATATCTGCATTTTGTGTCTAATCTTACAGCAAAACCAACAAGAACATAATTTATTTTTGTAGCAACAAAGAAAGAAAAACAAATAAAGAATAATTTAGTTAGTTCCCTGGGGCAGCACAGCATTATTCAAGTGTCATGATGATTAACGTTCTGCTGCGTCTGCTGTGCAGGTGGTGCAGAACTAAATAATATGCTAGAGTTTCTGTTTGTTTGCGTTTACGGGAACTGTATGTTTTTTTTTGTACTATATTTACCGTACATGCCTGTGTTCCTTATGCTTCTCGGAACCTTTTGAGCATCTTATTATTCATTTAAGGGGACTACATGACCTTAAAGCGCGGTCACTGTCGGACTGCATAGAAAAGAAAGAGAAGCGCGATGACACAACGCAATTATTATTTATTGAAAATATGAAGCAATTATCTATTTACAAAAAAATCTATTGTTTGGACTAAAAAATTAAAATGTTTTTAGTATATTGCTTGTAGAATAATCTGACAAAAAACCATAATGATTGTATGTACTATATTAGTATGGTTTTTATTGTATAAAGAAAGTTTTTAGAGGTATCTTCATGATTTTTTTCTCTCGTTTCAAATTAATTGTATTATGTTTTGAACACACGATCTACCTAGCATATACCCTGAAGAATATCATATATTTACTAGCTTGTCGCGAAATTTACCTGTGTAAATAAACAAGTAAATTAAATAACTTGATCTGATTGATTTAAATTTTCAAACAAGTAAATACGAGTACTTAAATCTCACCAAAAGCTTTTATATCATATAAATTGTGTAATGACGTTATAAGTTGATAGTAAAAGTCATAAAGGAAAAGTTTATTTTATTCTTTTTAACGCATTTAACTAAAGCTTGTTTTAGTTACCGACGATAAATTTCAACGCAGGGGCGTTCATGTCTCTGCTACCCTGTAGGTATAGTGATAAATTAAAAAAAAACCTATTAAGCCGTGATTAGGCGGGCAACATTTGTCTCGGTGTCGCGATCACGGTCATTGTAAATGTTGTTTTATATTATAATTGTTGAAATACGAACGCACAAGAATGCCCGGTCTAGTCCGAAATACAGAACTGAAATCAACAATTTTCTTATTCAAGTTATATTTTTTCAAACAAATGTTAAACTTGACACATCATAGCTTTTCTAATAAATATTTTCTCATTTAACTCGACAGGCCAGTTGTAGAAAAGTAAAAGAAAAAGAACAATTCATAAGAATGAAACAAAGTTGACAGTATGTTTAGACAACATATTACTTTCTTCTAAGATTACAAGATCGTTGACTCTAAGATATTATTTGTCCTTCACCAAATCATTATTTTAATAAGCGAATTATTGGTTTATTCCGAATTGAAATAAAATGTACATAAATACATATAATAAAATCGTAGGAAAGTCAAAACTGTACATTGAATATTTTTTTAAAATAATACTTGGGGGGTGATCTACAATCGATATCGAAGCCAAAAATATAGTTTTTAGAATTTTTGTCTGTTTGTCTGTTTATCTGTTTGTCTGTTTGTCTGTATGTATGTCCGGGCTAAACTCAAAAAGTACTGCATGGATTTACTTCAAATTTTGCATGAATATTACTAAGAGGTCGGGTCAACATATAGGCTACATATTATCACGCTATCACCTACGGGGGAGGAGCTGTGAATCTTTATTTTTCCTACGCATTCTGTGACAGCGTGTAATCTAACGACGCATATTTAAATGTTGTTTTTCAGTAAGCCAGGTTATTATCTAGCTTTACACTATAAAAACTACGCCATTTAAGTACCTAAAAGAAAAAAATAAAAAAGTTATAGAAGTATAAAGAAAATTTTGAAGCACCGCCATCTATTGGACATTTTGGGTATTTGGACATTTTGACACCGTTGGACATTTTGAGAATTGGACATTTTGCCCCTGAACGGTTACATGTTGACACTTTTTGGAAATTAATAATTTAAATTTCATCATGTTGCCGAGGTTAGTAGTTAGTTCTACTTAAAATTCATAGATGGCAATGTGCATTTTCTTCATAAAAGTTGTATCGTATAGTTCGTTTTGATAAATTCAAGTTCCAACAAAACCCTCAAAATCTTGAGCAGAGTTGAGGAAGACAATTAAAAAAAATGCGGTGTTAAGTATTACAAAAAAGTTATGTTCGTACTGGAGACGAAGTCGAAGTAACTGATGAACGCGTGCTGACCACCTGTCTCAGTTCACTTCAAGATGTGGTCATTTCTATCGGCCGCAATCCACTGATCGAATATGGGTTACCAGCTCCCCAATCATCACTGCATCAAGACCGTGTAAATCGGGAGTATAACGCTGAGACAAATTACGATCCGGGCGAAATTACCACCATACGAAATGACCATGTCGCTTTGTTCTCTTCAAAGCAAAAACAAATTTATGACACCGTCCTTGAAAGCATTGGGCATAACCAGGGTAAAATGTTTTTCTTGGATGCTCCTGGTGGAACAGGAAAAACATTTGTTACCACTGGCATACTTGCAGAGGTCAGGAGGTAAGGCAAAATTGCTATTGCTGTAGCATCGTCGGGAATCGCTGCCACACTGCTTCCGGGTGGCAAGACAGCACATGCCATGTTTAAAATTCCCATCGATTTAGAGAGCGCCGAAACGCCTGTTTGTGGTGTGTCACGTAACAGCGATAAGGGACACGTGCTCAAGGATTGCCCTCTGATCGTATGGGATGAGTGTACGATGGCCAATAGGAAGGTTGAGGCCGTGGACAGAACCCTGCAGGACATCCGCAGGAACGAACATTTGATGGGTGGTGTCACAGTTCTGCTCAGTGGCGATTTCCGTTAAACGCTTCCCGTGGTGACACGGGGATCGAGGGCTGACGAGGTTGTGGTCACGAGTTCGTACGCTGCGCTTGACCATTAATATGAGAGCTCGGCTCGGCAGCAATGCACGTGCTCAAGAATTCTCCGATGTCCTTCTAAGTCTTGGCGAAGGCACTCTACCAGAAGAGAGAGGTGGACAGGTGGTGCTACCAGACTCTCTCGGTAGAGTGGTATCCAGCTTAGAAGAACTGATTCGCTGTGTGTACGGGGACATCAGTCGTATACCGCACCAGCAGAATTCTTGGGTGTCTGAGCGGGCCATTTTGACGCCCAAAAATGATCAGGCTGTAGCAATTAACGAATGCATTCTCTCGGAAATTGAGGGGAATGAAGTGGTCTACACCTCGATAAACACTGTTGTCGAGCAAGATGACGCCACACATTATCCCGTAAAATTTCTGAACTCCCTGTCAGCAAGTGGACTTCCAGCGCATACCATCAAGCTGAAGGTCGGTGTCCCGATTATGCTTCTTCGGAACCTATCTCCTCCGAAGTTGTGTAACGGGACCCGCCTTAAAGTCATCTCGCTCCACAGACACACCATTGAGGCGGATTCTTACGGGTTGTGGCGTCGGCGAGGCAGTATTTATACCACGCATTCCTCTCTTACCTCATAACTTCCCGTTCCAGTTCAAGCGCGTACAGTTCCCCGTGAGTGTTTGCTTCGCGATAACCATCAATAAGTCGCAGGGGCAGACACTGAGGGCAGCGGGTGTTGACCTCAGGACGAGTTGCTTCTCACACGGGCAACTGTTCGTCGCTTGCTCCCGCGTCACCAGTCCTGACTCTCTTTACATTTAGGCTCCTGGCAGCATAACTACCAACGTAGTTTATAGGGAAGTGTTGTAAGGTATGATACCTTTGTACGTATTTTTACTCTTTTGTGTCCTGGAATGTATTCCTGCATTATTTTCTCTATTTTCTTCACTCACATCTTATGACTGAACTCAGCAGGATTCCCATATAACTCTCTTCACCTACTTCGCTTGCAAAAAAAACTTATATTTTAATGCTATTTTAAAAGTTGTTTACTTATAATGCTATAGCGACACTGGCATCTTAGGTATTTTTGGTGCTGTAGAGCCTTCACGCAAACGACGTCGCGGGCAGCAGCTAGTAATTAATAAATAAAAACTAAAACTATTAACAAAATAAAATATAGCGTCGAAAAATTCATCCACATCGCTGTCGACTGGTAATGTACCCTAAAGACGGGCAGCATTACCACGTTGTATGGCAATGCTTAGCCTCTGGCCAAGGTAAAAGCTAGCCTTTGGGTCCCGGAAAGTGTCCAGCCAAACAAAGAAATGTTTTTGCGAAAACTATATAAATAAGGCTAAAGTTATGAACTATGTAAGGATAACAAATTATAATAATTGCAAACAAAAGGAGTGCTTGTCGCTTTGCCCCAGATTGTCTGAATGTCCAGAAAAATAAAGGCCAGTCCTACATTTTTGTTGCTCATAAAATTGGGTCACACTCGAACACGAAACGACGCGGCATTACGAAAAGAGACGAATAAAACTGTACTTATGGCGCTTTCTTCTAACATTGTTCAATCTCGACGAACTAGAAACGGTTATACGTGATTTCAGATAAAATAGAGTCCCCTCTTTTACATAAAAAACTTATTGCGGATAGCTATTGGATTTTCCCTTTAGGAATTTCTAAGCAGCAGTCCGGAGGCTTCTGGCTCGCCCCCTTTAACTTCACATAACTGGCGTAGTGTGATTGTACTATACATTGATTCTAACTATCCGGACCCAGGAGAAATCATGAGTTACAATTATTTTCTTGCATTCATATACTTAACGTTTTGTTTAGAATAACAAAATCAGCCGATGTTGCAGAGAACGATGACTTCGCGTTCCTATAAACTTATAATGCCAATAGAACACATTGTCAAGTGAGCGAAGCCGTCGCAAGTCTCATAAGTCGAATCTTCAAACCATTTACACAGGTCGATAAAAATCGCAGGAGACATTTTGCATCAAAACGTCGACCTTCATGCGGCGAGCGATCGCTTGCTACTGAGTATTTTTATATTTTCATGTCAATTTTAATCACCTACCACATGACAAAATTCGAAACCTACTCTACTTTGGAACTTGCGTTTTTAGTCACCTGCGGCCTAACCGAACACGGCGAAAATCATCGCAGCTATAGTCACTTGTGTAAAACCCGCATACATAGCATTTGTCACATCAATCTACCTGATACCTATAAATAAGGTCCTATTAAAATAGATGGACAAACTTTTAGAAATCATTCAGACCACCAAAATAAGTACGACGATAAAAAAATATAGAATAAAAACGCATTAGATACTTACAACAAAAATAATCAGCTAACGAAAATACACTAATGTGCCGGCAATTTATTAGGTGCCCTGTCAGTTCACCATTAATTTACAAATTTTTACTTGACAAACAACGATTGGCAAAAACATGATTTGTCATTTCATCATTCTACAACAACAAGTTTGCCAAATATGTAATTTACATTACAAAATAATCACCAGATAAACTTTTGTTTAATAACGTGTTTTTTAACAAGCAATTCATTTTTTATTAATTTTTTCTCATAAAACAACGTTTGGAATAAAAACGTTTTACATATTGACTTATCATTACGCAATTTCCTAAAAATGAAACTCATTCTTGCATCGACTTGCGCTAATAGAAAAAAAGAGATTATTTATAGTGGGCTACCCGGAACCCAACTAGTTAGATTAGGCTAATTATTTAAAAAAAAATTAGGTTAGGTTAAAACCGTGACCCTTACGCACGAGCCGAGCGAGCGAAGCGAGCGGTGCCGCGGCAGCGGCCGGCGAGTGCCAGAAACGACTAGATTATATAGAAAAAAAAATACTTTTACACAAAATATAGGTGCCAGAAACGACTTGCGCTAATAGAAGAAAAAAAGAGATTATTTTTAGTAGGCTACCCGGAACCGAACTACATACTCGTAGTTACATTAGGTTAATTATTTAAAAAAATGGTTCGGCTAGGTTAGGTTAAAACTGTGACCCCTACGCACGAGCCGAGCGAGCGAAACGAGCGGTGCCGCGGTAGCGGCCGGCGAGTGCCAGAAACGACTAGATTATATAGAAAAAAATACTTGCCTGAAAATTATGAAAGGTAGGTAGGTGAAGGTTGACTGGTAGAAAATGCATATGGCATTATGTCCGCCTCTGTACATTTATGTGCTTGAACTATTAAATAAATAAACTATTTGACCCAAATGGAAAATACCGTAATGATCACTTTGCGACTGGTTTAGAAAATCTTTACATAGTATAAAACAAAGTCACTCCCGCCGTCAGTAAACTTAGATCTTTTAAACTACGCAACGGATTTTAATGCAGTTTTTAATGCAGTCGCTAGTGTATTATAAAATTATATTTTGTATAACGTTATTTTTCCAAAAGAATCTAAATATTAAATGAAAAATGTATAAATGATTAAATATCATCCGTAACATTTGTAAAGAGAAGCATTTGCCAAATAAATGTTTGTAAAGCGAGTGTTTATAAAATAAAACATTTGCGGAATGAGTTGTCTGTGAAATAAATAGTATACGAAACGTTGGTTGTAAACTAAAAATTTGTCAATGGAGTTTTGGTGAAAATTAGTGAACCAATTTATTAGTTTAGGTCAAAATAAAATCACTTTAATCAGTGTTTTTTTTTGCTTGGATATATTTGGTTAGACGTACTGAGCGATGTGTTAAAATTTGTCCTGTCCATCTATTTTAATGGGACCCTGTATATCTACATAAAACCGTCATAATCAAACACAACGTGAATGACAAGAATATTACAGAAATATGTAGACGTCTATATCAGAAACAGGCACGTCTAACACAGGTGGAAGATAACTGAATTGTTTTATCCACCGTTACCGCAAAACGTCGAGAGCTTGCACTAAACTAACTTTAATCCTTCGCTACACTGCAAGCGGGGAGCGGGGCGACAGAGGCAGCTAAGTACACTATAAATACTGTCACACAAGCTATTTTTGCGTTCCGATCTAGGCAACTCCCAGCGACGCCCTAAGCCGAGGTCCGTACCCCACAGAGGATGCCCTTAGCGTGTAGTCGCTTAGTTTTTAAGTTTTTAACCCCTGGCTGGAGGCCTTAAGTTATTGAGGCAAATCCAGTAAGCAGACGATAACCTCCTAGATTGAAATGCGAGATGCCATTTCAAAAAAAAAATATATATAATATATTTCTGCGTTAGAGCAGTGGAGGCCCTGTGGTAACGGCCGCGACTTTAGGTAATTTTCAAATGTGAACTTCTTTTCGAAGTATCATTCTCATTTTCAACATTAGCAGTAGGTATGTTGTCAAAATGATTCTTATTGAAGTTTTTAGCAGCAATTTTTGAAGCAAAGAAAGAATCAGATATTTCTCAATTCTTGATTTCCACATTCCCTTTTTGTGCCGCTTGTGGAGCAGTGGTGGATCATTGATTTCGGCCGCAACTGACGAGTTGCAGGTTGTGGGTTCGAGCCCAGGCAGGCGCTTTACTATGTGTAATTTATACCATCACCACTGCTCTCAAAACGGTCAAGGAAGACATCGTGAGGAAACCGGCATGTCCTAGAAATAAAAATTCGAAGACATGTGACATCTACACTGGGCTCGCGTGGTGTATTACGACTCACTCCCTCTCACAGTATGGAGGCCTGTGTCCCAACAGTGAACATTGGGAACATTGTGGGCTCACTATGCTAAACTACCAAAGTACACAGGCAAAAATACTAATGTTTCCAAAACCCTGCTAATATTAATTTTTATTATGTGCGAAAGAACTTTTTGAGCTTATAACATACAAAAGAGAGTGATGAAAATAACTGACAACTCAGTACACTGACAACATTGTTTCAAAGTAGATGCAAGTGAGCTGCCTATATACCAAACAACTTATTCGTCTGTACTTAAGGGATAGCCGCCAACCGAGCGCATAGCGGTCGTGGTTGACCGCGGAACCGCGGTCACCCATGGGACCTGTCCTGTAATGTACTGTTACCGCCATGGTTTCAGTGTGGTATTTCCTTACAGCGTGCCAGGACAAAGAGAGGTTCAGCTGTAGATGTTTTTGTAAATGGACAACGTTAACGTGCTATCGAAAATGTTTCTTAGTGCTTTGTTTTAGGGATCCCTACATTTATTGATATGATAACTGTGCGATTGGGACGATGAAATAAAACCGACCACCGAAAATGTACGTTAAACACTGATTTATTAAAATATATTTTTACATATATTATTTGCCATAATAGGTACCTATAAATGCTGTGTGTGCAGAATGCTTGGTTGACCGTGGAACAGCGATCACACATGGGATCTGTGCTGTGGTGTTCTGTTACCGCCATGCTTTCTTCTCTCTTTAACTTGGATTAGTCGATATCGTTTTGCGAGGGACTTGTAACAGCTCTTTTTCCTAGGAACTAAACATCTATCGACATGACAAATGGCGATAAGTAAATGAATTGATAGCACCATGCTTACTTGACAGTAATTATTTTGACAAAAAAGTAACATTTGTGAATAGGCCATTGAAAAAGACCGTAACATAACGCCAAGTCAATCTATTAATATTTTCATCCATATTTTCGTATTTTTCATGCCGGAGACAATAAGTCGAGAAAGATAAACAAAGAGAATATCTTGACTTGGCACGCGAGGTTGTCAACATATGTGGGATGCGGATTCAGCGACTGAAAGTCGTGACAGCCAATGGCACACTAACACGTGAGGAGGCTCTCGTTGGGCGGCTGTATCAAGGGCTACACAATGATGATAATGATACTAACGCGCCACGGGGCAAAGTACTTCGGTAACCCAAGTACCCTCCGTGAGACGGTCAGTCACATCAAGCCGTTGCTAGCTGTCCTTGAGGAGCTGGGATGGATCGATTAATCGATTTTCCCACCCGTACATAAAATACGCACGGTGACGTGGAGTTGCGGACAACAGCCCGTATTATGTCCGCGCGGAACTAGTTGGCCGTGCCTTAGGTGGGGGCGGGGGTGAGGCGGCGGGTTGCCTAGTGTTCGCAACCCACGTACTGAGTGATGACAGCAAGCGCCCCCGCCCCTCCGTCCCACCGCTCGCATACCTAAGGCGCGGCCAACTAGTTCCGCGCGGACTATACCTATTACGGATTATTACCTACTAACGCGCCTACTATCTGACGCTGTCCTTACCCCGCTAACATTCCCTCTACTCGTCCTGTTTGGCTCACTGGCTCCGTCTAATGAATCTCCCGCTCTCTGTAAATAAGGCTTAAGTGAGTTATCAGCTTCGACCACGTTACCTTGCCGACGCTCTTTGTTTGACGTTACATATGTTTCCTTTCAGGGATGTTTTGTTAGCTGAATGCTACAGGTTACAATGGCTTTTTTGGGAATGTAATATTTATTATGTGAGAAAGTGATATTTTTGTTGGGGGTGTTTAGGTAAGTGCTGTTGGTTTTTCATTGTGATTAAGTAAGGGATCCACCCGCTGTTGTCCGTTAAATACAGCCTGTCCTTAATCTTAGTATAAAGGAAACGCTAGAGATAATATTATGGTCATCATCATAAAAAAAATATAAAGCAAGTAATTAACATCAATCCATACTAATATTATAAATGCGAAAGTGTGTCTGTCTGTATATATGTTACCTCTTCACGTTTAAACCGCTGAACCGAGATAGTCTGAGTCCCGGGAAAGGACATAGGATAGTTTTTATCCCGATATACCCACGGGATCGAAACTTATGCGAGTGAAACCGCGGGGCGTTGCTATTACAAAAAAATAAAATAGATGTGTCTATTTGTAATGTTAAAATAACAGCTTATATGAAAGTATATACGCTACTTATAACAAAAGAAGCAATTGTTTGTCTGTTTGTTCTGGCTAATCTCCGAAACGGCTGCACCGATTTTGACGGGACATTCACTGGCAGATACTCGTAGCAGTAATTTTAATTTGAGAAAAATAATTATTTATGACACACATTTTTTCTTTACTGCTTAATGGGCCTGCTCTTGAACTCGATCAAGCCTGATGGAATGCAATGGATGAGGTATACATATGTTCGAACATTATTGTTTTCCGACATCCTCGCGAACGAAACCACGGTCACAGTTAGTTTTAAATATAAAATGATCCATTTGATTAACGTTTAGGTACTCAATATGTACCAATATGTTGTACAAACAAACATACAAGTAACATAGTTGTCATACAAACTTCAGTATCAATTGAAGATTTTTATCCGTCCCTACTGTTACGATATTTTTCCTTTCTTTATTTTGAACACTTCCTCTTCCAGTTCAGTTTAGACATTGGCAGAATGATTGACATCCGCTTTGCTTGCCACATTATTAAGAAATACAATAGAATAGACTAGGTACTTGAAAGTCAGTCCTATTGGCAGTTTGTTCGAATAGCATGTTATGTGTTAATAATATGTTGTCATTATTTCAAGACTTCTAATGTTAAATATTGTTAAGAATTTTATTGTCCTATAATTACCATAAAGTATGCTCATGCCGCCTGTGATACAGGTTTATCCTAGTACAGGCATCTAACATTATTATATCTAAGACTTTATTATTTCTAAGACTTTTTACCAATTTTAACACTGAATAAAATATTTATTATTACACTCATCTACAACAGTAGGTATAACATAATCAGCCAGTCAGCTTGTTATGTTTTTTTTTTATGATGTACTCGTTTTTTTACTGTCTCGATTTATTCTAAAACATAACCTGCCAGTCCGTAGACAGTGTATAACCGGAACCGTTCCGGCACGAGATCGCGTCCCGCTAACGAGTCGTCTCCGGGGGCCGTACTCGATGTCAGCAATTATTTTAGACACAAGAGACGGAATCTATTATCATACAAAGCAGGCTAGGAAAAATGTGAACGTGTTCTTGTAATCTGATACTATGGCATAATTATTGTGAACCGGGAAAGAGGGTTTGACAAAAAACATGATTATTTAAGCTGGATATCGCTTTATAATAATTAGATAAATGATGTAATCCAAGGCTTTCCTTTTTCTGCTAGTTGCAATAGAAGTAGCTGTATAGTATATTCAAAGTTCTAATTACCTCCCTAACAACATTAACCGGTCAAGCGGCGCGCGTCGCCGATCGGCGACGAAACAATAGAAAATCAATTGTGTCTCATTAGCGGAGCTTGACAGATTAAGATCATCATCATCGAGTCGGCTTCCAGTCGGATCGAATGCAGCTAAATACTAGTATTTTACATAGAGCGACTGCCTATCTGACCTCCACAACCCAGTAGGAAATGCGATACCCCTTGATAAGTCTGCTACGATAAGACACAATCACCAATCTACCTACCAAGGAGACAAAGCATTAATATAGACATCCCTAAGCATGACTTGCTGCCGTGTTTTGGAAAATCCCAGGCTCATAAATATTTACAGGCCTCGTATGTAAATTCCTCCTTAAAAAAATTTCAGTAAATGTTCATAATTGTCGTTCCCCGGAAACGCGACCCTATGTGTTTTACATTTATACATAAAGAACAGCCCGCGGGTACCAAATTCAAAACGACCTCAAACGGGATTAAATTGTGACATCACTCGCTACTTCTCCTAAATGTTCCCTTTTATGGATACATGGAAGGGTACACACGTCGTATTGTCTTTAGACTTGTCTGAGAACACTTTGAAGTGCGGAACCCTTTTTTCTCGTATGTTTCTATTGTTTTTTCTTGGGATATAAACGAGATATGAAAATGAAACCCTACTTGCTACTCAGGTTGGCTGACATGTATTTTTTTTCTCTTTACTATTTACGTGGGTGATAAATCGCACCTTCAGAATAGTACCTAGTGACTTAACTCAAAAATCTAAGAAATCGAGTTACGATCACAGAGGGTCGCTAAAAGGTACGCACTTTTAGGTGAATATTAAAGAAGCGACGTTTTTATGGTAGAATAAACTTTATTCTATTCTACATTTTATAACATTATTCTATATTTTTATGGTAGAATAAACTTTATTCTCCCATAAAAACGTCGCTTCTTTAATATTCACCTAAAAGTGCGTACCTTTTAGTGACCCTCTAGGATCGTAACTCAATTTCTTAGATTTTTGAGTAAGTCACTAGGTACTATTCTGAAGGTGCGAAATGATAAATGATTTTATTTCTGTAAACTTAGGATTGTACTACACTTTTACACGTTAATCATATTTTAAAAACTACATAAATGAGATCTGCATTTCCTATCTGACTACTCGGAAAAGAAAGGCCGAAACAATCTCAGAGGTCACAGTCTCTTTTAAAGTCCAGACATAATCTTGGTCAGATCATGTGAAGACCATTTAGATTGGTGTCTGAAATGGTATTTTGAGCAAATAACCACACAGATTGAGTAGACCTTTACAGTTAGTGCACGCATTTGTCAGTAATCATGCAGCTCAACTCAGAACTTAAGGAGCTCAACGATTAGACGAACAATATCAAAGTAGGACTTTTGGGTAGGTGCAACCTACATATACAGGGTGAAATTAAATTCATGGGCATCCTTTTAAGGGGTCATTGTACTCATCGTTATGAACAACTTTTACTATGGGACTAAGCCTAAAATCGCGGAAAAAAATCAGCTGTTCCTTGCATTTATGTTCACATAACTCGTTAAAATGTATGGAAGAGCTAATTTTTTTTTCGCGATTTTAGTCTTGGTCCCACAGTAAAAGTTGTTCATAATGATGATTCCAATGACCGCTTAAAAGGATGCCCATGAATTCAATTTCACCCTGTATATGTATATAATATAGTAAAGAATAAAAAAAACATGTCAATTCACTAAGTACCTTTACATGTGGTAAACAGATAGTGATACTATCTTCAATTAAGCTGAAATGTGTACGTTAAAAGTACGGGTGGCATTTAAACACACACCGCCTTATTCGCCAGTCCATTTCAGGCAAGTCACTAACCATCTCTATTTACTTTTATGACATGTCCGTACTCAATTAGAGAAACAGACAGTAGAAGGCAGCTGGCCGGATTGCATGCAAGAAGCGGCGAACCGGGTGTTGTGGCACAACTTGTGAGAGAGAGGCCGTCAATGAATTCAGCTGTGAAACTGTGAATACTGCAAGTCTCAATTGACGCAGGCACAAACTTGTCCAATTGCACACAAACCACAGAGATGGTACAGTCGACAAAAGAATTAGATAGACAGGCAAAAATGGCCATATTTCCACTATGCTGACAATGTTTTATTGTCTGTATAATAAAATACTAATATATTAAACTTAAGAAAAGTAAATATATACAATAGTAATATCAACTCAGCCTATCGCAGTCCACTGCTGGACATAGGCCTCTCCCAGACTGCGCCACAGCACCCTGTCCTCCGCCTTCCGCATCCAGTCTACCCCAGCCACCTTCTTTAGGTCGTCCGTCCATCTCGTAATAGTAATATATATTTATTTGACCTTTATTTTTTATTTTTTGTTTTTATCTGATATATGTATCTGGTGTACCTATTGTGTGTCTTTTAGTCTGTAATAAATAAATGTATTTTCTTTCTTTCTGTTCTTTCTACCTGTTACGGTCGCGACGCGAATCATATTTTGTTCAACATACAACCTGACACTGATTTGCAAATTGCAAAAAACGTAATAAAATTTGAATTTCGCGGGCTACCGTGGTGCTTCCCCCTTAAAAAACAGAAGAAGGAAATCGAAGAGTTGACTACTCAGCACACGCATAATGTTCTTTAAAAGTATTAACCTAGTAAAAATATAAACAGTAGTATAAATGCGAAAGTGTGTTTGTCTGTCTGTCTGTTACCTCTTCACTCTTAAACCGCTGAACTGATTTAGATGAAATTTGGTAAAGAGATAGTTTGAGTCCCGGAAAAGGACATAAGATAAATTTTATCCCAGAAATCATCCTTCAAAGAGGTGAAGAGGGGGGTGGAAGTTTGTATGGGGAATCAATAACCGCTGCACCAATTTAGATGAAATTTGGCACCTGGGTAGACCGTGACCTGGATTAGGACATAGGATACTTTTTATTCCGATATTCTTACGGGATCAAGACTTATGCGGGTGAAACCGTGGGGCGCTGCTAGTTTTGTAATAAGTAGGTACAGACTGTTCTAAAGAAGAGTTTTCCAAACTATTATCCGATGTAATGAATGTTACATCGTTTGGACATTCAAATAAGGGTATTCGATGAGGTGGAAATTCGATTAATTTTAGTAATTCGATATTATTTAGGTGAACTTTATTTGCGTCTAATCCCACGTTCGAACGGACGTAAAAATATTGCGGTGAGATTTAATCGCGTACTGGATTTTGAACTCTCGGTATTGAGCCGAGCATTGAGAATCCAACAAAACGCATCCCAGTGCGTCAAAAAACACATTGTTGGATTTTCAACTCTCGGCACGAAGCAGTGCGTTGACAATCCAGTGCAAGAAAAAAAACCGAGTGTGCTTATGACCACACGACTGAAGTGAAACTTCAAACGTATTTGGCTATGAGAGGAAGAGAAAAAGAAAATGTGCGCGCGCACTGCTTTCTCTTGCTTATATCCCCCACTCAACTCCCGTTCGCCTAACTCGATCACACTTTTCGTAACGCTTACGTCACGCGTTGGCCAGCTTACTCCCCAAGTCAAGCGTGCGTAAAGAAGTTTCACTTCAAAAAATCGCCGCGGGAAAGACGCGCCCGCGTGAACCTGGGCTAATATTTTTGGGTTTATAATAAAAAAAAACACCTAATCTCTCTTTTACTTACAGATTAAAAGAAACAAAGTAAGGCTACCAATTACAAGAGCTTTAAATAATAAGCCGCTTAAAAACATGATAGGATTTTTATCATGAACCTAGACAAAGTATAACCTATAACAGTCGTTTCTTTCATCTGGTATTCTTATTTGGAATGAGAAAGCTTATAGTGGATAAGACAAAGTTTACAACAGAAGACGAACTAGCAGGAGATCGAGGAGGGGGCGGAGGGGGGGTTCAGGGGATCAGACTGGAATTACTCTATAAATCTATGTTCCATATATAATTAAAACAAAGTCGGGTTAGTTACACCATTAACAACTCAAGAACGGCTGGACCGATTTTTATGATCTTAGATTTGTTGGATTTGTCTCCACCTCAAATAGCAGAATAATTATTAAAACATGGTAAAAATACACAAAAAAAAAAAAATATGAAGATAATTAATTTTCTCATACATTCGTCCCTCATCGATTCTGAGGCGGTACGAACAAAGTTCGCCGGGTCAGTTCAAATATCTTACGTGCCTACTTTCCCAATGTGATATCATAAGTAGGTATAGTCCAGTTTTGTTCCTTTATGTTTTACACAATTCCTACATAAGCATAATCGTCCCACTGTTGGGACACAGGCCTCGTCTGTGTGAGATGCTCCTCTGTGGTGAGTGGGCCGTAATCCACCACGCGGGCCCAGTTCGGGTTGGTACATGTCACATGTCATAACATGTCCAATTTTTGACTCTAGGACATGCCGAGTTCCTAACGATGTTTTCCTTCACCGTTTTGAGTATGCATAATTCCTGCATAAACAATTTTTTTTTTCTCAACCAAAAATGTGATATTCTGTAACTCATATAACTTTATTTACAGGCTATATGCGAAGACAAAGCAATTTGCGTGCGAGCCCGATTGACGGTGATGTATGAATATAGATTACCTGTTGAACTTATAAGCCTGGCGAGCTTCTAATGGCCGCTATCGATCGTCCGAGTAAAACCGGTAAAACACACCGAGTTCATGGAATTGCGGTTATATGGGGAATAATGTGGGGAGTTACGGTATTGAAAATAGCTTTTCAATTGCTGTATTTCCAATTTCAAATAAGAACAGTGGAGTTTAAAAAAATACGTTTATTTTATTCGGTTCTAGGTCCTTCCTAGTCATTTTCTATATGTACTTAGGTAAATGTAGCTTTAGCCGACCCTGTTGGCACATTTTTTAAATCGATGTCAAATATTAAGACCAGGTATTGGTTGCTTTCAGACTTATTTTTTCTATGTTTATACAAGCCGTGTGCCTGATGGGATTTCCGGATTTCCCATGGGCAACTTCACGGCATTGTACGGTTTCTATACGGTACGGTGTATAAACCGCACCATAGAAAAAACGTGTCCATCAACAAGCTTCCACAGCGATCCATACCACACTGACGACCGTGCGTGACACGGCGAATAAACCCCAGTTTTTCATAGCAAGAAAAACGTGTGCTTGCAAAGGGCCTTAAGAGATGAGATCATAAAACAACTAATTGACTAATAAAATTACGATATGTCATATCTACAAAATTTCATCCCATAATCAAAACCATTACGTCATGAATTTGCAAAAAACGATGACACAACTAACTTGTAAAGTCTAGGCACCAAAAACGTTTCTAACTTAAAAAATTACGAACATTCATACCAACTGGCATCCTCTATTTATCACCTTTGGGGGATGAATTTTCAAAAATCCTGTATCAATAATCAAGGAACTCTTATTAATACTATTATGTATTAGCCATATTTGCAAAATAAAATTCTATTCTATTCTTAAACCCTGCCTAAACCACTAGGTCTCAAAAGGCCACTAGGTCTCGAAAGGTCTAGTCTAGCTGAGCGTTGTCTGTCAGTTAATGAATGAATGAAATTAAGATTTTTTATAAGTAGATGTAAGTACAGACGCCAGCACATCAAGCTACTACAATCTGTCAAATTTATTTAATAGATTCTCAACTTTATCGCTAAAGCATAAGTTTCAAAGTTGATTAGGAAAATTTGACAGTTCCGGATAGCTTGATGTGCTGGCGTCTGTATTCACCTTCAGTTGGGAAGACATTTCCTAAAGATACGTAACAGCAAAATTAAACATTTTGCAACACAATTCAGAACTTAATCGATAAACTACCGATCGTTGAGGCTCCTCACAATTATTACATAAACAAAACAAAGCTTTTAATAACAACGGAAATAGAAAAAAATGAATACCACAAAAATCATATACCAAAGTCAAATCTACAAAATAATGATGACAGATATCGAAAAAGAATTGAACATCCAACATGGCGGGCGAGTAAACATATAATTCACTTTATTATTTTGTTTTTCTCACAGCCACCTACTTGATGTCGTAATGTATCGCCATCGTGTGTATCAATGGACTCTGCCTACACTATTTTATAAGGCCAAAAACTAACAACGTTATTTATGCCTAAAAATAGTCTGATTTAAGACGAGATAAATTGTTTCGGTGGATTTTCTAGAAGGATTGACTATTATTTAAAAGGACCTTAAACCCAGAAGTTTACTGCGAACCGCAATCAAGATAGGCATCGAAGGTAAAATGCTAAATAAACTAATTAATGAGTACAGTAACTTAAATAGTTAGACGTTCGTTTGAACGTAAACACATCGCTTTATCGAGCAAACAGCTATAGCAAAATCTGACAAAGAAATCGTGTAAGTAGGTATAAATCAGTTCTCAAGGCTCAAAATCTACTTACAGTCTAGCCGCCGAGAAAATCCGTTCGTAACACCTGTCAATACAACAATTCTAGTAATTAATGAACATCAGATTCGCAAAACAGGTACCTATTCGTTTATATGAAACGGACGGGCGCCATAAAGGCATTCTCTCGACGACCGGACTGTAGAATAGAATATACTCTACATACACAATTAGTAAAAAATATTACATGTATAGCAATACATACAAATGTCATTAATTAATTTACAATAAATTCATAAACACGTCTAAATTAGTCAAATAACCCGCCCCTAACTGTTCCCGGCGCAAATGTGCCCAGAAAACTTGCTGCATTGCCACGTTGAATGGCAATGGCTAACCTTTGCACCAAGAACGAGCCAGAGCGGGAGTCACCCGTTTTTTTCCCGAAGCTTGTGCTCATGAGTGAGAACTCATGAGCTTCCTGGCCTCAGTGCCCCAAGCACCCATGGTCTCGACAGCAACGGGCACAAAATGGTAACGGTCTACCGGTCCGGTTTTGAAAGTACTCTTAATTATGTACGAACAGCTTCAGAGAAAAGGAACCCCCCAAGACTTTAAAGATTATCGCCCAAGCGCGCTCGAGCCCGCCGTCGCTCGTCGCTCGAGCGATGGCGGGCTCGAGCGCGCGCGCTCGGGCGCGTCACGTGGCTCTGGCCTCAAGCAGCTCCCTCCCCCGCTGCCGCGCGGCGCGGCGCATCCATCTCTGCCCGAGCATCCACCGATCCCACTCAAATATTATTTGCAAGTTTTTAAATAATTATAATATGGTATTTTTTCGGCTTGTTGCCCGAACCGTATCCCAAGAATAACTTAACTTACAAAAAGACACTTTCCGTGCGATTGAGGATACGAACCCGCATCACCAGGCGCCAGCCGATCACATAGACTGCGCCTTATACCACTAGACTATTGAATCAGTTAGCCATCTTAACGAAAATTTGAATAGCTTTACTCCTTTTATCGAACAAGGTTGATAACGGTCTAATCTTCTAGATATTAAGGTTTAAATTTCAACTTCCACCACGTATTATAAATACTAACACCTTACCGTCTTGTTTTACAAAATGCAATTCGTAACTCCTCAATTTACTAAAAGATAAGGTTGAAATTTGCATAGATTTCTTGTTTGGTTGAATAGAATGTGCCTGATTCCGATTGTTGCACTACCTACCGTAATTTTACTTCAGAAACTTAACTAGCTGTATGAACTGCGAGTTAAGGTTGAATTTAGAATACTTCTTCGCCTTATTTACTAAACTGTGATTGAGGGTATAATTACTTTTCAAATCGTTTCGTTTTCGTGTCGATCCGCTTGTGCGTAATTATCTTCGTCGAAATATTATCCAATTTATTAAGTTTTTGAACAGTTGATTATATTAACCGATAGTATTGTTCGATTAATAACTTTTTGAAGGCTAGAATTAAATAAACTGACGACTGAGGGAAACTGACCAGTGATACGCGGACTCTAAAATTGTTGTTCTCTGGGAACAGGAACAAAGCATAAAGAACGAGATATGGCCATAACGGTAAGATTTACGTTATACACATATATGTATTTATTGTTGCAATCATGTTGCATTATTACTGACAAGTTGGATTTTTTTATGTATTCCTAATATTATTATTTTCGTTCCAGAGAAAAACAGTTCGTAGATGGATACAAAGGTATCATGCAACTGGTGATGTGAAATGTGATCGCCAAGGCCCTCGCTCAATAATTGTTTACACTAATGAATCGGGGCGACACCGTAATATTGTGGAAGTTCACCCAGTGACACCCTTCAAAACTACGCGTTCAAGTGTGACTTCAAGAAGTGATAGACAGTGACGGCCATCCTCTCCGTTATTAATAAGCAATTTACTCGGCAGATTTATTGTGTAACTGATCTGATAAAATTACATTGGAACGTATGAGCAAGTATTAATAATTCCCAATATTTGTGGAATCATTAATTCGTAATTAATCAAAAATAAACAACCTTTATTATTATCAATCCAGATGCTTTTGTTTACAAGTAGTCTTGTAATGTGTGATGCACCATCTGACCTCACATATTTTTATAATTTCTAATGTTGTGTTAAATAAGGGTTATCAGAAAATGTGATAAAAGAGAAAGATGTATATTGCTATACTTTTATAGTTTAGCATGTTGGTTCTTCCTCTGTAATTCACAGGCACAAATGACAACATTTAATTTTTAATCTTTTTTTCCGATAAGATCATACAAAGTATAAAAAATTAATGTTTTCACAACTTTAAATGAATAAATATTATTGTAGTTGTTTCGAGAAAAATCTATAAATGAACCGTTATCTAATGTTAAACATTCTAAACCTCACCCAGGGTATCTATTTTGTGTTTAGTTAATATTCTAAGTAAATAACCCCAATTTAACACACATAGAAAACTGTATATTCAACCGTGAAGTGGATTCCATGAAGTCCTAGAAATGTAATTAGAGAAATAAATGAATATTGTTTATGCAACATGCCTAGATTTTCTTACAAACCTCATACCTACTTCAACATTTGATTTCTTAAATAATAATTAACAAAAATCACATAATAACCTATAAAAGAAACAAAAAAAAACAAAAAAAGAACTTCTCGTCCGAGGATTTGAACTCGAGACCATCGAATTGTTAAGCCGCTGTCTTAACCACTAGACCAACACGCCATATACAATACGTTACAAAAAACTTAAATGGGTTTAATGTCATTACCAAAAGGGGTTCCGTTTCTTTGAAGCGGACTGTACACCATATAAATTACAGACATTAATATAGTTCAAATATTACAAAGGGTGACACAATGGGCGGTCTTATCAACTTGGACTGTAATAAAAGTATCAAGTTAATTCACTGACAGACAACACTCAACCTGACATAGCCTGCTGCGCCTATAGAAGCATAAAACCTAAACGTAAAAAACGCAAGTTTTAGAAACAATAAAAGTATATGATCGGCAAACGTACAAAAACAATACCAAAAACACACAAAACAAACAAAATCAAAAAATATATATTCTTCAGGATATATAAGGTCCCATTAAAATAGGTGGACAAACTTTCAGAAATTATTCAGACCACCTAAATAAGGACGATGGTGAAACAATATTTTATAAGAAAAACGCATAGCTGATTATTTTTCTTGTAAAGTATCTAACTTTACAAGAAAAATAATCAGCTAACGAAAATACACTAATGTTCCGGCAATTTATTATTTTATGTATAAATAAAATCACTTTAATCAGTGTTTTTTTTTTTTGTTGGATATCTTTGGTTAGACGTACTGAGTGCTGTTATAAAATTTGTCCACCTATTTTAATGGGACCCTGTATGTTAGGTAGACAGTGTGTTGAAAACATAATACAACTTATTTCGTATGATAGAAAAAAATCATGAAGATACCTCTTAAAACTTTCTTTTTACAATAAAAACCCTACTAATATAGTACATACAATCATTATGATTTTTTGTCAGATTATTCTACAAGCAACATACTAAAACTCTAGTGTTTTAATATGTATTTAGTCGAAACAATAGATTTTTCGTAAATAGATAATTGCTTCATATTTTGCAATAAATTACCAGCGTTGTGTCATCGCGCTTCTCTTTCTTTTCTATGCAGTCCGACAGTGACCGCGCTTTAGGTCATGTAGTCCGCTTAAATAAAGAAAGTGAGCACTAAGGAAGAATTTATGAAAATTCATCACCTAATAGGGCTAAATAGGGATACAAGTTTATGGAAGCACACGGCTTGTAAAAAACATTCACGAATTCACGATATAATTATGTATTAAACAGTATGGTTCATATAACGGTCCGAGAGCTCAGTTGTGGATGTTTACAAGCGGCTGCTACCCACTGATTGATTGAGGCACATTGATTCACTGGGAAATTACCTAGCCGACAATGCATTGAGTGGTCGTATAGTGGACATGGCACATGGCGTGGCCATAGAACTAGCTTTACGAAATAAAATGAAGGATTATTGCGAATTTTAGCCATTTCCTTTCGTTTGTTAAGTAACTTAATTTTGCAGTATAAGATCATTATCAGCAAGATTATTGATAAATACTCACTGGACTCTATTCCAATCGCCCTGAGAGGCTGAGAACTGAACGAAGTGGAAGAACATAACTCACACACACGTCAAACCTACTCTCATTGAATGACAAGCGTAAACGTTCGAATGGAACATGCCTTAAAATATGACCGGCCTGTATTTCAAAAGATAGAGAACTTCTACAGTACATACAGCCATGAATGCCTTTCAGGAATGAAGTACGCGACCAAGAAGATATTGTTCAATAAAAGAAAAAAAAAAGGATGTTTTTTTTATTTTTTGTACGTGTCTGTTTTGCCAATGCAACAACAGTAGATATTTCGTATTATGCAATTTCAGTTTTCTTAGAAATCGAACCCATAGCTCATTTTGGTTCTCGCCCGCAGTCCTATCTCAAAATCTCACCCCGTGTTAGATAAATTATGGCTACTGCATTCATGAAAGTGCATAGTGTAGTGAATGCAGTAAACCATAACTTTTGATAGGATCTTCATTAAATATACTATACTCCAGCAACGGTTCTGAACTTCTGATAGTTGTTGTACTATGTTATATCTTGATTTACAGACACGCTTGTTTAAAGTGATTTACGGGCAAAAAGCTGCCAACCCGCGATGATCAGGCGTGAGCAATACTCGTCCCTTTCCTCTAAAAGAAAAAAACCTAAGCTCAGCTGTGGCATAATTATTCAAAATGACTACAACTTTTTATTATTGCCACCTAAAATTAATTTCGCACAAACTTTAATTATCCATTAGTCCATTTCCTTTTACTTTTACGATTGGCAGCAAAAGCACAACAACCGTCCATTTCTCTTTTAAGTCCGCACAAGCCGGAAATAAGAAACAGAAAACTATTTCTGAACATTTCAAACTGTTTAAATCCGCTCAGTTTCCATGTCCAACACCAATCCGCCACTTTGCCCCAATACAACCAAATGATGGTATTACCTAGTAGTATTGGGGGCTTAGAGCACAGTGTGCGGTTCCCCAATCCCCCGAGTGTTGGGGGCACTCGTCACGTCGTGTGAAAGCTATAACCGTTTGTTACACCGATGGCCTCGCCCGGGGGAGCTCGGGACAAAGCAACAGAGATGCCTTTTACCTCTGATTGCATTTGATGCCGACTCAAAGAACCAACTACCTCTGAAACTATGATTGAAAACAGGCTTATCTAATACTAGCTTCTGCCCGCGACTTCGTCCGCGTGAAATTCGTACTTTCCTCTAAAAGTTTCGAAAATGAATGTTGGTATGATCTTTATAATTAACTTAAATAAATAAGTATTCGGGCCAATTTTTAAGTTTATAGAACAAAGGAATCAGATTTTTCAAAGAAACTATCCCCGCTTTTCACCCCCACAGGGGTAGAATTTTGAAAAATTGTTTAATATGTGTTCATAACTTGACTCAAAGTTTATTTATACCAATTTTCGAGCTAATCAAGCCACGCAGTAAAATCCTCCCCTTTAAAATTAACTACCTCTTTTCATACAGTTAGGGGTAGATTTTCGAAAAACCCTGATACACGTTATTAATTATTTTTAGTCCTTAGTATAAATATTGAGTTCCAAGTTAATCGGACAGGGCGTTAAAATTCTTCCATACTTATTTTAACACCCCCCCATTACCTCTTTAGGGGGTATTTTAGAAAAACGAAAAATTCCAAATTTCATAATTTACTTAGATAAGTATTCGTGCCAAGTTTCAAGGTTATTAACTCAATAAATAAGATTTTTCATACAAAAAAAATCCCCCCTTTTCACCCTCTTAAAGGTTGAATTTCCAAAAACCCCTTCTTATTCGATACCTACTCTGCACGAAGAACACGACCTCCAAAACTCATGTCCCTAGGACCAGCAGTTTAGACTGTGCGTTGATATTTCAGTCAGTTCGTTCATCCTCCTTTGGGGGAGAAATTATCAAAAACGCTGAGACACGTATAAATTAATTTTCAATCGTTAGCCTAAATACAAAATTTGAAGACCCTAACTTTTAAACTGACGGACTTTCATACACAACTTTATCCCCCTTTTTAACCCTTTGGGGTTGGAATTATCAAAAACGCTGAGACACGTATAAATTAATTTTTAGTCGTCAGCCTAAACACAAAATTTGAAGATCCTAACTTTAAAACTGACGGACTTTCATAAAAACTTTCATCCCCTATTTAACTCCCTTAGGGGTTGAATTTAAAAAATCCTTCCTAATTCCTTGTCTACATTATAAAGGGAACCATTGTGTAAAATTTCAAAATAAATACCTATAACTACCTACTTTAATTAATAAAAGTACCTACGCTTAATAATTTTTAATTTGAACGAATATTTAAACACTACCAAAACAACTCATACCTATTTTACAAAATAACAACAAAAGAAATTCAAATAAACAATTTAAAGACTAAAAGTCGCGCTGATAAGCACGGTTTCTCAATATCAATTATTGTCTGTCAATAAGGTCGAACGCTCTGAACGCATCAACAGCCAAATATTGAATGAAGTTATGAAGCTCGCTCTGACGCTCTCGGACCTCCCGCCTTTTTATACACTACCGCGACCAGTGTCGAGCGCGGCAACCGTTACACAAATATAATCCTTATAGCATGATTCAGACGTGTGACGGCGCGATGGCTTATTTCATGTATAAGTTTGGTGTTTCTATACCGATTTCTATGATTCTTTTTTTATTGAATAGGTAATAATGTTAACTTTTTTAAATTAGGAATGAGTGACAGTATTATAAACGTAAGAGTAAACAAATATAATCAGAATGCTCCGAACTGCTAAGCTATCAGGAGTTACACGTGTTATTGTGAGTCAACCATAAAAGATAGACATATGCTGTTGCGGGATATTTTTTAGACAATTTTATCTAGAATATTTCCGTCATACATGATTTCTATGTAACTTTAACCATTAAGGCTGCACACGCGACGGAAGCTTAAAAAATGGAGTAACTTCTCCCGTTTTACCAACATTTCCCTTCACTACTCTGCTCCTATTGATTGTAGCGTGATGAAAAGTATACTATAACCTGCCCAGGAGTATGAAGAATAATTGTACCAAGTTTCGTTAAAATCCGTCCAGTAGTTTTTGTTTCTATAAGGAACATACAGACCGACAGACAGACAGACAGACAGACAGACAGACAGACAGACAGACAGACAAAAATTTTACTGATTGCATTTTTGGCATCAGTATCGATCACTAATCACCCCCTGATAGTTATTTTGAAAATATATTTCATGTACAGAATTGACCTCTCTACAGATTTATTATAAGTAAAGTATAGATTAAGACCGTCTGGAAGTAATGGGTGCCACAAAAAATGGTCTGAAATAAATGGCATATTATGTATCCACGAAAAGAGCTGGATGTCGTTGTCGGTCTTCCAAAGAGTATTTTTGGAACAGAATAATCCATCTATATCTAGTCTACTGTATGATGTAAATCGCACACCCACAGACTTTTTACGTAGACAGATTTAAAAGTACCTACATCACGCAATAAATGTTAGCGTGATAATCAGATGACAAGGTCAGCTCACATTAAGTTTCATTCGTCCTCGATATCCACGGAATAAACACCCTGTTACCGTGTAATGAATACACACAACGTTGACCCTTCATTATTACAATTATCTTGGCACGTATTCGCATTCCGTAGCGTAACATTTCCTATTACGACAAAGTAATAGGTTGCAAAATGTGGGTGTACTATAGGTACACCTCTAAGGGGCCGTCTCCACGAGCTAGAGAATAGCGGCGAAAGTCTTGCCGTGCCATCAAATTTTCGCCGCGATTCTGTCGCTCGTGGAGACGGGCCCTAAGAAACCCTTAGGGGAATAAAGGCGTGAAGTTATGTTATGTAATAGGTAGTTATTTTACAAAAGCTGTACTGGAGCTCAGTCAGTGGCGTGCATTGGTTTTCAGAATAGGTAGGCACTAGGCCGGGTCTAGTCTAGGCAAACGCGGTCACTAATCAGAAAAAAAAAGTGAGGTCAGAAGTGTGGGTTATTTGAGTAGGCATGATTGCGAAGGTCGAACGTCATGGTATTACGCGTGAGACGTACGTATTTTTAATTTTGTAGTATTAACTTGAACGAGTAAAGACCAATGACAATGTGCGAATAGTACGGGAGCCGAGTAGGCCGTCCGGCGACTGCCTACTGCCGCGCGTGTTTGTATGAAGATTTTGTTTTTTGTTAGGTATGATAATTTAGCGACTTTCTTAATTGTGGGGCACACACTAAAATGTAATTGACAGGCTTATGTTGATATATCGAGGTAGGCACTGCTTATATGCCTATATGCAACGCACGCCACTGAGCTCAGTTACATTTTTGTAGCATATGACCAATCAAGATCAACCACGATACTTAGAGTTTTAGTTGTATAATATTACTAGCTCTTGCCCGCGACTTCGTCTGCGATCTAGGAAGAAAAGCCCATGTCCTTCTCTAGGTCATGGCCTACCTTTTTTTTTTTTTTTTTTGTTGTCGGGGGGTAACCTTCAAAAGGCACCTGACCTCCGGGGAGGGAGGTCGGGGAGTGTGGGATTTTTACCTCACTAAAACCACCCCGGTGATCACCATCAGCACATAGGGGCGGTCCCGGTTCCTCTTAAAAGACCAATTCCGGAACCCCCCCGTGCATCGCCTGTAAGGCACATCCCTGGGGAGACTGTAAGGGGGCCTCCCCTGAGCCTCGATATGCACGGCAGCACGTGACCACTGTGCCACCGTCTTCCCTGGGGTCACTTTGTGGGCGGGCAGAGTCCCCACTCGGTTCGCCCGCGACCCCAAAAGTCCACCTACCTTATTTGGTAAGCGGGTTTCGGCGTATTAGGCGCCAAGGCGGTTGCCACCCCGACGCCTCCTTCTCCGAGCAGGATCAGCCCTCTCCCGATCCCGCTCGGCGGCCTCCTTCTTGACCATCACGGTCTCACAGAAGGAGGCTACTTCCGTCCAATTTTCTGTCTCTGCCAGCATAGCCCTCACTACTGCTGGCAGAGACAGGTCTCGCCCGATCCTGGCAACTAGGATCCGCCGCTCGGAGGCCCACGCAGGGCACTCCTCGAGCGTGTGTTGTGCGGAATCCAGGCTGCCTCCACAGTGGTGGCAATTTGCCGTGGCCTCTCGCCCAATTCTGTTCAGGTACTCACCGAAGCAACCGTGTCCGGTGAGCACCTGAGTGAGCCTGAAGGAGATGCGTTCCCCTCTTTTCAGCCAGGCTTCGAAGTGCGGCAGAACGGCTTCGACAACGCGCTTGCGCGAATATTGCGGTTGCTGTAGTCGCTCGCGCCACCGCTCGAACGCGTGTCGCCGCTCCCGCCGCCTCAGCCTTACGAATGCGTATGTGCCAAATTTCATCCAAATCCTTTCAGTCGTTTTGAACGTGGAATCATAATAAACTTACTTTCGCATTTATAATATTAAGTTAGGATTAAGATTACCAACAGTCATTTAACGTATCTACAGAGTTAATTAATTAATGTACCAGACAACTCTTACAGCGAGTATTGTAAGAAACAGTTCAGTTTTATTAGGATTTCTATCTCGTTTCCACACAAAAATAAAGTGTCTAACAACGCACAATTTGGTCAAATAAAAGTTTGTCAGCGACACAAAACTCGTCGGTTCGTCGGTAGACGCTGTCTCCAACAATGGCTGAAAACAAAGTTGATATCTCGGGGGTTTCATTAAAATTGACAATGGTGCTTTTAGCGTTGATTGTGTGTCACCCTCGCCTTCCGAAATATTCGCGAAAATCATTAAACGAAGACGACATAACTTGTTTAGGCTGTAACTGCGAAAAATAAAGAGTGTACGTTTATTGCGGAGGGTAGATTTAGTAGATTAGGTACTTGATAATGTTATCAACGTTCAACTTTGTTAGCTATATTTGTAACAATTTTTTTTTAATATAATTTTTTTATGTATCTGTAATCAGGCTTTCGGTTATAAGCAAATGTCCTATATGGTTCATGGCGTGGTTATGCATGCACATCATCATCATCTGCCCAGCATTTTCCCAACTATGTTGGGGTCGGCTTCCAATCTAACCGGATGCAGCTGAATGCTAGTATTTCACCCAAACTCAAACTCAAACCATTTACAGGCGCTTTTGAACTGTCAAGAAGTCGGTCAGTCAGAAAATATGAAGCTAGTTGCCCATTCCAAAGCGTAGGTACCTATGGAGAAGAACGGGCAAGAAACTCCATGGACACTGTTTTAAATTATATTTTCACAAAAATATTAGTTACATCATTAATGTTGAATTTATAATTATATGTGAGAAGGATGTAAAAAAAAATACATGAAACGACTGCCTATCTGACCTCCACAACCCAGGCCTGAGCCCAGTTACTGGGTAATACGATAGCCCTCGGTAAGACTGGTTATCACGCTTTCGGGCTTCTTACGACCCGCACGTATGGTAATTATTTATTCAGCTCGAGGATGTGGTGCCTTTCGAGGCTTTCGAGGCTTGGTGATAATTATTTGGCTGAAGCAGGACTACGGCCAACTAATTTGTATGGCATGTTCTCCTTTACTGGTTTACTTTTAATTGCTCATGGATTTCTGCATCCATACTAATATTATAAATACGAAAGTGTCTGTCTGTCTATCTGTCACCTCTTCACGCTTAAACCGCTGAACCGATTTAGTTGATAGAGATAGTTTGAGTCCCGGGAAAGGACATAGGATAGTTTTTATTCCGATATTCCCACGGGATCAACACTTATGCGGGTGAAACCGCGGAGCGCTGCTAGTTGGTGATAAATTATATCATCCACAGCCCGAATTCATCTAGTGCTGGGCATAGGCCTCTCTTTTCTTGTGCCAATTTCCACGCTCCCGTGCTTGCCAGTGTGTGTGCGTGTGTGCTGTGTAAGATTGCCCCTAGCGATAAGATCGCCTATTGTTTCACCCATTGTAACATTTCTGTATTTATGTCTTTAATTCATATGGTGCACATTATAAAGAGTATTCTATTCTATTCTAGCCTCATCCAGGTTTTGGGTCCAGGTGCCGCCAGCACGATAACCGATGAACCTTGGGGCATTGGAAATTGAATTCAATTTTTTTTTTTTGTAATCGTTACAATACAAAGAATTTTGATTGTAATTTGATAAATCATGAATTCTAAAGATAAATGTAAAGGTTTTAGCCTCATCGTGTTTTGAATAAATGCGAGAATCAAGCTCAAACATCACAATCCCTGAGATCGTCAAATTTTTCGTGTTACAGAATAATTTGTTCGCATTGAAAGCGACAGCTGTACAAGTACCTACATAGCGTTCCTATCACTTCATGAAAAACTGGAGCGGATAAATGGGATCATTTACTCCCTTAGATCTTGGCGCTCCTTATTGTGAATACGTGTACGGTATTATTGGATGTAGATATGTAAAAACGATTTGCTGTGCGAAATGTAGGGGTGAGGTCACAAGATAAGAAGTTTGTTGAGTTGAGTTAAGTTTTTTGACCCTGTGGTGGCGGCTTCGATGTCATCGCTCCTACAGGTCACCTATTTTTATCTGTAACGTTATTAGTTTCAACATTGACTTCAATAGCTTGAAAAAGTTATAGTTTTTAGGGTTGCGTAGGCAACAAGGAAGCTATATAGTTTTCTCGTTTATCCCAGGGTGTGAGGTCTCGTTAGATAGGCCGGTCGTTCAAAAATATTGCGGGGGTGCAAAAACCGTTTTTCGATTCAGGGTTCCGTTTGCGAAATATTAAGCTTTAATTTTTTTTTTCTTTTGTGATTCCAATGTCCCCCAACCCTGCCAGCCTGAGATAGATATTTCATAAGTTCTTTTAAAAGTCAATGAAAAATATGTAATGTCAGAACAAAGTGAGATCAAAACCTTACTTTATTAAGCGTGCCCTAGCCTTTACACTAATTTAGAACAATACTCACGTAAGACATTCTCTGGCTGCACAAACCTGTATGCACAGAACATTCCCGTGCATTAAAGCCACGGCCACACAAAGATCCTGCCGCCCACGTTACAACATCCTCTAATGCCATGCAAACTGCGGCGCCAACTGTGTCCTGTCCTGCTGTCCTGCATTGCAAACTAACAAATGGAGCGGAATACTTGAAGTTTCGAAACAAAAGTTCTATTCACAAAGGAATTTGTATTACGTACTGTACTGCTAGAGTTACCTTTTAGTAACGTATCCCAACATACGGTTTCAACATAAAAACGATCTTTTTCCTTAATGGGGAAGCGATAATATGATTTCTACCTTTTGGAAGGGGCGACTAGAATCAATTCTATTTTATCGTAATTTTTGACGTTCAAAAGTGCCTTTTATGTGCCTATTTAAAATACATAAATACTTTGACTTTGACTCGCGGCAGTAACAAGTATCTATGTATTTTTGATTGATATTTCAAGTTTCAATCAATAGGGTTATATAAACTTAGAAAGTCGTATTGATGATTTTAATAATCTGTAAATACTCCTTACGGTCGCAAATCATATTTTATTAAATATACAACCAGATCCTGACCTTCAAATTGCAAAAAAACGTAAAAACATTGAATTACGCGGGTTTCCCTGGCGCTTACCTCTTAATGAAGATTATCAACTTAATATGTGTGTAGGTGAATCGTATGATTGAATCTTAATAAGCCTGGTAAACCGAAGAAGTCCCTAACTTCAAAAATTATGAAGGCTGCCAATGAAGTCAAAATATTCAGCTTGTTCTTTTATAACACATGTTTTATTCCCTTCACCTTTCGGCAACTTGCTGCCACAGCAACTGGGATACTCTTAATTACCAAATAATTATATTCTATCTACCTCATGCGAGTGTGTATCCAGCCCCGTTCGCCCTAAGGCACACGTCATGACACATTTTGCACGACATCCCGCATTAAAAATTATATCATACGTATTTGCCCGGCACATATCTCACGAAATATGACTGTACGAGCTCTGACTTGTGAGTTGTGCCCTAGTGTGGACGAGGCTTTACGTCGTAAATACTGCTTTACAGCGCTAAAGCGGTACATCGCAGCGCTTGAACAAAGTTTGATTTATGCGCCCTCTGCCGGCGCACAGACGGTAACTCTAACTGAAAAACAAAGTAATTTTTGTGTTACATACTTCTGAACATGTTTTACATTAATACGGCAATGTCGTAATTGGTTTGCGAGTAGATTGCTTTTTATACGTGTTTGCGATTTTTTTCGCGTTTATGCAAGTTTGTTTGTTTAATTGCATGTGGGGCAACAAGTGTACTTACGTTAAATTGCAAACATATTGCTGCGATTCAGGCAATGAAACCAACATGCATAAACGTTTAGCAAAACCTTTCGCAAACCTCAAGCGCTAACTTAACCTGTCAAGTCAGCAGTAAGTAATAAAAACTTACTTTCTACTCGCAGACATCATCTAACAAGATTTACAAGAAAACTCAGACGTTGAAGGTAAATGACACCGCCACCCGCCGTCAAATCGTAAACCCTCCACAAATCAAGAGAGTTCAAAAGGTTTTAGTTCGGTTCGTTGCACAGTGGCTTTATGCAGAATTTGCACTTTCTCTAAGTAGTTTGCCACCTGATGCGCGGCTCAAAGCGACTTCGATTGCCTTCGCGACACTCCACTTCTCAAATAGAGTCTCGTAGCGCTACGGTGCTACGGCGTAGCGCGTAGCATGTTTGTAATATAATCAGCTGAACTCCGTGGATTCTTTAGAATATAAAACGTTTCGTATTCAGTGATTTTTATTTCTTAGTTTCTTAATCAAATACACAATATTTCCTTTTTTAAGTATTAGTAATACTTAATTGAAAACTTATGAGTATTACGTGCGGTAAATGATAATGGGTAAACAAACAACTTTTGAACAAAATATTAACTAAAATAACCTCAATTTAACATTTATAATGACCTATCATGAATAGGTTAACAAAATATTAGCACAAATAACGTCAATTCTCGATAATTCGACTATTATCACTCATAATATAATTCAGCACGTTATTCAATTTCAAACGCAATTTGTCGTGTCACGTGGTGTGTGATAATGATTTGCCAATAAAATGTTTTGTTAAACAAATGAAGGTAGTTATTGAAAACGTTCAGGCAGGAAATGGGAATGCCGTGGCCACCGGAACTCGTCACGCGGTAACTATGTCATCAGACCGAAATAGATTTTAGCTCCATTTAGTCTGAACTCGAAATTGGGTAAAAGTTTACGGAATCATTTAGGTGATTATTTGAAACCAAATGACCAAAAAAAAGAAAGGAGAATATTAATCCATATAGTTCAAATGCCCAAAAGGTGACACTAGAGCATTTTCTCGAGCATTTCCATGTAATATAACGTTCTTATGAATGGAACAATACAGGCAAAAGCTCCGTTTTCAAAAGCATTTTCATGTAATGATAAATGATTTTATTTTTGTAAGTAGGTTTCTACAAACACTTTTATACGTCAATCATATTTTTAAAAACTAGATGAGGTCGGCGTTTCCTGACTACTCTGAGAAGAAAGGCCGAAACAAACTCAGAGGTCACAGTCTCTTTAAAAGTCCAGACATAATCTTGGTCAGGTTATATGAAGACCATGTAGATCGATGACTGAGATGGTCTTTTGAGGAAAGAACCACACAGATTGCGTGGACCTGTCCAGTCAGTACACACATTTGTTAGATATCGCGCGGCTCAACTCAAAACTTAAGGAGCTACACGATTTGACGAACAATACCAAAGAAAGGAGATTTGGGTAGGCCACATAAATTACTCAAACTGCCAGACATGACGAAAACTAACAGGACATATAAAATAATAAAAATAAAAAAAAAGTAAATAATAAAATGACCCACATTGTCTTCATATTCACAATAATGAAAACAATATAATACTTTACAATAATTCTTTAATGTAACGTTCCTGCGAATAATAATTTTCACGGCGAGTGTTGAGTTGTTCATTGTTGATGGTTGTGCGTTCTTGATCGCTAGTGCCTTTTTTCGATAAAATGTAACTCCAATACGCTCGTTTGTTTTATAAATCAGGTTGTAACTAAATATTGAGTGTCGTGTTCGAAGTGCGGTTCGATAAGGTTCGATATAAAATTATAAAACGGCGAATTCTCGATATTTTGTTACAAGTAGTGCTCTATTATATATTCACCTTAGAGGAGCTAATTAGGTACAAAAAACGTGACCTGTGCCACTTACCAGGAAGTAGGAGACACAGGTGATCGCGGTTATAGCTCATCACGTTTTTTAACTCATCACACTAATGTTATAAAGGCGAAAGTTTGTGAGTGTGTGTTTATATGTTTGTTACTTCTTCACGCTCAAACGGCTGGATCAATTTTGATAAAATTTTGTATGAAGGTAGCTGACACCCTGGGTTAACATATAGGCTACTTTTATACCCGATATTTCCAAGGGATCTTCGATCAACGAAGCAAGGGATCGACATTTACGCGGGTGAAACCGCGGGGCGCGGCTAGTAAGCAATAAAAACAAAAGCATTTGGGGTACCAAATGTTATTGTTTTAAATGATTATGAGTTTTTAACGTTTTACACATCTATTCGAGAGCAGTGGTGGCGGCTGCGACGAGTTGTAGGTCGTAGGTTCGAACCCAGACAGGCGCTTTACTTTTCATCACCATGCTCTCAAAACGGTGAAGGAAAACATCGTGAGGAAACAGGCATGTCTTAGAACCATATATTCGAAGTCATGTGACATCTACCAACCAGCACTGGGCCCGCGTGATGGACAACGGCCCACTCTCTCTCACCGAGAGGAGGCCTGTGTCCCAGCAATGGGAATGGGGGAACATTATAGGCTGATTATGAATGATGAAGACACCTATTCCTTAAGAATTGTAATTTATTTATTTATTTCAGGCGACACAGGCCCATAGATAACCTAAACAACCTTAACCTAAACATACATATTTTTATTATTAAACTAATACGTCACTTCACTAGCTAGTTCTTGTACTGCTCTATGGTACTTGTCCGCGGAAGCGACGGAACACCACGTCCTGCGGCCAGACGTCTTCTTCCAAAACGATGGGCAGATAACAATTTGGTACGAGCACCACGAACGCTTTGAAAATGCCTTGTAATGTCTGTTACTTCTAAGTAATAACAGCCGCACGGGTAGATCTATCAGGTTAAGCTTCACTCACTAAGTCACTCCATGTAAAATACCTGTATTCAGCTACATCCGGTTAGACTGGAGGCTGACCCCAACATAGTTGGGAAAAGGCTAGGCAGATTAATATTAGTCATTTAAAAAGACTTGTGATTTCTTAGCCAGTGACGAGTATTGTATTAGTTGGAGAATGTACGCGATTTTGTTAATGATCGATCATTAGTTAAGTACTTAACTGTAAATTAATTTAAAGCAGAATTATCGCAAAATGCTGACTCGACTAATACCAATGCATTAATTATAACGTCCCAAATGAACAGTCAAATAAAAGCCTTTTGCTGGTATTAAATGTAGTTGTAACTTTCTAGGGATGTGGAATAAGAATCGAATTAAAAGTATCGATGCTTTATGTTATTAACAATGTGCAACGTAGCAAACATATCGATGTTTCATCACAATTTTTTCATTTTTTTTGTGCCAATACGCTCCTGTGCCAGCCTTATCCAGGTTTTGCCCGCGGTGTCAACAATGTCATCCGCTCATCTCACCACCAGACGACTGACACCTCGTCTTCCAGTTCTTGGACTCCACTCGGTCAAAGCCTTACTCCACCTGTCCATCACTGCGCCTTGTTCTGCCCAACTCCATTTGATTTCCATAATATTTAAAATATTCCGATAACGAAACATTACAGTGTATTTACAAATATACCGTTTTTAAGCGAAAATACAGTAACCCATTTGTCTTATTCAATAATCAGTTCCATAAACATTAAGGTGACATGACGCAGATAAAGAACACAAAAAAGAGCAAGTTGGGGGAAAATATCCGTCACATCCACGCAAATCAGCATAATGCTACGACCCTACGCGAGACAAAGCCACAGCGCTGGTTAACTGACTGTATTGAAGAAGAGACGTTACATGGACATAACGTTATCGAGTTTTGATAAAATATCGAAACTATTCTAGTATTGAGTAAAATTAAACAAATAGTAACAGAATGAATGTATCGATTCTTTTTATTAAGTCCCAACAACACTCTTATAGTACAACTTACTTTGTTTTCGTTAAGTCGTGTGTGTGTTGATTGTTTTTGTTTCAAACTAAATAGCTGGAATGTTATTGCTCAACGCTGGTTGATTAATTGCCTAATCAAACTGGCACGCAGCCTGATGGATGTAGGTACATTATCCCTGGAATAACGAATAAATCACTTTGTGTAAAGTACTTTCGAACTTTTTACAACCTCAGTCAACAAAATGGATGGAAAAGTATTTAATCCCGAAATAGATGATTAATTGTTTGGAAAAGGATGGCAATAAAATCGAATGTTGATTTCGAACAAAGAGACCGGAATAGTATTTGAGGGTTGACAACCCATGAACAATTAAACAACAAAACAAGAATTACAGAAGTTGGTAACAAAATTTCAAGAACTCCAGACATCCTCCAATTTGTTAATGATCCTTAAATTATGAATGAGACACGCCAAAGAGAATGAGTTTTACGAACAATGACGAAAATAGATTAAAGGTACTTCTTTGGAGAAGTGGCGGCAAGAGAAAAGTCTAAGTTTTTAATTTTGTCTAGGCGTTGCAGTTTTTTTTTTGTTCCGTTGCTCATTTTTCAGTATTAGCTAATACGGATAATATGTTTCTCGTACGTCTTTCAGTTAAATAAGCAAGTTAATATTTAATTTTACATATGAGACTGACATCGATTGCCGTACATTAAGAGGTCAGCTTGTACTTGATATGTCGCCGTGTGTACATTGACTTATTCATACTTCAAGATCACATCGTCTTCAAGTACTCAGAAGATTTATCTCAGGGTACTTAGAAACGGATTCAGCGGTTTACGGGGCATTTACTGTTGTGTAAATAAAACAGTGGGAATAAAAACTTGGCTACAAGCCATCAAACGAGTTATGGACTTGTTCTGCGATAACTTGGATCATAACTCCTAAGTCAGGTGTTTACTAAGATATACATAGGTAGATGCTGTGATTTATTGTTATTTTACGATGTTTACTCTTGTCATCGTATGTCTTGTACATACAATGAATTATACGTTTCCCTAGAGTATTAGACGATGAATATGGAATGTATAATATATGGGATATAGCAAAATATACAGGATGAAATTGAAAAGGAGCGCCACATTAAAACATCTAGCATGCATGTATGCGTGATGATGGAGCATGTCATGTTTAGAGCATTAATGAAAGGGATGCACATACGTGCGCGTGGGCAAGCGATTTAGCAACGTCGACGCGCGCCCTTTTTCTCGTAGGGACGGGCAAAAATATGTAAATGGCCGCAAGTTCAACGCGTTGCCAACTTGTTTCATGTTGGATTACTTATTGGGCGCACGCTAAAATTGAAACTTTAATTTTCTTACTTGTTTTGATAGATTTTTTTTACTGGAACGCCGATGATTCTTGTTTAGGTACTAGACAAGAACTTAGTTCGCACTATCTAAGTCGATAATTACACGTTTAATTTATAATGATCACTAGCTGACCCCGCAAAAATTGCTTTGTAAAAAAAAAAATAGCCTATCCTCAGACCTACCAAATATACACAAAAAATTTCATAAAAATCAGTCGAGCCGTTTCGGAGGAGGTCGATAACAAACACTGTGACACGAGATTTTTATATATTAGAAGATGGCAAAGTTACTGCACCTACCTCTATTTCAGTTTGGCGCAACTTTTGTATTTCATCCTGTATTTTTTTTTTGTCAGCCTATTTTGTGTCCCGCTGCTGCGCAAAGGCCTCCCCTTTTTTCTTCCAAACCCCTGTCTTGTGGGATCTCTGGCCATGTTGGCCCTGCAAATGATATTAGATCGTCACGCCACCTTCGTCTTGGTCTGCCTCGACGGCGATGTCCTGCCTCAGGCGTCCATACTATATAAATTATAGAAAATGTGAAGAAGACAGAAGCTGCTCCCCGAATAGGAGTCTTCACTCACTCACGGTGTCACAGTTCGTTCTCTCAGTTATCAGTATTTACTTGCGATTGACTGCCAATTAGATAGATAGATGTATACACGGTGGTCCAAAAGTCGTGGATCAAACGAAGTAGGGGGATACAGAAGGTCATTTCCAACGCTTTTAAAGTGAGAAATAATTTTTGGTAACGTTACAAAATTTTTGGAAAAAAATAAATTGCTTTTGAAATTTGATACTCAGAGCCCTAATAGAACTTTGTAGTGCTGATACATTATCTAGTACCTAGTAATACAACACCGTTTGTTTTATTGTTTTATATCACATTTTTTTTAAATTCGTCTAATTGTAAAAGAACTCGGTATACACAAATATTCATAACTTTTAGGGCAATTGAATTATGACCATGCTGTAGAAAGATTTTTTGTTGGAAATGACCTCCTTCATCTCCCTATTTTGTTTGATCCACGACTTTTGGACCACCCTGTAGACTACTCTTTATTATGTACTCCATAGATATAGTAGTAGTTAGCAGGCTGATACAGTATACTTCACATAGCGGTCCTAAGTTGTTAGAAATGAGTTTCAAACTTCAATCGCAAGATTTTTTATTTCATTCTCCATGCCATCAAAAAGGAACCAAAATTATACGCAGCATATTTGCTATGCCATTGGCTTCTTGCCATGATGATCCACCGACATTTCGAAACACCTCACCAATTATTTCCATGCGGAAGGTATGTTCAGACCAATAAAAATCCGTGCATCGTTGTACGAAGCTATTTATATCCATTATCATTGTTACCGACTCAGTAAATACTAAAACAAATTCACACAACGCCGCGCGTCCGCTTAAAATCAACACCATTTAGAAAGTTAATGAAACGTCTAAGGAAAACAAATGATACGCGCAATAAGAGCTTCCCTAGTCCGTTTGTATGAATTACAGAAATCTGTGTCCGTTCGTTATACTCTTAATATAAGATTGTTTGCCCAAAATCATTGTTATTCTCATTAGTAAAACAATGGTACGTTTTCAAAATATATATTTGCTGAAGCATTTTAGGAGATTGGATACAATATGTTGTTTGCATACTAAAGCAGTTGACTAGAAGAAAAACCGGCCCGAATAATAACCATGTTAGTAAATTAAAAGGATTACATATTCAATCTGAAATTCAATCATAAACAACAGCCCATAGGTAAATCTCCAATAAATAATTTTACAGTATATCGTACAGTCAGCATCAAAAGTCGATTAACACTATAATTTTTACATGTTATTAAATTGACAACAGCTTTTTTCAATAACCTGATTTTTAGCTTTTCACATAATAGACAAGAGTATATATTGTAAAAAAAATTCTTCTGCTGCAATTTTGAACAAATATTTTGCTCAATAACTAAGATTAAAAAAACTGAAGTGTTAATCAACTTTTGATGCTAACCGTACATATCATGAAATTGTTAAACCGGTCAAGTGCTAGTCCGACTCGCGCATCTAGGGTCCCATACAAATTTGTAGGTATGTAAGTAGTTTATCACGGGATTTTTGTTTATTGTAATGTAACTACAAAACGGTTTTACGGATTTTTTCCTTTACTTGTGCTACATGACATTGCTTCTTGCCAAATTTCATGATTCTAGGTCAACGGGAAGTACCCTATAGGTTTTGATTCCGGAACATAAACTATTGCGTTGTTTTAAAAGTTTGATTTTTCACTGCTTCAAGGGATTGCAGCCCTGAGTATTTGATATTAATTTCAACTTGATAGCTACACGCGTTCCTGAGAAAAATGGTCTTGGCCGACGGACAGACAGACGGACAACAAAGTGATCTTATAAGGGTTCCGTTTTTCCTTTTGAGTTGCGGAACCCTAAAAAAGATTATTAATCAATAAAATCCTTCAAGGTATGTTAGGATCCTACAGGTGGAGTTCTGTAGTCTCTAACACCATGTGAAAAAGACGTAAGTTTGTGTATACAGGGTGGTAGGGACATCTACACGCAAACTGTATCCATGATTTCAGCACATGGTTCTAGGACCCTTCAGCGTGGTAAATTTTTAGTACCTCTCAAAAAATAACTGTAGTTTCATAGAAAAGTGCAATAACTATGCAGTCCAAATCTATGGAGCATCTAAATTATTCTTTAATAGTTTTAGTTAGATTAGGTTATAGTATTTTCATTTTAATAATTTGTATTTTATTTAGTACTAGCTGCACCCCGCGGTTTCACCCGCTTAAATGTCGATCCCGTGGAAATATCGGGATAAAAAGTATCATATGTCCTTTCCCGGGACTCAAGCTATCTCTATACTAAATTTCATCTAAATCGGTCCAGCCGTTTGAGCGTAAAGAAGTAACAAACATATAAACACACACACACTCACAAACTTTCGCCTTTATAATATTAGTGTGATTAGTGTGATTAGAAGTTTGTACATATTAAATAATAAACATGTATCTCGTTATATCCGAATTATGTAAAAACATTCAAAAGACCACTTAACTCAATTCAACTCAATATATTAGTAGTAGTATTAGTTAGTTTCTTAGTGTAATTATAATGATGTATTTATTTATAGTATTTTAAAGTTATATTAATATTGTATTTTATGTGTTTTCTATGAGCCTTGATGCCTGAAATAAATGGATAAATAAATAAATATGTATTGCTGCCACATGTGAACTTAGGTGGTAGGTTGTACAGAACCATGTATATGCGAAGAATTCGTGACCGAAATCATCAACATTAAACGGCATAATAATATTAATATTAAAGTGACAGAGACTAATGGCGACTAACAATTGAATTGCATTTGGTTCATATTTGGGTTTTCTGGCGATTATCCCTTAAGCCACATTTACTTGATGTAAGTTTCTTGCCTGTGGCTAGGGTTGCCAACCCTACTATTTTAATATAGCATCTTGCTATATTAATGGCCTAAATACTATCTAATATATAAAAATCTCGTGTCACAGTGTATGTTATCGAACTCCTCCAAAACGGCTTGACCGATTTTTATGAATTTTTGTGTGTAATATTTGGTAGGTCTGAGAATAGGTCGCAGGCTGTTTTTTTTTTTGCAAAACAACATTTGCGGGGTCAGCTAGAATTCCTATAAAAATTTAGTAAGCGGAACTACTACAATATTTTAATTTCAATACAAAATGTAGAGATGGTTGCAATAGCGCCAGTACTAAACTTAATCGCAATGATATTTTTTAAACTTAATTCAATAGTTATGAGACATAAAAAAAACCTGTTAAGAAAGGCCCAAAGTAGCAAAAAGAATATACTAAAAAATATTTTTTAAAGCCAATGGCTTCAAAATAGGTAAAAAATTTGATATAAAAAAAATTCGGCAAACCAACCTGTGGCAAATATTATAAATGCGAAAGTAAGTGTGTTTGTTTGGTACCTTTTCGCGGCTAATCCACTGAACCGATCATCAACCATCATCATGAAATTTTGCATATACGTTGTCAGGGGTATACAAAAGGACATTACCTTTCATCTATAAAAAAAATTCTGTTCCCGAGGAAAAGAACAATAACTTTCGACGGTCACAATTGCTTTAGGACGCTAGTTGGCGCACGTGTCTTCGACACATGACCCGACTTTCTGATCAGTATTCTAACAACAAAAAGTACCAGGCTTGCAAGAATTCACAATAGCATTTCAATCATTAGTACTCGTATCATGCTTTTAATAGGATTTGGATAAAATTTGGCACAGAGATAGTTTATTATAACCTGGATACTTTTTATCACGGTTATACGTTTGGGATAATTTCCGACCTCAACACGGGCGAAGCCGCAGGCAAAAGCTAGTCTACAATAAAAATGAAGCAACAAGCGACTTGCATCGCGACGGTGCAACTTTTATTGTTGCTTCCAGTTATGGTATGCCACAGGCAATTTAATCAAACAGTCTAAATCAGGCTTTAGTCTCCTTTTAATGTCATGTTCGTGAACGGGCGCCGTCAGTAGGGACTGATATAATCTCTTTGCTGCCATGATTTATTTTAATTTAATTAAATATTTGAATTGTTTTTTTTTGCGTCTTTTCATTACGGACGAACGTTCTGCATCGTTCTTACATGCATAATTTTTAACATGAATGATTGTAACCATATTACTTTGATTTAAAAGAGTGTCCATGGAGTTTCTTGCCCGTTCTTCTCCGTAGGAACAGCCTCGGTCGACCACTTTTCACCGTTATGCCCTTGGTAATAAGGTTGAAAAGTGGTCCACCGCCAGTGACCGCGATGGTACCTACGCTTTGGAATGGGCAACTAGCTTCATCTTTCTGACTGACCGACCCCTTGACAATTCAAAAGTGCCTGTGATTGGTTTAATTGAAATATATGCTTTTAGTTGAGTTGAGTTTGAATGCAGCACAGTATACATTGTACTTATATGAATTTGTAGGTACATGTGTGTACAACATGGTATGAGGTGTACTTAACACATGTCTGTCTATGTTTATGTAATGTACTAATAATTAATCACCACTGAAGTGGTCGGGTTAACCTCAAATTAATTGCTAGTACCGTGAGAACAATCATGGCTGTATCGGTTCAGTGAGTTTCAGGCGTGGATACCTACTTACTTACCGTTTATTTTAGGCTTTCAAGGATATTCATATCACATAAAAATAAAATCAAAGAGCAGTGGTGGCCCAGTGGTAACGACCGCGACTTACGAGTTGTAGGTCGTGGGTTCGAACCCAAGCAAGAACTTTACTTTGTGTAAATTATTTCATTCCTACTGCTCTCAAAATGGTCAAGGAAAACATCGTGAGTAAACCGGCTTGTCCTCAATATAATTTCCAACATAAAGAATGCAATTCCAAATGTACCTACTTGCTCGCCGTAAACAATAACGTTTATTTCTGTATCAATATACAAACCTCATAAATATTTTTAAGCCCGTAATAGTTACGTTGAACTTGGTGACACATGCCTACAAGATACATGAACTACGCGTTGGCCATATAGCATTTACCGTACCGTAGCCAACTGGTTCGTAGCGATGACGTCAGGAACATCGTATGAACTTGACGTCACTACTACGCCGGCTACGTCGTAGCAATGCAATCTGCTACACATCGAATAAAGTATGAGTCAAGTTTGCCATTTGTCTGTTGGTATCTGTAGTTTTTGAAAACTTGCATATAACAATATAAATACAATAGTAAACTATCATACAACTGTTCACACAAAAAAAATATACATAACAACCTACCTTAACAGTACTACTCGGTGCCCTGTCAGTTCACCAAAAAATATTTTACAAATTTTTACTTGACAAACAACGATTGGCAAAAACATGATTTGTCATTTCATCATTATACAACAACAAGTTTGCCAAATAATTCACTTTACAAAATAATCACCCTATAAACTTTTGTTTAATAACGTGTTATTTGACAAACAATTCATTTTTTATTCATTTTATCTCATAAAACAACGTTTGGAATAAAAACGTTTTACATGTTGACTTATCATTACGCAATTTCTTAAAAATGAAAGTCATTCTATCATCGACTTGCGCTAATAGAAAAAAAGAGATTATTTTTAGTGGGCTACCCGGAACCGAACTAGTTAGATTAGGTTAATTATTTAAAAAAAATGTTAGGTTAGGTTAGGTTAAAACTGTGACCCCTACGCACGAGCCGAGCGAGCGAAGCGAGCGGTGCCGCGGCAGCGGCCGGCGAGTGCCAGAAACGACTAGATTATATAAAAAAAAAATACTTGCCAGAAAATTATTTGACCCAAATGGAGAATACCGTCATGATCACTTTGTGACTGGTTTAGAAAATCTTTACATAGTATAAAACAGTCACTCCCGCTGTCTGTAAGCTTAGATCTTTTAAACTACGCAACGGATTTTAATGCAGTCGCTAGTGTATTATAAAAGTTATTTTTCCAAAAGAATCTAAATATTAAATGAAAAATGTATAAATGATAAAATATCATCCGTAACATTTGTAAAGAGAAGCATTTGCCAAATAAATGTATGTAAAGCGAGTGTTTATAAAATAAAACATTTGCGGAATGAGTTGTTTGTGAAATAAATAGTATACGAAACGTTGGTTGTAAACTAAAAATTTGTCAATGGAGTTTTGGTGAAACATTAGTGAACCGTACTACTCGTATTAGTTATTCTGTGCCTTAACTAAAACTTTAGTTATTTATTTATTTATTTAGGTTAGCCAACAATTGTTTACACAATACATTTTTCAAATAATTTCCCTAAATAATACATTTATAAGTGCAACAATTACTAAAAAATTAAAAAAAAAAAATTATTATTAGTTAAATTCGGTAATGAATTAAAAATGTTTTTTTTGTGTGTAAATTGTTATTATTTGGAATGAAACCATTGCAAGCCCTCAAAATATTCGTAAGTAAGTAATATGTATACTCATACAAACAACTATCTTTAGAAACATCGTCCGCAAATATCCTAAATCTAAAGGACCAATATTTCGGTGTTTAGAATTAAACAGCGGAATAAACTAAAAACTGAGTCAAATTATCCAAATCCTGGGGTCAGCATTAAATCAAGGCTTAACAGCTTAGTCTCGGGGGCTGCTTGTTAGGCGGCAATGGGCTCCCGACGGACCAACGCTTTTTCCAGCGGAAATTGGGTACACGCTACTACCATCACAAATGTTTATACGAAATTACATTTCGTAGGAAATAATTTAGTAAATGTTGTCTTCCGTAGTTAAAGTTGATTTGAAACTCACTTGTGCAGAACTATTTGGTTTTATATTCCGGATTTTGTATGGCATATATTATTTAACAGCATTTATTTTATATTCATTCTGAAGGTGAACCTTCAAAATAATTGATGTAACTGACGTAAACATTATATTTTGTCAATATTTAGTATAAAACACAGTTGCTTTTTGTTTCATCACCACTGCTCTCGAAACGGTGAAGGAAAACATCGTGAGGAAACCGGGACGTCCTAGGATCAAAAATTCGAAGACATGTGACATCTACCAACTCGCACCGGACTTGCGTGTTAGATTATAGCCCACTCCCTCTTGAAGAGAGGAAGCCTGTGTCCCAGGAGTAGGACCATTATAGTGGGCTAACTATGCTTTTCGTGTCTGTCTGTGTGATCGCTTAGTTCTTCTAAACTACACCTTTGATTTTGATGTGGTTTTCACCATAATTTATGGAATTTATTCCGGAAGTTTTATGTGTATAAGAATGTTCCTTTAATATTAATTTAGATATATAAAATAAAAACGTAATTTAGTCATTCCATGTAGAATACTAGTATTCAGCTGCATCCGGTTAGACTGAAAGCCGACTCCAACCAACATAGTTGGGAAAAGGCTAGGCAGATAATGATAACACAAAAATCTAGTAAATTACCAATAATCTAGCAATAATTTTTTTTTATTGTTATATAAAATAATTTGACCTTAATTATCTCCAAAAAGCCTTATCTAAAGACATTCAATGGTAGCGAGAGGTGGCTTTAACCAAAGATACAAGTCGAGCTTTTATAACAAATGATGTTTATTTAGAAAAGTGTAAACATACAAAGCATTTCTTTCCACTTTAAAATTTTAACAGGATGCTAAGAGATATTTTCTGTTGATAGAGTACTTATGACCTTTGCAGCGCCACCGAGCGAGAACGGGTAAGCGCTTAAGGCGCTTTGTGGAGCAAAAACCTTCGCTGAGCTGCCTGCTTCAGTATTTATTATAAAGACTGAAACTTTTTAATATTCAAAACTCTTTGATAGACTATTAGTTAAGATGACACCACTTTATAAAAGTTTTATAAGCTGTGTTTGTACCATCGACTAATGCTCGGTTCCTATAAAAAAAAACGAATTTTGCTAACCCATGATAGCATTTTTATTGCCAAACTGGGTATAGAAATTAACTCATAAGTTAATTTTACCTAAGATAGCTATTTCCATATGGGAGGGTCTACTATGTAAAGCTATAAGGTCTTTGTTTAGTAATTGGTAAACATACAAGAGTCTTAATTTTAGCCAATAACGCTCCGTAAATTACAGGAATCGGCCACAAAGGGATATAGGTTATGCATCCAACAGGAACGCGTGACGTAAACATAACGAAAATTCGAACCATAACTATCCTTCAGCATTTTGATAAATAACATTGCGACAAGCACAATAAGAATCACCCATACATACAAATAAAGTCTTTGAACTAAGTAAATATTATGTGCGAAACGGGTATTTTTAATTTTAAAATCATTCGTATTTAAGTTAAGTTCACCTACAGATAGGATTGGTCCACACTAGTTCAAGACACAGAGGAGTGGAAAGGAGAAAGGGAGGCCTTTGCCCAGCAGTGGGACGACATAGACTAAATATAAATAAAATAATTACTCGACGCGTCCGTGCTAGGCCCACGTTGAGTGTTCAAAAGTACTTACCAGTAAGAAAGAAAAGAACAAACACAAAGTATTTGGGTCTCCCATCTGAGGTACGATGGTAAAAAAGTCATATCTATATAAATAAAAATGAATCGCCGAAATGTATGTACGGGCATAACTTCCGAGCGACTGCACCAAATTGGATAATTATTTTTTTGTTATGTTCGGTATTGCCAGGAAAAGGTTTGTATGATTAAAGAAAATTTCGGATATTCGAAATTTTGAAAAAATTGCACCCGTACGAAGCTGGGGCGGGTCGCTAGTTATAAATAAATTAAAAATCATAGAACGCTGAAATATTTTCCCGAAATAAATCTTAGTTACCTTTGGAAATGTAAAAATAAACCTCAGATAGGCCCGAGTAAATAGGGCTGACATAATCTTAGATACAAGTGTTTACTTACCTGGATGAAGCTGTATAATCAGTGTTTATTTCTGTATTTATTTTAGCCCTTCAGTTATTTTGGTCTTTATCGTGACCTTTTTTCTTACTTTTCTTAGAATTTGTTTAAGAAACCTCGTAGGTATTTCAAAACATTTGATCATCATCAGCGTCATCATTTCAGCCGAAAGACGTCCACTGCTCAACATAGGCCTTCCCCAAGCACCTCTACTTCGACCGGTTCTGTGCTTCTCGTATCCAACGGGTTCCTGCGGCCTTCATAAAGTCGTCGGTCCACCTTGTGGGAGGCCTTCCAACGCTACGTCTTCCGGTAGGTACGCGGTCACCACTCCAGAACCTTTCGGCCCCATCGGCCATTTGTTCTGCGAGCACTGCCCTGCCCACTGCCACTTATGTTTTGCAATTCTTCGGGCTATATCAGTTACCTTGGTTTTCCTGCGGATCTCCTCATTTCTGAATCGATCACGCAGTGAAACTCCAAGCATAGCCCTCCCCATTGCCCTTTGGGTGACTTTTAGCCTTCTAATAAGGCCCATTCGAGCGACCACGTTTCAGTGCCATATCTCATCACTGGCAACACGCACACGTTTGATACCAAATAATGTTATTTTCTGATTCTTAGAAAAAGTAAGTACGTTATTAATCAAAGGGTGAGTTAACAGTAACCTCTTGTTATGTACCTACTATGATAATTTGATAAAAATGAAAATTAAGTGAACAATCCGCACGGTGAGCTGTCCTGGCGCCGCTGCCGCGCTGCTGCGGCTGCTGAGACCCTCAAGCAACGCTATATTATGAGTTAGCAACATTATTAAGTAACTTCAGTTTTGAGCCGTTTGGGGACGAAACGCTCAAGTCATGTGGCCCGAGTGTGCGTCTCCTTTTAAAGGACACTTCACGTGGCCATAGGGCTGGCTCGCTCTTTGGCCATGTAATTGCCTGAATTAGTCTTCTTGGCACGTTTCCGGATGACAGCGATGCGGACGAGTATTTCGACGCGTAAATGTCCTTTTGTCTTTTGTATTTATTTGTATACTAGCTGAACCGGCGAACTTCATACCGCCTCAGAATCAATAAAATTGTTGTGTTAATTTATTCATCAAAAGAGCCGTTCCATACAAAATTTATGAGAAACGAAAATCTTAATTTTTTTTTTTGGTGTAGTTTTCTCATGTTTTAATAGTTAGCTATTCGGGGCGGAGAGGATACAAATCCAAAAAATCAAAGATCATAAAAATACTAACCCGACTTTGTTTTATTTATAATATACCTACATAGTAAGTCATTTAATTTATTTAGTATCAAGTGTAAATACTTAGTTGCGTTGTATATTAGTATATAATGATTCTAATGTAAGTAAATGAGATAATTAAATTTACATCTTAAAATATAGAAAGAACAAACTCTTTCAGAATGCGCAGCATTATTTAGTGAACTAATCCGTCTGTGGAACGAATGAATGAATAAAAACATTTATTTGAGCTTCTTTTATTTATTTTTTCTAACGCTGCGTGAACAATATTTATTTTAAAACCCGCTGTGGGTATATAAACGGTCAACAGCCTGAAAGTGGAGGCTGATATTATAATACACACACACACACACACAGTACACACACAGCCTCCCGATTTCGGCCACCGTGGCCAATCTCAACGGAGATTAGCCAGGTAAGCAGGAGATATTATAGTCCACAAGTGGGTGCGCAAACACAGGTGCACTCTCTGTTCCTTTACTCTCATAGTCCGATAGGACGGCAATCCGACACGACCGGGGAGGGATCAGGCGCAGGACCATCGGCTTTACGTGCTTTCTGAGGCACGGGAGTATTAAACCGCCAACTTCCAAACTCCGGACTGCTACTAAGAAATTCCTAATGGAAAACCCAATAACACTTTGTCTGACTCGGGAATCAAACCCAGAACCCCACGCCCAGCAGTCGCGCTTACAACCACGAGACCAACGGGGCAGTCAACTCACAGTACACAGTGTCCCTAAAGCTTTGATTTCGTAGGAAAACGGTTTGTTCATATATTATTATAACAGCCGTCGAAAAAATCAACACATGAGCAGATGGAGCAGTGGTGGCCCAGACTCAGTGGTAATGTGACTTATGAGTTGTAGGTCGTAGGTTCAAACTCAGACAGGCGCTTGATTTTGTGTAATTTATTTCATCACCCCTGCTCTCAAAACTGTGAAGGAAAACGTTGTGAGAAAACCGGCATGTCCTAGAGCCAAAAAAATCGAAGACATGTGACAGCTACCAACCCGCACTGGAACCACGCGGTAGATTACGGCCCACTCCCTCGTATCGAGAGGAGGCTTATTAAATTAAAAATGAAAATCTGTAATTTTTACTAGCTGACCAAAACGCTCTATATATGGACAGTCATTATTGTGTGACCGTTCACCGCTTTCTCAGGAAACCAAAATGAAGGGACATGGATGCGCAAACTGTTCCCGTGAATTCAGCAGGGCAATTGCGTAACAGATTATCAATCGGAATCGGTTTCATTTTGCCAATTCAACAACATTCATTGCGTTATTTACGTGTTGAGCAGAAACATTTTTCAAACTTATGAAGCAACTAGCTGTGCCCCGCGGTTTCACCCGCGTAATTGTCGATCCCGTGGGAATATCAGGATAAAAAGTATCCTATGTCCTTTCCCGGGACTCAAACTATCTCTATACCAAATTTCATCTAAATCGGTTCAGCGGTTTGAGCGTGAAGAAGTAACACACACACACCCCCACAAACTTTCGCCTTTATAATATTAGTGTGATGGATTAGCAATTTGCTTCAAAATGATTCAGATTCCGATTGATAGTGTGTTACGCAATTAGGGTGCTGTACATGATACGCACTTGAGATGCGGCACACCCTCACAGATAATGGTCCGCCTTCCATCCTGCGGCGCATGCCCTGTCACCTGTGCACTTGATGATCTTATGACTGCATCAGTGAGTGGAGTTCGCGCAGCTGAATTTTGGGCCAAAGATTTTTGAACTTTTTGCCATCGATACGCTAAGAAGATTCTAGACAGCGGTTTTTTTTTTAATAACTGGCGAATTCTCTGAGGTGTCTAGAATCACGTGCACCACCTATAAACGGACAACGATAAGGCAAAAAGTTAGCATTGTACACAATACAGATTGATATTTTAATATTCACAGAGACAAATTACTACGCCACGATAATATACCTGAAAAGCTTTTCTAAAAGTGAGCCGGCATTCAATCAGCGGTCATTTTAATTCATCTGTCTCAATTAATTTGATCTCTTGAATCCAGTGGGATTGGACGCGCCATACGGATTACCCACGGTTTAGCGTTATTTACGATATACAATCCTATAATTAAATAAAATAGAATTTGTTAATTTTGCAGAGCTTTGTACTTACCGGCTTTGTCTTCGATTTTGTTTTTAATTTTGACGTTTACTGCCTAGGTACATAATTTTAAGAGTAATCCACCAATACCTGCAATCTCAATAAAATATTTACGATTGCTTCAATCAAACCGTCTATTAATCCACAAACTTAATCACTCATAAATTTCTCCCGAAACATAATTAACTTCGCAATACACTTGAGCAATAACCTCTAATAAAGTAGCTTTATGAGCGAATCAAGACCCCAATTCTCAAACTAATACACTGTTATTTAACCTATCTAAAGATTATCTGAACAATTACAATCACACAAAACAGATTACGCTAAGCCGCGGAAACATTCAACTCAGCAAAACTCAACAACCCGGCTGCCGGCAATAACATTAAAATCGAAATAGGTGAAGCGTACTCCGCGAATACGACGCTCGAGCGGACTTGAGCGGCTCAATTATCGAATCAGAACCATTAACCCGCAGCCCCGCAGTCCCGCATAGGTATGCATAGGTGGAGGAACGAAGACGTACCGCTGACAGCGCTATGATATGATTACCGGCGAACCTAAGATTTCACTTACGTGGCTTAAGATAGATCGGGAATATGCCATTACTGGAATATTAGCGGCAAATGAACTATGAAATGATTTGTGCAAACGATAAAATGAAAGGAATTTTCGAAATCTTTGCTCTGAAATTACCAAACGTAGGTATAGTACTGCTGCAGCTGCTGCGGCATTGTAGTGATAATAATATTAAAGGTTTTGCTATTTTTAGGAATAGATGTGCTTGATGAATTCTCAGTACTTATATTCACAGATCGGTGGAATTCTCCGATATTGCGGAGGTGGGTACCGCTCCACGCTGAATTTTATTTGTACACATGTTAGTATGTAACCTAAAAACACTAGACATTAAGTAAAATTGTTACCAATCCTATGGACGCTTATCTGAAATAATAGTTTTCTATTCTATTGTATGTATAGTGCTAATAAGTTAAAGAAAGAAGGAAGGTAAGGACTTTTCAGTAGCAGCCAGGAGTTTCTACTCAGTTATTCGAAATAGATTCACTCCCTGTTACATGGTAACATAGCATGAAGCCTTTTTTCCCCGAAAGGTTGGGAGTGGTGCTATAGAAGGTATACCCTCATGTCGCCCGTTACGTCTAAGGCTCAAGTAATTGATGTAATAAGGGGAGCCGTTATCCAGCACGCGGGCCCAGTGCGGGTTGGTAGATGTCACATGTCTTCGAATTTTCGGTTCTAGGACATGCCGGTTTCCTCATGCTGTTTTCCTTCACCGTTGTGAGAACTGTGGTGATGAAATAATTTACACAAAGTAAAGCGCCTGTCTGGGTTCGAACCTACGACCTACAACTCGTAAGTCGCGGCCGTTACCTTGGGCCACCACTACTCAAAGACAGTCACATGGTACTTAATCATAACTGGCGAAATAAGGTTATGCTATACATCCCTGCCTGTCCCTTTTCAGACTACAGGCGTCATGTTATAAGAGAATCAGGTCCTTGGGTACGTCTTAGCAGATGAATCCGTTCTCAGCTTAGCGCGAAGTACAATGCAAATGTGTGCAGCCGCGTTGAATCGATAGTCACCTTGACACTCATATTGAAGCCACCTTGAGCACTTGAGCGCTTCAGCACTTAGAACTATCTGCGCGCTTTAGATAAGAACTGCGGTAGTCGGAGGAGTTTTAATTGATGGACACTTATTTAAGTAAGTATTTAGTTATTTTTTAAATTAATTATCACAGTTTTTAGGGTTCCGGTTCCGTACCTCGAAAGTAAAAAACGGACCCCTTATAGGATCACTTTGTTGTCCATCCGTCCGTCCTTCTGTCTGTCTGTCAAGACTCTGTCAAGACCCTTTTTCTCAAAAACGCGTGGTGCTGTGCGTACTGTCCCTTGGAGCTGTGAAAAAATCAAACTTCTATGCCAACGCAATCTAAAGATACAGCCGTGTATGCCGCAAATTTCCGCATATTTTCGACACTCGCAAGGGAATCAAAACCTACAGGGTACTTCCCGTTCAGAATCATGAAATTTGGTACGAAGCAACAAATAAACACAAATAAAGGAAAAATTGCGAAAACCGTAAATTTTTAGTTACATCATTATAATAAAAATATTTTAAACAGTTTGTACGGAACCCTCAGTGCGCGAGTCCGACTCGCACTTGGCCGTTTTTTTGTAAAAATGCGATAAATTAAATGTATTTCTAAATTGCTTTTAAATAAGCTATGCAAAACAAGCATTAAGATTAAGATAAAGCATTAAGATTAAGTTCGCTACGTTTTAACTGATTAGGTAAGTAAGTTATAAGATACGATGGGACAGCCCTAATACCTCTATTAAATATTGGTATAGGTATGGTATGCGAGCAGTGGTGGCCCAGTGGTAACGGCCGCGACGTACGAGCTGTAGGTCGTAGGTTCGAACCCAGACAGGCCCTTTACTTTGTGTAAGTAATTTCATCACCACTGCTCTCAAAGCGGTGAAGGAAAAGGTTGTGAGGAAACTAGCGGCATCTTCTAAAACCAAAAATTGGAAGACATGTGACATCTACCAACCCGCACTGGGCCCGCGTGGTGGATTACTGCCCACTCCTTCTCACGGAGAGGAGGCCTGTGTCCCAGCAGTGGGACCATTATAGGCAGGTTATGCTAGGTAAGGATCTATGTAAGTAATCATTTTATTTACTTACTATGGCAAAAGACCGGACGGTATGACTTTATTTCCATTGAAGGTGGGTAGGCCTTTAGTGTGGGACGCAACTTGTGTCGATACTCTTGCACCATCCCACATTCCTGGATCGGCATGCTGTGCTGGCGCTGCTGCTGCGGCTGCGGAAAACCTCAAGCGGCGAAAACATAATAACCTTATCGGAAATTATATTTTCGAGCCGTTTGGGGTTGAAACCCTCGGGCCTTGGGGTCCGAGTGCTCAGTCTATTTAAGGAAATTTCAAAACGGCTGGTTGACACTTCCCGTGACCCAAGGGCTGGCTTTTACCTTGGCCAAAGGCTAAGCATTGCCATACAACGTGGTAATGCCGCCAGTCTCTTGGGTACATTACCAGTCGACAGCGATGCGGATGAATTTTTCGACGCTATATTTTAGTTTGTGTATAGTTTTAGTTAAGTTAGGTTTTTAATTTTGTTATTTTTGTTAATTATTGTAAATTAGGTAAAGTCTTTAAAAATAATAAATTTATTACTAATTTAAATAAATACTTACTAAAAGACTTAGCCTAAGTAACATCAGTGTTGTTTCAATAAGGGATCGGTATGGCTATTACAGATGAGAAGACCCCTGTCCTTCAAACTAGGAAAATCCTATATCATGAAGGACAGTGTACAAGGGTTTTAAAAAATATTTATAATTGCTTAATAACTCTGATGCTAACATACATGTTATGCTAACATATATGGTTAAACCAAAATATACGGAAGAATGGTAAAAAACAGAGGACGGTAGGAAACAAAGTCGCGCGAATAAAAGTCGGTTCATTAATAAAACCCTTGTGCGCTCTACGTTGACTGAGCTGTCGAAAACGAAAAATGGTGTGTCCGATGTGGACACAACAAAACATTGAGCCGATAAACCGTCGATGGTCTACCTCCGCTTAAAAAGGACGCTTAGCTGAACGCCTGCCAAACCACGCGTGGATACCAAGCCACGCGTGAAATGAAAAGAGTACATGTAACTTCGCACATTCCTTGTATGTATCCGCCGTTCAGAATTACTTTTTGAAAGCCCCTAAGAGTCGTTTTGTGGCTACATTCACATTATAATCTATAGCTACGAAGTTAGCAATTGTGGTTCACTGAGACCGAAGGTATGAGGGCAATGACGCGACCGATCTAAGCTAAGAACCGTCTGCGTTTGATATGAACCGTAAACGGCAGCGTTTTTGTTATCTCGTATGACGGGTCACACAAAGATGACACGACCCATATCCAAGGCTTTAACTCGTAAATCCTTTTATAAGAAACCGACGTACTCGTCGCTTCTAAATATACAACTTTTGCGTTCATTTTGGCTGGCAACAACATCGACAATCTCAAAATTTATGGATGAAGTTTCCAAGACCAAACCAAACTACAAGCAAACTGTGTCAGCATGACAACTTCCATATTTCTCAAGATAGATCCTCCTCAATTTGATACCGTCAAGTTAGGGCCCCTTATAGCCAATTTTTTGCACGATATTATTTTATAGCACGTGTGATCTAAACACGCATTCGCTCACGCTTTTTTCTGTGTAAAAATGAACAAGTTAAGTCACAGATAAGTGTGACTTAAGTGCGGGTTTACGTCACAGAGTGCTATAAACGAATTAAGAACTCAACTGTCACTAATGAGACACGATTCAATCAACTCAGCCTATTGTAGTCCACTGCTGGACATAGGCCTCTCTGCGCCACAACACCCTGTCCTCCGCCTTCCGCCTCCAGTCCGTCCCAGCCACTCTCTTTAGGTCGTCCGTCCATCTAGCTGGGGGGCGTCCCACACTAAGCTTGCCGATACGCGTTCTCCAATCCGGGACTCGTCTGCTCCACCGGCCATCGGTCCTTCGACAAACAAGGCCAGCCCACGTCACTTCAGTTTGCTTACTCTGCAAGCTGTCGGTAACTCCGGTTCTTTTCCGGATAATTTCATTCCACGATACACACGATTACTTTTCTATTTTTACCGAACTTAATAACCTTGCCTAACAGATGAGGGGTTAAATTGAGAAAGGAAGGTAACCAATAGCAATCAACCGAATCAGTAGAGATCGTCCCTTCTCCGGTAGATGCGAGACACGTCGCGACGTTTGTCTCTGTATCCTCCTTCACACACACATGGACAAAAACTTCACAAATCACAAAAAGAGCCTCCACAGAGCCCACAGATACACAACACACCTCCATAGATCACCTATTCATGACACAAGCGGCCGCTGGCAGGACCAGAATAACGAAATAAATCCAGCCACATGTCCCGTGCTCCGTCCTTTATCGAATTGACCTTCGATTTGTTCAATTGAAACGTGAAATCGGGAACGCGGTGTTCGAAAAAGATTGTGATAAATCTAGCTTCTACAACGTGCCGCTACAATGGCGACATTAATTTAACACACGGGCAAAGCTAGTGGTCAGTAATCATAAAAAATATATAACATAAAATAATTCGTAATTTGAAAACTGCCGCCTGCGTCGCTCACCAACATTATTCCCTCCAGTTCACCTACTTGCTCGTTATTCTTTTAATTTCAATGATGCGAAGTTATGATCCATGACCCCCGTCTAATGACCCCTGCGCTACAGTGCTTTAAGTACAGGTTGCTCCAAGATGCTATTTAAGAAAATTGTAAATAAATAATAACACGCTGTATATAGCAAAATAAACATAGTATCTTGAGCAGGCAATATTTTTATGATCGCTGTAATAGGCCTCTATAGTAAGCAATATTATAATCTATTCACACCATAAATAAACATTCGATAAATCAGTGTGTTTTTCTCGGGTTTCCCCTCTTTCAAGGACCAAGGTCAAAGACAATAGTTTACAAACCTCATATCAATAAAAAAACACGTTTCCAATCCGTATTGGGTAATATAAAGTTACACAACGGAGCAAAACTGCTCGCTTCCGCATGTTAAGGGGAAGATTGGGTACAATTTGACAGAAAACACCCCATCAAATTGATCTGACACTATCACAAAATTCCCTTTATCGTGAACTAGCTTTAGCTCGTGGCTTCGCGTGTGGGTGTCGGAAAATATCCCACGGGAACGTACAAGCGGGATTAAAAGTACCCTACGTGTTAATCCAGGTTATAAACTATCTATGTGCCAAATTAGATACAAATCCGTTTAGTCGTTTTGCGCCAATACATCCAGATAAAGAGACAAAAATTCTAAAAACTATACTTTTGACATCAGACTCGTTTCCACACCTCGTAGCAATATTTTTTTTTTTTTTTTTCAAAAATATTCAATGTAAGTTTTAACATCTCACTCATCATCTGCCTAGCATTTTCCTATGTTGGGGTTGGCTTCCAGTCTAACCGGATGCAGCTGAGTAATAATATTTTACATGGAGCGACTGCCTATCTGACCTCCACAACCTAGTTACTGGGTAATATGACATCGTTACTATTTTATTGTATGTAAATATAGCTATATCGTAAAGCACGTCTTAACATAAGAAAGTGTCGTTCGTATCAGTGCGATGTCAATACATCTTGGATTCGAAGGGAAAAGCGACAAACAAAGTAATATCACAGACATTGACCTTGAAATAGTGTTGTTGGCCTTGCGCCAAGGGCTCGGGGGTCGCCGAGACACTTAAGTACACACTCATTTTTGTGTTAATTCTTTTTGAACATTGTTCGGTTAATTCAATATTGTAAATTGCTTTGAGAAAAGAATAAACGCCTGAATTTCACTTCTGTTTTTTTTTTCTATTTGTACAGTTTAAAGTTGGAACGCCACAAGTTTTGTGACAAGGAGTTTTGCTTCTAATTTTTTTGGGATACACTCTCAGAATTGGTCAATCATCTTTCATTTAGCATTTAGATATACATATATGTCCTTTTTAGTCTATTGGCTTAAAAAGAACAATCCGGCACCTTATTTGCGTAACACACTTTTAAACACAATCTGAATCATTTTAAAGGCCCCTTATTGCTCATCCAATGCTTCATAATGTTCGAAAAATTTGTCTGCTCAACAATGTTAATAACGCAATGAATGTTGTTGAACTGCCAAAATGAAAGCCATTGCTTCTGGTAATAAGCAATTACCCCGCAGTTTTTCAAGGTTCTGAACTGGATTGATTTATTTTAGCAATAGCTTGTCTTATACAGCCTGCATGCAGGTAAGTTTACACATATTATGTAAAATGTATTGAACATTTTTAATCAAATTATTATGTAGGATTGAGATTATAGTCTTATAAAGAAAAATGAAATGTGGTAACTTTGAGACTTCTTTGTATCGAGAAAATTGTATGCAATCGTGTTTTCGCAACCTATAACACTTCGCAGTAGTCCTCATCTTTTTCGTATATTAATTTCAAAGTGAATACTGCAGAACTGTTGAAACTACAGTCATTAATGCTAAGGCAATTTTCGCAATCTGAGGTAGTAGGCCCTTAAATATAGGCACGTCGCCGAAATTAGCGCTCTCTAGTGAAACTTCCAACTCTTCCAAGTGTTTTATGTCTATTATTTCCTCTATCGTCGTAAAACGTAAAACTACGTAGTACTTTAAGTATTCTGTGGTAAAACGAAACGGTCGTAAAAATCGACTCAAATAAAAGAAAAGAAAATTCGAATGAAATGAAAAACAGATGAATATGATGGTATAAAAGAGAAAATAAATTAACATTTAAGTAGGTATTTCCTTATCTCGGTTAACGAAGTGTAGCAAAAAAACAACATTACAAAATAATACTTATAGATTTCCTTTTGTCTCAAGACAACCGCCAATTTGTATTAAAAAAATACGTCGGTACAGACAGTCTCGATTTTGTTTCCTTAAAATAATAAACGGGTTTGTTTTTTTCTACAAAATAAACAACCGCGTCTTGTGTTTTACAGCATAATGCTGAGTGAGAATACAAAAGTTCACCGTCTCGTGTAAACGTGTCGTAGTTCACGCAATACGACCAGCCAGCCTTTAAGACTAAACTACCCACATTTTTACACACGTTAGGCATTTAGGCTTCTTGCAAACGAAAATCCACAGCATCTTTGCCACTATTAGTGGTATTATATTTTAAAATATTTATGGTTCACATCACATAATTTTTTGGTACGGATTTAAACTTAAAACTCAAACTCAAAGCATTTATTTTGATTTTACCTTTTACAAAATTTGTGCGAATTTTCAATTAGTCAGAAAGTTGATGTTAAAAATCTTCATCAAAATAATCTTAATTCCTTTAAGTTTCTAAAGTTTGTCATATCACGAAGTTTGTCTGGCCGTTTGTTTGGCAGGGAACCAGAAAAAACCCAAAACATGTTATTTATAAACATAATTGAAGAGACAATCTGCCTAATCAGGTTAAATCATTTAAAGATTCTCTTATAAAGTTATTAGCTATAGCTTCTACGTGCGACTTCGTCTGCATTAAATTTCCCCCGACTCACGCCGACGTATCGCATCGCCTGCCTGCGCTATTACTTTGTTTTGCTTAGCGTACATCGCGCGTGTTTCTTTTTACTCGGTTCCTAATGGTCCTAGCTTGTTAAATTGCTTAATATACAAACAAACTCTTCAGCTATATTATTAGTACTTATAAATTAGTATAGATACGAGTATCTTGAAGATATAACTACCTATCTACCTACCATACCCATGAGAAATTCACAAAGGACCATGCACAAAATTGTATGGGCGCTGTCCCCACCCAACAGACATGGCACTAGTTTCAATATTAATATGACGTCCCATGAAAATAAATAACCATTTCCAATGCAAAAACCGATGGGTTTCTTTTTTTAATAGATAAAAAACTATTTCCAAAAATCTATTTATTTTAATTAAATAACTATAAAAGCACACATTCAAACAAAAGTAAAAAGTAGGTACAATAAGGCGTGTGCCACGTGACAGTCAATGTATTAACCTTTTACAAACTACAACAGAAAATAATGCTTCTAGACATGCCTCGATAGTAGTTTTGATAAGTAAACCCGAGATTAATGTATTTTAATGTGTTACGATAATGACCGCGAAAGTTCAATAACATGTAATGCTTTGGACTTTGGAGTAACTAAAACGTCACAGCATAATAATTGAACACAACGGAACGTACCTACTAGCCACGACTGAGATGCGCGCGCACGTGTTTAGGCGACCATATATAACAAATAACATAGTATTTAAAAAAAACACTGAAAAAGTAGAAACAAATAATATATTCAAATACGATTTTTGCATGAAAATCCCATTCCCACGGGGGATGTCGTCATATAGAAAATCATCAGACAGACTGCAAAATTTTTGAAATCTGTTGGTAGGTGGGGGCGATTTTTTGCATGGTCCTTTTTGCGTTTTATTTAGCATGGCAATAGCGGTCATTGCCCTTTCTATAAAATCGCTTCGTAGGAACCCGAACAATATCTAAATAAAATTTTAATGGTGAGAAACAATACCCGAATAGTTTCGTATTTCATTACTAAAAAAAAATCAGAATTAAATAAATGACGATTCGTTGGACGTTAACGGGCTTTATTTCCGTTTTTGAAATGAAGAACGTCAATAAATACCTATAGTTGGGTCAACGACCGCTATTGCCATGCTAGATCGCAACAACTGTAGTTAAGTTCAAGTCCAGCCGGTCTACTCTGTAAGAAGCTCACCGTGAAAATGTAGGTGAAGTGAGCTTGAATTGAACTGTCATCCATCCTGACAATTCTGGGGATTGACAGCTTTCAGTTTTCACAGTTTTACATAAAATAAAATCCGACTACTGAAAAGGATGAAACAAGAAAGTACCTTCCCGTGGTCGCATGCCGCTGTACTAATGAGGGTTTTCTATACTTTTTCTGCCGCCAGGCGGCGCTTCGTATGCGTCAGGTCCAAACAGCTGTCAGATAGCACAGATTCTTACCGAACGTATAATTATTTTAGTAAAATTTTATGTATTTGGAAGTGTTATTGATTTTATTATGGATTACGGCCAAAGAAAGGTTGCCGAACTGAAGATTGAGCTCAAAAAGAGAGGCGCAAAAGTTACTGGTACTAAAGAAAAGCTCATTGAAAGGTAAACATAATCTACTTCTATTTGTTTCCACAATTTGATTGTTTTTTTTTTAACTACTAAATTGAAGTTATTTGTGTTTTAGTGAGTTGTTGTTGATTAATGTATATTATATATTCCAGGCTAAATGACTATGACAGAAACAACAACTTCAAATCAAATGAAAATGATAATTCTAATCTCTCAAGTGAGATTAATTATGTAATAGAATGGCCAGAAGAAAAGTTATACAAAAGTGTGGATTCAAAAACAGTTTTACCCAATTTTGACATTATTAACATAAATACGTATTTACGCTATTTTTCGTTGGAGTAAATTTATCTATTCGAATGGCTACAAGCCACTGTTTTAATCGGCTTTTATCTTCTGTAGGGAACTTATGTCCTCCTTTTTTATTTGCACACATAGGCACTGCACAACACTGTGGCATTTTGGAAAACAATATTCCGTTTGTAACGTTTTTAAGAATAAATAAACCAAAAAAATGATCGAAAAATATAAATCGTGTATGTGTTTTGACAGGTAGTTGGACCTGACGTTACAGCGCTGCCATCTCACGGGGAACATTTCAGAAAACCCTCATTAATCTATGGTAGCATGTGACCACGGGAAGGTACTTCCTTGTTTCATCCTTTTCAGTAGTCGGGTTTTAGTTTTTAAACTTTTTTTTTATTTGTTTATTAATATAAACATTAACATAACATTAATATAAACATTACAAAAATATAAGTATTACTATACTTATATTTTTGAAATGTGCTACTTAAGCCCTTTCATTTGATACCCCACAAGACACCATCCCAAAATATTTAATTTAAATTCATTTCGTTATGTCCTCTAGAGGGCGCCATATTGAATTTAGTGTGACGTCACATAGCCTATAACCAGCGGACGGTTAAGACGCTTCTAACGATACCTCATTTGTCAAATTATTATAAGTACTTTTTAAGTTATGAGGGAACAGATAAACATACATACAGGTCAAAATCATAACCCTCCTTTTTGAAAAATACATCCGCAGTAGCCAAGTGAGCAAACAGCCTACCGAGACGTCCCCATAGCCAGTATAGAGTATCATCTATGCCCACAGACCATAACGCACCCCTTATCTGAATACCCGTAGCTCCAAGGTTGCTACCGACGCTATTTTATAGCAACTCATCAACATGCGAGGCGCGAGGCTTGCTGTAAACGATGTGGCATCACGTCGCCGTGAAGTGATATCATGACAAGCGGTTGAATACTAACTACTAGTCGTAGAGACTGCGGGTTGTAGGATGTAACACTCATTTAAAGCAGGCGTTACAAGTTTTTAGGGTTGGAAATATTTTAGAACGAAACCTACATTTTGTTTTAGTATGTGAGACATGTCTCAGGAAATAAACCGACTTGTTGCTCTTTTTCATGCAAAAAGGGAAAATTTAGAGAACAAAAGTGGAAATGAAATCTGATACTAAAATCGCGGGAGGAAAAACGTTTACTGAGGTAAAGCGACTAAAGGATTATGTGTGTACCTGTCTGCTTACCGAAATATATACTGATTCAATTTTGTGTTACAATTCTAGATATTTTTTTGTGTGTGAATATTGTGTGCCTTACTTAACCTGAGTCAAATTAACTTATTTTCTTCTTCTACTACTTCAGTAGGTATAATAGAAATTACAGAATAGTGAACTAAAGGGAGATAAGTAAAAACATAATCTACTTCATTGAGATCTCTTTACGCCTCAAGTGTCAACGGTACACCATATGTACATAAGAAAAAGTGCTCAAAATGTCAACGGTACACTGTGTGTACACAACAGTGTCATTGTTCTATTGTCATTGTTAAAACAATGACTTTACTGCGCCCATTCAACTACTCCGACGCGTGGGGTGTTTCGACAGGTAGGCGGGCAAACGTATGAGAGGGAAACGACTAGTTGGTTTCCTTATATTCATTACTAGCTTCAGCCCGCGACTTCGTTCGCGTGAAACTTCATGTTTCCCCCGAGCCACCCCGTCGTATCGCATCACCCGCCCGCGCTATCACTTAACGTTCTTTTTGACTTTTTTTCTTTTTGCTCGGCTCCTAAGGGTCATAACGTGATGTTAAATAGCCTATAGCCTTCCTCAAGAATTGGGCTATCAAATGCAAGAAGAATTTTTCAAATCCGACTGGAAGTTCCAGAGATTACCCCCTACATACAAACTTACAATATAATATTAGTATAGACTAGCTCTTCTACCCGCGACTGCGTCCGCGTGAGATTTCTTATTCCCCCGACCCACCCCGGTCGCATCGCATCGCCTGCCCGCGCTATTACTGTGTTCTTTTTAACTTGTTTTGTGTTTGCTCGGCTCCTAAAGGTTCTAGCGTGATGTTAAATAGCCTATAGCCTTCCTCAACAATTGGGTAATCATATGCAAAAATATTTTTTCAAATCCGACTGGTAGTTCCAGAGATTAACGCGTTTAAAAAGACTCTTCAGTTTTAGGTATTATTGTTATTATTAGCATAGATATAAAATCCTGTTTATATGAAGGTACACTGCCCATCTATATTCAATTTCTGCACAAATTTGTGAAGCTACACACTGCAGAGTAAGGTAATTTTCCTCCGAGTAAAAATGTTGTTACACTTTCTCTCGTCCGTTAAAGATACATCCCTTGCAAAATTTCATTTTAGTCGGTTCAGCTGTTTAGGAAAGACTTTGATAAATGAGTTAGTAAGTCACCCTGAAATTAGTCTGTCTTACATATACTTTATGTGTAAACAAGAAAATGTTATTTTAGAACGTTTGATGTATCACGTTTCAATTTTGGGGGCTGCTTGAATTTTTGGAGTGTCTGCCCACGTGATAAAGTAGAAAGTGCGAAGTATCCTTTAGAAACCCTATACACCAGGATAAAGATGTCACGAAGGTGACTTATAAAATAACATGGTCATCCCAAAGTTCCCACTGTTGGAACTCACGTAGACCTCCTCTCTATTAGCAGTTGTGCCGCAATCCACCACAATCAGCCTATAATGTTCCCACTGCTGGGAGACAGGCCTCCTTTCTTCGAGAAGGAGTGATGGTGTACCTACCAAGCGGGCCCATTGCGGGTAGGTAAATGTCGCATATCTTCGAATTTTTGATTTTAGGAGCCGGTTTAAGCACGATGTTTTACTTCGCCGTTTTGAGAGCAGTTGTGATGAAATAATTTACACAAAGTGAAGCGCCTGACAGGGTTCGAACCCACGACTACACTCGTAACTCAGGGACATTACCACTGGGCCACCACTGCTCGCACCAATCCACCACGCAGTCCTATTTGGGTAGGTGGATGCCATGTCACGTCTTCGAATAGAAGCTAAGATAAGGCAAGCGTACCATCAGTAAAGGGCAGCCATTCGTTTGTGAAATGAAACTGGCAAATGTGACAACGTTTCCCCGAACGGTCGATCTACATGGACCCAAATAGAATAGCATGATCCAATCTTCCCACACTCGGTAAAAACCAGTTTAAATTCAATTGTATTAACTGAAAACGATCCAATTCCTTCACGTTCCACGTCCAATTGAAGTGTGTTTCCCGTAAGCTGGTTATTTTCAATCTCCTCAATATTGTGCGTGCTCTCCGAAGGAATCCACAGATTACCACGGCTCAGCCACGTAAATCGGTTTACTACAACCCGAATCAGGGTATCAGGAATCCAATAGAACGACTTGTCGAGACAATTTTCGCTACCGTAGCTGATGGACTATAAGATAAAGTGTACAGGATTTTTTACATTATAGCTCTGTGTCCTTATCCCCCTCATCGAGCGGAGGCCTATGTCCCAGCAGTGGGAACATTATAGGCTGATTTTGCTGTGATTTGCTACGTTTCTTGGCTACAACCGTAAGACATGGCTAAAACTAAAAACTTGATGGGATGGTGAGCCAGACGTGGTGGAAGAAATATAGGACAACCAGCATCTGAGATAAAGAAGAAAATGGGTAGACGACAACAATCAAGTCGTGACTAACACTTTATTTTAACACAGGGTCGTGATGGCCGGTAAAAGAGGTGAACTAAGTCCAGCGGAAAGTTAGTATAACTAGGATATGACAATCGTTGGATGAACGCCCACGACAGAACAAAAGGTTCAATGGACAGCTGCGACTTGTGGGTGAGTTATTCTATTATAGTTATACCCACGCTCAACAATTGAGCGTGGGTTAGAGCAGTGGTAGGCTACTGGTATCGGCCCCGACTTACGAATTGTAGGTCGTGAGTTCGAACCCAGACAGGCACTTCACTTTGTGTATTTAATTTCATCACCACTGCTCTCAAAACCGCGAAGGAAAACATTGTGAGGAAACCGGCATGTCCTGGAACCAATTCGATGACACGTGACATCCTCCAACCTGCACTGGGCCCGCATGGTGGATTACAGCCCAGTCCCTCTCACACAGAGGAGGCCTGTGTCCCAGCAATGGGAACATTATAGGCAACATTTCGTACCTAATACCTTCTCATAATAATAATATTATTTATACAAAGGATTTGCCTGTAATCTTTTTGACAGCACAATAAACTTAAATAGGAGACCAAAAGCCAGAGGTCCAACGCTAAAACAGAATCTTTCTCCAATGGTTCATTCGCTGAAGGGGCGAGCGATTAAATTAATTAAGTCTTGCTATTTTAACTAATTCTCTCGCATTTAATCCGGCACTCTCGCATTTTGCCATTAGTTAGGATAATATTAATGGACGCTCGCAGTGCGCTAAAGTCAACGCAGTAAGCGTTCATTAACTTTTCAAAACTGGTCATTTTTAAATTAATGCTTCGATTTTAATAGAAATTGTGTGAATCGATTGAACTCTGAAAATAAGCAGAAACAATTTTAAATTGGTAATTGATTTATTTGAAACTAGCTAATGCCCGCGACTTCGTTCACGTGACATTAATGACCTTTTGATTCTTTCTATTTAGCTTTAGTTACTCCTTATAATAATCAGCTACCTGCCAGTGAAAGTCCCGTCAAAATCGGTGCAGCTATTTCGGAGATAAACCGGAACAAACAGTCAGAAAGGAAGATAAAAAAAATGTTTTTTTGTTATGAGTACCGTATGTAGTTTCATATAAAATGCTGTTATTTTGACATTAAAAACAGACACTTCAAGTTTATTTATTGGTATGTAGACTTTTTCATTTAAGCCGAACGAAATCTCCAAGTTCACAAAAGTCTGTTTTCATCCGAATAAAATTCTTTTTACTCGTATAAAACGCCGTTCTAGAAACTTCTCTAGAATCGTTGATGAGTTGACAGACTCATAGGTACCTCAAATGCTCAGAAACTGAGACGAAATGTGTATCTGTACTAAAGATTCAGGAAGTCATACAATACAAACACCTATTTTTTTCGATTCGAATTGGGCCCAGTGACCCGTTACGCAGAACCCATTCACTCACAGTCACTATCCCCATGGTGGCATCCATCATTCAGACGAATATTATTCGTCAGTTCACCTGAACTACGACTTGTTTTTTTAGTCCATAAACTTGCGTCCCAGTACGTGCCAGTACCCCACCATCCTCTGTAACTTTTTCGTACCTAGGTAGGTAGGTACTTACGTACTACCAACTCGTAAAACAAGAAATAGTTCATGTATGGTCCACACACTGACTTAGACGTTGTTCAAACGTCAAAAATGTATAGTTAGACAGTCGCTAATCACTATTTAACTTTCAGCAACGTTTATAAATAAAGGGGAACGTATTAGATATTCTAATTTAACATAAAACACCGCTAATATCCGCTAAGATTTAACCAACGAAGATAAACTATCCCAAACGTGCACAAGATCAACTCCGGTAGCGACTCTACGTAAAATGTATGTGTAATATTTCCACAAATTGAAATTCTCAGTTTGTTCGTGGATCGTGTGCCAGCGAGAGCGAAATATATCGCTATATATCCTGGGTGAAGCGAGCAGGCGAGCTTAAAAGATTTTAGTAATAAGTATCAGTCTGCGACCCCGCCTCGGCCCGTGTTATCTCACACCGCAGCTTTGTTTTACAATTTGCTGGATTTCTCAAACTGTCTCGTGTAATTACATTGTTTGTTTTGGTTGTAGTCTTTTTTGTCGTAGTATTTATGTAGGAAAAAATGTTGAAATTGTTCCAGTAACTTTGGGTGAAGGAAATTAAGAGAAATATTCGCTGCATTATCTGATCAAGTTTTAACAATTCAAGGAAAAAGATATTCGCCTAGACCCGGCTGGAACAAAATTAAAAATACATCTAATTCATCTACGAAACGAAGGCTTACACCATTTTACATAATGAAAGCGCCTTGATTCCTTACTCTTTAATTAAAACACGTCCAATGGAAACGTTAAAAGACGTCGAATTAGCACTGCAGACAAAGAGTAACTATTAGAAAAATAATGAAAATAAAACAGAGTACAGAAGTGCTAAGCTTCCCGGCACGGTTCCGAGCACGGCAGCCAATCTAAAATGCAGATACAATCTCCGGAACTCAATACTAACCGCACACGACGACTCGCTACGTAATTACCTACTATTATTGTAGTTCGGGGAGGATTCGTGCCTCGTGGCTAATGATGGCTACCGACGTCGATCGATCTGGGGCCGTGTTGAGCTTGATGTAGTCATGTTTTGGATGCGTAGGCGGGTGACCGTTCAGTTCAGCCTGAAAATCAAAGAAAGAGCCTGAATGGTCTGAGAATTTTTTTAACTGTAGTTGTGAATGACAGGCACCAGTTGCTCCATTGTTGAGCTGTGGTTGACAGATACAGTCCGTCCACACTTATTGAAGTGAAAACTTCTTTAGCGGCACTGTACACTTTTTTTGTAATGGGTAAAAAATGTTAAACTTGCGTCAGGACACGTGACCGTCAGGACAAGTGACCTGATCGAAAATTCGTAAGACGGATGGAGAGTAGACAGCCGGCGCGGCGTAGGAGAGGAAGTATCCACCTCTCTTTCTACGGCGCGGCGAAAATATATGCCTGCTGTTTCGTTTAGGCGGCGCAGGGCGCTTGCGCGAATGTTCGTGTGTGTTTATGTTACAGCGTGGCACGCGCTTCCATGGATGGTGACAACTGATGGCTCGACCGTCTGTGTAGTGGCCACACTGCTGTGTATTCGTAAAATTCGTGTATATACAGCGTTTAAAATATGGAAATTGAACAAAGTGCATCTATTAATGAAAAAAGTGACGAAGAAATAGCGAAAGAAAATGAGTTATATTAATTCAATTAATAGTTGATTTATTTCAACTTGAATATAAACGATATTCAAGTTTTTACTTCTGCCGGCACTCCCGGAGTGCAACCCGTCTTTTTTTTACGTCAGAGGGGCATTTCTCGTAATTTTAAGAACGTTCAGTCTGATCTCAGTCTCAATCTGTCAAATATACCTGTAATTTCCCTACATTTTTGACAAGGTTGTCGCTGAGATGAGATTATGCGACTAGATTTTGAACGTTTTTAATTACGGGAATTGGCCTTCAGATTTTGCAACACTGTCCAAATCACAGTGATCTTTATGCTCATTTTAATAAGGTTGCTGTTAGGTTGCCGCCATTGACAAGTCTGTCAAAATCATTGTGATCCTTTATTCTCATCACAATAAGGTTGATGTTAACGTTCTGCTGTCAGAGGTAAAATAACTGAGAACGGACTATAATAGTTTGTTTGATTGTAATGTCCCTACAACCCTGTAAGAGAATTTGCTTTACTATATAATACTTTTCTCGTATCGCAAAGAATTACTTATAAATACATAAGTACATAGTTCATTAAATTGCGATACGAGAAGAGAAAAAGAACCGAACCTCTAACTTTTATGCTCACATAGGGGATGCTACGTAAAAATAATAGTTCCGAGTTAGAGGGAGCGCTAATCGCTCAGCCAGTATGTAGGTATAGGTACCAAAACTAATCCCAAGAAAGTTTTTTAATCTGAAACTTGTGGCACATTCGCACTTTGGACGAAGTGTTCTCCGTTTCCAGATAAAACTACCCCCCACTGGCTCAACTCGATTAGACTAAATGTCCAACTTAATACTCACAGATAGGAGTTATAATTACGTTGCTTTTACGCGGTATGCCCATTCTGTGCTTAAATTAAACGCGACATTTAATGTTAAGCGTTTTGTGTGTGCACCAATTCGCCTAACGCTTGTCCCCGAGGCAAAAGAGAGACACACAGTACTATAAATACTGAAATTACACTCTATTTCGACTGTATGTAGGTATGTAGTTCCAGAATATAAAAAGGTTTTTTTTTTCCAGATTGCGAACACGAAAATGCGGCACACTTATTCGCAGCACGTTTACACTAAAGACCCGCTAAAAGATTTTTAGTGAGTGAAAAGTGAAAAGCGGGGTAAGAGGTTTACACACTGACCTCTATTAAACAAGTACGCGTCAGTGGGTTTACAGTAGAATAGGATACTTTGAACACTTCTTTCAGCCAGTAGAATTTGCAAGAATAGACATACAAGGAGGATGAAGATTAAGTGTAGTCAAATCGCAAGAAGTTTTATTACGAAGATGGAGTCCAAGCTATGACCGTATTACTGACAAAAGTCTCCGTGGCGTAGAAGTAGTGTAACCTGTGTACGTGACCCTCACAATGGAGGTCTTGTGTGCAGTCTTAACGCGCGAGTAACTCTAGGTCTCTGGCGAGGCGCCAGCCAGTGCTTTGTCGTCATTTGTACGCAGATCCCGCCGCAATTTATGACACTACAAAAGCTTAAGAAGTATTTTAAAAAATGTGTCTCATGGAAGCCAGAATTTTTTAGATTTTGATGGGTTTAAAGTTTAATATAACGATGTAACGTTGCCGTTTTCTGCATCTAATGTGCAATGGCGGTGAATTTTAGCTCTTATAAAATTTGCCTAACTGAATTTAAAGTGATAAATTACACAGGCCCCTTCCGGCGTTACCAGTGTTATTTGCCGGCAGTCATGTCTGAAATCTAGTAAGCCTTTTGACCCCAGGCAAAAGTCAGTTGAGAAATGCAAAGTTCAGTGAACCAGTCGCTCCTTAAAAAACAATAATATTCAGTCCTGTAAATTTGTAACCCAACCCAAGTCCCCACCACATTTAACAGGCGATAATCAAATTATATACAAATAAATCTAGTAAGCCTTTTGACCTTAGGCAAAAGTCAGTTGAAAAATGCAAAGGTCAGTGAAGCAGTCGCTCCTTAAAAAACACTAATATTCAGCGGAGTTGTGTAAGTTTGTAACCCGAGGCCCGAACTCCCGACCCCAACACATTTAACAGACGATAATCTAATTATAAATACAAATAAGTTTCACAAACTGTATCTTCCCGGAATTAGGAGATACAAATCAGCAGTATCATGAAAATTAATTAACTTTAAAATAACATTAGGTAAGTCTGCAGCGGAAAGCAACCGTTACACTTGAGTTGGACGCTTTTATTATTTTAATGGACTTAGTTAAGCAGTTACGGGATAACGAAAGCAAGGTAATTATACCTTTATCATTAACAGAAAATTTATTGAGGTAACGTAACTTTCAGTAACGCCGATAAAATATGCGGATGAAAATGAGGAATTTGTGGCGTTTTAATTATTTTCATCTCGCCTTTTTTATTAATATCTATCTAATTTCTTTTATTTAGATTTACAACTGGACTGGAGTACATACATAAGTACCTATATACCTAATTGAACAAATCTAACACGAACTCTGAGTTTTGCAGTGCCTGATTGTCCGGCTAAACCCCTACTAAACACTTAAGATGCACATAAGGCAAAATTCTTAGAGGTACATACGTCCACGAGCACGATCACGAGAAGACTGACTATTAGTTGTATTGCTCTAGGTAGGTACTGCAGAGACTGTAACCTGACATGGTTGTAGCATGCAACCGCCGCGAGTCGGTTGTAAGTAGATGGCACAATTATGAGACAAACATAATCAGCCTATAACGTTCCCACTGTTGGCACCCAGGCCTCCTCTCTGTGAGAGGGAGCCGGACGTAATCCAAAACGAGGGCCCAGTGCGGGTTGATGGATGTCACATGTCTTCGAATTTTTGGTTCTAGGACATTCCGGTAGCCTCACGATGTTTTCCTTCACCGTTTTGAGAGCAGTGGTGATTAAATTAAATACATAAGGTAAAATGCCTGCCTAGGGTCGAACTCGTCACGACCTAACACTTGTAAGTGAGCACTTTACACACTCAGTAGCTTTAGAGGCTTCGCCAGCGCGGCGGTGTCCAATAAAGACTTCTTTATCCAGAGACTTCTCTCATTGGATTTGACTTTAATGATTATTGTTCCGGTGATATAAATAATAACGAGTAGGTTGTAAATATAATATTACCTACCTGATAGCAGTGGCATGCATTGCATATAGGCATATAAGCAATGCCTACCTCGATATGTCAACATAGTCTTGTCAATTGCATTTTCGTGTATGTGTGTTTTTTTGTGTGTCACAATTAAAAAAAACTCACTAAATTATCATATCTAACAAAAAACAAAATCTTCATACAAACACGCGCGGCAGTAGGCAGTCGCCGGACGGACTACTCGGCTCCCGTACTATTCGCACATTGTCATTGGTCTTTACTCGTTCAAGTTAATGCGACAAAGTTAAAAATACGTAGGTACGTCTCACGCGTAATACCATGACGTTCGACCTTCGCAATTTATCACCCTTAAGTAGGCATGCCTACTCAAATAACCACACTTTTGACCTCACTTTTTCACTTTTTCTGATTAGTGACCGTGTTTGTCTGGACTAGACCCGGCCTAGTGAGTATTCTGCAAACCAATGCACGCCACTGCCTGATAGATTATAGTTTATTCACGCAAACTTAGAGGATCAAAAATATTTAAAAAATCTCAAAGTCAAAGTCAAAGTTTTTTATTTGTTAAACATAGGTGTAAAAATAGTTGTTTAAAATAAAATAGGTACAGAGATCTCTATGTTTTGCCGTTATCGGCGTACAAATATCAAGTAAGTATACGAAATTATAATCTAGTATTAAATCTTTTGTTAAAATTAAATGACAAGCTAACAGAGTTAAACTATCCTCTATCAAGTTAACAATATTGCATACAGATAATAACATTTAACATTAATAACATTAACATTTATAACATTAATTCTTATGTATTAGTAGTATTAAATTTAATAATAATATATTTACAACTGACAAACATAACAGTAAAGTAATTCTTACCGCACATATTTATCCACATATCTTGCATTATCTTCTAGGTATTCATTAATGGAATAATATGCCTTTTGAATTAGGAAATTATTTAAATATTTTTTAAAATCATTTAGCTCGGGTTTTGCTCTTATAGGCTCTGGTATTTTATTGTACAATCTGGGTGCCATACCTAGAAAACTTTTTGTGTAAAAAGCTGTGTTGTGTGTATTAGCGCAAATCTCATTGTTGCGACGTTTCGATTTAAGTGTTTTAAATAGATGTAAGTTTGATTTCACGAATACTGCTGTCTCATAAATATATAAACATGGTAGGGTTAGTAACTTATACTTTTTAAAAAATGGCAAGCAGCTGTCAATTGATTTTAGCTTGAAGACAGATCGTAAACATTTTTTCTGTGCCTTGAATGCGATGAGTTTATCTGTAGAATTTCCCCAGTATATAATTCCATAGCGTAAAGTAGATGTTACGTAGGCACTGTACGCTACTAGGACGACGGACTCATTTACAATTTTTCTTAAGTTATAAAGTGCATATGAGTATTGATTTATCTCATAGCCGACGATAACTTAGGTATACTTAAATTTTCATCTTTTCTTTTATTCACTCCCAGAATAACTCAGAAACCAAATAAAGTCCAATAAAAGTTTATTATAATAATATTTTCGTTGTGGAAGTCCAAGAAACTAATAACGTTTCTTCCATCTGTCGCGAACGGCGGCAAGACTACTTAATAAAACTAAATGTCTGCTCAACGTCCCGGCAAGCAGTCACTCAGGGTGGAAGTGAATTCATTTCAATGTTGAAGCTCCCCGTCTATCTGCACTGTCTTAGTTGGCCACTGGGCTGCACCAAACAATCTAAGTTAATACTGCGTTTGGCCAAGGACCTAAACTTATGTAATAACAGAAATTACGCAATTATTGCGGTTCGTGTGGGACTTCTGCATTGTTTTTGTAGGCGGCTATGCTTCTTTACTTTCTTCAAGCTCTATGCCCGGGTGATGGATTACTTATTTTTGTATAATCGATTTACGGTACAGTATTACGCTTTAGAAAAGCATAGCATAGGATTGTCAGCCTATAATGTTTCCACTACTGGGACACAGGCTTCCTCTCGGTCAGAGGGAGTGTGCCGTAATCCACCACGCGGGCCCAGTGCGGGTTGTTGTATGTCACATGTCTTCGAATTTTTTGTTTCATTACATGCCGGTTTCCTCACGATGTCTTCCTTCACCGTTTTTAAAGCAATGGTGATGAACTTAAATATACAAGGTTATGTGCCTGCCTGGAGTCGAACTCACGACCTTACACTTGTAAGTGAGCACTTTACACACTCAGAAGCTTTAGAAGCTTCGCCAGCGCGGCGGTACCCAGTAAAGACGTCTTTATCCCGAGACTTCCTAAGACCCAAACAATTAAAATAGCTGATCAACGAAGTTTGCTCTCAGGCAACTACATAATGCGAGAACCGCCGCTATTGTGCGAGGTGCAACATCTGGGAACTATGTACTTTAACTAACTTCACACCGACTATGAGCTGTATAAGTAAGTAGGTAGATAGTTAAGTACTTCGGTAGGTACTTAAGCTGATACTTTAGATCAGAGGGGCAATTCTAGTAATTTTAACCGGTCAAGCGGCGCGGTTCGCCGATCGGCGACGAAACAATAGAAAATCTATTGTGTCTCATTAGCGGCGCTTGACAGACTAAGATGGTTCACAGTCTGATCGTTCATCAGTCTTGATCTGTCAAAAGTTCCTCCAATTTTTTACAAGTTTTTGACCTTGATTGTCGCTGAGATGAGATTGCGACCACAGAGAGTACATTTTAATTTCGACTAGATTTTGAACATTTTTAATTACGGCAATTGGCCTTCTGAATTAGTTTAGGTATGTAATATTTGTAGGTCATAATAAAATCACCTGTCATATATTTATCCTACTCGAGTAGGTACCTACCTATCTAGGTAAAGTCAGCGAAATTAATTGTTATGGAAACTGACACTACGACAATGTGTCGTGTTATGGGAATTTCATACCTACACACAACTATCAAGAATGACAGTTGTGATTTCAATATGGAGACAATAATTTAAGTTTCATGATTTCACATACCTACACTGAGAAAGAAGAAAGTCAATGCATTCGACACATCGATGACACTAATATTTCTGCGACCATGTTCGTTTGATGATACCAAGTTTAAGTTAGGTAGGTAGTTAGGCTGGCTTCACAGCTATCCGGGAGACCCGTACGGGTTGTCAGTACGGGCGCCCGGAGCGGAAGCACATGTTAGGCGCTAGAACATCGTTTCACAGCGACGCGGCTTGATCCGTACACGACCCGCTCCGGGTTGAGCCCGTACAGCGCATCTGTCTCCTGCTAGCAACCGTATCGTACTGAATCATCGTTTCAGAGCACTGCGGGTACTACCCGTACGCGTCTCCCGTGTACGGTCGGCCCGTACGGGTCTCCCGGACAGCTGTGAAACCAGCCTTAGTTAGTTTTCGTTACGCCTAGGTTCGACCTACTGGATGGTACTACCTAATAGCATCGCCAACACAGCAAAACTTCGAATTGGGAAACAATTATGTCTCTACAATCTACAATATTGTCGTACTGGAAATTTAAAGAATTTTTAAACTACATTTATCCCATTCCGACTGCCTTATAAATTTGCATGGCGGGACGCTGAGGAATCTTGCATTATGCAGAGGATTTGAGTGCGTCGGTAGCCGCTCACCCACAGCCTTTATACCTAATTCCCGTTGAAAGTAGCACGGCACGATCCTACTAGCATGGTATATTATTGTTTAGAATCGAATAGATACCTACAGCCCTGTGGTAAATTGGCGTAGCTAAATCGAATATAATATGTACCGGTTAGTGCGTTTATCCACGCAAAGGCGGATACGCAGAAACGCATGTCCGAGAATCCATCTTAAACCTATAAATTCCGTTTATCCAACTAGGCCTAGGGTGGATTCTCGGACATGCGTTTCCGCGTATCGACCAAAAGGTGGATTTTTGGGGTGGATAAACAAAATAACTTATGTACTCATAGATATCGATTCGGAAAAAGCCGCTCGGCTAAGCTCGAAATGCACCTAGCCGACCATGATTAAGCGAGTTTACATGCCGAACTAAGTTTGTCACCGAATTAATGCTTATGTTGTGATTATGTTTCATAATTTCTTCGCGTCGCGTCGGCTTTGTTGTCCAACAAATAAAGCCGAGTCGAATATGCTAACCCGAACATGTTGTAGCAAACTTTACATTATTATTATAAGAATCTTATAAAGTAGGTAGGTACCGACACATCCATAAAGTCACAGAATAGATAAAAACTGTTTTGTGCATAAAGTCAATACATTGCTAGCAATATCTAAGTTGTAGGTAGGTACTAGATATCAGTCATATAGATAGACTGTTTCACCACCTTCTAATAAGCTCTGGTTAACTTAACTATCTGGCAGATATCATTTCATGAAATACTGTTCTTTTTTTATCAGGTAGATAGTGCCTATCAGTGGCAGATTTACACATTTGCCGCCAGTAGGCTATTCAAATTTTGCCGCACCTACCGACCTCTACAATAATGTCCCATGTCTTTTGTATACTGTTTCGCCTTTTCTTCAAAACACTTAAAATGTTCTCGTTCATCAGCTACGAAAAACTTATAGAGAGATTTGTAAAGGCCGGCAACTGTGATCAAATCTACGGTAGAAGCCTGAATTTGAGCATTCACTTTGTTTATTCTTTCAAAAAAAATATGGTAGGTATACAATGTGTTGTTTTGCATCCTCGTCAAATTTCAGGTGGTTGTCATAAAAGACATAAATAATCAATTGAAAGTACGGTACCGGGCAATAACTAATAAGCGATGCTTTTTTTTGTTGTTGAAATTTAACAGTATTTCAGAATTAAACCCTTAATTCAATACAAATAAAAGAGAATCACCCGACTACGCAGTCTACGCACACAGCGACAAACAGCTGTGTGCGTGAATTTCGACGTCTAAAGGTGGAAACAAATTATCGGACGCGGCTGACGGACGCGGCTGACAGCCGTGACTTATAGGTATCTAGACAATGAATGTACACTGAGCTGTGCAAACTATCGGACGTAAGTCGTGGACGTAACCTTGGGCTGACCTTGAGCGTTTGGACGTCCGACAGAAATCTGGCGCGCTGGATGTTTTTATCTGTGCACACGTATCTGTCGCGGCTGTCAGCCGCGTCCGATAATTTGTTTTCAGCTTTACTCGTGCGCGACGACCGAGTTAATGACCTTAGCGACCGGTAGTAATAATTTTACCTAATTTTATTTCGCAAATCACCTACATTATTGTCATAGATTTCGTTTGATAATTAACTCATTTTAAGCATCAGTATAATACGGAATCTTACTAATGACAGTAATACTAGACGCCATAAAAAGTTCACTGACCTGCTATCAGATGATTAATAAAATTTAAGTTTTGCTTTATTGCTATCGTTCAGCCTAAACTTTTCGTAGTGATTTTGTTTTTATTTGTGGATTAAATTGGTTGATTTGAAATTTTCCTTCCTACTTAACGGGCTTAGGACCGTCAATAATACCTACCCCGATGTACTAAGTATAAAAATGTTTTTTAAAGATTTGCTAGTTAAATGTAAGTAAGTGGTGATACTTTCGACTTTTAGGTATTATTGGCGTGGTTAAAAATTTTAAATCAACTTATTTACACAAATAAAATTGATTAAGCTAACAACGTATTTACAAAATGTACTTGTACAAATAAATAAATTACCTACTTATGTTACCCGGAGGTATTGTTCAAAGTTGCCACCATCACACTCTTGGCACAATCGAGCACGACGTAGCTGGTTTTCCTTCAGCTTACGTAAAACTAACACATTCGTTTTTAGTGTCGAAAGCACTAATGATCCTTGCACATAATTCTGTTACACTTGTCACTTCCTCCGTGTAAACTAATCTTTTAACGTCACCCCACAAATAAAAGTCTAGAGGCGTCAGGTCCGGAGAACGCGGAGGCCAGGCCACAGGGCCTCCGCGACCGATCCAGTGGTCACCAAACTTTTCGGTCATGTACTCGCGTACTTGCCGACCATAGTGAGGGGGAGCACCGTCCTGCTGGTAGAAGAGGTTGCGATGTAGTGCCAGAGGAATATCTTCCAACATCTTGGTCTTCTGTCTTGGTGTTCCAGCAACCAGCGACAAAATGTAATCCGCACGGAATTATCAGCCGGGTGAATGTCTTGTGCCTTGCGGTAGTGGAACGGGTGCTGCAGTTCACGCTTCAGTAGGCGCCACACTGTGGTGTGGTGCACTCCAAAGCGTTGACCAGCCTCCCGCGTGCTTGCCCGTGGTTCTCGCTGGAAGTATTCCAGGATGTCTTCCTGCAAGGCGACAGGCAGGCCTACGCTGCCGCGAGCTTGAGCATGCCGGGGAACGTCAAACTGCCGATGATCCCGCAGTCTCTGTGTTGCAGCCAGCATGACGCTCTGTGATGGGGGTTCTCGATTGGGAAACATTTCCGTGAACATCCGGATAGCTCCACGTAGGCTGTCTCCACTGATGGCATACAGGCGGACCATCTCCACCAACTCGACATTAGAATAATTGTCCGTCATCTTGCACTTTGTATCGAATGACGTCTTAACAATGCACCTACCGAGAAGCGGAATTCGCAAAGCGCACGCACGCTGCGGCGACATCAAACACACTGTTGGTTCGGGGGCGGGGGGCTGCCCGCAGGAGCGTGGCAAGCCACGTGCGCGGGAGAGTACCCGCGCCGTGGTTGGTTGGGGGGATTGATTACCTACGAATTTATTGAATGATCGTTGCGTATGCGTTGTGTATGAATGTTTGCGTTTGTTTGTGTGTGAAAGCGCGGTTATAGGGCTAGTAACAGACGCGCCGCCTTTAAATACGGCTGGTTCACACTTACGGATTTCAGTAAACAAGAAAAAAAATATAAAAAAAAACCTACCCATTTTATTGTTGATTTGGGTCGAGAATCATTAGCATAATTACGTCCTTGAATTTGACTAGGATGCAAATCAACACTAATCTTTTTAATTTCAGTAAGACATTTAAAAAAATATTAGCCCCTTTGCCGCCCTAGGCTCCAGCCTACTCAGCCTATTGGTAAATCCGCCACGGGTGCCTATCCGAAGTCTAAATGGTGAACAGTTTCTGGGAGTGAGATTAGGATTCTTTTAGATATTAAAGATATAGGTAGACAAAGGGCCTATTTCTGTTGTGTGGGGTTGTGATGATAGATCTCTTACATACTTATCTTTTTTTGTGTAGGTACGTATTCTGTGACAAATAAACCTATAATAATAATAACCCCACCGCCGTATCTCTACGATGACGTCGTGGTGGGGCTTGCGCGCTCCGAACTCTTGGCCTTTGCCGGAAGAGTTTACTTTGCCGTATTGCCGTAACAGGTCTAGGGTGAGGAGCCAGACCAATAAAGAAACCCGCAGGGCAGCATGTGGCGAGCTGTTGGGCAGTAGTGACCCCACGGACTCTATCTCCCAAGAGAAGTCTTGTTCCTCACTTCTGGCTTGCCTTTATTGGCCAGCTGGAGTGAACAATGACAAGGATCAGATCTCCCACCTCATTCTTACCTTTATTGGCCGCTTGAGTGCAGATTCGCAAGAGCAAACGTGCTCTGAGGAAGGAAGTATTCCAGTAAGAGGCTGGTAGGGATCTTGACCGTACTTCCGGGATTATCCTGACAGCCGTGGAATACCTCTCCACTCCTCATAAGCACCTCAGGACATGTTGCCCCCTTTTCTTTACGTCACTATATGTGCTAGCGACCGTTTCCGGGGGCCCATTATTGAGTGTGCAAGTCACCCGCTGCCATTTTATCCGTGTATATATAAAACATTGATCAAGCAGGGGTCATAGTTCTTGGTAACCAGTCCACTTTAGCCAAACCCCGATGGGTATGGATGGCTAAAGAAAAAAAGTGTTGGAAAAATAAAAAGTTGGACTACCTCTATTCCAACTTTTTATTTTTCCATATCCTGCAATAGTCCTACACCAACCGGGGGTTATCCTTGGATGCACTTGCATAGTGCATACAGGGATAATCGTCGGTTGGTGCCGAATTTCATTAAAATTTCCTAAGGGGCCTCTGCGAGTTGGCTTCGGCCCCTCGTACGCCTTCCAAAGGACCGGGAACCCATGGTCCCGAGATATGTAAAATCATAAAAATAAATAATAAAAAATATTAAAATATATTTTTATTATTTAATGTATATTGAGACAAAATACCTTTGTATACAATACCAATACATTACAATTATTATTATTTCAATTATTACAACCTATTTTTTCGGATTGGCGGCTATGTCGTCACATTGGCCATTTCGTCGCTATCCCTAATAGGTCACTTTCACTAATACGTCACCTTGTGCATCTGGTCAGTTTCTTAACTCGTCTCATGCTGTATTTCGACTCATTCCCAACTCGTCCGATGGATATGTACAATTAAGCACAAAACAAACATTTTCAGTACAACAAAATTTTATTATAAATGAGGTAGTACTCGCACAATCTTGTTTGAATTTTTACTGGAAACACAATAAAAAAAAAAAATTAACTCAACTTAAATAAAAATGGACTCTCTCGTAACATACATAGGTAGGTACCTAACTAGCATTTTAATTTACACAAAATCGCCAAAAGGTAGACGATTAATTAAAAAAAAAAAATGTTTTTATTAGGTGTTGAGATCATTGTAAACAGTCTGTTCGTCCCGACATTTTTAACGCTGACTGTACGTTGTACATATCCATCGGACGAGTTGGGAATGAATGAGTCGAAATACAGCATGAGACGAGTTAAGAAACTGACCAGATGCACAAGGTGACGTATTAGTGAAAGTGACCTATTAGGGATAGCAACGAAATGGCCAATGTGACGACATAGCCGCCAATCCATTTTTTCTTTTTCATTTTCTTTCTATTAAACCTCCTTTGTAAATTCTATTACCATTGCAACAGCCAAGGAACAGGAAAAACAATAAACAAAGTAAGTAAACAATATTTATATTATTTTATGTAGAAATATTCAACAATATGGCTTGGTACAATATATAATATTTATATAATTAGTATACCATGTCAATGAATCACAATTTGAATTTAATTTTACATAAGATTGCATAAATTTCAAAGTTCATCTTCAGATTTGTGGGTGCAATACCTACTGAGGCGACCCCAACATAATTGCCAATGATCAGGTGGGTGGACAACCTACAGAAGATCGGAGGAAAGACTCGGATGACACTCGCACTGGCCAGATAGGCATGGCACAAAAGGGAGGAGATCTATAAGCAGCAGTGGGTGCCGAAGATGATGATGATGATGATTGACATTGGACATGAACTTGCACATGGCTGATGTGTTTGTGAGAAAATTCAATATTTCTTTAAATCAATATAGTATTACAAGTTTGGACAAAGATAACCATAATAAGAAAGATCGTCTATTATTGCACTAACAATTTCTTTGTATTCCTTCACAGCTATCTCCTTTTCTCTTTTAGTGTTCCAAACTACCTTGCTCCTCACATGACCCTCCACTTGCAAACCATTTGACAACCACAGAGCAGTGTTAGCTGTAATCAAACAAGCCGGCGAAACCTCCTTCAAATCATATTCAAACATTGGTCTTGAATATATTTTTTCAGGATCCAAGCCAGCGTCTTTCAGTGCTGTTTGAAATGTTAGGTAATATATGTCCAATACTTCGAGGAAATACCGGTTTCTCAATTTTGTGCTGGTACTACTTATGATAAGGTACATTGTATCATAGGCTGGGCTACATATTCGGGCGGTTTGATAGTCTATCATACAGGCAGATACTGGTTTATCGTTCTGGAAAAAGATTCAAATAAATAAAATAAGTATTAACAATTTCGATGTACAGATATTATAGAGGTATGTATAATTGGCATGTAGGGATGATCAAAACAATAAACAAAAAAGTTTAAAAACTAAAACCCAACTAATGAAAAGGATGAACCAAGAAAGTACCTTTCTGTGGTTGCATGCTATTTATGTTATTTATGTATATGTAAGTTTCCATACATGTAAAAAAATATTATATGTTTTTGGAAAAACCAGTTTAAAACTCACACATAAAGTTCAGTTTGCATGACAACTTCAAAAATTTTAATGCCTTTTGAATAGCATTAGTCGTTCTGAAATCAACTCAACTTACTCTGAAATTAAGTTGACATTTGTTTAAGTGGTAATAATATCAATTGGAAACAAGGACTTTATTCAAGTCCTTGTTTAGTTTACATCTCTTTATCTACTTTCCTATTGCAGGTATGATGGAAAAGATTTCTTTAGAAATAAGCATCACCTTTGTACCTATTTTTCTGTTCTTTTCTACTTATCTATTTATAGATGTGTGTACATAAATGGTTAAATAAATAAGTAAACCAACCTCATATTTGTATAGAATATTTTCCTTCCATATGTCTCCATGACAAATGCATGTATTTTGTACAGAATGGACGGCTGCATTAAAATACTTAGCACAGTTCTCTTTCAACTTCTGTAACAGCGGTACCATATTACACTCTGTGCCTGCAAATATTTTCACTGCTTTATCCAATCTATCCTTCATTACTTCCATATACCTTACGTTTGTATGTTCGGTTAAAGGTTTACAAGTTGTTGAGATTTCTTCGTACAGCTTAGGATTTTTAGTTTCAAGAATGAAGGATAAAGCATGTAGTTTAGCAAGAGACTTCAAAGAAATCAGTGTATGATCCAGGTCTAGGAACATCTTATGAGTGTAAGGCTTGTACCCGTCCCCACACATATCTTGTAGGGCTAAGACTTCCTTGCAATAGTCCTCCTGAACAAAGTAACACTGAGGTATGATGTACTGCGAGTTTATTGGTACATGCTCCTGCAATTCTTGGTATTTTTTTAGTACCACCGAATACATAAAGACTTCTCTAGCGAACATTACTGTTACTGCGCCACTTACTCGATACAGCTCATTGGTTGGAGCCAATTTTAAAACTAGATGAAATTTAACTTCCCTCCCTTTGCGTGTTCCCGACAAAACAACTGGTATTAATATTCCAAAGTAGTTCTGCGCGATACTATCAAACTGTACTCGGTTATAACTCCAATCTTCTATGTGATTCATAGTCGCTATTTTTCGTAGAATTGTACCTAAATATGCTTCAGTAATACCGGTCATGATGATGATGATGAGTAAATAATAAATGCTTTTGTTAAAATATGCTTTGATAAATTTAACCAAAGCCTTTAAAATTTCCAAACATATGGTAAACCAAACTTATGGCTTATGGCCTCCGAAACGTAAACAATAATCTGTCTGTTAACCAGCTGGCTGAGGCTGTCAGTGTCACACTGTCATCATCACTGCGACTGTCTGTCACTTCGGTAATGAAATGTTACAGATAATCAAAATTTTGTGAAAAATATATATTGTTGGCAAAACTTGGGCAAAATAATAAATCGTTTGGTGTCGTGTCTCGTTTAGCCAGATTATCTACCCATTCAATTTTACATTATTAATTTCAGCGTGTTTGTTTATCTATTACTTATAATAAAAAAATGTTTTAGTCGAAGGTGAATTTTTTCCTATGGGTAGGTAACTTAGGTACCGTACAATTTTTTTTTTGTCTTTTTACCAAAACCTTTAACAACTTACTGCATCTGCATAGTTATAGGAACCCGCTGGATGCGGTAAGCACTGAACCGGTCGAGGTGCTTGGGGGAGGCCTATGTCCAGCAGTGGACGACTTTCAGCTGAAATGCTGATGATGCGCATCTGATAAGAATGCTAACAGTTCGTATTCCGTATACGGTACCTTCCCATTTCTACACTTTAACTGAGTATACCCAAAGAATAAAGGTAAACAGGGACCCATCTGCGCTCATCAGCTATCCTGTCAAAATCCCAAATCATTTAGAAACCAAATTATTTATAGAGATGATAAAAAAAACTAATAGATTAACCGGCAAATTACTATTCCTATCAAAATATGCTAAGGAGTTGAAATATTAATTAACGTTGGGTTAGGTTAGTCAGAGACTGGTCAAGCGCGAAAAGATTTAAATGCATGTAAAGTGAAAATTAATAAGAGAACCTTCATTTTACCTATTTTCCGCTTTTATCATCCCAATGTAAGTAATTCTTATAACAAAATAGATGGGAATGGATACCTAGGTACCTACGGCAAGTAGAAAACAGTACTAAGTAGTTTACACTACTAACTACTGCACTGTGGGTACCTACTGTGAGTGTGTACTACTGTTGTAACATTTTTCCAGTTTTTTATTGCTTTAAAATTATTCCAAAGATACCTCACTACTTTCAGCATTTCATGTAATACAGTTAAAAGTTTTTTTTTATCTGAATTTAACAACTGTTGCAATTTTTGAATGAAAACTTCTTTAGGCGCGTTGGGCATTTTTTGAGATGGGAAAAAAACCATTGAACTCGCGATACTGTTACCGACACCGCACTACATTCGGATGTGATCGGCTGTCCTCGGGATGTACTCGGTTTTAATGTATTTTTGATATGTCAGTGATAGTCCATCCAATAAATCACCCATAAGGGGTTGTAGAGTGCGTGAGCAAGGCCCTAAGCAATTACTTCAAAAAATTGTTCAGGGTGCTTAGAGCGTTAACATACTAAAAGTCCTGACATCTAGGGGGTGAGGCGGAGTGGGGGGAGGGGGTTAAAGTTCCCATTTTTCAGTTTTTCGCTAATATCTTTAAAACGGTATGTTTTAGAGAAAAGAAGTTTTCTGGGCAATGAAAGCTTATAAAATTTCCTACAACTGTAGTCTTATACACTCTTTCGGATTACTACCCATTTTTACATATACATTCTAAAATAGTGAAAATTTTGGAAAAAACTACTTTTATGAATCTCTACCTGTTGCCTGCTACTTTGTTTGCGTTATTTCGGGATAAAAGTAGCCTAAAAATCCAAATCTTTAATCATAACGAATTTCATCCAAATCGGTTCAGCAGTTGAGTAATCAAAACTTGTATCTTTGATACATATTATATTTTATCTTTTAATTCGTTTAGGCTGTGAGGGTCCTGACAATGGTTCTTTTTCCAAGGCTCCCTCATCCTCAGTAGATGGTACTTGCTGAAGAGGCTCTACGTCGTCTTCATCATCGTCAACGTCAACAGACATTCCGTTGAGGCAATTCCCTTGGCAGTGGAGGTACGCCGCGGAACAGTTCAACATTGCTTTCCGACATCCACATTTTCTACTACCACAATCCTTCGTGCAGCGGCAAAATATTGTTTTTAGTAGTATCTCTGGTGCTGGCGAATCTTCGGTTGTTATTGGCACCAGGCTGTCCCCTTCATGTTTCCATCCCCACTCTTGAGGGGGCAGCTTATTTCCGAGCCACAGCTGCACTTGGTGGTAAGTGCGCCGCGAATGCTGTTTAGCTGCGTTTTCAGTTGGTGGGAGGGAGCTGAAATCAGGCTTAATATTTGCCACTGATCTCACGAATGACTGGTACTCATTGAGGGAGATCAGTCTTGCTGGTGCGCCATACCATTTGAGGAAGCCATCTTCCCAGCCTCTTCAACCTCACTGTGCGTGGAGGTGGGCTTGTAAACTGTTACCGCCTTCACCGCTTGGAGGTACTCCCAGCTTATGTTATCAATAAAATACCTAATTTATATACTATTAGCTCATATTTAACATTCGGTAATGCTTGTCACATCACACTAAATGAACTCCATTTTCACTTTCTTCGGAGCACGATACTCGAACACTGGTGAAAATTTGGAAAAAGTGTATAAGACAAGTGTAGATAAAAGTTTTGATATCCCAACGGCTGTACAGATTTGGATAAAATTTAGTAAATTGATATAGTAGGAGTTGGTTTAAGATATAAGATACTTTTTATCCCCAAACAACGTGAAGGAAGTAGTATACAAAAGGTAGTGTTCAATTTAAGTAGTTTTCTTTCAATATTCACTTTTCCGGAATGTGTAGTTCGAAAATAGGTAGGAATGTGAAAAAGTGTATAAGATAAAAGTTGTACATAATTTTATAAGCTTTCATTGCGTAGAAGACTTCTTATCTCCATGACGCACCGTTTAAAAGATATTAGCGAAAAACTGAGAAATGGGAACTTTAACCCCCTCCTCCCACTCCGCCTCACCCCCTAGATGTCAGGACTTTTAGTATGTTAACTCTCTAAGCACCCTGAACAATTTTCTGAAGTAATTGCTTAGGGCCTTGCTCACGCACTCTACAATCTCTTTGTTGGATGGACTATGAGTGATGGTAAAGTATTCTATTTGTGTTTTGTGTATATGACGATTCGAAAAATACACATATATAATTGTTCAAGTTTTCGATTCTGTCGGCACTCCAGGAGTGCCACTTTTTTATATTGTATTTGAAATCTTTGCTGGCCGTACAAAATTAGCCAAATAAAAAAGTGAGTACCTAATATCTACGAGTACGGTCTGCTTACCTACAATGTGTATCAGAAACGTGTGACTACTCTCCCCAAATACAGTAAAACGGGGCTACTTTGACTTCCAGGGTTACTTTGACAAGGCCGGTCACAACGCTATGACGCGTTCCCCACACCCCGCGCCTCGCGCAATATTAATTACTCGAGGTCACGCACACTTGCTGAGCACACGTGAAAACCGATTTTGGCGCTCTGTTAAAGTAGTTCCAACGCCTGTCAAAGTAACCCTGGAAGTCAAAGTAGCCCCGTTTTGCGGTATATGCGGCAGCTAGAGTTGCCAACTTTTTCTAAAAGCAGTAGAGTATATCTGATTTCAGAGAGGGTAAATAAAGAGTACAGATTAATAAAAAAGAGTAACATTTATTCAATTTAAAAAAATGTATTTTTAGCACTTTTTGCGGTACACAATGTTTTTTATTGTTTTTAAAAGAAATGTAGGACTCCAAACATATTTGTCTATAAACAATGAAAAATTCTTATTAACTTTTTCAAAGATTTTCTTGACTTTTTCGAAGATGATTGTTCAATGGATTTTAAATTCTGTTTTGTTGTATAGCCAAAATATTGGTCAGTGGGTCGTCTTAGCGGCGGAGTTTTAGGAGATAATCTTCGTCATCCATTTTAAAAGTCAGTTTATGTAAAAAGAGTATTTTTAGGTTCGGTTTTGATTCACAGCTTAGTTATTGGAACTTTGCCCGGTAAATGGCGCTATGCTCGTCCCCTATCGTTAGTAGCAGCGCTTCCATCATTGGATGAGTAAAACCTTTTCGGTCATATTTTGAAAAAGAAAAGCTAGCGCCTGCACACACCAGAGATCAAAGTAGGTACGTACGCGACCTATTTTTAGATAACAACTCCTTTTTATAACAATAGAGAGCTTTTGGCGCCTGGATGACATTGACAGAAGTTATTCATGATCTAGTGTGTAAATTTTTTAACTTGCGTTCCCATTGAGGGACCACATTTGAATTTTTAGCTTTTGAATGCGTCAGCCTTTAGTAAAAGTTCTCAAACAATTGTAAATTCAGCCTTTAATTTGTAAAAGTAGCCACTCAAAAGTTACAATCTATTAAAGGTGGTCCCTCAGTCGTGACTGACAGGCATCCCTATCTCAAAACCTAGTGAAAATTTGCAACTGCTATAAATTACTACTCTTAGTAAAAGATTTGTAAAACTAATTTATTTGAATATCAACCCTTCCTGTTCAAGGAATAAAAAGTACTAGCAAGCGGAAGGTGGTCCCTCAATCGATCACCATATGTTCACCTTGAGTGGAGACCACAATTGAATTTGAAATTTACATATGGGTCTAGCGTTAGTAAAAGTACTTGAATGATTGTATATTCAACCTTTAGTTTGTAAAAGAAGCCATTCAAAAGTTACAATCGAATTAAGGTGGTCCCTCAATTGAAACGTTAATCATAAGAAAAATCAATTTACGTAGCATTCGGAGGTTAAATAGACGAATGCTACAGTCTATCCTTTAGTAATTTTTTTTTACTAACGATTACTTTACTAAACAGTATCAAAAAATGTACCGTTTTATTTTAAATAATAATCAAATAGCTGGGAAGAAATACTAAGATAGAGGTGACCACACAGCAGGGTTTTTCTAGTGACTGTTGATAATAATTTTTAATAAAAATAAAATCTGCGCGTCGCGTACCTACGTGAACATACTTAAAAAAAAATTGGTTCAATGACTAGTAACTCAAGCCGCAAATAATTTAAAAAATCCGGATAAGTCGGACTCGTGCAACGAGTATTCCGTACAAATTTGTAGGTATGTAAATAGTTTATCACAGTTTTTTTTTTAATATAACTACAAATATACGATTGTCGGATTGTTTCCTTTATTTGTGCTACATGACTGCTTTAATGAGGCTAATGTTGATGATGACATAATTTTAATGTATATGAGTTTCAAAACACGATTTTTAGAGAAAGGAGGCTTGAATGACAATAATTACAAGATAGATGATATTTACATCCTGAGAGCACAAATAATTTCCCAAGCTTGTAATAAAATGAATAAAATCAAAGACGTCGTTACTTACAGTTGCGAATGTAATGTGTCTACCGTTTTCGAAGAAGTTATTAATAAGATTTTTTTTAGTGTCAAATTCTCCAAACTGTGTAGCAATGCATGGTGTCAAACAGAAAACATTTTAAAAAGATATACATTTATCAGTTTGAACATTCAGCTTATTAAAATATTTGGCATTAGTATTTTGGAAGAAGCCATTTTAATTCGTGACGAAATTAAAGAATGTACATTGTGTAATAATCAAGTGACGTACGAATATGAGCTTACAGATTTTATATCTTTTAATTTAAACGACACACCTAAAGGACCGATTAGCGAAATACCTCGAACGATCAAAGTCAAACAAAATTTCTACAAATTAGTTGGGGCTATTGAATTTATTCCCGGAACTAGCGCCAGTGAGCTCGGCCATTACAGATGTCTCTACTTCTTTAATGAGAGCATACGTTCTTACGACGACTTAAGCTTTAAATTTGATGACAGTCCTCTAAACGAACAAATTTTTATACATACACTTTGCTACTGTCTCATTAGTAGTAATGTTTGATGTAAAAACCTTTTTACAAAAAAACAACCGCGACTTCAAAAAAAAAAAACACCAAAAAAATGTATGCAGAACCAACGACACCGACTTCCGAAATTAAAATTATTTATCACTTTGTAGTGTTTTTTTCTGAAGTCGGTTGTTTTTTTTTCGTAAAAAAGTTTTTATTTTTCACTTTTTAGTTGTACCTACCCCACACAAATTCAATAAGCACTAGTGCACTGAAGAATTGAAGACACCGACTAGAAGAATAATCAAAATTCGCATAGAAATGCTGCATTTATGCATATAACTTCGTACATAAGAATAATTACCTAATGTATTATATACTAAAACCTTCCTTAAAGTATGTAGATCACTTTAGTGAAAGAATTATCCAAATCGGTTTTAGTTTTTGAGAAAATCTCGGACATACAAACATACATACGGGTCGAATACAGAACCTCCTTTTTTGAAGTCGGTTAAAAATTTCAGAGTTACATTTTCAGTGCAGGGTAAAATTTTGTTTCTTTTTTTTTATTATCATAAACATTATTTTCTTTGTGTTTTTATTTAGCTAAGTGATGTCAAATATTAATAAAAATTAATATCAACAAACACTCACTAGTTTTTACTTAATAAACAATCCTGCTGTGTGGTCACCTCTATCTTGGTATTTCTTCCCAGGAATTTGATTATTATTTGAAATAAAACGGTACATTTTTTGATACTGTTTAGAAAAGTAATCCTTAGTAAAAAAATACTACTAAAGTATAGACTGTATCATTCGTCTATTTAACTTCCGAATGCTACGTAAATAGATTTTTCTTATGATTAACGTTTCAATTGAGGGACCACCTTAATTCGATTGTAACTTTTGAATGGCTTCTTTTACAAACTAAAGGTTGAATATACAATCGTTCAAGTACTTTTACTAACGCTAGACCCGTATGTAAATTTCAAATTCCATTGTGGTCTCCACTCAAGGTGAACATATGGTGATCGATTGAGGGACCACCTTCCGCTTGCTAGTTCTTTTTATTCCTTGAACAGGAAGGGTTGATATTCAAATAAATTAGTTTTACAAATCTTTTACTAAGAGTAGTAATTTATAGCAGTTGCAAAGGGGTTTGAAGGTTTTGGCCCTAAAATCAGCCGCCATTTTGATTTTTTTTCAGAATCGCGGTGCACAACAAAAGTTATATATTTAGATAGAGGACACTTATACAAACAAAAAATGTAATTAACATAATATCCTAAAGCGTCAGGTTTCGGAGTTATTCACCGAAATATAAGTCGAAAACAACAAGGATTTTTTTGTTTTTTTTCCCTCCAGGTAAGCATATTGAACTATTGAGGTAATAGAAACGTTATAAAACCTTAATGGAGAAGAAACAAATGAAGAATAGACATTTTTTAAATAAATAATTAAGCACGGCAATTTATAGTTCGTTTTTTAATCCCAGAGACTAATCTGACAAGTGTAATGTCAAACTTCTATACTAAAAAAAAACGAAAACACAAAAGACTTAAATGTCAGATTAGTCTCTGGGATAAAAAAACGAACTATAAATAGCCGTTTTTAATTATTTATTTACAAATTGTCTATTCTTCATTTGTTTGTTCTCCATAAAGGTTTCATAACGTTTTTATTACCTCAATAGTTCAATATGCTTCCCTGGAGGGAAAAAAAAACAAAAAAATCCTTGTTGTTTTCGAATTATATTTCGGTGAATAACTCCGAAACCTGACGCTTTAGGATATTATGTTACATAACATTTTTTGTTTGTATAAGCGTCCTCTATCTAAATATGTAACTTTTGTTGTGCACCGCGATTCTGAAAAAAAATCAAAATGGCGACCGACCTTAGGGCCACCCTCCATACAAAAATCTTCTAACCCCTTTAACTAGGTTTTGAGATAGGGATGCCTGTCAGTCACGACTGAGGGACCACCTTTAATAGATTGTAACTTTTGAGTGGCTACTTTTACAAATTAAAGGCTGAATTTACAATTGTTTGAGAACTTTTACTAAAGGCTGATGCATTCAAAAGCTCAAAACTCAAATGTGGTCCCTCAATGGGAACGCAAGTAATTTTTTATCGAAACAAGATGGCGTCGCTAGTTCCGATTCACAATAATCTTGTAGTGTTGTATCAAAGAGTATTGTTGTACTGTGTTATGGCGATGTTGTAGGTACACTAAAGTACATAATAATTCCATTATTGCGATGCATTATTATAATGTGAATTAGCTTAGCTGTGGGTAGATGTGGGTGTCGCCGTGTTACCGCCTACTGCCAGCCATTGAGAAGCCACAAGTAGTTCACTGTTTTATAAAACTTCCAAGTGCCAGCCACAGTTCTAAAGTCGCTTTGCATTTTTGCACATTCAACAGTTTTGAAAATGCACAATAGACTAATTAATTATTATTCTCTGAAGTAGGTGTTATTCCGTGTTGTGGTTCCTTTATTCCTTCTACCCTGCAAAACACATGGCTTTGTTAAAATAGGTAATGATAATGCCAACGTCCTAAACAAACGTCGGACTATAATAGGTACTTACTTATTTATATTGCAAAGAGAATAGGTAGGGCGTTCTGCCCCGAGGACGTCTCTTGATCTGTGTAATAAAAACAATGGACTTATGGTATTAATATAATCTTCTCTACTTAATAAAAATCTTAAATTCATTCCTTTACTGACAGACAACGCACAACCTAAGGCCGGCCGCAAACGTCCGGTTTCCTGATTCGGAATTCAGTTTCGGAATTCAGATTCGGAGACCCCGAACGCACGCATTTCCGTCAGGGTTTCCGAACGGAAAATATAAGAACGTGTGCGCTAAAGAGAACATTTTGTATGAAATGCGTGCGTTCGGGGTCTCCGAATCTGAATTCCGAAACTGAATTCCGAATCAGGAAACCGGACGTTTGCGGCCGGCCTAAACCGCTGACTCTGGAAATATGAAATGCACTTTATAGAGTTCCTCTTATACGCAAGCTAACGCAAGTGAGCAACTGGGAAGGATGACTTGTATGAAAGCTCGTCATTTTTGCCGATGGAAGTTGCCATTGGGCATACTACGGCTTGTCTATACAAATAAATAAAATTGAAGTGTTCGCAGGCAGCGTGACACTGTCTGCTATGCCATTGGCACATCACTACTAAGGCCCACTGAACCTTGGTAGCTCCCGCGGGCATAAAAATTAAGAACAGCGAGGATCTAAAAGTAAACAAAAGCCACAGTAGGTACTTAAATGGGTGGGAGGGATTGGTAACGCAGCTCAATAAGTTGCAGAATCTTTAACATGTCCTTACCTTCATTCTTGGATCAACACCACTTCGGCGTATGTGTTGAGGCAAAAGAGGTACTAAATCCGCACATAAGTCCTCAAATAATTCCCGAGTGAGCCTATAGTTCCCTATGAACTCAACGTCGTGCGTCGGACGGGAATACTATCGTAAATAATATCGACGTTGCCTCCGCTCTTCCTGTAAAGCTTTTTCAATTATTAAAAAGCAGCCATACTTAGTTTGAAATTCTTTTAAACTAGTAACTTTCGTCGATAACACGAGAACTATTTTGATGTCGTATCCACTGACATAACTATCCGTCAAAACCAGTGTCATGTTCAACTGTTCGGACGGGCAAAAACACATCGGGAGTAGGGACAACAGTCAAATCGCGTTGTCATCCATTGAATTCATTCTTCGCTCGGGCCCCAAACGAATCATCCGTCCGTAGGTCATAGGGAGTAGGAAACGCTCGTAACGAAGGCCGAAACGAAGGACTTCGTGCTTAGGTAAGGAGTAGACTCCCTGTTTCGCCATGTCCGTCTGACCGTGCGCAGCTTAGCTTTTTTTTCTCGTCTACCCCATGGATTATGTATTCTGTGCCCATGGTGTGGACTGTGGGGTATCGTTGGATAGGTCTTTCAAAAATATTGCGGATTGTAAAAACCATTTTTCTTTTAAGTATCCGTTTCTGTAATATTAAGCTGTAAAGTGCTAATTTTTGTTAGAGTCAAGAGTAGGTATCCCCCCCCCCCTCCCATCTAAATGGTTGATTTTGGATAGATGAAAAAATTCACGGCAGTAGTATACAGGGTGAATTTTTCAAGTGGGCGTGGATGGCCAAATCCGAAGCTATGAGGACTAGCGAAAAGTAGATACTCAAAGGAGTCGCGGGCTCGATTTTGATGAAAATTAAAACTGCATCATTGGATTTTTGAAAAATCAATATTTCTAGCCACGAATCGAACCTGTTGATGATGACCCCATGACTCCTTCGAGTACCTACTTTTCGCTATTCCTCATAGTTTAGAATTTGGCCATCCACGTCCACTTGGAAAATTCACCCTGTATATAACGAAATTAAAAGGAAAACTATCACAGCTAAGTAGGCTTTACAAGTTTACGAGTAGTAGTCGACCAACTTGTAAATAGTTGCAATGTACGGGAGAACATGATTTTCAACTACAATGTTAAGTTTGTTCTTGGAATAAATTCATTCCAACTATGGAATCCTTCATGGTGCGTGGTCCGACACGCACTTGGTCGGTTTTACTAAATGTAAATGAAAATATACTTACGGTACGTGTAACAAAAAATCAATTTTCATAATTTTTTGTCTGTCTGTTTGTTTCGGCTAAACGCCTGGACCGATTTCGGCATGAATTTTTTTTCACTGGCAGATAGCTGATGTTATACGGTGTAACTTAGACTACTTTTATTTTAGAAAAAGAACATTATTGTTTTCCGACATGCACGCGAACGAAGTCGCGGGCATAGCTAGTAATAAATAAAAGAAAGTGCGCAGTGCTGCACACCCCCACCCTATTTCAAGTTAAACAAATATCAACTTTATTTCAATAAATATTAAGTTGATTTCAGATTTCAGAGTGACTAGCACTATTGAAAAAGTTATAAGAATGTTTGAAGTTGTAGCGTAAATGAACTCGTCGGTGCTCCATGGACCAATTGAATTTATTGTGTAGGAATTAAAGTTATTTAAATTTCCATTAATTCATATTTGTTTACATTTTTGGCAAATAAATCGCGAACACAGATTAAATTCAGTATTAAAAATTTAACATCAACGAAATTAGTAGACTGATTATGTCCCATCTAATTACCGATAGGCACCCACTCCAGTTAAACTAGCCTATAATCATGTTCGCATTGTGTAAACTAGTTTCCAATGTGCTAGATTTATGACCTGATTAGTAGCCGCTAAGTTATGGTACAATGCAACTGACAATAGCATTAATAAGATACTATTGTATTACACAAGATGCACAGTAGTGTAATACAATAGGTATTGTATAGTATTGGTAGCTATTGGAACATCGGACGGAACAATAATGGGTAGTTTCAATGAAAAGTTGAGTAAAATAAGTACCTACTGCTATTTTCCTAGTGTAAGTACTAATGTTAAAAAAATAGGTTGTTATCTAATATAGACTGATCAATTTTATACAAGGTGGGGAACAATACGACAGTAAATTAAACTGCGTAGGTATATCTAATGCCGTTCCCAGTCTGCATACAGTATGTTTTGTGGGATGCATGAAGAAGCCTCCTCGTGTAGCGCAGTTGGTTCCGCCAGTTATTCAACTGAACCGAGCGCTTGGCGCATCCTGGACAGTCACACCTAATACTTTATTTGACTGGCCAATTCTTCCCTTGCGGTGGTAGGGCTAACGCCCGCCTGGTTTGCGACCACCCTCCCACCGGAGTCCGGCGTCAAGCAAGACTGCTTGACACACAGCAGACGCTGTGTTTCGTCGATGTGTGGGAGTTCCAGTGCCTTAGGCATCTTCTGGGCACGCTCGTTCCATCATAGACCTCATCCATCGCTTTCCATCAGGCGTGATCGAGGTCAAGAGCGGGCCCATACAGCAATAAAAATAAGTTTAAAAAATTAAAAAAATACAAAAGTTTAACCAAATATATAGTTTAGTTAGATACTATAGTTAGTCAACGATTGCCAAAACCCATAGTCAGCCTAACACTAATATTAATTAGTTTGTTTAAAAAAACCACTTTTTTAATTTCCTAGTTACGATTTCTTTGATATTTTCAGAATACTCCTATGCATTAGTAATTTAGAATTGCCATTGTTTTTTTATTTATTGTCGTCTCCACATTGTATAAAACGAAGAGCCTTAACTTAAATACTAAATCTGTATCGAATGTAGCCGTTCGTATCTGTGAGTTTATAAAAGAACGAATTGAAGTAATTTATCCAATTCGTACGAGTACGTACATCACTTCGAGAACCCTTGGCTTTCTTTATTGAGCTCATTTGTATTGAGAGTTGAGCTCCCGTCCAATGAGCCGTAGTCCCTGCCTACTGTATTGATTTGAATAATCTCGAATTTAGTAGGGAAAATTCGGTTTCTAGTATGTAGCCGAAAACGTGAATAAAAGATCTCTCCATATTCTAAGGAAGTCTAAGTACCTGTGGTTTAAATACAGCACCCTAATTGCGCAACACAATTTCAATCGCAATCCGTGAGCTTTGTAGGATATTTCGAATCCATTGCTTCATAGGTTTAATAAATTCTTCTGCTCAATAACGTAAGTAACGTAATGAACGTGGCTGAACTGTCAAAATGAAAGAAAATGCGATCTATTGTCATGTTATGTGGCTAACGCAAGTACCCAGGACAGTCATAAGAAGGGAGGAAGGTTTTGTTTTTATTTATTGGAAACGCTACAAAGAACAGTGGTGCCCAGTAGAGCAGTGGCTGCCCAGTGCTAACGGCCCTGACTTATGAGTCGTAGGTCGTGGGTTCGAACCCATGCAGGCGCTTTACTTAGTGTAAATAATTTTATCACCACTGCTCTCAAAACGGTAAAGGAAAACATCGTGAGAAAACCAGCATGTCCTATAACCAACAATTCTAAAACATGTGACATCTACCAACCCGCACTGGGCCCGAAGTAGATTACAGCCTATTCCCTCTCGAAGAGAGGAGGGCCGTGTCCCAGCAGTGGGAACATTATACATAATATAGGCTGTTTATATAACTTTACGTTATCTATGTACCGCTACAAACACTTCTATATTCATATTGGGTTGGATACTATTGAATCGATGATTATAAAAGTAGATAAAAAAACAGGTTTATTACTTACTTAGGCACAAACTTCTTATCAATCATACAGCCTAGCTAGCAACTTTAGTGTTTGCAGACTTTTCGAACCATCAAACAATTAAAGTGAAATGCTTGCGAATTAGGTAACTAATAAAAGTTTGAAACCGATGTGTCAGTGGGCTGAAGTTTTGATAGTCGGTCATGCGAAAATTGTAATTTCCACAAAGTTTTGCGCAAAAAACAGCAATAAAATGTAACGATTGCAATCAGAAAGTTTTGCCGTACTTCCTGTTTAGTTCCGGCTTTTAATCCAAATAAGATAATGATAAGATTTTATTAATATGTTTCGAGTTAAACTTGGGATTAACTTTTCAATTTATAGGTGTAGGTATCTACACTAGGTACAGTCGAGTTCTTTAATATCTGAGCATGTTCATGAATCAAAAATATATAGTCAATAGTAAGTTTCATAAAACTCTAAACAGCTTTGTCGTACAATAAACTGTAAACAATCTGTGACATCATAAATATGTGACTACATTATATCAATAATATTGCTACAGACAAAGACTCTAAAAATTGTGCACAATCACTTGTTCATATTATTTATGTGAAAACATTTTATTGATGTCTAAGTTTGTATAGAACTATATGATCATTTTAACGCTTACAATATTTTGAAACATATTCACTGCCAATATATTAATGAACTCGACTGTACCTAAGTACCATTCATATCAAAGAAAGTATTCCATATAAGTATTCTCTCTAAACCTATGAGAAAAACAAATATAAGAAGAGAAAGAATTCAGACAATGTAGGTACCTATTATAGTTAGGTAATTAGATTTAGCGTCGTCCTACACTTCGTGAATTCTTATAACAGACACTTGTGAATTCCTACGACACATACCTACCTAGATAATTAAGTAATTACATTAACATGTTTCTCTGGCACCCACAATAATTGGGTATAATTTATGTATTGTTTGAAAAACATATGAGACTGAATAAATGTTATACTTGTTTACTTTCTTTGCTATGAGATGCGAATATATCTCACTAATTACATAATATGTTTGTTTTTTTTCAAACGATGTAAAGTCGAACGAACCACAAAATCAACACTTTTTCCAGATTGTAAACATCACCTTCCTACTTTAGTAGGTATACGTTTCAGGAGGTTTCAGGAGACAGTTAAACTTTTGCTCTAGGTAGATCTTTGTTCGAAAGCATGTCTTTCGTTCTACAAATTCTGCAAAATGAAGTGAAAAGTTCAAGGGAACATCCAGTACATAGATATTGTAGTTGAGCATACACGACTAAAGATTTCACATACCTACCTTGTTAGCTAGGAATGAGGTTGGTTACCTACCTTCCTACTTAATAAATAGCAGAGCATGACCCAAGAAAATCTCTTTTATTTTCCGTGCTACGGGAACAATTGTTTAGAGCTGTTTCCTACAGTAATGCATTTATAATGTTGTGTAAGACTAGCAGCACGTGTATTGGAAACATTTGTGAGATTATAATTTTCCAGTTTAGTTGACATAGGTACTTTCTCCCGAAGGATTAAGTAAAAGCTATGGTTGGCTGTGTGTAGTAGGCAATGTTGTAGGTATGTATGGGTATACTAACCCCGCGTTTACATAGGCCCATTGAACACACGTTTTTCTTGCCGTGAAAAACTACGAAAGATTCACTGTGTCTAGGCATGGTCGTCAGTGCTGTATGGATCACTATGGAAACTTGTTGACAGACGGCGGCAATACGGTACGGCGCGCGGCGGCGGCGCCATCGCCGCCGCCCGTAGCGCATATAAGGTCCGACCGCGCTAAATTTGCCGAAGATGTAAACAACAATGGCCGCTCGAAATTGAATAAAATCGATATACAAGAACATTTATTTTAAGTAATGTTTGTTTTCGTCTAGTTAGCTCGGAGATTTAGACGAGCGATTCATTGAATCGTGTAAATATTCCTTTTACATGATACTAGACCAGAAAGTCAAAAAACAATACCAAAATCGCCAAAATGTTAAATCCCTATTCCACATACTTCACAAGTTACACGAAATAGAAAAAACACATTTTTGTCAATATATCACCTTAATTATGTAGGAATACAAAGAACCACTCACCCATTTATTCAGCGACTTGGGATAAAAAAGTCGGCGGCCAGGAATCATTTAGATACATTTTATTTGAATGGTGGCAGTACTTAGTAGAAACATTTATTTGTATGGCGACGACGCTGTAATGAATTTGCGCTGGAGTAGAAAAACATGAAATTTCTCTCTGTTTGATTCTGCATTTTGTTCCTTTTGGATAAGGTGTCTTTATCGATGTAACCAAACTTCCTACTACTAAACTATATTGGTTACGCGTCATTTAGAAACGATATTAACTTAAATTTACGACTTTTTTTATTTAAAAACCATCTTACTCTATGTTCCTGATTTATTCCGGTCTGATATTATACAGGGTGTCCAGTAAATAGTGCGACATATTGCAGGGGGTGATAGCTTGGGTCAATACCTACCAAAACAACACAAAATATGTTCCGCAACATGTTACGGATTTACAGTTACACAAAATTTTCCGAAATATCGAAAAATCTCTACCTAGAAACAGATTTTTAAGCATCACGTAATGAAAAATTCCTTTTCTAGTATTTTTTTTACGTCAAATTATTTGTAAATAGTTACTCTACTCATTGATAAGTCTTTTTCTATCAAAAAAGAAGGATGTTTTCAATAAATACAATGTTTTGTTTAAATTTTCGCAGAACGATTTTCTTATCGCTTAACTTTAACCTAAATAGTGGTGGAAAAAAAAGTTACATTTTGCGGAACATATATTGTGTTGTTTTGGTAGACATTGACCGAAGCTATCACCCGCTGCAATATGTCGTATTATTTACTGGACACCCTGTATATTCAAACTTAATTTGCCTTCGCAATCTGCGGTAACGATGTATGGGATTTCATAAAGGATTTATTTAAGAAACTAAGTTGTTTGTTACTTCGCTTTTATAACATAATCTCCTTCTAGCCACTACTTATAAGGGCACGAAGTCAACCCTCAGGCCCTGATCCAACTAATTAACCTTAAGTAGGAACCTTTATAAATCAGAAGATTCGGGTACAGTTAATTGAACATGAACAGACGTAAAACTAAAATTATGTTAAATTATTCTATTTATGCGAGACCTTTATAGACGAGGCCTATGTCCAGCACTTAGCGGCTAATACTAGGAAGCGCTAATTAGTGTTAATTAGTCGGTATCAAGAAACCCCTCTGAATCTCAGGTAAAGGACGGAATAAGTATTCCCGCTTAACATTAAGCTTCCATTATGACAAAGTAAATACATATTTAAGAATTGTTAAACATTCCATTTAAAAATGATGCGAAAACGTCTGGAAGAGAAATCTCCTCCGCGCCTCGGTGCGGGCATCTTTCTATTTAAGTATTTGCCCCTCACTAGACATTTTAGAACATTGAACATAATTATTATTATATAAAAATATGGCTATGGGCCTGCTGCGTCGCCTGAAATAAATGAATAAATAAATAACAGGGGATAACAGTAAAACAGAGAGAATAAATTATGACCATCCAAGACATTTAAAATTATTAATAGATTCGGAAACTAAGATCACGAACTTAGTTACTTATATCAACTTGAAATCAACTCTAAACTAATAATTGTGATTAATAGTCTTCGTCACTCACTGACTGTTAACACAGTTTGAAGGACTTGTGTGACTTGTGAAGTTTGTGATTGTTTACAGATCACGAGGCGTGAACGCGAGCGAGTCTAACTTTGTTCTCGTCAAACATGCGGACTCAACGCGTGATCAATTCATGATTAGCGAGTTCCCATCTTGCTCCCACTCACCGAGAGGAGGCCTGTGTCCCAGCAGTGGGAACATGCACGTGCTTAGTACCATAATCAAGTAACCGGAAAACAGGACGTCGGTACTGTTTTCCGGTGGCTAATTTTCCAAAATAAAAATTGATCGCTGTGGTCTCAAATATTTCAAACGTAAATAAATATTTCCGAAAGCGCTTGGTTAAAATCGAGGCCAATGTAAAAATAAGGCTACTTTTAACACCTAATATTAACCGACCTTAAAAAGGTGGATGAGAACGACTGGATGCGGAAGGCGAAGGACAGGGTTTTGTGGCGCTGCCTGAGAGAGTACAGGCTATGTCAAGCAGTGGACTGAGATAGTCTGAGTTAACCAAATATCAATAGAGTGATTTAACAAATAAACTGATTTTGGAGAACCACCATTGCTACTAGGTACTCACACTCACACTACCTATTGTAAAAGATTTCATTTTGCAATTACTGCACACGAGAAGAAAGAAGTCAATCCATCTCTTTCTTGCTAACTTCTGTAAGTTAAGCTCACAATCGCTCCATTTGTGCCATTACCCTAATCTTGAAGGTTTCATTTATCGTCAGTCGAGTGTTTTTCTGCAGCTAAGTAATAAATACCAAACAATGCTGCACTTCCACAACGGTTTAACAAAAGAACTTTTAGGTAGGTACTGCTACTGGCTAGAACATTTAATCAAGATAAGATTCGCCTCTCGAGACAATTCAATCTTCGTATTCTTATCAGCCACAATGTCATGGCTAGAAACGGAAGAATTCTTAAATCTTTTTGCTATTCCTAACAAAACAATCAAATTGTAATCATTCGGAAGTGTAACTTTGGTTACTATCAGCTGTTAACCACAAATTGGTTCCCAATTAGCACTTGCGTATACCTATTTATAAAAATGGCTATTTATAAAAAACTAACTGGCGTAGGTAAAGGATGAAATGGCTATTGCCTCACCTTTAAACAAGCTTTCCTACCATGTGCTAGAACTAACTCATTCCTAAATACTCTACTTTTATTGTATTTGAAGAGTTGACATATAACACACCTCCATAGAGAATATAAGTCGTTGCATACCTCATTGTATCGACAAACTTTTTGCGAAATATTTGTAACGATAGTCACCCAAACTTAAAGCGCTATTAATTTTACAACATCGCGCTTCCAAGGTCAGCTGTAACAAAGCCTATACCTCCTCCACACATTCCTGACATAGACCCCATGGGGCGGGAATAGTCCCACGTCATCGTCCGGGGAGGGTGACGACGAAGGCCGCGTAAGATCGAGTGCACAACCGCGGTGTGAATATTAACGAACCCCTTGGTAACCCAAGGGCCAAGGGGTTCGTTAATAGTCACGCCGCGGTTATTCGGACACACTGACGGTCATAGTGAATTTGATGAAGAATAAACTGGAGAAGTGAAGGTCAAGGTCATATGTTGCATTACGCTGATTGTATTTAGCACCGTTTGTACAATAAACACCTACCTCTTCAGTGATAAGTACCACAGCAACCTGAAATAAGTTATAATTTCCTTTACTTAGTAAATATTACAGATTATATCAGGTCTCTATTACCGTAGGTATTAAGTTAACATTACATTTCAGCAAGTCATTTGGGATTCAAAATTATTCCAAACTACTTAGCCACAGACCTTTTTGCAACATTGGATTTGACGTAGTATCATTTCGACAGGCCTGATGGTCTAGTGGTTAGTGACCCTGACTGCTATGCCGGAGGTCGTGGGTTCGATTCCCACCCAGGACAAATGTTTGTGTGATGAGCACGATCATTTGATCTGTGTCTGGGTGTAATTTATCTATAATATGTATGTATTTAGAAATATATAAGTATGTTTATCAGTTGTCTAGTACCCATAACACAAGCTCTGCTTAGCTTGGGACTAGATGGCGTTGTGTGATAGTTGTGGAATATTATTATTTATCAATTTCCTTTTGCTAGTATTGACTGTTCAACGAAGAACATGACTCCTTCAGTAAACTATAGTACTTTAAAATAAACACTTTGTTTATTACGAGCCACGAAGAAAATTGAAAAAATGTAAATAAGTACCTTGTGAAAGTGTCTCACGCAGTAGACAGTGTACTATAAGCCTTAGGGACTTGCCTGTAGTTTTTAGAATGAATGTTCACAATAGCCTACATTCCGAACAATACGTAACACCGAGCAACGGAAATGAATGAAAACCGTCTTTTAATAAATGCATCGGAGTAAAATATTCCTCTCTAGGCCAGTGATATTAAAACCGGAGAACTTTCATACATTTATGTTGTTTTAATTCACTTTCCTCACTATAATATTTAAATTACAACTTACTGTCCACGGCCAATTATAGAGAAGCCTTTATGCAAAAACTTTGAAAATAAATCGCTTTAACTTTTTCATTAATTTGACTCGGGATTAATGATATTTAAATTACGCTGAGACGCTTCGGTATAATTTTTTTTTGTAGCTTAATTCCTTATTTAAATTGTAGGTACAACATAAATCCCTTGAAAATATACGTCTAGATTTAATATATTAGAGTAAAGTTCGCGTGGAACGAGTTTATATCAAAACATGTAGTCAAAAGTGCATATAAATCAGGTTGAGCGAACATTTTGTGCACAGTAAGGCAGTAAGCACACTAATGCAGCCTGCACTGAGTGAAACCGTCGCGTTGCCATACTTATGAATATTTATAAGTCCTCGACTCCACAAATGAAATTCTCAGAGTATTTTTCTCTCACAATAGAATATCAAGATCGACGGAGACACTTCTGCGGATGTGCCCTGACAATGAAGACGTACTCTCGATTTGTGTAAGAATTAAGCCTGGAGGGTAGTTTAAGGCTGCACCACCCACACGTAAGATATGATGTTTACTGAAAATAATAGACCAGTCTATAATCGTTACATCTGTATTAATCTATCTATCTATTCAGCCCGAAATTTCCCACTGCTGGACATCGGCCTCCCTTTCCCTTTTCCACACAATTATATACGTAAAAAATGTTTTGGCAAAAAATTTTGGCATGGTCCGCAAAAAGACGTTCCACATCTTCACATTACATGAAAGCATTTTGAAGATTCTAATTTCATACAAACCCTTAACACAACCCTTTATGTATAATTACGCACGTGTGTATGTTTAACACGTTATCCTAAACGTACAATTCGCACCGACGACGGTGTAAATAGTTTCCAGGACGCGGCCCGCTCCGCACAGATTGAAAAGTAAACCGATTCGGTCCACGTCGAGCCAGTCTATTTGCCGTAAGTGGCTCACTACCGAGTACTCCCCTATTTGTTTTTATTACAATACACCCGTTCTCAAATCCCTCTATACGTCCTTGTTACTGGCTGGAAGTTCCCGAGGCTACATTAAAAGCTTTGCCACTTTAATTCAGGTGGTTTACGTGTTTATATTGGTTCCCTATCCATTTGCATAAAATTTTAAGACCTAATATAACTTAGCATAATTTTGTTTGGCATAATTATATTTTCGCATAATATAATTACGCATAACAGCTTACGCATAATTTTTTTAAGCATAATTTCTCTAACCATAATAATGATTAAGCATAATATTGTAAAGCATAAATTTATTAAGCATAAAGTTCTAAAGCATAACTTTTTTAAGCATAATATCCTAAAGCATTTTATTTACGCATAATGATATTAAAACATATTTTTATTTTTTCGCTGTAGGAAGCATGAAGCAAGCAAGCATACAGCATGCAAGCAAGCATGCAGCAAACAAGCAAGCATGCAGCATGCAAGCAAGCATGTAGCAAACAAGCAAGCATGTAGCATGCAAGCAAGCATGCAGCATGCAGCATTCAAGCGCTCGCTCTTGCATCCTATGTCGACGGAGCCCCGCTTCGCGGGGTATTTCTGAGTAAAGGGTTTAAAGTAACCTAACCAAACCGAACCTCGGGGTGCCCTTCGCTCGTTCTTGCATCCTATGTCGACGGAGCCCCGCTTCGCGGGGCCCCTATTTCTGTGTAAAGGGTTTAAAGTAACCTAACCAAACCGAACCTCGGGGTGCACATCGCTCGCTCTTGCATCCTATGTCGACGGAGCCCCGCTTCGCGGGGCCCCTCTTTCTGTGTAAAGGGTTTAAAGTAACCTAACCAAACCGAGCCTCGGGGTGCCCTTCGCTCGCTCTTGCATCCTACGTCGTCTATTGCGTTCGTTGAGTTCGGGTGTGGTAACAGTAACCGAAATAATTCGGAGTATTGAAAATCGGAATGTCGTTTGTCGGACCGCGAACCCATCGAGTTAATTATATTAATGTATAAATTACCCATGTATAAATTATATTAATTGTATGCCTAAATATTATTATGCTAATAGTCGTTAGGCCTACTAACGTTATGCTAATAGTCATTAGGCCTACTAACGTTATGCGAATCAAATTTATGCCAAAACAAATTAGTCTTTAAGATGATTATGCCAACATAAAATGTATGCCTAAAAAAATTATGCCGAAGTATTATTATGCCAAAACAAATTGTGCCAAAATCGTTATGCCGAAGTATATTAGGACAAAGAACATTATGCGAAAAGAAGGGATCCCGTTTATATTAGCTGTTGTTTATCACTGCAGGAATCCTTTTGATTTTTTGTTCGTTATGCTGTTTTTAAAGGCATGTGCTATGTTAGTTAACATGTAGGTATATAAAATAACATGATCTGATCGTATTCATATATGGACGCGAAATGTTCTGTCGTTAGACACGTCCGCGCCATCAATGTTTGACTGTTTAGATATTAGCATAAACTATTTAACAGAATGCTCCGATTTATATGATATACTAGCTGACCGGGCAGACGTGGTCCTATCCAAATTTCAATAAGTCTTGAAAAAAGGACGTTATGTTTTTTCCCGAATTTGAAAATTGGCTGTTAAACTTTTCCAATTTTTCTTTCCATAAGAAACTTTCAACATATTACGAACATTGTATAAAACAAAAAATAGCGCAATCGGTCCCGCCGTTCTCATAATGTGATGCGCTTACCAACGAACAATTATTTCATTTTTATTTATTAACGTTGTAGAGCATCTGTATAGTTACACAACGCTTTGTCTTCTTCTTTCGAAAGTCGAATTACTGACGACTGAAAGAGAGAAATCGGTATGTAACTATTCATCTGATATAATACGTTTATTAGTAAGGAGGTTAGAAGACAGAACGGATTAAGAGGAAATGCGGGTGATCGTTTCTCCATAAAAACGCTCTCACCTGTTTTCTTTCTGGTTAATAACCATAAAGCAATGATTTTTTTACAGAATAATACATATTAACTAAGTACTTGTACGTCCCTATATTTTCCTTTTTGATGATACGTTATTTTTATAAGCACTAGAACCCTCGAAAAATACTCAAATTTGCCGCTGTCAACAGAGGCCTAGTGTACAAATTTGACAACTATTAATAAAAAATAAAAACATAGGGACACAGTATTATATCCTTCTTATTCAGTTTATGAAATATGTTTTAAATTGGTCCAATATTGGAGGAGGAAATAAGCGAGAGCCAAACCTCGAATTATGACTTTTTACTTAGGCTTATTAGAAGGTTGAAAGTCACCCAAAGGGCAATGGAGAGAGCTATGCTTGGAGTTTCTCTGCGTGATCGAATCAGAAATGAAGAGATCCGCAGGAGAACCAAGGTAACCGACATAGCCCGAAGAATTGCCAAATATAAGTGGCAGTGGGCAGGGCACATTGTTTGCAGAACAGATGGCCGATGGGGCCGAAAGGTTCTGGAGTGGCGACCGCGTAACTGGAAGACGTAGCGTCGGAAGGCCTCCCACAAGGTGGACAGACGACCTTGTGAAGGCCGCAGGAACTCGTTGGATGCGAGAAGCACAAAACCGGTCGAAGTGGAGGTGCTTGGGGGAGGCCTATGTCCAGCAGTGGACGTCTTTCGGCTAAAATGATGATGATGATGATGAAATTAAACTTTTTCAAAAGTCTCTCCGACTGCACTTCCTCTTAATACGAAGGCAAACAATTGACGATCGACTGCCCGTCGTCCACACTTTCCTTCCACATCATGTTCCCTGTATGTATTTACCCTTACAAAACTCCTACCCCACTCTATAATGCATATTTTCATGCATGCGTGCCTGCTAAGTGCTACACACCTGACCTGTCTGAATATCGATGGCTGAACATCATCAATATAGACAAAGTTCTATACGGTTTATGGATAAACACATGCAAAGGTATTATAAGACTAAACCAAATTAATTATGATGGGTGTGAACACTGAAAGCCACTCAGGCGATACTGAGCTTAAGGGGTTTGAAGGTTTTGGCCCTAAAATCAGCCGCCATTTTGATTTTTTTTCAGAATCGCGGTGCACAACAAAAGTTATATATTTAGAAAGAGGACACTTATACAAACAAAAAATGTAATTAACATAATATCCTAAAGCGTCAGGTTTCAGAGTTATTCACCGAAATATAAGTCGAAAACAACTAAGATTTTTTTGTTTTTTTTTCTTCCAGGTAAGCATATTGAACTATTGAGGTAACAGAAACGTTATGAAACCTTTATGGAGAAGAAACAAATGAAGAATAGACATTATTTTAATAAATAATTAAACACGGCAATTTATAGTTCGTTTTTTTAATCCCAGAGACTAATCTGACAAGTGTAATGTCAAACTTCTGTACTAGAAAAAACGAAAACACAAAAGACTTAAATGTCAGATACTCTCTGGGATTAAAAAAAGGATCAATAAATTGCCGTGTTTAATTATTTATTAAAAAAATATCTATTCTTCATTTGTTCCTTCTCCATAAAGGTTTTATAACGTTTCTATTACCTCAATAGTTCAATATGGTTACCTGTAGGGGAAAAAAACAAAAAAATCCTTGTTGTTTTCGACTTATATTTCGGTGAATAACTCCGAAACCTGACGCTTTAGGATATTATGTTAATTACATTTTTTGTTTGTATAAGTGTCCTCTATCTAAATATATAACTTTTGTTGTGCACCGCGATTCTGAAAAAAAATCAAAATGGCGACCGACCTTAGGGCCACCCTCCATACAAAAATCTTCTAACCCCTTTCCAAACGAATGAACTTTATCAGTACCTAGACACAAACGTCTAGAGTATAAGTCGGCAATACAATAGAAACAGAAGAACAACAATCAACAGGATCTCGGCAAGTTCAATCAATGCTTTGACAAAGTCACAAGTCAACAAAGGAGTTAGCTTGCTTCGTTAACTTATTCCCGGTTGTAATGTCATTGAAAGTTTTAATTTAACAACCCTGACGAAAAGTGTCGACTGTGTTGTCGCTTGGTGCACATCCCTAATCAATCATCTCAGCCCATCAGAGTCTACTGCTGGACATAGGCCACTCCCAGGTAGCGCCACAACACCCTGTCCTCCGTCTTCCATATACAGTCTGTCCCAGACACCATTTTAAGGTGGTCGGTCCATCTAGCTGGGGGGCGTCCCACGGTACGCTACGCTTACGGTACGATACGCGGTCTCCTGCTACACTGTCCATCGGTCCTTCAACAAACATGACCAGTCCACTTCAGTTTGCTTACTCTGCAGGCTATGTTGGTAACTCCACTTCTTATCCGGATTTCCCTATTAATAAAATACTGACATCGTTTTATTATTTTAATTGATTAATTTATTCTATTAATTTTATTATTATAAAAAAAATTATTGTTATTTATTTTTCTTTTTTTATTATCACTATCTAATCATTATCAATCTAATTTTAAGTTATTTTTGTTAAGAAATAAATGACTTATGACTTCGTTGAAATCTTTTGTAGCTCGTAGCATCGTCTACGCAGCTGTGCACTTCTACGAAAGCGCTACGACAATGACAAACGCTAACAAGGATGCCTGAGGCGAATACTTAAAAGATTTTAGCGATATCCTCCTATCTGTACATACAGAAAAGAGAAAACACTTGAACAGGAACATTCGAAGACAAGTCCTGGTAATTAGACGCCAAACTTCTTAATAGCTCGCCGGCGGCACTCCTACACAAAATCAAATTGTATAAAACAGCTCAAATTCACTGTATAATTGTAATTATGATAATTATTCGTATTGGTGCTTTAGTTACTGAAATGTTAAATTTCTAAGTTCTAATTGGCAATTTTGAGCCTGCTACTAAGTATTGAATATAACTTACGATACTTTCACTTTATTTACTTAATTGTCTGACCCGTCTGACCCTAATTTAAATGTCACTGCTTAGGCAGGATTAATTAAATAATTCCGATTCTTTGCACTTCAACTGTATGATCACTGTAGGGGTCAAAATATGAGGTCTAACCTAAAAGTTTCCATGAAAGATAAGATAAGTTTCCATGATATTTAATAAGCTTACAAAATATAGAGACAGTTGTTATGAAAAAATAAAATAGGTAACCAAGTGCACAAACAGAGCCGAACATCTTGACATGCTGTCGAACCAACACCGAATTGTTTGTGGTATCTGTCCCAGACTAGTGCAAGGCAAATACGTCAATCCTACAACAATAGTGCGCTAGAGGGGCCCTCTAGTCATGGCGGAGCAATTAGAGCTGCACCGGTCTAGCCGGCACACTGCCAGATCTAACGAGCCGATTGCTGGCAACTTAGACTTGAGTACTTGTCAAAAAAGGGAACATGCTTTGAACGTTTAAAAATAAATCGGATTTAGTCATTCCTTGTATTTTTTGGCATTCACTGTCTTTGATCTATTATTATTGTAAACAATGTTAAATTATATTATACTGGTATTCAGCTGCATCCGGTTAGACTGGAAGCCGACCCCATCATAGTTGAGAAAAGGCTAGGCAGCGGATGATGATGAATGTTAAATTATATTATTTACAAACGTTAAATGAAAAACCAATGTTCGCAACAACCACTGACAGCTTGTTGTGTTTTCAAAAATATAACAAGTATCATTACCTAACCATTCTAATCAGTACGTTTTCACTTAATTTAAAATGACTTTTTTATTTTCAAGTGACATTGCTTAAAAAAAAATCCGATGCCAGACAGTCCTAAAATATCATTGCCTAAACACAAATAAATCGCAAACATAATAGTAGATTGTACAACTAAGGCATAAAAGAAGCTATTTTACCCCGAGACGTTTATATCCACGCGAGCCGCAGGCGAGGGTGGATAGTTAAGTCGAGGGGTAAAATGGCTCGTTTATGCCTGAGTTATACACTCTGCTTTTCACTTCGATTGCGAGAAAATGAAACAGGCATAAAATATACAGTAGGTACATAATTAATCAAAAATGTTGCAAAGCATATAGCTAATTCCCGCCACCACAGATAATACCGCCACGAAACTTTTTAAATTTTTAGTTTCAACATTTGTCATTCGACTTGGGTACTTCATACTGCCAAGTCATAAAAACGTTTCTTTGCGTTTTTAAATAATAAATGACAACTATTTTACCTGATTTTATTAAATTAACGATAGGAAACACGGAAGTGGTATAAATTAAAGAAAATGAAATAAATCACGACTTTAATCTGCGAAGTTTTATTGTGCGTGTGACTGTTGGGCCTGATTCCTTAGTCTCAGAAAAAAAATTACTTTATGCACTAGAACATAAAAAGCGATTTTATGTCACCTAAGCACAACATAAAGACGAACTTTTAGAGCATGAGAAGTGAAAATAATAATCTGTATGTTCGACTTTCGAATATGAAGTTGTTGATATCCTGAAACCCTTTTTCTACTCTTTTGAATTAAGAACATAAATGTCAAGTAATAAGAAAACGTGGTCAGTTGAACAATGAGTTCGTGACCCATTTTTTTTTTGTTAGCCTATTTTGTGTCCCACCGCTGGGCAAAGGTCTCCCCTTTTTTCTTCCAAACCCCCCTTGTCTTGTGTGATCTCCGGCCATGTTGGCCCTGCAAATGATATTAGATCGTTATTAAGGAAAATAAATATCAATGTTTACTGTTAACTACATTGATATATTTTATACATCACTGGTTAACTGTGATTGTTTTTTGTTAGCCTTAAGGGAAGGTTCATATCTGACGGAACATGCGTCGCGTATTATCGGTCGCGTAACGCCAGAACAGACAAATGTATAGAAAAACACTTGACCGTTCACACTCAACCGATGATGCGTTAGCGCGTCGAGTGTGAACGGTCAAGTGTTTTTCTATACATTTGTCTGTTCTGGCGTTACGCGACCGATAATACGCGACGCATGTTCCGTCAGATATGAATTTTCCCTTACTGTCCCACTGCTAGGCAAAGGCCTCCTCCAAATCCTTCCAGGAACTCTTTTCCCGCGCCACTTCAAACCAGCCTCGCGGTACGCGTCCAGGTCATCTCGCCATCTCTTTCTGAGCCGGCTTCGGCGGCGCCGTCCATCTTCAGGCACCCATTGTGTGGAGATTTTGCCCAGCGGTCATCGTGCTTAAGAACTATGAATTATTCAATGTTAATTTAGTACCAAATGGAGTCCCTATGATTTATTTCCCGGTTCAATTTTGCGTTGGATTTGGCGCGATCACGCAAAAATGCACGATAGTAAGTGCTCATACACACGAGCGACATGCGTCAACGGCAGAGGTAACTTTAGCCGTCAACGCGTCCACACTAAGTGCTCATACACACGAGCGACATGCGTCAACGGCAGAGGTAACTGTAGCCGCTCGTGTGTATGCACCCTAAGCAAGAAACTTTGTATAAAATGAATATTAGTATACTTTTGGCAAATTCATTCTCTTGCATGCATAAATGATTTGCCGTTTTACATAACTCTTCTGCAAGCTACAAGTACGCATTTTGAAAATACATAGAATATAATCCTGCCACTTTAATATTAGCCGGGGAAGTTGGAACTTTTGTGGCGTAGTCATTCTGCAGTCTATCCTACCGACTTCATAAGTTTGTACTTAGTTCCCGAGAGAAGCGAACCTCTGTCTTCCCAAGCACTTAGTATTATTTTACTAACAATATGTACATATTTATACTTTAACTACAGGACTTAGGTATTACGGTATTACCATGGATACAGTATGCCAACGTACCATACTTATACATGCATTTTTAACAATAAAGCCTCGTATCCACTAGGCAACATTTGGCTCGCGACATATTGCACAACATGTTGAAAGTTAGCGCGGAACTTTTGTTTAGCAACGTTGTCTGTCTATGTCTACGCATGATCAGTTGTCCCAGCCGCGCGTCATATTGCGCGCCAGCTGGCAACGTCGTGCGCTGTTGTGCAACGCTGCCGAACATGTTGAGCGTCACGTGTTGCGCGCCAATTGTTGCGTAGTGGATACGAGGCTTAATCGTTAAATCAATAATCGTTAAGAAGTGTTCTTAATGTGAGTACCAATACAAACCATTCCTGGTTTAATGGTACAAAACAAACATAAACCTGTTTTAAGACTGTATAAATAAATAAAAAAAACTGCGTATTATGGTATGGGATCCTCGTTCAAGCAAGTTCGCGCAGTATTATAAAGTTTTTGCCACGTCTCGACGATTAAGAAAATTATACCTGATGTAAAGAAGCGCTGCGGTGCATACTTAGCTTTGTATCGACTCGAAGGTCTTATGAAAATGTAGGTTATAGGTTGTGTGGCAAATTAACAAGCTGAGCGACAGTTACGGTATCAGATCACACTTCAGAGCAGCCTGGTTGAAAAATAATCGAATCGGCCGCAACGCTGAAGAGGTCCACCACCAAAGCAAGACACCCTTACCTAAGACCACGTACGTCTTGCCTTGCTGCAGTTAGCTGGGAGCTCCCACGCTTGGTGCTGGTTGATCGTGCGTGACTCACGAATCACCTTCTTGTAGTGTCTTTTTGTCAACATAGCCAACATCTTCCATGGTTTGCAGCTCAACAATCACCTCTTGGAAAACCCTTTTCGGCTTTGAAGAATACTAGTAATTAGTAAGTTTTAAAGTTCTTGTTCTTTTAGTTGTGTTAGGAATAGCCCGCGTAAACAACCAAACGTTGTGCGACCAAAGAAGGTCCGTGATTGTACAAGACTAATGAACGCTGTCATTAGGTATACAAAAAAAGCGTCTTCATTTACATTTCCATACATTTTACTTTCTTGCGTTATCGTGATGTCATGGCCGTGCACGATAATTATTATCGTCACTTTAGAAATTATGAAAACGCCCGTTGGTTCAAGTTTGCATTCCGGAAGCAGAACACTCAACGCTGCTAGGCATTCGATTGTTTAAATTTTGGTTCCGATGGTTTGTAAATTAGTATGAAATATGATGTATATCAGAACCGCGGGTGTACTTTTCAAATCTGCCTAAATTTATTGCAATTATTTGGTACCTTCTGTGTACCTTTACGTACCTCTCTTGAAAATCTGTGTACCTACACCCGTACAGTGATATTTAAAAAATTAGGTACACCCGCCATCCTGATGTCAGAACCGCGGGTGTACTGCTAACTCATATATGTAGCTAAGTACACTCTATAAGTAGATTTGGTACCTCTTGTGTACCTGCAGAAACAAGTAATAAATAAAAAAAATACTGTCAGGTTGCTGCGAAAAGTAAAAAAAACAATTTTCTTTCTATGACGTTGTTATAATTGACACATTCTGCAATCATACATTTAGAGCTTTTTGTTACATGATTACAAAGGTCGTCATAGCACTGCCATCGCTTGCCTCTGAAACAATGTGATCTGTAATGGCCAATACACTTAATATTATCTGTTTTAGGACCCGAAGGTAAAAATTCAATAATACCAAGCAAGGTATATGTCTTATCGTGTAATGTTATACTACGAGGCACATCATCTAAACATATACTTTCGGACTGACTTAACTCAAATGACACAGTGTTGTGAAGTACATAACTGAATGTTCTTATTCCCTTGCAATTGTCGTGAATCGGGTGAAGTGAACACTTCACGCGATCCACATCAAAGCTCGCGCCTCAGGCTGTATTGACTAGTCAGTCTAGGAAAAAAAAAACAACATTGAGTTTCTGGCTAAGTTTCTGTTTTGCTATTTTATTGTAAAACCCCACAAAATATTAAAGTTTTTACCTACTAGCTTTGAAATTATATAAAATGGTCGATAGAATTAGCATAAAAATTATTATTAAAATCTCGATTATGATTGTAAATGTATGCTTGGTCAATACCTAGTATCAGGTGGTATGACACTGATAGTTCACTCCACGCTCATTTCGCCTAAGTTTTCATGGTGAGACGGTTACAGAATCGCACGGCAGCGTTAGAAAATAGTGAGAAACGATAAACCAAGTATGTCAACAACAAAATTATGCATCAATTTTATTATCTATTATCTATATGTAAATACTGGTACCTATGTATCTATTTCGGTCTTAGAACTGAATGGAAATAATTTCATATTTTATTATTATTGATATCAGGATAATCATAAAGGAAACAGAGGCAACAAGGAAATATAATGACTGCGTCCTTGCACCAGAGTTATACAAATGCAACCAAAAAAAATTTAGTTTTGACTGCCTCGGTGGTTCAGTGGTCGTAATACGACTGCTGAACACGATGTTGTGGGTTTGATCCCCACAGAGAACAACAATTTGCGGATCACACAAAGTGTTGTCCTGAGTCTGTGTATAATTTTGTCCATTAATTTCATGTTTTGATTCCCGGTATGGGCACACAATCACACTCACACTAATATTATAAAGGCGAAAGGTTGTGAACCGCGGGGCGCAGTAGTGACTAAATGTTATGCGGAGGTTCTGGATTCGGGATTCCTGGTATGGCCACAATACAAGCTTAACGTGGTTGTTCTGGGTTCGATTACCGAAGATTGTTATTTATTCTCTGACGTCGTTACTATATTTTTTATAAAATAGTAAGAACGTCAAAGAAAGAAAATTGATTCTTTTTTACTTTTCGCAGCAACCTGACAGTATTTTGTTTATTTATTACTTGTTTCTGCAGGTACACAAGAGGTACCAAATCTACTTATAGAGTGTACTTAGCTACATATATGAGTTAGCAGTACACCCGCGGTTCTGACATCAGGATGGCGGGTGTACCTAATTTTTTAAATATCACTGTACGGGTGTAGGTACACAGATTTTCAAGAGAGGTACGTAAAGGTACACAGAAGGTACCAAATAATTGCAATAAATTTAGGCAGATTTGAAAAGTACACCCGCGGTTCTGATATACATGAAATATGATTATGAAGCAGGAGCAGTGGTGATGGTGACCCAGTGGTAACGGCCGCGACTTACGAGTATGGGTCGGTCGTAGGCTCGAACCCAGACAGGCGCTTTACTTTGTGTAAATTCCATCACCACTGCTCTCAAACCGGTGAAGGAAAATATCGTGAGGAGACCGGCATGTCCTAGAACCAATATTTCAAAGACATGTGACATCTACCAACCCGCACTGGGCTCGCGTTTTGAATTACAGCCCACTCCCTCTCACTGAAAGGAGGCCTGTATCCCAGTTGTGGGAACGTTATAGGCTGATTATGTTATGTTGTGTATGATTATGAAACACAGGCTTAACACAGCAGGCAAACCACATAAATGGCTACCATTAACAGCTTAATAGATATAAAGGTCGCTGTGGTCCACCTTATGGTTTCTAGAACCACCTACAAACTCAAACTGAAAGCATTTATTTCAATTAAACCATTTAGAGACACTTTTGAACTGTCAAAGAGTCAGTCAGTTAGTCAGAAAGTTGTAGCCCATTCCAAAACTTAGATCTCTATAGAAAAGAATGGGCAAGAAACTCTAATGACACTTGCCGACTGAAATTTAATTTGATAAATGAGCTGTTTGTTTTCTATTTTATTCGAGAACATCCATCGGTTTTTTACTAAACTTCAACTATATCCAACGATCCTACATACTTATCTCTTTTGTTGACTGTACAAACATATATAAAATAAACAAACACAAACTCACGCTTTCTTCCCATGGGTTTAAGTAGAAACAACAAAACGCCACCAGCTACGAGCCTTACATACTCTAGATATGTACAAACATTTCTGGAGTTTATGTGCATATTTGATGTTTATTAATCACGGGAGCGGACCGGCGGCGGATATTGTTAGTTCCGCATCTGACACGCCCGGAGACATATGTGCATAACTCCAGCTTCCTCATATGTGATAGAATAATTCTACCTATGCCAATATTTAAGGCATAATAGCTGCAATCCAAGTTCCCAGTCTTAATTTAGCTGCCACAAAAACTTCGTCAATATGAGTCGTTTAGTGTGTGTTAGCTAGAGTGACGTCATCCCAGCTTCCTCATTCAATACCAGGCAAACCAGTGAGGTTAGGGTTTTGGAATATAGTCAGAAAAATAAGGCATAATAGCTGCACAAGGAAGGAAAAAACTGAACGATAATACTTAAAAAATGTTGAAACTACGATAAAAAAACGTGTGTGTAAGCTGGAGTGATGTCACCCCAGCTGCTCATGTCGTATCTTCCAAACGAAAGAAGATATGATTATGTATGATAGCTTAAAAATTAAGGCATAATAGCTGCCATTGGCAGCAAAATTTTCAAATCTCTGGTCAAAATACTCTATGAGTTATTAAACCGATAAGTATGTGTAAGCTGGAGTGACGGCACCCCAGCTGCTCATGTCATATCTTCCGAACGAAAGAAGATACGATTATGTATTATAGCTCAAAAATTAAGGCATAATAGCTGCCATAGGCAGCAAAATTTTCAAATCTCTAGGCCTTGTAGTTTCCACGTAATAAGCAAAAAAAACTGTTCCGCGCCAAAAACATCAATTATTGCTTCGGAGATTGTAAACAGCGGCGTTGCCGTTCCGTGCGCTACAATACTGCAACCAAGTTTGCACTTAGCATGCATTTTATTAGAAGTCATTTTAACTTGCGCTCAAAATATTTTTAATTTTGTATATTGAGGATATAGACTAAGAGCCGACTGAACTATGAATGTAATAAAGTAGATTCTTATCAACTTTAGACGACGAGAGAACTAGGTACACTTACAGTAAACACATTTTGAATACAATTGGTTTGTGCTTGATTTCTGAGGTTGATGAAATAAGATAGAATTGGTCTATTTAATGCTTATTATTACTAGCGATTGAATTACTTTTTCATGAAATCGTGACATTTGAACAATTCTATACATAAAGCAAATCTAAAGTAATGTCGAATCAGAACAAATGTCATTAAGAAAATCGGTCAAGTGCGAGTCGGACTCGCGCACCGAGGGTTCCGTACAAAGGACTTGGCTTAAAGTTCATAGACAAAAAACCCAGAATCGCCAGCAACGAAATGTATAAAAATGGGTTCACTATAGTAAACCCAGTACGGTTTCAAAAAATCAGCCTCCTAAACCATATAGTGTAAAAGTTAGTGAAAATAGCTTCGCAAAAAGCATAAAATGTTAAAGAGTCGTCTGACAGACGTCTTCTAATTTTGCAGGTCAAATAACCAGCTGAAGATAACGCTCTTTCTGCTACGGGAAACACATATATTTATGCTCCTGTGCAATATCGTTAATCTCGCGAGATCTCGTCCGATTTTTGACCGAGATTAAGGTAAATATGGCCGAGATATCGCGAGAACGAGATTGCATTCCCTATTCTAGGTCAACGGGAAGCACTCTATACATTTTAATTCCCTTAAGAGTGTCGAAATATACGTTTCATAAACGGCCGTATCTTTTTTTTTTACGTTAACTTAGAAGTTCGATTTTTTTACAGCTTCAAGGGACCGCAGACCTGAGTATATGGTATTAATTTCAACTCGATACCTCCACGCATTCCTGACATAAAGGGTCTTGACAGACAGACAGACGGACATCGAAGTGATCGTATAATTGTTCCGTTTTTTCCTTTTGATTTACGGAACCCTAAAAGAGATGGCTCAAAGACCAATTCCTTAATGCCTAAAAAAACGGTTGCATTTATCTGTGGACATAATTTTTGCTACGCAAATCAGCTGTCAATAGTGAGAAGATTTGATTTCGAGCTTGTAAAATCACATTTTGCTGGCGGTTGAGTATATACAGGGTGTTACGGAAAGGGTATATCAATACAAACGGGTTGAAGAGTGTATCTGGTCTAGAATCTCTGTACAAAATTTCAGCTCAAAAGTAGTAACTTTGAAAATGCTTAATATTTTTTTATTTCGATAGTTTATTAAATTGAAATCATAACAAACGTGTCACCACACTACGAGGGTCATTATCCATTATCTGTAGTGTTTCTGTGCGCCTAGTACATGCACATCACGCCGCCGCGCACCAGTGCAGCGCCGTGATGTCGAAATAAAAAAATATTAAGCATTTTTTTGAGCTGAAATTTTGTACAGAGATTCTAGACCAGATACACTCTTCAACCCGTTTGTATTGATATACCCTTTCCGTAACACCCTGTATGTTTATACGTCCTAATAATAAAACTTCTATACTTCTTCTTCTCTTCGTCTACTTCTTCTTCTCTTCTCTTCTTCTACTTCGTCCGCGAACTGATTAAAAGTGTAAGTAAACTTTAATTTTCTTTCGTCCTGTTTAAACACACAATTTGACTATAAATAACTCAATACTTACATAGTACGATTAATAATACATTACTGCAGCGGCCAGCAAAAGAGGCATTGATGGATGATGTGGGCCGAGGCACATATACGTAAGTCCATCAATGCTTGCTTGCTTCGATTTATCTTGAAGAAGATTGTCAAAATAATGCTCAAATTTCCAAGCATGTTTGAGAAAAATGTGTAGTCGGCTCCCAGTCTATAATCTAGTTCAAACTACTTCAAACTGATAATGTAGCGCACGGAACGGCAACGCCGCTGTTTACAATCTCCGAAGCAATAATTGATGTTTTTGGCGCGGAACAGTTTTTTTTGCTTATTACGTGGAAACTACAAGGCCTAGAGATTTGAAAATTTTGCTGCCTATGGCAGCTATTATGCCTTAATTTTTGAGCTATAATACATAATCGTATCTTCTTTCGTTCGGAAGATATGACATGAGCAGCTGGGGTGCCGTCACTCCAGCTTACACATACTTATCGGTTTAATAACTCATAGAGTATTTTGACCAGAGATTTGAAAATTTTGCTGCCAATGGCAGCTATTATGCCTTAATTTTTAAGCTATCATACATAATCATATCTTCTTTCGTTTGGAAGATACGACATGAGCAGCTGGGGTGACATCACTCCAGCTTACACACACGTTTTTTTATCGTAGTTTCAACATTTTTTAAGTATTATCGTTCAGTTTTTTCCTTCCTTGTGCAGCTATTATGCCTTATTTTTCTGACTATATTCCAAAACCCTAACCTCACTGGTTTGCCTGGTATTGAATGAGGAAGCTGGGATGACGTCACTCTAGCTAACACACACTAAACGACTCATATTGACGAAGTTTTTGTGGCAGCTAAATTAAGACTGGGAACTTAGATTGCAGCTATTATGCCTTAAATATTGGCATAGGTAGAATTATTCTATCACATATGAGGAAGCTGGAGTTATGCACATGGAGACATCCCTGATATATTGGATAGGCAAATAACTCGCATAACTAACTCGGGATTAATTTGTTTCAGGTAGCCTAAATGTTTTTCTATTACTAAGTTTTGCATTTGTATGTAGAACGTTTTAGAAAATTGCTTTACCTTAATCGACTACTTTGGTCCTTACTTCCTTTCTATTATTGAGCATGAGGTCCTGGGTTTGATTCTCAGGACGGGCAAAGTGATATTGCCTTTTTCTATCTAGAATTTCTCAGTAGCAGCCCGGAGTCTGGATTTGCGCTCGATTGATAGCAATAGGCTCGTCCCCTATTACATTATGCGACTTTAACATAACTGACTGATGTACTTGTAGGTAGGTACACCTCTGCCTAACCCTTCGGGGAAACGGGGATATTATGTTCACTGTAAAAGTTTGTGAAGATTTTTGTACAAACGCCAGCACATCAAGCTGCTACAATCTGTCAAATTTTCCCAATCAAATTTGAACTTTATGCTTTAGCGATAAAGTTGATAATCTACAGGGTGTTACGGAAAGGGTATATCAATACAAACGGGTTGAAGAGTGTATCAGGTCTAGAATCTCTGTACAAAATTTCAGCTCAAAAGCATTAACTTTGAAAATGCTTAATATTTTTTTTATTTCGACATCACGGCGCTGCACTGGCGCGCGGCGGCGTGATGTGCGTGTACTAGGCGCACAGACACACTACAGATAATGGATAATGACCCTCGTAGTGCGGTGACACGTTTTTTATGATTTCAATTTAATAAACTATCGAAATAAAAAAATATTAAGCATTTTCAAAATTACTGCTTTTGAGCTGAAATTTTGTACAGAGATTCTAGACCAGATACACTCTTCAACCCGTTTGTATTGATATACCCTTTCCGTAACACCCTGTATTAAAGAAATTTGACATATTGTAGTAGCTTGATGTCTGGCGTCTGTACATCAATCACGCATTAAAAGCCTGAGCGGATTTGTCTAAATAAAAGATTCACTAGTAGACTAAACGTCTTGGATTAACACATAGAATACTCTTCGGGTTCATGTAATAGGTAAGTAGTTCTTCGCGTGAAACCGAGGGCAAGTTCTTGTTAATTATAAAATTATTCTACGTAGCCAATTGATATTGACATTCATTTTGTTTCAATAACTCCCCTCGTTTCGCCTTGACAATATCATTCGGTATGCTGTACCTTGAGTAAGCCTTGACATAGTCGCACTAATGTGTTTACATTCACATCCCTTACCGGTAGAAAGTAAGCATTGCCGTTGGAGGGTGGCTCCAAAGAGTTGCGTATAATGAAAACCATTATTTTTTCCTTATCCAAAAAAATATTGTTCCAGTTCATACAGAATTTTTTTTAACCAGTGCCCAAACTTTATCCATGAATTCAGCATAATCTATATATATAAAAATGAAACCCGTTTTCCGTTGTCACGACATAACATGAAAACGGCTGGACCGATTTCGATAAAATTTGGTATAGAGATAGTTTGAGTCCCGGGAAAGGACATAGGATAGTTTTTATCCCGATATTCCCACGGGATCGACATTTACGCGGGTGAAACCGCGGGGCGCAGCTAGTATTAGATAAAATTACTAATTAAGTATTATTACCTTAATATAAAATTTCTACTTTTACCTATCTAGAATCATAATTGCTTCTAGTACCCTAGAAATATCTCACCGGTTATAAAAAAAAATTGTTGTTCCATACATATTTTCTATGAAATAGATGATTTGTTTTTAATAAAATAATAACCGACGAAAAATTTTCTACACTAGGGTGTCTAGAATGATATGCTAAATTCATGGTTAAAGTTTGCGCAGTGGTTAAGCTTTTTGCTGTATAGTAGCTGCTTACAATTCCACAGTAGCGCCGTAGAATTGGAACCAATCAATCAATGTACCATTTCCTATTCGCCCCCTATATGTGGCACTAAACATAACGGGCAAAATGTGAGTGTACTAGATATATACACGTGCCTAACCCTTCAGTGATGACAGGCGTGATGCTATGTATAATTTGCCAATAACATTGAACTTACTTCAACAATGATTTCTCTCTGTACCACTATATCTTATCTATCCACAAAGCACACCAACATATCTATATCGATACGTTAATTCATATCGGAGATACTGCGGTTCAGCGATAAACCTCAAAGGGCCCGTGGTAATGCCAGTCGTCCCTCACCGAGTTACAGTGGCGAGCAAAAACCTCGTGCGCCTTCCCTACGAATGGGAAATTTATCTCATGGGACAGATGCAATAAATACGGTCTGTACCATTAACCGTTTCTCGGGAATAAGCCTCCGCGTTTATTATTTGAAGATGTTTTAGGACCTTTTTTCTCTATGGTGAACTCCTCATAAAATATAGTCTGGGGAGAACGGCGGGTTTTAGGATATGAAAGACTAAGATTTGAATATGATTGTCGAATAATATTCTAAATTCAAATAAAATAAAAACAAGGAACCCTTATAGTTTCGCTGTGTAGTACCTACTAGAAAGCAATAATTTGGCATGGATATACCTACATATTAATCACGTCGACAAAGTGGTAAAATCAAATCATGAAAAAAAAATTATTTAGGGTACCTCCTGTACACGTAAAGAGGCGATGGTTTTTTTTTCTTGTCTACCCCATGGTGTGGGATATCGTTGGATAGGTCTTTGAAAAATATTGCTGGTTTGTGAAAGCTATTTTTCGATTCAGGGATCCGTTTGTGAAATATTAAGCTTTAAAGTGCTAATTTTTATCAGACTCAAGTGTCCCACGTGTCCCCCCCCCCCTGCCAGCTAAATGGTTGCTTTTGGATATATGCAAAAATTCACGGCAGTAGTATATACGAAATTAAAAGCAAAACATCATCACAGATAAGTAAGCTTTACAAGTTTACGAGTAATAGTCGACCAACTTAGCAGTTGCAATGTATAGATGAACATGATTTTGTACAATGTTAAGTTTGTTCTTGGGATAACTTCATTCCAAATACAGAACCCTTCATTGACACACGACACGCACTTGGCCGGTTTTTAAATACAGATAAATTATTCCTGGGCTATTCCAAAGGAATAAAGCAGTCATTATGCGGTTTACAAACTTTGTACACTTTAGTAGACATTTATCTCATCGGTACTAAGCAGGTTCAAGGTTATCGTACTAAGGAGAGCAGTGATGGCCCTGTGGCAACAGCCGAAAAATAAGGACCACCCTACTGATTATGCTACTATGAAGTTACCAACCAGGTACAGATTACAAAAAAGAGTGTTACCTGGTCATCAAAGCTCTTCCATGGTTTTGATCACGATGCCTTCAGACGGCTAGCAGAGCAGAATAGGTATTATTGAACTGAAAACTTCTTTAGGCGTGTTGGGCATTTTTTAAGATGGGAAAAAACTATTGAATTCGCGCCACTGTTACCGTAACCGACACCGCTTCGGATGTGTTCGGCTGTCCTCGGAATGTACTCGGTTTTAATGTATATCCGATAGTGATGCCAAAGTATTCTGTTTGTGTTTTGTTTCACTTCTGTCGGCATTCCCGGAGTGTCACTTTTTTTTGTCAGCCTTCTTTTACATACCTAAAGCCTAATAAAAAACCATCGAAAAGAAAGAAAATTATACATAGAGCTCTATACTGCTGTAAATCTTTCTTGTAATTTGGCAATTCGTTTTATAGGCGTAGCTCACCAGCCACAGAGCATTTCTTTTTCTAATGCGTAATTCCATTCACTTCGAGTAAGTTAATCTTTTTTACTACCAAGATGTCTCAAAAGACCCTGATATAAATTAACCCAACAGTTTCGATTGGTGCAGACGGGTCCATTGGAAAAAAATAACATCTTAGGCGGGGGCTATCTATGGTTCCGTTCTGTCACGAAAGGTAAAAAGGTTCCCTCCTATCCTTAATGAGCTTTGACTGGCTTTTAGCTAAGATCAATGCTTCACCTCTATTAGATACGACTCACCCATTGGCACTTAACTAGTGCACAATATTTTTATATAGGTAAAAGGATAAGTCGTTTTTTTACCGTTTGTGATTATTTGATTAATTACCTCCCGTACCTCTGACCGTAATATGACATAGTAGCATTTAGAGGCAGATAATATGAAGCATAATCAGCCTATAATGTTCCCACTCTTCTGGGACACAGGCCCCCGAAGAGAGGGGGCTATAATCTACAGCGCGGCTTAGTGCGGGTTGGTAGATGTCACATATCTTTGAATTGTTGGTTCTAGGACATGTCGGTTTCCTCACGAAAATTTCCTTCACCGTTTTGAGAACAGTGGTGATGAAATTATTTACACAAAGTAAAGCGCCAGCCTGGGTTCGAACCCACGACTTATGACTCATAAGTCGGGCCCGTTACCACTGGGCCACAACGGCTTTGGAAATAAAATATCAAGTAAACGGATAATTATTATTAAAGGTCCTCATAATATTCTTAGCATTACTCTAGAATTAAGATTGGCTACTAGTCTAGTTAGTTTCGTCTATTACTACCATCAATTAAATTCAAATTCATTTATTGTTTGTCACAGGTGAAATATCAGTTCTTGTGATTATTATAAAGGATCGCTGCTTATTTAATATTAAAATCATTATTTATTTAATATTAAAATCATTGTTCGTCCCAAGTCAACGTCAATCATTCGTCATGCATTAATATACACTTGGGAGCAAATAAATCGAGCCACTTGCTTTTTATTGCACGTATAATGGTTATTATTTTTGGTATTATGGAACGTATCAAATCGAAACATATGTCGCCTAAGAGCTTATTTAATAATCTTTACAATGAGGGTAAATTTTTGAATGATAACCTTATTTAGTGATAAATTATTGGCTCTGAAAGAAAAACGGTAATTTTGATAGAAAATTGTAGAGTTAAAACAGTCCAGAAAATCTATCGAAATCAGGGCAAGGGGGGGTAATACAAGATATTAAGAATAAGTTTATACCATAATTTTGTTTTTAATTGTTTTTTTCTGGACTGACAATTTTCTATCAAAATTACCGTTTTTCTTTCAGAGCCAATAATTTATCATTAAATAAGGTTATCATTCAATAATTTACCCTCATTGTAAAGATTATTAAATAAGCTCTTAGGCGATATATGTTTTGATTTGATACGTTCCATAATACCAAAAATAATAACCATTATACGTGAAAAAAGGAAGTGGCTCGATTTATTTGCTCCCAAGTGTAGTTATCCTTAATATTCGTCTCTGCTTACCCACGACTTTCACTGTTGAATGGTAGTAGTAGAATGATGACTTGAATAAACGCGACATCCTTATCACCTTTACTAACAATGAATTTAATTTCCACATAAGTACGACCATCGACATGATCTCAGCAATAAACTAGTCAGATATAAACCCTACCTTAGTTGCCTGCTCATCTGGCACATCATTAAATCCCCACACTGGGGACCGTTCTGCACTTATAGTCGGAATTAACTCTACGTCGTCTCGGAACCATAAGGATGTAAGATATAAGTCTTACATCGGTACTTGACTTGAAAATCCTACGAGTACAAACTTATAACGCCTCCCATTGTACCAAGCTAATCTTCTCTGATCTCGCACTAAGAAACTTGTTCTTATGTTAGTCGTCGTAAATCCAGTAAGATTATACGGGGTGTCTCGTAAGTCGACGTCAAGCCGAAATCGGGTAATAGGCCAAGTCATAAAAGTTTTCAGAAGAATATTTAAAAAAATCTAAGTTGTGTATTTTTAAAATTACTGGCATTTAAATGTCACTTTTTGCCCAAACAAATATTCAAAATTAATACTTTGCCAAACTTTGACTGACTGTACTGAAAAAAAAAAAGACGGGTTGCACTCCGGGAGTGCCGGCAGAAGTGAAAACTTGAATATTAACGTTGAAATAAATCAATTATTAATTTAATTAATATTACTAATTTTTTTACAATATTTCTGCGTCACTTTTTTCATTAATAGATGCACTTTGTTCAATTTCCATATTTTAAACACTTTCGGTCTTATTCATAAAAAAAGCCTATTGAAGGTTTAAACCATTCATTAGTTAAAATGCTCAATAGGCCTTTAAAACATTCGATAAAATTTTGTATTCATAAACGCTTCATAAACGTTCTATAACTAGAATGTCCTACAACTTCTAAATGTTGCCATTATAATGAAGTCATCCAACAAATGGACCGATTTCTGCAAAAATGATCCAGTCCACACCAACTTCATTTCGAGATAATTGAGTTTAAAGTTTATTGCGGTATTTCTCTGGCTTTGTAATCCTAAATGTTGTGTTTTCAATTTTATGTCATTCTAAGTGTACTAAACTAATTTACATGCATGTATTTAGTAAATAAATTTTAATAGTTTAGTAGATATTCAAGAAAACTTGCGCGTGGATCATTATTACATAATACATTTTGTATGGAATTAGCTGTGTAGGCTGCGGAAAGAAAAATGCAAAAATGTTCCAAAGTATGACAAAAATAAAAACTCAAAAATGTTTATTATTTTTATTTTATTTGAAAAAATACAAAAGTTACCCTACTCCTCATCCAATTCAAAGTCAGGTTCATCACAATAACCATCTATATCGTCTATTATTGCATCGTCTCCCTTCAGTTTTTTATAGTAACCAATGCAATCATTTGGTATAGGATGGAATAACGATTTGAAATTGTTAAACTTCTTTTTGTTAGTCTGTTTTCCTGAAGGCCATAATTCTTGCAAATCTTCTTCTACGACATCCAAATCCACACCTTTAAATTTCTTTTTTAACATTCAGTTCTTTGTAGTCCTCATTAAAGGAAGTTCTCATGAACAAAGAATGTTGAGTCTTTTTTGTGATTAAAATTTCTTTTGTTTTGAGCCAATTTACTGAGTGAGCTAGTTTAGTGATTTTGTTGGATCTCAAATTCTAGAAAAGAAAATAGTAAATAGAAAAATATTTAATGATAAATATTTAATGGTAAACTGGCTCAAAACAAAAGAAATTTTAATGACAAACAAGACTCGACATTCTTTGTTCATAAGAACTTCTTTTAATGAGGACTATAAAGAACTGAATGTTAAAAAGAAATTTAAAGGTGTTGATTTGCATGTTGTAGACGAAGATTTGCAAGAATTATGGCCTTGAGGAAAACTGATTAACAAAAAGAAGTTAAACGATTTGAAATCGTTATTCTATCTTATACCAAATGATTGCATTGGTTACTATAAAAAACTGAAGGGAGACGATGCAATAATAGACGATATAGATGGTTATTGTGGTGAACCTCACTTTGATTTGGATGAGGAGTACGGTAACTTTTGTATTTTTAAAATAAAATAAAAATAATAAACATTTTTGTTTCTATTTTTGTCATACTATGGTACATTTTTGCATTTTTCTTTCCGCAGCCTACACCGGTAATTCCATACAAAATTTATTATGTAATAATGATCCACGCGCAAGTTTTCTTGAATATCTACTAAACTATTAAAATTGATTTACTAAATACATGCATGTAAATTAGTTTAGTACACTTAGAATAACATAAAATTAAAAACACGAGCCAGAAAAATACCACAATAAACTTTAAACTCAATTATCTTGAACTGAGGTTTGTATGGGCTGGATCATTTTTGCTTAAATCGATCCAAATTTCATGCAAAACATACAATTTTATTGTAGGTACAAAAAATTGCAATAAAAAAAATAGAAGGTTTAAATAAATAAATGTCTACTTCATTAAAGTTTTCGGTGTAAAAATAATATTCTGTTTACTTTATAGCCCAGATATTAAATCATAATTTTATATTTAACCGTGAATCGTTTTTCTGAATCAGTATTCTGTAGTCGAATGTTATTTGGAATTGAGTTAAAATGATACAAGGTTATTGGAACATTTAAGCAGAATGATTTTTGTAATAGTTTCCATATTTTATAAAAAGCATAATTGTTCCTAGTAGTTTGAAACATTATAGCAAAAAAAAAAATTACACATATCAGGGCAACCAAGAAAATGCAAAAATGATTCAAATAGCTTGAAACACTTATGCATGATAAAAAATGATGTTTGCCATGACAGCTGTGGGTTGGACCCTGTGGTTGGACCATACGGATTTTCGTCAATTATTAACATAGAGTTCTGAGTCTTTGATATGTTAAAATATACCTTATTTGGAGTACATAGGTCACAAAAACTCAAAATTGTCGAGGTTGTGGGTTGGATCATTTTTGCAAAAATCGGTCCAAATTGGCCAACACATTAAATCGGCATACGAGAATATCTGTCTACGAACCGAATATTTGTGTCCATAGACATTATTACGTATGAAAAACTAATTTATTGTCTACAGTTTCAACAGTTTTGACGCGACAACGTCATGGTCGTCATGGAAACAATATGAATATGTCAATGGATGAATTTGATGTATGTGTCAAACTAAAAAACTTTTGAATATTTTTTTTGTATTTAAAGTAAATGAAATTAATACCGGAGACTAGTTGCAATAAAGGGCAAAGAATTGAATATTGGTTGGAGGAGGATAAGGTGTGTACCTACTGTTACAGCTAAAATGTGTTCAAAGTAAGTTATGTTTTGTAAACATTCTCAATTTCTTATACTTATGCTTGCTTTTGCTTCTAATCCTTAGATTTTTTGGAAGAATTGGTCAAGGAGAGGTGTCCATAATAGAAAATAAAAACACTGACACAAGCACTAACGCTAAACAGGGGCAGCCTGGCATGATTTACGAATTAGGTGCCTATCCAATTTACAATTTTACGAAGAACTTCGTTTGCCTGTACAAAACTCATTGTAACAAAAAAAAAAACCCGCCATAAGAATAATAATGACTGTTATTTTGATGCCGCTACTGATTAATTAAATCAGTATAAATAAGATAATGAAGAGAAAGAATTTATAACATTAGTTTTGTATTTCAGGTCAATAGGACTAGTAAGGATGGTGCTTCACTACGAATAGCAGAAAATGAAACGGCCTACAGAAGAGATGGCACAGATGGCAAATGAAAAGCAAACATTTTAAAAATATTATTCTGCTTGCACAAGTTTTAGAAGCCAAATTAGAGTTTAGAGTATTGTTCAGCCGTGAACAGGCAAGAGTTACATACGCCAGCGTCAGCATCAAGAGCGACATACATTCGTTCCACATAAATTAGTAATTATACTTGGGCCTCGTCCTCGAGATTAGTATATAACAAGTAGTAGCACATATAATGTCGCCTCCATGCACTTTAGTTTATCCAGGTAAAAACTCCTTTAAAATTTTCTTTATGGTCGATGCCTTAATTTCGCTGTCAGTTCAACGACAATACTCCATTCACATTTTAGTGCTTCGCCATTTTGCATTACAAATTTCTACATAACGCAAAAAATTGTATATCATGCCGAAGAGAAAGCGTTCAGACAGGGAATATGAACGCATAAAAAAGAAACTTAAAAAATTAGAAAGAAAACTGGAACGGAAACATCGGAGGTCTTCTTCGAGTTCCGTTGCCTCTACAGGCTCGCAAGAGGACAACCAAGGTACTTTACATGAGACTCACGTCACAACGTCTTGAGGTGTGACTTGTCTTAGAACTCGGGTTCACGGTACAGCGCCTAGAGATGTACCTTACCCGAGGCAAACGCATTCTGATAACTCTATCCTAATGCAAAAGTACCTTACCAACTGTAAGTATTCCCTTGAGTATAATAATGTAAGACTCACGTCGCAACGATCTGAGGTGTGACTTGTCTTGGAAACACGGATTCACGGTACAACGTCTTGAGGTGTACCTTATCCGTTGTCAACGCACTGGATATCATTGCCATGATTACTTTACCATTTGTAAGTATCCAATTACATGTAATACTAGACTCACATCATACTGACTCGAGGTGTGATTTGTCTTGAAAATAATCTCGGGTTCACGGTACAACGCTTAGAGATGGACCTTACCCGTAGCTATAACTTGGCTCTTATGCATGTTTACTGGGCCCTTTCCCTTGTGCATAGTGCCCATTGCTCCTTACGGAGCTAACACTATTTTCTAGTAACTTTCAAGTTCAAGCAGGCGCCTGTTGCATTCTAGTACACGCTTTCCTACCTAATAGTCTAAACAATCAATTTCAGACGTATTTCTAGAATCCGGAATTGAAAAAGATCTGCTATATGATCTTAGAACAGACATTGAGGCTCCACCTGGTACCCAATTGCTGGAGATTGAGGATGAGCTTACAACGGTACCGGAAGCGCCGCAGCAGCAGCCAACAATTACTCTAACGTCCGCTTTATTGTCTGAGCCTACAGCCGTGACTACAGCTGAAACACAAGAAGCAATAGTTGCTGACTTAGATGAAGTGGCTCTAGAGATACTGGGCGTAGATCCCTCAGTCCCCATATCGCACGTGAAAAACGTACAAAAAGATCTAGCAATTCGGTTTGATTATCTAGCGTCATCAGGGTTAGATAAGAGTTTACGTAAAGAACTGCTTGAGAAATACTTACCTCCCGGTAACTGCTACTCCATTAATGCCCCTATCCTTAACCCGGAAATTAAGGCCGCGTTGACGGAAGTTGTTATTAAAGGGATAAGGCTTTTTTTGATAAGCAAAAGCAAACAGCATCAGCGATTTCCTCCCTTAGTCAAGCGATAACACTAATGCTGCAAAAAGATGATAAGGATCCAGTCCTACTCAAAACCCTTATGGACACAGGCAGGCTTTTGTGCGACTCACAATATTCGGAATCAATTACAAGGCGTAATTTTATTTTGCCTGTACTGAAGAAAGAGTTGAGGACTCAATTACAGCAAACGAAAATTGATAAATTTTTATTCAGCGAGAAGTTATCTGATGCATTGAAGACTGCCAAAGCAATCCACCAATCTGGAGCAGAACTAAAATTGCCTTCTAATTTTAAACCCTTGTTTAGAAAACCGAAACCTGGTCCTATAAAAAACTGGAAAGGTCCTCCCCTGGACCGCAGGCCAGCTCCTCCACGAGCACAGCCGTCAGGGACATCGAGGACCACACAGCCTGCGCAGACGAAGCCACAGCGTTGGCAATCGTCGAAAGGGTCGCAGCAGACGCCCTTCAACAACCGCCGCTAGATCCGGTACGGTATGCTGGTAAAATATCAAAATTTTATTAACAATGGTCACGGATTACCTCTGAAAAGACCATTCTTTCCTGGGTAGCTGGGTATGAGATTCCATTTGCATGCCCACCGACTCAAAATTATACTATGTCTAATTCTCAAAAATATTCTGGAAAAGAAATTGAACAATTCGAACTGGCTATTAACAATCTGTTAACAATAGGCGCTATTTCTCAATGCGAACCTTGCGAAGGGCAATTCTTATCAAGTATATTTTTAATTCCTAAACCAAACGGTAAAACTAGGTTTATTCTAAACTTAAAAAACCTTAATAAATTCATCGAAACACAACATTTCAAGCTTGAAGACTTGCGTACAACTATTAAGTTCATTTCTAAAGGTTGTTTTATGAGTACTATAGATTTAAAGGACGCGTATTTTTTGATTAGCATTCATGAAAATTCAAGAAAGTTTTTACGGTTCACTTGGATGAATATTCTGTATGAGTTTAATGTTTTACCATTTGGACTTAATACCGCGCCATATGTTTATACAAAAATTATGAAACCGGTAGTAAGATTACTACGATCATGTGGTTTCATGTCCACAATTTATTTAGATGACTTGTTTTGACACAATTTATTTGAATGTATTCAGAACATTAATAGGTACATCAGTTAAACTTTTATCGGCTTTAGGGTTTACTATTAATACAGAAAAGAGTAACTTGATACCGAGTAATACATGCAAATATCTTGGCTATATAATAGATTCCATTAATCTACATATCAGTTTACCTCCTGAAAAAAGAATTAAGATTAAAAATGAATTAAATAAATTCAGGGTAATTACCCGTTGTAAAATCCGCGAATTTGCCCGTCTCATAGGTTTGTTAGCGTCTGCCTGCCCAGCTATTGAATATGGCTGGGTTTATACTAAACAATTCGAACGATGTAAATTTCTTAATCTAAAATCCGATAGTGACTATGAAAAATATATGTACTTACCAGATTCGTTACATTCGGATTTTGACTGGTGGATAAAGGCTATTGACCACTCAGTGAATAGGATAAAGTTTGATAAATATTGTGTTGAGATATTCTCTGATGCCTCAACTACTGGGTGGGGTGCGGCCTGTGCGGACCAAACGGCGAGCGGGATTTGGAGTAAAGATGAGAAACTCAATCACATAAATTATCTGGAAATCCTTGCTGTTTTTATTGGACTCAAGATTTTTGCAAAAGACTTGTCACATAGTCAGATTCTGTTGCGCACCGATAATACTACAGCAATATCTTATATAAACCGCATGGGTGGGGTACAATTCCCTCACCTTACATACATTACCAAACAAATATGGCAATGGTGTGAGATTCGAAATTTATTTATATTCGCTTCTTACATTCGCTCAGCTGACAACGATGTGGCAGACGCTGAGTCAAGAAAAAATCATCCTGACATAGAGTGGGAACTTTCAGATCTCGCGTTCTAAAAGGTTGCAAATACTTTAGGTACTCCTATTATAGACATATTCGCAAGTAGGATTAATAAAAAATGTTCTAAGTACATTTCTTGGCATCAGGATCCAGACGCTTACGCCATAAATGCTTTTTCAGTGAATTGGTCAAAATTCTTTTTTTACGGTTTTCCGCCTTTTTCAATTATTTTTAAAACCATAAGGAAAATCATCACGGACAAGGCTAGAGGTATACTTATAGTACCCTTGTGGCCTACACAACCGTGGTACCCGCTCTTTTATAAACTCTTAGAGAGTAAACCTCTTATTCTTTATCAAAGTAAAGATCTAATTCTCTCTCACTCCAGCAGCCGACATATACATCGGCAGACTACCCTGGTGGCCGGCATATTATCCGGACATCTCTATTGAAGAAGGGCATGTCACCTTCCGCCATAGATGTCATGCTAGCGTCACTTTCTGCAAACTCTTTCAAGCAATATGATTCCTGTTTGAAGAAATGGTTCCTATTCTGCCAAGGAAAAAATTTTGATATGTTTAATGTATCGGTACCAAATATTATTGAATTTTTAAATATGGGCTACCAGTCGGGAGCCCAGTATGGTACTTTAAATACGTACCGTTCCTCTCTGGCTCTCATTTTCGGACGTCAGATTGGTGAAGATGATCTCATTAAACGATTTCTTAAGGGAGTTTTTCGCTTACGACCCTCGTTACCTAAGTATGATTCCACTTGGGACACTTCTATAGTATTAAATACTCTAGCCACTTGGTTTCCAAATGAGAACTTATCTTTAGAAAAATTAATAACATTGCTTGCTTTGGTAACCGCGCACAGAGTACAAACATTTTCTAAAATCATGATTCAGAATATTGTCATCCTTCCTAATGAGATTTCTATTAAAATCCCTGACTGTATTAAAACATCTCGACCTGGATCCCTACAACCTAGGCTCGTTCTCCTTTTTTTTTGAACACAAACCAGAGATATGTCCTGCGAAGGTACTTTGTTCATATCTCGGTTTAACAAAAGATCTACGCAAACATGACTCATTATTCGTTAGTCTAAGAAAACCCCATACTGCGGTGTCTTCCCAAACTTTAAGCAGGTGGATTAAAACCACATTAGCTTTGAGTGGTATTAACGTTTCTATATTTTCCGCGCACAGTACTAGACATGCTAGTACATCAAAAGCGTGTAGCTTGGGGGTTAACTTAGATACTATCAGAAAGACCGCCGGATGGTCTGACAATTCCAATTGTTTTGCTAGATTTTATAATAGAGTAATTTCTGTTGATCCCAATAAACATGTATTTGCTTCTAGCATTATTAACTCATAATTAAGTTCCTTTATTTACTTATTTTTTCGTTCAATAATAATGAACTCTTACTTAAGTTCTTTTTGTTTTTATCTTTTTTTTTTAAGTTCGTTTCTTTTTTGTTTTTTCTTTTAATAATGAAAGATTAAAGAATAAGTTTAAGTTGAATTATTCTTTCATTTGATATTTTACATTAATCTCTCAAGATCTACTTGTTATATACTAATCTCGAGGACGAGGCCCAAGTATAATTAGTGATTAAACGAACTTACCTGTACGTGAAGTTCTATCACAATTATAGTTGGGCCTCGTCCGAAGAGATTAGCTACCCCCCCTCCCCTTTACTTTTAGATCCCTTTTAGTAAAATATCTGTTGAGTTTAATTTCAGCTCTAAACATAATGAAGTATTGTCGTTGAACTGACAGCGAAATTAAGGCATCGACCATAAAGAAAATTTTAAAGGAGTTTTTACCTGGATAAACTAAAGTGCATGGAGGCGACATTATATGTGCTACTACTTGTTATATACTAATCTCTTCGGACGAGGCCCAACTATAATTGTGATAGAACTTCACGTACAGGTAAGTTCGGTTAATCACTAATTAGTTGTAGCGTAGGCATTATACTTATACATCTTTTGCATCTTTAGTCTTAGGCCACGTATGACGTAGCTCGTATGTTAACTCTAAGCTCTCAACCACTGTATTATATTCCTTGTGCCAGTCGTTCAGTAAACCTTCAACCGAGAACACGCTCTTTTAATTTGCCAACCTTCTGACCGCACACAGCACAAAACCACCTTATCGGCAAAGTGGTGACACCGACGTGAGCGCGCGCGTATCGTGTTCCAAGTTTTTAACAAAGACTATAATTATAATTATCGCGCGCAAAAATGAACGACCCACGCTACCAGGCCGCAGCTCCCCAACAACCTGCAGCCATGTCAACCCAGGACCAGCCACAGCCGCAACAGATGACGGCAGTTTCTACGACACCGAGGATACCGGATTTCTGGCAAGATCGACCAAGACTCTGGTTTCATCAATTCAACGCCATCGTGGATCCCCTAAAGGCAAGTGACCTGCACAAAAGTCAACTTTTAATAGCTAGGCTGAAACCTGACGAATTACCTGATATTAGTGACATTCTTGAAAACATGCCTGAGAATAATAAATACGAAACTCTAAGAAATAGGTTAATTTCGGTTTACGAAGAGTCGGAAACAAAACAAATGAACCAACTCTTAAACGAAATCGAACTCGGAGATCAAAAGCCTTCACAATTATTACGACGTATGCGAGACTTAGGGAAAAATAAAGTCCCAGACGATACTCTAAAATTACTGTGGACAGGCCGTCTTCCACACTCAATTAGGGCCGTCCTAACCGCATGCGACACTGGCGAAGTTAAACTCGATGGTTTGGCTAAAATCGCTGATAAAATTCTGGAAAATACCAGACCATCTGAAATAGCCCCGGTTTCTAAAACAACTCCAAGTGCAGGCCCAACACTTCCCGAAACCATTGTAAATGAGCTGAAACAAATGAAACTAGAAATTTCGGAATTACGCACTAAACTAAACGATTCCAATAACCATCAGAGCCGTGAGTCGCGAAGTCGAGATCGTTATAGCCGTGGAACTTCCCGGACACGCTCTAAAAGTCGCGAAATCACTCATAAAAATAGGGAGAATTACCTCAGACAAAAAGCGAAACCAGGTGACGCGAATTATCAGTGTTTCTACCACTTCACTTATGGCACAAATGCGCGTAAATGCGGCGACACAATGAATTGCAATAAAAAGAACCCGGAAAACTAATTCAGACGCCGGGTCAAATACACAATGTCGCCGGCGTCAAATCCTACCGTTTATGTGTTACGGATATCAAAACTGGTGTACGATTTCTTATCGACACTGGTGCTGATGTGTCGGTTTTAGCCAGTAAAAGGCAAAACGTTTCCACATCAGATTACATATTATATGCAGCCAACGGCACAAAAATCAAAACATACGGCGAAAAATCCATCACAGTTAACTTAGGTTTACGCCGCCCACTCCAATGGAAGTTCATACTAGCCGATGTACAACGCTCAATAATAGGCGCTGACTTCCTTGCTGCTAACAAACTAATAGTAGATTTACATGGTAGGAAATTAATAGACAAACTCACTTTAATATCGCGCGCTACAAATATTACAAATTGCCCGGAATCGAGTATTCGATCAATCGATGTAAACGACGAATACCATCTCATATTACAAAAATTTCCCGAAATAACCAAATTAGAAAACTTTAAAACGCATCCTAAACATGATGTGCAACACCAAATTTACACTAATGGACCCCCGGTCCATGAAAAAGTACGACCGCTTAATCCGGAGAAATACAAAATCGCCAAAGCAGAATTATTCGAAAGAATGATGCAATTAGGTATTTGTAGACCTTCGAATAGTCCTTGGGCTAACCCACTCGTTTGCGTTAGAAAAAAAAACGGTGAGATAAGGCCGTGCGGAGACTATCGTAGACTTAACGCACAAACCACTCCCGACCGTTACCCATTACCAAGACTACTTGATTTCACATATTTACTCAAAGGGAAAACTATATTTTCTAAAATTGATGTCCGGAAAGCTTACCATAATATACCAATGGCTCCCGAAGACATCCCAAAGACTGCAGTTATAACTCCATTCGGTTTATTCGAATTTACGAGAATGAACTTTGGATTACGTAACGCAGCGCAAGATTTTCAAAGGTTAGTCAACAACGCCTTAAAAAGTCTTGACTTTGCATTTCCTTACCTAGATGATGTAATTATAGCTTCAGATTCAAAAGAAATGCATGCAAAACATTTAGAGTTAGTTTTAGAACGATTAAATAATATCGGGTTAACAATCAACACAGACAAATGCGAATTCGGTAAATCGGAGTTAAACTTCCTCGGTTACCACATCAACTCAAAAGGCATAAAACCGAGCGCAAACAAAACGCAACTTATTAATGATTATCCACAACCCAAAACAATAGAGGAACTTCGACGATTCCTCGGAATGATGAATTTTTATAGGCTCAACATTCCAAAAGCTGCAGAAATTCAAGCACCACTAAATGCGTATTTACACAATTCAAAAAAACGCGACAAAACAGAAATTACATGGACCGAAAGTGCATTAGAAGCATTCAGTCGATGTAAACAAGCTATCAATAATACAGTCACGTTATCGCATCCCGACGCGACCGTGCCATTAGTGTTGATGACAGACGCTACCGGTACTTGCGTAGGCGCCGCCTTAAATCAGAGAGTTAGCGATAAATTAGAACCTTTAGGATTTTATTCAAAGAAACTCATCGATACCCAAACAAGATACAGCACGTACGATAGGGAACTTTTAGCAATTTACATGGCAATTAAACACTTCCGCCATATGGTAGAAGGCAGACAGCTAACAGTACTAACAGACCACAAACCATTGACCTTCGCCCTATCTAAAAAGGTATCGCCTTCAGACTCACCTAGACGGTTAAGACAACTAGACTTCATTTCTCAATTTTGCGATAACATCTTATACATAGAAGGTAACAAAAATACAGTCGCCGACGCATTATCCCGTATCGACGAGATTATCATGCCATCACTAGTAGATTATCAAAAGTTAGCCGAACTACAAAAATGCGATCCAGAGTTACAAAATCTACGCAAACATGACAAACTCCAATTTAAATTAATAACAATGCCCGATTCGGAGATAAAAATAGCCTGCGAAACATCAACAAACGACATACGTCCTTATCTACCTCTACAGTTCCGGGAGGTCGCCATAAAAACTTTACACAATGTGAGTCATCCCGGCGTCGCAGCTACTCAACACTTAGTTAAGTCAAGATATTTCTGGAGCAACATGAATACAGACATAAAAAAATTCGTTAAAATGTGCGTCCCCTGTCAAAAATCTAAAATTCAACGCCACACAGTAACACCGATAGGTGAATTTGACAGCACAGGAAATCGTTTTGAAAACGTACACATCGATATAATAGGACCACTGCCACCGGCACAGGATTTCAAATATTGCGTTACTATCATCGACAGGGTGACGAAATGGCCAGAAGTTATACCCGTTAAAGATATAACAGCTGAAACGGTTGCTAAGGTGTTCGTAGAACATTGGATTGCTCGTTTCGGTTGTCCAATACGTATAACCTCAGATCAAGGTCGTCAATTCGAAGCAGATTTATTTCGGCAGTTATTAAAAAGACTCGGCATCGAACGAGTTCGCACAACTGCATACAACCCAAAGGCGAACGGCATGATCGAAAGATTTCACCGTACCTTAAAAGCTGCTATTATGGCAAAATGTTCAAATAGCACACAATGGTTACGGGAATTACCTCTAGTACTCCTAGGGTTGCGCTCGGCAGTTAAATTAGATCTGGGATATAGTCCATCACAATTTTTATATGGCAGTAGTCTCAGACTGCCAGGTGACCTATTTCATTCAAAACCTACAACCAATATTAACGACAGCGACTACATCAAACTGTTAACCAAGTCATTGTCATCCGTTCCCAATCTCTCACATTCAAGCCTACATAGCAAAAACAATAGTGTATTCGTTCATAAAGATTTAGCCAATAACACTCATGTGTTTGTTAGAAATGAAGCACGTCGATCTTTGGTACCACCTTACGAAGGTCCATATAAAGTAATAAAACGACATCCAAAATTTTATACATTAGACTGTAACGGTAGGCAAGTCACAGTATCACTTGATCGTCTAAAATCAGCTTACCTATTAGACTTTGATAATGTGTCGGTCCCACGCCAGGAGACCCAAACGACGACGCTACCTGACACCGTCCCATATCCGGCGAACGTCACGACTCCACATGACACTTCGAGCACTACGACACCGCCGATAACAACGAAATCGGGCCGGGTCGTTAAGAAGACCGTGAGATTCGACATGTGAGCCGCCTCCCGTCAACGTCTTTATCAACTGTATCAACCATCACTCTTCAACAAACGCTCACTATCGCCGCACTCATACCAGCCAGCAGTCAGACATCATGGGCCAGCCAGCTAGCAAAACGACCATCGTGGCGCAGAACAGCGCAGCCGCCGGCAACAAGGCTTCACTGCAAGACGAAACCCTTACCGTCACCCACAAGATGTCGCTGTCCGCAGTCATCCTAGTCAGCACAGCAGTAACCCTATGTATACTCTACGTGGGGTGGAGCTATTGCAGGCGCCGCATCGAAGCCGCCGTCGAGACAAGAATCAACCAAGCGATCACGCAACGTGCTATCGGCGCACCACCAGGGATGCCCAACCTACAAGCAAATATCGCGAGTGCAAACCTCAAACAAAGTTATGGTGTAGTGTAAACAAAGTGTAACAACATGATTGTGACAAAAATATACTCTCTAGTATTAAGTAGCAATAACAGTAGCATAGTGTCTATGATAGTGCGAGCGCTTTAGGTATTATAAGTAAAACCATTGTTCGCAACTCATTGTTTATTGTTAACGTCTGTAGTTTTAATTAGTTCATAGATTTTTGTATTCTCCGAACAAATTAAAATTTTATTGTTTAATCTAAGGGGGGAGGATTGTAGCGTAGGCATTATACTTATACATCTTTTGCATCTTTAGTCTTAGGCCACGTATGACGTAGCTCGTATGTTAACTCTAAGCTCTCAACCACTGTATTATATTCCTTGTGCCAGTCGTTCAGTAAACCTTCAACCGAGAACACGCTCTTTTAATTTGCCAACCTTCTGACCGCACACAGCACAAAACCACCTTATCGGCAAATAGTAAATGAATAAATTAGTCATCAAGCTGGAGTAGAGTTTGATTCATCTTCCATAATTCCTCTCACTATGGCCAAGACACCTTTAGCCATCACCAGTTCTATGAGTCTGTGGGACCGGCAATGACAAAACTATTTCCTGTGTACACATTGCACGACGTACACAAACCCCTATTCCTACCCAAATTCTGTCTGTTCCCGTAGGTCTCCCGTAGGCTTGTATGATAGGTTAGGGTGTTAGGATAACTACGGTGTTAAGTAGTTGCTGTAGGTTTATAATCAGTAGGGTGAGGTAACCATAGGTACCAGGCTCAATTGTTACGAACTTAGCCACACTGTATGCATTCGGAATAACAGCCGTACTAAGCTGTAAGTCCCGGTGCGTACAAGTATTATAAAAATAAACTGATATTTGTATACAAGCTTTTTATGAATGAACTACTCCCTAAATTTCTTCTCTTTTACTTTAGATCTTGTTGGCTCAAAATATTGCCACTTCCACGTTGTCGTCGGTGGCAGCGCAGAGGTCACTTTGACTGCATGTTTTGGGTAGGACAAATAAGGCAGGATAGGACGTGGAGCATGTTTTGCAACATAGCTTCACAGCCACACCCTACTGGAGCATCTCCCTGCAGGGTGTAAACTTCCGTGGTCGACACGGAAGCATTGTTTTCACACAAAAGCAGCAATGTCCCACAGTATTTCTTGTTGCTATAATGTGCTTCGTTATATTTTTCGTCGCTTCTATTTTGTATTGTAGGTAGGTATATAATAATAAACTAAATTGGTTAAACAGAAGTTCAAAATAAATTAAATACAATTGCGGCTCCTCGAAGTACTATTGTTTACGAAACTGACTTTTCAAACATTTGTACGTCAAATGTCATTTTCTTCGGCCATCTTTGTCGTGTCTCACATGGTTCACTTCGGTTGGCGCCGCCGTAGAAAGAGATGGGGGGGGAGGGGAAATCTCTCCTGACGGTCACGTGTCCTGACGCGAGTTTAACATTTTTTACCCATTACAAAAAGTGTTCAACGCCGCTAAAGAAGTTTTCACTTCAAAAATTACTCTGCGAGTTTGGCAAATAACATTAAAAATTGGCGCATTTAATAAGCATTCCAAAAAAAATCTTATTTTTAATTTTTTTATTTCCTAACATTTTTTTTAATATTTTTCTGATAACTTGGCCTATTACCCGATTCCGGCTTGACGTCGACTTACGGGACACCCTGTATGAGGTAAGCAGCTTTTATAAGTATTTTAACTTATTCTTGATACTTAACTACTGACAAGAAATACGTTAAAAATTAGGGAAAATGATATACAGTAAAGCCCGTTTAAGAAGATTTCAAAGGGATCCAAACAAAACACGTCTTAAGCGAGAAAGCGTATTATGCGGGATAGGGAAAATAAAACGTATTATGTACACATTTTGATAGAAAGTTATTATTATAATGGTATGTATGTATTTTTTTCAATTACGTTACAGCATAGTGTATTTTAGTTTGACAAAAAGATTTTGATGCGTTAGTAATTACAAGGCTTTCAATATAACCACAGAATACTTAATAGTACTACGTAATATAACTTAACTTTTGCAGTGCGTCTTCGCTTTTACCCAAAGAAGATACACAGCGCCTTAAATTGTTAACTGCTGATAATGCCTGGGCGTTTGACAAAATCAGAGTTAGATAACACGCGTGTACGGACGATGTACCTATTAAACAGGATGACGACTCGTATTAAGTGTAATAAAATGTATGAAAACATGCCTCAAGTTGGAGGGACTGGCGTAAAATGTCGTATAAAGCGTGCTCGTACCTATCCATTGAACAATGATATTTAAAATCTGCGGATCACACAATAAAAATTTGTTAAAGGATCATAATTATAATGCAAATTTAAAATCTACTTTATTGTATGTTACCCAACACAATGCACTAGAAAAATTACAAGTGCAACATTTTTTCCATGAAAAAGCAAACTTTTACAGTTTGAGTTTCTTGTTCCATTCAAAAAGTGGGAATCCTAAAAATATACGTCCGTGACAACACATTAATTGTCTCTAGGCGATTCTAGGTAAGATTTTTCGCTACATATTCAATATAGAAAACGCTGATACTAGTAGCTTTCACTGAAAAATGGCACATTTTACTTGTGGCTGTGTAGGTACAAAACAAACAACAAGCGACAAGTGACTGATTAAAAAAACAACACATTCATCAATCTCTCTGTTGGCTGGATTGGCTGGATGTACAAAAGCTATAAAAATCTGTAGCAGGAAAAAAACTTTGCTAATTTTCGTGCTTTCACGAAATGACAAGTTTTAGTGTGTTTTATTTACCTAGGTAATAGGTAATACGGGCTGGTGTCCGCAACTCCACGTCAATGCGCGTATTTTGCGTACGGTTTATTTATTTACCTAATGAATATAAAAACCCAAATTGTGAATTACGTATCCCGTCTGTTCGCGAAGATGCCAAGTCAAAGTCAGATCATTTATTTCAAACTAGCTGACCCGGCAAACTTCGCTCCACCTTAGAATCAATAAGAACGACTGTATGAGAAAATGAATTATCTTCATCTAAATAATAATAATAATAACCCCACCGCCGTATCTCTACGTTGACGTCGTGGTGGGGCTTGCGCGCTCCGAACTCTAGGCCTGTGTCGGAAGAGTTTACTTTGCCGGAACAAGTCTAGAGTAAGGAGCCAGACCAAGAGAGATACAGAAATCCGCAGGGCAGCATGTGGCGAACTTTTGGGCAGTAGCGACCACACGGACCCTATGTCTCCCGGGAGAAGTCTTGTTTTGTTCCTCACCTCTGGCTTCCCTTTATTGGCCGGCTGGAGTAAACAATAACGGGGAACAGAGCTCCCACCTCATTTTTGCCTTTATTGGCCGGCTTCAGTGGAGATTCGCAAGAGCAAACGTGCTTGAAAGAAGGAAGTATTCCAGTAAGATGCTGGTAGGGATCTTGACCGTACTTCCGAGATTGTCCTGATAGCCATGGAATACCCCTCCACTCCTCATAAAATGTTGCCCCCTTGTCGCTACGACACTATGTGCTAGCGACCGTTTTCCGGGCCCATTATTGAGTGTGCAAGTCACCCCCTGCCATTTTATCTGTGAATATTATATTATCATTAGTCAGGGAGGGGACATAAGTCCTTCCATAGCTCAAGGTTACCGATCTACTATAGCCAACCCAAACCCATAGCCCAATATATTTTGTTCCTATGTTCTGCAATAGTCCTGCATCAACCGGGGATTGTCCTTGGGTGCACTTGCATAGTGCATACAGGGATAATCGTCGGTTGGTGCCTCCTTATCATTTAAAATTGTCTAAGAGTCATCTGCGAGTTGGTTTCGGCCCCTGGTACGCCTTCCAAAGGTCCGGCTCCCCAGGGACCCGAGATATATAAAAGACATAAAAAAAAAAAAACTTTATTTTGCCAAAAGAATAACAACCTTACGACAAACTTTACAAGAACTTATTTTCTATGAATCTGAAAGATTAGATACCCAATTAGTAACTCAGTGCACAATAATAAATTTAGGTTGTTACGAAACTGATTCACCCTGATCCCCGTACTAGTACGGGACGTACTAGTCGGGGATTAGAAAATTTCACGAAAAAAAAAAGATGATTCATTTTGATTTTTGTAATGGTTTAGGTAATAGTTATACTGCTTTTCGGAGCGGAGACAAATCCAACAAATCAAAGATCATAAAACTCGGTCCAGCCGTTCTTGAGTTATAAGAAAATGGTGTACCTAACTAACCTGACTTTGTTTTATTTAAGTATATAGATTTTATAAGGAATCTGGCAACATGCCTTGTGTACCTGTTTATTTAACGAAGTTTAGCCGTAAGAAACAATGTAAACATAATTAAAATTAGAACAAATAAAACTTTAAATCAGGAAGCAATTTGTGGTCTTCGTGGTCTGTATGTAAGCGCGCATGCGCGCATGAATTCGTAGTCATCGACAAAGTACTTTTTACCATCACACTTCCAATATAACCCCTGAAAAGACCCGCAAGCAATTCCTGTTCCTGAACACTTATGAAGATCTGGTGTTATTATTGCTACGTCAAGAAATCCCTTCCCGTCGAGACTTCAGGACATAGCCGTCAGGTCAGCTGCATTCTTGAAGATACCCGGAACCTATCGGTGCAGGACGTCAGCGCCATCTGGACTGGGAGAATCCTATCCTCACACCGGAATAATCCTGGATAGGCATGCAGGGTGTATGCTTATCCAGGCATCGGTACTTATACAATTCGCGTCTAGCGATCTCGCCTGTTCGGCACACCTTCACTAATATCACATTAATATTATAAAGGCGAAAGTTTGTGAGTGTGTATGTGTGTGTGGGGGTGTGTTTATATGTTTATTACTTCTTCACGCTCAAACGGCTGGACCGATTTCGATGAAATTTGGTATAGAGATAGTTTGAGTCCCGCGAAAGGACATAGGATAGTTTTTATCCCGATATTCCCACGGGACCCACATTTACGCGGGTGAAACCGCGGGGCGCAGCTAGACAGTTTATAAATAATAGCCTTGTGTATGTAAGTTTCCTATTTTTCAGCATACCTATTCCCCAATAAACAAACAAGTGGATGACAAAGTAGTATGGCACAATATCTTCACGTCATTCATGGCGGTTATTACAAAGGGGTTTGAAGGTTTTGGCCCTAAAATCAGCCGCCATTTTGATTTTTTTTCAGAATCGCGGTGCACAACAAAAGTTATATATTTAGATAGAGGACACTTATACAAACAAAAATGTAATATAACATAATATCCTGAAGCGTCAGGTTTCGGAGTTATTCACCAAAATATAAGTCGAAAACAACAAGGATTTTTTTGTTTTTTTTTCCCTGTAGGTGAGCATATTGAACTATTTAGGTAATAGAAACGTTATAAAACCTTTATGGAGAAGAAACAAAAGAAGAATAGACATTTTTTAAATAAATAATTAAACACCGCAATTTACAGTTCGTTTTTTAATCCCAGAGACAATCTGACAAGTGTAATGTCAAACTTCTACACTAAAAAAAAACGAAAATAGAAAAGACTTAAATGTCAGATTAGTCTCTGGGATTAAAAAACGAACTATAAATTGCCGTGTTTAATTATTTATTTAAAAAATGTCTATTCTTCATAGGTTTCATAACGTTTCTATTACCCAAATAGTTCAATATGCTTACCTGGAGGGAAAAAAAACAAAAAAATCCTTGTTGTTTTCGACTTATATTTTGGTGAATAACTCCGAAACCTGACGCTTTAGGATATTATGTTATATTATATTTTTGTTTGTATAAGTGTCCTCTATCTAAATATATAACTTTTGTTGTGCGCCGCGGTTCTGAAAAAAAATCAAAATGGCGGCCGACCTTAGGGCCACCCTCCATACAAAAATCTTCTAACCCCTTTGCGATACTAAACTTCCCCCATAACTTTCGGTAACAAAGACTTGGGAAGTTGACGTCGCTAGAAAACTTTTAAATAATATAGTGACGGAATAATCCAGTTATTCATTCATTTTGTTACTACGTGGTCGGATTAGGCTGCATAAGTTTGAAGTGCTTCCTCCTGATTCCTTCATAAATTAATATTATGATTATAGCTTGTTTCTTGAGCATTATTAACTAGGTATTCTGTACCTAGCGGCAAGGATACTTTCCAAAAATTATGAAAAATAATAGGAAAATTATTTTTGGTAGGTAATCCTATAAAAGGCGGATTTATTTCATACGTTACATTAAGTATTTAAGTTCTGAATATACTAGCTTGTTTTTACATAATATTACAAACGCGGTTTGTAATTTACACGAAATAAATATAAATTTAAACGAACTGTGACACTGAATGCCATTACAAACAATGTAAATATTTTTCCAAGGAATAAAATAACCGAAAAACAGAAACAGACGTTTAATTACAAAAACAAAAACTTAAAGGGTTAACACAACCCTCAACTTTAAAAAAAAATAGCCAGGAAGGAACCCAAACAAAAAGCTTTCCTACGTTGTAATGTACTCGTAACAAAGCGGAGGTCAATCATTGTTTCCTTATAATCACCAACAAATATCAGTAAATGGAAATCATACGGAGGAAATATTCTCAATGAACGGGAGGAATGGAGGATCAAACCTGAGAGCGAGTGTGACTGACGGGGACCACTCGAAGCTCGAGACTTGCTGAGATTTCAATATGCCAGCCTCCGTCGCATCGCTCTACCTATTACGACCAAGGAAATTTACGGTACTTTTCCGTACGCAGTGCAAAAATCGCGTGATGTAGGTAAAAAATCTCGTATTATTACACCTTCGAGTGCCCGAGGTATATATTGAGGGACTCATCTGACAAAAAAAATTAAGTTTATGATTTTTTTTTTTTCTATATAATTATGGCACCACAACTGTAATCAAACAAAACACTCGTAGCCGACCAAATGATCAACATTCGGACGAAAATATATCCCAACTGCAGTGATAGTCGTAACTTCTGAGTCCCGCCTTATTTCAAGTAATCCAAGATAAACCTACCAATAAACGTAGAGGTCTGTTTGTGGAGAATCCACGAGATATAGGTCCGCTCCTTAGAGAGCAATCATGAAGAAAGGTTGGCCTCAGGGCGTTCTTAAGCCGCTCACAATCAAATTTAGCTGCATCGCGGCCGGGTTAATAGAGGATTAGGTAAATTGGCCCGGATACACTGATGGGAAAATCTCCCTTCATTTTCCAAGGTTGAATAATAATGTAATTAATATCTTTAGAATGTTGCTGCAACGACAGTATAAATCTTCGCGTATATTTTATTGCTGGCAGTTCATTGCTGTCACTTTCTCCTATTTATTTGGAGTCCTATTCAATTCTGAGAAATATATGCCACCTGTTAAGTCAGCTTGTTAAAATTCATTTTATTTTAACTTTATGTACAACTAGCTGTGCCCCGCGGTTTCACCCGCGTTAATTTGAGGAAGAAACCTACTAAAATATATTCCATAAAACTTAAGATTATTACTTATACCTACCCTCATGACCGGCCGCCTTGCGGAGAGTTCTCCTACGATATTCATTGAAATCAAATGATAACAAGGGCAATTTGGTCAAAATTAAATACTTGCGATGAATAACGTATTCATTTGGATAAGGATTAATATCATATTTATAAAAAAAAATATATAAAAGTAAGTATAGATTAGTATAGATTTAAAAACGTCAAAACCGCAAACGAGTCGACAGCCAGGCTCTTCACAAAATATGTCTGCACAATTTCATCGCGGATGTTTACACTGCTATTCAAAATTTACGAAACGTATAAGTTTATAATAAGTAATATTTAATTCATACAAGTAGAGCATGGATATCTACCGGTAATTTTTTACATATTCATATTTTAATATCGATTTTGTTTATAAAACCGATATTTCGGCGTTTTCAGTTGTGACTAAAAATAGTTTTTTATTTAAAACAAGCATTCCGTAATATTTTTCTTCAGACTTCGCTTTATAAATAAAATGAAATAAAATTCATTTATTTCAGGCAAGTTTTTACACATACACCCATACTACTACGAGTATGGGTGTATGAAAAAATTAAAATTAAATTAAATTTGAAATAGATATTAAATTATATAAATTACTATCGCTCGCGCACTATTTATAAATTACTGTCGCTGTTATTTATTTAATGAATGTTGCTTCTCAGTTTTATATCAATGTTTAATCGCTAGTAAGTATGTAGTATTATTGCTATAAAACCCAATACCGCATAGCCATGCATACAAGGTCGAATGTCGATATCCGTGGTCGAATGTAATGGTCAAGTTCAATTGTTAGAATTCTAGGTCTCATAGGAAACTATAACGACCTAAGGTGGGTGGACCATGGAAGGCCATGCTCCTTCGAAGGCCAATCATTAAAATTTCGTAGTTATTGCCATGTGATGACAAATTCCTTTTACTAACACAAACACCCATCGAACTGGAAACCACAGACGCGGCGGCGAATCGCTCGCGCTACTATTTTGGCAGTACGGTCACTCGCTTCTTCGATATCGGAAATCGACGACGTTAAAATAAGGTGGGTGTACCATGGAAGGCCACTCTAACGAATAAACAGTTATTATTTGTTTATTTCCTGGATAAATGAAACTAACAAATATTTAAGTAATACTTTGTTTTATTATGTAACATATAAACCACTTTTTTTTATTGTAGATTTAAGCGCTATTTATTAACTTTTAGTGTTAAATGACTGAATTTTCATAATGGCCTTCTAAAGAGCCCTGTTCCTAGCAAGGCCATTTGGAATAGTTCAAAGAAACTTAAGTTTAATCAATATTGATTAAATCTGCAATTCAAAAAAGTGGTTTATATGTTACATAATAAAACAAAGTATTACTTAAATATTTGTTAGTTTGATTTATCCAGGAAATAAACGAATAATAACTGTTTATTCGTTAGAGTGGCCTTCCATGGTACACCCACCTTAGTTACCGGCTCGTGTCCACGTGTCTCCAAAACTACCCACACCTGCATACCTGCATGAGAACAGATGACGTTGTCAAACGGAGTGTAACCTATAATAATGAAGGTCTCGCCCAAGGTGACACAACCAATGAAAATTTAATTCAAGGTCGCCTCATTGCTCACCTAGCCACAATCAACTTGTCAGTTTTGAAATATGATGATGTGTCCCCGCCCTTGCCTCGTTAGGCTGCAAGTAAAAACTCTATTCACCCAGTTTAGAACATCAACATTTAGACGGCGGTCATAAACTGAAAAGACACGCCACAAAGATGTCGTACTACACCAGTAACAGTTTATTTCCAACGACTGTACCCATACCGAATGGGTTTCCTGTTCAGATGAATGAAAGGCCAAAAAATAGGATGATTTTTTTGGATGTTACACCTGTTCGGTCGCCAGCGATACCGATTGCGTCAAATGCCGTAGCTCCAATACGAAAGAACTTCGTAGAACCAATAATCTCTAATGATATAATCTATGAGAACATCAAGCCAGTGTTTACCATACTGAGAATAATGGGAGTTCTGCCGATAACGAGACCGACGTCGTGTATCAACCAGTTCCAGATAGCATCGTCTTCGATGCTGTACTCCATCCTCGTGTTCTGTTCCCTGGTCAGCTACGTACTGTACCTGTCGCTGCACAAAGTCCAGATCTTACGAACTGCGGAAGGCAAATTCGAGGAAGCTGTTATTGAATATCTATTTACAGTATACTTATTTCCGATGATCGCGATCCCGATCTTATGGTACGAAACTAGAAAAATTGCGAATGTTCTCAACGGATGGGTGCACTTTGAGGTAAGTTTTTTTTAATAATAACTGCACTTCAAACGAGCCTGCCATGCTTTATAATGACTTCATCATAATTAGCCTCTAATGTTCTCACTGCTGGGACACAAGCCTCCTCTCAGTGAGAGGGAGTGGGCCGTAATCCCCCATGCGGGCCCAGTGCGGGTTAGTGGATGTCACATGTCTTCAAATTTTTGGTTCTAGGACATGCCGGTTTCCTAACGATGTTTTCCAACACCGTTTTGAAAGCAGTGGTGATGAAATAGTTTACACAAAGTAAAGTGCCTGTCTGGGTTCGAACCTACGACCTACAACTCGTAAGTCGTGTCCGTTACCACTAGGCCACCACTGCTCTTGCTTTATAATATTAATAACTTATGTAATTTTATTAACAAGTAACGTATCGGTCAGCCTACCAAGGCATATTATATGTACCTAAGTAGATGTGTGCTATTTGATAACATATCTAATAATTTACAACAATCCAGAAGGTCTACAAGCAGCTATCCGGTCGTACGCTCCCAGTGAAGCTATACAAGAAAGCTTTAGCCATGGCTGTCGTCATACCGATCTTAGCAACAACGACGGTCATCGTGACGCACATCACTATGGTCCACTTCAAGCTCATGCAGCTGGTGCCCTATGTGTTCCTGGAGATCCTGACCTACATGCTCGGCGGCTACTGGTATCTGCTCTGCGAGACGCTGAGCATCTGTGCTAATATCTTGGCTGAGGATTTTCAAAGCGTAAGTTAACTAATTCATTAGCTCAAATGCGCAACTATTGCTTTAATTTTAGTACTTCTCGAACCTCGATACAGACGCGAAGTAAAAATGGGAGAAAAGATAATGGTAAGATTTCCTATTTGACTGTCTCTCTGGATTTGTGGCTTCAAATCTTTAGGATCTTTAGATCGGTCTTTGGGTGTACCCAATCGTGTTGTAACACGATGTAATAAATTCGCAAAATCTCAGGGCTGGTTGTCCTATATGACTATGCGACCATCTCTCTAATGTTCCATTTTTTTCAGGCTCTTCGCCACATCGGCCCAGCAGGCAAAGTCGCCGAGTACCGTGCTCTTTGGTTATGTTTGAGCAAGCTCTCTCGAGACACGGGCAATGCCAACTGCTACACGTTTACCTTCGTCAACCTATACCTCTTCCTGATCATCACCCTCTCTATTTACGGGCTGCTCAGTCAGATCTCCGAGGGATTCGGTATAAAGGACATTGGTCTTGCATTGACGGCGTTGTGCAGCATCTTTCTGCTGTTCTTTATTTGCGATGAAGCTCATTACGCTTCTCATAATGTAAGTAACTAGTTAACTACCTACATATATATCAAGGCGCCCCCTAAGCTTCCTTCAAGGCGTACGTGGTGCGCGTACGCGTACCAAATTGTTATCTGCCCGTCGTCATGGAAGAAGACTTCTGGCCGCAGGACGTTATGTTCCGTCGCCTCCACGGACAAGTACCACAGAACAGCACAAGCCAAGCCAGTGAAGTACAATTTTATAATAAAGATATGTATGTTTATCTATGAGCCTGTGTCGCCTGAAATAAATATATTACCTGCCATAAAACTATGAAGTAAAGGGTGCATTCATGTCTGGAAATTGATATTGGTTTTAGTGTAGCGTATACGCGGCATATTATACATTCGACGAAAGTCTACACCAGATACAAAGGGTGGTTCTTGTTTTTTTAACGAATTTTTTAATTAGTATACTAGTGTTTCTACATTTTGTCTCCGCACAGGTGCGAACAAACTTCCAAAAGAAGCTGCTGATGGTTGAACTATCCTGGATGAACACAGACGCTCAAACTGAAGTGAACATGTTTCTACGAGCCACCGAGATGAACCCCTCACAAATTAGCCTCGGAGGATTCTTTGATGTCAATAGGACTCTTTTCAAATCAGTACGTAACACTGTTGAAAATTATGTTTTTATTATTCTATTCAATAAGTTGGTATTCAGACCGTCCACTTGGTCTGATCGCAAGCGAGACTGATGAGCGTGGGGTCTTAGGTTCGATTCCCGGGTCGGGCAAAGTGATATTGGGTTTTTCCATTAGGAATTTCTTAGTAACTGCGGGAATTTGGAAGTTAGCGTTGTGATACCTCCGTACCTCGGAGAGTACGTTAAGCTTATTGGACTATGAGAGTAAGGGAAGAGAGAGGGCACCTGTGTCTGCGCACACACTTGTACACTATAATATCTCCCGCGCCGAAGGCTGGTCTCTGCTAAGATTGGTCGCCATGGACGAAATTTTATCTGGAGGACTATTATTGAGATTAAGTTGAAACTGCTGATTGGAGACGAGTGGACAAATTATAGATAAGTAGGTACTAATAATAAATTCATAAAACTTGGAAACAAAATAGCCTCATAAATAGACCGGGGTATGGTTGGTGTAGTAGGTAACCGCTTTCCTTTCGAAGTCTTTCATTTTGTTACGATTTCAAAATAACTCTGCTTCACTTACAATATTTAGGTACCTACTTTATTCTATGGAACATTGTGACATTGGTTCATGTTGACGGTCTACCATAACGACGGTCAAGAGCTCTCTACATTTTTAGTTACTATACTCTATGGCTCTATAGCTCCAAGGGCATAAGCCAACGCTCTAGAAACCTTGTAGCTTGCACTTCTGAACGGCTCGATTGTCCTCTCTCTCGAACAATCCAAATAAGGCTAGTGTACAGACGCCAGCACATCAACCTACTACAATCTGTCAAATTTCTTTAATAGATGTTCACCTTTATTACTATAGCATAAGGTTCAAAGTTGATTGGGAAAATGTGACAGTTTCGGGTAGGTTAATGTGCTGGCGTCTGTACCTATTGTAGACAATATTTTAAATCCCGTTTTTTCCTACGTAGGTATCGTATCATTAGACAAGTCTTGAAATAAATATTTCTGTTACAGTTGCTGGCAACCATGGTAACATACCTAGTAGTACTGCTACAATTCCAAATCAGTATTCCCGACGAGTCCCAGGGCCAAGATGAAGATGAGAGAGCGCCTTTCAACATCACCAGTGCAACAACCGAAGCTATGACCACCACCACTACTGTCATGACAACAATTCTTACCACGCTTGCAAAAAAGAAGAGAAAGCATTAAAATTAATTATAATTAACTTAACTTCTAGGAAACAAAATTTCGTTTTGGTTCATAGAGTAAATTATCCTAGCTTTATGAATTGTTACATCGAGTTGCTTCACAATATATTGCTCTGAACCAATCTCTGGTAATTATTATAGCTATTATGACGTAGAAAATACGTAGTGTCTTCTTGGCATAGGTTTTAATATTTTGCTGGAATAAGTTCTGTTGGATTTTATCATCAGCTAATCAAGTACATATCTATAGGTATCACAATACGAGTACCTACCTACATACAATTTTTGTTTCACTTATTTATGTTTTAACCAAAATGACTTAAAATAGATTTTTACTGATTAGGTACACTACATGATTGCTTACTGTAGCAAGCATGGAGAAGTAAGCAGTAAGTAGTTATATTGAGAACTTTAGTTTATGACTGACTGCACTTCTGATAAACTCGACTCGTCCAAACATAATCTTGGTCAGATCATGTGAAGACCATGTAAATTGGTGTCTCAACTGGTCTTTTAAGGAAAGAACCACACAGATTGAGCGGACCTGTCCAGTCAGTAAACGCATTTATGAGTAATCGTGCACCTCACCGGGGAGCTCAACGATTCGACGAACAATACCAAAAAAGAACATTTGGGTAGGCCGCATTGTAAGTAGTTAAATTGAGAACTTTAGTTTATGACTGACTGCACTGCTGATAAACTCGACTCGTCCAAACATAATCTTGGTCAGATCATGTGAAGACCATGTAAATTGGTGTCTCAACTGGTCTTTTAAGGAAAGAACCACACAGATTGAGCGGACCTGTCCAGTCAGTGAACGCATTTATGAGTAATCGTGCACCTCACCGGGGAGCTCAACGATTCGACGAACAATACCAAAAAAGGACATTTGAGTAGGCCGCATTGTAAGTAGTTAAATTGAGAACTTTAGTTTATGACTGACTGCACTGCTGATAAACTCGACTCGTCCAAACATAATCTTGGTCAGATCATGTGAAGACCATGTAAATTGGTGTCTCAACTGGTCTTTTAAGGAAAGAACCACACAGATTGAGCGGACCTGTCCAGTCAGTGAACGCATTTATGAGTAATCGTGCACCTCACCGGGGAGCTCAACGATTCGACGAACAATACCAAAAAAGGACATTTGGGTAGGCCGCATTGTAAGTAGTTAAATTGAGAACTTTAGTTTATGACTGACTGCACTGCTGATAAACTCGACTCGTCCAAACATAATCTTGGTCAGATCATGTGAAGACCATGTAAATTGGTGTCTCAACTGGTCTTTTAAGGAAAGAACCACACAGATTGAGCGGACCTGTCCAGTCAGTGAACGCATTTATGAGTAATCGTGCACCTCACCGGGGAGCTCAACGATTCGACGAACAATACCAAAAAAGGACATTTGGGTAGGCCGCATTGTAAGTAGTTAAATTGAGAACTTTAGTTTATGACTGACTGCACTGCTGATAAACTCGACTCGTCCAAACATAATCTTGGTCAGATCATGTGAAGACCATGTAAATTGGTGTCTCAACTGGTCTTTTAAGGAAAGAACCACACAGATTGAGCGGACCTGTCCAGTCAGTGAACGCATTTATGAGTAATCGTGCAGCTCAACTCAGAACTTAAGGAGTTCAACGATTCGACGAACAATACCAAAAAAAGGACATTTGGGTAGGCCGCATTAATTACTCATTCGGCCAGATCATGATTAAAACTAACTAAGAAGGAGCAAAAGGAAACAGAAAAAAGCAATGACCTACATAGTCCTGACATTCACAACATTTTAAAATATTTAATAGTTTTAACCGGTAAATTGGTATCCATGTCCAGTCGTATACGATCCTACCATCCTACTGGAACTCTACTCTCTATGACAACGAAGAAAACTATTTTGTCTATGACATGTATGACGTGACTGACGTTTCTGTTTATTATCTGTTGCGAGCGTTATGTATTGAGACTATTGAGAGAATTTTCCGGATTTTTTACTGTTTCTCGAAGTTATTCGTTTTCCTGCAAAGACAATAGAAATTTAAAACATCAAATCGTAAGTGAAATCTTTGATATTAACTCAAAATGGTCGACTACAGCAAGTGGAAGGACATAGAAGTAAGTACTTATTGCATACCATTCAAAATTAGCTCCACCGTTGTTTATACTCCTACGTTAACCTGAATTGACAACCCATTTTAGATATCCGATGATGAAGACGAGACCCACCCTAACATCGACACTCCGTCGCTATTTCGCTGGCGGCACCAAGCGCGTGTCGAGCGCATGGAGGAGCGGCGTAAAGAGAGAGATGAACACATCCAAAAGAAGACTGAAAACTTGAGATTGATAAACGAAACTAGAAAAAAAATCAGTGAAGCGGGCCCAGACAGTCCCGATCTTGATTCTTTAAAGAAAGCATTAACTGATCTAGAAAAAGAAGAGAAACAATTAAAACAAAAAGAAGATGATCTTAACAAGAAAGAACGACAAACCCCGTGGAACGTGGACACGATCAGTGAGCCGGGCTTCACCAAAACCGTCATCAACACCAAGCCTATCAGACCCAAGGATGAGAACTTGACTGAGGAGGAGAAAGAAGCTAAGATGAAGAAGTTTATCAAAGAAAATGAAAAGATTCTGAAACAGTTTGGTATGCTACGGCGTTATGAGGACTCGCGTTCATTTTTACAGGAGCACAGTCAACTGGTGTGTGATGAAACGGCCAACTACCTTGTCATCTGGTGCATCAACTTGGAAATGGAAGAGGTCAGTAGTATGCTGTATTTGTGCACTGTAATGCTGTTATCAATAACCTGTGTTACCTATTTATATTGTTGTGTAATATGATGCTTCTTTATGATTTTCACTATATTTATTTTGTCTATTTTTGGTTATTTTCAGAAACATGATTTGATGGCTCATGTTGCTCACCAAACTATCTGCATGCAGTACATATTGGAGCTGTCCAAACAACTGGATGTGGACCCTAGAGCTTGTGTCAGCTCTTTCTTCTCTAAGTAAACCACTTTACGAGTTTCATTGCTGTTTTATGCACACTAAGATCCTTTTTTCTAAATACATCTGTTTTTCAGGATACAAATTGCAGAGAAGACATACAAAGACTCATTTGATGATGAATTGGAGCAGTTTAAGGCAAGGATCAAGAAGCGAGCTGCTGAGAAAATTAATGAGGCTATCAGAGAGCAGGAGGAAGAGGAACGGAAGGCCAGGCTGGGACCCGGTGGACTGGACCCTGTTGAGGTGTATGAAGAGCTGCCTGATGTAAGTAGCTAGGATTTAAATAATTGAAAGTACAGTGGACCCCCGGTAATCCGACAAACATTTTGCAGGGCAGTGTCGGACTATCGAATTTGTCGGATTATAGAGTATTGCCTAAGACCCCCTATAGTCCGGAAATGTTTACAAAAGAGTACCTTGTAATCCGACAAATTACAGACCCAATGATAAGATTCCATATGTTATATGTATATATTTACTCTGAAGTACAAATCATACTTCATTATGTATGTCAAATTTAGTAAATTACACAACACAATAGAGAGCTTACGGTTTATTATAAAATTAATGTCATGAATGCTATAGAACTTACAAAAAATTGTCAATACATAATAAATAATGGACCATGTCGGATTACAGGGGGTGCCGGATTAGACAGGGGCCGGATTACCGGGGGTCCACTGTACTTTAGGTTGAACTTATTTCTTGGATAAAGTATGCCGTATATGATGCTCACTATTATCCATACTTAATATTATAAATGCAAATGTGTTTTTGTCTGTTACCTCTTCTCGTTTAAACCGCTGAACCGATTTAGATGAAATTTGCTATAGAGATAGTTTGAGTCCTGGGAAAAGGACATGGGATAGTTTTTATCTTGATATTCCCACGGGAAACTTATGTGGATGAAACCATGGGCCTCTGCTAGTTTACAAATAAGTGTTTCAATTACTTTGACTAAAAGATTTTGCATTGTCATTATTACAGGAATTGAAGAAATGCTTTGATGCCCAAGACGTGCCATTGCTCCAAGCAACAATTGCTAAAATGCCTGAGCAAGAAGCCATCTACTTCATGAAGAGATGTGTGGACGCAGGACTGTGGGTTCCCGGCAAGAACAGTGATGATGAACCTACCATGAAGGAGAATGCTGCGGGCTCCTCACAGCCTGCTGGTGATGCTCCCATCCCCTCAGCAAGCACTGATGAACTTGACTGAGACACAATCAATGCCTGCTAGTATTTAGGCATAAGTCTCTTGAAGATCATTGTAGTGCCAGAACCAGAATTTTGGCATTTTCCATTATGACATATGGACATAAGTTAGGCTGGTTTTATTGTTACGCGTTTCGGCAGCGCCGTTGGAGCGCGCGCGTTCAGAGATGTATGGGGTAGTAGTTGCATTTCAAAGTCGCGCGTTTGTGCAGCGCCGTTCAGTGAACGCGCGCTGTTCGCCGGCGCTTCCGAAGCGCGCGCCGCTCGTGCTCTTCTACGGCCAGTATGGGTTTTAGTTTCACGCCGCTGAGACGCGCCTCAACGGCGTACTGTAACCGCATTAACGTTCATATTCTACACGACTGTCTCACAGCAGCGGAACGCGCGGTACTAATCTCGTTTTACAGTGCACCGCTGTGCAAGCGCGCACTGCCTAGCGGCGCGCGTGACTATAAAACCAGCCTTAGGTTAAGTTTATGATAATTATATATAGTATTAATTTTGTATCTTCAAATTATAAGTGAGTTCTGATAACTGAGAATGCATAATACTTCTTGTGTTGGATATCTAAAGAATGAAATGTTTTGTTAAGTGTCATCATGTCACTTGTCACCGCAATAATTTTAAAACTCCATAAGTGCTGTTAAATTAATATTTTATCACACAGTGTACAATATTTTACTAACAGCAAGTTTACCCCCATACAAGATTTTACAATATAATATATATTATTTCTCCAGAATTGTTTTATTTATTACTTAAGGCGAATGGGTAGTTGTAGCCCGCGAAATTCAATTTTTCTTACGTTTTTTGCAATTTTCAGGTCAGTGTCAGGTTGTATCTTGATCAAAATATGATTCGCGACAATAACAGGTACGTATTTACAGAATTATAATAATTAGAATCATTAATACATCTTTCTAAGTTAGATTTCTACCGTTAAGAACAAATCTCGTATGGAAAAGTGTTGGTGGTAGAAATCTAACTTAAACAGATGTATTAATGATTCTGATGATTATAATTCTGTGAATACGTACCTGTTATAGTCGCGAATCAAATTTTCATCAAGATACAACCTGACACTGACCTGAAAACTGCAAAAAACGTAAGAAAAATTGAATTTCGCGGGCTACAACTACGCATTCACCTTAAATGCCCATTACTATGTGTAATCAAGATCAATAGTCATTCTGTTGCGCTTTGCATAAGCATTATCAGCCTTTAAGGCCAGGATACTCAGAATCGACCTATTTTTGATTCAACATTAAACAATCAAATATTCTTAGTTTCGATGTGATAAAATTATATGTTGTAGTTTAATAAACATTCTTGATTATTCTATGGTTCAAAACACGATATTTGCAACTTCACTCGATCATAAAAAATCGCAAACATATCGAAAACAGGGAAGTTTTTGATCGTTTTTCAAGTCGTACTTGAAGTAGACTAAACTTTTACTCTCAAAAAATATGTCGAAAAATAGGCAATGATGTTTAGAAGAATATTCTACGGTTAATTTTTCACAAAACAGATTTTTATTGTTTTAACAAGATATAATATAATAAAGCGGCCCGCGCGCTTCGCTTTAGTAGCCCGCCAGGCGTTCCCGAGGTAGGACCTGTGTCGCTTTAGCTGGCTCGCTGCGTTCCCCGATAATCGATCGAAATATACGTTATATTATTGTTATTTTCCGTGCTTGTATATTATTTTCAAAAATGAGTCTGTAAAATATTGTTGTAGGTTCTAGTATTAATAATTAAACTAAAAGTTGTAATATAGTTGTAACATATAGTCACAGTAGAAAGATAAACAGTACGGAAACTAAGAATGATTTACTGTTATAATCGATATCGAATAATGGCCCGTGCGATCATGCACCGACGTGAATTTATTTGTAAATCAAAGATGGCGGCTGCTAACATTTTTTTCGTCATGGGTGTCGTAGGTAGTTAAAGAGGTTGCCAAAATCGTTAGTGAGGTCAAAATGTAAATCCAAGATGGCGGCTGTGAAATTTTTCTATTTATTTGTCATGGGTGTCGTTTTCATAGTTTTCGAGGGTGCTATAGCCGATAGTGAGGTCAAAATCTAAATCCAAGATGGCGGCTGTGAAATTTTTCCATTTATTTGTCATGGGTGTCGTTTTCGTGGGTGCTAAAACCGATAGTGAGGTTAAAATCTAAATCCAAGATGGCGGCTGTGAAATTTTTCCATTTTTTTGTCATGGGTGTCGTTTTCATAGTTTTCGAGGGTGCTAAAGCCTATAGTGAGTTCAAAATGCGCGTCGCTCGACCGATGCCTAGTTTAACCCTGCACCTTACCGTTTCAACTCGAGAATGGGTGTAATAGTAATTATAGAAAACAATATAAAAAAAAAAAATCTCTATTATTCGTAATTATTAAATTATTTACTGAAAAATACTTTCGCCTGGTACATGTTCGAAATGAGAACACACACACACACACTACACACACACACTGTAAAATTTAATTACATTAAATTTTTTTTTTTTTTTTTTTAATCTTTATTTATTTTATAGAAGGTTTGATCAGACATGATCATGCCACCCTCATAGGCCTCACAAAGATTGACTTATCTACGCTTAATGGCTAATTTAACTAAATTATAAATTGACTTAGCCTCATCTGACAGAGGACGGGCCAGAATCAAGTTACACATGCCCACTTCCCGCAGATCCACATCATATTCGAGCATAAAGCTGACCCTCTCCACCTCGTTCCGGGCACATTCCGCCAACACATGGTACACATCCTCAACCACTCCACACTCAGCACAATTTGGTGAGTTGGATTTACCCATCAGGAACGCAAAGTTGTTTAGCGGTATGTGCCCGGACCGAAGTCTTAGGGCTGTCACAATATCTGTTCTAGACAAACCAGACTCTGCGAACCACGGTGAACGCGTAAGGCAAGGCTGTATGGTCTTATACCAGATTCACCGTTTCAACTCGAGAATGGGTGTAATAGTAATTATAGAAAACAATATAAAAAAAAAAAATCTCTATTATTCGTAATTATTAAATTATTTACTGAAAAATACTTTCGCCTGGTACATGTTCGAAATGAGAACACACACACACACACTACACACACACACTGTAAAATTTAATTACATTAAATTTTACAGTGTAAAATATTCTCATTCTAATAAATAGTTTTTTTTAAATAAATTATCGGGAAACAAGGACAAAGTACTATAAAAGAGATTTTGTCAAGTTCTTTGTAAATTGAAAGAGCTATTTTGCAGTTATGTTCTCTTTTAAAACAAGAACGAAAAATTACATCCAATACGCTTGACGCATTTTCAAAAAGATGGACGGTCCGTGGTCTCTGTTTTATATATTAGTACAACTTGTATTGCGTTTTATTTGGTCTATAAAAAAATATTAATAAAGTCCGCAATGGTCTGCGGATCATCACCACAATGTTAACCATCTATATTAATTTGATTGATTTCGCTTTTTGGCACATTACACATTGTTTTACTAATAACGTTCCAAGTAGCCCTACATTTGTTTTGAGCTGTATGGATAAAGTAATTATTCTGAGACTTTTTTGTCAGTTTTATAACACGTTGTTATCTACTCGCAAAATTTTTAAAATTGGTTTTGTTTATGATATTTTGATTCTTACGATACTTCCATAATAATTGCTGTTTACCCATGCAGAATTTTATTGTTCCTGTTGTCAACAATTGTTGGCAGGTAAATAAAATGAATAAATAATTAGTCATTATTATTCATTATGTTGTTATACTTATATTTCCCTAAAAACTAAACATCTGAAATATTAACATGAATTCCGTAAAACAAAGTTAACTGTTCCTACTGTTACAATTTTATACTGTGACGCAAAATTTTTGCACTCCGGGGTCAGCGAGTTCATTTGAACTGCGCGTCCGCGGGACTTGCCACGCGGGGAAGGTGGTAACGTTAAATGCCTACTGCGCTCGAATATCCTGGCCTTAATGTTCCCACTGCTAGGAGTCTGGGACTAGTGATGCAAGAGACTCAGTTATTTAACTTAAGGCCTCTAAAAAAGACTTGACTCATTTTCCACGACTTAAGCCTGGAAAGAAGAGTTTCCAGTCTTTAGTAATAAGACTCAGTCGTTATACTAAAGGATTCGCGCCCAAGTCGTGCTTGATATTCAATACAGATGCGACAGAAATCTGATTGGGTAGTTTGTATTATTTTATAAACCCTGTATAATAGTCTCCAAATTAAAACAAGGCTTTTTTTTTATTAAATTATTACAAAAAAAATTACACGACGCTCATCCATGACGCCACTAGGATTTATAATAGTTGTATTATTTATTTTGTCAGTTTCTTCATGTTCATCTGTGAAGAAAACTTCACGAGACTCCCGAGGCGTTAAGGCGCGAGTCCTTTTAGTTTTTATTAAGTTACGAGTTAGTCTTTTTAGACCTCAGGTCAAAGGACTTCTTTAGTCTTCAGTTTTAGTCTTTTGACTCCAAGACTAGTCTAGTCGTGCGTCTTCAAAAATGAGTCTACTAATCTTTTTTTAAAATACTTAAACAACTGAGTCTCTTGCATCACTAGCTGGGTCACAGGCCTCCTCTCAGTAATAGAAAGTGGGCCGTATTCCACCTCGCTGGCCCAGTGCGGGTTGGTAGATGTCACAGATCTTCCAATCTTTGATTATGGGACATGCCGGTTTCCTCACGATGATTTGTTTGTTGCTTACAGTAGGTAAACCCCGCCGAGCTATCAAACTACGATCATGTGGCACTGATTGCTAGCATCTTATCGATTTCTATACCGTAAAAGTTCTTGCGCAATAATAGCACCTGCACATAATTTATTAGCTATGTCAAAATCTTACTGCGATTGCCGCACCTACGTGATTATCAGCACGATCCTCTTGCCATTTATCACAGCTAAGAGTTCTATGTTAATGAGTTTATACCTATTATGAAAGACCAACAAGTGCCCACACCATCTTATTTGAACATTCATTAGAAAGGACCAAAATAAATGTGAGAAAATTGTACCCCATGGAGTCCACTTGGCTACTGCTGGTTGACGTGATTTAGAATCATTGTTATATGCAGCTCATCCCCGTATACGACTAGCTATGTGCTGTATACTGTAAGATCACCATAAACTGCGTAAGATCAAATTCAACGGTCTTATTAAAAAACGAGATGCTTTTAAAACAATCGCAAAGAAAAACCCAGGTTTGGACTCGGGTGTTTAGAAAATCATTATTACAAAATGGTTTAAAGGGAAACCAGAATATTTACAGAATAAATAATTTCTAGTCTGGGTGTGCGCAGTGGCCGAACGGTTAACTTCCGGTACTAGTCGCGAGTACGATTCCCGCACGGAACAAAATAAATAACAGACTTCATAAGCTACAAGAGTCGTTCTTGGACCAAGACCTACATTCTAGAACGATACCTTCCTGAATCCCACACTTAAAATTGTACATCTTCCGAATCTAGAACAGTCACATGGGTTTGTACGAGTAAGATTTGTCTGTAATGTACCCATACAGTAATAATGTGAACCGGGCATTATTATGTAGAAAGAAATACTACGTAACGGGTTACGCATACCTATTCATTGTTGCTAAGGGCCCCATGAACCATGGGTGTTAAATAAAATAATAGAGATATTTTTTTAAACTTGTACTTTTTATATAACAAAACTACAATAGGTGTATGAGAGAGGACGCGGCGGGGACGCTACGTGAGCACATGCGGTGGCAGTTGCGGCCGCCCCTCCAACTTGCTGTAGTCCAAGTGGAATTCCTTCGCCACCTATAAACAAATAAAATCATATCACAACACAAATAATTTACTCAATGAGAACCAACTTTTTGGATGCCAAAAGTTACAAAAGACGGGCCTATAACGAGCGCCATTCATGCAAAATGAAATGATAAGGACATCGCTATACCCTGTTTTTTGACAGCTGCTTTAGAACATAACTATTCTAGATTACGTAAAAGTTAACTTTAAAATGGGTAATAAAATATATATATGTATATAAACTGCCTTATCTTATTGAATTATCTAATTTATGACATCTTACAGACATTATAATACCGTACGTACATGATTGTATCAGTTTTGACAAAAAAAAATATAATTGCTAAGCATATTAAATTACATTCTATCGTACTAAGTGATGGGATCGAATGTAATCACTTCAAATGAATATAATTATATTATCTAAAATAATAATTTTATATTATAGGTAAATCAGTATAGAAAAACCTTGCATACACTTAAAAATCAATAAATTATATAAATTATTTGCCAGGATACGGATTTGCTACCATAAACAAGATGTTAATGTATTATTTCGATTTTAAAACTTTCATAAATAATATGAATAAAAAAAAGAAGTAATTAAAAAACCCTACTGCAACCTTATACTAAAACTAACTGAAAAGCTAAAAACAAGCCCATTTTAAATTAAATAAAAGTTGGAAGCAGGCGGGGCCCATACCATTATTATAGTTACAAACCCAAATGGGTCCCGCCTGCTTCCAACTTTTATTTAATTTAAAATGGGCTTGTTTTTAGCTTTTCAGTTAGTTTTAGTATAAGGTTGCAGTCGGGTTTTTTAATATTTTTAATTACTTTTTTTTTATTTCCAGCTTTTTAGTTTACAAATGTGAAAGATTTCGCAGACGATTTAGTTCTTGATACGTGTTTTTTACGATTTGTCACTTTCAATTACTTTTAACCATATAAGTTGTATATATTTTTGTAATCACCTTTTAAAACACTTTATTTTGATACCCCACTCGATAGGTTTTGAGAAAAAAAAACTTTTTGAAGGCATAATAAGGCGCCGAAAATCCGCCATTTTGGTTTTTTTTTATTTTGAGTGTCACTTTCACAGTCAATACGAATCTAACGACACCTCTCAAGCTAAAATCCATCGAGCCGTTCAGGCCACAGAACGTGCCAAACAATTTTACAAACATACATACATACTCTCGAAAAACATAACCCTCCTTCTGGCGCAGTCGGGTAAAAACGGTGTGTTTTATTATGTAGTAAACCCCATATTTATGTGTATATGTTACCGGCAATCTGTATAATCCGGTATTCTATACAATACCTAGGCAATGGCACCGATTCCCTTGTTCACAAACTAAACTAAATTTAACTTCAGTGCATCTTTTTCTTTCTATTTTATTAAGAAAAGGACAGAAGATAAATATTAGTTTAGACCTGTCAAATTAGTCCGTGCCCGACGTAAATTGACGTATTTTTAATAGCCAATTTTTTAATCACGTCTAAATTGTCTATGGAGTATCTTAATTTGACAGGACTAAACTAATATTTATCTCCTGTCCTTTTCTTAATGAAATAGAAAGAAAAAGATGCACTGAACTTAAATTTAGTTTAGTTTGTGAACAAGAGAATCGGCGCCAATATATAGAATACCTAAAACGTTTAGGTAATGTATAAACTATTATTTATTTTATACTTTGCCTAGGCATTCTATACAGTACCGATTGCGCAGCCGGCAATGTGTGAAAAAGACGAAAGCGGGGAAGGGGAAGACTTAAAAAATCTTTCGCCTAAATCCTCCGGCTGTGCCGAGCTACGCCCCCTTAAAGTTTTCGCCTGTTAGGAAAGCGATAACGCAATTAGTTGCAACCTGCACTGCGCAGCTTAGTGACACACCACGTATACTCCTTTTGTGAATTTTACGGACGAACCATTTGACCTTGGCGGGCTCACTAGAGTGCTTCTATTTTTTTGAGTGCAAGCAAAAAAGCGATAATATGCTTGTTACTACTTTACGCAAAAACTAATGGACCGCTTGCGATGAAACTTGATAGGTACAGACGCCAGCACATCTAGCTACTACAATCTGCCAAATTTCTTTAGTAGATTTTCAACTTTATCGCTAAAGCATAAGGTTCAAAGTTGATTGGGAAAACTAGACAGTTTCGGGTAGCTTGATGTACTGGCGTCTGTACATAGTTGTTACCTATAGCTGTTACTTTTTATCCCTATATTCCCAAGGAATCGAAACTTACGCGGGTGAAACCGCGGGGCGTAGTTAGTTACCACTATAAAGATAAACATGTGGAGTTCTTGCCTTTCTGATAAGCTTTCTACTGGGCATGCATAGTGCCTCCATGCTTGACTTAAATAAACATTATCATGCTACATGCATATAGTATATATCTAAATAAACGCCAATAGTACCTTACGCCAGTTGTGCGCGTCAAAGAAGTAGTAGGTGCCGCGCTCGTACGTGGAGGTCTTCTCCACCATAGGCATGCCGGGCGCTTGAGAGATCCACACCTTTTCCTCCATGTGATACCGCCATTCTCGATTATAGCTAAAACAAACGTTTAAAACTATATACTGCGTAAAAATAAATTACTTAGTTTCCTTGGGTACATTTCGGTGGATATCTAAAAGTACCATTTTGCAGCAGTGATCCTTTGGCAGATGTCAATTCACTCAGTATGTTGAAGCATTTTAGTAGCCAGTGTCAATGCAGCTATAATGACTGAACATTGCTTTGCATTGCAATGCCTAATATACCCAAAATTGGGATTTAGCCTAAATACCATTTAGTTTCGAATTATTTGCTAATTTAGAAGGAATTTTCCCCTTTACACTTGAAACCCATATATTATTATATATACACAATTTGTGAAGCTTGTCGAGTGGCGAGCTACTTCTCTTGTGCCGGCGACGCTGCTACCCGTCACCGGTAAGGAGCATAGGGCAGGCCAGACGATGGGCATCCCTCCACCTGTCGATCGTCAGAGCATTGTTGAACAAGAAGTCAAAACGTTGACAGGTGCGTTTGGGGTTTTTTTTTATTATTACTTATACATATGTCTATCAACTTGATGAATAAGAATTTTCTAATCTTTTTGAGTGACCCATTTTTATTAAAATTTCTTAAACAATCTTTTATTGGACATGCAATAATATTTTGTTGGACTATCTGCTTCGGAGTTTTGTATAATTATGTTGAATTTATCGTCCGTTAGTAGAAGGATAAATAAACCTAACTACATGATAATCAACTTGTTGCTATGGCTGATAACCATGTGATACATCATTAGAACTATGTAAAAACAATAAGATTGACTCACAGTTCGGCTGCCGCTGCGATTTGCAGCACGTCACCCACGAAACAGTAGAACAAATAAAATAAGAGGTCTTCCTTATATCGACTCAGTCGTAGAGGCGCCAACTTTTCTCTAATTGAACCATTGATTAGATATTCGGGAGGCACATGATAGTCCATATCCTGTGGTCTGAAATAAATTAAAATTCTGTTAGTTTGTCTGCCTATAATTTCACAGTGAAGGATTCAATGCATACAATTTGATGTAGAAAGCAAAGCACTGAATACCTAGTGATTTATTTGATGATTATTAGCAGACTATTATTTTCATATAATAATAAGTTACCTGCACGGCGTATCCGCCCAAGGGCCAGCAAAAGTGAGATAAAGGTTGTCTGGTGAATTTAGGTTCAGTCCGAGCGCAGTGAGATCCTGCCCTAACGCCAGCGACACTAAACTGGGATCCGATTCCGCCGCGCGAATAAACGTCAACAGTCCCACAATACCAAACTGGTTCGGTATCATCGTCTCTGGTATATTCGTTACTTTACCTAAAACATTACAAATTATTGACACACTGTCAGAACAAAAATACTATTTCTAATGGAATATTATCTGGACTATATATTAAAACTGCTATAACAACAAATACATGCATTTTAATATATTTCCAGCACTTATTTAGTATACACACCGTAGAATTCCGTATGTGCTCCTTGACTGATAACTTTAGGGACAAAAAAATTACATGTCAGGTGCAAATTCAGTTCAATTAACTATCTAAATCAAAATTCCACAGATATAGAACGTTAAAATATGGCATGCAATTTTATAAACACAAAAAGATAAACACAGTTTGTGTTATTAATTAGAAATGCAGCACAATATTTCGTTCATTTGCAGGACTTGACACGTTAAAAAAATTGCATTTCTGTTACATAAAACAACATTATTTTGCTGAACCCAAAAAAAAATTATTATTATTATATTTTAGCGGACAAGAAATCTCAATTAGAAGTTAAACAGGCTGGTTATAATTATGTGTGGTGATATTTACCATCGGGTGAGGTCTGTATGCCTTTCCGGGGCTTGTCGTTGGTGTGGTTGCTGAAGTCGGGCGGGGGTGGCAGGGGGCCGGGCGGCGGCAAGGGGGCCGCGCCGCCCGCGCTCGAAGTGCCGGGAAGCGCCGGGAAGTCCTCCGACGACATCGTGAACTCTGACTGCTCCGATGTAGGCTGCTTCACCATACCCACTGCCACAAGTTATCAAAAGCTAATTATACACTAGTAGATACATAAAACTTACGCCTTTCAGGAGTAGGCAGAAACTACAGAACGCCACCTGCTACGATCCTTACATATTCGTTTTGCTTCGTTTACCTTCATTGACAAGGAGTTGCGCACACCAGCCCGTATTACCTAAAGTCCGGCCGCGCCAAATTTGTCAAAGATGTAAACAACAATAGACGCTCGAAATTGAATAAAATCGATGTATTTCGATTTTGAAGAGCATTCATTTTAAGTAATGTTTGTTTTCGTCTAGTTAGCTCGGAGATTTAGACGAAAACAAACATTACCTACTAATAATAAATGTTCTTGTATATCGATTTTATTCAATTTTGAGCGGCCATTGTTGTTTAGATCTTTGGCAAATATGGCGCGGCCGGACCTTACATCTGGTCATACACGCACGCCGGTTGAGACTTGCGAGTGCTACGCACCTGGCCTTTCCGAAGAAAATCACCAATAAGGTCACTATAAGTCCTTCTAGGGCGTCCTACTCACATCTGGCTCACTAGTTAAAATTTCAATATTTGGAAGAGATGCTTCCCTTTTTCTTTTAGTGTTTCTGACATTACGAACTTAATGTTTATTTTTATTTCATTCAATCAAGTTTTAATTGTTGAATACTTCAATATTAAATATCTGTTCCTGATTGATAGAAAAATTTTATTCATCTCTTAAATAAATTGAACTATAGTTTTGTATAATTTAAAAGCATTTTATAAATGACAATGACAAATCTGACAACCTATCTTACCAAGGGGTGTATTACCCAGTAACTTGGTTGTGGAGGTCAAATAGGCAGTCGCTCCATGTAACATACTGATATTCAGTTGCATCCGGTTAGGCTGGAAGCCGACCCCAACAGAGTTGGGAAAAGGCTAGGCAGATGATATGAGAAGCATTTTATAAATTTTCTAAATGTAAGAACCATGGATCTGTTTGTGATATTTTCATGTTGACTTGAAAGAACCAATTTCAGTGGTTCGTTCAAGTCTCACTGATGGTGGCATGTGTGTTGGATCATTCGGTTCCCTACAAAATGGTTGAGCTGGATGGTGCTGATCCACGCGTCATGTTCGTGAACGGGCGCCGTCGGTTGAGACTGGTCATCTCTTAACTGCCAGGGCTTATTTTTAATGTTATATTTTGAATTGTTTTTCATTTGTTTTTTTTTTACATTGTTCTCATTTATAGAAGCAACAAGAATAATGTACCCAGGATTTTGTAATATCTTGAATTAAAAGACTGTCCTTGGAGTTTCTTGCCCATTCTTCCAAGTTTTTGAATAGCTTCAACTTTCTAATTGACCGACTATTTAATTTTGACAATTCAAAAGTGCCTGTCAATGGTTTAATTGAAATAAATGCTTTGAGTTTGAGTTTCTGCCTTGTATTGCCTTTTTTTAGTCGCGCCTCTCATTCATCCTTATGCACTAGTCATGGCATTAATACAAAGATACAGTGGCAACTACAATAATAATATAACAAGCATCAGCACATTGATGCTGTTCCTACTTTTACTCTATTCCAACAATTGAAGCACAAAAAAGGTTAAAGGATTACTTTTCCATAATATAATATTTAAGAAAAGGGATAATATCTACATAATATGTATAACTAACTTCTCAAGGTTTTACAACATTAATATTTTTCATAAATTTTGGTCTGGGTAAGGTAACTAACCGTAAGGTTTAGAGCCGGGTGGCGGCGGCGCGGCGGCGGGGGCCTGGTCGCCGGCCCCTCGCGCCGTGAGCGACGGGAACTCGCTAAGGTCCAGCAGCGGAGGCGTCGACGTGTCGCCGCCCTCGCCGAACACCGAGTGGTAGTTGCTGCTGGTGTTGAACCGAGACAGGTTGCCCATACTCGACTGAAGACAACAATCACACACATATCAAACTTGAAACCTAAGTTGAAAAATGAATGTTGATCATGAAATCCCAATGAAAAAACGTTAAACAGGAAGCACTACCTAATGAAGTTGGTTAAAAACCAGATTTTTTTTCTACTTCTTAGTTCACACGAAACAATAAAATTACGAAATATAGAGCTGAAAGTCAGAAGTAAGTCATTGAATACATATATTGATTTGAAAACCAAAGTAGGAACTATTGATGTTTGAATAAATTTTTTTGGGGTTATTTCTTAACAATTCAGTAGAGGACTTTTTAGAGAATACTATGCATTATATTCGGGATTCACATACTCATACATTCTAATTATGTTAAAATGACTCACTAATTATTTTAACAAAGCAATTTAATCAAAAATTATTCTTACTACTCTCACTGGGATTGCAGATGATTCCATTCCAACTATTCACTGTAGGTAAGCAGTAATTTATTTTTCTTCTCTACCCACATTTATAAATTATGACAGTAAACAAATGTAAATTCAGATTCTTACCATGGAATTTGAGTTAGGCTGCGATAGCGCGTTTGGTATGGGTACCCTGCGGTCGGCAAATGCCCGCTGGCCGAATAGTGTGGATCGCGATGCCATAGAGGGCGGAGCGCCCCCGGGCATGGCGGTGGAGTTTCGGCCGGGCGACAGTGCGCCACCGAACGTGGGCGTCACATGGCCCGACACGCCGCCCACCAGGCCCGAGCTCACGCGACCGCCCACACCGCCGCTCGCTAGGCTTCTAGGTGCTTGTTGAAAATTCAAGTTTGCCATAACCTGCAATATAAATAACCCTCAGTTTCATATGTGTAATCTTAGCACCACATCTCTCACACTACCATTTGAACAATACAGTTTACACTTTACTGAATAATCTTTATCTAGGCCACTTACATGCTCTAGCCAGTGACCAACTCAGCAAATACCTTACAATTAAATGGAGATTTTACTAGAACATCAATAGCTTTGCGTTTGTGAAGCTGGATAGTGTAGTAATTTAGTCGATTGGTATCAAAATTGGTCAAATCCATGATAAATTAATGGAATGTGACCAATTTTGATACCAATCGACTCAATTATTGTGTGACAATTTATAATTTTTATAAAACAAAGCGATCCTAAAATAGCATAATAGTCTTAAGAAAAACTAACTATTGTTTACAAAGTGCTTTTCATACCAATTACATATCTAATAGCAATAGTTTTCCTTGAGACAGCCAGTCTGTAGGGTGTACTGTTGAATTAACTATGAAGATGATGATTGTGTTTGTAGTATTAATGACTGCAATGATGATCACTCTATGATTGAGATGATGATAACAATTTTCTCGTTATTAGAAAGTCTGAATAATACAAGAAGTCGCAAGTTATTAATACATTCACAAAAATACTAACATTTCATACAAAGAACTAAAGAAAGTCTGTTTCAAAAGTCTTCCAACTTGATATATTTTCAATACCCACTTTCCAATATCTTGGCTGGACATGAGTGTATTGCATTCAGCTATGTAAGGCATTTACTTGAGCTAAGTAAACCCTAAATGGAAAATATTTTATTTAATTTGTAGGCATTTTTTCAACAGATTTCACAGGACAAGGTATAATATGGTAGGTCAAAACAACTCATTATGAACTGATACAGTCATTCAAGCTAAAGCCACATAAACAGAACCTGTAACAGTTGGTTAAAGTAACGACCAATGTTATTATGAATTCATCAGGGATTTTCAATAAAATATACAATACCTTACGGTAAAACTTTGTGTTGACTTCAACAACTATCAGTTCAAACTTATGAGGTGTTTATGAAACGAGACCAAATGAATTTCATACATACGCATTGAGGTGTTCAATGCAGAGATAGGAACACGAGATAACGTTGGCTAATAACAACAAATGAAGTAGGTATCATACATTTTATCAGTATTTTAATATGGTTTGGTTATTCGTCCCCTGTCAAACAATGGCGACCCCTGTTTTTGGTACACTCGATTCTTCAAAAATTACAAATTTTTACCTAATGTGTCGACGTCAGTCCTTGTTCCACTATTTCAATACCAGTATAAATGGTTCATAATCGAGTATTCTCTGCAGGAACAAATAAATTCACTCCAATGAAATAAACAAAAGTTTGTTGACTGTCCAATTTAGACGACGATTTTTATGCATTCAAAATTTTTAAGACGAACTAAAAAGATGCTCAAGACCGTCTATGCATGAAACACTGCTATAAAACGCTGAAAACTTTATACATCTTTACGTCACTTATAAATATTTTAACAATTTCACTCAGTTTTGTCGAACGCCACATTACCCTAAACAACTGGCGGCCATATTGTTGAAAGCGGACGGAAAACTGTAACAATTTTCGTTCTAGTAACTTATTTATTTACTGCACGAGCCACGTTGAAAAGGGAAAATCAAGACAACTTGTCAATTTTTGTTTTTAATTTTAATATTATTTATAAATGTCGACATAACTGTAATTTAAAAAATCATACACAATTTAATTAAATAGTTTTTAGTTTGACTCTTGTGGCCAACACTCAATTTAATTACCAGACAAAAATAAAAGTTAAAATCTTTTATGGAAGATAAATAGATATGTTTTTAGTCTATGATTCACAAAATAAATATATCCAATCAATGGGCTATGTTACTAAAGTAATTTTAAAATTATTCAATGTCATAATCGTCTCTAAGCGCATACGTTCTTATGTTTTCCGGACGGAAATATTTAGAGACGATTGCGTGCATTCAGGGTCTCCGAATCTGAATATTCCTGATCAGAAAACCGTACGTATGCGGCCAGCCTTATACGGACTGACTGACCACAACAAAGACCTAAAGGACTTGGCGTGGGAGCAGATCTGTAAAGAAGTTTTACTCCAACAGATAGCTCTAAGTTTTACCACAGTATAATTAATATACAGTAGAACATCTTCATACAAACGTGCCGCTCTCGGTTTGAATGTGTGCGTGCGCGCCGCGCGCCGTGTCGGCACGCGATTTCACGCACACGCTAGCATAATATATGAGGGAATAAGGTGGCGGCAGTGCGGGCTGTGCAGCGCGACTGTGAGCACGCGCGTACGCTACATGACCGCTTGCGTTCGTCAATTCTCGCCGGCGGCGGCCACTTAAATTACGAGTATCATGACTTCAAAAAGGGGAAAAAAAATATTGTAGTGTTTTCGGGTGCCTCAATAATGATTTCGCAAACGCGGACTTATCATTCTTCATAGTTCCTACTCAACCAGAAATGTAAGTACCTACTTATACTTAAATATTATTAGAAAATGTGGTATTGTATTGTTTATTTCACAGTTTATTTGCTTTATTAAGAGCGTAGCCGAGTCGCATTTTTCCATATAAATGTATTCCCAAATTTACTTTCTGAATACTATGTTTAGAGCTAAAGTTTATTTTAAGAAGTCTAGTTTTTAGTGTCCTTCACCACACAATCCTCACTTTTGAAAACTTCTTATAAATCAATTTTGAGAACGCCAAAAAATAGTCAAGAAATAGTCGTCTCCAACCATGATAATTTCGACCTGGTTTACTATATGGAAGTATGTTAAATATCCACGTGAACTTCTACATACATTTTCGAGTCAAGTACAGTCGAGCACAAAATTATTAAGTACTTTTTATGGTCATCTTATTTTTTGGTTGTATTAAAAACGGTATAATTGTTGGTTATGTAGCTATTTTGGGTAGTTATTTTATTTATTTATTTTATTTATTTATTCTTTACTAATAAATAAGGGCAACAAAGGAGCTAAATCAATAATAAATACAAACTGATGAGTTACTTGCTTGATATTATTTTGAGAGCTTGTCACATCACATCACTCAGAACTACTTACTACTGAAGTCTCTTGTGCGAGATCTAAGCCGGAACTGATTAAATACACAAGCAAACTATCAAAGACATATTTTTATCAAAGGGTGCCGACAATTTGGTTTACAATACCAGCAATAAAACACGTTGAGAATAATAAAACAACACAATGAATTTTAGTTTTGGGAAAACCAATAATTACCCTGTGTCGCCCCAGCACCGTGGGAATTCTGCGTGATCATTATTTCAAAATTGCATAAAATTGGGTTTCCCAACCACCGAAAGTAAAATTAATGAAACTAATAGGTCGATCGTCCTGCACACTAGGTATTTTATTTAGTAATATAGTTAAGTAGGTAGATAGTCTTAATTAAAATAATAGGTGATAAATATTTTTTACATATTCGCGAAAATACGTATGGAACTCTCTATTTATTTCACTTAACCAATTTGTTTAATTGTTTCAGACGCTTACAGTGGCTACGGTTAATTGATCGCGAAGACTTATCTAACAAGTCAAAACATAATGAACGAATATGTGAAGTACATTTTAAAGCAGAAGCAGAAGAAGATTAACTAAAAGTAAAAGTGACAACCCTGGGGATCAACGCAAGAGTAGGCTAATAACTCGGCGGGCGGCCTTAGATAACGTACTGTATATTATACTGTGGTTTTACTCTAGTTTTTTTTTTAAGTTTTCTACAGATTACGTAATGGTAGTATAAATTCCGAATACAAGAAAAAGATGTCTGCGCTAGTCTCACGGAATACCTTATCTGAATTCCTGATCAGGAAACCTAACCAGGAAACCCTAAGTATGCGGCCAGCCTGTCAGTTAGTTTCATATAATAATGCTGGCCACATACGTAAGGTTTCCAGGTTAGGAAACCTAATCAGGAAACCGTACGTATGCGGCCAGCCGCCAGCCTAAATATAAACTCACACCTTCTTATGGAGGTAGGCAGAAGCTATTACGAGTAGTGTAGTCTCGATTTAAAACATTATCAGTAATATGAAAACGCAATCTCAAATACAGTGGTTCTTATTTGACAAAAACAAAATAACAACAACAACAAGGTTTTTAGGTGACACTCATTGCACTCAAAGAAGTTTGCATACTCAAATTTTAGTAGGGAGGGACAGGTTGTATGCATTAACTTTATCACATTCTCTCAATGTAGTCCGATAATATCCACAAGCTTGCGAACCCTAGGTCTGGGCAACGGCAGCTTGGACAGAAGATCTGCTAATTGAAGCTCGCTTGTTACCTTCTTTATTAGCAGCTCTCCATTAGTCATAAGCTCTCTTGCGAAGAAGTGACGTGTACGGATGTGATTGGTGCGGCGGTGAAACTCTGGATTCTAGCTAACTTTATTGTGACTTCGTTATCCACTAGTAACGTAGGAAGACCCTTAAGTTGTACGAGACTTCCTATGAGCCGAGTCAACCATACACATTCTCTCGCAGCGTAACTGACAGCGATTAAGTCAGCTTCCGTTGTCGAAATAGCGACACTTAGCTGTCTCTGACTCATCCAGAGGCTGGTCCTCCGGCATATAGGCAAAGTACTCCAGAAGTCGATCTTCCAGTTCCAATATCATCTGCGTGGTTAGCTTCACTGTATGACTCAATAAATCCAATTTTATAGTCCTTTTTATACATAATGCTGAGATCAATTGTGTACTGTAGGTATCTCATGATACGTTTTACTCTAACACAATCCGCTAGAGTCGGTTTCTCCAGACTCCAAACTCTACACTGACTGCGTATGCAATATCAGGTTATGTTCCGACCATTACATATGCAAGTGCTCCAACTACTTACTTACCTGTAGTTTTTCAGAACTTTCTCATTGTTCTCGTTTTGTGAGACTATATTCTCCTTGGTTATTGGTGTAGTTGTTACAGGTTTGCAGTCCTGCAATCCAAACCTGTTCAAAACATTCTTAACGTAAGATGTTTGATGTATTACTACTCCAATACCTTCTATGGTTGAAATCTCTATACCTAGAAAATAGGTAGCTGGTTTGGTTGTAATCTTGAATCTTTCTTTCAGCTCTTCAATAAATTCATCAATGAGTTCTTGATCTGGTCCAGCTACTAGCCCACCATCAACGTAGAGAACCACAATCAATTTCCGGTGGTCTTTCTTTCTTACAAATAAACAGGTATCGGCTTCACTGATTTTAAAGCCCGGTTCCTTGAAGAAATTAAGAAATTTCTGATTCCAACATCTCGGGGCTGGTTTTAACCCATAGAGACTTTTTTTCAGTAAGCCTACCCTTCCAGAACCATAGCCATCAGGTTGCTTAACATAACTTTCTTCTTCCGAGAGAGTTCATATAAAAATTCCGTCGATACATAAAATTGACACATCTTCATACCTTCGCTTGCTGCGATGCTAATCACAGTTCGGACCGTGGTCATTATCGCAACAGGACTGAAATTCTGATCATAGTCCTCTTCTTTCTTCTGGCGAAAACCCTTAGCAACTAGTCTTGCTTTGTATTTGTCGACTGATCCATCAACATTCAGCTTCACGCGAAAAATCTATTTACATAGTATTGCTTTTCTATTTTTGGTTACTCTTTTAGAACCCACGTGTCCATTGCTTTCTTTCAAAGTTCATTTTCGTTACAGGATACTGCGTCTTTGTAACAGGTTGGTTCGAAAAATCCGTTTGTGACCACGACATAATCATTGAACCTGACCAGATGTCTGATCAATGATCGATCTCGTAGTATTAGATCACTCTGTGCGTTAATCAGTTCCTCAAGATTATCTTCATCTTCATTAATATCATCATTTCCAACCATCTGCTTCAGATCATCCTTATCAACATCGTCATTGTCTCCCCTTGGTTCAATTGATTCTTCATGAGTCGATACAGCATCATCGAAATTGTCTTCTTCGTTAACAGGTACCTAAGTATATGAATATCCAATTGACTATTAATTTCGTTATCGATCGTTACTACTTGATTATTGATTGTAGCGGGTGTCACTACTTCGTCATACTCCCTTCATACCTGAACGGGAATTTCCACTTCTATGATTTCCTCATCTGGCTCTTGGAATTTCGTTTCCAATGGCTTTTCATAAAAAATGATATCTCTCGTTCCATAGTCTATAACCATCATCATTATCGTATCCAACCAGTACGCATCTCACAGTTTTCTTATGCAATTTCTTCCTTTTTTGTTTAGGAATATATGCATAGCAAACCGAGCCAATAATTCCCAGGTGCTTTATCCGTGGTTTCATCCTAAACCAAAGCTCAAACGGAGTCTTGTGTTCCACGGAAGTTGGTCCTGTTCTGTTTAACACATAAACAGCTGTCTGTACCAACTCTGCCCACAACTGTTGAGGCAAATCTTCATGTGCATGCATCATTGTTCTAGCTGACTCTACGATCGTAAGGTTTTCTCTTTCGCTACACCCATTAAGTTCAGGCGTATACGGCATTATTCGTCTTTGGTGTATTCCGTATTTCGATCATTCTTTCCGAACAAGTGCATTGTCGAACAAATTCATTGTCGAACTCTCCACTGTTATTACTAAGGAATTATTTTATCGTGTGTCCTGAATTCCTGTTACTCTAGCTTCTGCCAGCATTTGGTTCAGCTTTTCAGGTACTTCACATTTTGTCTTCATGAAGTAGACGTAGCAAAATCGAGAGTGTTCATCTTTAAAAAGGACGAAATACCGGAACTTCGAGACTGAAATCGGGAAAGGACCGCTAACATCCGAATGCATGTATGCGCTCTCCAGGCATTTTAGCTATTTCTTTACTACCAAACTTCTGTCTGTGAGTTTTTCCGAAAATACAGCCTTTGCACAATACGTCATTTGTCTTTATGTTCCACTCTCGTTCTATAAGAACTTTCACATGCCTTTTATCTTGGTGGCCCATGCGTTCGTGGTAAAGCTGCAAGGCATCTACCGTATTAATCGATGCAGAGCTACCTACCTTCGGTTTAAATGCTTCACAATTCAGCTTATATAGCCCACCATATCTTGTTCTGGTTCCCGTCACAGCGACCATTCCATTCACCTTAATAGAGCATGTAGTTACATGTGACTCAAACACACTGTTTGTATTCTTGTCCTGTGTCGCTAGCACTGAAAAAAGATTCTTGCTAATACAAGAAACAAGCCAGACATACACATCACTGAGGAAAAATTATTTTCCAACATTAGGGTTAATTCTAATTTTCCCTTTTCCTAAGGCTTCTGTTACATTTCCTTCAGCCGTAGTAATTGTGTGAGGTTTACTGAAGTGCTCGAAATTTTCAAAAAAATCCCATCTCATCGTAACGTGGTGAGTTGCTCCGTTATCAACAAACCATTCTTCACGATCTTGGGTGCATTCAGTCAGATTCAGTAGTACTATTATATTGGTGCTGTCACTACTATTCCTTCTATCTTCCTTACCTAATAGTTTTATTTGGACAATCTTTCCTAAAGTGACTAACCTTTTATACAGATATAAGATCTGAACTTGGTAACTTTTTTATTTACTGATGTCTGTTCCTTCTGTTTCTCGACACCTTTCTTACTCTCTAGTAGCAGTAGGTAGTTCGGTTGTTAGTCCGGTTGACCGAACTACTGAAACTTTCAGTTGCGATAGTTCGGTTCTAACAAAGCATCTTTGTGAGAAGCGCTTCACTAGACGTGCCTTCCTTTCGTCCTATCAGCGCTTTTTCATGCGCACAAAGTTGGCTGGTTATATTCTCAACAGTTCTCTTTCTTTGACATCAACAAATTCGATTTAAATGAAAAATAACTTTCTGGCAGTGTATCGATCTATGAGTGTATCTAAAATCTTGCAAATTAAAAGTATTTCTGGTAATTGTTTACTTTCTTCATCTTTTAATAATGCTGATTCAGTTTGTACCACATATTTTTCAATTTCGATACATGAGTTGCCATGTCATCAGCAGTAGGTATCCTTTTGAAAGAAGAACGGTCATTTGTGACTCAGACCCGACACGAAAGAGACATATCTCAGTTTTTTTGTTATTTTAAATATAGCTAAAATATATTTTTTTTATATTCCAAATCAATGGCTAACACCAAAATATTACCTTGTGTTTTTGTTCAGGCGGTATACAATTTTCTTTTAATACCTATTTACCTACAAAATTCGTAATTGTATTTAGGTAATTCAATGACAATACAACAATTTAGAAAAAAAACAACCGACTTCAAAAAAAAAACACTACAATGTGATAATTATCTCTAATTTCGGAAGTCGGTGTCGTTGATTCCGCATTTTCGTTTTTAGACACCGACTTCCGAACACTGTAGTGTTTTTTTTTTCAAGTTGGTGGTTTTTTTGTAAAAAAAAAAAATATTTTTTACTTTCTAGTTGTACCAACCCCACACAAATCCAATTAAGGCGACTACACGACCTAAAGCGCGGTCACTGTCGGACTGCATAGAAAAGAAAGAGAAGCGCGATGACACAACCGTGGTAATTTATTGCAAATATGAAGCAATTATCTATTTACAAAAACTCTCAAACACCAAACAAATAAAAACCGTATACTAAAATTCGGGGAATTAAATTGTCTTTTAGATGGTGAAAGTTTTATGAAAATACACCCGATAGTGTTTGCGCGATTATCGTTTTTATGTCCGCGGTAGACATTACTTTACAAATTAATTACACTATGTTAAAAAAATATAATTGCAAATATTCACATATCAAATTACGAAGCAAATGGTCTAGTATAACATTTATTTTTTTTCAAAGAAATCAGTCCAGTCGATTAGACGTGATGTTGAATTTAAAATCATTAGAAGTCGTATATCTGCGCCTTAACACTAATGCATTGAAGAATTGAAGACACTGACTAGAAGAATCGTCCAAATTCGCATAGAAATGCCGGAGATGCAGTACATTTATGTATATATCTTCGTACATAATAATAACATAATGAACCTTCTATATACTAAAACCTTCCTGGAAGTATGTAGATTACATTAGTGAAAGAATTATTAAAATTGATTCATTAGTTTTTGAGAAAATCGCAGACATACAAACATACATACATACGGGTCGAACACAGAACCTCCTTTTTTGAAGTCGGTTATATCGGATAGATCTCAACACAGAAAGCCAATTTTATTTTATATTTTTTTAATGACATCTCGCAGTTTAACTTTGAGGTTATCGTCTGCTTAACTGGGCTTGCCTGTGGATGCCTCAATAAATTAAGCCTCCAGCTGTCTATTTTTGTATTTTTATCTAAATTGGCGGCATTTTAAATGGATATAATTGATATTCATTAAAAAAAATTATTTTAAAATATTCTGCCTTACCAAAATCAAATGGCAATATACGGGTGATAGCCACTGATATTCAGAATAGTGTTAATTTATTTCTGTTATATTTAATATAACAAAATAACTGAGATGCGTTCCTTTTGTGTCGGGCCTGGGTAAATTTTCTATGGGACGTGACCCTTCTTCTTTCATGAACTCCATACTGACATACTTCATATGCTTCATACAACTTATCTTCATTGACACCGTCATAGAGTCTATGCAGTTGACGAACTGTATAGACTATGACGGTGTGGTACTTCCATTGTATCCAGTTATTTCCGTCAGGCTTACATATCTGTTTTACTTAGCTCCATGCTTACTTTACAACAAATATGTTAAAATAAAGGGGCCACTATAGAGGTCAGTGAAAGGGGCCCATAATCTATTACCTATTACGAGTTGTGTATTCTCGATTTAAAATAGTGGTTTTTATTTGACAAAAACAAAATAACAACCTATAAACAACAAGGTTTCTATGGTGAGTTGGTGACACTCATTGCACTCAAAGAAGTTTGCATAGGTACTCAGATTTTAGTAGGTGCAGGTATCATGCATTAACTTTATCAGAAACTGTAGAACGCCACGCTACGATCCTTACATAGGTGATAGGTACTGCGTTTTAGTTAGTTTCTCCTGTTATTATATAAATAGATTACGTAGATAACTTTTATGCTCCTTTCAGGAAATCCATTGGATTGAATAGATCGTGTGTTTTCAATTTTGTTTTCTCAGGGATCAAAATAAAAAATAATTTATTCGACTTTACTAGGTACCTGCTTTAAATCTTCGTTAGTTTCTACCTCTAAATACTTAATAATAAGTAGGTAGGTACTCTAAAGATGGCAATGAAGGTGGAAAACAAATGCTTGGGAGTTGGGCCACAACATCCAGATTTCCGCGTACGCATTACTGAAGGCTGAATTAATTAAATAATAAAGATGTATAAAATGTAATGTGTTTACAAAGCCCTGCGTTGAGAATAAAGTAATTTATTTATTCTCGTAAGCATTTTTATAGGTTCCTATCAGAATCAAATCAAATAATCGGATTAGCGGCTATGTCGTCACTTTGGCCATTTCGTCGCTATCCCTAATAGGTCACTTTCACTAATACGTCACCTTTGCATCTGGTCAGTTTCTTAACTCGTCTCACGCTGTATTTCGACTCATTCCCAACTCGTCCGATGGATATGTACAACGTACAGTCAGCGTTAAAAATGTCGGGACGAACAGACTGTTCACAATGATCTCAATACCAAATTTTTTTTTTTTTTTTTTAATTAATCGTCTACCTTTAGGCGATTTTGTGTAAATTAAAATGCTAGTTAGGTACCTACCTATTTATGTTACGAGAGAGTCCATTTTTATTTAAGTTGTTTTTATTTAAGATTTTTTTTTTCTTTATTGTGTTTCAAGTAAAAATTCAAACAAGATTGTGCGAGTACTACCTAATTTATAATAAAATTTTGTTTTACTGAAAATGTTTGTTTTTGTGCTTCATTGTACATATCCATCGGACGAGTTGGGAATGAGTCGAAATACAGCGTGAGACGAGTTAAGAAACTGACCAGATGCACAAGGTGACGTATTAGTGAAAGTGACCTATTAGGGATAGTGACGAAATGGCCAAAGTGACGACATAGCCGCCAATCCAAATAATCACGACACTACAGCTTGGCAAAAAAGTCTAGAAACGGAACTAATTTTTTGGCTGTTGGCAACATTCCCAAAATATTGACGTTTCATAATAAACAAAGTTCACGACTTCGTAGAATTTTTATTTTGACCATCAAACGGTGCTTAATAAACGTAAAAAGTGAAAAACAATGAATAAAACCATTCTAAGTGCTGGCACGGAGGTTATTTATAAGGTGTACAGGCGATGACTGGCGGAACATGAGGCCCAAACTATTCTTTCCGATCTTAACAATGTTTACCAAAGAACCGCTGATATGACAGGTATGTAAGAGTTTGTTTTGTTGTTTTTAGTTAAATTAAGTGTAATTGATGAACTCAAAGCTGTTTTAATTTGCTTGCATACGGAATCAGTAGAAATTTTAAACAATAAACATCGAGCACATAGGTTATGTTTACATTTTGTTTGCATTGCTCTGGTATAGCGCGCCTAGATTAATTGATACTTTAGTGACTTGAACTTTACCTAAATGAAAACTCAATTTCTAATTAACTTATACTATGAGTTTGATTACAATGTAGTGATATATTTGTTGTAGCTTTTGCATTAGAAATTTAAAAGAAATTGTCGTGCCATAGACTAAATACCAAAATCTATTTATTCAATTCAGGTAAATCTGTTAGCACTATAAGAAGCTGGAAGGGGGTAGAAACAAAGGGGTATTTTCTACACCCGGAAAACACAGAAAAGGTCGTCCCAAAAAAGACGGTCACACTGTGGTAAGACTTCCACGGTTCCACCTTACCACCGTGACCTCAATCCAATTGAGCTAATCTGGGGGACAGCAAAACACAAGATTGCCGCCCAAAATGTAGGATCGATCGACATAAAGGTATGGCTTATTAACAGTATGTGATAAAAAATGTTTTACTTTTAATATTGATAGAGGTATAATTATGAATTATTTCATCTTTTCAGGAAGCAGCTGAGCGTGCATTCCATGCTATTACCGAGGAGGATTGGAAGAACTCATGCAAGTAATAAAAATAGAAAAGGAGTACTGTGAAAGAGAACGAACTATGTACGAGGAAATTGAGCGATTAGTCATAAACACTGAAGATGGTAGCAGCAGCACCTCTGAATCTGAACAAGACTCGATGAGTTTACGGCCAGCTCTAGCCAAGATATAGATGTCATGGGGGTAGAATATTTAGAGGAAGATTTGTTGGAATAAAAAAGAATAGTATTATACAACATGCTTTTTTTTAATTCCTAAAAAATGTTGTGAACTCGGGAGTATTTCTCTAAATACTTATTTTTAGGTAATAAGTAATCAAATGCATATCGAGACGTCCTTGTTCAATTTAACAATACTTACTGATTTGAAAAAGTAACATAAAGTGGGAAGTCTAATTGAAAAAAAAAATCAGCTAAGTACCAAGATTAGGTTGGTGCGCTATTCGGTTGCAGCGGGTTGCCATACGAGCAGCACAGTGGCGCCTCCATTATTTTCTACTCTTTTTTGCCAAGCTGTACTTGCCTAAACTGTCTATGGTATGGAGTGAAAATGTTATATTACTTGGTAACACCGGGATCATATGATTGTTCAATGAAGAAGCACGTCTGATAGGCGTCGACTTACTTCTTTGGGCCAGTTTTTAGTTTTCTGGCTCTTTATCGGTTGTTTTTCGTGTTAGTGGTGCTAAATATTAACCTACAGCCATGGCGCTTAGCGATGCAGATGTTCAGAAGCAGGTATGTAATTGCAATTTAGCAGATGCGTAAATCTGTCGACATGGATTTGTCAGAATAATTGATCCAAAATGAGGTACTTTGCCGACCCTATTCCAAATTGCTTCTCAAGTCAGAATGGACTTGAGATCCGTCTTACTCTTAAATACTGGTTTATTTAATGAAAAATGTCATTATTTGTTATTAGATCAAGCACATGATGGCCTTCATCGAGCAAGAGGCCAATGAAAAGGCTGAGGAAATCGATGCGAAGGCTGAGGAGGAGTTCAACATCGAAAAGGGCCGTCTGGTGCAGCAGCAGCGGCTGAAGATCATGGAATACTACGAGAAGAAGGAGAAGCAAGTTGAACTCCAGAAGAAGATGTAGGTTCCCTTTTCTAGAAGTATTACACACCAATCCAAGTCTGAAACACTTGCTTAACTCTGATATCACCTAGAACTCTTCATATAATTGATGACATGGTAGGTTATATCATTCTGATTAGTGTGATCTTACACACAGCAGTCATTAAATTGCACCCTACCATGCATTTACAAACAACTTCAAACTTTGTAGTATTAAGTGCTCTGTTGCATTGAAATCTTTGTGTTAATCCTTTCCTACACTACATGTTATACTTTTATTCATGTTTTCATGATCAATTACTTAAAACCAAATAAGGTTCTAAGTAATTGAACATGACCTTGAATGGTAGTTTCTGTCAGCATTCAGACTTATCCAGAAGTACTACATAAATGAAGATTTTCATTTGACAAATAGCAGATCTTTAAGATTAATATAACATAGAATATTCTGTTAGGTCTAGTAATCTTGCTCAGACATGACTTGTTCTCTATCTCCTTTCAGTCATTACAATAATTCATTTGTTTATTAAAATCTTACTGAAATTCTAAATTATTATGTTGCAGATATCACATTGATCATTTAACTTAATTTTGTAGTCTATAGCCAATTTTATTTGTGGGTCATGTGATCAGTTAAATGTAACTTCATGAATCAAGTGCAAATTTTTATGTCATACAAATTGATAAGTCTATCACATACTTTTATTTTGTTATAAAGGAAATCTTTCCATGTGTTACTTTTTTCATTTTGAATTTGTAGTGGAATAAGATTGTCACATGACAATACCATAAACAATAGTAGTATAGTAATTATGTTACAGTTATGATACCTAACACTTTCCAAGATTTTCAAACAAATTCATTGTACCTACAGAAGAATGCTATTTCTTTATTTAAAATATGATATGATTTATGTAATTCACTATTTTCTTCACATAAGTCTTACTTGTAGGTCCGAACAGAATAAAGTGATAATAATCATTGCACAGAAGTTATCTTAGTTGATAATGAGAGAATACATTTTTTATTAATTGCTGAATGGCATAGTTTAAGTTTTAAGTACATTTTGATTTGACAGGACAATTAATAATGTTTTAATGTTAAGTAATGGTTGATGTGACTTAATGAAAGTTAAAGCGTGTCCATCGTACTTACCAAATACAGTGAGAGCTGAATCTTAGGTTTATTATGAATGGTATTGATAGAATACTGCCATAGTGACCATGAGTAAGTAAATTAATTAATTAATTTTGGCATCGGTAGTCCTCCTGCCTTTATCCCTATGGGTTGTTTCTGTTTACACAGATTTTCGTTTGAGCAGATTTTTGTTTCGACAGTGTGTCAATTTGTTATCTCCAACATACAGCTACGTAAAAAATAAAAAACATGTATATTAATAAAGTATATTGATGGTATGAAGCTAGTGAAAACTCAAATGACAAAAAATTACAAGCAAACCCAATGGCAATCTATTGACGAAAAATATTATCTAACATTTTTAAACATTCTATCGTAGTAATTAAACTTTCTTTTAGATCATGGATTATGCATTCAATCTTCATGTCTTTTGCAATAACAGATTTATTTCTATTTTTGGTCAATTGTGATATTTAGCACTAATTTTTTTTTTTTTTTTAAACGCTTCTTTTTTGAGCAAAAAAATAAAATGCAAGAGAGATGGTTTTTTAGTAAATCTGTTAGTCGCTCCTCGGTGCCAGCCTTCCACATTAATTGTTGTACGAAAAGATTCTTTGTTACAACTCATTGTAGCACTTGTGACAACTTTGACCCATTCATTAATGAAATAATCTTGAAATGCTTTTATTACAGGCGAGTTCGAAGCATTGGCAAAAATAGATAGTAGTGCTTCTGGTATCAGTTGAGCCGGTAATAACGCTACTTGTGAACAGAATCTTGTTATTTTTTTACCCTCATTATCTTCACTTAGGCCAATTATTTTAGACTTTTTCCAAATTGCCTTAACAAAATGAAAATAGCAACCACTAACGATTGCGTTGGGGAATACTTCCTTTATCGCAATTATTGCCGCCATTTCATAATCACATTTGTAATAGCAAATGTTAACAGAAAATCTGTCTCGTAGGATTGAAAACAGTCTGACATAATTATGTGCTGTCGTTTTATTTGGCAAAAATTGAAGCTTGTGATAAATAGATCACTTTAACTAAATCTATCACTCCTTGTGATTGTACTTTTACTGTCGAAACAAAAATTCGGCGAAACGAAAATCCGACGAAATAAAAATCTGCCGAAACGAAAATCTGTCTAAACGGAAACAACCCATCCCTATTTAGAATGGCAGTGCGGTTTTTCTACTATACCTACATCTCTAGCCATCTTTTCTTTCATGTGCCTCTTTTCTGTATTATGCTACTAGCTGTTTCAATCCTGTGGATAATATCAATATACAGAATGTTATTGAATTAATGTAAAACCTCTTAAGGTCATTGTACTCATCATTATGAACAACTTTTACTGTGGGAACAAACCTGAAAATCTAAAAAAAAAAAACTGCTGTTAGCTACATTTATGTTCGCATAACTCGTCAATATGTAGGGACCAGCGTTAATTCAATAACACCCTGTATAAAGTATCCTATGGCATAATCCAGGTCATAGTCTACCCATGTGCCAAATTTCATCCAAATCCATTCAACCGTTTTAGTGTGAAACAAACAAACATAAAAATATCAAATATTTTCGCTATAATTAGTTTAGATAACTAAAGGTGACTAAAAAGGACATTTGCAAAAATGCCTTTTCATTAGTCGCCTTTTACGTCGCCGAATAAGGACACTAGTCCTCATGTGGGAAGAAAGTTCATTGATTCCTATCATCCTATGGCAAATACGTTATGTATTCGCAAGAAAATAGGTCACTCTGTGACGTATTTATAATGGCGTAGCAGATCTGGCACTACATAAGTTCCTACTGATGTAGAAAATCTGAGCTCTCAAATGTAAATAACTTGTACTCTTGGCAACTTATTTCGTTTTGAGGCAAAAAAATAATTAAACAAACGAATAACTTGGTTTTACATTATTGTCACTTGAAATAGGCAACAGTTTTCTGTTTAACTCTTTTATTGAAACTTACAAACTATGCCTGTATCAGTGTAATCTTTGAAATGTAAATAAATACTAACTACCAAGATAACAAACAAAATTTTAACAGTTTGAAGATTCTTTGAAATCATAATTCAGGCTACTGATTATTCAGTCAATACTATCAATAGAGTATATTGCAACTCTTCTTTGACAGCCAATCTTCGAACATGCTGAACCAGGCCCGTCTGAGGGTGCTCAAAGTACGTGAAGACCACGTACGCCGCCTCTTGGACGAGGCCCGCACGCGCCTGGCTGACGTACCCAAAGACCAGGCGCTGTACGCTAAGTTGTTGACCACCCTCACCGTACAGGCTCTCTTCCAGGTTTGTACCACTCTACTAGATTATCCACACTGAAAAATTATTTAATTTCATATTATTCGCAGCGAGCGGGCTTCACATTTTGACTCTATTCCCAAGCTGCAGTACCGCCACTCGGGATGCCATAAAACACGTTCGCAAATAATAGTATTTCAGTTTTTCACTAAAGCCAAAGAAGATGGGTCATACATACATAACTTTACAGAGGCAGAGGTACTCTCACATTTCACCACACATATTAAAGCAAAACATTTTAGACATGTTAGAACCAATTAATCCTCACATTTCAGCTGATGGAGTCCAAAGTAACGCTCCGCGTGCGTGAAGCAGACCAAAGCCTGGTCCAGTCTATCCTTGGTCAAGCCCAGAGTGATTACAAGGAAAAGATCAAGAAGGACACCACCCTGAATGTCGACGTTGGCAACTGGCTGTCACCTGACACCTGCGGCGGGATTGAGCTTGTCGCTCTCAAGGGACGCATCAAGGTATGAAAACTTTTTTCATGCACTTACATAATTTTCAAAAATAAAATCTCGCGTCCGTGAAACGCAGGACATAATACGAATGTAACGAAATAATGTATTATGTTGTCGTCGTGGCGTAAGAAGCTGTTCATCAAATTAAAAACAAATGAACAGCACCCTAATTACGTAACACACTATCAATCATAATCTGAATCATTTTGAATGATATTGCATATCCATTGCTTCATATCGCTTGCTTAGTATTAAAGTGACCGAATTCAAAAAACTAGTTTTTTGGCAAATTGGACTTCGGTTGTTTATTTGGACATAAATGTTACAAGATGTTAGTTGCATTGTTATTTTTATTTTTTATGATAGAATATGAACCACATATTTCACAGATGGCGTTGTCTTAAAGATGACGGTGTATCTAACTCATTTATGACTAATTTTGAATTCGGTCACTTTAATACTCAGCAAGCGATATAACTGTTAAAATGAAACACTGTTAGTTTTACATAATTACCCTGAAAAGTGTAAAGGTAACACTCAACTTACCCTGTCCTGATTTCTGTTTCGCTCATACCGTATGGAACCACGCCTTACCATTACTATAACGATATTTAATTATTATTTTTTTAAATTACGTAGTCAGATTTGTTAGTGAATCTAGCACTGATGAAGTGAAACTTATATTTGAGTAATATTATAGTGGAACGGTCACGCTTGATAAGCTGTATTGTTTAGCTATACTTCAGAGTGTGAGAGAATCATTGTGTCGTGCATGTTTGTCGCAATAAGGTAGTGTCAAAGTAACGTGTGTTTGTTCAGATCTGCAACACCCTGGAGTCTCGCCTGGAGCTAATAGCTCAGCAGCTGCTGCCGGAGATCCGTACCGCCCTGTTCGGCCATAACCCTAACCGTAAATTCACCGACTAAACTGTTAGCGGTCACTCATATTCATACCTTGTAACTACTAACAATTTATTGAAAGTTCATAATTTGTAGAACTAAAATAATATTATAATAAGTGTTTTCCTTTGCCTAATTAATTATATCGTAATAATGCGTACAATTTTATCGCTGTTTAGAATGTAATCTGATGAGCGGTCCCGTTAAGTCGCCAGTAAATGTACAACTGACAATGTGTAATCATGTGAGTTTCTGATTTCTGGGAAGCGTACCACCAGATAACTCTATACTGTGCATTAGTTTCGCCTGCTTCAATAATGTCGACACCTACTTACTGAGCATAAAATATTTTATTATAACAATACATTCATATAGCATAATGATTATGTATTTTAGAGGATGTAGTTTATAGGATTTGGAGACGGTTTAATTAAGATGTTACCATTTATTAGGTCATGCAAATAACCATTATCTAAAGTTGATACTGTTGAAACTGGACTTCGCAGCAACTTGTCGTGCAGTATTAGTATAGCACAAGAACACGCAATAGTAGATGGGCGTTATTTCTATGTGAAACATATAAATGTATTTGAATAATCTTCCTTCTATGTATTATGATCGTTGTTACTGAATGTTTTGGATAAATATTGTTCGTCTGTACCATTCATGTTATCGGTGAGGAATTCTGGTGGGCTGTAAGGTTGTCGTGCGACGGCAGCATCCCACGCTATGTTCACTCAAATCGACGTAAAGATTTGACTGTGCGCAGGGTGGCGTGACACTTGAACCTTGCAGCACACCAACACATTCCTACTTGTGTTTATCCTGGCAATCTAACATTCTGGCTTGCTTTTGACAGTGGCTTCACAGAGCACCATAGCTCTTGTTACCTACTATATATTATTCCCATACAGCACTGTTAAAATCCTTATGTAAATATATAGATGTGTTGAAAGTAGTCTTTCATTTTCAATTCATACCTACCTAAATTATAGAAAAATCAATCAATAAACCACATGGAGTAATCAGTATTTATTTCATGGCACATGTAGATGATTCAATAAACTACACAACAATATCATTATTCATATTCAATATAAACAGGTAGGTAATATAAGGTAATGGGACAATAATAATGGCATAAAAAATCTTCGGATTATGCGCCATTTTAATGGCCGCTAGTTTTTATTTATTTAAACCACTTCAGTGGTAATAACTAGCTAGTCTTATACATAACGAGTATTCTTAGACATTCATTTAGTTGATAGAATATTCTAAAACTTAAAAATGTGGCGTCGAGTCGAGATTCTTCCCCACTTCAGGAAAAAAGACTTGACAAAATCAGAAGAAAAATTTTTTCAAACCTTACAATTAGTCACAACTATAATGGAGTTTAGAAGTTAGTTTAGAGGCCATCCATCTACTACATACCCTGTAGTTCAGCACATTGAAGAATTTAAGGACTGCAATCAAAAATAGTGCACCATACAGTTAGTATTTTAATTTAACCTTTTAACCGCTTACGTCGGATTAATCCGACAAATATTTTCGTGTCCATTCCGCTAAGAGTCGTATATATACGACTAAATAACACATCTCGTTTAATCTGTATTATTATTACATCATCGCCAGCTCGTTTCATCGGTATTTATTTTTTGATTTTTTTTTTCTCGGGCGCTGGGGGGGCGCACAGTGGAACGAATGTATGGGAGCGGTTGGACGTAGACATGTCCGAAAAAAAAGAGTAAAATTATGCCAAACTAATGATGCCATCTTATTCGATTACTTAATGCCTTCATAACTTGTGGTGATGAATTTCTTCATAACTCCCATATTTCGGGAGTAATTTGAGAAAATGTGAAATTTTACTATGAAAATGAGTGTATCGAGCTCTCTCCCTCCTGATTCCGGGCTTGTTTCAAGTAGCGGTCTCTAATATCGTAATGCTATTACTAAGAGCTATATTTAATACTAAGACACATAGTGCGCCAAATGTGCACTTTCTGGGATAAAAGAAATGAAAATTTAAAAAAAAAAAACGTTTTTTCCCCATTTGTATTTACTTTAAACCGCAGACAGACTTATTAAGAGGTCTATAAATATATTATATATATACAGAAATATATATTAACAAAAATATTCACAAGAACTGATGAGAGTATGACTTTTAAGTAAGTTGATAATAAATTACCTAGTTTCATTAAAAGTACAATAAATAATTAAGATGTAAGCTCTAATTTACTAAGTTACACATTTTAAAACAATAACATCATTTAATTATCTTCGTCATCATCATCATCATCAATTAATTCAAATTCAGAATCGATGTCCGCTAAATCATTTATGTTAACAAATTCGATATCACTTTTCTCAGAATCCGTAAGCTCATAAAATTCCTTAAAAGAAGATTTTTTTACAAACTTATTTCCTTTTGGACGGATACTTGTAACAAGTGGATCAGAAGACAGTAAAAGATTGTGCATAATATCTTCATTGCATGAGATACTGCTATGCTTTCGAGAATGCCCCTCTCTATATTTTCTAAAATCTTTATTTCTAGCCTCAGATGCCTCTTCGGATAGAAAACCAATGGGCACAATTGACATGTTCTGAACTATGTCTGGCCCATGCATTAAAATTTTATGAAGTGAAGAAGGCATATAATACCATGGGTATAACTCCACGTAAAGCTTAGCAGTATCAAAGCAGAACTCTCGGAATTTAGTTACGTTGATCTTCTCTCCTGATGAAATACACTGCAAGATCACACAGATTTTTCTTAAAAGCATAGCATCTATTCCGGTCAGTTCAGCAGATTTAGTGTAGTTTTCAAAAAATCTCCTTGCCGAGTTGCCATTGTTGGTGGATCCACTGCCTTGTTTCACAACATCGAGAAGTAAGCCCGTTTCTCTTCTTACAGCCTCTTGAACTCTTTTCTTCCTGTCATCAACTTGCCTTTTTGCTATATCACCCCTTACTTGCCATGATTTTATGTCTAATTTGTAGGAAATGTGTAATAAGCATTCCATTGAGCGAATCCAAGCGTGAAGGGTGCTTAAGCCATATTTATACATGTCCTCGTTTGCGTGTTTATCTTTGATTAACTCTAAATTATTCATTTCTTTAGGACAAGCCTTGCATATGTCACACACTGAAGCTGCTGTATTGGATATAATGGAATGAATTTTACCATCAATCATTGTCAACAGCAGTTGGTGTTTGACACTAATTCCATCAGTGATGGTGGATGGAGTTAAGGCTTCAATCTCTGCTTCGATTTCAGCCATCTCTCTCTGCACATTTTCTTTGGTTTCCTTTATAAACTTAAACAATATTGGCCGGCAAAATGAAGTGGAAGATGGTCGCTCGTTTTCCCAAATTGTTACACCTTTTGAGACGAGCCGCAGTGGTACAAGACTAATCATAAAATTACTAGCAAGATCGATTTGCTCATCTTCACTCGTCCTTTGATGATAAATGCTTTGGCTAGATGATCCGTCAAAACCCCATTTGCTGGTCAATACGAGCTGTTGATTGGGATCAACAGGGGTTTCTAACGACCTAATAAGTCTTCTTGAGGTTAAATCCATCAAGGCTTGTAATTTGATTTTTGCAGAGCTCTCTGTAACTGTGAGATCTTCTTTGGCCGGATAGCACTTAATTTTTTCTTTAACCAACATGTAGTAACTCGGGTATTGAAGAGCTCCTTCTTGAGTGTTGAAATCCCGAAGAGTGTTATAGCGCCATTTCGATAAGTTCATCGATACATAAAGAGCCAATGCCTTCAAAGGGGATATTTCCCGTACCTGAATTGATTTACCTTCAATGAAGGCTTTGATTTTTGAGGCCTCTTCTGGATTCTCCGTCAAGTATTTCATAACATAAGCTGTATCGCTTTGTCCTGCCTTTTGAAGCGCCCTTTCGGCCGAAAACATAATTTCAGCGCTGCTACTGCTGCATGAAAGACTATCTTCAGTGCGTCTTCTTTTTTGCCGGTTACTAAGGTCCTCAAAAGATTTACGAGGACTAGGATGTGTACAAGTTGAAGCATCAGATTTAGCAGGAGAAATTATGGGCTCGATGACGTCACTTATATTTTCTGTAGAAGGTTCCATATTTTCATTCTGTAATTCCGGCCATTGAATTGCAGCCTGTAGCCAAATCTCATGTTTCTTCCGAAACTTATCTGTGCTTCTTCCAGACTGTGTCCATTTTGCATAAATGCGGTAGCAAAATCGACGACACCAGTCTTTTAAACTTGTTTCAGCACTTTCACATAACTGAACACAACTGTTATCTTTTAAAACACTGAACAAATAGTTAAAGTCGCGTAAATCTTTATGTGCGCGTGCGCATAAAGCAACGTGAATATCAAGATTTGTATTAAAATTTGGAAAATACATTGCGAGATTAGCTTGGATACAACGAGGTGTAAATCAACACTGATTTTAAAGTTACTAATAGTGACCTATTTATATAAAATCCAGGTATCCCAGGTATCCTTTGTTAAATATTGCAAGGTAATTAGTTATTGTGATAATTAGTAAATGATGCATGCTAAATTAGTGTATTAAGAGCCATTTAGTAATTAAATAATAGCAATGTTCTTATCAGTAATCATTAGTGCATCAGTTTTATATGTAAACCTTAAGTCCCTAATTATATATCCTAATTAGCTTATATCTTCTCTAATTGGCTGCTCAGAAATGTTATTGTAATAAGGTAAACCTTTAGAAAAACGGTTTTAATCAACAAAATAAACAAAAAATAAAAAAATTGTGTTATAAAATAAACATCACTCTTTATCCCAGAAAGTGCACATTTGGCGCACTATGTGTCTTAGTATTAAATATAGCTCTTAGTATAAGCATTATGATATTAGAGACCGCTACTTGAAACAAGCCCGGAATCAGGAGGGAGAGAGCTCGATACACTCATTTTCATAGTAAAATTTCACATTTTCTCAAATTACTCCCGAAATATGGGAGTTATGAAGAAATTCATCACCACAAGTTATGAAGGCATTAAGTAATCGAATAAGATGGCATCATTAGTTTGGCATAATTTTACTCTTTTTTTTCGGACATGTCTACGTCCAACCGCTCCCATACATTCGTTCCACTGTGGGGCGCGACAACTGATATAAAGTCGGGCGGTTAAAAGGTTAATGGTAGCCCGTGCACTAAATTCTGTAGGACAGAGCTCAGTCTAAATGTCCTTTGTCTATTTTGCATAGTGTAGAGCTCCTCGGTGAAGGTGCTACCACAGATAATAGATTAATTACTATACCTAAGTTGTGCTTAGTAAATTCTTCTCAATATCATAAGCTAAGTCACAGCAACGATTCAAATTCTAACTACTTTAGGACGAACAACACCAACATAGGTCTTTTTTACACAGTGCGAGTAAGAATAATGCAGTCTAGCTATTGTATTTAGTCAAGTGAGTGCGTTATGACGGCACTATAAGACTATATAGATGGCGCTGTTCACGCGAGATTTATTTAAAAAAAATAAAGGATTCAAATTACAACAGCAACAGCATTTGTTTCATGCCAACACCTATCCAGCAAGCTGACTAAACTGCAATCGCGATTTATTAGTCAAAAATGTAAAAAAATAATTTGAGTTTATGGAAAAATAACTTTAAATCCTACACAATAAAGTTCAGTTTATGCTACAACTTTAAACATTTTTATGACTTTTTCAATAGTGTTAGTCACTCTGAATCAACTTAATTACCATTAAAATAAAGTTGATCTTTAACTATCTCTTTGTTTAACTTGAAATAATATTAATTTCAAACAAGTTTGAATAGACTTTACATAGTTCACTCGCACTATAAAAACAGACCACCCTTTGAATGCCACGGCGCCGGCCACGTGTACCAAGCCACAGAATTTTAAGAGGTTCCATTTTTAAGACGTACAGGTAGGTAATTATTTATTATCTTTGTTTTGTAAAGTCGTGATCCATATTTTTTGTCGGCTATTGCCGTCGTTGGTGACTTTCTTGACTTTTTCGGCTTCGTATAGGTACAGCCGACGCGACGGTAGCGTTCAAAAGGCTTAAAAAATAATTCTAATGCGCTTTACACGACAAGATGTGAGACATCAGGTGTGTAGGCCGGCAGGTATCTTGGCACACGCGCCTCATCCCGGCGACGTGCGCCCCTGTCCACGGCCAGGCTGATAGTACCAGCTTCCTTCACCCCGTTGGACTTGGCCCTGCGCTGGGACGGCATGATGGCGGCTCGAAGACTCTTGCGTTTCTGAAAAGTTTCAACGTTCACCCAACTGTCCCTGTACACCACAGAGGAGTTAACAAGTGGAGTGATAATGTGAAACAAATGAACGCGTACTGAAATTATGTCACTGGCCATGCAAATAAATTTGAAGAAATCGTCTATACAATTATAAGTTCTAGGGTGGACTTGATAATTTATTATATGCCTTGTATCTCTCCATTTGTTTACTAATCTGTGCTGTACAGTCGCGAATAAAACATGAATAACACAATGACATCTACTTACAACAGCAATAGACTATTACCGTGTCCAGCGAGTTGGTGTACAAGCTCCACAAAGCAGCGGGGACTCATTGTGATCAAAATTAACAATGTACATGAACATGAAAAGTGTTTATTCTGAATATAAGTTAAATATTGGTCGTTAACAATATTTTGATGTCTACATCGGGGATGGCGAACCTCAATAAGCAGACTAACACTATAATGAGTATTATAAGATTTTTTTTAAAAGATATGTTACTATTTACTATTGAGTATTAAAGTTGGGATTGACTAAAAATATTTGAGTAGCAATGGTTCGCAATCCCTGAGCTACATACAAGTGCGTGTCAGTCGTCAGTGGGCAACGGGCCACGGTTCTATATTTTACTTTCTAACTGCCGTTTGACGTTATCGCAGTGATCCACATCCACCGTATCTGCCTTTACTCTGTTTACCTCGACAGCTCCGCGCCACCGGTCGGCGGCGTGACGTGCGATCTCCATCCTCTTCTGCTTCTTGATCTGGTGTCGTTTGTACACCACCTCGATCACTATCAGTACTATGCCGCCTATTATACCCGCTAACACAAGTATGAACACCCCTGCCATATTTTTCAAGCCTAAAGTGTTCGGTGTCTTCTCGTTCTCTTCGCAGTTTAGCATGTTGTTTCGGAGGATCCATAGGTTGTCCAGTGATTCCATTATACCGCCTGAAATATACATTGAATATATTTTTATCTTTCAGTAAACAGTTCCCCTGCAGACTTTTCTATTAAAGATAAATACATACTTTCGTGAAAGTCCAATATAGCCAATGTGACAAGGTCTGCCCAAGGAGAGCCCTTCTGTAATCCAACGCCATAACCCGAACGACCAAACAGTTCTCCAGCGGTCACTAGCTCACAATCCTGAGCGGCCTCGAATTCCAAGCGAGATGAGTCCCAAATGAATGCCATTAGTTTACTGCAACCATGGACCAGAATAAGAAAACAGGCAATTGAACAACTAAGTTAAAAGAAACCTACTTCAATCTCCTAAACTACTTGTTCAATTTTGAATTTTTCTCTCCATGATGTAAATTGAACAACTAAAAAAAAAAGTTTCATGGATACTTATTCTAGAATGTCTATGTCTACGTAATTCTGCAACTACAGAAACAAAGTATAGGATGAACCTACCCGTGCTTAACATCTTCGATAGCTTGCTCAGCATTGTCATAATTATTCGCTTCCATCGTTCGGTACATATTCGACAATTCAACTTGTCGTCTAAAATACATGTCAACAGCTGATCCCTTAACCGTGGCACACGTCAGATTCTCCATGGTATTGCGAAGCTAAAGATAATAAAAAATAAAGCATTAGCTACTGTCTAAGCTAGTCTATGCTTCTACGTTAGCCCGAAAATATTAATCAGTGAAGTTGTACCTCCCCCTCAAACTGCACCATCGAACAGTCCTAGGGAAATATTGCTATAATCAATTAATCTTGGTATGTGGTCTGATTGATGGATAGGTACTTGTTAGATAAGTGATTAATAGTCAAGAATTTGGCCCCCTGGTAACGCATTTATGGTTGCGTCACCTTTTTTGACGACATCCAAAAATGCCGAAACCTCACTGCATCTAACTAAACTAATAATTGATTATACATCACTAACTACTAAGGAATGATGTACGTACTCTGGCATCGTTGATTCCGGTCAGCTTGGTCTTAGGGCGTTCGAGCACGAGGAAGGCAGCCAGGTTGGCCGTGTAGGAAGCAACGATGATCATTGCGAATCCTGCCCACACCATGCCGAGCACGCGAGCCGAGAAACTACGAGGAGTGCCTGAAACAATACGTACAATCAAACCAACAAATAAGGTGGTGTACCTACGGTGTCGCATGTCTGGGTATCGCCAATCGGTAAGAATGTCGTGCAACTTTGCGAGTTTCTCAGAATCATACCCCCGGTTTTTGAAAACCTGGTCCATTTAATCTGTCAAATCTCATATGATTTTCTTATTATTTTGTATAAGATATAAGAGCAAATAATTGACCTCACCTTCACCGATACCGCTGTTCAGAAGCACGCCCCAAGCAAACCAGATAGCACTCGAAAGATTCAAAGCATCTTCTTCAGTCCCATCAATATTGGCCAGTTTGAACCGTCCGAAGGGAGAGAACCGATCGAGTAGGTACAGGACAAGAGCCACCACGTGGACTGATACCATCACCAAGATCCAGAGGGTGTTGGAAAACGGTTGCAAAAACGATACCAGCGTTGAAGAACGTGATGGCTAAAAGTTGAACAAAAAAGTTAGAACATGTCAGAAAGGTTTAGCATTATCAACGAAGACAAAATCTTGAGATTGAGCTGTTCGCTCTGCTATAAAACTTGACATTTTAATTGTTCTATCATGTAAAACCACGTCCAATATACAGGGTGTTACGGAAAGGGTATATCAATACAAACGGGTTGAAGAGTGTATCTGGTCTAGAATCTCTGTACAAAATTTCAGCTCAAAAGCAGTAACTTTGAAAATGCTTAATATTTTTTTATTTCGATAGTTTATTGAATTGAAATCATAACAAACGTGTCACCGCACTACGAGGGTCATTATCCATTATCTGTAGTGTGTCTGTGCGCCTAGTACACGCACATCACGCCGCCGCGCGCCAGTGCAGCGCCGTGATGTTGAAATAAAAAAATATTAAGCATTTTCAAAGTTAATGCTTTTGAGCTGAAATTTCGTACAGAGATTCTAGACCAGATAAACTCTTTAACCCGTTTGTATTGATATACCCTTTCCGTAACACCCTGTAGATCACTGACTGCACTGACATCCCTCTATCATACAGTAGGTACTTGTTTAATAGAGGTCAGTGGTCATGGTCTTTATATATTACCTAATAATAAGTCCATGTCAGTGGTATAGATAATTGACTTTTACTATATTTTTTGGCACTTAGTCTGCCAGTACCTATTTTATACCCTTTAACAATATTCAAACACAACCTTTTTCAAAACTCTCCGGAAATTATATCAAAGTTAACGCTAAATTCAAACTATAATAATTAATTAAGTAGGTACGTGCTTTTTACGCTACTTTTAGAAATTACCTACTTCTTTCTATACATACCTTTTTCTCTAGGATGGTAATACCTTGATATTTGAAAGGCTTACTAAATTCAATAAACTCGGCCCGTTCAGGATTAATTGTCAAAGGAGCCACTATCATGTCAGCACGTTCATACACCAATTCTCCTGAAAATTCACAAACGTTTTAATTTCATTATTCTTATTGTTATATGACGTGCCATCAGGCACGACAGTGTTTTAAATTTTGTTGGCCCAAAACTACGCCACTTCCACACAGCATCGTCGGTGGCAGCGCAGACGTCGCTATGGCTCCATTTTATGGTGCACAGAGGGCAGGACAGGAATTGGGGCGTAGTTTGCGCCACAAATAAATTTAATTGATTCTGCATTCTTCGTATATTCGTAGGTAATGACGGGGAGTGCAATCTATGCAATAGTGACTCTCGGCTTCGCCCGATATGGGTATCTCGGGTACCAACTCACCTATAAGCCCTGTCCATTCCTTCTTGGCTCCCGGTTGGGAGAAGTTACGTATAATATAGTTTCCGAATTGCCCATCAGGTGAAAGAGCCAAAGAATATGTAAAGTTGATCGCCTTTGATAGATGTTTTAGTAGATCCATGCAGAACCCCTTGCAGCAGTAAAGTTCGTCTGAAATATAGTAAAGCAACTAAGATAAAGGCACAGATTTAAATCGTCATGGGTAGTTCCAGAATCCAGACACTCGGGTTATTTCTGAATGAAAATAACTAGCCTATTTCATAGAAACTTATAAAAAAATAAAATAAATTAATCCGTTAAAAAAAAAACACGGTACAATATAAAAACAAAACTAGTCGCAGATAACAAGGAGCCTTAGGTGCTAGGTTTTTACAAAATGCCCTGGACCCCACACTAGGATTCCCTGTCGTGGGGTTCAGTCTCTTCCCAAGTAAGGCAAACATTTTAATTTATATAAGTGAAGTAATTATTTGAAAGAAAAATTAAACAATAGAAATAAAAAAAATATATAGCTATGGTCTACCTATTTAGTGAGGTCTATTTCTAATACACACATCAACACGGTCTAGGGATATTTCATACTCAATTAAATAACTCGAAAAGTACTGGCCGCATTGGAATCTTTTATACACCGATTTGTTTGTAATTTATCTCAGACTAATTCCAAATTTAAATTTTTGAAAATTCTTTTGTTTCGGTGGCAAAAAATGTCTTGATGTATAGGAGAGGGAATTTTCATTTGTGCGAAATTTAGAAAACAATACGAATTACGTTTAGTTACAGTTTTTTTTCATTTTTAAACGAAAGATACCTAAAGTTAAAATTGAGGTATTGTAGCCATGCAACGCCGACATTTGACGAGGGCGGAGATGTTACGAGCTGTGGGAATGCTGGAAGCTGGATCTGTTCAGCGTAATGTTGCTGAGGCCATAGGGACCCATCAAAATGTAATTTCAAGATTGTGGACACGCTATCGTGCCACAGTTGAAGTAGCGGAGAGGCACCGGGGGCCAAGTCGCATCACTACCCCCAGACAAGACCGATTTTTGCAAATTACTGCGCGAGCACAACCAAATGCAACGGCGGCGGCGACTCAATTGGTCCAAAGGCTGCGAGTGGAACACCAAGTGCTTGTGAGTGACCAAACTGTAAGAAGGCGACTGCATGAAAGCAATCTACGCTCTCGTAGACCACTCCGGGTCCCACCTTTACGGAGAGGCAATCGTGGACGACGATTAGAATGGGTTCGGAACCACGTGGACTGGGGCCGTGAGCAATGGTCCAATGTGCTGTTCACGGATGAATCCAGGTTCGGCTTCCATCCAGATTCACGAAGGACGCGTGTTTGGCGAGTTCCTGGACGATGGAGCCGTCTCCAGAACCCTCAGGAAGTTCACCCATACCAAGGAGGAACAATTATGGTTTGGGCAGGAATTCGTCTTGGAGGACGGACGGATCTCGTTTGGGTGCGGGGCAATATGACGGCAGAACGATACGTCCAACAGGTGCTGGGGCCCGTAATCTTGCCCCACAGAACACAAATGGGGCAAGATTTCCTGCTCATGCACGACAATGCCCGGGCACACACGGCGAGAACGGTAGCAGCTTGGTTACATACACATAATGTTAGGGCCTTAGACTGGCCTGCTCAATCGCCAGATCTAAATCCCATTGAGCATGCGTGGGATATGCTGCAAAGAAGAGCTCTGAAGGAAGTTCCTGAAAATCTGGCTACAGAAGATCAACTTTTTGCGCACCTCAGAAGGACATGGGACAATATTCCGCAGCAAGACATTGACAACCTTGTTCTGAGCATGCCGAATCGTTGCCGATGTGTTATGAACATCATGGGCGCTTTCTCAGACTACTAACTTCAAGTTTATAAACACAAATTAAATGATTTTTCTATTTTTTCAGTTTTTACTCACAAATTAAAAGTTCATTCATATACGATTTCCGTCTATGCTTCATTTTTTTTCCATAAAATCCTGAAATTTTAATCTAAGTACCTTAACCATTATTAAAAAATGGTAGAATATTAAATAACGTATCTTTTAAATATATACATGTCATATAAATAATTAACACATTGATAGTAATTCGCTTTTTTTAAAATATCCCTAGACCGTGTTGATGTGTGTAGATGGCGGACGAAATATTTTATGAAGGAACTTAAACAGCGCCTGTAATTGAGATTTAGCTAAAAAAATCAACCCATTTAGAACCTAGAATATTGAAGGGATTTGATAAAAATGCTGGGATCTCGGTTAAGTTTTTGCAACATCCATATTAAATTTAACAAACATTATGTTAAAGGGCCAAAAGCGCGCTGGGTTGACGATATCATCAGAGTCGCGGGATACACCTGGATAAGAGACGTACAGAACCGGGAAGTATGGCAGAAGAAAGGCGAGGCCTATACTCAGCAGTGGGTGATTCCGGGCTGAAATGATGATGATGATGTTAAAGAGTATCGGTTTGTACCTGTATCCTCAGTGGCATTGTAATGAGGACAAGGGATCTCTTCAGGAGTACAGTCGCTTCCATCATCAATACGGCGAGTGTAAACGAAAGGTTTCTCCTCAATCGTCAACACCTGAAGTCATAAAAATATATTTACCTCTTTCTGTCTTAGGTAAAAATAACTATGCTGTCTCTATCCTATCATACTGTACTGTTGATTAATATTTACCTTGAGATGCGTCGGTATCATGAACCCTTCCGGTTTCGAAGTACTCCGGCCCATCCATATTATCTCTTGCTCTTTTAGTTCCAATCGCATCTTCTGAGTTTCCTGCAAAATAGAAACGTTCAAAGGTCCAACGGTATTAACGATCAAAGGCTTCTACTATTTGAAGTAACTGTGTCGATATCATCAGGCTATTTAGGTACAAAAGTAAGAATCTTACTTAAACCGACATCAGACGCTTCACCCGAGTGAAGGTTCGTTTTTGTTTGATTCCACCTTCACACGACACTGGCAAAATTATATAGGAACGAATTTTTATATAGATACTCCTTTCATTTAATTTTTCAATTATTCGGAATGCGAGTGAAAGATGCTGTGAACTGTGATATCCGCTTTAGTTTTCGAGAGGAGCCGAATAAAGTAGCTAGTTCTGAAAAATCTTCGTGTTACCTTAGAGTAAAAGTATTTGCCCACAGCGACATGTTCCCCCTGGGCCCTCACATTCACCATGTCGTACTCCGCATGCACCCGATCTCCATGGTCGTCGAAGGCCACATGGCCAGTGGCACCGCTCTCCAAGCGCTGCTTCCTGATGTAGTCGAATAGAAGACGGCCCGTGGTCCAGATAGACCCTGAATTGTCGCAGTCTGATGGAGGGGCGTAGATCTCCTCTGAAGTGTTCATGTCACGAATAGCTGATGCTAGGACGTAACTAAAAATAGTATGGGCATAAGTACTTAGGCTTTTATCAGTAAAATCGCAACCAAGTTTATCTATTCCTGAGTAGTACGCCACGTACCCGTACAGGGAGTAGGACTCGAAAAAATTAGTAGTCTATCGTAATATTCGTAGGTAATGTATAAAAACCTCCTTCTAGCCGGTTGTTAAAAATATAGCAGCAACTGGCCACTTTTTATCAAAATATTTTACTAAACGCCATTAACGTTTTCTTATAATTAAATTATTTTTTTTACAAAATAATATGGCCTCTTATAACTTTTCATGTAATTCGGCCTGCCTAAAAAGTTGGTTTTGTTGATAATAGAATCTCCATAGTCATTCATTACAATATTAGCCTTTCGATCAATAACAATATAAAATGAGATAAATATTTTTTGAAGTGAAAACTTCTTTAGCGGCGTTGTACACTTTTTTTGTAATGGCTAAAAAATGTTAAACTCGCGTCAGGACACGTGACCTGATCGAAAATTCGTAAGACGGATGGAGAGTAGACAGCCGGCGCGGCGTAGGAGAGGAAGTATCCCCCTCTCTTTCTACGGCGCGGCGAAAATGTATGCCTGCTGTTTCATTTAGGCGGCCCAGGGCGCTTGCGCGAATGTTCGTGTGTGTTTATGTTACAGCGTGGCACGCGCATCCATGGATGGTGACAGCTGATGGTTCGACCGTCTGTGTAGTGGCCACACTGCTGTGTATTCGTAAAATTCTTGTATATAAAGTGTTTAAAATATGGAAATTGAACAAAGTGCATCTAGTGACGAAGAAATAGCGAAAGAAAATGAGTTATATTATTCAATTAATAGTTGATTTATTTCAACGTTAATATTCAAGTTTTCACTTCTGCCGGCACTCCCGGAGTGTAACCCGTCTTTTTTTTATGTCGGTCCTCTAACTTAGTTTAAGTTCTCTCCAAGTTCGAAACTTTTGTGGAGACATAAACTTGTCGTTTTAAATAAAGCGTAGCTAACTTACATAGAATCCTGAATGTGCGCGTGTTCGTTGGTAGCGTTAACAAGTCGTAGTCCCAGTAAACCCTCGGGTGCGTTGGCAGCATCCAGCGCCTGCTCCGTCACCATCCAGACGTATCCGACGGTCGTCATGTTCAGGAACGTTGCGTCGCGGAATATTATCTCAGCATCCGTTTTACTGGGGAAAACATCACGATTACTCAGCAACTGCGCAAACTCTGTCACACATTAAACTAAGTACGCTCTACGTCATCATCATCTGCCTAGGCTTTTCCCAACTATTTTGGGACCGGCTTCCAGTCTAACCGGATGCAGCTGAATACCAGTATTTTACATGGAGTGACGGCCTATCTGACCTCCACAACCTAGTTACTGGGTAATACGATACCCCTTGGTAAGACTGGTTGTCAGACTTTCGGGCTACTGACGACCCGTAACGACTGTCAAAGATTCACGAATAACAGCCTATCCACGGACCAACCGCGGCAAGCGTATTTTAAATTAACCTGATCGATCGACCCGTGCGAGTGTTATTACTTAGCCACAAGCCCCTCCGCACTAAGTACCTACCTATACTAATTGTAGAGTTATATTACAGGGTGAGGCCAGAGTGTGCGGAAGGTGCGTTGGGGTGAGGGGAGTGTGTTAAGAGTAGTGTGTGATTATCTGATTCTGATTTGGAGATAACTAAGGTGGGGGGTGTACCATACACCCCATAGCTATCTCCAAATCCCAATCGTGCACCGTGTACGATGTACGATTGTGAGGAAGAGGGTGATGACGTGTTATGACGATGGGACCGTTTTGGGGGTGAGTTTGGATGGTGGTAAGTTGTGACGAGGATGGTAGTGCGTGGGGTGGTGAAAATACAGCCGTCCATACGCCTGCCCCCACGGTAGGGTTGAATGAAGAAGGTATAAAAATGTGACATACCTGGCATACATAAGAAACACCCTCGCTTGAGCGCCTTTGACATCCATGAGCCGGTCGCTGAAGGAATCAAGCCCTGGTTCGAATTCTATCACCTGCTCCACAACCACTTTTCGGTCTACATCCTCATCCACGCTTTGAGAAGTTGTCTGGAACCTACAAACATAATATTATATTATTACTAGTGAACCGTCTTTACATATTATGCTAAAATGTCTAAGAAGTTAAATATAAACCTTCCGGAACAAATTCTCTACTTACCTAAATGATGCTGACAACCGGATCAAAATCCATTATGTACTTAACTAGTTTTGAAGCGGTCACACAGGCAAACACGAAAAGCGGTTTTGTTTTATACTATACAGGGTTATTGGAAAAACACCAACAACCTCTTAATGCAATCATGCAATTGTAGCATTACAATCATTACTATGAGATCAAACGGTTTGACCCCTTAAGAGGTTGTTGGTGTTTTTCCAATAACCCTGTATATCGATTATGTATTTGGCATACATTCATAGACTCTCGCTTATTATCTCCCGCAAGGTTATTTTAACCAGAAATAATGTTGGTTGGCTCTATCTCTTCGCAACATACAACTCTAATTTTAATATAAGTAGGTACTGGTAATGGCATTGTCAACTTACCGTCCCAAAATAGCCCTACCATCAGTATCCGAACTATGAATGAATATAACCTTCATGTAATTGAAGTGTTTCAACACATCCACCCACACGTCAGCCTGGTGGGAATATGGCGGGACTGTTCGAAGGAAGGACACGTGAATGTTCTTGTCCGAAAAAGCGGAGTCTCTTGAGGATATACCAATGACTGGGATGTGGTAGAAGCCGCTGGTGTAAGACACAGCTGCTGGGGAGAGGTCCCCAGTCAGTGGATGAGATACCACGATCGCGTACACCTAGAAAGTGTTGTATCATTAGTACCAATTCTTCTATCTATACCTAGATTATCGAGGTAATTGCGTAACACACATACAATGGCAATCGATGGCAATGCCTTTCATTCTGTCACATTCAACGTTGCTGAGCAGACGAATTTTTAAAACATATGTAGCAATCATAGAGAATATAACCATGGTTATAGTCTTTGGTAGCAATGGATTAGGATTTTTCTTCTTCTTCTCGGATTGTGTTTGAAAGTGTGTTACGCAGTTAGGATGCTGTTTCATTGTTACTGATTTTCATACTCACTCGATGAGCGATCAGGTCTTTGCAGACATTCAGCGCCGTTTTTATAGGGTTCGGATCCATAAGCATGGAATAATCGTGATACGTGACTCCTCGAGGCACATACTGATCTTTGAAGTTGAGGTTCTGTAAAACAAATTATTTAACAATGTAATCGTATTAGTTACTCAGTTGCTGATAAAAACTGGCTCATGTTGGATAATAATTGTTTCATATGCATATCAAAGGAAATGAGAATTGCTATTAACTGCGTTGAATTAAAACGTTTGTAATGGGCACAAGTTGGCTTATTTATGCTCTGTAGGTACCTATATTAATTAATATTGTGTTCTTTGATGACTGCAGAGAGCATGAATTAATAATTAGTCATTGTGGTATGCTGCATGGTAATACAGATGTGCATTTTTACACATAGTAGGTATATGATCGTACCTCAATTTAGGTAGGTATACGTCTACGTCTTCTGTAAATTAGGAGTTCTTCTAAGGAACCTACTTAAAGAGACGTTTTTTTTTGCAATCAAATTTATGCCAGATATTCCACGCAGTCCGTTTCATCACCGATTTCTTTCATAACTTTCCATGCCATATTTTGTTACAAACTTTGAGGTCCTTAATTTACTGATCTAGCAAAATAGAATGGGGCATTATAGGCGAGTTCAGTGCTCCTGACCAAACCATGCCCTATATGTTGGAGTGTCCAAAGTATACATATACATGCACCGTTGAGAAACTAAAAATGATTACGCCACAGAGTATTAACGCGGCAACCTATTGGGTTCAACTCATTTAATACTAATCCATTGGCTCGAAAAGAAGAAGATTTACTAGGTACTTAACTTACCGATATGGTATCCTTGTAGAACGCAATAGACTCATTGCTGGAGAGCACCCCACCAACGTTGTAGTATGTGGGGTTGGAGAAGCGCCGCCGGTCTATGTCGGCCGACACCAGCCGACCGGCGCAGCACAGCACCCCGATGAGGACGTGGTACTGCCACATCCTGGTATCTATCCGAAGAATGAAAGATCGTCAATTGTTTGCACAGATTTCCCAAGAAAAGAATGCGTTTCGGGAATTCGTCTTTCTTCGGACATACAAACGCGCGATGATGAGATCTAATAAATTATATCTAGAACTGTTACAACCATGGAAGTACTTGCCTATTTTTAACCGACTTCAAAAAAAGGAGGAGGTTATCAATTCGACTGTATTTTTTTTTTATGTTTGTTACCTCATAACTTGTGACTGGGTGAACCGATTTTCATGATTCTTTTTTTATTTGAAAGCTGGTGCTTCCCGTGTGGTCCCATTGTCACCATTTCAATATCTGATAATGGGATCTTAGAGAAATCGAGGGCAACCCTCAAATTTTATAGGCTCACTTATTGTTTTTCGCATGTTTTATGAAGTATCTTGTGTATTTGCGTATGGTTGTCACCATCTCAGGTAGCTGGGCTGATGATGGAAGGTACAACTCCTTAACAGTAAGAAGTTACTCGAACAGGAAAGGACTGTTTTAGTAAATTGTTTTGATGTTTGATAGGGCATTTGCCACATTTGGTCTCATGATCATCAAGTCATGATCTGATGCTGCAGTCAGGATAGTCTGCAGAGTACCTAACTCCTCGACAACTAACAGCAGATATATCGTGTTTAGGCTCATTGCTCGATGTGTGGATAAACGTACTGTTAATGAGGAACACCGAAGTACATAAAGACCTGATGCTGAAGCCAGGAGCATCAGAAAAAGTACCAACCTTGAAATTACAGCACCGTAGTCGTGTTTGGGCTCATTTTAAACAGGACTAAATTTTAAGTTCAATGTAATGTTGACATAAGTCTGGCCTGATGCTGCAGCCAGGATTATCAGCATCTAGTCTAAAAGCATCAGGTCAAGATTTGATGATGGGATCCTGGAGAAATCGAAGGAACTCTTCAAATATTATAGGCACACCTATAGCGATTTGGGTATTTTTTATAGTAACTCGTGCATTTGCTCTCGGAAAGCACTATTTGGTGAAGTGGAACTGATGATGAAGACCACAGATGGCCATCGGAAGTACTCAATAATATCTAAGTATTTCACGGGTTGCGATTCGATTACTTTAATATGGTTGCTAAGCAATTTATGCTCGTCACAATGTGAATGGTGATATGGAGCTGATGGTGGACCTGGAGAACTCCTCAACAATTAACTTCCCTGCATCGGGAAAAGCAATATTTTGTTTGTAAAAGGCGATAATCACTAGGCTATTGTAACTTAGATAAATTATAAGCAGACCCACTAAAAAGCGTGAAATAAAAACTTTTTAAGAAAAAAAAAACCGACTTCCAAAAAACACTACAAAGTGAAAAATAACTTTATTTCGGAAGTCGGTGGCAAAAAACTAAAATACAGATCCAAAGACACCGACTTCCGAAATAAAGTTATTTTTCACTTTGTAGTGTTTTTTGGAAGTCGGTTTTTTTTTTTTTTTAAGTTTTGTTTTATTGTGATTACTAAATTATAGATCATGTGATTCTTTGCAGCTCTAATAAACTTCATTATCAAAGCTTTAAGTGTCACTTAAAAATTTAAAAGTTTTTTGGAACTGCTGATGAAGACCTGTGACCGGAGTAGGTAACCCGACACACAAAACTTCTACAAAGCGTGGCAGTACAAAACTGCCTCTGTAGGGAGTTAGGTACTCCTGTGACGAGGCGTTCGTACTAATCGGAAACACGAAGTTTACCGAAGCGCATACCTTTTCTGGTTTACCTGTACCTAATCCTGCCGACAAACTGTCACGCAGTTTGGCAGGTTTATGATAATGTGTACAAGTGTTTGGTCTAAAATAAATTATTTATTTAAACGTCAGGTTGGTATTGGTTGCACGGATTTGGGGATGCCTCGTGTGTGGTTTGGTTATGGCTAATTTGAATCACTGCTCGCTTTTTGGCACTACAAATTAGATATCGCTAAACGTACGTTCAGCGATAGGTATCTAATATATAATTTAGGAGCTAAGTAGGTAGGTATGTTAAATAGACCGTATAGAAGTCGGTTAGATTTTTATTGACTTCGTGATTTATCACGTGGCTAAAGTTGTTTTAGGGTCAGTTCACACCGAGACGCGACGCGACGCGACGATACTGGAAGAGGCCAGTGATTTCGCGCTGCGCCGCGCGCCGCTGCGAGACGCATCGCAACATCGCGAGGCGCATCGTAAAATCGTTGGCAACACGACGCAGCAAGACGCCGCGCGGCGAAGCTAAACGCCGCGCGGCGCAATGGGACGTGTCTACATTCGCTACGTGCTCCCGCATAAATTATGCACCCAAATACTCCTGTGTGATGTCTTCTTTTTAATTTTATTTTTGTATTCTTCTTCCTCTTCCTCTTCTGCAAGAAGTCCGATTATAACAAGATCCCAGTCTATCATTATAATATCACTCGATCACTCAACCGTACTGCATCAATTCTGCACGAAGTCTGGACGGAAATAGTAGAGACAAGTCGCCACGGCGGCGGCCTCGGCTGCGCCTCGCGGCGTCGCGCTGCGCCTCGTGGCGTCGCGCTGTGGCACGCAGCGTCGTGAGGCGCAGCGCCGCTCTTGCACGCCGCGAGGCATCACGAGGCGCAGCGCTGCACGGCGCAACGTATTCTGAACTCTCACAATTCAATGTGTACCTTCTCGTATAGAAAATAAAGTATATTTTGAGTCACTCTTTTAAAGTGTGCGCGCAGCGTCGCGTCTCGGTGTGAACTGACCCTTAGGTACTCTTCATTAATAATTTTTTGGACATCTTTATTGCTAAAAATGATCTGTTCTAGTAATGTACTGCACGTCCTTATATTGACTACTAGCTGCCCGGCGCGACTTCGTTCGCGTGGTGTCCTACTTACTCCTACCCTAATCCTACCACTACCCTTCTCCTACCTTACTTGTACACTACCCCTTCCCGACTCCTACCCTACTCCTACCGTACCCCTACCCTACTCTTACCCTACTCCTACCCTACCCCAACCCTACTCCTACCCTACTCTTACCCTACTGCTACCGTACCCCTTCCCTACTCCTACCCTACCCCGACCTTACTCCTACCCTACCCCTACCCTACACGAACAATAGTAGCAGTTAAAATAAAATAAAAAATAGTTTACGTCCTATTCTTGGACCTACTGAATATACACACAAAATTTCATAAGAATCGGTCAAGCCGTTTCAGAGGAGTTTTGTTACAAACACTGTGGACACGAGAATTTTATCGCTGCGCTACGTCACAGTAGACAGATACGAACAGTACGGAAACTACGTACAAACGGTCGCAACGGCACACTCACACAGACGCGCGCATCTACGGTACTCCTAAGCGATGGTCGGGGTACTCTCAGTCACGGGTGCCGTGTTGGAACGAATAATCGTGTATTTAATTTATTCCTTGCGCCACGGATCGTCCATCTTTTTAATAAAAACTGTTTGAACTCGACTTCTTCAAAACCGGAGCTTTCCTTTTTTAAACTCCCTGCTGATCTTGAAAGGTAAGAATGATTTATTGTTATGATCGATATCGAATAATGGCTCGTGCGATCATGCACCGACGTGAATTTATTTGTAAATCAAAGATGGCGGCTGCTAACATTTTTTTCGTCATGGGTGTCGTAGGTAGTTAAAGAGGTTGCCAAAATTGTTAGTGAGGTCAAAATCTAAATCCAAGATGGCGGCTGTGATATTTTTCTATTTATTTGTCATGGGTGTCGTTTTCATAGTTTTCGAGGGTGCTAAAGCCGATAGTGAGGTCAAAATCTAAATCCAAGATGGCGGCTGTGAAATTTTTCCATTTATTTGTCATGGGTGTCGTTTTCATAGTTTTCGAGGGTGCTAAAGCCGATAGTGAGGTCAAAATCTAAATCCAAGATGGCGGCTGTGAAATTTTTCCATTTATTTGTCATGGGTGTCGTTTTCATAGTTTTCGAGGGTGCTAAAGCCGATAGTGAGGTCAAAATCTAAATCCAAGATGGCGGCTGTGAAATTTTTCTATTTATTTGTCATGGGTGTCGTTTTCATAGTTTTCGAGGGTGCTAAAGCCTATAGTGAGGTCAAAATCTAAATTCAAGATGGCGGCTGTGAAATTTTTCCATTTATTTGTCATGGGGTGTCGTTTTCATAGTTTTCGAGGGTGCTAAAGGCGATAGTGAAGTCAAAATGCGCGTCGCTCGACCGATGCCTAGTTTAACCCTGCACCTTACCGTTTCAATTCGAGAATGGGTGTAATAGTAATTAAAGAAAACAATATTTAAAAAAATATATCTCTATTATTCGTAATTATAAATTATTTACTGAAAAATAGTTTCGCCTGCTACATGTAAATTTTACAGTGTTCTCTTTTGTTCTCTTTTAAAACAAGAACGAAAAATTTCATTCAATACGCTCGACGCATTTTCAAAAAGTTGGACGGTCCGTGGTCTCTGTTTTATTAGTACAACTTTTATTGCGTTTTATTTGGTCTATAAAAAAATTATTAAAAAAGTCCGCAATGGTCTGCGGATCATCACCACAATGTTTACCATGTATATTAATTTGATTGATTTCGCTTTTTGGCACATTACACATTGTTTTACTAATAACGTTCCAAGTAGCCCTACATTTGTTTTGAGCTGTATGGATAAAGTAATTATTCTGAGACTTTTTTGTCAGTTTTATAACACGTTGTAATCTACTCGCAAAATTTTTAAAATTGTTTTTTTTTTATGATATTTCGATTCTTACGATACTTCCATAATAATTGCTGTTTACGCATGCAGCATTTTTTTATTCCTGTTGTCTTCCACTTTGTTTTTGTTTAATACATTTATGAAGTCGCCACATAATATTATTTTCTTTTTACTGTAGCACTACTTCCCAAGTAGTCGGTTTAAAGTATCGAAAAATGTGATTTAACATAATTACGAAGAATAAAGATATTTTTTTAAAAATATTGTTTTCTTTAAAGATATAAAGATATAAATCTTTAATTACTATTACACCCATTCTCGAGTAGAAACGGTAAGGTGCAGGGCTAAACTAGGCATCGGTCGAGCGACGCGCATTTTGACTTCACTATCGGCTTTAGCACCCTCGAAAACTATGAAAAAGATATTCACGACGAAAATTTTGATTTTTTTCGCAGCCGCCATGTTGGATTTACGTTTTGACCAGAAGGAGAGAAAGATAATCAGTCAACTTCTAACCGCACACCACGTTAAAAACTTCGTTACAATAAAACACATCAATTTTACAGACATTAAGAGTGACAACCCTAACGCTCCAATGAGTCGTAGGTATTTATTTCAACAAATAGGAGTAGTTTCCATACTGTTCATATTTATACTGTGGCTACGTCGTATTCTGTGGCTGCGTGGAGCAACACGCACCGGCGCGGCGGCGGCGTGGCGCGTCGTCCGCGTGTATTTTTTTTTTCTACTGACATTTTTAATTTCGTAATATCTTTTGAATGGAATGTCCGATTTCAATAATTCAAAAAGCAATCAACAAGTATTGAAACAGTCTTGAATACAAAATAATTTATTTGGATAAGAATTCATACAATGGTATAGATAACATGGTCTGATTTTGATCGGCATTTCTATCAACTTTTAAAATATAAAAAAGTAGTTATAGTGACATAACTACAATAGTTGGACATATGGTATCGCGAAGATTTTTGTAGATATGGATATGTTCTATAATATTGTAGAACATTGTTTTGTTCTATCATCAATACTTTCCGCAGCGCATGCGATGAAAGACATTTTATGGCTATTTTTTTTACACCTTGGGTTGGTTTTAGTAGGAATTTCTAAGGATCCCTAATTTTTTTTTAGTAATAAATATAACCTATGTTACTCAGTGATAATGTAGCTTTCTAACGGTAAAAGAATTTTTGAAATCGGTCCAGTAGTTTTTACGTTTATTCGTAACATACAAAAATAAAAACATACAAAAATACAAATCTTTCCTCTTTATAATATTAGTGTAGATGTAGATATGTATAAGGACGTGCGGTGAAAAAAATATCTACTGAAGTCAGGTAAAACTGTTTTAAAATAAGTGGCTCTCTAACTATGCATATAAGTACCTACCTAAGGGGTGATTTTATAAGCCTGTGGATGGTGGCTTATTTTTTCTGAACAACTAAGTACCTAGGTATGTATTTTCAACATATGGGTAAGTAGGTCCCTACTGAACTTCCTGATGCACTAAGATAACCCGCGAAATTTAAATTTATTTACGTTTCTTTGCAACTTGCAGGTCAAGGCTAATCAAAATACGATTCGCGACCGTAACAGGTATGTATTTAGGTACAGACAGAATTATAGTTATACATCATCACCTTAGCGCATCCACATTAACCGGGGCGCATTGGAGTGCACAGGAAACGCAACCACACAATCTAGTGGATTCTGCCGATGCTCATTGTCCGCAGAACGCATGCGCGTGGTCACGAGGTGTGGTCTCAGCCTACCTCAGCCGCCCGGATGATGAGATGACGTGAGCGAGCTAAGCGCCGTACGGTCAGTGCTCTGCATTACCTGACCCCTCTTACAAAGAAGAAGAGGGGCCAGGTTATGCAGGTCACTGACTGTACTAGCACATAGCACTACTATAACACGGCATTTCATTTGGCACGGATGCTGGATGTGTCTATACGCCTGAATATGCATCATATCGAGCGATTGCCGAAAGGAATCGGTATTGATTCGAAAAGAAAATTTTAAAATATTAAAAAAAAAAACAAAAGCTTTTGTTCTATTTTGCAAAGTGCGCTTCAAGGCACTCCGATGCGAATATGTAGGTATAATAAATGGCGAATTACCCATTTTGAGTGTAGGTAGGTTTATTAGGTATGTATGAAAATAAGTTTTGTAGCCAAGTAGGTAAATAGAAATACTAAAAGGTCAAATTGAACTAATTTCGCAATCATAACAATGATAACATACATTTGTGAACGAAACTAACCGCTTCTATGTCTAAATAAACGAAAGCAGCAGGTAATTACGTAACAGCTCAACTTTTGATTGAGTATGAATATTTCAGACACACCCCTTTTCGTACACCCAACTCGAATTAACACGTCCTAAGGACGCTAACATACTGGATAATTTAATCTTACCTTAAAGTCCTCTTGTTTAGGCTTAAGTTCGGCTCATTTTCGATATTAAAAGAGTTTAATTCACCAAGTTACAAAATAATTTGATTCTAGAGGAATGGATGCTGTAGAAGCACGATCTGTGGAGCTTTATCTCAGTCTCCCCGAATTGAACCGCGCAGGCGTAGGGGAAACACCAAATCAATACAGATAAACTAGTAACATTCTACCTAGTTAACAACAGTATTGATACATTATTATTGGAACCTAAGTAGGCACCTGCCTTACCTACTGCAAGTGCATATAAAGCTTGTATAAGCATATACAGCCTATTATGTTCCCAATGCTGGGACACAGGCCTCCTCTCGGTGAGAGGCAGTGGGCTGTAATCCACTGTATCCTGTACAATAACGGGTTCTCTGAAACTATTGAATATCGAAAGAGTGAAAAGTGTTACATATGCAGGATGCGTAGGTAGCCCGCGAAATTCAAATTTTCTTACGTTTTTTACAATTTGCATTTCTGCAGTGTCAAGTTTTATGTTGATCTAAATATGATTCGCTGGCGCGTGGCGTAACAAGTATGAATTTCGCGGCCTACTCTGGAGCTTCGCTCTTAAAGAGAAGATCCTTCCATCTATATTACTTTATCTACAGAGTCAAATTAAATTAGCTAGCGAAACTCCGCAGACGTTTTTTTTGTGTGAACCTCACTGATCCCAAGTAGCAAACAATTGTCTTAAAAAGGTATTGTAGATATCTTGAAGACAAGTAGACGAATTCCAGCTGTTGTCTTGGCTAAAACTATTATGTCCCTCAAGATATCTTCTAGATACACTCCAAGAGTCAGTTAAGTAAAAGTGGGCACAGTATTAAAGAACTTGTTAAGAAAGAGTTAATACTACTGTTTAGATAAACTTTAACCCTACTTAAGAGAGTATGGTTTTGCAGAACTCTTAAACACTGTCTTCAAGATATCTTGTAGGTTGACTTAAGATAAAGAAATAGACTTAAAGATATCTACAATACCTAATTAAAACTATCAATTTTGAAGTGCAGATATTCCATCTTGTCTTAGTGAAGTATAAATAAAAACTTATTTTGCTTTAAAGTGCTTTAAGTAATATTATTTTAGAAAACATGGTGAACTTTTAAAGTATTTTAAGACTTACGAAAATGGCGGTTTAACAACATTTTTTATTTCTAGAAAAGGCTTTCTTATGTCGTTGAATGCATTGGAAATTTAAAACGCATGATCATTTCTCGTGTAAAATCTATAGATATGCTATAGAACAGACGGGCTTTTAAAATACTAGAAAACAAACAAAAATATGTGGTATAATAATATTGCAAATTAAAAATTTTGTGGCATTTAGTGCAGAGTACCTACTACATTTTTTATAAATGTGTAAGTTATTAATGTAGTTAGAATGACTATGACAAAAATGTAAGTTCAATCTAAGTACTCTGGTTTTTGATAAAGTATTGTCGGAAAATGTTTTATATTTTTTTCACTTGTAGTGCAAAATGGCGTTAAATCTTATTTTTCTTAACGAAGTAAGATTTTAGACAATACTGATTTTGTAAGGCTAGTTCAGACAAAGTTAAGACAAGTTACACTTGAAGTAGTGCTAGTTAAGAGATATTATACTTAACCTTTACTAAAAACAGTATTGGTGAAGTACTATTTAATTTGTTTGGTATTAAGTGATTCTATAGTTTGATTTAGTTAAAACCAGATTACGTCTTAATGTTTTCTTAACTTGTCATTTATTGTTATTGTGTGGTTCTTGTTTATTTTGTGGTAGAAACAGGTTTATGTAAGATAGTCGAAAGAATATGATTAAATTAATATAGGTAGGTACCTCCTAATGTTTGAATACGACGAAGCATAACAGAACACAAGGATTCAAATTCAGCGCTATAAGTAGCTTACTAATTGATATGTCGCAGGGAAATGAGGGTATCAGGGATTTCACGAAATCCCTAGGGATATTACGAAATCCCGGTAGATGTCGAATATTCTTGTTTATTACGTCTTTTTACTAAAAGTATCTAGTGATATGACAAAATACTAATGTATTGTCAGAGATATGTCATTTCACTAAACTAAATGTAGTGAAATGAAGAATACTGTTGATGAATAAAGTAATCAAACAAAATTACAAATTAACTGGTGCATTTTTATTAGAAAATAAAGTTTTAATCAACTAAACAATAATCTGACAATGATATCAGGTATTATACCTTTTTCTATTACCTATGTGGATTCGTTCATTAGGTACAAAAATATAAATGTAAACATTAAAAAAAAAATTGACTTGCGAGGCTCAACAATTAAGACAACGACTCACTCCTGATGGAAAATGGAAAATCTTGTTATTTATTTAAACAAAGTAGTGATTTGTGGCACCTTGAATTACACAAAACATTTAGCTTCTTGCAAATACATCTTTTGGTTTTGCACTGGAACTTTGATATTTCACAATTACGTTGTAGAAGTATAAATGTAGAAATTCTTCCAGCTAATGCATGGCTCGATTTTTATTCGGCAGTATCCGCTTTTCTAACATTTTACTAGATTTAGTTTAGAGAAACGACATATCACTGACGATAAATTGGTATTTTGTCATATCACTAGATACTTTTAGTAAAAAGACGTAATAAACAAGAATATTCGACATCTACCCTGATTTCGTGATATCCCTAGGGATTTCGTGAAATCCCTGATATCCTCATTTCCCTGCGACAGATATTTTGTTTAAATAACTTAAACTATCCAATCCCAATATCCTTAGAAGCCACCCAAACTCAGGAAAAATAATTAATTAATAACTTCTGTTCCGCTTATTTGATAATCTCGACTCGGCACATTGGTTAAGTTTATTTTTTTATATTTTACTAGCTTCAGCCCGCGACTTCGTTTGCGTGAAACTTCTTGTTTCCCCCGAGCCACCCCGTCGTATCGCATCACCCGCCCGCGCTATCACTTAACGTTCTTTTTGACTTTGTTTCTTTTTGCTCGGCTCCTAAGGGTCATAGCGTGCCTTCCTCAAGGATTGGGCTATCAAATGCAAGAATAATTTTTCAAATCCGACTGGTAGGTAGTTCCAGAGATTACCCCCTACATACAAACTTACAAACAAATTTTACCTCTTTATAATATTAGTATAGATAACACGCCGATGAAAGCTAAAAAATCTTTTTAATTTTTCCACTTTATCCATATTTATACTTGGTTCTGTTTGAAGAGAACGTCCCGTTAAATGTATTTTTACTCTAAACTTACTAATTTTAGTCAAAAAGGAATAAAAATATACTCAGGAAAATCAGTTTCTAGAAATTGGAATTACAATTATCTTAATTTTATCTACAAAATCAATTTCTTCTTTGTTTGTCTAAAAAGGTACTTCAGTTATTCAATTGCGTTTTAAGTGAGCTTTCAAATATTCTGAGTATAGTAAAAAAATATTTTTAGTATTAACTGTAGGCATACTTAATACAAACTAGTTTTGAGAATACTTAACTTGGTTTTTGGTATTCCTAATTTACTTAAGTAGCGGTTGTTTAAAACGATTTAGTATTAAAGAAAGAAAAGGCTTAACGAAATCCTTTTTGAATTAGCTAAATCCAACTTTAGATAAAGTATAGACATGTAAGATTTAATCACTATTCTTGTTTGCTACTTGGGATGGTAACTTCATTTTACGATCATCTTAAATGTCGCTTTCGCAAGAAAAAACATGGGTTTTTTTTTTAACTCAATAACGTTTATTTTTGTATCCAACTAATATATAGAAACTTACACAATATTGTAGTCCACGCAGAAGCTACAAAATCTTAAAATTAAACGCAAATATAAAATAACTAGTTCCTTGGTATAGAATTTCCTTCGCAGTTGCCTATATTTGTGGTGTTACTTAAGCCCATCCCCAGGCGGCAGGTACCCATGCCGATGGAGCCCAGGGCTTAGCAGGCCACTCCGGTGTCTGCGGGCGCAGTGCGGCTGCGGCGGCCGTGGCAGCGTGCTGAGCAGCCCCGGCAGCCCCTGCCGCGCCAGAGCTTTGGATCACGGACAGCTTTAAAGCTTCTAAGTCTGAAATAGAAAAGATTGTTAGTGAGAAATTAGATGTGAAATACAAATTTTAAGATTAGATCAACAATCCTCTGATCATCGAAATACAAATACGCTATCTAGCTTTGTGTCTTCTCCCGCAGCATTTAGGTATTGGCATCGTCGGCCCCTCCAGTAATGATGCTAGATGAACCGTCAGCCGACGATTGGAACAGACTGTATCCAGACAGAAGGCAGACAACCGTGTGCAGTAGCGCAATCTGCAAAAGGTCTACATCTAGCAGTAGACTGTGATAGGCTGATTTGATTGATTGACTCACCAGCATTCTGGAGCCTAGCAGCCTGGTTGCTCGCGGCGCGTTGTATAGCCTTAGCAGCGGCGGCCTCTCGGGCCGCGGCGATCTTCTGTGCTGCGGCGGCGCGGGCCTTGGCCCCTGCCAGCTGCGCCTGCGACTGTACTGCAGCCTGCGCGGCCTCCAGTGCATGTGCACGGGCGTTCCTTGCAGCCTCCTCACTGGAATCAAATCCCTCATTTACTGAACAATTGACTGCCGTACTTCAGTATTAGGCCGCTATCCCATTGACGTTTTACGAGCATTGGCACTTGTCCTACGTTGGCGCTGCGCAGACGCGACAGCAACGTTGCGCAGACGCGACGTTAACGTCGTGAGTTTCTTGCGTTTTTTGGCAACAGGTACAATCACGCCGTCCCGCTCTGTCTGTGTTGGGGTTACCACTGAAACTCGCGACGTTAACGTCGCGTCTGCGCAACGTTGGCGGTGCGCAGACGTTGGAGAAGCGCCAATGCTCGTAAAACGCCAGTGGGTTAGCGGCCTTAGATCTCTACAAGAATTTGCTCGCGACGCGACGACTGTGTGCCACCAATGACTAGGCTGACAAAATTTAGATTACTTTCGACTTGCTGAGCCACTGACGCTTCTGTTATAATCATAACGAACCTCTTATGAGCTGCGCGAGCGGCCGCGGCTTCCTTGGCGCTAGCAACACTCTGTTGTTCGAGGGCAGCATGTTTGGCCGCGGCGACCTCATGCTGGGCCGCCATGACTGCCGTTGCAGCTGCCTTTGCAGCCGCCACTGCACCAGCCACGTCTGAGCTCGTGTCTGAAGACCATGCTCCTGGAAAATGCATGGGTGATGTAATTAAATTTGAATCGCCTACATATGTAGGTACTATAATTAAGTAACTTGTACATCCTTTTTATTGTTTGCCAGAATATTATAAACTAGCCATACTAACAAGTACCTACCTACTACAAGCATACAGTGAAAAATTAATTATTTACTACATAATTCCGGTTAAAAGATTCAGTTCTATGACAGAAAAAGATGCATCGTTATAGTCGAAAGAAGAAAGAAAATATATAAGTACATAAGATAAAAACAAATGTAAGAAGTTAGCAGGAAAGTGTGCCTCACGACTGCGCCAAAAAGGCGCAGTTTAGGGAGAGCCACAGGAGAGCAAACTATTTCGATATCGGCACTATCAGTACCCAGCAATGGATTTCCTTTTGACAATTCAACAATATTCATTGCGTTATTTACGTTGTTGAGCAGACATATTTTTCGAACATATGAAGCAATGGATTAGCAATATCCTTCAAAATTATTCAGATTGAGATTGATAATGTCTTACGCAATTAGGGTGTAGTGATCATTCACGGTAGGTATGCACATCATTTTGGTAATTTATGTGTATGAAACTATTAATTCCAAAAGCTTTACCATGTCCTCCTTGCACCCAGGCCATTCCAGGCCACGCAGCCGGCTCCACACTAATGACACTTCGCTTGTCTTGGCTGCTAGCTGCGACAGCCGCGACCAGACAGATCGTCAACACCTGTAGATGCTGACGATGTATGAACATGCCCTAAGAGACTATAATATTGTTTGGTAGGGGCCTCTTGTGGAAATACATAGATGGGACTAGATCTGACGGTGAATGAACATGCCCTAAGAGACTAATATTGTTTAGTAGGGGTCTCCTGTGGAAATACATAGATGGGATTAGAGGCAATTGGGCATGCTATACAGGATGTTACAGAAAGGGTATATCAATACAAACGGGTTGAAGAGTGTATCTGGTCTAGAATCTCTGTACAAAATTTCAGCTCAAAAGCATTAACTTTGAAAATGCTTAATATTTTTTTATTTCGACATCACAGCGCTGCACTGGCGCGCGGCGGCGTGATGTGCGTGTACTACGCGCACAGACACACTACATATAATGGATAATGACCCTCGTAGTGCGGTGACATGTTTGTTATGATTTAAATTTAATAAACTATCGAATTAAAAAAAAATTAAGCATTTTCAAAGTTACTGTTTTTGAGCTGATATTTTGTACAGAGATTCTAGACCAGCCCCCTTATTCACAAACACTCGATATGCTTCCGTATCGTATCGAACATTAATCATTGTTATCGTAGGAGTCTTCTCAACGCTGTTCACAAGTCCAAAACCCGAAAATTTTGTAAGTTTAAATCAAATATTCTTCCAACAGCTATTTGCTGTTGAGGGGAAGTCAAATCAGGTTATCGAAATGTCAGGTTTTCGATACGATAGCCTGTCGTATGGTTGTGAATCAGAGCTCAGATACACTCTTCAACCCGTTTGTATTGATATACCCTTTCTGTAACACCCTGTATACATATCACATTCCCAATTGCATTACCAGAGTGTGTAATACTGTAATAGGTAATCACTTTAGATATCGGTCTATGCTAACACATTATGTAATGGGCCTTAAGTAATACAGGGTGGCAGTGAAATCGCGACCTGTTAACATGGATTCAGTAGGCACATGATTCTGATATATGGAGCACAAGGTTCCATATATCCCTACCGGTAGCGATAATTGGCAAAAATCTCCAAGTATCCCTACCAGTGGAGATATATCAGTAGGGATATAAGGAACAGGGGAAATAACCGACGAAAAATTTCAAGGGGCGTTAAAAAGTTTTCGTCGGTTATTTTATTTAAAAAAAAATAGCTGTACCATACATTTTGACCGTGTAGCTAGATTTTGCACTCTTCTATGAAACAGCAAAGGGGTTTGAAGATTTTTGTATGGAGGGTGGCCCTAAGGTCGGCCGCCATTTTGATTTTTTATCAGAATCGCGGTGCACAACAAAAGTTATATATTTAGATAGAGGACACTTATACAAATAAAAAATGTTATATAACATAATATCCTAAAGCGTCAGGTTTCGGAGTTATTTACCGAAATATAAGTCGAAAACAACAAGGATTTTTTTTGTTTTTTTCCCCTACAGGTAACCATATTGAACTATTGAGGTAAGAGAAACGTTATAAAACCTTTATGGAGAAGGAACAAATGAAGAATAGATATTTTTTTAATAAATAATTAAACACTGCAATTTATTGATCCTTTTTTTAATCCCAGAGACTAATCTGACATTTAAGTCTTTTGTGTTTTCGTTTTTTTAGTACAGAAGTTTGACATTACACTTGTCAGATTAGTCTCTGGGATTAAAAAAACGAACTATAAATTGCCGTGTTTAATTATTTATTTAAAAAATGTCTATTCTTCATTTGTTTCTTCTCCATGAAGGTTTCATAACGTTTCTATTACCTCAATAGTTCAATATGCTTACCTGGAAGGAAAAAAAACTAAAAAATCTTAGTTGTTTTCGACTTATATTTCGGTGAATAACTCTGAAACCTGACGCTTTAGGATATTATGTTAATTACATTTTTTGTTTGTATAAGTGTCCTCTATCTAAATATATAACTTTTGTTGTGCACCGCGATTCTGAAAAAAAATCAAAATGGCGGCTGATTTTAGGGCCAAAACCTTCAAACCCCTTTTTTTGCTAAAAGATGAATTCATGGTTAGGCTTTGCACGTCGATGCCACCCTGTTGTAAACTTACCAAAGTAATAAAACCCATTTTATTATTTACTGTTGTTTACTTCACGTCTTCACGAGATACTATGATACACAACTGATGGACATGGATCATTTTATATTATCGAATCCGGAAAAGACTGTACGGACTGTACCGTACCGCATAGAAAGGGATAATGAACGATATAGGTACCTACCTGTCTAAATGTGAGCAGAACCTATCACTTAATCGATATTCTTTCACTTTCTTTAGGACCTAATGATTTGGTAGACTTATAAGAGATTGGTCTAATTTACTCTGAGTATCATTACCTAATCATTACGTAACTGCGTCCCGTCTCGTTGGTGTAGTAGTCGCAAGCTCGCTGCCCATGAGTTCTGTCTGTGTTTGATCTCTGTGGATGCATTTACATAACCAGCCTATAATGTTCCCACTGCTGGGACGCAGGCCTCCTCTCGGTAAGAGGGCCTAATCTACCACGCGGGCCCAGTGCGGATTGGTAGATGTCACATGTCTTCAAATTTTTGGTTCTAGGACATGCCGGTTTCCTCACGATGTTTTCCTTCACCGTTTTGAGAGCAGTCGTGATGAAATAATTTACACAAAGTAAAGCGCCTGTCTGGGTTCGAACCTACGACCTACAATTCGTAAGTCGCAGTCGTTACCACTGGACCATCACTGCTCTCATGATTAATAACAAATGGGGAAACTATCATATTTATATCATATCACTGGGCCACCCTCTCTATGCATTTATAAGTAGGTAATAGACGTATCAGCTACCGTATGCTGCTAGCCATAGAAATGTAACATAAATTATATCTATACTGCTAGCCCTTCAAGTAGGTAATGACGTAAGACCAGACGGCACACCCAGTAATGTACAGACGCCAGCACATCAAGCTACCACAATCTGTCAAATTTCTTTGATAGATTTTCAACTTTACTACAAAGTTATAAGGTATTGGGATAATTATTAAATACTAGCTTCTGCCCGCGACTTCGTCCGCGCGAAATTCGTACTTTCCTCTAAAAGTTTCGAAAATGTATGTTGGTAGGTATGATCTTTATAATTAATTTAGATAAATAAGTATTTGGGCCAATTTTTAAGTTTATAGAACAAAGGAATTTCATATAGAAAAAAGGAAAGGCGCGATGGCTTATTTCATGTATAAGTTTGGTGTTTCTATACCGATTTCTATGATTCTTTTTTTATTGAATAGGTAATAATGTTAACTTTTTAAAATTAGGGATGAGTGAGAGTATTATAAACGTAAGAGTAAACAAATATAATCAGAATGCTCCGAACTGCTAAGCTATCAGGAGTTACACGTGTTATTGTGAGTCAACCATAAAAGATAGACATATGCTGTTGCGGGATATTTTTTAGACAATTTTATGTAAAATATTTCCGTCATACATGATTTCTATGTAACTTTAACCATTAAGGCTGCACACGCGACGGAAGCTTAAAAAATGGAGTAACTTCTCCCGTTTTCCCAACATTTCTCTTCACTACTCTGCTCCTATTGATTGTAGCGTGATGAAAAGTATACTATAACCTGCCCAGGAGTATGAAGAATAATTGTACCAAGTTTCGTTAAAATTCGTCGAGTAGTTTTTGTTTCTATAAGGAACATACAGACAGACAGACAGACAGACAGACAAAAATTTTACTGATTGCATTTTTGGCATCAGTATCGATCACTAATCACCCCCTGATAGTTATTTTGAAAATATATTTCATGTACAGAATTGACCTCTCTACAGATTTATTATAAGTATATAGATATTATATATTCAATTGGGAAAATTTGACAGATTGGGGTAGCTTGATGGCCTTTGTACAAGGTGGCAGGGACATTGACGCGCAACATGTTACCATTGATTCTGTATAATATGATTCTGAAACCCTCTGCTTTGAAATTTTTCATTTTGTTTATAAAAAACAAAATTGCTGTTCGGTGTTCCATACATTTTGACCACGTAGCTATTGCACTTTTCTATGAAACAGCTGTTTTATTATTAGAACCGATGAGACATTTCTATGCTAGGGGGCTAGAATCATGTGCTGAATTCATGGTTTCCGTTTTCGCGTTGATGTCCCTGCCACCCCGTCTAATAGACACTTCTACAGGGTAAACTATACAGGGTGTCCCTGGAAGTATGGATCAAATCGAATAGGGGCGTGGGCAAGGTCATTTTCAAACTTTTTAACCCTGAGAATGTCAGTGAATTTTTTTACGGTTCAAAAGTTATGACCGATTTTAATTTTTTTTTCAATCACTTCGCTTAGTGTTCAAAGAATTTAATCATAAAAAAATACTATCAGAGCTATCTAAAAAAAAAAAATTGATAGCCCTGATAGTTTTCACGAATTCGATCTTTCTTCTCTTTTTTTTTAGTATTTTTTTTTTAGTTTTTTTTTTTTGTATTTTTTTAGTATTTTTTTTTTGCTACAACGTTTGGAAATGACCTTGCCCACGTCCCTATTCGATTTGATCCATACTAGCCCCTTTTCAACCGCGTCGGTTTGCCTGTTAGTATTCTGTGCTGTTACTACCTAGAGGTACCTAGCGTAAGCGGGACGTCAGCTGGGAAAGAAAATCGCTAGCTTCCTGCGTGCGGTCGGGAACTCGGGACAGCATAGCCGAAGGTCAACAGTCACGAGACATGTGGATACCTACTCCAGAACTACTTCATTAATCATATAACTTACTTTGGTACTTACTAATACCTACCTATATCCAATACTAGCATATCCATGGCTGATCTCTAAACAAGCGAAGAATTTTGGGTCATCGACGATAAGTATACTGTACCTAACTAGGGAATACTTACATAATTAAATCTGACCATAGTACCATACCGAGTTAAGTTACGTAGGTACCATTATTATCCGTTTATTTAGATAGAACGCATTCAAGACGAAATCTAAAACTATGAGCAGTACCTACCTAGAGAGCAAGTGGCAATAACTACTTAGAGTCGGCAACTACATACAAGATCAGTTTTGGAAGAAAAAAAAACTACCTACTTACTTACTTACTACATTGAGATCCGCCAATAATTTTCTCTAGAGAAGGTACCTACACCAGATTTCGACTTGCATAGTCAAAAATAGCTGCGATTCTGGGAGTCGTCTAAATCCTACCAGATCAAGACTACTCGTACCTATATCATACATTTTATTCATCTCTTCTCAGTTGCTTACTTAAGACAGCACTGGTGGACTATAATAAGGGCGGCAGGTGCGTCCAGCCCCAAGCCCCCGGTCACATGAGACATTCCGTTTGTCTACTCATGTGCCCGTCCCGGGAGGCACCCAAATCACGGAGTCCAGGAGGCACAATAAGAAGTAGGCTAAAATATGTGCAGTACGAAGTAGTTAGGCGCGTCGCCCACACGACCTAGAGACGAGGCGCGGGCGCATATTTTGTATAGGAATAAGTATAGGTATGTCGCCTATACATACATACCTAGGTATATTATTCCTATAGAAAACGTGCGCCCGCGCCTCGTCGCCGCCGCCGCCGCCTCGACTCTAGCGCGTGTGGGCGACGCGCCTTAGGGGTCCTTGCTCCTTGTGCCCTAAAACATAAATGCAGAGTTCGTTGGTTCCGCATTTTCGTTTTTTTAGAATAAATAGCATTTCGTTTTCTATTTACGGGGACGAATCGTACTCAGTTTGTGATTTTAAGCTTAAATAAAGTGGTAAAAACAAATCTAGTTGCCTTAATAAACAAATATTTAATTTAATTTAAAAATTTAATTTAATTTAAAATCGCATAATATCTGTGATTTTAAAAGTTTAGTGTACATAAGTACTTAGTTATATTTTATTAATAAAAAATTGCGAAAACAAAATGTTTGTACGTTTATTCTAAGGCGCCAACCCTAGTGGGGCAGAATCCAACGGGATTTAAAGCAGTGGAATCTGCCCCACTATTTCGATTTAGTGGGGCAGATACCACTGCAAAATTTTTGACATTCCACTTTGCCCCACCATTGGGGCGGCCGGTGGGGCAAAGTGGAATAATCCCGTTTCTGTACATTGAAAATATTTCCAAAAAAATTAGTTGGGGTGTTAAAGGACATGCCTTTTCATTAATTTTTGGATTTTTTTCTGTTTGTCGGTTTGGATGTGACAGAATTTGAACAGGTTCAACGTAAAAAGTACCAAACCAATATGGTTAATTTTTATACTCAAATATGGTGTAGAACTCGGAGCAGTTATTAGTTTTTGTTTCATAGCAATCGCTTCATCCTATCAAAAGATATAATCAATTTAAAGGTTTTTTCGAAACACGTAACGACATCTATTGGCGCGATATAGTACCGACTAACGAAAACATAATTATTATTATTGTGATATAAATAACATTAATTTAGGTAATAATATGTGAATAATCACATCCTATTAGGCTTACCTTTATGACGAAATAACACAGGTACTTATGTCTGTGTTATTTTGAAAAAGTAATGATATAATATTATAATATTAGAAAAATCGCTTTCCATTGATGGTTTATTAGTGGCGCCCGCCTGTGGCACTAAAAGAGTTTCAAATAAAAAGTGAGGATAATGTAGGATAATAATAATTTATTGATGTGGTGTTCTGAGTGATAAAGAATGCAATGTTAGATAATTATTGATTTATGAAAGTTGATTAATGCAGAGCGAGTTTCGAGTTAACCACTTTGTTCGATAGATGGCGTTGAGCAAATCAGAGACATTTGCTCAACGCCATCTATCGAATCGCGGTGAAGTTTTGGAACGAAGTTCTTTTGAAATCGTCACATAACGAAAAAGCGTTATTATTTTTATAGTAATAGAAAGAGACACAGAGAGAGAGATAGTTTTCATGGTATCGGAGGATGCTGAAGCCGATAGTGAGGTCAAAATGAAAAGCCAAGATATGGCGGTTGCAAAAATTTTTCGTCATGCGTGTCGTTTTCATAGTTTTCGAGGGTGCTGAAGCTGATAGTCAGGTCAAAATGAAAATTCAAGATGGCGGTTGCAAAAATTTTCAAATTTTTATTCATGGGTGTCGTTTTCATGGTTTTCGAGGGTGCTGAAGCCGATAGTGAAGTCATAATGAAAATCCAAGATGGCGGTTGCAAAAAATTTCAAATGTTTAGTCATGGGTGTCGTTTTCATGGTTTCCGAGGGTGCTGAAGCCGATAGTGAGGTCATAATGAAAATCCAACATGGCGGTTGTAAAAATTTTCAATTTTTTCGTCATGGGTGTCGTTTTCATGGTTTTCGAGGGTACCCCAGCAAACATTTTTGTCATATAATCAAACATTTATATGACCTTGAGTCGTACTAAAGTTATTTTACAGTATTTTTTTAAACTCTTCGTCATATACTGGTGCATTATGTGTCCGAATAGTCATATACATTTTTTGTCGTATAATAATGTCATGTAGACGTTATTTCTACATTTTTATACAATCGTCATATAATAGCGTCTACGATGACATCTATAAAACTTACTTATACAACTTTTCGTCGTGTAAACGTTTTTGTAGTATAAACGTCATAATACTGTCAATTTGGTCATATAATTACCTTTTAAACATCTGCTAAACGGATGATAATTGTTTACACATAGTATTTGTAACCATTATATATAAGTCCAATAAGTATTACGAGTGCAACCTGTATACATCCTAAAGTATCACAAACATGATAATACGACCGCTATATAATTAATATTCATATTAAAGCGCTTCAAGCACGTAATTTAATACAAAGTAATATAGCTCAAGCTGAGAGTGAGAAAAATGAGAAGGGTTCCGTATCACATTTAAATGCTGAACTTTGGGAAAAAACGTCCCCACCCTTGTAGCACTTTTTCTCATAAATAAAATAAAAGAGCGTAAAAAATACATCATTTCATTGCATGACAGTAAATGTGTGAATAATAAGGGAAAAAAGTTATTCATCCACAAAGAGAAACACAATAAATAATTTTTATTAAGATATATTTTTGAGCACACAATACATGCTTAAAATAAACAATCATTGCGACTGAAAATCGCGCCAGTCTACCTACACTAAAGCCACAAAATACATAATAGTACTTACTTACTAACCTTAAATCCAGGAAAATTAACAATTGTCCGATGGGTCATTGAAGTCGTCAACGGTTGGTTCAAGAGACACTTTAAAACATTCAGAAATCAAATTTTTGATAAAAGCCTTCCGAACCTATTTATTGCCTTTCGTATAGGTGGAGCTCTTCTGAACTCGTTTAGAGACGCTTTAACGCTGCCAATTTCGTGGAGACATCAGATAATTAATAAAAGAAAGCATGTTCCTAACAGCTTAGGAAGCTATGTAACGGAACAAAATATTAATCGACAGCGAGCGTCATTCGTGACATTAACTGACGATTCCATCGATATGCCTTTTCCTGTATTTAAAGAGGAAGATATCGTATTGTTTAGTCTAGAACATACGATATCAAACTCGCAAGCTCCTACGATTACTTAACCTCTATGATTATTTTATATTTAAAATAGTATGAACATAAATAATAATAGTAGATTGTACAACTAAGGCATAAAAGAATCTATTTTACCCCGAGACGTTTATATCCTTCCGAGCCGCAGGCGAGGGTGGATAGTTAAGTCGAGGGGTAAAATGGCTCGTTTATGCCTGAGTTATACACTCTGCTTTTCACTTCGATTGCGAGAAAATGAAACAGGCATAAAGTATACAGTACATAATTAATCAAAAATGTTGCATTCATAGCTAATTCCCGCCACCACAGATAATACCGCCACGAAACTTTTTAAAGGTTTTTTTTTTAATTTTCAACATTTGTCATTCGACTTGGGTACTTCATACTGCCAAAAAATGAAAACGTTTCTTTGCCTTTTTAAATAATAAATGACAACTATTTTACCTGATTTTATTAAATTAACGATAGAAAACACGGAAGTGGTATAAATTAAAGAAAATGAAATAAATCACGACTTTAATCTGCGAAGTTTTATTGTGCGTGTGGCTGTTGGGCCTGAATACTTTAGTCTTAGAAAAAAATGTGACTTTATGCACTAGAACATAAAAAGCGATTTTATGTCGCCTAAGCACAACATAAAGACGGACTTTTAGAGCATGAGAAGTGAAAATATAATTTTTAGAAGCATTCATTTCTACAACCATAATGATTATTATACTGAACCATACGTATACAGATTAATTTGTAATATCTTATGATTACTTACTTTGTTATTTTTAAAATCTATGAACATGATAATAATCATAAAATAGTAACCATACAGAGCAGTCTAATATAAAAATAATTAAGAAAAACATTTTTTTGCCACATTCATTATTTCATACTTTCTTTCAGTATTTGTTATTCAGAATAACATCGATTTTTTCACACATGGCCCATAGTACTACACTGCTGGGGATGGGGTCCATACAAATTTTCCCATTTAACCAATCAATTTAACCAAAATGTTTGCCAAAGTTCAGGACTCTTGTTCATTTTCAGAAGTTGAGAGTTCATCCTCCGAAAATGAAGATAATGTTGATAAAGAAGACACTTCAACAAAAAACGATGACTTCAGAGACCATTATAAAAACTGGTCTATTGATTTTAATATTCCTCGTCTCGCAGTATTCTTTGATACAAACTTATCAACATCTGCATAATTATAGATCATTGTGGGGTCTACCTAAAACAAAAGTATTATTTAGACTTAACTAAGTTATATGTCACGCAAATCCTTCTGTACTAAAATGTAAATGTTTTGAACTAAGTTAGCCAGGCGTTTATAATTTTATTATTGATCCCTAAATTAACTTTCATGGCGTATAAAATAGGTACACATTTACAATGAACACGCAGTTTATAGGTCGGGAAGTTATATAGTTGTCATATAACGCAGTCACTTAATAAATTATTAATAAAAATATGTAAAAACATTCAAATTTTAAAAGCGCATAAAAAATTTGTTACAAACTTACCTTACATTAATCAGTAAACTTGATTGCGCAATGGTTTACAACTGATGAAATGGTTTTATCACCTCAAATAACAGAAAAATTATTAATACAGCTGTCAACAACACTGCCATATTAAATTAATCTTTTATAATATAATTCGTAAGCATCATCTTTAAATGACAATAACACAGCGATTACATTATATAAAAGTCATATTGTGTGCCATTACTCGACACGAAGTCGAATACACGCCGCGACAGCTATCATTACATGACATGTAGTCAAATCATCGACGTGTATATGACTACTATGCGACTAAGTAGAAAATTATATGACTGTTACACGAAACTCTTAGCGCCTTAAGTTGAATAAAATGGGCCCTAATGCCGTCGAGTAAACGTCCCTATGACATTTATACAATTATACTAAATAACATTAAGTTGCCACCAAAACGTCTACTCAACGTCAAAAATGTTTATTGGGACTGAAGCCGATAGTAAGTAAAGTAAAAAGAAAATCCAAGATGGCCATTGCAAAAATTTTCAATTTTTTTTATCTTGGGTGTCGTTTTCATGGTTTTCGAGGGTACTGAAGCCGATAGTGAGGTCAAAATGAAAATCCAAGATGGCAGTAGCAAAAATTTCATGGTTTACGAGGGCAGCCGTGTCGAATATAAACAAAGTAAATGGGTTGCTTTTCACACAGGCAACCTTATGTAGAAGCTCTTTCGAGGGGCAAGTAGCCTTTCTAACATCGTTTACAGAGAAGCATTTTTAGTTACATAAGGTTTAAATCATGACTACTTTCAAGTTTTAACCTTAATTTACGATGATAACGCTTCAGCACACTCCGCCAGAGGGGCAGTTGATTTATTGAGTAGGTACGGCAGTTGCACACCCAATTAGCACTGCCATGTCATAAAAAGACATTGTAGATTGTCTTCAAGACAACAACTAAATTTTTGGCCATTGTCTTTGTTAAAACCAAATCGACCCTCAAAGTAAATGTGGGTACACGTACAGAATAAGTAAAGAAAGACTTCAAACTACTTTTCAGATAAACTTCACTACGATTTAAGAGTAACACCATTGATGCATTCTTCCTTTTATCTTCTTGATTTCTCGACGCTTTATAAGGCATAATATTGGTATGAATGTAAGATATCTACAATACCAAGTTAAGAATTTCTAAATTTACCGCAGAGAAGCAACCAAGACTTAGAAAAACTAACTTCAAACTTTACCTACTTATCTCAGATATACTTGAGATAAAAGAGTGGTATTATTTACAAATTAGTGTTCTAAAACAGACGCAAAATAAAATGGACATAATAGGCTAGTTTCCTAAAAAATTCTAATTAGTCCGTCAGTTAGATTATCGAAAAATAATGGACCCGTATTTTTTCTTTTGTCAATCAAACAAAAAATGACAAAGATAAAGCACGTCAAAATTCGTCATGACGTCACGCCGTGCGACACTTTTTAGCACGGCGTGACGTCACGATCCCCCACTCCCAAATTTTGACGTGCTCTATCTTTGTCATTTTTTGTTTGATTGACAAAAGAAAAAATACGGGTCCATTATTTTTCGATAATCTAACTGACGGACTAATTAGAATTATTATTTTTTTACCCAGGACACTACCCTATTATGGCTGTTTGGTCAAATAATCAGCCTCGAGCTTGGCGCTTTCATTTTTATTTATTCTCAAAAATTAAAGTGACACTTCGTCGCATAACTTTAATTTATAAAGTAAATTTAAAGCTTACTAGCCATAAAACAAAAATAATAAAAAACACAGGGATCAATAAGTACAAGTATTTGGTATCACTCGTTAAGAAGAAGATAAGACTACAATAATAAAATATTTAAAATGAACTGACATAAATTAACTGGGTCATAGAATAGAATAGAATAGAATAGAATACTCTTTATTATGTACACCATATAAATTACAGACATAAATATAATAAGTAATAAGTAAGGCTCTTGTGATATTTTGAGAAAATTAAAGACAAATATTGATCATTTGTAAACAACTGATTATTTTTTCCTTTACTTGCAATAAGTACAGTGATAGTTTCATAGAAACGTTTTTTCATTTCATCTGCCATCAACACTGATACGAATGTAAAAACTCGCGGAAATTGCGGCACACACGGCGCGACCTCTCATTACAAAACAACAACGAACACTATTGCCAGTTAGTCCGTATTTATTACTTTGGCTAACTTTGACCCGCTATTATGAATAATATCCGGATTAAGTGATTAATTTATCACATTGTCTAGTCAATTTTGCTATTATATATAATGACCAGTCATTATGTATAATAGCTATTTAATCACTATGACTGTAACATATATATTGTTTTTAATGGATAAGGCATACCTTATCCATTAAAAATCAAATTTATGGGACCACCCCTGTTCAATAATACGATTTTTTTCCACTTAGTTTATATTGATGACTAGCTGTGCCCACGACTTCGTTCGCGTGGATGTCAGAAAACAATAATGTGTTGCTTAAGAAAGGTGTAATTGCCACTCCTTCATTGAAAAGGAAGAATCTTCCGATCTTGCCTGGTAACGCTTTCTTTACCTGGGGTTCTCTACCACAGCTCTTTCGACTGCAGTCACTGAGTCTTCATGGTTCATAATGACAATGCGACGAAGTGTCACTTTGATTTTTGAGAATAAATAAAAATGGGTTTGACGCAAAATGTGCACTTCGCAAAAATGTGCACTTCGCAAAATGTGCACTTCGCAAAATGTGCACTTCGCAAAATGTGCACTTCGCAAAATGTGCACTTCGCAATTTGTGCACTTCGCAAAATGTGCACTTCGCAAAATGTGCACTTCTCAAAATGAGTGTGAATTTTATCACAATGTGTCAAAAAAAACCGTTTGCTTACACTATGCTTTTTTTATTATTTTGCACGATTATATGGTTAAAGAAAATTTCTCAATAAGAAATTCCAAAGATTTCACTTACTTTGAGATTTTTAAAACTTATAAGAACTTTGAAACACAAACTAAGCAGCTATTGTTTTTCTTTAAAACAAAATTAACATTTTACTTCATACGCAAATAAAATTAACGAATACAAAACTTAAACTTTGCAATCTACCCGCAAAAGAAGTAATTGCCGGGGTCGCAAATATTAATAATAGCACGTTAACAGTAGTTTCTTTGTAAAAAAGTAATCACGTTCAGGAAATGTTTGATTATGTATTTTCAGTACACGTCAGCTATACACATAATAATCACAATATATTTATTTATAGTAAATGAGAGATAACAATTTTACATAAGAATTAACTTTAACTGACGTTTGACGAGTGCGGCCCTAAATATTACTAACTAATGCAAAAAAAAACAAAAAAATTAAATAAATAACACGACGCGGCCGCTCTCGTCTCGTATGTTGAGTGTTGCTTTGAAAAAAAGTAGGACTATCTATAAAAATAAGTTTAAATTGAAGTTTGAATTGAATTGAAATTTAATTGACTTGGCAATCGCACTTAACAGTCTAATTTAAAACTTAATAATGATATGGCACTATAAGATGTTGTTAGGTTAGCTAATTACGTAAAACTTAAGACGGACGGTCCCTACGGTAGAAGAACTGAGTTGCTAGACTTGGTTTTTTTACAAGTTATTTTTTATTTTTTACAATTTAGGGGAAATTACATCCCCCTGTCTAACCCCCCTGTCTAACCCCCCTGTCTAACCCCCCTGAGCAGTTGGATGGGGCTGGTTTTCTGATCCTGCATCGTTGCAGTGTCATACAAACATCTTAACACGTCGATGTAGCGCCAGTCAATTCGACATCTTTGCAGAGAGGCCTGTTGGAGTGTTAGGACTAAATAATAAAAAAAGCATAGTGTTAGCAAATGGTTTTCATCTTGACCCATTGTGATAAAATTCACACTCATTTTGAGAAGTGCACATTTTGCGAAGTGCACATTTTGCGAAGTGCACAAATTGCGAAGTGCACATTTTGCGAAGTGCACATTTTGCGAAGTGCACATTTTGCGAAGTGCACATTTTGCGAAGTGCACATTTTTGCGAAGTGCACATTTTGCGTCAAACCCATAAAAATGAAAGCGCCAATACAAGCTCGAGGCTGATTATCTGACCAAACAGCCATAATTATGTCCATTTTATTTTGCGTCTGTTTTAGAACACTAATTTGTAAATAATACCACTATTTTATCTAAAGTAGATATATCTGAGGTAAGTAGGTAAAGTTTGAAGTTAGTTTTTCTAAGTCTTGGTTTCTTCTCTGTAATCTACTTTAAGATAGCCTTAAGATATCTTGAGGGTCAATTTGGTTTTAACAAAGACAATGGTCAAAAATTTAGTTATTGTCTTGAAGACAATCTACAATATCTTTTTATGACATGGCAGTGCTACTTGGGTGTACAACTGCCGTACCTACTCAATAAATCAACTGCCCGTCTGGCGGAGTGTGCTGAAGCGTTATCATCGTAAATTACGGTTAAAACTTGAAAGTAGTCATGATTTAAACCTTATGTAACTAAAAATGCTTCTCTGTAAACGATGTTAGAAATGTTGCTTGCCCTCGAAAGAGCGTTGCCCGTGTGAAAAGCAACCCATTTACTTTGTTTATATTCGACACCGGCCGCCCTCGAAAACCATGAAATTTTTGCTACTGCCATCTTGGAGTTTCATTTTGACCTGACTATCGGATTCAGCACCCTCGAAAACCATGAAAACGACACGCATGACGAAAAATTTGAACATTTTTGCAACCGCCATAACTTGGCTTTTCAGTTTGACCTCACTATCGGCTTCAGCATCGCTGCCAATGATGAGGAGGTGTTGACTGCCTCGGACTTCATGGCCTGTCCTGCAGTAGGAGTAGAACGCAGGCCGGATGCTATGCTGGTGCGGCTGCTGCAGGTGCGTAAAACCTGAAACGACACAAATACTCCAATAATATTGGGACTCTTATATGGTCGAGCCGTTTGTGGTAGAAACACTAGGGTCATGGGGTCCGAGTGCCTAGTTAGTTTTTCGAGACATCGCTAAGTGGTTGGCCGACTCTTCATTTGACCAGAGTCATATATTATGTCCTGCCTATTTTTTGGCCTACAAACTAAACCTTTCTCCTGAAGCAGTCGTGTAATATTTAATTAAATTGATATCACCCGACTGCATCAGAAAAAAGGTATATATTGATATAATCAATAAAAAACAAGATCAAAGAAAGTTTAAGACTGGCAACATTGACTGATCGATCAATCAAAATTTAAACTTCAAATCTCACACAACTTTTGTTCGCTTCGCCTGCTTCGCAGACGTCAAATTGGTACTGTGGCCTTTTTTCAGCAGACAATCACTTATTTTTTCCAAAAATAACTATGTTATTTTAATGTTTATCATTTGACTCATTAAATAGGGCTTTTTTTATAAACTAACCAAGTGTATTAGGTAAGTAACATTTTATTTGTTGCGATTACGTAAAATGCCGATGCCAAAAAAACTGTTTTTCTGAACAATACGAATGTAATTTAATAATCTTTCATAAGTTTAGAGTATTACATTGTTCACATAATTATTTATGTGGTATCTAGCAGATATCAGACTATTGTATTGTGTATGTATGAAGTTATTGATTTTTTATTGCCGAACACTGCTACGGTTTTTAGTGTGTTAGGTAAATTAAGGCTAATAGTGCACGCTGTGAAAAACACCTAAGCTCGCTCTGTGATAGACTTGAGGGCCAGGCCAGCCCAATAATTCATAATACCTAGGTTTACTTAGAGTTAGGGAAGTATCAAGTATGTTCCACTCTTAAGATGATTAAAACTGCACCTATTATTCAAGTAAAAGAGTAAAGTTACATTAACAAAATATACAGAACATCATGCCTTGTTTCCCCAAAGGGTTAGGCAGTGGTGTACCTATATCATGCCCTCTCCATCTATGTTTTACATTTGTATGTTTAGTATTTATTCAAGACACCTCTAGTTTCTACCTCATTTCAGGCCTCACTCACCATAATTATTAGATTCAATATAGTATGTATTTTAGCTGTAGAAGTCTGCATTTATCATCAGAAGAGAGATCAGTTACATTCTGCAACTGGTACTGGTATGTTTAAAAAAAAAGGGAATACTTATACTATTCAAATTACCAGGCAGGCGCTTTACTTTGTGTAAATAATTTTATCACCACTGCTCTTAAAACGGTGAAGAAAACATTGTGAGGAAACCGGCATGTCCTAGAACCAAAAATTCAAAAGACATTTTGATATTAGCAACCTGCACTGGGCCCGCATAGTAGAGTACAGCCAGTGGCGTACAATGCATATAGGCACATAAGCAGTGCCTACCTCGATATATCAACATAAGCCTGTCAATTACATTTTAGTGTGTGCCCCACAATTAAGAAACTCACTAAATTATCATACCTAACATAGCTAACCTATCATAGCTAATATGCCTATATGCAATGCACACCACTGAGTACAGCCCACTCCCTCTTGGGAGGCTAGGGTTCCAGCACTGGGAACATTATAGGCTAATTATGTACTGTTCAAATTACCGATGCTACTGAAATCTAAGTATTTTTTTTTTTGCTAAGCAAGCCACTGTCAACTTTCACCTGTTTATTTTCCTTTATTCTATTCTATTATTTATTTTTATTCTGTTCCATTACTCCTTCATGTAAAAAACGCCGTAATATTTTTACAGCCCTAAATAATTGAAAATGTCGAAGAAAGCAGCACCACCACCACCACCCCCACAAACTGGAATATCACCTCAAGTGTAAGTACTATTTTTTATAATCTAACCAATACACCTGAGGGGCAAGCCTTTTGGTTTCTGAATTGAGAACTCAGCTCATATTAAAAAAAAACTACTTGAGTTTCATATAAACTGGTCTATTGCAAAAATCAGAAGATACAATTTTTCCAATTATCTCGTGACATATAAGTATACAACACTGACCACAATCATACAAAGTATTCTCATTTCTGCTATGAGCCGCCATAATGACTACATTAACATTATGCAAATTGATTTTCTTTAAATTGTAATAGGACAATAACTTTTAGGAATAAGGCCTATTGTGGCAAGATATAGAGTTCATTTTGCTGTGGTCCATTAGTTTTCAAACAACTTCTAATGCGTGACCTTCAATACAATTACTTCTGACAGAACTAGTCTTGAAAGACTTATGATATTTAATGTAGATGTCCACTTTACTATTTATAAACATACAATCTTGGGAAATGTTCTCCAATTAGGTGTATAAATAAATTAAATACTGCAGAGAAATAATGTTGCTTTTGTATAAATGAAACAGCAAAACAAAAGGGGAATATTTATGGCTTTGCCTATTCAAATCTGAAAAACGTTTTTGAATTGAACAAAGTTCATAATGATTGGTTCAGTGATTAAGGTGTGAAAAGATAACATTGGTACCTATAAATTTCTTGAAAATTTCATATTTAATAGCTTTTGTCTGTGGATTAACCTGCACTGTGCCTGTGTGGTAGATTATTATAGCCCACTCACTCTTGAAGAGAGGAGGCATCTGTCCCAGCAGTGGGAACATTATAGGCTGATTTGCTCCGTGGAGGTTTTATTTTATTTTATTTGGGAAAACAAACGATATTACATTAAATATAACACTTATCAGTAAGGTACATATATAAAACAAAATCAATGTAATAACCACAACATTTTCCACATATTAACAAAAAAGTATACTATGGTGAGGACTTATCGGTAAGCGACTTAGTTACTGTTCACATTCTACGAAACATGTTAAATTGTTACTAACTAATAAATAAGTATTAACCACTAGGTATATCCAAGTTGTTCAGTACATTGATAACTTCGTTTCGAAAAGCATTTCTATTTAGCATAAATATATCAATATCTATGAAATGTTCATTGTACATCTTCGTGATTCGCTGAAGGGGTGCACGTTTACCTGCGTTTGTCCGGTTTGATGCCTGATCAAACAATCGGTAATCGCGCACTCCACGACGAAGAATTGATCTTGGAACTACAAGTTTAATATCATTACTAAGGTCTATACAATTTAGCTTATTATGATAGAGGTCATGCAGTGTCATTACTTGCAGAAGCATTCGTCTCTTTTCGAGTGAGAGTAAGTTATACATTGCTAACATACTACCTACCGGGTAAAAAGTATCCCATTTATACTAGGTTATGGTCTACCTGTGTGCCAAATTTAAATCGAAATCCGTTCAGCTTCAGCCGTAAAGGCATGCAAAGGTAACAAACAAACAGACAGACAGTCAGACAGAGTTACTTTCGCATGTATAATAATTTAGTATGCATAAAACGGTCATATAAATCTGTTTAGTAAAAGAAGTTAGATTGATATGGAAAAAGCAATGTTTTATATATAGTTTCTGAGCCCAAATTCGCATTATTGTAGGAGAAGCCATATCAGATATATAATCTGATTTCAAGTAATCTCTAGATAAACTCGGCTGTTCTTGTATTTATCTTTTAAGATATGGACATTCTAAAAATAAGAACATCTTCATCTTTTCAACAACTTCTAAAAAAGCAGGAAGTTTTCCAATTCCAGGGCAGGGTTCCGTCGGGCCTGCGGACGGAGAGTAATGGGTAGCTCACCGTCCGATCAGGACCAGGCCCGTGCCGGACGGCGCGTGCGTGTTCCACGCGCGCCTCAAAGAGATGTCAGCAAAAAGGAAGGGGCCTGTCAGGGCCGAAGCCTGCCGGGGGTACGGGATTGTCCGAAAGGGTTACCGCTACCCCGGAACATAAAGGGCTAAGGAAGGAACACGGATGGGTTTTAATCAGTAAGAGTCTGACACTCCCTTCCGCTCCACCCAGAGCGGGAGGGGCCATTTGATGATTTCCCATCCATAAAAAAAAGCATTAGAAAATAGTGAGAAACGATAAACCAAGTACCTATGTCAACAACAAAATTATATGCATCAATTATCTATTGTCTATACAGGGTGAATTTTCCAAGTGGGCGTGGATGGCCAAATTCTAAACTATGAGGAATAGCGAAAAGTACTCAAAGGAGTCGCGGGCTCGATTTTGATAAAAACTAAAATTGCGTCATTGGATTTTTGAAAAATCAATATTTCTAGCCAGGAATCGAACCTGTTGATTTTGAAAAAAAAAAAAACACTGTATTATTACACCATTCGATAGTGTCCCTAATAAGGATCAAATTCTGGGAAGTAATGACATACGGCAAACTTAAGGAAAATGTTGAATTTTAATAAACTGCTTCTTTTTTCATACCTTGTTCGAAATGATGCTCAATATTTTTACACCCGAAACACTCGTAGCGCAGTCACCTTCACAAAATTATGTTCTAAATTCAAATTTTTAATTGCAGTACAATCCTTGAAACGTCGAATCCAGCTATGTATTCAAAAACAATTGTCATAATTTTGAACAATTAATCAGTTAAGGTTTAATAGGTAGGTAGCATAAGAAAATAAAAAAGTATTTTGATAAAAATGAGCTCTTTCCTTTAGTTTGCCGTATGTCATTACTTCCCAGAATTTGATCCTTATTAGCGATACTATCGAATGGTGTAATAATACAGCGTGTGTTTTTTTTTCAAAATCAACAGGTTCGATTCCTGGCCAGAAATATTGATTTTTCAAAAATCCAATGATGCAGTTTTAGTTTTTATCAAAATCGAGCCCGCGACTCCTTTGAGTACTTTTCGCTATTCCTCATAGTTTCGGATTTGGCCATCCACGCCCACTTGAAAAATTCACCCTGTATATAAATATACTGGTATGTATCTATTTCGGTCTTGGAACTGAATGGAAATAATTTCATATTTTATTATTATTGATATCAGGATAATCATAAAGGAAACAGAGGCAATAGTCCATCCAATAAATCACCCATAAGGGGTTGTAGAATGCGTGAGCAAGGCCCTAAGCAATTACTTCAGAAAATTGTTCAGGGTGCTTAGAGAGTTAACATACTAAAAGTCCTGACATCTAGGGGGTGAGGCGGAGTGGGGGGAGGGGGTTAAAGTTCCCATTTTTCAGTTTTTCGCTAATATCTTTAAAACGGTATGTTTTAGAGAAAAGAAGTTTTCTGGGCAATGAAAGCTTATAAAATTTCCTACAACTGTAGTCTTATACACTCTTTCGGATTACTACCCATTTTTACATATACATTCTAAAATAGTGAAAATTTTCGAAAAAACTACTTTTATGAATCTCTACCTGTTGCCTGCTACTTTGTATGCGTTATTTCGGGATAAAAGTAGCCTAAAACTCCAAATCTTTAATCATAACGAATTTCATCCAAATCGGTTCAGCAGTTGAGTAATCAAAACTTGTATCTTTGATACATATTATCTTTTATCTTTTAATTCGTTTAGGCTGTGAGGGTCCTGACAATGGTTCTTTTTCCAAGGCCTCATCCTCAGTAGATGGTACTTGCTGAAGAGGCTCTACGTCGTCTTCATCAACGTCAACAGACACGCCACTTCCAGCCATGAAGTAACCTATGCCGCCCAAAAAGGACATCAGCAAATGAAAACCCTCCGAGGCGCACTACACAGTTCGATATCTTAGAGTCAAGAGGTGCAGCAGCGACTATTTCCCGCGCTTTCCAGTACAGTGGCTGGTCAAAGGTTATTATTACTTTTAGGTGGTTGCTTTGGTCATCCTTGTCAGTTACTTGGGTCAACTCGCAGGCATAGTGTAAAGCCGTATAGATGGTGTCATAGTTCGAAGGTGGCGCATTGATGATTGGAAGGGTAATCACGCTAGTTTTTTCACTGTAATCCCCTGTTGTTATGGTCGTCATGTACCCTTTCCATTCTGGCAGGGACATATCCTGGTGTTTGGCAACGAACCAAAGGACAGGAATATATGGAATGAAAAGTGACGACCCGCTTCTGCTCCATTACCACTGGTAGAAAACGAGATCTCAAACTGTTACCGCCTTCACCGCTTGGAGGTACTCCCAGCTTATGTTATCAATAAAATACCTAATTTATATACTATTAGCTCATATTTAACATTCGGTAATGCTTGTCACATCACACTAAATGAACTCCATTTTCACTTTCTTCGGAGCACGATACTCGAACACTGGTGAAAATTTGGAAAAAGTGTATAAGACAAGTATAGATAAAAGTTTTGATATCCCAACGGCTGTACAGATTTGGATAAAATTTAGTAAATTGATATAGTAGGAGTTGATTTAAGATATAAGATACTTTTTATCCCCAAATAACGTGAAGGAAGTAGTATCAAAAGGTAGTGTTCAATTTAAGTAGTTTTTTTTTCAATTTTCACTTTTCCGGAATGTGTAGTTCGAAAATAGGTAGGAATGTGAAAAAGTGTATAAGATAAAAGTTGTACATAATTTTATAAACTTTCATTGCGTAGAAGACTTCTTATCTCCATGACGCACCGTTTAAAAGATATTAGCGAAAAACTGAGAAATGGGAACTTTAACCCCCTCCCCCCACTCCGCCTCACCCCCTAGATGTCAGGACTTTTAGTATGTTAACTCTCTAAGCACCCTGAACAATTTTCTGAAGTAATTGCTTAGGGCCTTGCTCGCGCACTCTACAATCTCTTTGTTGGATGGACTACAACAAGGAAATATAATGACTGCGTCCATGCACCAGAGTTATACAAATGCAACCAAAAAAAAATTTGTTTTGACTGCCTCGGTGGTTCAGTGGTCGTAATACGACTGCTGAACACGATGTTGTGGGTTTGATCCCCACAGAGAACAACAATTTGCGGATCACACAAAGTATTGTCCTGAGTCTGTGTATAATTTGTGTCCGTTAATTTCATGTTTTGATTCCCGCTATGGGCACACAATCACACTCACACTAATATTATAAAGGCGAAAGGTTGTGAACCGCGGGGCGCAGCTAGTAGTGACTAAAATGTTATGCGGAGGTTCTGGATTTGGGATTCCTGGTATGGCCACAATACATGCTTAACGTGGTGGTTCTGGGTTCGATTACCGAAGATTGTTATTTATTCTCTGACGTCGTTACTATATTTTTTATAAAATAGTAAGAACGTCAAAGAAAGTTGTTTCTTTTTTACTTTTCGTTCGCAGCAACCTGACAGTATTTTGTTTATTTATTACTTGTTTCTGCAGGTACACAAGAGGTACCAAATCTACTAGTAGAGTGTACTTAGCTACATAATATATGGGTTAGCAGTACACCCGCGGTTCTGACAGACATCAGGATGGCGGGTGTACCTAATTTTTTAAATATCACTGTACGGGTGTAGGTACACAGATTTTCAAGAGAGGTACGTAAAGGTACACAGAAGGTACCAAATAATTGCAATAAATTTAGGCAGATCTGAAAAGTACACCCGCGGTTCTGATATACATTAAAACGCGCGATTCCGATACCGCGTCCGAATGCAGAGAGTCGCCAAAACGCGATGCAGCATCGATACAGCCGCAAAATCGCCTAAGCACAATGTTTTGCTTGCGTTACGTGGCGGGACAAGGGTCATGACACTTTGATCGACGGCGTTCGACGGTTTGTCTACACAAAAAGAGAGCAAAGTATGGAACGACGTACGCATCCTTTCGCATCGACGCGACGTACGCGCTCCGGCGGCGGTCTGACACAAAACGCGATCGTTCGTCGGCGGCCTCCGTAAACGGTGGATCGGCATAATGCATACTAGTGTGCTCCTTTTCAATCGGCAAAGTGCGAAAGGCCGTCGATCAATGTGTCCTGACCCTAAACCAAACGGCGATTTTCTAACTCTAAAAATAATAAAAGTTATCAATTTTTGCTCAATGTTGTTTGATGCACGAATGCGTATATGTCGGCTTTCTGATGGGATTTTAACACTGTATATGTTACAGGCCAAACCCGATTTCAGGACAAACTAGTTTAGCCTAGGCTAAACTAGTTCTTCCTATACGCGATAGGGGGTGCCCTTCGCTCGCCCTTGGATCTTATGTCGACGGAGCCCCGCTTCGCGGGGCCCCTATTTCTGTGTAAAGGGTTTAAAGTAACCTAACCAAACCGAACCTCGGGGTGTCCTTCGCTCGCCCTTGCATCCTATGTCGACGGAACTAGTTTAGCCTAGGCTAAACTAGTTTGTCCTGAAATCGGGTTTGGCCGGTAACATATACACTAGCCAGACAACAACCAGCGGACAGTACCCCACCAAGTACAACACCCAGCTGTTCGGAAGATCCTCCCTTTTCATTGGAGGAGGAGAAACTTTGCACTCTGTTCCTCACACGTTTAAAGACTGCTAGCCCAACTAGATTACGAGCGTACCGTGTAGCCATACACCAAATAATAAATTGATTTGTTTCAATCACTAATTATAATTTTGTATTTTATTTCAGTTTAATACCAAAGATTATCAATGGCGGCATTGCTGGAATTGTTGGTGTCTCCATTGTGTTTCCGTTGGATTTAGTGAAAACGCGACTTCAGAACCAAACCATTGGCCCAAGAGGCGAGAGACAATATACCAGCATGTAAGTATCATTGTTGTAATGGTGTGGACTGTATGTTGGTTTCACTTATTCAAATAATACACTTGTTCTTAATATCCTTGTTTAATCTTCTCGTTAATAACTTATTCAGGTGAACTTATTAATTACTGCTGACGATCTAAGATAAACTATAACTGTTGACAAACTATTGGCGAATTACAGATGAACTATCTCTGTTGACGAACTAAGACGAACTCTCCACTGACTGGGCATAGCACCCTCTTATATACCCAATCAATGGTCTTTCCAGAAAGGTCTCAGACTTTTACAACATAATTAACAATTATTACGTAATCAAGGGTTTTTCTATAATGTTATAAAAAGTACCCATATTCTTACATCATACTAAACAATATTACACAATCAATGACTAATTCTATTTGGAGGGCTCGGCGTCCGTTACAATTGTTATCTTACCTATGAGAGGAGAGTTTCCACCCCTATAGATGATAGGCCCCGGAGGAAAAGTAGCTACCCTAAATATTGATGCTACCAATTTTTATTAGGGTTCTGTACCCAAAGGTAACAGGTAGACGCTTGAAATATTCATAGAATATTTAGTTGTATATTCACTTTTAAAATAAATAATTAAAATAAAATAAATATTTAAGGGGGCTCCCACACAACAAACGTGATTTTATTTATGTATGTAGTGTTAAATATTGTACGGTGGTACCCCTTCGTGTGCGAGTCCAACTCGCACTTGGCCGGTTTTATTTAGTAGTTTTATATGTTTACATAATTATCTCGGGACCACGGGGTGAGGTCCTTTGGAAGGCGTAGGCGGGGCCGAAGCCCATTCGCAGAGGTTCCATTGACAATAATTAAATGGAATGAGGCACCAGCGGACGATTATCCCTGTATGCACTAAGCAAGTGCACCCAAGGACAACCCCCGGTTGGTGCTGGTGCAGGACTATAACAGAACATGGAAACAAATCATATTGGGTTATGGGTTTGAGTGGCTATAGTGGATTGGTTACCTTGAACTATGGAAGAACTATGTCCTGACCAAGTTTATATAATATACACTGATAAAATGGCAGGCGGTGACTTGCACACTCAATAATGGACCCCTTAGCGACAAGAGGACATTTCATGAGGTGCTTTAGGAATGGAGAGGTATTCCAAGACTTCGGGAGAAAGGATCCGTGGGATCGCCTGCCCTTTGGATTTATATACCCGCCAAGACGAGCTAAAAACAAAAAGCAGGGGCACTAATTAATTTAAGATTTCGTTCAGTTTGTCAGTATCGTTATAGCCAAGTAATTAATTTTGTTACGATCCTGGTGGACCAGTACAAATTTTCGGTACCGGAACTACGCGTAACGTTATTTTGAGTAACATTTCAAATCCCTGCTTCAAACCCTTACAGGATTTTGGGGTGCAATCTGAGCCAATCTGAGGTAATTGTTGTAAAAGGGAATATCACCAACAAACCATTATTTACGCAAAAGATTTTTTTAAAGTAAGAAAAGCTGCATTAAATTATTTTTGAATAGCTCGCCTGTTACGGGAGTTAAAACAACTCAAATACGAAAAAATTACACCTGTATTGCCAATATCCATAAAAAAAAATTACCTCTTACCATAACATATTTATTTTTTTCAGGATTGATTGCTTTAGGAAGACATATAGAGCAGAGGGCTACTTCGGCATGTACCGCGGCTCCGGTGTCAACATCCTGCTTATTACACCAGAGAAAGCCATTAAATTAGCCTGCAATGATATATTCCGTATGAATCTATCTCTACCGGACGGGTATGTTTTTTTTTACTTTTAATCTAGGCTAAATTTGGAAATGGCTTTAATAATAACTAAACTAGCAAATTATTTATTTATTTTGTTAGGGAAAACAAACAATTGTACATTATACAGAGTGGCGATTAGGTTATCACATTAAACAGTACAGCGGTTATTAAAAGTTGTTATTAGTTTGTTAAAAAATATAGAAAAAATAACTTTACAAAATATAGGATTAAAAAAAAAAAACGAATTTCCAAAATGTTCTTTCATATAACCCTTATCCTGACAATACCGAATACAACAAAAAAAGAATTATCCAATTTGGTGCAGTCGTTCGGAAGTTATGCGCGTACATAGATTTCGGCGATTCATTTTTATGGTTTTCATATTAGGTACCACGGCTAGAATGTTAATTGTTATGAATAATTTTAATTGTGTATATTTAAAATACGTGATGTAGAATACGTGGTTTTAATTAACGTGATAACCTAATCGCCACACTGTGTATTACATCTTAGATTACATTTGAGGTGGGTAAATGTACAATCCACAACATTTCAACAGATTACCTAGGTTAATGATACAGTAAAGACATAATATTCAAGTTACAAAAACACAATGAAGTAGACAGGAAGAGAAAAAATGGCTGTACTTATTTTAAACTAAAACAAATAGTACTAGATACAATTATTACGAAAATAAACAAAAAGAAAATCTTTTCTTTTTGTCCCCGCGCCGCTGCGCCGCCACCGCTGACTTCGTGTCCGTGGCCTAAGTGTTCCGGTCGGGGCCGCCGGCCATATTATGTAAATGAATTGTATGAGGAATAAATTCTTTTCGTTAGTGCACACCCAAGTTCAATAATATTTTTTATATATTTTTTTGTTGGGTTTGAGTTTTTAACTATCTTTTTTACGGCAGTAAATAAACATTCAACAGAGCTGCCATCGCACAAGCGAGCATTCAATTTTAACCACATTACATAATTATTAACATTCTTTAATATATATTGTAGAACCATACCCATCCCACGTCAGATGCTTGCGGGTGGTTTAGCCGGGGCTTGCCAAATCGTCATCACCACGCCTATGGAGCTTTTGAAAATCCAAATGCAGGATGCTGGGCGGATAGCGGCAGAGGCTAAAGCTGGTTAGTATCATTCTGATAATTGTTGTAGAATAGAACTGTTTTATAAACAATTTTTGTTAAACGTATTTTCTTTCTTTGTATTGTATTGTTGTTAATGGTTTTGGCAACCAAATTTTTTTTTGTTTAATTGTAACGAAATGACTCGGTTATCCTCCCGGAATACCTACGTTTCATGTCTAGTTGCTAATAAATAAAGGAGGATTAAGTTAGATTATTTCAGGAGAAGGGGAATTGATCAGTATAGAAGAAGTTTAATAAGTTATGAAAGCTTGAAAAGCATTGCAACCCTTAGCAGACTATAGCCATAGGGCTCGAAATTGCCGCTACCGATGCGTGGCGAACACCGAGACGTTGCGATTTAAAAACTGAAGCTTCGGCCAAACCTGCGCGTCAACAACGCGGCACTAAACGCCACTACAGCGGCCGCGTAGGTATGAAAGGCGCCATAGATAAACACGAGCAGCGGCCGCCGCTTCGCAGTCTCTTTGGTCGCGCGAGTTTGACCGAAGATTTAGGTTGGAATCTCTTGACAACAAATCAAATTCACACTTCACACTTCGTATTATTTTTTTGGTTATAGCGGGTGCAAAACAAATCAAGAAGATATCAGCTTGGCAGCTGACCAAGGGGCTAGTTGCAGAGAAGGGTATCTTTGGGCTGTACAAGGGCATCGGAGCAACTGCATGTCGTGACGTTTCCTTCAGTGTCGTCTACTTCCCGTTGTTCGCCATCCTCAGCAAGTTGGGAAAGAAACCAGATGAAATAACACCACCTTTCTGGTAAAACTGAAACTTTTGGTGATTGTACACACAGCGACATATTAAGCTACACATTTCCAGTTTTAGCTGACCTGGGGGCCTAGACAAAATCCCTTTTCTGTAAGCGTTAACGCCAACGGAAAAATCAAATTGTATGGAGTTGACATTTGCTTACCAGATGTCACGTGACTGCTGCTAAATTCGTAGACAAAGTCATTATTCCTCATGCGGAAAGGAACGTCGAAGCGAGCGTGACAGACAAACGACAAAAATGTTCATCAAAATGGTAGACAAGTGCCACTTCTGACAAACGCTAATGATATTTTGTCGTTTCCGCAACACGCTTTATTAGCGGGAGATCGGACCCTCACGCTAACGCTTAAAAAAAGTAATCAGTGAACAATTTTTGTGTATTCAATTCAAATTAATTAGTGGAAATACATACCTACTTTGAGATTATTATGGGCAGCTAATAATGAAGCAGCATTGCAAAGACGTTAAACAAGAATACATCGTCGTAACATGGAGCAAATTGTGGAGATGTCGGAATTGGAATTTGTTCATCGTTTTAGGTTAGATAAACAAAGTTTTCGGTATTTCTGTGATGATCTTCGGCGTTTAACCTCATTAAAAGGCACCCACTGAGTTTAAAATTTTAGCTATCTCCTGCCACAGACGTTCACCCCGTACCTTTCCTTGAAGTCCAGTTGTAGCCTTGAAAGATCACCATGGCTAAAAATAATATTCATGTTAGTGTAGGTACAGTGCGAATAAGAGCCAGTAAACAAAGTTTGCTACTAGCATTCTAATACCCTTTCTAAGAAACAAGTAATCAGGTTTGGAATCGAGTTTATCTTTAAAGAAATAACAAATGTAAGAACCACAATCATATAAGTGCACCACTGAGAGTTTGTTTACATTATGCATTCCATAATCTCAAGTAGGCCCAATATACTAGTTAAAAATGGGGTAAGAATTTGAAATAAATGAAAAAATATCGTAAAAAACCTGCCTTTCCATAAATTCTATCAGCAAAGTAAATTGCTCGGGACTCGCACGAAGTCTAGAATCCATCTAAAATAAAAATTATTGATTACTCACCGCAATAAAAACAATTTTTTCTATTGACAATATTAATATTCAATTTTTCAAAGATACCTACTAATTTGATCACAACACCTACTTACATTAACTTTAAATAATATTTAAAGCCGTTCACTTACTTTCTTTGTAATAAAACACTCTTTAATTACTTTCAAAACACACAACACTTTTGAATATTATTGTTAGCGCGCGATTGCGTTTGACAGTGACAAAGAGAATGTTTAAACGCGATGTCACTGTGACACTTGCTACACACTATTTCATAGATTAATATAGAGTGTTTCGGGTAACGCTGCGGAATGGGCGTTCTGCGTATCATGTGTAACTTGTCTACCATTTTCATCACGCTAACGCCAATTCCTTAGCGTGTGCGGAAAACGCGTGCACGGAAAACGCTTGGATTTTGTCTAGGCCCCCTGGCATTGTATTGGTTTCTTGTACAGACGCCAGCACATCAACCTACTACAATCTGTCAAATTTCTTTAGTAGATTTTCAACTTTATCACTAAAGCATAAGGTTTAAAGTTGATTGGGAAATTTTGACAGTTTCGGGTAGGTTGATGTGCTGGCGTCTGTACAATGAGAAGTTAGCTTATACTGGTTATGTCTAGCTTGATGTGTAGCCGTTCTTACCACGTGCACATTACACGAGTTCCCGCTACCTGCGCGAGTTACATGCGGAGCGTATCTCACCAGAACCGCGCACTTCTTCACACACTATATTTTCGACTGGTAGTAGTTAATACGTTGCATATGACCCGCGCAAGTGTTTTCATAATGGTTACTAGTTTCTACGCACACAGTTACAACTATAACCGGGCGCAATCGGATTTAGTGTCATTGAAAAGTACTTCCAGCGACAATTCGACTTATTTCGAACTGCTGTATTAAACCTGCGGGGTAAATGCGTAACACAATAACAGTAGTAATGGCTTTCATTTTGACAGTGCAACAACATTCATAGCGTCATTTACGTTGTTGAGCAGACACATTTTTCGAACATATGAAGCAATGGGTTAGAAATATCCTTCAAAATCATTCATATTATGATTGTTCCTGTGTTATGCAATTAGGGTGCTGGTATTTCGTATTGGTATATAACCAAGGCCCTTATCATAATCATTTGCAGGGCAGGTAAAGTTGAAAGTAATAGTAGCACCGCACATAATATTCGGTGTATAATAGACTCCGACCGAATTTCGTTTTTGGTTTTCGACCGAAAATGCAAAAGAGACCGCATTTTCTGTGGGACTCTAGTGCATGGTAACCCACAGGTGGTCGTTCATATCCGGCTGCCTGGCGGGCTCCACCGCGGCGCTCGTAGTCAACCCGTTGGACGTGGTGAAGACGCGCATGCAAACGCTTACCGCAACCAGCGGCCGACAGTACAGCTCCGTCACGGATTGCATCACGTAAGTATTCAATAAGTACTATTGCACATTATCACTTGCGTTCCCATTGAGGGACAAATTGGCCTACCGCGAGTTCTTAACGCGATTCAATTTACGCTCAGGGATCGAGATGGCGCTAGACGACTTGTATAGCTCTGTCTCTTTCCAACAGCCTAAACTGGATTGCGTTAAGAGCTCGTGGTAAGGCCTCACATTTGAGTTTTGAGCTTTTGAATGCATCAGCCTTTAGTAAAAGTTCTCAAACAATTGTAAATTCAGCCTTTAATTTGTAAAAGTAGGCACTCAAAAGTTACAATCGATTAAAGGTGGTCCCTCAGCCGTGACTGACAGGCATCCCTATCTCAAAACCTAGTTAAAAATTGCAACTGCTATAAATTACTACTCTTAGTAAAAGATTTGTTAACTAATTTATTTGAATATCAACCCTTCCTGTTCAAGGAATAAAAAGAAATAGCAAGCGGAAGGTGGTCCCTCAATCGATCACCATATGTTCACCTTGAGTGGAGACCACAATGGAATTTGAAATTTACATATGGGTCTAGCGTTAGTAAAAGTACTTGAATGATTTTATATTCAACCTTTAGTTTGTAAAAGAAGCCATTCAAAAGTTACAATCGAATTAAGGTGGTCCCTCAATTGAAACGTTAATCATAAGAAAAATCAATTTACGTAGCATTCGGAGGTTAAATAGACGAATGCTACAGTCTATCCTTTAGTAAATTTTTTTACTAAGGATTACTTTACTAAACAGTATCAAAAAATGTACCGTTTTATTTTAAATAATAATCAAATAGCTGGGAAGAAATACTAAGATAGAGGTGACCACACAGCAGGGTTTTTCTAGTGACTGTTGATAATAATTTTTAATAAAAATAAAATCTGCGCGTCGCGTACCTACGTGAACATACTTAAAAAAAAAATTGGTTCAATGACTAGTAACTCAAGCCGCAAATAATTAAAAAAATCCGGATAAGTCGGACTCGTGCAACGAGTATTCCGTAAGGTATGTAAATAGTTTAACACAGTTTTTTTTTAATATAACTACAAATATACGATTTTCGGATTTTTTCCTTTATTTGTGCTACATGACTGCTTTAATGAGGCTAATGTTGATGATGACATAATTTTAATGTATATTAAAGGCTTGAATGACATTAATTACAAGATAGATGATATTTACATCCTGAGAGCACAAATAATTTCCCAAGCTTGTAATATAAAAAATAAAATCAGAGACGTCGTTACTTACATTTGCGAATGTAATGTGTCTACCGTTTTCGAAGAAGTTATTAATAAGATTTTTTTTAGTGTCAAATTCTCCAAACTGTGTAGCAATGCATGGTGTCAAACAGAAAACATTTTAAAAAGATATACATTTATCAGTTTGAACATTCAGCTTATTAAAATATTTGGCATTAGTATTTTGGAAGAAGCCATTTTAATTCGTGACGAAATTAAAGAATGTACATTGTGTAATAATCAAGTGACGTACGAATATGAGCTTACAGATTTTATATCTTTCAATTTAAACGACACACCTAAAGGACCGATTAGCGAAATACCTCGAACGATCAAAGTCAAACAAAATTTCTACAAATTAGTTGGGGCTATTCAATTTATTCCCGGAACTAGCGCCAGTGAGCTCGGCCATTACAGATGTCTCTACTTCTTTAATGAGAGCATACGTTCTTACGACGACTTAAGCTTTAAATTTGATGACAGTCCTCTAAACGAACAAATTTTTATACATACACTTTGCTACTGTCTCATTAGTAGTAATCACACTAATATTATAAAGGCGAAAGTTTGTGAGTGTGTGTGTGTGTGTGTGTGTTTATATGTTTGTTACTTCTTCACGCTCAAACCGCTGAACCGATTTAGATGAAATTTGGTATAGAGATAGCTTGAGTCCCGGGAAAGGACATAGGATACTTTTTATCCCGATATTCCCACGGGATCGTGTTTGATGTAAAAACCTTTTTACAAAAAAAACAACCGCGCCCGCTGGCCAGAATGCTGCTAGAATAAAAAAAAACACCTAGACAAAAACAGCTAGGTACTAATAGGTGTAAATGCAGAACCAACGACACCGACTTCCGAAATTAAAATTATTTATCACTTTGTAGTGTTTTTTTCTGAAGTCGGTTGTTTTTTTTTTTCGTAAAAAAGTTTTTATTTTTCACTTTTTAGTTGTACCTACCCCACACAAATTCAATAAGCACTAGTGCACTGAAGAATTGAAGACACCGACTAGAAGAATAATCAAAATTCGCATAGAAATGCTGCATTTATGCATATAACTTCGTACATAAGAATAATTACCTAATGTATTATATACTAAAACCTTCCTTAAAGTATGTAGATCACTTTAGTGAAAGAATTATCCAAATCGGTTTTAGTTTTTGAGAAAATCTCGGACATACAAACATACATACGGGTCGAATACAGAACCTCCTTTTTTGAAGTCGGTTGAAAAGTTCAGTTACATTTTCAGTGCAGGGTAAAATTTTGTTTCTTTTTTTTTTATTATCATAAACATTATTTTCTTTGTGTTTTTATTTAGCTAAGTGATGTCAAATATTAATAAAAATTAATATCAACAAACACTCACTAGTTTTTACTTTATAAACAATCCTGCTGTGTGGTCACCTCTATCTTGGTATTTCTTCCCAGGAATTTGATTATTATTTAAAATAAAACGGCACATTTTTTGATACTGTTTAGTAAAGTAATCCTTAGTAAAAAAAATTTACTAAACGATAGACTGTAGCATTCGTCTATTCAACCTCCGAATGCTACGTAAATTGATTTTTCTTATGATTAACGTTTCAATTGAGGGACCACCTTAATTCGATTGTAACTTTTGAATGGCTTCTTTTACAAACTAAAGGTTGAATATACAATCATTCAAGTACTTTTACTAACGCTAGACCCATATGTAAATTTCAAATTCCATTGTGGTCTCCACTCAAGGTGAACATATGGTGATCGATTGAGGGACCACCTTCCGCTTGCTAGTTCTTTTTATTCCTTGAACAGGAAGGGTTCATATTCAAATAAATTAGTTTTACAAATCTTTTACTAAGAGTAGTAATTTATAGCAGTTGCAAATTTTCACTAGGTTTTGAGATAGGGATGCCTGTCAGTCACGGCTGAGGGACCACCTTTAATCGATTGTAACTTTTGAGTGCCTACTTTTACAAATTAAAGGCTGAATTTACAATTGTTTGAGATCTTTTACTAAAGGCTGACGCATTTAAAAGCTAAAAATTCAAATGTGGTCCCTCAATGGGAACGCAAGTCACATTATCCCGTTTCTTTTTAAACGTTGCTTAAAGTTAAGAGACGTATAGTGCCCTCGGAAAGTAAGTTGACACTTTTCCACTTCAGCTGAGATGCCAAATTATGATCACACTAATATTATAAAGGCGAAAGATTGAGTGTATTCTTATGTTTGTTACTTCTTTACACGCAAACGGCTGAACGGATTTGGATGTTTGAACATCCGACTTCAGATGCATACCTACACCGTCCGCCATTTTGGAAAAAACCGGTTATGGCGGCCAGCGATAAAACATGTGTCAATCGACAGAGTAAGTGATTTTAAACAAAACTATGCAGAGATGAATACAGTTTCTGAGATATTTGAGTTCAAAAATGTAAAAATAAAACATGAAAATGAGTAATTTTATGAATTTAGTTGATATTGACAAAATATTATTATGCCAATGTATCATGCTACATAGTCGATTTAGTAATAATAACAGATAGATAGGTATTTGAAATAAAATCAAATAAGTTATTTTTTGGCGAATACAGTTTATTTCGAAACAAATCAAAATCATTTATTTGGTAAAATGGTCTCATGGACGAACTTCGCCGGCTCATTTGTGATCCACTAAATTAAAAACCAAAAAGTTTAATGCTTTATTTTTTCACGTCTTTGACCTCAAATATGTCAGAAACTGTATCACTTAAGTACGAGATTCATTACTAAACATTTTTTGTTTACAATCACTTACTCTATTAATTGACACACATGTTTCATCGCTGGCCGCCAAAACCGGTTTTTTTCTAAATGGCGGACGACTAGGTATGCCAACTCCCATACAAAAATGTCGGAACCTCTTTGGCACACAAATAGTTTATAACCATGATTAACACATAGGATAATTTTTATCCCGATATTCCCACGGGATCGATCTCGTGGGAATATGCGCCGCCGCGCATCACGCTTTACGTCCCTTCGCCGGAAAATGCCGAGCGTTCACGAATGTCAGCGAGACAGCAACCCGAACGGGCACACACGTGAGGGCACACGTTGTTGCGAGTGGTCATACGGAGAGCGCATTTTTTGGAATGTTAATTTTCCGCCCCACTCGCAATAATATGCGACGCATCTAACAGTTGCGCCGGCGCGGTACTCCAACAGCACGTAAACGACATGTGGCAACCACTCGGTTATTTTTCAAAGAAGCTTTCGGCTACGCAATTGAAGTACAATACCTACGACCGGGAACTACTTGCAATGTACATGGCAGTGAAGCACTTCAGAAAAATGCACGACAGTCGTGAATTGATTGTGTTCACCGACCACAAGCCACTTAACTACGCCTAATCAAAACTATCATCGGACAGCGAAACCCAACGAAGAACTCGACAGTTGTTATTTATCAGTGAGTTTACAAGTGATATTCGACACATCATCATCATCATCATCATTTCAGCCGAAAGACGTCCACTGCTGGACATAGGCCTCCCCCAAGCACCTCCACTTCGACCGGTTTTGTGCTTCTCGCATCCAACGAGTTCCTGCGGCCTTCACAAGGTCGTCGGTCCACCTTGTGGGAGGCCTTCCAACGCTACGCCTTCCGGTACGCGGTCGCCACTCCAGAACCTTTCGACCCCATCGGCCATCTGTTCTGCGAGCAATGTGCCCTGCCCACTGCCACTTAAGTTTGACAATTCTTCGGGCTATGTTGGTTACCTTGGTTCTCCTGCGGATCTCTTCATTTCTGATTCGATCCCGCAGGGAAACTCCAAGCATAGCCCTCTCCATTGCCCTTTGAGTGACTTTCAGCCTTCTAATAAGGCCCATTGTGAGCGACCACGTTTCAGTGCCATATGTCATCACTGGCAACACGCACTGGTCAAAGACTTTCGTCTTGAGACACTGCGGTATGTGGGACGAGAAGATATTGCGTAGCTTCCCGAACGCTGCCCAGCCCAGCGACACATCAGTGGAAAGGAAACGGTGTGGCTGATGCACTCTCACGCATCGAGACAATAACCTGCCCCACAACCCTAGATTATTCAAGCCGAAGTGAAGCACAAAACAAAGATGAAGAATTACCCACATTGAAGAATCAAAGTAATATTCAACTCAAGCAAATTACTTTGCCAGGAACAGATGATAAAATATACTGACGACCATACTTGCCAATGGGGTTCCGATTAGCTGCTTTCAACGCGCTGCATGAAATAAGTCATCCTGGTGTTAGAACAACGCGCATACTTATGCAAGACAATACTTCTGGCCAAGCATGAATGTGTAGATATATCGGCAAGTGGACCAAGTCGTGTATATCTTGTCAGCGAGCGAAGGTTCAACGACATACAAGCAGCAAGTTATCAACATTCGCACCCACTGAGCGTTTCAAGCACATACACATTGACAAATCGTCGGCCTACGTCATCAACCGGTCATCGTTATTTACTTACCATTATAGACCGCAAGACTCGTTGGCCTGAAGCAACGCCCATTTTAGACATCACTGCAGAAACCATCGCGAGGGCAACATATGCGATGTGGATTGCAAGATATGGATGTCAATAAATCGGCTGAAGCCTCCGTACACTGCCAACGACAACGTTTCATCAACAGTGGCACCTGACGTCCCCGTGCAGAAGACCTCATCCGGGCGAACTGTCCAGCGACCCGTACGCTTCGTTTGAGGGGGAGTACTGTAGCTGCATCATCATCATTTATGCCAACGTCCCAGCGCGCCGCGCGCCCCGGCCGAGTGACCGATCGTGAAGCCCTTAGCCCTAGCGCTCTGCTACCGCCACCGCGATAGCGGCGCCCCTGTTGAGATCTCAGCGAACTACAGGCTATCGTGTTGCGCTGTGATTGGATAATACGCGCTTTGTACTGATTTTTTTAAAGTGCATTATTGTATTTTGTTATTATAAGAATATGTATAAGTACTTAGTTGTTATTTAACGAAATAAAGTTAGTACCGTTTAGCGTCTCGAACCGGTTTTTCCTTCCATAACCTACGACACCTAACAGGAGAATATTCCCCTACATCGACTCCGAAACCTCGTGTTAAGTATGCCAAACCGTCTCGAAGCTGTAGTCAGGGGGTCTACTCCCTAAGCCCGTCAACGAAGTAACGAGCCCGTCCGACAGTAGTCCGATACGTCGGACTGAACCCTACTCCCTAACGATTTCGGATTCATCAGTTTCAAACGGAATCATAGACAATATTCGTGAATGAAAGACGCATAGCAATAGAGTTGACCGGTCGATTACCGATTTACTTTTTTTGTAGTTTTCTAGCTTATTAAATAAAAATTGATACTTTTGTCGTTGTAAAAAGACCACATTTTTTAAAATATAATTTTTATTATGTCTTTAAATATAGATTTTAATTATTTTTGCCATTTTTGTCCGGAAACGAGCATCATCCTGTTGATACCTTTGCCTGTTTACTTTTTGAAGGAAATTTTCAAATGAAACGTCAAAGTATAGCACGGATTTTTCTATGGCTGTAGTAAGTACGATGTTGTTGCTACCACGGAATATAAAAAAACAGGCTGCTACGCAGTGCCATTCTGCCGCCCGTGCGCCTAGCGAGTAGCGAGTAGCGCACCTAGCTGCTAGCGAGTAGCGCAGCAAAAGCGACGCGGGCGACAGAGAGAGAGAACCCCGATCGCGAACGTATACGGACGTACAACGGCGATCCTTCGCGACTCTCAGTCGCAAAGCCATTTATATATTTTGTACACAGTGTGCTTTATTCATTGTATGTTAAAAAGCCCATTAAAGAAGTGACTTTTAGAAAGTTAATAAACTTCGTTAGCGTGGAAGTTTTCTGTATTCTAATTAGCTTTTCATTCAATGGTTAATTGTGTAAAATGGCCCTAACCGCTGCAGCAACTCACAAGCAAATTGAGGCCCTTCTTGATTTTATGGGTGAGAACCAAGAATTGGCTCGCGGATTATTGAAGGGTGCCGACGACGGGAGTGTGCCCTCAAAACGGCTATGGGAAAACCTGTGCAACTCCCTTAACTCATTGGGAAGTTTCACAAAGTCCATCGTGCAGCGGTAAAGGGTGAGGATCTAAAAGTAAACAAAAAATGGGTGGGACAAATTGGTAATACAGCTCAATAAGTTGCAGAATCTTTAATATGTCCTTACCTTCATTCTTGGATCAACACCACATTGGGGTATGTGTTGAGGCAAAAGAGGTATTAAATCCGCACATAAGTCGCCGAATAATTCCCGAGTGAGCCTAGTTCCCGAGAGAGTAGTTCCCTATGAACTCAAAGTCGGGAATACTCGCCAACCTAAAGTTTTGGCGTAAATAAAATCAACGTTGCCTCCGCTCTTCCTGTAAAGCTTCTTCAATAATTAAAAGAGCAGCCATAGTTTGAAATTCTTGTATTTTAGTAACTTTCGTCGATAGCACGAGAACTATTTTGATGTCGTATCAACTGACATAGCTATCCGTCAAAACCAGTGTCATGGTCAACTGTTCTTACGGGCAAAAACACATCGGGAGTAGGGACAACAGTCAAATCGCGTTGTCATTCATTCTTCGCTCGGGCCCCGAACGAATCATCCGTCCGTAGGTCATAGGGAGTAGGAAACGCCCGTAACGAAGGCCGAAACGACGGACTTCGTGCTTAGGGAGTAGACCCCCTGAGCCCGAGGAGGCAATACCAGTTATTAAAAATGAAATAACATGTAAAACATACTTATAAATGTTAATTGAGTTTTTTGACAGTAAGCTTAAAATGCCTATTTTTATAGTTTTATCTTTTTTTTTTAGTTAAAATTTTACTAATATATAGTTTACTAATTTCAAAGATGATATTTGCTATAAAACGTCTTTTATTTTAAATCTCTAACTTCTATAGTTTAGAAAAAAAAATTTTTAAAAGTGTAGCTTAGTTTTGCAGGCCAGTGTATAAATACACCCTCTGAAATAAATTCTCTAAATGTTGGTGAAAACAGCATAAACATTTATTTCATAGTTAGAAGTTTCAACCATACCTACAGACACGGAAATAAACATTGTTGTATTATACCTATTATTTTTTATGCTTATGTATTTATGAATGTTTCCGACAGGAAAATACTGAAGCAAGAGGGTCTGACTGCGTTCTTTAAAGGCGGCGCGTGCCGTATGATCGTAATCGCGCCGCTGTTCGGCATCGCGCAGACCGTCTACTACATAGGCATCGCCGAGTACTTACTTGGATACAAGCGAACCACCATTGTCTGAAATGTCAAGACATGTTTTTTTTTTTCTTAGATTATTTGAATGGTCTGTTTTTCTGTATATCTACTAATTTACAGCGTTGGCCTAAACAGGTGAATAGGCGCGAGCGCGCGGCCGCATTATTTGGTTGCGGCGGCCGGTGGCCAAGCCGCTATTGAAATGATTTGATGCATATGGTCTCGTGTAATCTCACAGTACAGCGGCCGGATCGCGCGTCCGCGCGTCTTCACTTGACTAGGCCCTAAAACTCACAGTGCAATGCATTCTTATGCATTATTGTGTATGCATTTATTGTTAGTTGAAAACACATTTTATAATAGGTAAAAATAATAACAATACATTCAGATTCATAGATCCTTTCAGAAGCTTTGATATTTTATTATTGCATTCAATTATCACAGTGATTGTCTGCTAATATCACTATCAGTAATATGAGCACATGTTCTACAATATTTATTAAGTAGGTAGGAGCTATATTATAATTATTTCGTTAGGTAGTTTTCTTTTCATTTTGTAGGTATACTTGACAGGTAATGTTTTACTTAATTCAGTATACTAATTCTATTAGATGAATAGTTAACTAATTATATGAAACGCTTTCATGTAATCATGACATTCAATTGAATATGATGAGGATGTCAGTTACGCCCATTAGTTGAGTGCAATAATTTCGTCGTAGTCGACGCCGACTTTTTTTTTAATTTATTCTTCTCACCTTTAGAATTCGGCAACCATATACTTAGATTTTTTTTGGTCTAGTTGCACCCGCCTACATTTCTGTAAGTACTTGTTACCAAACTAAGTTATAGACGTGCCAGAGAAAATGCGATACAGAAATGAACTAACATAATTATTAGTAGTTGCACCCGCCTACATTTCTGTAAGTAGGTACTTGTTACCAAACTAAGTTATAGACGTGCCAGAGAAAATGCGATACAGAAATGAACAAACATAATTATTAGTCATTATCAATAATATTATACCATTTCAGGATTACGTGATACAGTCATAAGCTTATATACTTAGCAAAGTTTAGGTCAAAAATTATATTTATTTTTGTTACACTTTAAGTAAAATTATTTATGCAAGTGATATTATTGTTATTTATTTTTTGTTGTTATAAAATTGTCGTTATTTAACTATTTGTTGTTTTGTGAAAAGTAACGATAAAAGGACTTGAATTATTGAGAGACGGTGCTTTTACTTTTGCCGTTGCTATGAGTAAGTCAACGTTATTTTAGATGCGTGGCAAAGATACTAAAGCACGACATTGGCATTTGTGAAATTGTGACAGCTTACTAATTAGTGATAACTTTTTGTGACATTTTCAATCTATTCTATTCTATTATTGACAACTAGCCCACGCTCCTGCTTCGCACGGCTGCAAGGTTCTGATGTGGCGACATATCAATACATCCAGATTTCTGTGCTATATCTAAGTTTAATATTAACGTATTATACACATAAACCTTCCAATAAGTTCTCTAAATAATTTTGAAAACCGCATCAAAATCAATTATGTAGTTTAGAAGACCTTGGCGGTTGTATGCTTATATAGAAGTAGATAATACAGCCAAGTGTAAGTTAAGGAAGTCATTGAAAGTCAATTGTCTCATTTTTTTATACAAGATGGCAGGCATATCGACGCGTAACTAACAGGCTGTGCGTCGATGTCCCTGCCACACTGTTGCTTGGAAGATTCTACGACAACTCGACCCGGACAGTGCAACTTGAACGACTCGACCCCGCGACAATTCGACTCCAGGGCTAGTCGGGGTCGAGTTGTCCGAATTGAGTTGTCCTGATACCGGTTCGGGAAGGCTAAATAACTTAGTGGTGTGTGGAAGTGCCATCATACGGTGCTTCAATTTAGGATACCACTCTTCTTCCATGACGATCAACTCTCTAAGAAGTACCGTCTCCCACCAAAGATCTTTTACTTTTAATTTCAAGTTCAATTTCAAGACCTGTCTTACTAATAATTTTTTTTTCATCCATTTCAAGATTGTCTTTACAATTAAATTTTCTTCCGTGTTCTGTAAAATAATATGTGTGTCTAACGATAGCCGATAATGTGTTTTTAGTTTTCCACTAGCTGACCTACAAACGCAAGCTGTAGAGTAACCATTTATTCGGCTGTAAGTAATTATAACTGAACTATGCATTTAACTATGTATTTATTTCAAATAATTCACATCTCTGAAAATTTTGTTTGGAATGTTTAAATTATTGTATTTAAAAATCTTTATTGTAAATCAAATCATTTAACACAATGAGTGAATTTGTTTGTGTTGCTTTAAAATGCTTTTGCATTATAAATTAATTTATTGATTGAAAAAAGGACAAATACCTATCTATAAGTACCTAAAGTCCAAAGTAGAAATACAAATATTATTAAGAGACAATAATTAAATCAATAACAGTTCTCTGAATATATACTAAAGATAAACTAGAGCATTTAATAACATATGTTAATTCTGTAAGATTAGTTGATACTCGGAGGAGCAATTACCAAAAAGCGAGTGTCCTATACATGTGGTTGTCAAAAAAGGTATTTACTAATAACTAATTCTATATTTCTCTGAAATAATTCTTTCATACAATATGAACTGGTTATTACTCCAAAGATAGCTTCTAATTTTACAGAACTATGTCTTGTTTATATTGATGTAATTATTACATAACATTAATGTGGGCCAGACACTACTTATGGTGTTATATTAAAATTATGATAACTGTTTTGTCAACATGAAACACGCCCATTAATATGTAATATGTCCATCATCTATAGCAAAATAATAGGTATTCATTAGTATTTTCTTAGATAGGTCTATACATATAAATGAATTGTTTGCAATTGAAAGACAGCTCTTGTTTTAAGCATTTATCTTAAATATTACAAGTATAATGTTATAAAATGATCAAATGCACAGTTTCCTGCTGTTGGCTTTGTTGCAATCTAATTAATGAAGCTTTAACGTAACCATTATTTTTTTCTTTTTAATTGGAGATATAGTCTTCCACGCGAACATTAGCGATTGACTAGGTTACTGTTAAAGTTTATGTAATTAGCCTGATGACCCTAGGTCAGTGTTTCAAGACAATAATATAAATGTAGTAGTATGTGCTGAGCATTATCAGATGTTGATGTATTGTCAATTCTAATATTACGAATATTTAATAATTTATAGTCACCAGTTGTTAAAATAAATTACAATTCAGGAAAAAACAAGATAATACTTATATAAGTTTTTTTATGAGTTTTGAATCAAATTAATTACGTGTAAGTACCTACGAAGTCATACTAGTATATTATTTTTAGAAATTAAATAACCAAACAAATTAAATTACAAATGTATTGTTAAAAATGATATAGCGAAAGCGCCAGGGTAGTCCGACAAATTTTCATACGTTTTTTTGCAATTTGCAGCTCAGAAGACATTTCAATAAAAAAAAATCTGTGCGTCCGCAACAAATATAATTGATCGTAAACGTCATAAAAATAAGTATAAAGTTAACCTTTTGAACGCCATTGTCACATATACGTAGGGTTGCCATCACCTAAATTACGGACCCCGGATAAAAACTTCAAAAACCCCGGACATTTGGGTGAAATAAAAAATAATCATATCAACTTATACCTCAAAAATACAAAAAAAAAAAAAAAAAACGCTTAATATCAATTATACACTCTTCTCTATGTGAGAGGTATTCTGGTAACAAAAAAAAGGAACACTCTTTTTGGAAACAATGAAAATTTAAAAAAAAAAATGTACCTAAATCAAAAGCAAATTATGAATTGTCACGAGCGCACGGGTGTATTTGCCGCGCGGCTAATTTTTAACTATGATTAATTTATTTATGCTTTAAATTATTTATTGCAAATCATTCAAAGTAGCATTTCCCCTAACACAGAAAGTGTCCGGGTTTGACCTTTTTAACAACCCCGCCCGGACGCTCCCCGGATACCCACCAAACTAGGACAAATCCGGGCAAACCCGGACGGACGGCAACCCTACATATACGTGATAAGCAAGCGCGTGCCCTGTACGCCAACGACAAAAATATGTGACAAAAAATGAGGTGCACTTATCACGAAATAAACAATCAAATCATTACTTTTGCGTGTTTTCATTTGTATACCTTAAATATTTAAGCTCTTGTCCATATTTAGTTGCTTGAAACGAATTAAATTATACCATGGATATTGAGAAATTTGATGACAAAAAACACATTACCACTCCTTTGCGTCGCGCAGTCGGGTAAAAAGGAGAAATTAAACGTTTAATATAAAGGAGTGTTCTCACACGCCAAATTCTTCTATACATATGTGACCGCTAGTAACGTGACGTATGATTTATAATATCGATAAATCCTTACTAAAATTAATGTGAAACTTGAAATTTAAAATTCATCATCATTTCAGCCGAAAGACGTCCACTGCTGGACATAGGCCTCCCCCAAGCACCTCCACTTCGACCGGTTTTGTGCTTCTCGCATCCAACGAGTTCCTGCGGCCTTCACAAGGTCGTCGGTCCACCTTGTGGGAGGCCTTCCAACGCTACGCCTTTCGGTACGCGGTCGCCACTCCAGAACCTTTCGGCCCCATCGGCCATCTGTTCTGCGAGCAATGTGCCCTGCCCACTGCCACTTAAGTTTGGCAATTCTTCGGGCTATGTCGGTTACCTTGGTTCTCCTGCGGATCTCTTCATTTCTGATTCGATCCCGCAGGGAAACTCCAAGCATAGCCCTCTCCATTGCCCTTTGAATGACTTTCAGCCTTCTAATAAGGCCCATTGTGAGCGACCACGTTTCAGTGCCATATGTCATCACTGGCAACACGCACTGGTCAGACTTTCGTCTTGAGACACTGCGGTATGTGGGACGAGAAGATATTGCGAAGCTTCCCGAACGCTGCCCAGCCGAGTCGGATTCGACGATTGACCTCTTTCTCGAAGTTGGACCTACCTAACTGGACAGTTGGTCCTAGGTAAATATACTCGTCCACGACTTCGAGTGTAGCGTCTCCGATCTTCATGAGAGTGGGTGTTACATGGGCATTTGACATGACCTTCGTTTTGTCCATGTTCATTTTCAGACCCACTCTTTCAGAGGCTCTACTGAGGTCATCGAGCATTGTACTGAGGTCCTCCATAGTCTCAGCCATGACTACTATATCGTCGGCAAACCGAAGGTGAGTTATGTACTCGCCATTGATATTAATGCCAGCTCCTTTCCAGTCCAGAACCTTGAAGACATCCTCCAGAGCAGCGGTGAACAGTTTCGGAGAGATAACGTCTCTCTGTCTCACACCTCGCTGCAGAAGGATAGGTTTCGAGGTTTGGTCCTGGAGTCGGACTGACAGTGGCGTTTTCGTACAGACACTTCAGCACCTCGATGTACCGATAGTCGATCTGGCACCGTTGAAGAGACTGCAGTACAGCCAATGTCTCGATCGAATCAAAGGCTCTCTCGTAGTCCACAAACGCTAACCAGAGAGGCAGGTTATACTCTTCGGTCTTCTGTATAACCTGTCGCAGCGTATGTATGTGGTCTACGGTGCTAAAGCCTTTACGGAATCCGGCTTGTTCGGGAGGCTGGAAGTCGTCAAACCTGCGCGCGAGACGGTTCGTGATGACTATCGAAAACAGCTTGTAGACATGGCTCAGAAGTTAGATGGGCCTATAATTCTTAAGAAGGGCATTGTCACCCTTCTTAAAGAAAAGTATCACCACACCTCTGTTCCATGCCTGTGGTGTTTTACCCTCGAGTATGACGGAATCAAACAGCCTCTGAAGGGCCTTAAGAACGGGTTTTCCGCCGGCCTTCAGGAGCTCGGCCGTAATTCCGTCATCACCCGGTGCCTTGTTGTTTTTAAGCTGCTTCAGAGCCATCCTAATCTCGTACAGGCTGACGTCCGGGATGTCTTCGGTATAGTGTCGGGTCAATCTAGCTCTTGGGTCGTTTGCCAGACTCGTAACGGGGTTGCTTGTTGACGTGTATAACTGTCCATAGAACCTCTCGATCTCTCTCAACAGCTCAGGTTTGGCGGATACGATCCTGCCATCATCAGTCTTCAGTTTCATAAGCTGGCTCTGCGCAATAGACAGATCTCTAGCAAAAACCTTGGAGCCTCTATTTTGCTCTATCGCTTCCTCAATACGGTCTGAATTGAAGCGGCGAAGGTCGCTTTTCAAGGACTTAGAGATGTGTCTGTTGAGCCGCCGGTACTTTAGAACATCATCTGAAGATTGCAGGATCATCTCGCGCCTCTCCTTCATGAGCCGCAAAGTAGGATCAGAGAGCTTCTTTTTAGTATTCGTACGACGGGTCTTGAAGATCTTAGACCCGACCGTATGGACAGCTTCCACGAACCCATCGTTATATTCTTCCACGGAGCTCCCCAGGCACTCGAAACGATTCTGAAGTTCGAGCTGAAAGCTCTCGGGGTTTTGAAACTGGATCGGCGCTGGGCGGAGCGTAGACCTCATTAGTCGAGACCTTTCTAGCTTTATATTTAAGTTCAATGTGCCTCTTACCATGCGGTGATCACTTCCGGTTTTCACCACGTTGATCACAGAGACATCATTGAATATTTGCTTCTTCGTCGACATAATGAAGTCAATCTCATTTTTAGTTACACCATCCGGGCTCTGCCAGGTCCACTTTCTGTGCTTACGTTTTCTGAAGAAGGAATTCATCATAAAGAGGCCTTCCTTCTCCATAAAACTAGCCAGTAGGTGGCCCCGGTGATTCCGTCGTCCAACTCCAAATTGCCCCATTCGCAGCTCATCATCGCTTCGTTTACCCAGTTTCGCGTTAAAGTCCCCCATGACAACGGTGAAGTGAGTTTTAGAGCCATGCATGGCTCTGGAAATATCCTCATACATGGTCTCCACCTCATCGTCGGGGTGTGACGAGGTCGGGGCGTAAACCTGTACGACCTTCAGCGAATACCTTGCGGATATTCTGAGTATAAGGTACGCCACCCTGGTCGACACACTCTCGATCTTCACCACGTTGCTCACAAGGGACTTGTGGACGATAAACCCGACACCACCTTGGGACTGCTGGTCGCCCTCCCGGAAATAGAGCAAGTTGCCAGATTTAAGGATTATCGAGTCCTCCCCCTCTCTTCGGACTTCAGATAATCCCACTATGCTTCATCGCAACCTGCTCAATTCTTCCTCGAGTTCGGAGATCTTCTCGTCAGTCCGGAGTGTACGCGTGTTTTAAGTTGCCAGGTCCAATTTCCGTTGATTTTGGTAGCCGGATCTCTTCCGGGGATTCTTAGCACCCCTTGCCTCACCGTGGCCTTGGCCGCTACCGTAGCCAAGGGTAGGCGGGCCGCCGGGCACTAGGGGCCAAGTATTTTTTGTGCTTGTCATTAGGGGGGATTTGCCATAATCGCCACGCTTGGCATGCGGGTTGGCGATCGCAGTATGATGGTAAATGCATAGAGAACGCTGCTGCCCATTCTCCGGTACGTCCCTTAGTCGCCTTTTACGACACCCATGGGAAGAAGGGGGGTGGTGCTATTCTTTAAGTCCGGCACCACACGGACAATTTAAAATTAATATGATTATATTATTTTTGCATCAATTGGTATCTGGATAAACCAATTGTAAGATTCAGTCTTATAAAACCACACTATAGCAGCTATAGAATCAAAAACAAAATCTAGTCAGATCTAATTTCGATATTCGCTAATCTCATCTCGCTGTTGTTTACTGTATGGCAATTAGTATTTATAATAAATTACCTATGTATTTAAAAATCTTAACTTCATGACTTTTAATGAATTTTATATAAACAATGACATTTGCTTAAGTTGCCCTTAAAGTTCAAAGTGGATGATAAGAAGTCCAAAATAGTTGGTACTGAATAGAACAATAATTTATAATGCTTGTTTATTAGTACTATTTTACTTTGTTGATTTTTCTATTATCTATTCGAATATTGTTTATTTTTTTAATACCAACTGATTAAAAGATAATTTAAAATGTGTTTTATTTATTACAAATTATTATCATACTACAAAGTATCGATAAGCGAGATGTTGATGTTATATATTGCTAGATCCCTAATTTCGATATATATCAAATATCGGATAGGTATTATAATATTTAAATACTTATCGGTTTTTTACGAAACCAGATCTGATATTAGATAGAATCGATAAGCGACATTCTGTACTGCTACATCTCTAAATCAAATGCGAGGAAGTTATATAATGGCTGGCAGCCCACACGCCATTGTCACAATTCAAGACGGCAGATCGAAAAAAAAAACCGACTTCCAAAAAAACACTACAAAGTGAAAAATAACTTTAATTTCGGAAGTCGGTGTCTTTGGATCTGTATTTTAGTTTTTTGCCACCGACTTCCGAAATTAAAGTTATTTTTCACTATGTAGTGTTTTTTTGGAAGTCGGTTTTTTTTTCTTAAAAAGTTTTTATTTCACGCTTTTTAGTGGGTCTGCTTATAATTTATCTAAGTTACAATAGCTTAGTGCTCATCGCCTTTTACAAACAAATTATTGCTTTTCCCGATGCAGGGAAGTTAATTGTTGAGGAGTTCTCCAGGTCCACCATCAGCTCCATATCACCATTCACATTGTGACGAGCATAAATTGCTTAGCAACCATATTAAAGTAATCGAATAGCAACCCGTGAAATACTTATAATTATCGAGTAGTTCCGGAGGCCATCTGTGGTCTTCATCATCAGTTCCACTTCACCAAATGGTGCTTTCCGAGAGCAAGTGCACGAGTTACTATAAAAAATACCCAAATCGGCTATAGGTGTGCCTACAATATTTGAAGAGTTCCTTCGATTTCTCCAGGATCCCATCATCAAATCCTGACCTGATGTTTTTAGACTAGATGCTGATAATCCTGGCTGCAGCATCACGCCAGACTTATGTCAACATTGCATTGAACTTAAAATTTAGTCCTGTTTGAAATGAGCCCAAACACGACTACTGTGCTCTAATTTCAAGGTTTGTACTTTTTCTGATGCTCCTGGCTTCAGCATCAGGTCTCTATGTACTTCGGTGTTCCTCATTAACAGTACGTTTATCCACACATCGAGCCCTTTTCAATGAGCCTAAACACGATATATCTGCTGTTAGTTGTCGAGGAGTTAGGTACTCTGCAGACTATCCTGACTGCAGCATCAGGACATGACTTGATGATCATGAGACCAAATGTGACAAATGCCCTATCAAACATTAAAACAATTCACTTAAAGCAGCCCTTGCCTGTTCGAGTAACTTCTTACTGTTAAGGAGTTGTACCTTCCATCATCAGCCCAGCTACCTGAGATGGTGACAACCATACGCAAATACACAAAATACTTCATAAAATATGCGAAAAACAATAAGTGAGCCTATAAAATTTGAGGGTTGCCCTCGATTTCTCTAAGATCCCATCATCAGATATTGAAATGGTGACAATGGGACCACACGGGAAGCACCAGCTTTCAAATAAAAAAAGAATCATGAAAATCGGTTCACCCAGTCGCAAGATATGAGGTAACAAACATAAAAAAAAAATAAAAAAAATACAGTCGAATTGATAACCTCCTCCTTTTTTTGAAGTCGGTTAATAATAGTGCTGTACCATAAAGTCATTTTTTGTTTTGATTGATCTCCTAATGTCTGCTGTTACCGGCAGCTTAGCGCGGGGCGGTAAGCGGTAAAAACAAATATACCAAAATGTATGAACCATGCCACTACGCACCGCTCGCAGCGTCAACGCTCGACAAAAGAAACCGCGCCGCTTGCCGCTAAGCTAAAAGTCTACTATAATTTGTTTTTTATCGCTCGCCGCCCGCGCTAAGCTGCCGCTGATAGCGGCGAGGTCGTGGCCAGGCCGTTAAGGGTGTGTACAGATATGTTCTTTTGTCCGTACCGTTTTTCCGTTTCGTATTAGCGTCGCGATCCAACGATGATACGAAACGGGGGTTATTCCCGCTCGGTAACACCCTGTCGTCAACACTGTTGACTATCGGGAAAAAAAAGTTTCGTTCGTTCGTTCACAGTGTTGACGAACGTTACTTATTATTTCGGGTAATTCCCGTTCGGTAACACCTTTCGTTCCTGTCGTCAACACTGTTGACGATCGGGAAAAAAAAGTTTCGTTCGTTCGCAGTGTCCATGAATGCTGTTTTTTTTTTTTAAATATGGAAATAAAAATAAAACATGTCATGGATTTTTAAAATGTTTTAATGGATTATGTTAGATCTTTAAAACACAATTAACTAGAAAATAAAAAAAATGGCCTCATCATGTGCATAATAACCATTTTACACTTTGATAAGTAATAAAATTGTGACACTGATTTAACATAATCAAATATAGTTGAGAAAGTGACATACCTATAGTGAAATATAGTTGAGTGAGTGAGAGTAGTGAAAATTAGATGATTATCTGTGATACATAATAGTGTACTTAGTTTTCATTTAGTCACTTTCTCTCTACTTCGTCCGCGAACCGATTAAAAGTGTAAGTAAACATCCGTATTTTTCTACAAATTGCATCAATATTTATGATAATTTATTTACGGGAGAAAGTAGGTACCTATCCACTGCTCCAATCATCTCAATTTGGTTATGGCTATTACCTATTACGTATTGGTTATGGCCATACTGCATACATTGAACATATTATATTTGTTTACAGATTTATATTTAGTTACCTACGCTCGCTGCTTTGCTATTGAAGAGGAATTACATGGTGCCTTACACACAACACCAAGACAAGCCAGAAGCCGTTCACCAAGTTTGACTCATTAGAATAAGTAGGATGTCTTTATAATTTTAGGTGTTTACAGTCAAGAGCGTAAACAATGTTACAACTTTTATTACATTGGTTTACATTATTTTTCATCATATTTTTGATACTATTAGCAAGGAGTAATAAGTTTGTAGCAAAAAAACAAGGTCGAAAACTAAGTGTTGACCTAGAGCAACAAAAGGCCGTTTTTTTAAAATATCAAAGCACATATACCTACGTAAGTCCATCAATGCTTAGTTGTGGCAAAGGCTTGTATAGCTTAGCTTGCTTGCTTCGATTCACCTTGAAGAAGGTTGTCAAAATAATGCTCAAATTTCCAAGCATGTTTGAGAAAAATGTGTAGTCGGCTCCCAGTCTACAGGGTGTTACAGAAAGGGTATATCAATACAAACGGGTTGAAGAGTGTATCTGGTCTACAATCTCTGTACAAAATTTCAGCTCAAAAGCATTAACTTTGAAAATGCCTAATATTTTTTTATTTCGACATCACGGCGCTCTGCACTGGCGCGCGGCGGCGTGAAGTGCGTGTACTAGGCGCACAGACACACTACAGATAATGGATAATGACCCTCGTAGTGCGGTGACACGTTTTTTACGATTTCAATTTAATAAAGTATCGAAATAAAAAAATATTAAGCATTTTCAAAGTTACTGCTTTTGAGCTGAAATTTTGTACAGAGATTCTAGACCAGATACACTCTTCAACTCGTTTGTATTGATATACCCTTTCCGTAACACCCTGTATAATCTAGTTCAAACTGATAATGTAGCGCACGGAACGGCAATGCCGCTGTTTACCATCTCCGAAGCAATAATTGATGTTTTTGGCGCGGAACAGTTTTTTTTGCTTATTACGTGGAAACTACAAGGCCTAGAGATTTGAAAATTTTGCTGCCTATATGGCAGCTATTATGCCTTAATTTTTGAGCTATAATATATAATCATATCTTCTTTCGTTCGAAAGATATGACATGAGCAGCTGGGGTGCCGTCACTCCAGCTTACACATACTTAACCTTTTAATAACTCATAGAGTATTTTGACCAGAGATTTGAAAATTTTGCTGCCAATGGCAGCTATTATGCCTTAATTTTTAAGCTATAATACATAATCATATCTTCTTTCGTTTGTAAGATATGACATGAGCAGCTGGGGTGACGTCACTCCAGCTTACTATATTCCAAAACCCTAACCTCACTGGTTTGCCTGGTATTGAATGAGGAAGCTGGGATGACGTCACTCCAGCTAACACACACACTAAACGACTCATATTGACGAAGTTTTTGTGGCAGCTAAATTAAGACTGGGAAGGGGAACTTGGATTGCAGCTATTATATTGTCATAGGTAGAATTATTCTATCACATATGAGGAAGCTGGAGTTATGCACATGATTTCGTATCGCGGTGTCGTTTTGACATTTACCTACTTCAAACGAAATTAGAACGCAGACGGAACGCAAATGCGCGTTTGAGGAATAGTTGAAAAGAAGCTACTTTTTCTCAAACGTTTCACGAACATTCGCTGTGTTTTTATTGATATTAAGTTTATTTTATTGTGTTTGCTGTAATGTTATATTTAGACTTATTAGAATGTGCTTACGCGTACGACGTAGCCGTAGCTCGTGCGGAGGCTAGGCGGCTGAACGTATTGGCGAGGAAGAGTGATTCGACTTTCGATCTCAGTGATCGAAAGTTTGTAAAAAGATACCGGTTGTCCAAGGACCTTACTCGGCAGCTGATTTTCGAGTTGACTCCTCACCTTCTACCTATAGTACGTTCAGATGCTTTGGACGTGGAAACTAAGTTAAGAAACCATGTATTTGATGTAAGGAATGCTCCTCATAAAGACAAGAACGTAGGTTAGGTTTTTTAATCCACTTAGCTATAATACTAAAACTCCGGTCAGTGGGTCGTCTTAGGGGCGGAGTTCATTACCTACTTACAGTACCCGGCGATAAATATTGCACATCGACCTTTGGGAAGAGACAATCGGTTAATTTCGGCTTCGTAGAGCGTTATCTCTGTCGCACACTACCTATGTGACGTTTTGTCAGTCGTTGTTCAAGTGCGATAGAGTGCGGTCGCGTCCAGTTCAAGATATATATTTAGAGTCGTTAACAACCCCGAATTTAAATAATTTAAAGTTGTACTATGGCATCTTTAGGAAACATGTTTTTTTTATTTTATTTTACCCCAACCTAAAGCCATCATTTATAGAAAAATTGGTGTATTTTATACAAAGAATAAAAAGAATTATCAAAAGAAGCAAATCATAATTGTTTTAACAGCTCCTAATAGATATCGGACTGTTTGTATTTCGTGCGACAGAGATAACGCTCTACGAAGCCGAAATTAGCTGATTGTCTCTTTCCAAAGGTCGATGTGCAATATTTATCGCCGGGTACTGTATATATTTTTGTTTTAGGTTTTGGTTGCACTAGCATTCTTTGCTTCTGGGTCTTATCAGACTCTTGTAGGAGATAACCGGAATCACTGTGTTTCTCAAGCCAGTGTTTCCAAAGCAATCCGGCAGGTGGTAATGGCTTTAAACAAGCCCTCTGTCCTAAACAAATATGTTTCTTTCCCCTTTCAACAACAAGAAAGGGAACAAGTTATAAGAGAGTAAGTATAAATAATACCTTTAAATTTATTGATACCGAATTGTTGATACCTTTTGAAGGCAAATATTGATTGAAATTGTTTTTTAGGTTTTACAGGCGTTATAAAATGCCGGGACTGCTGGCCTGTGTCGATGGGACCCATGTGGCCATAGTGTGCCCTCAGCATAATGAAGAGAGATTCATGTATTAGTATGTTGATCTATGGATTCATGAATAGAAAAGGGTACCACTCTCTAAATGTTTTAACCGGCCAAGTACATGACGTCATTTGACATTTTGACGCAACATCAAAAAAACACCTGTCAAATACCGGATGCCACTCGCTGTGCGCGTGATTTATTACCCTGCTCACAAAAAATGGTCTACTGATGCTTATATGGGCTCAAGCCACTTAATGTAAACTGTTTTGGGTTTTTGAATAAACAGACCATAATATAAAATGCAAACAATACTCTTAATATGAGAATTGTATTTGATGTTATCAGAGAATCGGTTGAAAGTGTGTTCGTTCCCGTGTTATGTCGATTTCTGATAAAACTACTATATGAATTTACACGAAACTTTGCAAGTTACATTATGAATAGACAAGTAATCTAACAACAGCGTTTTTTTGAAAGTCCTACCTTACATTTTAATAATATTGAAACTCAAATTTCAGTGCGCCGAGCCGTTCAATTCCTATTACAACGCAATGACTGTAAACGCCCAATCCTAGTCATATTGAGTTGTTTCTAATTAAAAAAGTGTTACTAGGATACTACATAAACCTTTATTGACTGATAACTACCTATATCTTGTAAAAATATACCACTATAATTGTAAAATCATAAAATTTTCTTGAAGTACTTACGTAAAATTTTGTTTGACCAAAAAAAAAGGATTATTGATTGATTGTGATGTTATTTCGTGCAAATATTATCTACAAGGACGTATAATATGTTATAAACGAATATTCATCCACTTAACGTCGATTTTACACAAAAACTATTAAAATAAACAATATTATACTGTGATAGCATCATAACAAAACAGCACGCACTGCAGCTGCCATTAAGAATCGTAAAGTCTATTTTTACCTTTTTTTTTCCCAATATTGCCGTGTACGTTACCCCAGCAAGAAAGTGTCTCCTAGAGTTATAGGAGTAGAACGTATAATGTGTGCCCTATCTGCTGTAAATGTGCCCCAACATAAAAAATGTGTGCCCCCTGTCGTTTTCGAAAAAAACGGAAAAAAACGATTCTTGCTGGGGTAACGTTTTTCTAGCAGGAAAATTCTAAACGAATGATCGGAGAGAGAAAAATTGTGCATGGCCAGAGAGCTTATATGTGTGCCAAAATGTGCCCAAAAAATAAAATCTGTGCCCCTTCAGGTTTTCGAGATATTGCATTTCCTGCTGGAGTAACGTTTTGATGAATCGTATATCTCTACAACCATTGCATGTGCCCCTGTAGAATAAACATACACGAGTAGCTCTTAATGTGTGCCCCTTTGTGCCCCAATTAGATTTAAGAAAATATTTATAGTTTTCAAGTTATCGCGGTTTTATGAAAACCCGAAAAAACATCGCAGCGCCTAAATTAGACAAGGCACAAGTTCGCTGAAAACTGTATTCGGTCCTTCTTGACGCTAATAATAACTATACAAAGTTTCAAAACTGTTCATGCATGCGTTTTTGAATAATCTCGCTAAAAGTCAAAACGATGGTGTCATAACTTTGACGGCAAAATACAAGGAACCGGCTCAATCCCAGATGTGTAGGTGTAAACCAAAATTATGTGCCTTTAGTCAGAAATATATGGTGAAAATATTCAGCTTGAAATGTTTCGCATTAAGTAAATATAAACAAAAAACCAAAATATGTAAGCAACGGCTGGTTATCCGACCAAATTTGAATGACTACTAAAAAGCGACGGATTCATACATATCGATGACCTTCTTTACTTTACTCACTAACCGGTTCACACGTGTTGTGCCTGAGTACACTGACGTAGAAAAGTAATAAGTAATAAAATAAAGTTGTTATTGGATTATATTCAACTAGCTGTTTCTATGACCTTACACATGATTAAGTACATTATAAATAGTAGCCTAAGTGCTATTCCAAGGTAAGCTATCTTTCGATTCAAAATTTCATTAAATACATCCAGTAATTTATGTGTGAACGAAAGAAATACATCCAGATATTTGCCAGGTCTTTGACCCAAAATTAGATTGGTCCCAATGTTTAAAAAAAAAAATGAAATGTGTGATGAATACCTACTACTAAAAAGAGGTAGCTCTTTTTTGTATATAAATAAAAAGCCCGTACTTGTCTTTATATATATACTAGCTGGTCCCCGCGGTTTAACACGCGTTAAATTGAGGAAAAAAACCTACTAAAATATATTCCACTAGCTTCTGCCCGCGACTTCGTCCGCGGAAAATTTCTTGTTTTAACATAAGATAACACTCGATTGATATTACTGTATTTAATTTTATTAGTAAAATATTGTTTGGAATCAGATCAGTAACTTCAAAGATTACTTAAGTTCTCTTTTCTGCTCAAAGTAACTTAACCCTTGGTCGCCTTTTACTTATTTTATTTATTTAAGTTAGGTATCTATTTAATTTAAAGCTTCTCTATATACAATGTTTGAGGTTGTTTTATTTTCCGGTAACAGAATAATCTGCTTTTCGGATGATCCCACTCTTGATAGATCAACATATAATTGCCCATGGGAAAAACATTCTTTTCGTAGGTCAATGCCAACCAAAGAGAATGTTTGTCCCTGGGACTTGTTAATAGTCAGGGCAAATGATGTTTTTATTGGAAACTCAGATAGACGCTGTGCACCGGTCATTCGTTTGACTATTCGAAACGCCAGCGCCATCTGGCGGCGCTTGACAGAGTCTAGCCTGAGTTCGTGTGGGGTCGACGACAGCGCGAGAGAACGATTAGAGCTCTCTTGGACATCGGACATCAAACGAACAACATGCGCTCAGAAACTGTCCCGCGTTCCGTATCTGGTTGTATTGTATCGTGTACCTATAGTGTCTGATTTGCTAGTGTGATTAAATTGTTCGTGAAATTATAATCAAACTCAAACTCAAAGCATTTATTTCAATTAAACCATTTACAGGCACTTTTGAATTGTCAAGAAGTCAGTCAGTCAGAAAAAGTGAAGCTAGTTGCCCATTCCAAAGCGTAGGTACCTATGGAGAAGAACGGGCAAGAAACTCCATGGACACTCTTTTAAATCAAAATAATGTGGTTACAAAGTCTTGGTTACATCATTCATGTTAAAAATTATACATGTGAGAACGATGCAGAACGTTAAAAGCGTCCATAATGAAAAGATGAGAAAAAACAACAATTCAAATAATAAATTAAAATAAGCCATGGCAGCAAAGAGATGACCAGTCCCTACTGACGGCGCCCGTTCACGAACATGACGCATGCATCAGCACCATTCAGCTCAACCATTTTGAAGGGAGCTAAATGATCCTGAATCTGATTTGAACTGCAAACCGTTTTTCTATTGCGCAATAACCAACACTATACCCATGTAGTTCGCCCACAGTAGTTTAAATATGGCTGATAATAACGAAACACACATGCCTTCTCCGTTATATATATTTATTGATAAGCCGTAGGTTAGATAAATTAACAGTAAGTTTTTCATCATTAAGGGGGATGCTCCAACCAGCCCGCAAAATTCAAAATTTCTTGCGTTTTTTGCAATTTGCAGGCCAGTGCTAGGTTGTATGTTGATTAAAATATTATTCGCGGCTGTAAGACGTATGTAGTTACAGAATTATAATCATCAAAATCACCAATACAACCCTACAAGTTCATAAAGGCGTAGGAACAAAAAAAAACAGAAAAAATTTGAATTTTGCGGGCTGGTTGGAGCATTCACCTTACTTAATAGAAGATTCCCCTTTTTCGCCTCCCCACACCGCTGCATATATCTCTGGCCCCGCGGCATCCGCTGACGTCGTGTCGCAAGGAGTCGCTTTGTCTAGCTTGGAGAAAGTGAGACAGCTAGTACGCGTACGGTGTTAGTGTGACAGAGACAGTTACGTGTAACGTCGCTCTATTATGAATAATAACAATTATGTGGTTGTAGGGGTGTTGAATTTTATGGCACGATCTGCGGTGGTAAGTATTTAATGGCATTGTTTTGACTTATTTAAAAATACTTGTACACTTATCAAGTACTTGGATTTTTTTCATTACTTTATATACTTATTTATTTTTTAACAAAAAATGTTCTAAATCATGTTTGTTTTGTTTTCATCTGAAAGGATATACATACTTTCCGATTGGTCCAATAGAAATTTCATCAAAATCGATTCAGTGATTTGTTTTCTTTTTTGTTTAATACGTATTTAATTCTCTTCTTGTGCTAGGTTGATGAAATATAACTTCTAGTTACAATGTAAAAAAATAATTCATGACAAGAATTCATGTCCCCAAAACTAAGACTCGACCACAATCCGACAACACTCAACATGTCACAGTCACAGGGCTGTATCTTTTTAGCCGAAATAGCTAAATACTTGATTAGATTTTTACAGAATGTTCTATGGCAGCTATAACAACAATAATACACACATCAAAAGTGTCTAGGGATCAACATATATTTTTGCAATAACTTTTCTCCTGATTGATATTAATTAAAATTTTCTTTAAGGATTCATCAAATAAAGTGTTTTCGTTTGTCACAGTAACGATAAACCAAGTCACCTTTGCATTAATAAAGAAATTTGCCTTTTTCCTAATAAAGGGATTTTTGACATTTGAACCACTAACACAAAAGTTCGAAAAAAAGACTGAAATAACAGTTTTCTTTAAAATTTTATTGGGTAACTTAAACAATTAATAATCCGTGTTTCTACCGCGAACACTAACAACACAAGAACATCGGTTTGGCATACTCAAAATGAGTTCATCCAAATCACGCTGTGGAATGGCCGCCCATGTTCGTTGCAACAACAAAAAAAGGTCTTCTTGCGACTGGATACCTTCCATATTCGGCAGAGCTCTTCTCTGTAGCATATCCCATGCATGCTCAATCGGGTTCAAGTCTGGCGACTGAGCAGGCCAGGGCAGGACATTGATGTTAGCTGCGGCGAGAGTCTGTCTTACAACTCTTGCGGTGTGCGGTCGTGCATTATCATGCATTAACTGAAATAAGGGACCGATTTGCACTTGTAGAGGAACGATGACGTCTGATACAATCGTCTCAGCATAAATTTGAGCGTTGAGGTTGCCTCTGATCCAAATCAACTCAGTTCTTCCGCCGATCCAAATACCCGCCCATACCATGATGGTTCCACCACTATAAGGATGGACTTCCTGGCAGGATTTTAATCGCTGTTGGCGTCCAGGGGTTCTCCAGTGTCGTATACGTCTTGTATCCGGTCTCATACCAAAACGAGACTCATCAGAAAAGCACACGAAACGCCATTGTTCTTCTGCCCAATTTCTGTGTTCAAGAGCCCATTGATATCGAATCCTACGATTGTGCATTGCTATAGGTGGTACCCGTAGCGGTCTTCGGGAATGAAGGTTCACTTCATGCAAGCGGTTTCTGACTGTTTGGTCGCTAATTAAGTTCCCTGAAGAGTGATGAAGCCTCACGGCTAACATCATGGCGGTTATTGTTGGAGCTCTTCGAGTTAAGATTTGAATGTATCGGTCTTGTCTCCGTGTGGTGCAGCGATACCGTCCTCCATGGCGCTCAGCCACGGTACCAGTGCTTCGGTAACGTGTCCAAAGTCGACTGATAACACTCTGACTTGTATTCAAAGCTAAAGCCACAGTACGTTGCCGGGAACCAGCTTCTATCATTCCCACGGCTCTGAGCATTTCTTCCCTGCTTAAATGACGTCGCCGCTCCATAATAACGTTGGTTTTAATCAGTAGTAGGGAAACAGTAGCACTAATAATGTCTTCAATGCGTTGTATGTTTTTATAGGGAAAATATTGACAGCTGATTTTCATCTTTTACTCGAATTTGATTCACAGTTCCTGATTCAAATTATGAAATGCACCAAAAAGGATCCATATAAATTTATAAAATCATAAATTTATTACAAAGCCACATCTCAATCTCAAGAAGTCCGCATAAAAATGCTTGATCCCTAGACACTTTTGATGTGTGTATAAACACCAAGCAGGGAGGAGTGGCATTTTGCCTATTGGCAAGTTGCATAAACTTCTAACTAGATGATGTAAGTAATAGTTTTGTTGATCTATAGAATATATGTATCTAAAAAGTTCTGGCGGACCGATCAGGCGGAATATATCTATTTATTCAGGGCTAAATTTTATCACAACTGTATTTTCAACTTAATTGCTAGAGTACTTCTGGAAAAAATTGAGCACAAAATTTTATATCCACGGATATATACAAACTTACATCCTATAAAAATAGTGTAAATTTAATAGATTCAGGAAACTTTAAAACGTAAAGATAATATCAAAATTTCAATTTCGAGTTTTGGGCCAATTAAAATTTAATATTTTTTTTACACAATATTATACTTATACTTAATACCGATTTGTGATTTTTTGTGATGCGAATTTACTTATTATCTGTTAGACTTAGATGAAAAACTGATCTGTGATTAAAATAACAATGACTACACAATGTGCAAATAATTTCTAATATTTATAGGTAGGAACTTTGATCTGTGATTTGATGCAATAATTACTTAAAGAATTAAAATTAAGGGAATAAAAATCGCTTTTTAGTAGTCATTCAAATTTCGTCGGATAACCAGCCGTTGCTTACATATTTTGGTTTTTTGTTTATATTTACTTAATGCGAAACATTTCAAGCTGAATATTTTCACCATATATTTCTGACTAAAGGCACATGATTTTGGTTTACACCTACACATCTGGGATTGAGCCGGTTCCTTGTATTTTGCCGTCAAAGTTATGACACCATCGTTTTGACTTTTAGCGAGATTATTCAAAAACGCATGCATGAACAGTTTTGAAACTTTGTATGGTTATTATTAGCGTCAAGAAGGACCGAATACAGTTTTCAGCGAACTTGTGCCTTGTCTAATTTAGGCGCTGCGATGTTTTTTCGGGTTTTCATAAAACCGCGATAACTTGAAAACTATAAATATTTTCTTAAATATAATTGGGGCACAAAGGGGCACACATTAAGAGCTACTCGTGTATGTTTATTCTACAGGGGCACATGCAATGGTTGTAGAGATATACGATTCATCAAAACGTTACTCCAGCAGTAAATGCAATATCTCGAAAACCTGAAGGGGCACAGATTTTATTTTTGGGGGCACATTTTGGCACACATATAAGCTCTCTGGCCATGCACAATTTTTCTCTCTCCGATCATTCGTTTAGAACTTTCCTGCTAGAAAAACGTTACCCCAGCAAGAATCGTTTTTTCCGTTTTTTTCCAAAACGACAGGGGGCACACATTTTTTATGTTGGGGCACATTTACAGCAGATAGGGCACACATTATACGTTCTACTCCTATAACTCTAGGAGACACTTTCTTCCTGGGGTAACGTACACAATATTGCCAACCCATATTTTTCGTTTTGAATCATTTAGTCGATTAGTTTATCTACCGGACCATAGACTCAAACTGTTGCACAGGATATTAGACCGTATTTGGCAGTAATAATAGAGGTTGAAGCCGCGTGAATCGGCTGTCACCGATCGGTGACCGTGGCACAGTAAATATAATATACAGTAAGTTATCTAAGGCCGCCCGCCGAGTTATTAGCCTACTCTTGCGTTGATCCCCAGGGTTGTCACTTTTACTTTTAGTTAATATTTTCGAACAAGCAGCACTTGATCTTTTATGAAATAAAAAGCATATTATGATTGAATATTTTACCAGTTTATAAATTTAGTAAAAATAAAAAGCCTTTATTCACATAACATTTATTATACTAAGTTACAAATTTGATACCGAGAAAATTTTTCTCCTGTTTCTACACGTCCGGAACGCTTTATTATTATTTGTTAATGTAAAGTAAATTCTCATTCTTATGTAAAGTTTTTGTAAAAAGCTTTTGGGAAAGCATGGACAGGGCATCTTAAATTCTATATCATTCAGTTGATCGACAAAATCATCAGGTGGGATCATGAGTAAATTTCGATCTTTGCCGTAATTCCTGTAATGGGTGTATCTAGATTCTACACTTAAATTACACGCTCGTTGATTAACGTCGACGTAATTATTTAAAAAATCGCAGTTCTTATGGTAATCAACACATTTTTTTAACAAAGCGCCACAAACATAAAAAAATGCATTTTTTTCCGGTAGCTCATGTTGTATTGGTACATAGTCAGAACGTAAGATTTCCGACAAAATATTTTCATTTCCTTGTGTTTTATTGCTACTGGTCAGATGTTTGTCGATTACTGAGGCACTTGTTTCGAAATGTTTGTGATTTTTCAAACTAATCAAAAATTCTGTGATATCTTCAGAACAATTACCATCTATTGGAGGCTTTGTAATATTTGTAAAATAAATCTTTCTATATGCAGATATGAATTGCCTACTGGTTGGCTCTGTAGCCATCCCGTTTTTTAACCGAATTTTTCCAAAAAAATTTTCAATAACATCTTGATAAGGCGTCTTGTCAATAAATATTCAAACCCTTCTTGTTTAAGATCATCAAACAACTGTAATATAGATTTGATAGTAATTTGAAAACCATCAATAAACTTGACTGTTTTCGTAACGTCGCTACCGTTTTTTGGATTATATAACTTTAATGTTTGAAAAAGTATTAACATTTTATTAAAAAATTCTATTTGATTGTCATTTCCGCAAAACGCATTTTTGTAAGCATAGCTATGATAACGCCGGCGAGAGTTGACGAACGCAAGCGGTCATGAAGCGTACGCGCGTGCTCACAGTCGCGCTGCACAGCCCGCACTGCCACCACCTTATTCCCTCATATATTATGCTAGCGTGTGCGTGAAATCGCGTGCCGACATGGCGCGCGGCGCGCACGCACACATTCAAACCGAGAGCGGCACGTTTGTATGAAGATGTTTTACTGTATGTTTACTGTGACCGTGGGGCCTGACGGGTGCGCGCCGGCTGTCACCGATCGGTGACCGAGTAAATCTAACGGTAGTGAGTAATAATGAAAATAATTATAATAAACTGTATACTTGTAATAAACTGTAAACTGTTTTTTTAACTGTATTTAGTATCTCATAATTCTTTTGTAATAAAACATTTTTTTTTCCAGATGTGTGACTCAAATTTAAATATATTATGTGTAGACTCCAGTTTCCCTGGGTCTACTCATGATAGTGTTATATGGGCTCAACACTCCTTAAATGGGTATCTTGATAGGCTTCACAGGATTACTGGGGAAGACGTTTATGTTTTAGGTATGTATTACCTAAATTAATTATCCATTTTATTTTTATGTTGCTTGTAACTTTCTACTGTGTTTATTTAATTTAAAAACCAGAAACTTCAAATACTATTTTCAATTACAGGAGACTCAGGGTATGCCTTGAGGCCTAATACTATGATACCTGTGACAGACCCAGCTCCGGATACACCTGAGGAGTATTATCAAGATCTGCATTTATCTGCCAGAAATGTAGTGGAGTGTTGTATAGGAGTATTTAAAGGCAAGATTTAGGTATGTACAACCTAGGCTATAACATACATACAATTTTTAATACTTACTGTTAATAATTCTTAATAGTAAATATGTATTATAAATTATTCTAATATTATCTTTTGCAGATGTCTATTGGTGGATCGAAAGCTGCATTATTCCCCGGGCGTAGCAGCAAAAATAACAAATGCCTGCTGTGTACTACGTAATATAGCACACAGGGCTAGACTTCCCTACATTCGCCTAACACCGGCCGAGGCGGCACGAGAGCGGGAGTTGACAGAGGGCGCGAGCTACCTGGCGCCGCCGCAACAGGAACAACGTAGGCGCGGAGGCGCCAGCCTCCTCTCGGAGTTGGAGCTAGGCCGCGCGCGCCGCCATGCCCTTGTACAACGTTTGTGGGCAGATAGATATAATATATAGCTTTACATATTATTTACATTTGAAATAGTATTTCTATAAAGGTCATTTATTTATAATTTTTTGTATCTGTTTTATAAAAAAGCAAATTAATGTTCTAGACAAATAAGATTTATTGAAATTATAAAATTGATTTCAAATGTATAAATTAATAATAATCAAGTGCACCCAATTAAAATTAAAAATAAGAGTAACAAAGTAATGTTTATTTTTTCCATTATATACTATACAACTGGCACAAAATTCTTTCACTAAATTCCTCATCGTTAAAACCACTTGAATCACTTCCACTTAAAATCACTTCCAAGTAGGATATAAATTAAAGTTATAAATGTCTTCGAAACACTCGCATACTTTTGAGTTGCACATGGAGTTGCATACAAAAAACAAAAACAAACAAAAAAACATCGATCGAGAAGCATCTGTCAAAACTGAAACTGTCAAAACGCAGTAGAGCTAACCCATAAATCTTCAAATCGACGGTCGATTAACACTTAAAAAGCACACTATTCATCAATACTAAAGTCACATCTCTAAAATTTTATATTTGCTTTGTTTCATCTTCGTTAGCACGTGAACTTTACCGCGATACCAAACTCCGCACCGACTGGACTGCTACTGGAAACTGGAACTCAAGCAGAGATGAAACGCGCACGTATTAAACTTATTTTAATTACCGCAATCGGGACCTAGGAATTACTTGCTTTTCGACTTTTGAAGAAAAGCTCAAGAATCAATGTAAATTGCAATTTGCAAGAACGAGCGTAGCGAGCCTGATAATTCTAACACCTCACCTTGAATAGTCTCTGATTTCTTTTACCCATCATACAAAAAGAGAACTTACTTTATCGAATTATGACGAAAAGCTACAAACTCGTTTTACAGCAATTTAGGTTTTGGAATCTGGCCTTAACTAAGCCTTTCAATATCCCGAGTTTGCTTCGCTCGCTTTTGAATCCTAGATTCTATATTTTTATAACCGGCTTTTTATAGGAAAATACTTTTTAGGCGCGTAAAAAACCCACTGACATTTCATAGTTGTCTTTACTTCAGTCTGCAGTCCCCATGTCTGCCGATGTTCTTAATGTTTTTGAATATGCCAATCGGGGTTTTCGTGGCTCAAATACGGTTTTAAGTTAGTAAGGCAAGTAAATCATACAGAGACCCTCGACACCTTGAATGATTTGGGGGGGTCATGACCCCCCCCCCCCCCCCCCTCGGACTGCGCATGTATATTTAGTTGTTAGTTTCGAAAGCCTCATGATAACTATACTATACCCAACCAAAACCCTATGGGGAGTTTCCGCAAAGTAAAGACGCAACCATGCCATCTAAAATCAATGCAATCAATCAGCTTAACGAGAATGAAACGCTGTGTCTAGCTGGCAACACTAAAACAGAAATGTCAAAATTGTGAACAGCGACGCCGTGTCCTAAGCTTGTTGTTTTTGCAATTTGAGAGTTTCTTTACTAAATATAATATAATATTGCATTGAAATCCAAATATATCTGTGACAAATAACATATATAATTGAATCAGAATGGCGACCATAGGCCCGAAGAAGGATGGAGGGCCTAACGTCGAGTTTTTTCAGTCACCGGAATCCCTAGCACAATTTGACCAAATTCGCGTTTGGCTACAAAAGAATTGCAAGAAGGTAAGTAGAACTGAAACTAAACCAATAAAATATTACGTTTTAAAGTTTTCAAAACAGTAAGGACTTAGTTGTGAACAACTGGAAGGAGAATGTTTTAAGAGTTATTAACCATTAAAATTAAGATTTCATTCACATCCATTACCTTCATCACTACACACATCACAATAGGTATAATAGTAGTTTACAGTTCATAAGATCAAATCAACCTTTTAATTAAGCTATTAATAAAATGGGCTCAGACAACTTCTTGTTTCAATATTTTAAGTAGTGTTAACATTATATTCTTTTTCTATATATACTTACCCCCTTTTTCATAAAACTTATCAAACCTATTTTAGTTAAAATGGGGTTTGTCTCTTTCTTACACACAGAAATGACAATGTGACAGATAAAGACAAACATTCTATAAACCTATTTTAGCTAAAATAGAGATAAAATAGGATTATGAATAAGGGGGCAGTATATATTCCGTATTGTTATTATTACAGCATGTGCAGACAGATCCACCTACAAAAGAAGGTTTGGCTCAACTTGTAATCCAGCTCATTCAGTATCAAGAGAACAAATTGGGAAAAAATGCTTCAGACCCTCCATTTTTGAGGCTTCCGGTAAGTTTTAGTTGTTATTGCACAATGTATTTTGTTTTTTATTCTTTACCAGCCTAGCCTTTTATGGTCATATGTGGTTGGCTATCATTCCAATTAGATGCGGTTGAAATGGGCTTATTATAATTAGTTGACTATGTGCCTTGAGTTTATCATTATCAATCCATTTAGATGGTTACCCATGGATTTTCAGGCTCTTGAGTATTTGTAACTACTGTTAATGAATTTTGCGTCACAGTCAGGACAAGCTGCTGAACATACCATACATAGAGAGGAGTACCTACTGTAAAGAAAACCCACCCATCCCTATGGATGGGTGGGTTTTTGATCAATTGATTGATTTGTGTACAGGTTATTTAGCCACAATGCTCATTTCAATGTTCTTGGTAAACGGGAGAAAAATTTATTAAATTTCTTATAATAGGTGTGTAATAAGGAGAAAATGAGAATACAAGCATAACATTATCTTCTCAATAATCATATTTGAATAATCTGATTCTGGAAAAAGGTTTGCTCAATAGCGGAGTTGAAAGTACTACTTTTCAAATTGAATAAACCAAAATTCTTTATGTGTGTATATTTTTATGACTTATTAGCGTTTGGCCGCGGCTTCGCCTGCTTCGAGATCGGAAATTATCTCACAGAAACATATTACCTGGATAAAAAGTTTCCTGTGTTAATCCAGGTTATAATATACTATCTGTGTGCCAAATTTTATCCAAATCCTATTAAAAACATAATACTAATGATTGAAATACATTCATGCAAGCCTAGTACTTTTTGTTAGAATAGGTAGGTACTGCTCAGAAAGTCAGGCCATATTTAAATCGTGATTTGTAATAGATGTAGGGCCATCTAGCGTCCTAAAGCAATTGTGACCATCGAAAGTTATTGTTCTTTTCCTCGGGAACAGTATTTTTAACTCCACGTTAATGCATGTAAAGGACATAGGTTACTATGCATTAACGTGGAGTTGCGGACACCAGCCCGTATTACCTATTACCTATCTATCCTATGTCCTTTTCTATACCCCTGACAACTTATATGCAAAATTTCATGATGATTGGTTGAGTGGATTAGGTGTGAAAAGGTAACAAACAAACTTACTTTCGCAATTATAACATTTTAAAGGATAAATGCACTAAATGATGTGCCTGATTGCCAGTGAAGATTCATGGCTCTTATGTGGTTGCACCCAGTCACAAGATGTAATAGCTTGGTACTATTGTTACTTCTAAATTAATAATGATAACAATAGTACATACATGCCTGTCTGGAAGACAGACCGCGTGCAAAGATAATTATTTGTATTCATATAATATCAATTCTTTGGTACCTAAAGTGCCCAGCCCCTGAAGATGGTGAATGAATACATTACATACATATAATTACGCCTTTCTTTTAATAATTATTAAAAAACGTCGTAAAAGATCATGGATAAGATGATTGATCACTACAAAGTGAGTGAGGTACTTATGGGAAAAGTTTTAAGCAGTTTCTGACTTTTCTAGTTGATCCAAAGGCGTCTTTAAATCCTTATAGGAAACTGCATCGATTATCAACATACAAAAAAATTAAAGAACTGATGTTTTTCTATAAATCACTACCATTTTTCCTAAATCAATTAATGTAGTTAGCAATTACTCTAGAAGTTAAGGACAGTCTCCTAAGATCGTTTTTCTGTAGCTACAACGATTAAGGTAGCTTCCCTTACCGCCTTGTTTCTACTTCCACCCTGTATTACTCAGATCGGACAAGGAATCAAGACAAGGGCCATTGGAATATTTGCAACTTGTACCATTTTAATGAAAGGATAGTAATAAAAGCTCCAACAAAAAAATAAGAATTGTCCTTACTTCAAATATTAAATCTACTGCCTAAAATACTAATGTTCCGACTACTTTTGTCCGAATAAAAATTACGAAACGACCGAATGAGATACTGAAATCTTCGAAAAATAAACATGACTGTTTATTGCTATAATACTATACCTAGGTAAATGTATTTGTATTCTCATTCGCTCGCTCTTGCATTCTATGTCAAATGTAAAGGGTTTAAAGTAACCTAACCAAACCGAACCTCGGGGTGCCCTTCGTCACCCTTGCATCCTAAGTCGACGTAGCCCCGCGTATATATTTAATGATTATTTTGACAAAACCTCTGTTGACGGTAACTTAGTAATTTTGTCGGAGGTTCAGTATTTTATTCGGAAGTTTAGTTTTGTTATTCGAAGATCCATTTTTTTAGTCGGCTACAGAACGCTGGAGATAAATTTGTTTTTCGGAACCATTATTATTTCCCCTAATAATGTATCATTTATTCCTATTGGAACAGGTACCAGCTTCCATACATTTCGTGGCATCATCCTTTAGATTGATTTAATTGTTGATTCATTATTAATAATGGTGGTGTACCACCAAAATTTAGTTTTAAAAATTATCACACTAATATTATAAAGGCGAAAGTTTGTGAGTGTGTGTGTGTGTTTATATGTTTGTTACTTCTTCACGCTCAAACGGCTGGACCAATTTTGATGAAATTTGGTATAGAGATAGCTTGAGTCCCGGAAAAGGACATAGGGTACTTTTTATCCCGATATTCCCACGGGATCAAGACTTATGCGGGTAAAATCGCGGGGCGCAGCTAGTTAAATAAAAATAATATGTGCATTTAGCACATTCCATGTAAAGGCTAAACCAACTTAATATCTGTGCCTTCATAGTGTATTAATTTTAAAAGAAAGTTCAAATATGTTTGGCCCCGTGACTGTGACACACAGACAGACAACTAGTCTTGCCCATTGTGTCACGCCTTGTAAAAGAACAATGGGTAAAGCTGTATGGGCCCCATACCCAAAAAAAAAGATGACTGTAGCATTATGAGCTATATCGGTAATCGTTGCCCTCATGGAGTAGTTTAATTAATCCTAAGACAGCATGTCTGAATTCACTTGGAGAAAAAAGATATTTAAGGAAGTTAAATTGGTTTTGAGAAGACGGTACCCAAAGACAAGGTTAATTGTAGCATTATGAACTATGTCGGTATTAGTTGACCTCATGGAGTAGTTTAACTAATCCTAAGACAGCATGTCTGAATTCACTTGGAGAAAAAAGATATTTAAGGAAGTTAAATTGTTTTTGGGAAGACCGTACCCAGAGACAAAGTTAAATGTAGCATTATGAGCTATATCGGTAATCGTTGCCCTCATACATAACACATAATCAGCCTATAACGTTCCCACTGCTGGGACACAGGCCTCCTCTCTGGGAGAGGGAGTGAGCCGTAATCCACCACGCGGGCCCAGTGCGGGTTGGTGGATGTCACATGTCTTCGAATTTTTGGTTCTAGGACATGCCGGACATGCCCTCATGGAGTAGTTTAATTAATCCTAAGACAGCATGTCTGAATTCACTTGGAGAAAAAAGATATTTAAGGAAGTTAAATTGGTTTTGAGAAGACCGTACCCAGAGACAAGGTTAATCATTGTCGTGTCGAGAAGTTCCGCTTTCTGAATCAAGTCCTTGATCCAGCTGCCCAACGAGAGCCTCCTCAAGTGCTAGTCGGCGTTTTTGGCTATTAAGCCATAGGCTGTCACGACTATCGGCATAATGATCGCTGAGTCCACATTCCACGTTTAACAACCTCGTTGTTAATATGTTTATCTATCCCGGCACACCCGAGGGTCGCAATCATGCAGTGGCGTGCACAGAGATTTCAAACAGGGTATGCACAAAAAAAAAACTACATCAACCAATCGTTTGAAAATGTTTCTATAACATAACATACTCCACCAGCAGGTCTCACAGGTATAATTTTCCATTTTTACAATAATCTTACTAAATAATAATTACTCGACAGTCAACCACTTGCGCCATATCTCATATTAGGACTTGGTTCTACGCATACCTCTATAGGGTACCTACATGCCTCTTCGCAAATGCTCTGACTATGATTTTGCGAATTTTAATTGGTATGTGCCTATTCTATTTAATTCTTAGTAGGTAATGGGGTTCTGTTGGCACCCTTTTAGTACAAAAATAAAAGCAATTACATGATAAACGGTGAAGAAAAACATCGTGAGGAAACCGGCATGTCCTAGAACCAAAAATTCGAAGACATGTGACATCTACCAACACGCATTGGGCCCGCGTGGTAGATTATAGCCCACTGCCTCTCGAAGAGCGGAGGCCTGTGTCCCAGCAGTGGGAACATTATAGATTATGACATGATAAACATGGGCAGCCTACTTTTTTCTAGGTTAATTACCCAAGATAAACCTACCATGACAGGTTTCAAACATTACCTTATACATAAACGTAAAAAACAAAGTAATCTAGTTATATATTATAATTATAAATCTTTAATTTTCAATAACAAAATATGTATACCAACGAACATTGAACACGAATTGAACATAACTGGCGAAATGTGGGTGTACTTTAGCTACCTACACCTCTGCCTTACCCTTAGGCCCGGCATACAGGCGTGATGTTATGATATATACCAACATAGTACAACATTAATAGTTTGCTGCATCAGCAAAAACGAATTGGTTTTCAGGCAATCCTTTGGCACCAGTTCCTTCTATAGCGAAGAGGGAGCCAGCTTCGGGTTGCGTGTTCAGTTCTGCTTGCGACAGTCCCACCTTACTGGTTGTTACGAATAGCGTGGACAAGTCGTGACCACCCCACATAACTGATGTTACTTTTGCAGCTGGTAGCCTGTGTTGTTCCAACAGTTTTCCAGCTCTAGAATCAATCTTTATGACCTAGAACAAAAAAATGTGCTTATTCTGATGTAGTCCATTGAAATGAATTTAGATTATCTAAATCCAGAAAAGGTGATTTACGTGAATATACTGACAGGGTGTCTGAAATAGGTCACCCTGAATATCTATAAAGGCGCGTGCCACCCAAATAATTGCCTCGCGATGTTGGATTTTCAGCGCTCGGCTTAGCATCTAAAGTTGAAAATCCAACAACGCCCTTTTATTTAGGCATTCATTTAGGTGACGCCTAGTATTAGTAAAACAAACAACGGGCAAAAGAGTGTAACATTCAGACCGCATTTAAAAATAAAATTAAAATAATACATTTTTATACTTAATATGAGTTTTAGTATGATCAAATATCCGGCAATGTGAAGGGCTTACTAATTCCTGGTGAGGATGTTGAGGAAGTTAAGTTTTTGGTGGCTTTTGGTAATTTTGGCAGTTTATTTGGGGCCTTACTACCATTCAGTTAAAGTTGGTGAGCTACTTGGTTAAGTATCTAAGTAGCGAAGTTTTGAGCCAACAAGATCTGAAATAGTGGTGTCAGCGACACGAAGGAGAAAGAATTATGATTATTACCTTCCAACCATTGAAGCAGGCGACCCATAGATTGCCATCAGTGTCAATTGTCATTCCGTCCGGAAACCCTGTAACGTTGTTGGCTTGGAAACTGAACAGTGTCCTTCTGTTGCCTGGAATTTGTAAAAAAAAGAAGTTGGTTATTTATTTTACTCCACCATAAAAAAGTTTTTTTTTTAATTTTCCATCAGCAAACTAGGTTTTTTTTTCTATATTAGAGACACAAATCTCACGGAAAGAAATAAATAACCAGAATCTGAACAACTATCATTCAAAATTTGTTTGTGGGCCATTTAATTTGTTCTGTATAGGAATTGAATCTGCGTCACGTCGCATAGCAGCCAATCGGTCAGCTTTTAGCTACTGCTCCAGTCTTCCACTTATATTTTTGTGGCGCTAACCGAGCAGTCAGTAGTTGGGAAGAAAATTATAAATTTAAAGAAACTTGCTTGTAGAAGGACCTAGCGGTTTTTAGCAATTGACAAAACATTGAAATGTAACATCACGCTTCGTTTCCCCGAAGGCTTGGCCAGAGGTGTACGTATAGTACACCCACATCGAGATGTAAGTTTCATATTAATTTATTATACACATTGACCTTTTTTCGGAATAAATTCTCTAAATGATAATGAAATCGCATCAAAATCCGTTGTGACGTAGTTTCGAAGAACAACGCGGTCAGGCGCGAAAAGCCACTTTAATTGTATAGAATACAATAAAATTACAATAAAAGCTTACGAATACATCCGTCTTCAAGGTCAAAGTCAAATACGTCGATGTTCCTCGTTGGAGTATCGATGTAGAACATAAACTTCTTGTCGGCAGTCCACGCGATTCCGTTGGAGATGGACACGGGACGAACCTTCTCCATCGGATCTAGGTGGTTGTGCTCATCCATCATGTACAACGTAGCTTGATCTTTATCGACATTGTTATCAACTTCTTTGCCCATTGTACCTGTATTAAAAATAAGGTGGTCATTTTTTATCTCATCTTCAAAAAGAGGTTGTTTTTTTTAAACTGGTATTTTAATAGGTTTGTATCGGTATAAGTAAATAAATACGAATGAAATTCACATTATGACATCATAGAAAAACATTCAGTAGTATCAAATTAGCAATCTCGTTAAAATATTCAGTGTTCTTTTAAGCAACTTTTGGTACAGAAGCTTTTAAACACTAACTCTTGAATGCTCAAATTACACTTAACTCGTTCTTGAAAGCCTTTAAGTAATTCAATTAAAAGTAACAGAGGCAGCATGGGCCATGTGACAAATCGATAACATAAAATCGACTGAATTCTTCATTCGGAAACATGGAAACATACCAAACCAAAGTCTTCCTTTAGCGTCGACCTTGCCATCGTTGCACCTGTTGTTGGGCAGGCCCAAGTCCACCACACTCAGTAGTCTGAGAGAACTGTCGCCGTCCGGTGCGTCCCACGGCAGGAAGTATAGCTCCGTCCTGACTGCTATGAGGATCAGCTTGGGATAGTCCTTCACCGTCACCACTAATGACACTGGTCCGTAACCTAGAATATTAGGGTTAAACAATAGTAGCTCTGTTTATCCATGTTAGAATATCCTTCCGTACGTAAAATAAGTAAGACATGTGACATCTACCAACCCGCACTGGGCCCGCGTGGTAGATTATAGCCCACTCCCTCTCACAGAGAGGAGGCCTGTACTGCACTGGGAACATTTGACAGGCCTGATGGTCTAGTGGTTAGTGACCCTGACTGCTATGCTGGAGGTCGTGGGTTCGATTCCCACCCAGGACAAATGTTTGTGTGATGAGCACGATCATTTGTTCTGTGTCTGGGTGTAATTTATCTATAATATGTATGTATTTAGAAATATATAAGTATGTTTATCAGTTGTCTAGTACCCATAACACAAGCTCTGCTTAGCTTGGGACTAGATGGCGTTGTGTGATAGTTGTGGAATATTATTATACTAGCTGCGCCCCGCGGTTTCACCCGCGTAAGTTTCGATCCCGTGGGAATATCGGGGTAAAAACTATCCTATGTGCTTTCCCGGGACTCAAACTATCTCTATACCAAATTTCATCGAAATCGGTTCAGTAGATTAGGCGTGAAGAAAAGACAGACAGACAGAGTTACTTTCGCATTTATAATATTAGTTTGGATTATTATTTAGGCTGATTATGCTTATGCTACGCAAATTATGCGCTTGTACTTGGAATTGCAGACACCAGCGCTTCTTACTACTAAGTATTAAAATATATATTTATTTTCTCATTAGATATATACCTATATAGTTTTTAATTTCGACCAACTGTATTTACCTTTATAATAAAATTACTTTCGCAAAATTTTCTTTTTGAGAATACAATAGCATAGAATATTAATTATTGTAACTACAGGTGGTTAATAAATTATTTGTTAACCACCTGTATCAACAATAATTCTAGTCTATTGTATTCTCAAAAAGAAAATTTTGCGATAATATCGGTATGACGTCATGATAAGTATACTTAAACTAAACTTTAGCAAAGTTCCACAAAGCACACCTTTTCCCCACGGGTGCAAATGCAAACTAGAGACGTTATCTGATCATACATTAGGGACTCCATTCGCTTCACGTACGTTCAAACATCTACGAGTCATCATCTGCCTAGCCTCTTACCAACTATGTTGGGGTCGGCTTCCAGTCTAACCGGATGCAGCTGAATACCACTATTTTACATGGAGCGACTGCCTATCTGACCTCCACAACCCAGTTACTGGGTAATACGATACGCTTGGTAAGACTGGTTGTTAGACTTTCGGGATTCTGACTACCCGTAACGACTGTCATAGATCCACGAATGACAGCCGGGACCAATGGCTTAACGTGCTTTACGAGGCACGGAGGGGTCTCGGTAAGTAAAGATGGTCACCCACCCACAGACCAACCGTGGCAAGCGTAGCTTAACCTGATCGATCAACCTGTGCGGCTGTTATTATTTAGCCACGGGCCCCTCTCATACATCTCCAATTGTATCATCATTTAATTACTCCGTTATTACGCAACTAATCTTTTTGAAGGACATCACTAATATGATCAGTGGACATCCTTTTAGGGCTTCCCACTGGAGTTTCCAATAACATTTGTCCTATAATTGGCGACTCTGTAAGTCCGAGACTATTGTGATCTATTGTACTTCTACTTAAGGCGGAAGCGCCAGGGCAGCGCGCAAAATTCATTTTTTTTTACGTTTTTTGCAATATGCTGGCCAGTATTAAGTTGTACGTTGATTAAAATATGATTCGCGACAGTAACAAATATGTATTTACAGAATTATAATCATTAAAGTCATCAACACAACTCTCTAAGACCAAGTATCCTACTGAATGACTATTTCATGAAATTTTGACATTTTAGGATTATACTAACTTAACAAGTTGTATTATTAATTTAGTATGTACATACTACTTATTACAATATCGAAAAAAGGGACGTACCTAGTATGTATTTATACGGATATGCGTCACAAATGATGGTACAGTCAGCATCAAAAGTCGATTAACACTATCATTTTTACATGTTATTAAATTGACAACAACTTTTTTCCAATAAACTGATTTTTAGCTTTTCACATAATAGACAAGAGTATATATTCTAAAAAAAATTCTTCTGCTGCAATTTTGAACAAATATTTTGCTCGATAACTAAGATTAAAAAAACTAAAGTGTTTATCAACTTTTGATGCTGACCGTACTTAAATAAATTAAACCATTTTTCAATTAATGGAGATGTTCAGATAATATGGTGGTTTTTATTATAATTATTACTGTTATAAGCTATCTTACAGTACATACCAATAGTTTTAGAGGTGATATTGGTAGTTTCAGCATCAAATCTGTACACTTGTTGTTCATGTATGTCTACCCAATAAAGTGCATTCTCTGTTGTTGACCAATGGGGACCCTCGAAGTGTGTACCGCCTCTCTGCACCTGTTTTTGTATAATAACTGTTTTATTCCAAATCTATATAAATAAAAATGAAACGCTGTTCGTTGGTAAGCGAATCACTTGCGAACGGCTGAACCGATTAGGGTATTTTTTGTTTCAAAAATGTTGTAATAGGGCGAATAAGGTTTTTAGGGCAAGAAAAAATGGAAAAATGTTAAAAACTGGAGGTTCTGTATTCGACCCGTATGTATGTATGTTTGTATGTCCGCGATTATCTCAAAAACTGCTGAGCCGATTTTGATAATTCTTTCATGAGTGTAATCTACATACTTTCAGGAAGGTTTTAGTATATAATACATTAGGTAATTATTCTTATGTACGAAGTTATATGCATAAATGTACTGCATCTCCGGCATTTTTATGTGAATTTTGATGATTCTTCGAGTCGTGTCTTTAATGCACTAGTGTTAATTGAATTTGTGTGGGGTAGGTACAACTAAAAAGTGGAAAATAAAAACTTTTTTACAAAAAAAACAACCGACTTCAAAAAAAAACACTACAAAGTGAAAAATAACTTTAATTTCGGAAGTCGGTGTCAAAAACGAAAATGCTGAAGCAACGACACCGACTTCCAAAATTAAAGTTATTTTTCACTTTGTAGTGTTTTTTTTGAAGTCGGTTGTTTTTTTTCTAAATTTTTTTAATAATATGGGGTAATTTATACACTTAATAATAGGCGGTTAAAAATATTTAAATATCATTAAAAAAATATAAACAAGCATAATATCTAAATCGATTTTTAACATTTTAGAAGATATTTAACATTAACATTTAACATTTTAGATATTGTGATAACATAAAAGTATTTTTTTTAGCTTTATATAAAACCTCATAATACTACTGTAAGCAAAAATTAAAAAAAAATAATAAGAAAATAATATCAACTGTACCTACTCCTCGAAGATTAATAAAAAAAAAATGTTTTTTTAAAAAACAAGTGGCCCATAATGTACAAACAAATTACATAATTGATTTTTTAAATTTTTCTGTAAAATTTCGAATTTTATAGGACTTCTTATGTTTGACGATAGGTGATAAGCAGTCGTGCCTAACAAGTTTCTACAATTTGATAATTAACTAGGTCCCAAAACTTGTTTTTAGTGGATCCATAAAATAACATAATTTAAAAAAAAAACTACTTACATTTTTTATAAGCGGAGTAGTCTCTCTGTATGCCAAACATGTTACTAGTATAACTGTTAGGATGAACTCCCTTAATAACACGACCATTTTTATTGTGACACAATCTTAACACTTTTTGAACGTTCGGCGTTCGCGGCGTCTTGCGCGACAGTCACCCGCCGCTGGCTAAGTGGTTATAACCGGTCACTGGTGATCTTGAGCGAGTGAACGTATGATATAGCTATAGGTGTACTGAATACAACGTGCGCATAAACCATCATCATTATGAATGCGTTTATTGTCATTAAGTTTATTTGCATTGAATGTATATTTGAATACACGAATTAAAAATATACGGAAAGAACAGTAAAGTTCTTGGGTACAAAGGGATTGCTTATTTCATTACAAACTTCTGCCAGAAGGCTTGCAAAAGAGGGCATTAGATGTCAGTATGAAAAGACAAAAAAAGTGTTTTACTGTGGAACTTATTTGTCAATAGTTAGATACTATCTAAGATTTGTCCAAATCACTATGTTGGGGTTTGCTTCTCCTTTATTCGATGAAAAGTATGTAAGATTTTTAGAAGAATATCCACGTGGTCGTTCAATAATATCCACATTTTATGATAATCACTTCAATTCGTGTTGTTGCTAATTAGTTTAGGAAGGCCGCGACTCCGATATCCTGTCACGGCTCAAAACACACGATTCCGCGGAAGTGTGACCTCAAACAAGGCCTTTAACCATTATGTGATATCTTAGGAAATTTCTTTAGCACCTTTTTTCTTTATTTCCAAATTGTTCAAACCTGTTCCAACTTTATTGGTCGTTTTTCTTACAAAAACATAGACACTTAGTGTTCTTTTTGCGTTAAATGATACGAGTACCTACTTTTTTATTTAGAATAGCGAACTGTGGCCCTAATTTAGCTGTAAACAGGCTTGAACATAATTAAGTTCCTCTAGCCTTACCGTGACCGAGAACTAATATCGGCAATACATCCGACATGTAACACATCCTGCCGTGTAAACTGTCACGACTAATCAACATTACTTCCTTCTTACCTACAATTATCTAGCCCTTATTTCTTCACTTAGTTTCCTTTCATTATTCTTACTTTCGACTATTACAAAACGAATATTGCTAATGGCAATCATGGTGTGGCTATGAAATATTGCAATAGCCATTGCAGACTGCGCAAACAATGGGAAAACCAAGAGACGTAGATTTAAGGTTGCACTAGTCGACGCGACGGTGGGTCGAACTCTTTGGTGGGCGTGGCAAATATGCATGTTATTTAGTTTATTTATTTAATTATTCCGTTTTATTTATTTAGTGAAATAGTTGATGATTTATAACGAAAAGGAGCGCGTTAAATTTCATGAACAGACCTTTGGGCGTGCAGATATTATGAAACTTATAAAATCTACTAGATCTATTTATTCAAAATAAAGTTATTAAAATTTTTGAATGAATTATATGTCGCTGTATGGCCAATAGTGACGAGATAAGTAGATATCATTTTTAATTTTCACTGTCAAACAGTAAACACCATACGACGTTAGTATGGAAGAATGACTAACTAGTGTAACCTTAAAGCGAAGATTTCTTTCTAAAAGAATCATGATTAAACATGAATGTACGGCTCTGATTTATTGTAATGCTACTTTAATATATTTTAATTATGAACGTAGTTAATTACATTATTTTACTTTGATAAAGAAATGATTAATACCGAACCGAAACAGACTAACGGAAGTGCATAAAGTATCGAAATTGCTTACTAATTTGTTTTAAAACATTTATTTAGTGATACATGTGTCCATATGTAACTGAAGTATAATTTTGCAGTGCCAAATGGCCCATTATTAAACAATCGCCGCTTGTTGCCTAACATGGTCTACAATGAAGTATTAAGAAACTTAATAGTGTCTTTGACCGTGAACTTGACGTGAGAGTTATATTGTTTATACTCACGCGTATCTAATGTTTTTTATCTTCTAAAATAAATGGATCTAGTTTTCTGAACAAAACAGCTCTGGGCTGAAGTTTATAAATGTATTTTATAGTGTATACTTATTTTTTTGCCTGTCCTTATCCTATGTTACGTTTGCTCGGGCAAAATGATGACCATTCTCCCCTATCCCCTTAAATTTTAATTGGCCCTGTCACCTTAAATTTAAAGTACGTGAATTTGAATTGGAATTAATATTAAGTATACAGGGTGTTACAGAAAGGGTATATCAATACAAACGGGTTGAAGAGTGTACCTGGTCTAGAATCTCTGTACAAAATTTCAGCTCAAAAGCAGTAACTTTGAAAATGCTTAATATATTTTTATTTCGATAGTTTATTAAATTGAAATCATAACAAACGTGTCACCGCACTACGAGGGTCATTATCCGTTATCTGTAGTGTGTCTGTGCGCCTAGTACACGCACATCACGCCGCCGCGCGCCAGTGCAGCGCCGTAATGTCGAAATAAAAAAATATTAAGCATTTTCAAAGTTAATGCTTTTGAGCTGAAATTTTGTAGGTACAGAGATTCTAGACCAGATACACTCTTCAATCCGTTTGTATTGATATACCCTTTCCGTAACACCCTGTATATCCATATCCATTAATGCTATCCGGCATTACAGCAAACAACGCTGCAAGGTTCTTTTAGCGCGTGGCCAAAATTGGAACTAACGCCGCCATCTTGTTTTGTCAACACAATTTCTGTGACAATTTCACAAATGTTTACCTACAAACAATACTTGTAGGACTCTACAGTGACTTTTCATTAATTGGAATTTCGCAGTTTAATGTAAAATGGATTCGTTTATGATTACAGATGAAAGCGTTCATGGACATGAAGCCGGGCGGGTCGTTATGCACGGTGCTTTCCACCATGTTCCGTTTCAAGTCGGAGCAGCGGTGGCGCAAGTTCGACTTCCAGGTCGGTAAGGTATGCACTACCTCGCACGCCGCCTCGCTCACCGCCAGCCCCCGCAGCCGCCCCCGCCGCCCCCGCCGCCCCCGCAGACCTTGCCCCGCACACCGCGGCTCTATAACAATGCATCACTTGACACGTGATAACACGCCTCTGATTAAAACCTTATTGCTATCCTATTTCATCACAATAGGCTCGCGCTCTATTACATAACTGGTGAAATATGGGAAACCTGCCTTTTCCTTCTTTAGGGGAATAATTGCGTGATGTTGTATAGCACTACTTATGCCTATTTCAAAAGAGGGGGGTAATCCATCTCTAAGCCAGCGTGGAGAACCTACCTTAACTTGATTGACAATGATTGATACACTTGTCTTCTTAAACCATAAAGATATAATTTTATCTTCCGGATGCGAACAGGATCGTGACTAGAGTATATAAAGATAAAATTAACAGGTGTAAAAATAAATTGGCTATTGATATCAAAGCTTTTCTGCCTTTGTCAGACGCGTGTTGTCACCAGTTCAAATGCACGAAATGACATGAGGGTATTAAATTAACATAAAGGTATAATTATTAATGTAGCAATTTTAGAAGAAAAAAAAAAAAACAACAACATTTTCTTTTACTTTAAAATTTTTATATTTTAATGTAAGTACATAATTATAAGAATTAGCTCCCTTACCAATTCAGTAATAAAACTTCTGTTATGTAAGAGCAACTTTAATTGCACAATTTATAAAATACTTTCTTTAGTGATGTATTGTTATTGATCACATTTTTCCTAGATCACACAAACGGGATCTTTAGAGTAACACTCGACGACTTCTCTTGCTTGAAGGTAGCAGTCCCCGATACTTTTCATTCTATGTTCCATTTCATGCAAGGGTCATTATGTTGCAGAATACTTGTTCTGGGATTATTGAACTGTGGTTGAACTGTGTGTAAATAATGGGCACTTCCAATAACACGTAATTGTGTGTGTTTGTGTGATTATGATTAATAACCTTAACTCTTTGTTATGTCACTAATACATTGTGGGAATCACCTTTACTGTCTGTATTGCATGTGTTTATCTTATTTTCATTTACAAATCTTGGGATTACTTTTATGAATATTTTTTTTTTTAGAATAAGTTGGCGATTTTTTTTTTTGTATAGTAATATTGTAAAAACAAAAACTTTATTTATTGGCTTTTCTTCTGTCAATCATTAAAATATTTATTACAAGATTATCTGAATCCACTGACCCTTTTTGAGCAAGCGTGGTAATCAATGCTCGTGCCTTCTCTGTATGAGAAGAGGCCTTTGCCCAGCAGTGGGAAAATAATAGGCTGGTATTGCTGTTATTGTTATAATAATTATAATTAAATGCTTGAACCTCACTCAAAACCATCATCTAATACTAAACTCGTCTCTGTCCCCTCCCCCACTCCCACATTTACAGAACCCTTCCCGCAAAGACCTGAACGTGCAGATGATGATGGAGATCGAGTCCGCCCTGTTGGGCGCTGACGTCATTCGCTCGCCGTGCGTCTTCATACGACCGGAGGTTGATAAGGCGACCGCTAATAAAGTGAAGGATATCGTAGTCAATCACCAGGGAGAGATTTGCGGTAAATAATCATTTGTCCATAATTCGAATGTTATTTAGAATCTCGGGCTAAGAGGTCGTCTTTAAACAAAAGACGAAAGCGTGCTGCGCTTTTATCGATTTTAGTTTTTATTTTGATAAGCTTAAAGCGCTTGAATTTGTTGTTCTTTCCATGAAAAAGAGCGTTTCATGTTATGTGTGCCAGACTTTGGTCAACTTGTCAAACTTTTGTGCTTCACCCGTAACTTTCTCTGGGGAGACTCTATATACGTTGTCACCTTTTAGAAGACGAAGAGGAAGCGACGCACATCGTTTACCCGACTGTGGACCCCTTAGAGGAGGAGTACGCGCGGCCGGTGTTCCGCCGCTCCAACCACGTGCTAGTGCACTGGTACTACCTGCCCGACAGCCACGACACCTGGGCGCAGACTGAGCTGCCGGTACGTATGCTGATCATAATATTTTATACTACTTATTTTAATTAGTTGGCTAAATTTCACAGACTTCAAGCTTATAACCATATTATCAAGAGAAAAGTCAAAAATCCCTTTTGTAATACAAACTCCAAGTTATTACACGGCTGATGACGTGTTTAACGTCTCTGGTTGCGCGAACTGCCGTGGTCTTTTTACAAACAAAACCGTTTCAGCAAGTCCTACACACATTTCGATACCTACTCAGTGCAGGAACCGAAACGTTTGGGAAGGATCTTAATGACTGCTTTGTCTTAACGAAATGGCAACAATATCTCCTTAACTTCTACTTTTCTATTTTTTTTTATTGCTAAATGGGCGCACTCTTGACCCCGATCACGCCTGATGGAAAGCGATAGATGAGGTCTATGATGGAACGAGCGTGACCAGAAGATGCCTGTTCACTCTTGATTTGAAGGCAGACGGGTTAAATGTGGGAGGGAACACAGATGCCGGCAGAGAGTTCCACACTTTGGCTGTGCGCATAATAAAAGTGGAGGAGAAGCGCCGAGTACGACTCATCGGGATATCAATCAAGTGCGGATGGTACGCTGCAGTACGTCTGGTTGTCCGGTGATAAAAGGGTGATGGTGGGATCAGGTCGTGGAGCTCCTGCGCACACTCTCCGTAGTACAGTCTGTAGAAGACCGTCAGGCAAGCGACATTACGCCGATGAGCCAGCCTGGGAAGCGTAGCTACCAACTTCTCGTCGCCTATAAATTCTATCTATCCTCGCCTGTGTAAAGTGCTTACTTGTGTATAAGCATTAAATACGTTCATTAATATCTGCTGATTTTAGGTGGATGTACCCGAAACAGTGAGTTGGGAGTGCAGCCGTGCGGAACCGTGGCGCGTGTCGGCGTCGTGGGCGCTCGACCTGCCGCAGTACAATGAGTGGATGAACGAGGAGGACTATGAGCTCGACGCCAACGGCAAAAAGAAGGTGACATGTCACACTGACACATTATTTACGACGGATATGACCAGCCGACGGCCACTGAAACTTAAAAACTCTGCAATCTTTGTCAGTGTGTTTTGACATTTCTCGAGACTCTGGGGTCCCGGACCTTTGGAAGGCGTACGAGGGGCCGAAGCCAACTCGCAGAGGCCCGTTAGACGTTTTTAAAGAAATGCGGCACCATTATTATTTATAATTATTATGTTTCTTTATTTATAAAAGTTCACAGAAGGCTGGCCTAAACAATGCTACACAAAATCGTTTTCACAACACCGTTTCTGTAACAATAGTGGATTTAATGACATTAATATTATGGTGTATTATTCTTCTAGGTCCACAAACTGCGTCTATCGGTAGACGATCTGATCCCGGGCGGAGAGCCCTCGAGTAAGTCCAAGAAGGGCAGTAAGAGGAAACGCTCGCCGTCGCCACCGCCACAGAAACATGGCAAGAGAAAGAGGTATGAATAGTCTCTCATAATAAGTCTGTCAATTACAGAAGTGGCCCTCTCTTTTATTCTTATCTCGCATCTGCACAAACTTTATAAGGTAAGACATTTACAATCGACGTAAAACCATTCGTAAGTTATTGCAATGTAACTCTTATCTCGGTAGGGTAAGGTATACATTAGAATGATTGCCGTGACTTAATCAAACTCACGCCAATTATTTCAATTTATACTTTGCGACAACGAGATAAAAGTTATATTGTAATGATTTACTAATGGTTTTACGTCGATTGTAGACGTTTTACCTTATAAAGTTTGTGCAGATACGAGATAAGAATAAAAGAGGAGACTGGTGATTTAGAAAAAATTAAAACTAAACAAAAAAGTTTAAAACTACTGTGGAAAAAATTAAGCTATCTAGCAAGGTGATAGCAGCGTTATTTTTATGTACCATTATTTCCAAATTTCTTTCGATATCTACAAAAACGTATTCTACAAGAAAAGCGGGTACTTCTATAGAAACTTTGTTTGTGCAGTCGTACAACGAAGCGGCGTGAAAATGACGTGGACGAAGAAGAGGACAATGCGTCAAGAGACAACACAGACGCTGCGCCCACGCCGGAGAGCGAACGAGCTGCTGAGCGTAAGTACTATTTATTTTACACTAGTAAACCACCCTTGCTTCGCACGAGTGCAAACTACAGTGTGGCGACATGTTGTCAAAACATCGAGATTTCTGTGCTATCTCGACTTAATAAAAATCTGAAATTCCGGTTAGGTAAAAGAGTTTGTATAACAAAAGTGAGCATCAAGGAAGGATGAAATCCCATCGGGCTGTTATAAATAATTTCCATCACTACATTCAAATTGCTGAGTTGAAAAATTATTGTACTATATAAAACTGCTCGCTATGCAAGCAGCGCAGTAAACCCACAAATTTTGTCCAAAACGTATATTTTTAATGTAATATTCCGTGTACAGTTTTTTTTTTATTAAATTAGTTCTGTAGCAGCAAAATAGTGTTTCAATTAAAAAGGACCCACGGAGCCCCATCCTAACAAAATTGGTGTCAGAAGTGGCATCCCAGGAAAAATCTTGAGTACTGGGATCTATAGGTGTAGGCGTCGCGAATTCGTTTCCACTCGTCTGCACTATAGTAATTGTCGGCTCCGTGACCTAGAAGTCCTTTCGGTAAGTGGTCGACGATAAGCCTTGGGTTCCTCAAAAACCTAAGCCCGCGCTACTGCAATCCACGTGATCGACGATCAGCCTCCGCTATTGAGCGTGAGCCCGCATCACCCCGGAACACCTCCTGCTGCCCTGTGATCGACGGTCAGTCTCCACTTATACGAGTGCGAGCCCGCATCACAAGAGGACCTCCGTCTGTACATCATCCATCATCAGCTACGTGGTCGCACCGCGTGCAAGCAGAACGCAACGTGTCGTGTCGACGACCTGTAATACGACTTGCTGAGTCGCCAGGTCGCCACGTCGTGTCTCGCTGCACTACGTGTGTGTGACGTCATCTTCCCAGGATGTTCACGTGCGCTGCTGCTATATCACTATTACTGTGAGTTTTCCTATCTATTTATCTAGTGAAAGTGCTTTCAAATCTATTTTAGTGAAGTGAATTTTTCCCAAGTTTTCAAAAATTACGTAATTTTCCTAGAACACTCTTAAAATAAGATTTATAATATTTTTACACCTTTTACAAGTCTTTGTACACAATTTTATTGATATATTTTTCTGTGTTTTTGTGCGTCTGATATTCTGTAGTGCTTTATTGCGATAATTACGTCATCATTTTAATGCCTCTAAAAAAAGAGAATTCCGAAGAAATCGTATCTTCATCTAGTTCGGATTCATCAGAGGACAGTCCAGTACCAATTCGAAAAGTTAAAATGGCTGAAAAAATTACCCTTTCTGTCCTCACAAAATTCATAAAACCTTATAATGGGGACCGTGAGTCGTTGCCCGCGTTTTTGTTAAACTGCGAAAATGCGATTTCCCTAGCAACTACAGAACAGCAGAACGTTTTATGTAAATATATCATCTCGCAGTTGGAAGGCAAAGCTCAATTAGCTTGTTGTTTAAAAAAGTTTAATAGTTGGTCAGAGATTAAACAATTCCTTAAAATCACTTTTGGAGAGAAAAAACACTCCACTCACCTATTAGTTGATTTACAACAATGCAAACAGTTGCCTTCCGAAGACGTGATGCAATTTTCTATCCGTATTGAATCATGTTTAACACGACTACAAGCTGACATTCATTATAGCTGCGAAAATGATAAAGAACTTGTAGGTCGTATTGCCGCAATGGAAGATTTGGCTCTTAATACGTTCATGTTAGGGTTGAACTCAAATTTTTCCCATATTGTGCGGTGTAGAAATCCTAAGACGTTATCAGATGCGATTACAAATGCCATTGAAGAAGAAAAATTATTTAATTTATCAAAACTTTCAACTCGATTTAATAAACAATGCACAACATGTAATAAGAGCGGCCATGTCGCTTCAGAGTGTTATAAAAATAAAAATAAGCACTCTTCACCTAATTCATATCATGTAAGCACAAATAATAATAATGAACAAAATAATTTCAACACTAATCAATATTCCAATGCTAATTTTGATCCAAATAAATTTTGTGCCTATTGTAAAAAACGTGGTCATATGATAAGCGAATGTCGTAAGCTGAAAGCCAAAAACAATAACAATTCGCGAACCGATCCAAGTAACTCTACACTATCAAGTGCAACTGCACCGAGTTCAAATACCGTGTCGAGCAATAATCGCTCTAATGTGCATCATGTTGACACTTCTAATGAAAATGATAGTTTAAACTAAAAAAGGTTTCGGTTCCGTGTCTGCCGAAACCTAATGTTAACAATTTAAATGACGCGAAATACCTTTTTATTAAATCCTGTGTCCCTAAATTTGCTTCAACACAGGTTAGCGCAAATAAAGGTACTACATGTCCTTCAAACTGTGTTCCTACATTGTCTTCAACACAGGTTAGCGCAAATAAAAGTACTAAGAGTCCCTCAAACTGTGTTCCTACATTTTTTCCAACACAGGTTAGTGCTACTAAAGGTACTACAAGTCCTTCAAACTGTGTTCCTAAATTTTATCAAACACAGGTTAGTGCACATACAGAGACTTCTAAATGTCCTAATTCAGATTTAAATTTTAAAGACAGTCCCTCATCTCTCGAAAAATCGAATCTTTCTTCTAGGGATTGTTTGCGTGAGGAAACATTTAATATTAACTACATTAATAACAAAGTTTCTTTACCTCACGTATATTTAAAAACAAACTATAATGATAAGCCCTTGTGCTTTTTGATCGACACTGGTTCTACAATTTCTATTGTCAAACATTCCAGTTTATATAATAAACCAGTGCTTGGTCCTGAAATTATACAACTTAAAGGCTTAAGTGATAACGATTCCTATTGCAAATCTTTAGGTTCTATTAAAATCGGTTTTGACTATCGCGTTTCGTCAAAAAGTAAAATAATTTTTGAATATTTGTTTCACGCGATTGACGATACGATCAATTTACATTACGATGGTATAATTGGTAGCGATTTTATACAACATTTTAAACTAGATATTCAATATTCAACCAACACCCTTAGTTTAGAGGGTTACGAAATACCTATTTGTTGTAGTAAGCCATTGTATGACATACCCCCGCGGTCAGAAACAGTCATTGAGTGTCCCGTTTCACTTGACTTCGACAACACTATGCCGCACTGCGAACAGCTGTTGTCAATGATACCAAATTCCGCTGAGTTGCAATCAGCTGAGCGCGAACATGAAACCGTACAGTCGGTCGATGCAAACAATAAAATATTCTATTTGTTATTTACTAAAGTTCATCATTATGACAAAATAATTTATAATTTATTACTGAAATTAAAGGATCAAATTAATACAAATAAAGAAATTGAAGAATTATCTATTTCAGATTTTACAGAACCTTTTACTAAATTAGTTTACGTGAAAATATATAACATGATATCGTACATTTTTCACGGCACTAACATTAAAATTCATGTTTATAAAAATCAAATACGATATCCGAATCCTGCCGAAATTCCAAATATCCTTAAAGAAAACCATGGGACTACCGTAGCTGGTCACCCAGGTGTCAAACGAATGTATAACAGGATCAAAACCTCATACTATTGGAAAAGTATGCAATCGGACATAGAACGTTTTGTTAAAGATTGTAAACTCTGCCAAGTGAATAAACCATTGCGAGCTTCTAATAAGGCCCCTATGGTTATAACTTCTTCAAGTACTAAACCATTCGAAAGATTAGCGTTAGACATTGTTGGTCCTCTACCTGAAGCTGGGCTCCAGAAATTTAAATACGTTTTAACTCTTCAAGACGACTTAACTAAATTCTCGTGTGCATACCCTATGGTTACTTCTACAACAGATGAAGTTGCACGTTGCCTTATTAATTTCATTTCCTTATTCGGGTTTCCAAAAATGATTCTCACCGATCAAGGTACATGTTTTACATCTGAGTTATTTCGGCAATTGACCGAGATTCTTAAAATAAAAAAACTATTTTCTACCCCTTATCATCCTCAAACAAACGGTGCACTAGAGCGTAGCCACGCAACTCTTAAAGAATATTTGAAATCTTTCGTCAATGACAACCACGACGACTGGCATTGCTATCTGGCAACCGCAATTTTATCATATAATACAACTCCCCATTGTACCACTGAATTTACTCCTCATGAACTATTATATGGGTATAAGCCATCTATTCCTAGCAGTTTTTCTGAATCCCATGATAATGTCACTTATCACGAGTATATCCGCGCTTTACAGTATAGAATGAAATACTCGCGAGAAAGAGCTTTACAAAATATCAACAAAAGCAAAGAACAATCAAAAAGGTATTATGATGTTTCTGCTAAGGAAAAAAATTACAAAATTGGAGATATGGTATATTTAAAGCAGCATCATAGACTGCGTAAAGCTTTGTCCCCAGTTTGGAAGGGACCCTACAAAATTATGAAGACACACGGAAAAACTAACGTCACCCTATGTGTTAACAGAAAACACATAAAATACCACGTTAATGAACTTAAATCAGTCTGAATAAATATATTTGTTATCGAAATACCTCTCATCAATCCAATTAAGTATAGTATCTATAAAAATTTACCGCTACCTACTCCACGGAACGAGAATAATTTACAAACATATGTCCTTATTCATCCCACTAAGTTATACATAGCTGTAGCGGATGATAGATTAAGTTATGCATTGTTAGATAGTTTAAGTGAATGTAAGAATGTTAATTATGACTATGTAATATGGACATTACTATTCTACACTTACTATTATTGTAATTGCTGTTATTTCTTCCTATATTATATACAAATTTTATTTTAAATGTTTTCCCACTGGTAAATATACATCTTGTTGCATTCATTTACATAATCCATGTTTTGGGAAAAAACCAACCGAAAACCTGAAAGCCACAAGAGTAACCTCAATTGAGCTAACGGATATCCAAACTGAATCTGTGGAATGCGACAAGAAGTCGATAAGAAGTCTCCCTGAAATGGAACTTAATAAAAATAAAAATAGAGTCGCTTTTAGAAGTTTTGACAGAGTCTCATCTAGTCGAAACATAAGTAATTTTTAAGTAAAAAAAAAAAAATACCAATTCAATACTGTTATTTATTTTCATTTCGGGACTTCCTTAGATTAATTACCTTCGTTTTTGTAACCTATTTGAATGTGTTTTTGTTTTGTACTTATTTGTGAAACTTAACTATTCTGTAATATTGTAATTCAATCATTGTTTACCTTTTATTATTGAAATTATTTCTGCAATCCTTCCTTTTTGTTTGGAGCAATTTAATTCTTGCATTTTATCCTTCGCTTAATTTATAAAGCTCCGTCTTAAGGGGGGAGATGTTATAAATAATTTCCATCACTACATTCAAATTGCTGAGTTGAAAAATTATTGTACTATATAAAACTGCTCGCTATGCAAGCAGCGCAGTAAACCCACAAATTTTGTCCAAAACGTATATTTTTAATGTAATATTCCGTGTACAGTTTTTTTTTTATTAAATTAGTTCTGTAGCAGCAAAATAGTGTTTCAATTAAAAAGGACCCACGGAGCCCCATCCTAACAGGGCGCACGGCTTGTATATAAATAAAATATGAATGTATTATACCTATAATCTTCCGGAATCATTTATGTAAATAGTGTTGAAAACCCATATTGTAGTTTAGAAGAACATAGCTGATAAACAGACAGACACAAATAGCGACTTTTTTTGTTTATGAATACGATCTTTCTCACTGGTCTGAAGCCTGGCTTGTCAAAAAATGGCCAGTGCGATATACGTAGAGAGCATAATAATATGGTGATGTACCGTGCAGCGGCCGCTCACGCGAGCGGTGGCGCGGCCGAGCCCGCGGCCGACGCACCCGCCACGCCCGCGCCCGAGTCCGCGCACGACGACTCGCAAGGCAAGCACAGCGACTCCAACACGCAGGTACGCGCCGCACGGACACTTCACTCGTTATACTAACATACTTTTAGTAACACTAAGATACGGGTAATATGCCTGAATTAAAGATAAATAAATTGCACTTTTGTATGAAACAACTGTTTTTTTATTCCAGCTGTCCAAATTGACATATTTATAATAATAATTAATGTTATAGGAAATGCTAACTAAAGAAGAGTTGGAAGACAACGTGACGGACCAGACGCATCACATCGTAGTTCCGTCGTACTCGGCGTGGTTCGACTACAATTCCATACATACCATTGAAAAGCGTGCGCTGACTGAGTTTTTCAATGGAAAGAACAAATCCAAGACGCCTGAGATCTATCTTGCCTACAGGTATAGTTTGAAAATAATTATTATATTTTGAGATGAGACTAACATTTAGCCCTCGTAGCAACGGGGGATTTTTTTAAGCGGCGTTTTTTTTCCGCACTTGATTTTCAATGGACTGCTTAGGGCCGAGATGAATTCACCAGTGTATTTTTTTGACGCGCTGGGATGTGCTCTCTTGGATTCTCTATGCTCGACTTAACACCGGGAGTTGAAAATCCATTGCGCGACAACTAATCATAGCGTAAAAAAATTGCCCTTGCGTACCTGCGGCGTAATTGCGTAACACACTATCAGTAGCAATGGGTTTAATTTTGACAGTTCAACAACATTCATTGCGTTATTTACGTTGTTGAGCAGATTTTATTTTTTGAACATATGAAGCAATGGATTAGCAATACCCTTCAAAAATATTCAGAGTGAGATTGATAGATAGTGTGTTACGCAATTAGGGTGCTGGGTTAACGCAAGGTTGTCAAAAAAAGTATGAGCTCTATGCTTCCTTCGATTACTTTGCGCTTCTACATCCAGCTTCAGATTCCTCGCAGTTTTTTAATTAGGAGTTTTTTTTTGTGTTATCCAGAAACTTCATGATCGACACGTACCGCCTGAACCCCACGGAGTACCTCACCAGCACCGCGTGCCGCCGCAACCTGGCGGGTGACGTGTGTGCCATCATGCGCGTGCACGGCTTCCTCGAGCAGTGGGGCCTCATCAACTATCAGGTGAGAATGTTACTAGCAATGAACGTGCTACAATGCCAATTAGAAAGAAAGAAACAAAGAAAATTATATTTATTGTCACAGAAACACCATTGTAAATGACCTGCAATCTATGTCAGCAAAAATATCTTCCTAAACGCTAGCGCAAATTAGGTCGGGCCGCGCAGTAACGCAATGCAATGCAAAAATCTTTCTTCATCACTTTTGTACATTTTCTATGAACCAACGCACACTACAGGCGGGCCGCACTTTCTACACGCTGTAAATGTGTGTGTGAAGACGAGTAGCGCCAGCACATAACACCCACACGCAATCACTTCCGACTTCACCACTGTCACGGACGGTACCGAGAGCTCCTGCGCTTACACACACATTCACAGCGTGTTTGTACACTTGGTGACCGCAAGTAAAACGCGTGTTGCTTCTTGAGATAAAATTACTACAGGTTGAAATTGAAAACATGCGACAAATCGAAATGGGAGATTGTACTCATCATTATGAAAAAAAAATTTTGCTGTTCTCTACATTTTGACGAGATATGCGAACATAAATGTAGGGAATAGCTGATTTTTTTTTTCGCGTTTTCAGGTTTGTTTCCATAGTAAAAGTTGTTCATAATGATGAGTACAATCTCCCATTTCGATTTGTCGCATGTTTTCAATTTCACCCTGTATATGAGAGTGCGTAGCGCTGCGGGCCGTTGCGGCTGTAATGTGCGCTTGGCTTTAATGATCAAGCTACGTCCTCTATATTCATAGAGCGGAGCTTTTGTCTGAAGCCTCACCCCTGGGCCGCCCGCCCCCGGCCCAGGCACCGCCCTACTTCCGCACTAGTTGAGGACGCGTAATCGGCATCATATATTTCTATTGCGCCTTGTTGCCATACAAAGCACGGTAGAAATAATCCCCACACCACTATGGCCTGCCGTAGATTTATACTTTTATACTTGCAAAAAAGTCCATACATTTTTAATTAAGAAATATATTTTTCCTTTTTTTTTCAATGGTCTATGTGTGTTTTCATAAAAAAGTGTTATGTTTCCCAGCTGGAGGCGGAGTCCCGACCCACAGCGATGGGTCCGCCGCCCACGTCGCACTTCCACGTGCTGTCCGACACGCCGTCGGGCCTGCAGCCGCTCGTCACGCGGCCCACGCAGCCGCGACCGGGTAAGCAGCAACACTTATTTTGACACAATAGGGTATTTGCCTGGACTTTTTATGCATTTCTCAAACCGAAACAAAGATAAGCCATAGAAAACAAAAAAATATCCCAAAAAATGGAGTTGTAAGTGTTTAAGTCTATGCTAGACAGAGACAACGCTGCTAGCTTCTGTCGTCACAAAACTGAAACGCCATAGTAACTTCAGCCTATTGAGTACAATAATGATCTTTTGCGTGACAGGGATGGAAAAAAGAACTTCGAAAGCGTGTAACTTCTCTATTTTTCTCTTTATCTTTTTTTTGTAACATATTTCAAATAAGTATTGATTCATGTATATTTTTGATTGTCGTCAAAAACCCTATTTCCCAAGACACGGTGCAGAATTACTTTTACATAGAATCAGGATTCCTAAAGGTATTTTGTGTAAGAATAGTGTCCTTGGGTTATCTACATCAATAGGTAAGAAGTACGAGAATAACGCTGCCCCCGATAGTTAAAAAGACGTATCTAACAAAAAGTAAAAACGAAGAAATAAATTTTTTAATGAATGAAACGGGAAATTAATAATATTTTGTTTTGCTAAAACCGCACTGGAGGAAGTTAGAAAACTATTAAAAATACAGACAGATGTGCCTTTTTTTCTGATTCCGGCAATGTATGTAACTCAAATCTGAAAAAAATGTTAGATGCGTCTTTTTTCCTATCGGGGGCAGATTACGTGGATAAAGTACTGTTGTCAAGACATACCGACAGCATTAAATGGCGTCCTTCAACTTTCTGCAAAAATACAGATCAGAAGTCATTATTAAATAGTTATTATCATTATCCAGGTAATACAGTAAGGAGGAACATAGGTTTAACACAGGATGAGACAACATGATTACCTAAAAGTATAATTCCTGCAGCAAAGTTACAAAGTATTATTTGCCAGTGAGCCCCTAACTAGACAGTTACTTTGTATATTGGGGCTCGGGATACGATTTCAAGAGTAGAGACTGGTAAGGTGGAAATAAAACGAAGTCTTAATATTGGCATTTCTTTGTCTAGCGGAGAATGTACCAAAGGTGGAGCCAGGTCTACCCAACGGCGCCGAGGCGGGTGCCGCGGCCGCGCCGCCCGCGCCGCCCATCAAGCCAGAACCTTCGCTGGACCTTGGTGCTGTGTCGGGACTCAAGCTCGACCAGGTAAGCTTATTTCCTTGACCGGTCAGAATATGACTGCTTTCACAGTTATCTTACCTTTGATTTTATGTCACTGTCAAAATCACAGTGATCTTTATTATCGTTACAATAAGATTGCTTTTGGGTTGCTGCCATTGACTAGTCTGTCAAAATCACTTTATTATCATTCCAATAAGGTTGCTACTGTGAAAGGAATGTAGGTGGTCTTTTTGCGGTGTCTCTTCTCGGTGTGAATTGACTCTTAGTCCGTGATAAAATGTATTTGTGAAGTGGTAAGCAATAGACGTGAGGCTGCGCACTGCCCTCGCTGCACTCGCTGCACGTTCGCTATGTCCGCTTGCAGTACCGCGGCGGGCCGCGCGGGCGCGCGTGGACGGAGCAGGAGACGCTGCTGCTGCTGGAGGCGCTGGAGCTGCACCGCGACGACTGGAACCGCGTCGCCGCGCACGTGGGCACGCGCACGCAGGACGAGTGCATCCTGCACTTCCTGCGCCTGCCCATCGAGGAGCCCTATCTGCACGACGCGCAAGCTGGTACTGTACACTGTCTTTTTACGCCGACAAAGCCAAAGAAGGTTTACGATTTTAACAGACTACGGGTATGTTCATCGGTTTCGTCATACCTTCTAAACTATTCCCCATTTTTTGACACTTGCTATACAAAAACCGAAAAAAATTGACATTGGTGTCTTTTGTGTACCTTTTTAGTTGGCGTTTCTGTCGTAGTTGGGTTTTGGTAAATCTTTTTTCTCTCTTCCGACTACAAACTATATACTCGGAACATTGCGAAATTGTGACATGCTCCACCCGTTGAAAACTGCTGAACGTTTCAATTCCTCGATTCGATTGAGCTCTTGAATTGTAGTTGATGTGGATTAAAACTTATATCGCCCAGTAAAAGACTTGTAAAATAACATCACGCCGGTTTTCCCCACAGTGTAATCTGTATACCTGTAGTACACCCACATTTCGCCAGTTATGTTAAAGTCCCATGTAATAGGGGGCGAGCCTATTGCGATCAACCGGCTGAATGTTACTTATACTTAATTTGTGTCGTCACAGGTGGCGTGCTAGGCCCACTGGCCTACCAACCGATCCCGTTCAGCAAGACTGGCAACCCAGTCATGTCCACGGTTGCTTTCCTGGCGTCCGTGGTGGACCCGCGCATCGCGTCCAAGGCCACGCGCGCAGCTATGGAAGAGTTCGCTGCTATCAAGGTGAGATCATTATTTCAGCAACAATATTGACCCTAGTGTGATTCTATGGGAAATAAGCCGACGATCTACCGATAAAGGTTCACCATCGCCTATGATTTTATATGGTGTACATAATAAAGAGTATTCTATTCTATGGCGTTGCAGCTGTGTTATCATCCTAGAGACAACGAAAGAAAGAAATAAAATATAGTAATATTAGTTTATCGTCATAGAAACATGCTGAAATGTTTAATGACATGTGCTTAGAATTACACCGCCCCCTTGACCTTCAACCCGGAACAGCGCAGCGTTGCTTGTCAACAGAAATAAGTCTTGTGGTTACATTCACCTGGACAATCTCCTTCACAGGGTGTTCTACTAGAAAATCTATAATTAAAAAAATATTACTAAAATTAGAGTGTCTTAGTTGAACTCTCACTTGATTAGCCAGTTATGTTTCCTGTACGCGTGTGTTGCGTGTCCGCAGGACGAGGTGCCCGCGGCCATGATGGAGGCGCACGTGAAGGCAGCGGGCGCGCACGGGCCCGCCGCCGCGCTCGCCGCCACCGGCATCGCCGGCACCGCGCCCGACCTGCAGCCCAGCGGTATCTGACTTATTGCTGTTCTTCCTATCATCCTCTTAGTTAAAGTCTTCCCAGTAGTGGCTCAAAACAGTGAAAACATCGTGAGGAAACCGGCATGTCCTAGAACCAAAAATTCGAAGACATGTCACATCTACCAACCCGCACTGGGCGTGGTCGATTACAGCCCACTCCTGTCCAAGAGAGTAGGCCTGTGTCCCAGCAGTGGGAACATTATAGGCTGATTATGCAGTAAAGACTAGCGCAACTGAACTGCTTCAAGAATCGTCTGGACAGACTAAATATCTTCAAGCTATACGATACACACGCATCAGCTAATTAACTGCTAGTGTGTCTAACCAAATAATAATAATAATAAATTGGGGCGTGCCGCAACGCAACGCATTGCAAAATACTCCTTTTCTATGAACCAACGCACACTACACACGAGCCGCACCGCACTTTTTGTATGAAAATGTGTTGCGCTGCAGTCCGTTGCTGCTGTATGTTGTGCTGTGTTCATATATTGTATGCCTGACTTACTTTGCATTACTCTTCCTGCTTCTTCGACTTCGTAAACTCACTTAATGCCATTTCTCACATCTCACTGACAAAAATTTACCAAAATGCCTTTAATTAGTACAACTAATACTAACCCCCTTATTCATAAAACTTATCAAACCTATTATAGTTAAACTGGGGTTTGTCTCTTTCTTACACACAGAAATGACAACGTGACAGATAAAGACAAACGTTCTATAAACCTATTTTAGTTAAAATAGAGATAAAATAGGATTATGAATAAGGGGGTAAGACTATTACAAAGCGGGTTAAATACTGAAATATCTTTTAATCGTACAGCTGAACCCAAAAAAGAGGGCTCATCAGATATCAAGGCAGAACCAATGGAAGTGGAGGAGGGCGAGGGCAAGGTCAAGGACGAGCCGCAAGACGCGCCCGCCGCCGCCGAGACTGATAAGGAACCCAAGGAGGAGCCTGCAGCTCAACCCGGTAAGCAAATATACTTACCATCATAATTCTCTTGCCCTTATCCCAATTTGTTTAGGGTCGGCTCAACATGTCTACTTATCTGTGAGGCGTCATCTCGGTAGTCACCCCCTTTCTAGGAATATCATCTTTCACACAGTCCATCCATCGTTTCTTTGTCTTCCATAACACTATTAAAGAAAGAAGAAAACATCACACCACACTACATCACTATTATGCCCTTTTAAAAACTTCTTGGTATCTATAATTTACCAGATAATTAAGTGGTTTCTTCGTTATATCCTACTATTGTTTTGGGTACTTTATTTTAACTTAGAGGAACTGTTTTTCCCATAGTTTTAAATATTTAACTACTTCCACTAAAACTTTTTTATTTAGGCCTGGCTTCAGTCGGCTTCGGCTTTGATTGAAGCCGGGCCTATTTCGGGTTTTCATTTTGAAATTACTAAAACATGTATCAACTTTTCTTATCTCAAATCTATTAGTTTAGGATAACCGCGAGGGCAGATAAAGTTATAGATTATCTTTTTACACCTCATTTTATAAATACAGAAAAAACTGAAGCCCCAACGACGGTAGACGCGAAGCTGCAATCCGCAGCCGCTGCAGCGCTCGCCGCGGCCGCTGTCAAAGCGAAGCACCTCGCCGGCGTGGAGGAGAGGAAGATCAAGTCCCTGGTCGCGCTGCTAGTGGAGACACAGATGAAGAAGTTGGAGATCAAGCTGCGGCACTTCGAGGAGTTGGAAGCCACTATGGAGAGGGAACGAGAAGGTAATTTAGTTCAAAATTGTAGACAAGGTGTAGATAAATATGCAGTGCAACTACAGGTTTTCACGACTATCATCATTTTTAACATCTAATAATGAATATTTATGTTCGCGTGTCCTAGGACTGGAGTACCAACGTCAGCAGTTGATTCAGGAGCGACAACAGTTCCATCTGGAACAGCTGAAGGCCGCAGAGTTCCGCGCAAGGCATCAAGCGCATCAGAGGTACGCGAATTGTGTAAAGCCGTAGATACCCTTATTACCCTTACTTACATCTTTCTGCATAGATGTTTAAAATAATCGCTCTGAATGTTTAATATAATCAAACATATAAGCAAAAAGATGTATGCAAGTTCAAAAAAATATGTTAATATCTCTGAAACGTGGAAGCTTTACGGGGTTTGGTCCTAATGTGTTTTCTGTGTGCATTGATGTCGGCTATCGATTCACAGAGGTTTCATGAGTGGCCGCCATTTTGAAAAATAAATAACAAAACGGCGGACAGGTATGTGTGCCAGGCTCCATGTAAAAATCTTCAATCCCCTTTCTGTAACTTTTACTCTTACTAATAAGTGTGTTCTTGTCTCATTATTATTATTACTTAGTGACTTTTCTATTGCTGTACTCTGTGCACATATAGAGCTCGCAAGTTCATTAGATGCGAGGCCTGAGAAAGAAAAGCTGAAATATAGTAACATGACTTTAACTTTCTTCATTCAAAAATCTTTGACAGTGTCGGTACGGGTATTCAGAAGCCCGAAAATATGACAACCGATCTTGCCAAAGGTTATCGTGTTACCTAATAACTGGGTTGTGGTCAGATAGACAGTCGCTCCACCGACTACGTTTAAATACAGTCACTTGGCCAATCACCTATTAGTCGGTTTTATCGTATTCGCCGCACAACAAAAGCGATTGTTTACCGCTATTTGGGCCGCAGTGTTTACAAATAAAAGCGTTTGTGTGACGGCATTATTTGTGAGTAGATTGTAAGCGAGGTTGTTCTTGTTGGGCACTAAAATGTTCAATTTGATTTCAAACGGTTTTTGAAATTTTTTATTTACTTTTTGCGGGAAATAAAAAAAGCCAAATTAATTAATAATTTGTCTTTTTTTCTTTTAATGGTAGTGTGTCCAGTACTGTCAAGAAAATGGGAATCTTAAGTCATAGGTATTTAGAGTGCCATAAGGATCTTTTGGCGCTTGTAAGACATTGACATGGGGGCGTTGTAGGTTAACATTTGTGAAATTGTCACAGACATTGTATTAACAATACAAGATGGTGGCGTTAGTTCCGATTCTTACCACGCGCCAAGAGAACCTTGTAGCCTTGTATAGCAATTATTCTACCACAGATATTACTACAGTAGAAATATAATGAACCTGATATATGAAATTATTTGTATCTCTTGTACGAATTTAATGTGTAACTGACGGTATATCGTCGTAAACGCTACTCTACAATCTACATTATAAACTGGTGTTGTTAACTGTGTGTATGTTGTGCGCAGGCTGCAGGCGGAGAGCGGCGCAGGCGCGGGCGCGAGCGCGGGCGCGGGCGCGGGAGCGGGCGCGGGAGCGGGCGCGGGAGCGGGCGCGGGCGCGGGGCCGGGCGCGGTCGCGGCCGAGCCGCCGCCCGAGCCCACGCCGCCGCCCATCGCCTAGCTGACAAGGGGACACAGCACGCTAGCCTGAATTCAGAGTCTCAGATAATTGACAAGTTTTGGAAAAACTAACTCATTATCGTACATGATAAAGTTCAAATTCCATTGTAACCGACTTTTTTAAGGACCTTTTTTTACCTATAATAATTATAGTTGGTATTTAACCGTTTTATAATTAAAGTGAATAAATTACAAATGGTCACATAAAAATCAACTTAAACTACATAACACAAAAGTAGATAGTCGAGCAAGTTATCTAAGATTCTGAATTCAATTACAGTGCAGACCCACTGGTCAACTACCGACGTTTCGAAATAACATAGTTATAAGAAAATATTCTTATAAGTTTAGACTTTTCAAGTTATTATTAATATGAAATAAGATATTTGTGAACGAGTGATCTGTGCGAACGATGAGTGCGGTGTAAAATTGATTCGATTGAGTATTCTTAATCAAATAATTGTAAGTATTCGTCTGTAAGGGTCGCCACTATGCATAGCGCGACGTTTCAAATAAAAGGTGTCGCGTCGAATGGTACTGTTTCACTCGGCGTTGTCATTTTGTCCTGCGTTATCGACCCGCTAACTGTTTACGTTCACTTTTATTTGTCCGCAAAAAACCCTTTATCGCATCACTTTTATTGCTTTGACATGTTTTGAAAACATTTGATTCACAGTTGTACAGAAAACAAACCCTGGTGCACTACTGCACGGGAGTACCGTAAATAATTTTATTTTAATTTAAATTTTAAGATTTAAAATAAATAATGTTTTTGATAATTTCCTTGGTTTCTATAATTTATTATTCGTTTGCTTCGGATACCCAAGAAGCAGTCCAGGAAACACAACCATTTTATAAAATTTCAATGGTAAGTACCTACTTGTCATGCTTGTTCATTCGGCGATATACAGAAAGTAATTTAGTGTACAGCGAATTATCTGTGCAACCGTTTCTCTTAAACATTTCTTAATTAAATTAACCTTATTTTGCAATTGAGGATATTTCAAAGCTATTGGTTTTGATCGTTTTAATAATCTGCACGAAGGTTACTGAAAAGAAAAATGGGTTGCATAATGAAATTAATTTCACACATCTTCACATTTATATCATTTTGATTTTTGTCTCAAACCCCCGCGGCAGTCACTATTAGTAAAAATTATTAAAATTTACACATGATTTACTTGCATATTATTGTGCAAGTGTAAAATTCAATATTGTGATTGACGCTTTGCCATGGACATATTGGACATAGTCTCAGTTTCACATCCATCATCAACATCATTGGCAACAATGGTCCACTGCTGACTATAGTCCTATAGACCTATAGGTCTCCTCTATAGTTTCACTTCAATCAATCAACTCAGCCTATCGCAGTCCACTGCTGGACATAGGCCTCTTCCAGGCTGCGCCACAATGCCCTGTCCTCTGGCTTCCGCAATCAGCCTTTAGTTTCACATATTGACAGTTAATTGTAATCACCAAACATTTTGTAACTGAAATATGTAATCAATCAGCTTTTGTCACAACGTGAGAGACCTCTCGGTATCGTGTCACAATTATCTCGACAGCGACGAATTAACGTCATTAATTGTTACTAAAATTTTAATATTTACATCATCATCATCATTTCAACCGAAAGACGTCCACTGCTGGGCATAGGCCTTCTCCAAAGTGTTTTTATACATTACTATAAAATTAATAATGTCGGATAGAGCGCGAATAGCTCAACGATCAAGGCGTTGGATTTTAAAGCTCTGGTTTTACTGAATAAATTAATAAGTATGCAACCATTAGGTATCGTCGCATGACAGTCCAGGTACCCCCGCGTTATTCACGCATGCAGCGAGCCCGGTGTGGGACCCCGAGCTGCAGAGTCTGTACTTTGTAGATGTCAAAGAGAAAAACGTGCATCGACTCGACTATGTGACCGGGAAGATTTATACTAAGCATATAAGTAAGTATATATATATATATCAGAAGTTTTTACTAGCAACCTTAATAATTACGACTTTTCTGCCTCGGCAAGTCGGCAAAAATCTCCAATTTTTGCCAATTTATTGGTGATCACAGTATCTAACCTATGTTATTAACGTAAATAAGATTTTTTACGCTTTAGTTATCGGCTTGAAAGATGTCGTATTTTCATCCTGATCCATCATTATATTATTTTGGTTACCGTTAGTCACAGAATGTCAGGAAGTGGATTGTTATTTTGCCAGAAACTACCCTAGTGAAAATATGAAAACAGAGTATCGAATAAAATGAACCGAAGACAGCTGGCAATTGGTTTCATCAGTTTTATCGGCTGTTGTTGGGTCTCTATGACCTAGAATTTGCCGCTGGTAACATCATTATTATTATTCCAGACTACGGCGAAGTGAACGTAGTAGCACTGGTGTCGGGTTCCCACCGGCTACTAATTGCCTGTCGCTCGTCGCTGTACCTACTAGACTGGAACATCGCAGGAGACATCGCCATACGACTACTGGCCACCGTGGACATAGGCCTACCCGACAATGTCATCAACTACGGGAAGCCTGACGCTGAAGGACGATTTTGGGCAGGTATAACTTGCTACTGATAAATTCAAACTGATTCTTATAGTCAAACAAATGGGTTTTTCCTCTGAAGGGCACCATTTACACGGCTGAATACAAATTTTCTGTTAGTGAGAAATACCTAGGCATTTATCAAGTTCCAAATCTTTCGAACATAAGTACTGACATGCAACAACTACCTGTCCAATACTAGGTTTTGCAGCTTGATTTAGTCATACATAAACGGACGCCTGTTTCCCATGGGGTAGGCAGAAACTATAGAAGGCACCTGCTACGATCCTTACCTACTTTTTCCTTTGGCTTAACCGGCGTGCGCGCATACGCCGGTTGCGTGTACCTACTACGCACCTGATCTTTCTGAAGAACCAATAAGGTCATAATGACTTTTTCGATGACTAGTATTTCAGCCACAACCCCCTTCTAACATTTCACCCACCAACAGGAACAAAAGGCCCTCAAACAGGCGACGACGTGGTCCCCGACAAGGCGACGTTCTATAGCGTGGAACAAGAGTGCTTCCAGCGCCCGCGCATACAGCTACGGCCCGTGTCCAGCTCCAACGGCATCGCCTGGTCGATCAACAACACAGTCTTGTACTACATCGACTCCGTCACGCGTAAGGTCGAAGCGTTCGACTTTGATCTACAGAGAGGAGATTTGTGTACGTATTTTCGTGTTACGTTTTCATCGTTAAATCGGATTTCCGCGACCCAGATTGTCTATGCAGCTCAAGGGTGGCCTATGTCCCGTAATGGGCAACTTAAGGGGTCATCATCATGCGTCATGTTTACCGCAAATTAACGTATTATCTTTCTTTCTTCTTCTTCTTTAGTCATTTTCTCAGTGTGAGAGCGACAGAGCTATTCACGACCTTTACCATCATACCTTTTTCAATGGAACCATGATGATTGATACTTCAAGGTACGACTCTGTATTTCGTTAATAATGGACTGCTCAATAGAATCAGCATTTGACGCAAATGACTGATTTCTAAAAAACTCGATCATCTTTAATGTACTACAGTTCTTGCAAATAAATATAATTTCATTTCACCTTTACATGTTACACAGTAATTCGATAACATTATGACCGATTGTTAAACTTATCTGTCTTAGCTAAAGGGATAGTCCCAGATTAAAGTAAATGACAGTGATGAAGATCTCTGTTGTATTGTTTAGTTATAGATAACTAGCGGCCCGCCCCAGCTTCGCAAGGAAGCATTTTTGTTTTTCGAATTTCCGAAATTTTCTTTCATACAAACCTTGTTCTGGCAATACCGAACACAACAAAAAAATAATTATCCAATTTGGTGCAGTCATTCGGAAGTTATACGCGTACAGACATTTCAGCGACTGTTTTATACTAGGTATGTAAGGATAACTCAAAACTAACAAGCTGTTTTAATCCATTTACATGCAAGGTTAATGGGCATCTATTAGTGGAAACGGCAATAAATTCACACATTGTTGTTAATTAGATTTTAGACAGCTGCAAACTACATTGTTGTATACTATTTATACCGATATATTATTTACTAAACCGTTATGATTATGTTAACAGCTGCTCGAAGGACGGTGATAGACATATCGACGCTGGGTTATGAGGACGCGGTACCTGACGGTATGACTATAGACAATCGCGGCAACCTATGGGTAGCGCTCATGTATGGAGGCATTGTAAGTATAGCAGATATTATAACATAACGACACACCTGTTTTTCCCCAAGGGATAGGCAGTGTACACCCACATTTTGCCAATTAGATTCAAGTCCTATGTAATAGGGGCGGGGCCTATTGCGGGCACAAATCTTTGTAGACTCCGGGCTGCTATTGACAATGCCCAAATGGGAAAATCCATCAACACTGCCGACCCTGGGATGGAACTGAGAAACCTACTCCGATAAGTCGCGCTTACGACCACTTAGAGACCAACAAGCACTTCATCCTATTTTTTTTTACATTCACAGATATTACACATAGACCCCGACACGCGACAGGTAGTATTCGGTTACAGGCTGCCAGTGTCCCGAGTGACGTCAGTGTGCTGGGGCGGGCCCAACCTCGACGAGTTGTTCGTAACGTCGGCGCACGACAAACTCGACACCCCGCAGGAGCCGCTAAGTGGCGCCATCTTCACGATACGAGGCACCGGCAGTAGAGGCATCGAGCCGCATATGTTTAGATTCGATAATGCGGATTTTTACTGATCAAATTGTAATTTAATTTAGTTAGGGTTCAATAAAGTAGTATTTTGTTGAGGCTTGTTTTAATCCTATGGTGGACTGAATCCTATGTGGACTGGTAAACTGAAAGGGTTGCTCATGGCCAAGTCGGTTGACATTAAACCTTGCTCTTTGTAACATGAGAAAAACCGTCGAAAGTACAAAGTACTCTGCTTCACAAAAAAAAAAAAACAGTGCCACTCCGGGAGGGCCGACAAAAGTGAAAACTTGAACAATTACGCGAGTATTTTTTGAATCATCATACTTATATACAGAGATGTCGGTTACAGTAACAGTGTCGCGAGTTCAATGGTTTTTTCCCATCTCAAAAAATGCGCCAACGCGCCTAAAGAAGTTTTCACTTCAAAAATATAATTACTATGCAACTGTTTTGTCATGTACCATGCCACATGGAAAACGTCCGCTTCATAAGATATCATACCTACACGTTTTTTAATAATGGTGTAGTATGCAAATTAAATGAAAAGTAAACGTGCTAATTGACAACATTTCATATTTTTAACCTGCATGTATTCTTACGTTATATAAAAGTAAATTCAAATCTAGGGCACCCATATTTTTTCGTTTTTCGAAATTATGTACTTTTCATTCATAATTTAAACTTTGAAATTCGGTGTATTCTAAAAAGACGTAAGTGCCAGATGACGTCAGCCTTACGGTAAAACGGCGATATTACCACAGTATAATATACTTCTTAGGTGACATTGACATGTCTTGTTTGATGTAATGTTTTCAATCAAAGACATTGGAATGCGTAAAGGTAACTAACTACCTCATTTCGCCGTTTATGTGACGTCATCACATGTTTTTTGATTTTTATATTTTTTCTCAGAAATTTGGAAATAAAAAAATAAAATAAAAATATATTTGAACTCAGGATACGAAAATAAAGAAATAGTATTTTTGTTTTAAGGTGAATGCGCAGTGGTAGCCCGCGAAATTCAAATTTTCTTACGTTTTTTGCAATTTTCAGGTCAGTGTCAGGTTTTATCTCGATCAAAATTTGATTCGCGACTATAACAGGTACGTATTCACAGAATTATAATCATCAGAATCATTAATACATCTTTCTAAGTTAGATTTCTACCATAAACACTTTTCCATACGAGATTTGTTCTTAACGGTAGAAATCTAACTTAAAGAGATATATTAATGATTCTAATGACTATAATTCTGTAAATGCATATCTATTATAGTCGCGAATCAAATTTTGATCAAGATACAACCTGACACTGACCTGCAAATTGCAAAAAACGTAAGAAAATTTGAATTTCGCGGTCTACCACTGCGCATTCACCTTAAGGTCGTGTCAGGTTTGAAATGTTGTCAATTACGACAATGCATCTTCTATTTTGCACATACGGTTGGCTGCACTGCACGTCAGTGGTAAACAATAACAGTAGAAACTGACCTCAGTCCCTCCACAGTTATTTTGCATCACTGTCAAAATCACAGTGATCTTTATACAGGCTTCTTTTTTTATCATCATCCTAATTCTTACAGGGTGTTCTACCCATGAATGTGAACAACTTTCACTATGGGACCAACTCTGAAATCACGAAAAAAAAATCTGCTGTTTCATACATTTTGGTCAAGTACACTGATAAATTAATCAGGAAAATCTTAGCCTCCACACTGATTAATTCTGATGTGCCGTGTTTCACCGAGGCTATGGATGCCTGGAGACTCGCTTGCCCGAATACAGATCCACCCGACAATCCATCTTCCCAGAGACGGTGGGATGAGCCGCTCTGCAGAGTAGTACAGAACAATTTACTTGACTCGTCTGCTACTCCTGCGGAACGTGCGCGCCTGCTGGCTGTGGGTAGATGGGAGTCGGGACTTTGGCTTCATGCACTACCTTCGTCGAACATAGGCACTTTGTTCGACGACACTACTTTTCGCCTCGCTGCTTCCCTGCGACTAGGCACTCCTTGCTGTTCCCCTCATCGCTGTCACTGTGGCGAAGATGTCAACAGCCTCGGACACCACGGCCTGTCTTGCAGCCGAAGTGCGGGTCGCTTAGCGCGCCACGCGAACATTAATGACATCATCCGACGAGCTCTTGTTACCGTCGGCGTTCCAGCTGTATTAGAACCCAATGGCTTGGTACGCGACGATGGCAAGAGACCGGACGGTATGTCTCTATTTCCTTGGAAGGTGGGTAGGCCTTTAGTGTGGGACGCAACTTGTGTCGATACTCTTGCGCCATCCCACCTTCCTGGATCGGCATGCTGTGCTGGCGCTGCTGCTGCGGCTGCGGAAAACCTCAAGCGGCGAAAATATAATAACCTTATCGGAAATTATATTTTCGAGCCGTTTGGGGTTGAAACCCTCGGGCCGTGGGGTCCGAGTGCTCATGGTCTTTTTACAGAAATTTCAAAACGGCTGGTTGACACTTCCCGTGACCCAAGGGCTGGCTTTTACCTTGGCCAAAGGCTAAGCATTGCCATACAACGTGGCAATGCCGCCAGTCTCTTGGGTACATTACCAGTCGACAGCGATGCGGATGAATTTTTCTTATATTATATTATTTTATTATATTTTAGTTTCTATATAGTTTTAGTTAAATTAGTTTTTAATTTTGTTATTTTTGTTAATTAAGTTTTTAAATTCAAATAAACTAGGAGACTTAAAAAAAAAAAAAAAAAAATTTTGGTCAAGTAGGTATTGAACTTTTGTATGAAACAGTTGTTTTTTTTTGTGATTTCAGAGTTGGTCCCATAGTGAAAGTTGTTTGACAGGCCTGATGGTCTAGTGGTTAGTGACCCTGACTGCTATGCCGGAGGTCGTGGGTTCGATTCCCACCCAGGACAAATGTTTGTGTGATGAGCACGATCATTTGTTCTGTGTCTGGGTGTAATTTATCTATTATATGTATGTATTTAGAAATATATAAGTATGTTTATCAGTTGTCTAGTACCCATAACACAAGCTCTGCTTAGCTTGGGACTAGATGGCGTTGTGTGATAGTTGTGGAATATTATTATTATTATTTAATAAGGTTGCTGTTCGGTTGCTGCCATTGATAAGTCTGTCAATATCACAGTGACCTTTATTCTCGTTACAATAAGGTTGCTGCTGTCAGGGGAAAAATAACTACGAATGGACTGCAAACTGGCCTCTTAATCTATTCAAAGTTTGTACTACGATAGGCCAGCTTAAGGTCAAAAATCAAAATCTTTCGAAAAGGTCTCCTAATTTCTTTATGTGCCTACAATATTTTTAGGCAAATCTAAATTATATCCTAGGTATTGCCTATGGCTATAAGGGCAGTTTCCTATAATCTACGAACCGTTATTGGTTAAAATTAAGACTTGTATGTTTAGGTAGGTATCAATAAGTAGCAAAGACCTCGTAACTACATAGTAGACTCCCCCATAGGTAATAGCTATCTCACAGGTAAAATTAGCTTACAATTCTTATTACATGCCAAGTTTAGCAATAAAAAATGCTTCCATTGGTAAGCAAAACGCTTAATTTTTTTATTTATAGTAACCGAGCATTAAGGGCTATAAATGTTATTTTTGGTTTTGTATTTGTGTATTAACATTTCTGAGAAACATTTCCTCGCTTCGTACTGCGAGGAATTGTTTCACAGCAATTCACTTGAGGCTAATCTCCAGCCAAAAATGATGTAAGGTATTGCGTGCACCCATGCAAAACGTTACGTCATTTTAATAGTACGGTCGAACAAGCTATTTCGTACACAGGCAAAAATATTCATCTTTCCACTACACTGCCAATATTTAGTTTTATTTTGTGCGTTATAACTTTTTCAGCTTATGGCATCCTTAATTAAATAGAGTGGTATAAAAGAATTGACTAACTCAGCACACCATTGTTTAAAAGTAGTTGCGAGTTAGTTGCCTGTATACCAAATAGCTTGTTCGATAGTACCTACGTAGGCAATCAGTAATCCTACATTTTCACACATGTAAATTTGAACGCTAATTAAAACTAATGCTGTCCTGCATGCTTTAATTACCTATGAGTAAATTAACTAAACGTGGAGCGTACCGTATAGATGTTAGACTTAGGTGAAAGTCATTCTAAGACCTGCAAGCAAATAGTTAATATCGTCATGTATTCGTCACTGTTGTTTGTTGCAGCTATTTATAGTTTATATTGTATCAAACCGGCTGCTTTATTTGATGTAAGTGTTTCTGTGAAGTTTATTCATAAACATTGCTTAAAGTTAAGAGACGTTTAAACGTCAAAATGTGTGGTTAAACAGTCGCTAATCATTACTTAACTTTAAGTAACGTTTATAAATAAAGGGGTGTAAGTTTAGTAAGTAGCACCCTGCACCTCATTCCCAAATGAAGGACAGTGGCTGTCAAACTGGCCATCTAGGCGCCACCCAGCTGAAAAGAAAGGAATCGTTGTCATCAGATTAGAGAGTTTTCGTGTTTAACCATCCTCTAGGATCAGCTACACTAACCTCAACAACAGCAACAAAAGTTGATTAACATTTCAGTTTTTTTTTTAAATCTTAGTTATTATCGAGCAAAATATTTAATTAAAATCGTTAATTTAAAAGTGACAAACAAAGTAAACTATTATGAAAAATATTTCCGCCCAGGTAAAATACTTATTATCAGACAACTACGACATATTCGAGTACACGAACCTGACGTTCACTCACGGCGAGAGTCCGGTGTGGGACCATGTCAGCGGGACGCTGTATTGGGTGGATGTACTCAACCAGGACGTGCATGCGCTTGACTATGCCACAAAGAAGCATAAAGTTAAACATATCAGTAAGTACCTGAAGATAAGTAAGCTTGGGACGCAGTGGTTCAAGAAGCAACCTTCATTATATCGTCTTCTAAAGTCTTTCTAAAACTGTCGCAGCCGCCGTCTTGGATTTCATTGACCTCACTATCGGCTTTGCTTTAACACGCTCGAAAACCATAAAAAACATCTCTCTAAAGCAGGAATGCACAGACTTATTGAGACTATGGGCCACTTAGGCAAATGATGAACTAATGGCGGGCCACCAGCACAAATTAAAACATAAAAATAGCCAAAAATTTAATTTAAAAAAATAATATACTTACTAGTTTGAAGCGTGGCACTGTATTGTGCTTACAATCTTTTTAACCTTGGCAATATTTTTCCTTAAAATGTACGAGGGAATATTTTTGCTGGCGGGCCACTGGCATTTTGCCGGGGGGACGCATGCGGCCCGCGGTCTATGCAACCCTGATCTAAAGTCTCATGGAGGGGACATAACGCTTTTCGTTACGTGACGTTTTCTACCAGTCAACTCCTACCACAAGTCGCGTGGAAAGTAGGAGGCAGTCACCTTCTGCGAAGCAGTCATGCTAGCGAAGGAGGTGGCGGGATGGCTGAAGGAGAGAGCCTCACGTCCTAGCCGCCGCGGGAGACGCTCCGGGCGTCGGGAGCCGCGTGACGACTCCCGGCCACCGCACCGTAGGCGCGGGCCTGCAGACGCAGATTAATGGGCAGCTCACCGTCCGATCAGGACCAGGCCCGTGCCGAACGGCGCGTTCGTGTTCCACGCGCGCCTCAAAGAGATGTCAGCAAAAAGGAAGGGGCCTGGCAGGGCCGAAGCCTGCCGGGGCTGCGGGATTGTCCGAAAGGGTTACCGCTACCCCGGAACATAAAGGGCTAAGGAAGGAACAAGGATGGGTATTAGTCAGTAAGAGTCTGACACTCCCTTCCGCTCTACCCAGAACGGGAGGGGTGTCAGACTCTTCTGAACATACTACTCTCTTCCAGATTATGGTGAAGTGAATATAGTGATACCAATTCAAAACAGCAGTCGTCTCCTAGTGGGTGTCAGGAATGAGCTGTTCTTGATGGACTGGACCAAGCCCGGGGACACTGCCCTAAGGTTCGTCGCAGCTTTCGACCAGGGTCTGCCCGACAATATACTTAACGAAGGGAACGTGGACGCGTTGGGCCGGTTTTGGGGAGGTAACTATAGTCTAATACTGTCTTTGTCAGCCGCAAAAAAATAGGTTGTCTTGAGCTATCTGATTCCCGAAGAGTCACGTACAGTCAACAAAAGTGTTACCCAAGTAGATAACCAGTCAGCTAACGTTGTCGCTTCTCTGAGTGTCATAAATTTAAACAATTATCATGCACACAATTACGATGAATAGGTACTTATATACCTACCTATAGCCAGGGAAAGATACTTGCTGTTTTTGCCTATACCTAATTATTTTGTTGACAGTACGACGACGTAAATTCGTCTTTATGTCTATTTCCCAAAAAAAAATTACTGTTTGTAAAAATAAATTCTTGCTTTTCACACCAATAAGGCACAAAAGGCCGTCAGCACGGCAACGAGGTGGTGCACGACGAGGGAGCCCTATACAGCCTGGAGCCGCCTCACTTTGTGCCGCTAGTGCAACTGAAACCTGTGTCCATATCCAACGGGCTAGTGTGGTCTCTGAACAACACCATCCTGTACTACATAGACTCACTCGCGAGGAAGATTGAAGCGTTCGATTTTGATTTGGAAAGAGGACACATAAGTATGACTATTACTTTCAGTATAAGGCTGCCTGTCTGTTGGAGCGGAAAGTGCAAACAAATAGGTACCAACAGAACTCGACTAAATTCTAGTGACTTGAATTTTAGGGTTTATTTATGACATGATAATTTTATTGAGGCACCCGACAATCGAGATGCCATTAAAAAAAAAATAAACCCGAATTCCCCGTAGGATTGGGCGGATTTATTAAACGTTGCTAAAAGTTAAATAATGTTAACATCCGCATAAAAATACATTTTTGACGTTTAAACGTCTCTATAAGCAACGTTCGTTTAACCGGTCAAGCGGCGCGGTTCGCCGATCGGCGACGAAATAATAGAAAATCAATTGTGTCTCATTAGCGGAGCTTGACAGATTAAAGAATCTTATTGCATGTGTTTTCTTAGTTAGGCACGTCCCCCACCCCAACAAACAGGCAGCCTTCGAATATTGTTTTATCATTTCAACATTTTATGAAAATTACCAATAACTATTTTAAGGCAAACGTCGCACAATCCTAGACATAGATGAGTACTGGGAAGACGTCGTCATAGCAGATGGAATGACAATAGACGAAGACGGATTCATCTGGATCGCTCTTATGTTTCACGGCTGCGTAAGTATAATATTATAGTAATATCGAAAACGAAATAGGTATTTAGGTTAATCGGCCAGCCTATCCATCATAAAAAATAAGCTGTAGTCTCATTTCCTATTAAACATATGGAAATAATTTTTGCGACTGACTTTTCTAGTACAGGATCAACTGACATCAAAAAAAAATTTTTGTGAAAATTGCCCATTTTCTTGCTGACTGTATTTTTTTCAAAATCTGTGAACGCATATAAAAACTTCTCAAAAAGTTATGGACAGTCTCCTAAGATCGTTTTTCTGTAGCTACAACGATTAAGGTACCCCTACTGCCCCGTCTCAAAAATGCACCCTGTATATTCCTGTCGTTCTCCAACTTAAGCCTTGTTTACTCCACAGATAGTCCGCATCGACCCCGACGCGCGTCACATAGTAGACCGATACAAGTTACCTGTCACCCTCACCACCTCTCTGACATGGGGAGGCCCAAGGTTCGACAACCTCATCGTCACCACATCTCGAAGGAACATGCCAGTTGACCAACTGAAGCAGCAACCACTCGCTGGTGCAATCTTTGTGCTACACAATATGAGAACGAAGGGAGTTCCGACTAATAAATTCGTTTTTAGTAATGCTGATGAATATTAAGAGGTTTATTTATAAACGATGATTATTAGTGACGTTATCAAAAATGTTTGGTTAACTAGTCGATATTCACTTATGAATAGAGGTGTATGTGTTTGAGGGTTGGACTTTAGGTTAATAAATATAGTGATCATAATTTTTGTGAAACTACGCTACGAGTTTGTGATGTTACGCCGAACCATGGTAGAAGATTGTGTCTCCCTTGGTGTCATTTAGACGTGTTGAGTTAAGGAAGAAATATGCCTATTAGAACTCTGTTATTTTTTAAGAGGTGAACAACAAGTTTTTCTTTACTCATTAAAATATAGAATTAAAAATATTTGTTTACATGGCTTTTTATCCTATTTTAGTGTAAATTGTTTATTTCAAAAACTATACGGACTCGTGACTAAATAATTGCAGCCGCACGGGTCAATCTTCAAGGTTAAGCAACGCTTGCCGAGCGTTCAATCTCAGAAGATCCATTGGCCAGATTCATGATGGATCTAGTGACGATTGTTTTCTCATTAGATCTATTTATATAAAAAAATAAGTAAAATGGATCTAATGAGAATTTTTGATGTGAAAAAAGTAATGCTACAAAAACAATTAAATATCACTAAAAGAAGTCCTGACACCGATTTGGACAAGACAAAAGTCATGTACAATTCGCCGAGTTCTTGCCGAGTCCAATCCACATCGAAGGGGCGCTTCTTGAAGTTGTGAAGGATTATGTCTACCTAGGGCAAGTCATTCAGCCAGCTCAGTAAACACAACTTTGAGAAGGAAGCTGACAGAAGGATCCAGTTGGGTTGGGCAGCATTTGGAAAACTCCGTCAGTCTTCTCGTCGTCTATCCCGCAGTGTTTGAAGACTAAGGTCTTCAACCAGTGCGTCCTGCCCGTCATGACATACGGTGCTGAAACGTGGACACTGACGGTCGGGCTGGTCCATGAATTCAAGGACGCTCAGCGCGCTATGGAGCGAGCTATGCTCGGAGTTTGTTTGAAGGATAAAATCAGGAATGAAATTATCCGGAAAAGAACCGGAGCTACCGACATAACTTGCAGAGTTAGCAAACTGAAGTTGCAGTGGGCTGGCCATGTCTGTCGAAGGACTGATGGCCGGTGGAGCAGACGAGTCCTGGAGTGGAGACCGCGTACCGGCAAGCGGACGACCTAAACGACCTAAAGAAAGCGGCTGGGGTAGACTGGATGCGAATGGCGGAGAACAGGGTGCTGTGGCGCAGTCTGGGAGAGGCCTATGTCCAGCAGTGGACTGCGATAGGTTGAGTTGATCCTGACACCTGTCCTGGTGAAAAAGATTCTTTGAGAAAAGAAGGTTCTTTGAGGGAAGATGAGGCAATGAATGAGGAGATGAAGGAAGGCCAGCAAGGTGGATCTTCTGAGAAAAAAAATCTCAGTAGATCCACATCTTGAAATCAGGATCCAATGAGAAAACAATCGTCACTAGATCCATCATGGATCTGGCCAATGGATCTTCTGAGAAAAAAAATCTCAGTAGATCCACATCTTGAAATCAGGATCCAATGAGAAAACAATTGTCACTAGATCCATCATGGATCTGGCCAATGGATCTTCTGAGATTGAACGTTGCCGAGGTCGGTCCGTGGACGGGTGACCACTATTACATTTCGAAGCCCTCCATGCCTCGGAAAGCACATTAAGCCGATGGTCTCGGCTGTCATTCGTAGATCATTGACAGTCGTTAGGGGTCGTCAGAATCACGAAAGTCTGACAACCAGTCTTGCCAAGGGGTATCGTGTTACCCAGTAACTGGGTTGTGGAGGTCAGATAGGCAGTCGTTCCATGTAAAACACTGGTTTTCAGCTGCATCAAAAGCCGACCCCAAAATAATTGGGAAAAGGCTAGGCAAATTGATTGGTTATTTCAATAACTATTTATTACTAGAATGAAACAAACATATAATTATTAATGAAATAATTTATTAGAGCACATGAATACAACCAGAGTAATGTAACAAGAGATTGTATAACATTTTAGACTATTAATAAATAACACCTAAACAACATAACGCCACATGACAACAGCGAGGAGTGACTAGAATCTGTGACCACATGCCAACAACGTGGGAAACACTGCTTCTATCATTTAACAAGATTCATTTTATTTTCAAAATAGTCGAATTTTAAAACGTTTTTAAGTTAGCGAAAAATTTAATTTGATTTATTATTAAATAGTAACATTTTAAATCATAGAATTTTTTTTGAGATTCCCACCAAAATTATGTAAAGATGCGATTTTGTACAACACTACTTATTACCTAACAAATTAAATACATCAATTGCATGTGTTATAATAACTTTGTTTAGGCACATTTTTTCTCATAAAATACAAAGAATATTGTTATTAATGAATGATAAAAAGCTCTATTAAACTGATTTATACTTTACATATTAACTTATGTATAACACATACGCACATATATTTATACACACTTATGCGTGTATAATTTGAAATTGCTTAAAGTCCTCATCATAGAGGTATAAAAAGTTTTAATTAGTAGGAGGTTAGTTAACAGATGTAGAAGAACAAAACTACTTGTTTGCATTTTCATTAAAAAAATAAACTTGTTGTTATTACTCCTTTTCCCTTTATACATTCTTTAGTACAATATGCGTCTACAAAACTACATTGGTGGAATATAATTGTTATAACTTATTTTCTGGCTAAAATATGCATATAAGTAGGTTCTTCTATGAGAATACCTCTTCTTATAAAGATCTAACGGCAGATAAACTTCCAGTCCCATATCCCATAAATATAACATCCCTTAAGAGTAATTGACACCATACAACCACCCTCTATACGCGACTATACAAGAAGTAGGACATCTCTATATTATCTATGAACGGATACGTACAGCACATTCATACAGGTAGTCATGTAAACTACCTACTATTCGATATAAGAGCACTGGCAGTGGTGTGGCTGTCCAAATACTACGAAATACTAATAGTATTACATTCCCTTATTGTAAAAAGGGGCTCGCGGGGAACATTTCTTAGAGAACGCTAAATCTATACAAAGTATATTATGTAATAATATAAATATCTATACTAATATTATAAAGCTGAAGAGTTTGTTTGTTTGGTTGAACGCGCTAATCTCAGGAATTACTGGTTCGAATTGAAAAATTATTATTGTGTTGGATAGTCCATTTATCAAAGAAGGCTATAGGATATATAATTATATAACATCACGATACGACCAATAGGAGCGGAGCTGCAATGAAAAATGTTGCAAAAACGGGAAAAGTTATTCCTTTTGAGAGCTTCCCTTGCGTACGCTGCGTATACGGTTAAAGTTACGCAAAAATCGTGTATCACGGAATTGTTCCCCTTTAAAAGTTCAAAAAAGTTTATTCAAAGGTTCATTAGTGCACTTTTTGGCTGAAACATGAGGATAACTTCAATTGACTTTACACCAAATTATTGCAACATATTTGGTTTCCATCTGCAGCGAGCCCCATTACATTTAAATGTTTTTAAAATTCAGCAACGCAGGTGAACACACCGAAATCTTACCCGATAACTTTATTAAACCTACTTTATATCGATAGTGATGTTTTCCGTATTTTTGTGCCTAAAGGATACCTACACCGGTATCCAGGTAATTTAAATATTTTATATTTGGCTAGCTAACATTAACCAATAAATAATAGTGTCTAACGTTTAAATTCTTATATTGATAATATTCCGCCACGTAAATTCCTCATTGTCATTATTTAAGTAGATAATTAATAACCATAAAACAATAAAACATTTAACAGATTAAACTTAATTATTATGAGCATACTTTAGGACGTCGTTACTCTTAACATAATATATAAACATAGCATATTTCATGTAAATAACTAGCGGCCCGCCGCAGCTTCGCACGGCTGCAAATTTTTTCGAATTTTCTTATAAACTTTGTCCTGGCAATACCAAATACAACAAAAAAAGAATTATCCAATTTGGTGCAGTCGTTCGGAAGTTATGCGCGTACATACATTTCAGCGATTCATTTTAATTTATATAGATAACGTCGCATAAGTAACACATTGTAAGCTAATTAATTTATATAACAAATAATTTGATTAGTCTCACTCAGAGCCCATGGCTACACGTGTTTTTTTTAAAGAATGCGTATTAAAATAATTATTTCACCAAACAACTATTTTAATGTGCATATTGATAAAAATCACGTTTTTACATACATTTAATTATATTTTTCTATATTTCAGCAAACCATTTTTACCTTCAGTTTGAAACCTATCCTAATCATGACGAAAAACATTTAAATACATAGATTATAATTTGGAAAATATCACAAATATCTACCTCTAACGAAACTATTCCCATAAAATATCCCGCTTAGAGAGCTGTAAATAATCACTAACAATAATATCACCGTAAACTTAGCTGTTCAATGAAACTAGTCTTATACTACCTATTTTATTTTAAGACCTGCATAGCTATTTACAAACACTCGATACGCTTCCGTACCGTATCGAACATCAATCAATGTTATTGTAGGAGTCCTCTAAACGCTGTTCACAAGTCCAAAACCCGAAAATGTTGTCTGTTAAAATCAAATAGACGAACGCTCTTCTTCCGACAGCTGTTTGCTGTCGGGCGCAAGACACATAAGGTTATCAATATATGCTATTTTCGATACGATAGCCTGTCGGATAGTTGTGAATAGCTATGTTGGGTCGTATTATGAAGTATTAATGCCATCATTATTCCATTGCAAAAAAGAGATGGTGCTATCGGCCTTCTATAGCTCCGTCTCTCTCTCTCTCTTACGCTGGAAAAATGGTGGCACTTGCAAGATGACTGTTTTGACAGTTTGTCCTTAATCTCGCAGTAAGTTGACATGCTCTGACGTACAGTACGAGTCAGTTTTTGACATCCCGTTATGAAAGGGGAAGGAGTCGAAAAACACAATCATGACGTTCGAGGATCTAACAAAATCGAATAATAATAATTTATATTCGAATTTCGAGTACTTATGATATAAATTACCTATACCTTTTTCAAGGTTATATCTGGTGCAAAGTTACCATAAATAAGACTAGTTTCATATCAACATGATTATAGACTAGTAGGTGTAAGCTACCTTAATATTTCAAATCGCCGGCACTGCCGCCGTCGGCCTCTGTCAGAGGCTGCTCCATCCAATTCCTTTACATCATTAGTCTGGCTATACCCTGGGCGCGACAAGACCGCTCATCATGTCAAACGTGTTGCCGTCAGGTGCCACTGTGACGTCACCGTTAGCAGTACTGACGACCAGCCATCCTGCTTCGTCCAACCCTTTTATTGTACCGTCGACTGGGGTGACATCTATCTCGCTTTTTACGCGAATTGATTCACCACTGGAATTAGAAAGTTGTAATCAGGATTTAAAAAAGACCAACACCATCCACGACAAAGGGATTCAGGGTTTTTATTCTAGATCAGAACTTAAGAGATATTTTGCCATAATTTTTCATTCCAGGTGATACGAGTTTTGACTGGTAATTAGAAACAGGTTTTATACCCTGCATTTTAATTTTTCAAACAGGTTTTATATGGCTCTTTAGTTATTTCAAGTTTCAGTTCGAATTTTACCTGATAACTAAGTGCTTTATTACTGTAATTAAATTATTTGAATCGATTTTATTGATAAGTTTGACTGCTATAACGTCGAATTATGGTGACAGGACATTGGACAATACTCTTCTTATCTAGATTTTTGTTGGACATTTTAGACTAATTCGAAAATTTTACAGCATTATATACTCACGTATGCAACCAATACTGATAATACTGCTCCAAGAAGGCATCGATCCCGCCCTCAGTGCTCATGTACTCGAGGATGCGCTCGAGTTGTGAACAGTACCGCGCGAGGAACCGCTCTATCGACATCAGCGCTAGAGTGGTGCCGTGAGTCTTGTTGTGCTCGGTTATTATGTCGTTCAGGCATATCGTGGGCACGCTGTTCGCTATGTTGACACCCGTTCCTGAGAATGAATGACTATTTAGAAAGGGTGTTGGCAAAATAGATTGGATGTAATTGAATGTTGAACTCTGGTCGAAACTCATATCTGAATCATCGATACGACGAAGATGTTATTCTCGTTCAACAATTTCTAATGTAGGAAGACCAAAGAGTAGATGGCCGATGACATATATAACGAATTGATTTGTGCTCACAGTCCTTACCGCCAAGGCCTGTAACGGAAAAATGGTGGAAAAGGTTTGTGCCTTGCCACTGCAACCCACCTGGTAAAATTTTGGGTGATGATTTTTATTTTATTAAAACGGTTTAAAACCAATTACAGAAATTAAATACACACAAAAAAGACAAAATAATACAACACTACACATGATAATACTATATAGGTCTTACGAGATTAGGTCTTGTGTGGCAGGTGTGGAAGGTGCTTTTTATTTAATTGTGTACTATGTGAGGCTTACCTATATTAACGTAGACTTCATCGCCGATACAGTTCGCAGTAGTGATGGTGCCACCTATTTTAACGTCGCGGCCGAAGTAAATGTCGTTAGGCCACTTTATCCTGTCAAGTAAACAATCCAATTAGAAAAGGAGGATGAGGAATTTTTGACTTCAGCTAAAACTGACAATAATCGGTCAACCAGATAACAAAGAAAAGGAGAAGCCATGAATACTCCAAAATAAAATAGTGATACTGAATCTAATTAATAGAATTCTTAAATTCATTCATTCACTGACTAGATCTAGAAGCATGAACTTTTGCAGAAGAGTTCCATTTAAAACGAAGGTGAGCACTAAGGCTCCTGATAAGTTGCCGATGGCATCGAGCACACGACTTGTAATTTACCTAATATCCAAATGTTCATAGGCGGGTTGTGATCGTATCGCCCGCACGGCGGCTAGTGCTGCGGCGTGCTGCACCAGCGGTAGACACGGCGACATCTTGAGCCACACCTGGAACACAATATCGTTGTTAACTTAATGTAAACCAGTTAAAAATCTCACCGCAATAACTTAGCTTGAAGTGAGCTGTCATTCCACCTGAAACTAGGGATTGACACTAATGACAGCTCACTTCACTTAAGTTTTCACGGTGTGATTTTTACAGAACTGTGATGATGTCCAGCGTCCCAGAATTTAAACGGTAGGTGGTGGGACGAGGGTTCAAAAGGCTGCATAAAATATATAAAAAGTTGGCAGTCAAGGCTTAGAAGACGGTCAGACCTAGTAAAATGCAGTGGCATTATCGATAACTCTAAACTTGGGTCAATGTATACCTGCAGCGACATGGCGGCCTGCCCGGGCGGAGTAATCCACGTGTTCCCGCCGCGGCCCCGGCCGGCCGCCTGTCTTCTTGCTACGGAACCCACGCCGTGTGCGAGAGGAGCGCTTGTCACGTGCATTGTAGACGCCATTACGTCGGAGTAGACTACCAGGCGCCCGAGACTTGTCGATGTTAGGTTCTAGAAAACATTACAAATATTTATTAGGAAACTTGCAGGGTATTTTTAAATAAATTGGAGAAACTTTACAAACATAGCAATAAAAAAATTAATAGCTAATCACGGGGTCAACGCTATAACTGTGAAGTTTCGCCAATTAATTAAAAAGGGTCTGTTTATTACTTTGCTCATATATCTATATCTATACAGGGTGTCCCAAAACTCAACGTCAAGCCGAAACGGGGTGACAGGATTGATCATAACCATCACGAGAAAAATCTGAAAAAAAATCTATCCCATGCAGTTTAAAAATTATGGGCATTTTAAGAAAAACCTAGAAATTTGATCAAACTGTACCATTTTTCGGTTATTGTGGTTATTCTTTTTTATTTTTGTTCATTTGAACTTTGGAAACGTAATCCTAAATAACATTTCTAGAATCCCAATAAAAAATAATGACACAATTGCCTCAAGTTTCCGAGAATTGAGACTATTTGTTAAACTACGAATTTAAAATTTTCAAGATTCGTCGACTTTGACAGGCCCTCCTATAAAAAAAATGTACTAGAGTGCCTTGGCAAGTGGCATTAAAAGTTGGCGCATTTAATCAGAATTCTAAAATGGTACAATACTTGTTAGTTCCATACAATAGAAAAGAGTAAAAAAATTAAAACCTCAAGTAACCCGATTTTTGCTATCTCATTTTACTCAGTTAAAATGTTTTTAATTCACACAAGCTCTAGGTAGGTTCTTAATTTTAAGACAAAATGATGAGAGAGATGGATAATGGGTATGTTCGCCATGAGTGAGCGAGACAGATAGTGACGCCACTTTTACCAAAGTGAAAAAAAGTTAGTAAAATTAGTAAAATAATTAGGTTTGTTGGAATAAAAGTCTGATGATAGAGAAATAACGTTTTTTATTACAATAAATGTTCAAATTGTTTACCATCAGCCTCAATACAAGCCCTACATCTTCTTAAAAAAGATCTACTTATTAGTCGGGCATATCTTCGAGAGTTGATCGCCTCAGCTGCTTGAGAAATGCGTTCACGCAGGTCGGCTACGTTCTCAATGGGCTTTGAGTAAACTTTTTCTTTGAGAACTCCCCAATAGAAAAAATCCAGGGGATTTAAATCTGGTGAACGGGCGGGCCACGAGATAGTGCCCGAACGTCCAATCCACCTTCCCGGATATTCCTGGTCAAGGAAATCTCTTACTTGCACTGCGAAATGCGCTGGGCAGCCATCTTGTTGAAACCACATGTCGCGAAGATCTGCTAGTGGTACGTCCTCTAACAGGGTTGGTAAATCTTCTCTTAAAAAATGTAGGTAATTAGTTCCATTCAAGTTCTCAGGCAGTTCAATAGGCCCAATAATTTTACCGTTTAAAATTCCGGTCCACAGGTTTACTTTAAAACGATACTGGGATCTATCTTCTCGCATTAAATGTGGATTCTCCACATGCCACTCGTGATAATTGTGCAAGTTCATGTAACCATCTTTTTTAAATGTCGATTCATCTGACCAGAGAATTTTTTGGATGAATTGGGGATTCTCATTATGCCTCTGTAGCATTGTTCTACAAAAAGAAATCCTTTCCTGATAATCTCGAGGTAGAAGACTTTGAACTCGTTGTACGTGAAACGGATGCATTTCGGCTCTTTGTAAAATACGATGAGCAGTGCTTTTCGGTATTCCCGTTCTTTCTTCAATTCCACGTACGGAAATACTTCGGTCACGTGCGACCTCTTGCAATACTTCTTCCTGGAAAGGAAACACAGGTCTACCTCCAGCCTGTATTTGATTCGGGAAATGGCCGCCCTCTGTGAGTGAACGGTGCACATTAACAAACACGCGGTGATCCGGGTAGCGCTCTAAATTTGGATATCTTTCACGATAAAGTCTAGCGGCAGCACTTGCGTTGCATCTGCATTCCCCATAAATGAGGTGCATGTTCGCATATTCTTGTGAAGTGTAGCGCGTAGGCATGGTAGATAAAAAGGATGCCAACACAAAAGTCCAGAGAGAAGCCAAAGTTGCCGGTATGTTATCAACAAGTCCAATTCACAAAGATTCAAGTCCAAAAAGAGAAGCCAAAGTTGTCAGTACTAAATCAACACAAGCGAATACGAACGTGCGCAGTAGACGAACGAGCGAAACGTACTAACTGGTTGGTGTCGGACTGGTAGCGTAGCCATTTGCTTGGCTGAAACTAGTGCGAATGAAACAGATAGATGCCATAGCATCTATCTGTTTCATTCGCACTCGTTTAAACGACGCATCTCCGTCTCAATGCGTGGCGTCACTATCTGTCTCGCTCACTCATGGCAAACATACCCATTATCCATCTCTCTCATCATTTTGCCTTAAAATTAAGAACCTACCTAGAGCTTGTGCGAATTAAAAACATTTTAACTGAGTAAAATCTGATAGCAAAAATCGGGTTACTTGAGGTTTTAATTTTTTTACTCTTTTCTATTGTATGGAACTAACAAGTATTGTACCATTTTAGAATTCTGATTAAATGCGCCAACTTTTAATGCTACTTGCCAAGGCACTCTAGTACATTTTTTTTATAGGAGGGCCTGTCAAAGTCGACGAATCTTGAAAATTTTAAATTCGTAGTTTAACAAATAGTCTCAATTCTCGGGAACTTAAGGCAATTGTGTCATTATTTTTTATTGGGATTCTAGAAATGTTATTTAGGATTACGTTTCTAAAGTTCAAATGAACAAAAATAAAAAATAATAACCACAATAACCGAAAAATGGTACAGTTTGATCAAATTTCTAGGTTTTTCTTAAAATGCCCATAATTTTCAAACTGCATGGGATAGATTTTTTTTCAGATTTTTCTCGTGATGGTTATGATCAATCCTGTCACCCCGTTTCGGCTTGACGTTGAGTTTTGGGACACCCTGTATATATAAAAATGAAACCCGTTTTCCGTTGTCACGACTTGACATGAAAACGGCTTGACCGATTTCGCTAATTCTTTTTTTGTTGTGATCGGTATTGCCGGGACAAGGTTTGTATGAAAGAAAATTTTGGAAATTTGAAAAAAAAAATTGCACCCGTGCGAAGCTGGGGCGGGCCGCTAGTATGTACATAAAAATTAAACCCGTTTTCCGTTGTCACGACATAACATGAAAACGGCTGGACCGATTTCGATGAAATTTGGTATAGAGATAGTTTGAGTCCCGGGAAAGGACATAGGATAGTTTTTATCCCGATATTCCCACGGGATCGACATTTACGCGGGTGAAACCGCGGGGCGCAGCTAGTTATTGATAAAACAAAAGATTACAAATCCAAATAATGACTGGAAAGGAGTGTATTTTACTAAAAGTAAATAAACTAATACTTTTATTAATACTTAAGGTCCGGCCGCGCTAAATTTGCTAAATATGTAAACAACAATGGCCGCTCGATATTTAATAAAATCGATATACAAGAACATTTATTTTAAGTAATGTTTGTTTTCGTCTAGTAGTTAGCTCGGAGATTTAGACGAAAAATTTAGATTTTTGTAAAATAAAAAAAGGTTTAACACTAAAAAAAAAAAAAAAACAAAGACGAAAACAAACATTACTTAAAATAAATGTTAGCGCGGCCGGACGATACATCAAAATATCTTATTGAAAAATGTTCACTCATCGCAATTTAAACCTTAACCCAATGACTTCAAAGTCGTAGTTAATACTCACGTCAAAATACTCGAGCGTGGAGAAGTGCTCGGGGCACTCGTACACGTGTACTGGCAGGAAGGCGGGGCCGGGTGGGTGCAGTGGTTCCTCTCCACGCAGGCACCACTGCACGCGCACGTCGCCCAGCGTCTGCACGCGCGCGCCGTCTACCAGCGGGCACGCCTCCACTAGGCGCAGCTTGTGCTAAAGGGACGTATAAATTATGAACGTTACCTATGTGGGTTGGGAAGTAACAAAGGCTGACAACACGCTCGGAATCTTCTGTCAAAATTAATTGATTAAAATTGCCGACTTGTTAACCCAGATACTGCGACGGGCCTTTTAAAAGACCGAAAACGCATACGTACGACATGCATACGACTCCTATATTACGACGGGCTTTTTAAAAGGCCACGTTTTCTTGGCTTTCCTGGAAAAAAATTGTCTCAGTAACATCTGGGTTAACAGAGCCGACATATACTTGATCTTAAATTCACTCACTGACAGACAATGCACGAACCGCTATGTATAGAAGCTTGAAATTTTGACAAGAGCTCCTTATATATAACATTTGAAAATGCAGCCCCCAAAAGGGGGTAAATAGGGGATGAAAGTTTGTATGGAAGTTCCCGATGAGAAATCCCTTCGGGCACACGCCTCGTAGAAAGATAATCGGATAGAGCATTTTACCGTTCGTCATTTTCAGTCAATAACTGCCTGATATTTAATTTTATGAGGAGTTTTACTACACATATTTATCTATAGATATTTATATACTTACAACGACACTTGATCTTTTTTTTTCTGACGTGCTATAATTGGATACAAAAGAAGAAAATGCTATTGAGCAGGAAACGCGTTAAAATTTATCTTTTATTGCGACAGAAAATTCCGAGCAACACAACATGCAACATCGATAGAAAAATCAAAGGTCAAAATATTCACAAGAAGTTAATGACGTTTAGCTTGATTTGCATTTTTTCACTAAGCACGGTTGAAATGTATGTAACTCGGTGACCGAAGCGATGATTTTAGATAAAATTCATAGTCATTCTAATGTTATGATTTATTTACTTCTATCGAATGTTGAGATATGAATAGCTGTGAAATAAGAGATGATTAATAATAATAATAAATACTTTAAAAACTGTGAAAAAAACAAAAGTTTGAAGCGATTTGCGTGCACATTATTATAATACCAAAAACATTGTGATATTTATTAATGCATAAAATAAAAGCATAATTTAATTGAAATATACATTGAGTTTTAAGAGTGAGCATTATAACCACGTTAACTGTTTAATAAAATGCAAAAAGAAATGAAACAAATTTGATGGGGTTTAAAATGATGCATTTTAGCCCTTTACAAGAGCCTTAATAAAATGCTGCTTTTTGTACTTCAATAGCCTTTTAATTATTGCATTTTTTTGAACCTTGAGACTTTGTAAAATTGTATGGGTCACTCTTAAAACCGTGCGTTGTAGCATCGTTAGTAGCAACAAGTGCTCGTGAAGGTGCGTCTCACCGGGCATCACACGGTCACGTGGCCAGGGCCGGCCGCACGCTTCGGCCACGCCGCCTACCGGGAACACGTGTCACTATCGTATACACAGGGTGACTGTCATGGGCTCATGATGACGGAAGCATTTTGTAATCTACGCAGACTTTATTTTTATTTGTGAATGTGTTTCCCTATATTATCCCGATTCGATTTTAATTTGTAAATACTGTTTTTTTTTTAATTACAAATCTAACTAACTTAACTGCATATTATTATGTAGGTATTCTAATTCATATTAATATGTGGAAAAGGAAATTAATTGTGTTAATCCCCACAAATATTATATTTTTATACAAAGTGTAAAAAAATTAACCTTAAAAACTTTAAGAGGTGCTTTAGACCATCGAACTGAACAACTTTCACTATGGGACCAACTCCGAAATCACGAAAAAAAAATCAGCTGTTTCATACAAAAGTTCAATACCTACTCGGCCAAAATGTATGAAACAGCTCATTTTTTTTCGTGATTTCAGAGTTAGTCCTATAGTGAAAGTTGTTCAGTTCGATGGTCTAAAGCACCTCTTAAAGTTTTTAAGGTTATTTTTTTTACACCTTATATATTATTGATACTATTCTTTGCGAGGTCTGTTATCGCTCGATACCGCTTGGTAGTAAGTCAAACCCGACCAACAATAGAATATTTCTTATAATAAAAGTTCCATTAATTCAAGTTAATTGGGGTTGATTTGTGTCATTAATACGGCCTCGAAATGCACTCTACGAGAGTGCAAGTGTCCAAACAGTTATTTAAACAAGTTTGTCTAGAATACACAATGCAGTGAAATAATCTAACATATCCTTAGTAATGTCCCCAAATGACGGTGTTACTACAAAGCTCAACGACGCGTGACAGAATTGAATAGTTATACCTACTCCATTCGTTTAGGTAGTTAAATAAAGGTAAACAAAAAAACCACGTGACTTAGTTAACCGACTGTAATACCAGTCTATTCAGTTGTCATGCCACGTCACAGAAACGTAAACGTTATAATTCATTAAAAAGTTACTAAATTGAAGAGTACAACTGTGACGTAGCATGACAACTGAATAGACTGGTATTACGTTAAGTCGGTTAACTAAGTCACGTGGTTTTGTTGTTTACCTTTATTTAACTACCTAAGCCTATGGAGTATAGTTCAAACCTAGTAACAATACATTACATCTAATGTATGCAAGTATGCACATCACAATTATGTTTAGCTACTCTTACTTCCTAGTAGTTGCTTATGGAAGACATTTATATTTTGATAAGCAACGGTTTCACGTAGAGGGAAATTTGGAGGGATTTTAAGTTACTTAGGCCGCTATCCCACTAGCGTTTTACGAGGGTCGGCGTCTCTCGAACGTCTGCGCAGCGTCAACGTTGCGCAAACGCGACATTGACGTCGCGTCGTCGCGTGACAAGCATTAACGTCCACTGAACGCGACGTCAACGTTGCGTCTGCGCAACGTTAACGTCGCGTTTGTTGGCAACAGGTACAATCACGCCGTGTCTAAATATTGTATGTCACTTGTAAAAGTTCGTCAAATGTAGTCTTTGGCATTCGCAAATATTTATAAAATTCCGATTCATTATTTTTAATATTATTAGAGTACAGTGCGAAATATTCACTTTCTTGTGATCGATTGAACTATAAAGGGTTTTCCCAGAATTGACAATGAGATTTTCTTTTTCTTTTACGTAATTTTCGTCGAAGTAGTAAAGCCAACAGTAGTGCTTCCTGGTCGGAATCCATTATGTTTCTGATTGTACGCCTCAAATAGCATCATGTATCATGCGACGTCAACGTCGCGTTCAGCGGACGGTAATGCTTGTCACGCGCAGACGCGACGTTGACGTCAACGCTCGTAAAACGCCAGTGGGATAGCGGCCTTAGTGTATTTTTCCTTACATGTCTTATTTGATAAACAAACACGTTACGAAAATCACGGTAAAACGGGCTGGTGTACGCAACTCCACGTCAAAGCGCGTATTTTTGATACAGGTGGGAAATTCAAACCATCCCAGCTCCTTAAAGAAGGCTAGCAATGCTTTGGTGTTACTGACAATCTAACGGAGGGTGCTTGGGTTACCTAAATACTTTGCCCTGTATGTGGCAACCACCGGGCAGTTTAAACGCACATGAGCTGAATTTAATACTTTATGTATGTTTTGTGTTTAAGTAAGAAACAAAAAATACAAATTCCAACAAAAACTAGTTCGAAATTAACTATCAAAGCAATTTTTTTTTCAAAACCAAAATCGAAGTATGCCTTATTTGTTTACAAAATAAGACAATAAAGAAAAACACACTTTACTTTGTTGTTTAGCCAGTCATGTGATTACTAATTCTAATATTTGAACTGGTCCATTAGAACGGAAGGTTACGCGTTATCAATGACCACGTGTGCTAAAACAATTGAGTAAAAATAATTTGTTATCCTAACACATTAGTGTATCAAAATATAAATATCAATTATTCAGCAATTGCTACGTTGATGGTGATGCGAAATAAACATATACAGTGATATTAATGAAAGTGTAAACATAGTCTTACCACATGGTTTCCTAAGAAAAAGCCTCTTGTGTAGTCTATCTGGGTCAATTCCTTGGGTTCTTTAACGTGAAGGCCGAGGATGTCACCCAGGATTTTGTGAATGATCCCTAGACGCGCCTCGTTGCTTTTCATGCCTTCATCGCCTAGATAGTCACTGGGGTCAGCTTCTAAGTGAATCTAGAAAAATATTCACAATTTATTTTTAAAGCAGTGGTGGCCCAGTGGTATCGGCCGCGACTTACGAGTTGTATGTCGTAGGTTCGAACCCAGACAGGCGCTTTACTTTGTTTAAATTATTTCATCACCACTGCTCTCAAAACGGCGAAGGAAAACATCGTGAAGAAACCGGCATGTCCTAGAACCAAAAATTCGAAGACGTGACATCTACCAACCCGCACTGGTACCGCGTGGTGGATTACGGCCCACTCCCTCTCACAGAGAGGAGGCCAGTGTCCCAGCAGTGGGAATATTATAGGCCGATTATGATTTTTATAACTATCCAAAAGCGGCAATGCTTTTCGTCATTTCATTTCATGGCTCAGGAGGAGAACAGATTTTATGCAAAAATACTCTAGATTTGACCCAGCAAAGTATCATTTTGTGTCAGTATTTGGATGTCACATGTCTTCGAATTTTTGGTTGTATATAGGACACGCCGGTTTCCTCACGTTGTTTTCCTTCACCATTTTGAGAGCAGTGGTGATGAATACACAAAGTAAAGTGGATGCCTGGGGTATAACTCACGACCTACATACAACTCATAACACATGTCATATACTTGGTTACAAACCTGTGAGAAGATAGCAATGCCCCTATTCGTGAGGTCGGTAGCCTGCAGCAGCGAGGGCGTGCGCCAGGTCTCCTCTGAAGCCAACACCTGGATGTCCAGCTCGTGGCCCGGATGCCCCGTGTATTTGGACGGTCTACACATAATGCTACTGATGTAGAACTGTTCTGTTAAAGATATGACGTTGGAGAGCCTTTCGTATTGGAAAATATTTAGTGTTTTGTCATGTGGTAAGTCTGTTTTTGGAACAGCGTGGACTTAGGGTTCATATACATGATGCCGGAGCCGCACCGCCGCCGCCGCAAGTTTGTGTATACGAATGAATATCGCATCAATACGGTGCATACGCTGTTCCGGCGCCGGTGCGGCTCCGGCGTCATACATGTACATGAGGCCTTACTGATGTATGGAATATTCAGCACTTACGTTATTATATGCCAGCACGCCGCTGTTCTGCTAACTAATAAGACTCAAATTATAATAAAGATGGACCGCATTTCAAGTGAAAGACTTGGCTCTAATTTGACAAAGTCCAGCTTTCAGCTGCAGCAACAATTACCTCTTTTTCCGATACGAAAGACTCTCTGGACTTCAAAACTATAATAATATATGCAACTTGCGACGCAGCTAGTGTATTTATACTTTTTGTTTTTGCAGGTCTAAGTCACAGAATAAATACTTTACAGATACTTCATTTCCTACATTCAGCGCCATATTATGGACAAAACAACGTGGATTCATGGTCCACGCTGTCTTGAATATACTAAACAAATATGGACTTATTATTACAAGTTTTTTTTAGGCATCGTTTAAATCATCAAGCAAATAGCCTCAATGTGTTCGAAATACATTTTTTGTTTAAAACTGATAACTTATTCGGGTACTAAGTAGTCAGTTTTATATTAGGAACTTTACCGTAGTCGGAATAAAGTTCGAAATACAATATCTGGCTCGAAAGTTTAAGCTCTGGCCAAATTAGATCTCGTTTGTAAGACGGATGGATGGTGCGTGTCTTATAGCGATGGATACGAGAAATGAAATATCTGAGCATTAATCTATGTCTAAAAGCAAATTCACAAGGCAACTAAAATAATGTGTTGCGTGATTCACCCAGACACAATACAATTTTTTTTTGTTAACAAATTGAGTAAGAATGTAAAAAAGCGGTTTCTGTCTATGTTTTTCAGGGCAGGGTATTATTGTTATAATACGTTTCACTAAGTTATAAGTTGTGTTCAATACTGTGTATATTTATTGTAATAATGTAAATGACATTCCTTGCATTGTATTACTTCTAAGCTACATTATAATCTGTATTAGGACTTACCAACTGAACTTCGACAAACTTTACTACGACAAGATTTTAATTCGACACTACGGAACTCCGACACGTCTTCATTTCGACAATACTTTAGTTCGAAATGCCTTAAGTCCGACACTACTGTACTCCGATAAAGCGTTTCTTCGACATGACTTAACTAGGAAACGATGCGACTTCGACGACATGCTACTTCGACAACTATGGTAGTCCGACATGAGTCAATTTCGACATACTCTACAGTAGTAAGTACAGCATGCCGGAGTAGAGTATGTCGAAATTGACTCATGTCGGACTACCATAGTTGTCGAAGTAGCACGTCGTCGAAGTCGCATCGTTTCCTAGTTAAGTCATGTCGAAGAAACGCTTTATCGGAGTACAGTAGTGTCGGACTTAAGGCATTTCGAACTAAAGTATTGTCGAAATGAAGACGTGTCGGAGTTCCGTAGTGTCGAATTAAAATCTTGTCGTAGTAAAGTTTGTCGAAGTTCAGTTGGTAAGTCCTGTATTAGCCATAGTCATTGTTCAGCCACTCTATCAATAATGTACATAAATTGTATTATGCAGTCATGTAAAGTTGTATAATAAAAGTAATGTATAGGTATGTAGGTAAAGTTCATGTAAATCAATATTTTGGAAAGACAACACATCTACACACACACATGCATATTTTTTGTATAAAAAAACTCAAATTAAGCATTTAAAAAGGTTTTAAATTAAATACTTTTGTAAAAAATATGAACATTAAATGTTATTTCGCATGTACTCATCATTCGTAAAAATAGCACCGCTTATTAAATCAAACACTAAATCTCAAGGCGTAACAATGTGTAATAACATGAGGGCTGAGGATTAAATGACTTCTAAGTCAATAGTATGTTTTGCGTACCGATACATATTATTTTCCTGACTTGCTCTGTAAATTGATCAAAATGTTATTTATAAGCACAATATTTATTTGAAAACACAGAATTATAAGCAAAAAGAGACAATACTTGTTTCATAGGACAGCAAAAATTAAGTGATTTTGATTTTACACAAAAACAAATTATTGTATGAGCACTCCATTTGCTCATTATTCTGTGTGGTTGAAAGAAACACATATCACACACACAGAATGACACAAATATTATGAAGAAAAGAGGGTCTTACTGTCTATCGCTTTCAGTGGAGAACTGTTTCTTGGCAGGAGAGGCTTGGTAGCAGAATATGTGATGCTTCATCTTTACAGACTTCCACTTGTCGTAAGTGAATTGTACTACTTCATTCTCACGAACCTAGCGAAACGAATGCTCGCGGTTATCGCAATAATTTCTCAGTAAACAAATACGAAATAGCATTATTATTTTTGACATAAACGTTGGGTGTGTAAATATAATTAGATGCTTACATAATTATTTTGCCAAGTGTACCTTATTGGTACTGAATTACAGGGATTCGATTAGAACATACATGATATAGATACGGAAAAATGCCTGTTTTACCGTATTATATTCTAGAAACTTTCAAGCAACTAAACTCCCAAAAGGCATGAAGTACTAAAAAGCATCGTAACACGTACCTCAGCAGTCTTATAATACGGCAGCACAGTATGAAGTAGATCAGAGCAGAGAGCGAGCAGTCTGCCGCCCGCCAGTAGATGTGCCAGTAGCAGTGGCGCGGCCCGGCCGACACAGCCCGCCACTGCCACAAGCGCGGCACGTCCCCGCCAAGCACCGCCCTCAAGCGCCTCGCGGGACACCACGTATAACGTATACCTGATATTTAAATGATAATATTTATTTTATGTTTCTTAAATAGGATAGGCCTGGACAAATTACAGGACGATTTCTTCTTGGAATTTATGGTGGACATACCAGTATAATTTCGTTACCGAATGAAATCACAAAGAAACTTCTTATATTGATATTAGTAACAATTACTAATTCAAAAATTTCTTTTTGCCTCATGCGGCATGCCTAGTCAAACTTGTGGAATTTGACTGTAGAAATAGTAAGTATTCCATTTACTAAATACTCTGTGAATATTTGCCATGCCACATGCCACATTTAGTGCTTTTGAACATGCCACTAAGTGCAACTTTCTTATCAAATATTGCAATGCAACAATGTTAAATGCCAATAAAGATAGAAAAAAAAAATGATAAAAAACAAACAGTAAACTAATTTGAACAAATTGCAGTTGATTTGATATGAGCCAAGCTTGTGTTAATTTTGTGAAAGCTCAGCATATATCATAAGAACACAAGACACTCACACTCACCTATCGCAATCCAGTACTTTCCTAAGGGACGCCTCCAAATTATCTCTAGCTACTACACTATCAGAATATATCAACACATTTGGTGACTTCGTATTCACTAATGGACGGGAACTTTTCACAGATTTCGGCGTACTCTGCTGAGATGTGGAACTCCTTGCCGCTTCCTCCTTAACAACTGGGTAACATTCTATCTGGGACTGCGGCCTCTTTGGCCCAGTCGTACTAACTATCCTTTTATGAGTAGTTACAGACTTTATTTGACTAGATATGTTTAATAGAGAAGTTGAGAGTTGGCTTGTGCCTTTCTTCAAGTCGAGTTTTAAACTAGATTTCTTTGGCGTGATATTGTGTTGTATTTCTACTGTTACATTTTCAACTACCACTTCATTTTCTTCGGGCTGTGTAGGGCCCTGTGCTTTTGCTGCCGATTCTGTTATTTTATTGCTTTCTTCAGGGTTGTCTACCTCTTCCCCTGATAATGACTTGCCAGTATTGACACTGACGTCAGCTAAAGTAACAGTTCTCCTGGGAGGTGGTACTTCAAGCACTATATCTCCACTGTTGCCATTCATCTGTATAGTATTTTTTGTGTCAGACTTGATATCTACAACTTTGGACAGTTTCCTCAGCAGGGCTGCGTGGACTGGCCATTGGAATTTGGTTGCTGGTTGTTGGAGACTGTATTGGATGTCACTTCGGAGACTCCTCATGGAGGGGTCTGAAGCTTTGTTGGGCTCCCCTGATAGTTGGACAGCTGAAATATGAGATGTATGGAATTTACATGAATGGGTATACTACATGAATACTTTTTATGCCATAAACCATTAGGATTTTTTAATTTCATTCAAAAACAATGTGTGGAACTTACTCTGTATCCTGACCACAGGCAGATTGTGGTCTATGACAAACTCTCCACCAATGAAGTTGAAGCCAATAACACTAAGATGTTCTATGTTGGTCTTTAGTATGATTGCTAGGTGTGAACCTGCCTTCCATGCCAAAGGCTGACCCATTGACTCTAACTGAAATCAAATTGGAGATGATATAGAATATGTATAGTATACACTTAAAGAAATATCAACTATAAAGGAGTGTAAATTATGTTGATTTTCAAATGATTCCTACAATTGAAAAAAAAAATATTGGAGTAGTAGTGTAAACTGAATTTATTGCCTGGGTATTAAAGTTACTTTTGAAAGAACACTTGTTTTACATATTTTTGGAAGGTGAATTGCGAACACAGGCTAGTTCAAAGTGTAGTCATAAGAAACGAAGATAAGGTAACCTCTAGTTTGGGTACTAATAATTAAAAGAATAGAATATCATGCTGAATTAAAAATAATTGCCTGTCAAGGTCAAAGTAAGGTGGTAGAGGGACCGACTGGTCAGGTCTCAAATGTATTTAAAGGGGCAATAATAATTTAATATGTAATAGATATTTTATGCTATGTGTCATGAAACTCATATGTTATGTTGTTCTAGTTGAATAAATAAATAAATTGACACTTGTAGGCGCTATATTTTAATTTAACCTGAAATATTTTTATTATACCTAAAATTAAAACTCACAGTAATGATATCTTGTCCTGAGTTATCATGAGGTTCCATCTCACATTCAAACAGCACATCTACATCTAAGTCAGTAATAGGAGACTGTTCGCTAGAGCCCAGAGGCAACCCGTTCGAACACGACACCCAGTCATTGATCTCAATCATCTGGGTCGGCTTCATGCTGCAGATCCGAGTGGCATTTGTGTAGTCCAATAAGTCACATAGATATGCATTTTTTGGGTTTGTGCACAACTTAGAACTAAGTGTAGGAGTTTCTGTAAATCAAATTAATTATTTATGAGTTAGACAAGGTGATAATTAGGTGTAAAACCTTTTAATTAGTACTTCACAATGCGTAAATGAGGTTTTTTTGCCGGTTGATAAATTAAAAGCATTAGAACTTACTGTGATAATGACCTGTAACTTTAGGTCTTCTGCTTTACACATAAAATAAAAATGTATGACATAACCGTCTTGATATTATATTAAGACACTTACCAGCTGCACTTTCTGGAACTTTGCAGAATGCGACACTCGTGTTACCGCTCAAAAACTCGAGCAGACGAGCTCTGAACGACCGAATGCGCCAGGTCTTTATAAAGGTCATAGCGATATAAATCGGTGTGAAAAGCATGGTCACAACGAGCACAACCCCGTCACACAACCTCTAACACAGCAGCATTTTACAGCGACGCACTAACGGACAATTGCAGTCATTCAAAACTTGAAAGAAATTGGGTTATCGATTCTAAAGTCCATCGATGAAGCAAAAAGTGTTAGTAAATAAAACCGTATAAAATACACAGTAAACTAATAATACCTAAAGCATTGAACGTTATTACGCCTACGCAGTAAACTTACGGCTACACTTTGTTATATTCCTAATAAATTAACTCAGAAATTCGATAATTCATTTTCAGTCGCTAGGAGTCCAGTGCGTTCCATTTTCCTTACGCGTACGGGAGTCAAGAAATCAATTTAGGTTAATTATATTATGATAAGTGTGCCATGAAAATTTTCTAACTTATTTAATTATAACTAAAATCAATATATTTTAATGAAATTACTTTTTAGTAAAGGTATGTTTAAAAATATCATTTATATTTATTTTATTGAACTTGTGTCTCAAAATATATTTTAACGTGTAAAGCAACGTCTTTGTCGGCTGTCAAAATATCTACGTTCATCATGAAATAAAATGCGTTCATACTTCAACAAATTTCCTACATTTTGATTTTACTTTTTGATGAAAAAAAATTATGAGCATGGAAAAAATGGTGCTTAGGTAATTGCAGTGGTTTTCTTTCTGTAGGTGGGAGGATTTTATTGCTTATTCTATATGGACGCAATCCAATCCTTATTCATTTACTTAGCCGTTATAATCGAACGAATCGCGCATATGCACCAAGTTTTTGGCCATGTTGACGTAAATAAATTGTTTTCCTGGAGTTATTAGGTGCTATTCACAAAAACTACAGTTGGAAAACCATTGTTGCCTCCCAGAAACAAAACCGACCGCCGACTACTGCTGAGGGTGTGCGTGAAGTCAGTGACCAGTGCTAGGAGTACCTAAAGGCTGATTTAGACAGGGTAAGTAACTGACTCCAAACTTGAGACAAATCAGTACCTACTGACCCGATATTTACCTAGTGCAAATTGGTTTAGGAGTCAGTAAGACTGAATCCACTGACTCCAAATTCAATTTACACTAGGTAAATATCGGGTCAGCCCGTCAGCACTTGACTTGTCTCGAGTTTGGAGTCAGTTACTTACCCTGTCAAAATCAGCCTTTATAGTGTTCTGTGGTCTAGTGACTAGACTCGGCCATTAGGGTCTTGTGCACTCGGTCACTTACTGCCCTAGTTTGAAGGCCTGGGGCGATTAATCAAATCAAACTTCAAAGGAGCGTTGATTTCACAGAAAACAACTAGGTACTGTTGCTTGTGGCGACCACTAGTCAGCGCCTAGTGTGCGGTGAGACTTATAGATTAGCAGATCTACCACTAAAGTAGAATGGTCCTGCGACTCATTAGGCAACTCATACTAATTCCATTACTAAGTAGGTGGTATTTACTTAGGTACCTACATATTAGGCACCATACCGCATTACCGCCCAGCTTGTGGGGTTAAGAGGTCACATAAATAATGTTGAGATTATTATAGGAGGTATATATATTATAGATGATCTTTACTCTCCGCGAGCTGACATCAATCTTTGTATCTTCAAGTATGTGTAGTTGTTAAAAGTAAATGAGCGTGACGAATAGGTAGGTTATTTAATCAGGATGTTCCCCTTGGTTTTCATTTCCTTACTTATTTATACTATAGGTAAAAGCCTTCAGGACAGCCGAAAGCAACCAAGCCTTGACGATCACCCCCCACTTACTCGGGTAAGTAGTAGATATCCGGATATCTACCTTAAGTGTTAAAAAACTACTTAGCTTTTGCCCGCGGTTTCTCCCCTTATTAGGGTCGGAAATTATCCCACAGGAACGTACTACCGGGATAAAAAATGTCCTAACCCATAGGCTGTCTGCCTACTGTGTGTCGTATTTCATCGAAATCCGTTCAGCCGCTGAGGTGACAGACAGACTTCATATTTATAATATTAAGTATGGATTCTATCTATAATAACCCTTGGTCTTATGATGAGGAGTACGTTCAGCAACACACATTTAGCAGAAAACATACCTACATTACATTAACCGGTCAAGCGGCGCGCGTCGCCGATCGGCGACGAAACAATAGAAATTCAATTGTATCTCATTAGCAGAGCTTGACAGATTAAGATACCTACCTACCTTTAACTAAATAGGGAGCTCGACTAACATTAGGTATAATATGCCTAAAGCAATTAGTATCTACTACATATTATTCTCTTATGGAAACTAATTAGATACCCCTCATTTAAGAACACTATCGCATTATCGTCATTCGTCGTCACCAAAGAGATTTAAGATAGATAGGTAGATACAGACGCCAGCACTTCAATAAGCTACCCGAAACTGTACAATTTTCCCAATCAATTTTGAACCTAATGTTTTAGCAATAAAGTTGAAAATCTATTAAAGAAATTTGACAGATTGTAGTAGCTTGATGTGCTGGCGTCTGTACCTACAATGCAACGACCATAATGTCTTTGGTCGTCACTACGGAACTTATAAACATCAAAACATTCCTTTATTTACACTTAGGTGCACATAGCTATAACAAGCACCTACAGATAACTACCTACCAGATAAATTTTTGTTTATACAGGATGTCCCTGGAAGTATGGATCAAATCGAATAGGGGCGTGGGCAAGGTCATTTCCAAACTTTTTAACCTCAGGGTTAAAAAGTTTGGAAATGAATATGGAAATGAATGTCAGTGAATTTTTTTACGGTTCTAAAGTTATGACCGATTTTAATTTTTTTTTCAATCACTTCGCTTAGTGTTCAAAAAAAATAATCATAAAAAAATACTATCAGGGTTATCTAAAAAAAATAAATTGATAGCCCTGATAGTTTTCACGAATTCGATCTTTCTTCTCTTTTTTTTAGTATTTTTTTTTTTTGCTAAAACCTTTGGAAATGACCTTGCCGACGTCCCTATTCGATTTGATCCATACTTCCAGGCACACCCTGTATACTTAGGTAGGTACTTTACTAAGGTTTTCAATAGTCAGTCAATTTTTATCGTGTGCTCAGTTGCCAAAAAGGAAAAAAAACTTATCTAAGAAAATAAATGTGGCAGTTTGATAGTTTTTGTATAGAAAATATCCAAAAAATAAGTTTAAAAACTAAAACCCGACTACTGAAAAGGATGAAACAAGAAACTGAAAGTACCTTCCCGTGGTCGCATGCCGCTGTACTAACATATTATTAGCTATGGTAGCATGCGACCATGGGAAGGTACTTTTTTGTTGCATCCTTTTCAGTAGTCGGGTTTTAGTTTCTAAACTTATTTTTATTTAATTATTTTGGGACTTATTTCAGTTATATTTATATTTTTGAAATATGCTAATTAAGCCCTTTCATTTGAATTTTGATACCCAACAAGGCAACATCCCAAAATATTTATTTTTAAATTCATTACTTTATGTCCTCTATCTAGAGGGCGCCATATTGAATGTAGTGTGACGTTACATAGCCTATAACCAGCGGACGGTCAAGACGCTTCTAACGATACCTCATTTGTCAAATTATTATAAGTACCTACATTTGAAGTTATGAGGGAACAGATGAAAATACATACCTACATACATGCCGGTCAAAATCATTACCCACCTTTTTGCTTCGCCATAGTCGGGTAAAAAGGGCGTGCGCACGCGGCGTGTGCCCTTTCGCGTGTTTGTATTGAAAGATAATAAATGAGCAGCGCTCTCTGGCGCGGACGCCGCCACATCAAGCTACCCCAATCTGTCAAATTTCTTTGATAGATTTTCAACTTTACTACAAAGTAATAAGGTTCATATTCAATTGGGAAAATTTGACAGATTGGGGTAGCTTGATGTGCTGGCCTCTGTACACCGCAGTGGCACCCGCTCAGTGCACGCACACGCCGCCGCGTGCGCACTAGCGAACGCCCTTAGATAATGATCGTTCCTCGATAAAAAACCAGATGTTACTCGAAGCTTATCTGTGACATACTAACTTACATATTTATTACTAGCAGCGCCACGCGGTTTCACCCGCATACGTTTCATGTGGGAATATCGGGATAAAAACTATCCTATGTCCTTTCCCGGGACTCAAACTATCTCTATACCAAATTTCATCTAAATCGGTTCAGCGGTTTAAGTGTTAAGAGGTAACAGAGAGACACACTTTCGTATTTATAATCTATACTAGCTGCGCCCCGCGATTTCACCCGCGTAAATGTCTATCCCGTGGGAATATCGGGATAAAAACTATCCCATGTCCTTTTCCGGGACTCAAGCTATCTCTATACCAAATTTCATCTAAATCGGTTCAGTGGTTTAGGCGTGAAGAAGTAACAAACATATAAACACACACACTCACAAACTTTCGCCTTTATAATATTAGTGTGATACAGGGTGAATTTTTCAAGTGGGCGTGGATGGCCAAATCCGAAACTATGAGGACTAGCGAAAAGTACTCAAAGGAGTCGCGGGCTCGATTTTGATGAAAACTAAAACTGCATCATTGGATTTTTGAAAAATCAATATTTCTAGCCAGGAATCGAACCTGTTGATTTTGAAAAAAAAAAACACACGCTGTATTATTACACCATTCGATAGTGTCGCTAATAAGGATCGAATTCTGGGAAGTAATGACATACGGCAAACTAAAGGAAAGAGCTCATTTTTAACAAAATACTTTTTTTTTGTCTCATGTTACCTACCTCATCATCAACAGCCTAGGCAGTATACCGCAACATAGTTGGGAAAAGGCTAGCCTTTTCCCAACTATGTTGCGGTCCGCTTTCAGTCTAACCGGATGCAGCTGAATACCAGTATTTTACATGGAGCGACTGCCTATCTGACCTCCACAACCCAGTTACTGGGTAATACGATACCCCTTCCCCTTGGTAAGAATGGTTGTCAGACCTTCAAGCTTCTGACTACCCGTAACGACTGTCAAAGATCCAGGAATGACAGCCGGGACCAACGGCTTAACGTGCTTTCCGAGGCATGGAGGGGTTTCGGTATGTAAAGATGGTCACCCATCCATAAACCAACCGCGGCAAGCATAGCTTAACCTGATGGATTGACCTGTGTGGTTGTTATTATTTAGCCGGGCCCAGGTTATGTTACCTACCTACTAAACCTTAACTGATTAATGGTTTAAAATGATGACCATTGTTTTCAATACATAGCTGGATTCGACGTCTCACGGATTGTACTGCATTCAGCATTACAATATTATTGATTCCATTAGAATATTTTCCAAAGATCGTAATAGATATTTGAATTTAGAACATAACGTTGTGAAGGTGACTGCGCTGCGGGTGTGTTAATAAAAATATTGAGCATCATTTCGAACAAGGTAACGTACGTAATGTAGGTATGAATACTTTAAAAAAATAAGAAGCAGTTTATTAAAATTCAACATTTTCCTTACGTTTGCCGTATGTCATTACTTCCCAGAATTTGATCCTTATTAGGGACACTGTCGAATGGTGTAATAATACAGTATGTGTTTTTTTTTTCAAAATCAACAGGTTCGGTTCCTGGCTAGAAATATTGATTTTTCAAAAATCCAATGATGCAGTTTTAGTTTTCATCAAAATCGAGCCCGCGACTCCTTTGAGTACTTTTCGCTATTCCTCATACTTTAGAATTTGGCCATCCACGCCCACTTGGAAAATTCACCCTGTATATAAAAATGAAACCCGTTTTCCGTTGTCACGACATAACATGAAAACGGCTGGACCGATTTCGATGAAATTTGGTATAGAGATAGTTTGAGTCCCGGGAAAGGACATAGGATAGTTTTTATCCCGATATTCCCACGGGATCGACATTTACGCGGGTGAAACCGCGGGGCGCAGCTATAATAAATAATAACATAGTGATATAGTGGTGATCGATTGATTAGCGCGCCGCACAATGATTGTCGATGTTACCATTCCACATGACGGGAACCTTGTGAAAGCTGAGAAAGAGAAACAAATTAAATATCTTGACTTAGCACACGAGGTTGTTGACATGTGGAATGTGAGCTCGGCTATCATTGTGCCGATTGTCGCATGATCGCATCGGCCAATGGCCTTATGGCCAAAAGCCTCGATCAACATCTATCGAGACTCTCGTTAGGCGGTTGGATCAAGGGCCTGATTCAGAAGGCAGTACTCCTCGATACGGCTCGCATTGTGAGGAAGTTCCTGTCTCTGGAGCCCTAACCACCAGTAGCTTGGACCCTGCTCCCGACACCATATAATTTATATGTAAATAATGAAATAAAGGAAATACCTAATAATAATATTAGTATGGATATCTTCACCTGAAAATAACTATTAGGTACATACCTAGGCTTCTATACTTAGCACAATCAGTCTATTATGTTCCAAGTCCTGGGACACAGGCCTCCTCTCTGTGAGAGGGAGGGGGCCGTAAATCCGTAATCCACCACTCAGGCCGAGTGCGGGTTGGTGGATGTCACATGTCTTCATTGTCTTCATAGTCGGTTCTAGGACAAGGCGGTTGCCTCACGATGTTTTCTTTCACCGTTTTGAGAGCAGTGGTGATGAAATAAATTACATAAAGCGCCTGCTTGGGATCTAACCCACGACCTATGAACTCGTAAGTCGGGGCCGATACCACTGGGCCATCGCTGCTACTGCAGGTTTCTATAGGGTTTCTGTGGAGGAAATCTACAGATGAATAAAAAAAATAAAATAAAAAAATTTAAGTCAATGACTACCTATGTCACGTGACAGGGCAGGTGAGATAACCGTCACGTTGCAGAGAGCCATCTTCTCTCCACGTTATGACACGCTGCAATTACTTATTATAGGTAAATACGTCTGTACTTACCAATCTAATCACCATTAGCGTAACCTCTATACAACAATGTTGTGGTAGGCCAGGCCAGCTGGGGGGGCCCGGATCGCTGTCGAGTCTACCATGAAGTACCTGGGATTGGTGCTCGACAGCCGGTGGGATTTCGGCCCCCAGTTCCGGCGGCTGGCGCCCAAGTTGTTGGGCGCGGCTGGGGCGCTGTCAACGCTGCTTCCCAATCTGGGGGGCCCGAGCGCCGCCTGTAGGCGGCTCTACATGGGGATCGTGCGATCGATGGCCCTGTATGGGGCCCCAATCTGGGCGACTGACCTGACGGCCGGTAGCATCGCAGTCCTGCGAAAGCCGCAGAGAGCGATGGCCGTCAGAGTCGTCCGGGGGTATCGCACGATCTCCTACGAGGCGGCCTGCGTACTGGCTGGATCCCCGCCCTGGGACCTGGAGGCGAAAGTACTCGCGTCGCTGTACCGGTGGCGCGAGGAAGCACGGGCGCGAGGCGAGTGGCTGATACAGCGCCATATGGAGCTGCGTCGGTCACAGCTTCGCGAGGTCCTGGTGGCGGAATGGCGGGACAGGCTTTCACGCCCTACCGCCGGCCTCGTCACTATTGAGGCGGTCCGGCCGGTACTCGAGCACTGGCTCGGAAGGAGGCACGGCTCCCTGTCGTTTCGGGTGACGCAGGTGCTCTCGGGGCATGGTTGCTTCGGGAAGTACCTGTGTCGCATAAACAGGGAGCCGGACGCCCGGTGTCACCACTGCGTCGACTGCCGGGAGGACACGGCATGGCATACGCTGGCAGAGTGTGCCGCTTGGGAGGAGCCGCGCCGTGCCCTCATCTCAGAAGTAGGCGGTGACCTGTCGCTGCCGGCCGTGGTCGAGTCGATGGTCGGCAGCGAAGAGTCCTGGGACGCGGTGGTTTCCTTCTGCGAAGTCGTCGTCTCGCAGAAGGAGGCTGCGGAAAGGGAGAGGGAGATCTCGTCCACTCACCCGGCCCGCAGCAGGCGCACCGGGCGTCGGCGAAGGGCGGACAACGCGCTCTTCCAGCCCCCCTAAATGGGTCCAGGGGCGACGGACTCGGGGACGTCCGTAGCCCCCCATACACTAGGACCCGAGGTGGTGGCGCGTAGTGTTCCACGCGCGCCCCTCTTAGACGTCGCGGGGGGAGTCAAACACCTCACTCCCCCCCCCCTGACCTGAGGAGGCCTGCAGCGGCGGGCCGGCACCAGCCGGGGGTTGCGGAAGGATCGTACGTTCCCGCGACCCCTGGCGTAGGTGTGAGATGGAACACCGGGGTGGTTTTTAGTCAGTAAGAGTCTGACAGACCCCGCTGCCCGCCCCAGAGCGGCGGACATCCATGAGGATTTTCCACCCCGGAAACAAAAAAAAAAAAAAAAAAAAAAAAGGCCAGGCCAGCTGCTAATATGAATGCAATGCAAATGCAAACAGGATTGCACACTAATTGGGCAAGTAGGTACCTACCCAATTCAAGCAAAAGGGCCTGCTGAAAAAAAATGTAAGTAAGTACCGTACCGTAAGTAGGTACCTAGTACTAAATCCTCTTTTGTGTGGTGAAGTGACCTCGACAGAGGGAAATGGTCTTCCAATGCATGTTTGTTTTCTTAATTCTTACCAATCGACTTATTAGATACTGTAGCCATCATGCTGAATTGCTATGGTCGCTGCAAGATGACCACATCTCATTAGGTTCTCCCGCTCTCCCGCTCGCGCTCTAAGGATCTTTTGGCGCTCGAATGAAGTTGACAGGGGAGCGCATTTTTTGTGAGATCACATCTGACGGAAGATGCGTCGGGCATAACATCGATTGCGTCTATTTGTTCGCTCGACGCACTAACGCATCATCGGTTGAGTGTGAACGGTCAAGTGTTTTTCTATACATTTGTCTGTTCTGGCGTTACGCGACCGATAATACGCGACGCATGTTCCGTCAGATGTGAACCTTCCCTTAGGGAAGGTTCAAATCTGACGGAAAAAGCGTCGAGCGTAACTTCGATTGCGTCTATTTATTCGCTGGACGCACTAACGTATCATCGGTTGAGTGTGAACGGTCAAGTGTTTTTCTATAGATTTGTCGGTTCTGGCGTTACGCGACCGATAATACGCGACGCATGTTCCGTCAGATATGAACCTTCCCTCAGCGTTGCCAGATGTACGAGAAATCTCGTACCTTTACGAGATTTGGTAGTCTCTGTACGAGAAACGAGAAAAAAAAAAACTCGTACACTTTTTTACGAGATTTTAACAATGTTAGAAACATTATAACATACAAACCAAAAACATTTAAAGAAAAGAATACATGTCCATGTCACAAACTCGACTAAGCATATCACTAGATTCATTACCTCATCACTAAATGTATCTTTAGTCGCTGACCGGGGAATCACCGCAAGATGTATTACACTAAAGTTTACATTAAGTTAATAAATAATTTGTTTTATTTTTTGAAGATTTTAGTATTATTATTTAAAAAAAATGATTCATTTAGATGTTTTTTCATTTGGTGGTCCCAAACTTAAGGAATATTCCTACCCCAGGCTAGCTAGTTATAGTGTACCCAAATTAAGGTCTGAGATTTTAAAAATTTATACTTTTACGAGATTTTGTATTGAAATTACGAGATATTTGACAGCCCTAGTACGAGATAAAAAATTCGGCATCTGGCAACCCTGCCTTCCCTTATTCTTCTTCTTAGCTTGCCGATGGTAAACATATTAGTTTATTTTTTCAAACTTTTTCTTTTTAATTCTGAATAGAGAAAAACCACGATGTCATGATTGTATTGTATTGAAAAACCAAGATGACGGACGTTAGTTCTGATTTTGGCCACGCGCCAAAAGATTCTTCTACAGCTATCCCTAGTCTAGTTTTCAGATGGGCAAGTTCAGAAACCGGCCAAGTGCGAGTCGGACTCGCGCACGAAGGGTCCCGTACCATTGACTAGGTAAACAACAGGTACACAAATAACAAATAGTTTCTTATTTTAATTTTATTATTGAAGTAAATATACAATTAAGTATTTGGTGAATATTTCAAGTGCCTACCTGTTAACATTTATTGATATCGAGCGAAAATAGGCAAAATAATCGCGTTTGTTTTATGGGAGCCCCCCTTAAATATTTATTTTATTTTTAGTCTTTGTTGTTATAGCGGGAACAGAAATACATAATTTGTGAAAATTTCAACTGTCTAGCTATCGCGGTTCTTGAGATACAGCCTGGTGACAGACAGACGGACGGACAGACAGCGAAGTCTTAGTAATAGCTGGGTCCCATTTTTACCCTTTGGGTACGGAACACTTTTTTTAAGGTTCCGTACTTTTCCAAGGGAAGGTTTTGTGTTCCAATAATGACTAATATGGTGTGATAATGTTAAAGCACGTAGTCACCTAAGCCACTCTGAAGTGATAAAATAATTAATAAGTAATTATTTTCTTCCCGCCATCTAATTGATTAACTGGTTAAAAGTAGTTTGGCTTGTGATGTTGACAAAGCGCGACCTGCCCTTATGTATCTATAGGAATTAGATCATGCTAAGATAGGTAGTCAACTGTCTGATTGTTTATTGAAATCATACACGATGGAATCCATTGACACAAACTTTTACCAGTTTTACCATGGCTGCAGTAGGTATCTACGTGATTCTAGAATCCCAAGCGGTTAAACGCGCTTAACGTTTTACCGCGTTTAATAACTATTAAAAATAATCTTCTGTTCCATACATTTCGATCGTGTAGGTATGTAAATGTAATGTATTGAACTTTTGTATGGAACAGTTGTAGATATTTTTTAAAATAACCTACCTACTTACGAGGGGCGTTCAATGTAGGTCATCACCTGCCTAGCCTTTTCCCAACTAAGTTAGGGTCGGCTTCCAGTCTAACCGGATGCAGCTGAATACCAGTATTTTACATGGAGCGACTGCCTATCTGACCTCCACAACCCAGTTACTGGGTAATACGATACCCCTTGGTAAGACTGGTTGTCAGACTTTCGGGCTTCTGACGATCCGTAACGACTGTCAAAGATCCACGAATGACAGCCGCAACCAACTGCTTAACGTGCTTTCCGAGGCACGGAGGGGTCTTGGTATGTAAAGATAGTCACCCATCCACAGACCAACCGCGGCAAGCGTAGCTTAACCTGATCAATCGACCCGTGCGGCTGTTATTACTTAGAAAAAAGACGTAAATTCAATTAAAATCATTTTTATTTTTCAATGTACTTAATCCCCCATTACCCCAATGCATTTATTACATCTCGGAATTAACTTTTCAATACCTACCCTGTAAAAGTAACTTTCCTCTTTCTCTGAAAAATGTGCATTTATTGCCGCCTTGATCTCTTCATCGTTGGAAAATCGTTTCTCACGAAGGTCTTTATTCAAATTAGGGAACAAATAATAATCACTCGGGGCTAGGTCCAGGCCATAGGGTGGGTGGTGAATTCTTTCGAAACCACAATCTCGCACACCAGCCTTGGAAATACGCGCCGTGTGGACCGGGACGTTGTCGTGAAGAATCAAGGCACCGGTGGTCAGTTTACCCCGTCTTTTTTCTTTAATTGCTTCCCATAAATTTCGTAAAGTGGATGAGTAGGATGCTGCGTTTATGGTTTCACCTTTTTTTTTGTACTCAATCAACAAAATTCCCTTTGAGTCTCAAAACACTGTGGCCATGATTTTTCCGGTAAACGGAACGACTTTGAATTTCTTAGGGGGCGCAGTCCCTTCTTGTGCCACTGCATGGACTCTTGCTTACTTTCAGGGTCATAATGATGTACCCACGTTTCATCACCAGTAATAATTTGGTCAGGAAATATCACACGAAAATACTTGATGGAACTTCAACACAGAGGGTTGGAGTGTAGCCTTAGGGGCGCTATGGAGCAAAGGACTTAGAAAAATTTTCGTTTTTTTTTTTTTTTTCGGAAACTCCGATTTTTTTGCATTATCGTGTTGACCTTGTCTGTAGCAACCATTTAAGGTCTGAGAAGCATGGCCCTACGACGCACCGTTTCCGAGTTATGGGCCTTTTACTTTTTTTTAATTTTATATAAAACGATTTATATTTCCAAAATGGTAGCTCGGATGAGATTGTTTTCGGGAAAGAAATTGTTGCTCTACTCAAAAGCCATAAGGTTGTGTAAAAACATTAGCAAAAACTTCGAAAAAAAAAAACATCAAAATTTTTCTAAGTGTCGGTCGTCGTTTCAGCTAGAGTATTCTTAGGGGCAGAGGACTTAGTCAAATTTTCGGAGATTTTTTTTTTTATTGAATTCGACCATTTTTATTGCAGCGACTGATTAAACTTGTCCATAGAAACCATTTAGGGTCTGAGAAGCATGGCCCTACGAGGCACCGTTTCCGATTTATGAGCCTTTTACTTTTTTTTTTATTTTATATAAAACGATTTATATTTCCAAAATGGTAGCTCGGATGAGATTGTTTTCGGGAAAGAAATTGTTGCTCTACTCAAAAGCCATGAGGTCGTGTGAAAAAATTAGCAAAAACTTCGAAAAAAAAAACAACTTTTTACGGACAACAACTTTTTCGGATGGCTTCAAGGCCATAATTCGAAAAAAATCGGCTTCTTTGCTGCAGCGTCTACGGGGTGCTAAGAATGGCATTCTGAAAGTCATTGCTGCTCGATTTGACTGCCCCATTCAAAAACACTGGGTAAGGGTAGTGAATGGTTTTATATAAGTAGTCTACATAAAGATAAGTACTAACAATAATATTGTTGCTAATTAATACTAACAAGTTATGGAATTAATACTAACAAGTTAAGACGACCCACTGACCCGAAAGGCTCCGCGCGCCGTGAGCATTCGCGGCACCCACCTTGCACTGACCTTTGAAAGGTAAAGAAGGTCATGAAAAATAGTGTGTATGGAACCAACACAGAGGTGGGTCGTCTCTGCTATAATTTTGATCTTCATTCGGGCATCCTCCAGTATAAGCTTCTCAACTTTTTTCACGTTTTCTTCCGTAGAGGCAGTAACCGGGCCGCCCGCCCGAGCAAGTGTTTACCTAAGCAAGTCTTCAATATTCTCTTTGCCCCATTTAAATTCACTTCTTGACCACATTTGGACCGTAGATAACGAAGGTGCAGAATCTTAGTAAACAGCCACCATCTCTTCGTTTTTTGACTATTTCCTTGTTTGGTAAGGAATTTAATAAAGCACGGTGCTCGATTTCCTTCACCATTGTCACGTTAGACTAAGCATAACTAGCCAACTAATGATCACAACTATATGGAAATTTACCTCTATTCCCTTAGATAATGTCATTAATTAATTAATCAGTTAAATTACCCTAACATTAGTAAATCACCCTGATACCGAGAATACTTTGAACGCCCCTCATATTACCAACGAAATATTTCCACGCTGGTTGGTGTAGAATCTAGAATCATGCTAATGATTCCATAGTACCAAAGGTGTAAATCACGATGTCCCTTTCACCGTGTACCATTTTCATTCATGGTTCCACAACAGCTACAATTAATTTTTCATGTGGGTACCGCTCAAAGGTCCGCACCGCAGTTGCAATAAAAATAAGAGCTTTGGTTGATCCAAAGCTTATAGTTTCATAGATCCAAAGTGATAGTTTTAGTGGAGGGGCGTTCATTTTTAGAATGGTTTATCTCTAACTATGTGTAGGCACCTCTTGGGCATAATACAAATAATCTGTGATAGTCATCAAAATAAATAGACAAGGCATTACTGAATCTTCATGTCCTGTCAGAATTTAAAGAGGTTAAAACAAGGCAGATTGTTTGTTTAAATACCTACTGGATGATAATTTTAAACCATACAAAAAAGAAAAATATTTAAATGGCATCTGGTATTTTTTGAGCCTGGACCTTCGGCCTGGACAGCAAGAGGTTGCATTGAAAATGTTATCAGGCTCGGAAAGTCACAAAACGCAGCAGTTATTCACTAACTAGGTACTTGAGCAGTTGATCAGGATATAATACGTGAACAAAAACGCAATTGAATATTTTGGCCTGGGCCACACCAACGGGAAACGCCGATAATTATCGCGATAAGTTGTTGTTGCACCTACGATTTATTACCAATTATCGGCGTTTCCCGTTGGTGTGGCCCCGGCATAAATAATATTTAGGTAGGGCCTAACTCAATTAGATTAAATAATCAAAAGGGTATAATATCATCGCCGAGCAAAGCTGAGCGCAAAAGTTAAAGCTATAACATTTTCCAAAGACGGGTATTATGCAAATAAGCAATAACAAAATACGTGACCGCCTGACAGTAACTAGTAATCACTAACACATTCAGTGAAATGCAACTCTGAATAATATAAATTAAAAGGGGACTGATTATCGACTTGTTTACGAATGCTCCAGCCAAATGATAAAAGTACCGATGATATTTACATTGGCGTAGTCGGGGTTCAAACTGCGCTTACAGTGCACGGCCGCCGCGAGACCACACGAGACTGTGCGAACGGAAACTTCAAAATGGAGTTAAACTTCATAACAACTTTAATAAAACACGATGTGAATCATAATGTGAAACAGTGCTTCAAGTCAAAAAAGCCTTTCAGTAAGTACTTTGATTTATTCGTTGGATTTGCTAATTTGTGTATCATTTTAGGCCACATTTAGATAATTAAGTAGGCACTAATGCCAAATCTCAACGTTAAGATATTTTTTTTTTCTAAGATACTAACAAAGTGCTCGTCGAATGTCGGCAAGGTACCTCACTTCTTTATTTACTTAAGTAGATATATGTAACATCATGTAACTTTATTTTGGCGCAGGAGTCAGTTGAACTTTCACGACTGACAGTTCAGATATGCCAACTGAAAACCTTAAGGGGCAATTCTCGTAATTCAGTCTCAATCTGTCAAAAATACGTCTAACTTTCCTACATTTTTGACATTATTTTGTTTGTCGCCGAGATGAGACTGCGACTAGATTTTTAGGGATGATTTATATTAGACCGGGCCGTGCCGTGTACGTGGCCCGGACGGGGCATCGCCCGGTCTAATATAAGTCATCCCTAAACGTTTTAAATTACGAGAATTAGCCTTGTGATTGCAAATTCATATTTTCTAACCACATCAAGACGCTTTAGTTTTGTGCCGTAGGTACTTTATTAATCCATCTAATTTTATCTTGCAATAAACACGCTAGTATACACGTTTAAACGGTACAAACAATTAGCTCTATACTGTTTACTACAAATGATTAATGTTTATGTGTAGATTTATGTTAATAGCCCATTTAAGAGCGCGAAACAGTTGTTATTGGTGCTATATTATTAGCAAAACAAAATTATGCATTTATGAAGTTCATTGAACTCCCAGATTTTGTAGTTGGTATCTGTGTTTGCTCTAGTTATCAGTTCGTTATAATATTGATCTAATTTGGTAGTGACGGAAACGTGACCGCTGTCATGTGGCCTAAAAAGGCCACATAACACAGCACATAGCTGATTATAGGCCCTTATTTAGACCGCTAAGGGAAGAGCTGTGAAGAGAGGCTATAATCCCTACGCTTTGCACCACAGAACACTATTACTGCTAGTGGAGCTTTGCACAAACGTATGGTGATCACAGTACGATGTTATTTAGCATACTTACTTAGGTGCAGCCTACAGTTGCCCATCATATTGGACACTTGCAAAACTTAGCTTTTTTAACTTTAAAAAGTGGCTAAGGTTGGATCTAGTCTCAGTAGTTCCTTTGGCTTATGCAAAGGAAATACTGATGCAAAAGTCCTCAGTAGTTTCTTCAAAGGAACTGCTAAAGGAACTATCTAGTCTCAATAGTTCCTTTAGATTTTGCAAAGGAACTACTGACCCAAATATTCTCAGCAGTTCCTTCAAAGGAACTACTGACCCAAATATTCTCAGCAGTTCCTTCAAAGGAACTACTAATGGAATTAGTGAGCACAAAGGTGTCGTTGATGTACCTAGGTACTTAAATACCAAAAGAAGAGAGAATCTTTGTTTTTGGCCGCAACCCGTGAACAGATGTTGTAAAGCATAAACAGAAAATCCGATAAGTACAAAGAAATAGAAATATGATTAGGTACGATTAGAGTCGTGCGTGAATTAGTGTCACTTATTCACAGCAATTGTGTCTTTAGGCAAATATTTTTTCCATATAAAATTTATATTAATGTTCTTGTTTTCTTCTGCATTCGTTTTATTATTATTAACACTCAATTCGATTGGGAAAGGATGTAGTCTGTCACTCATTTGTCTGCTACGGTTATGTCTGGGTCTAGAAGGTAAATGCAAAACTGTCCAAGTTATAAACTTTGCAGTTTTCCACCAAGAAAGCACTTACCTTTCGTGTGAACTTTTATTTTGAACTTTCGATTTTTTTCACTAGATTCATCTGTTCACAGTATCTTGTGTAAGTACTTATTATCAGATCATCGGGGTAATTGCGAAACATACTATCAGTAGCAAATGGTTTTCATTTTGACAGTTCGACAACATTCATTGCGTTATTTACGTTGTTCACCAGACAAATTCTTCGAACTTATGAAGTAATGGACTAGGAATATCCTTCAAAAATGATTCAGATTGCGAAATCTGAATCAATTTTTTTTAAAAATAGTGTGTTAGGTACGTAACTAGGGTGCAGCTTCCGCTTTAGCATGAGGTTACATTAGTGCCTCAAGAACCAAAAGATTAATTTGATGTTTGCCAAAGCAGTTACATACGTTGCAAGTTTTTTTACCTACCAAAGGCAAAGGCAGAAGTTCATTTGTGAAAGATGTGCTATTGAACTGATAACAATGCAGAGTGCAGATAACTTAAATGCTATTGACCGTCGTATCCAATACCTACCTATGTAACGTGCAATGAGATCATAATATTAATTGTGCTCTTTTCATTGCAGTAAGTAGAAAAGAAGAAGTCATGGCGATAAAGAGTAAATTCCCCACCAAAATACCCGTGAGTATTTTTGAATTTTATTTTAGCATAGGTAAATGTTAAGTCGAGCCATGTTTAGAAAAGCATTGCAGGAGCTGTATTATGACGTATTTTGTAGTGTGAGAGAGAGACGAAGCTATAGAAGCCGCTAGCACCATCTCTTTTTTGCAATGGAATAATGATGGTATTAATACTTCGTAAAATCAAACAAAACAGGTTACAAGACCGAAAAAAAAAACAAAATCAAAAAACTAAACCAATATCTCATTCTGAAAAAAGTTTTTTTAAGCTATAGATGTAAAAAGACAGTTGTGTAACCATAGTTTAGAAAAAACGTGTTTACTAGTAAAAGGGTTAACGACACTTCGTTTTCGCATAAAATAATTTCGGTATTTCTTTGCAGTTAATAGTCGAGAGATATCACAAAGAAAGAAATCTACCAACGTTGGACAAATCGAAGTTCTTAGTTCCCGAAGATATCACCATGTCGCAGTTTCTAGTAATTATTCGGAATAGGATAAGAATAAAACCAAATCAAGTAAGTAGATTTATCTTTGAATTTGGAGATAATTCCAGCACCCTAATTTAGAAAGAAAGAAAATACGTTTATTTGCGGTGAACACGACGCAAAAAAGAAACATAAACGCAAGAAAAAAAAGAGCAAACATAAGTATAATCATAATCACAACCCTTGGATTTTGATTAAACGTGTTTTACTCAAATTTTTAATCCATTAGTTTTGAAAGAAATTCATAATCATTGCTTTATTGGTTTGAAAAGTTCGTCTGTTCAACAAGCTAATTAACGCAATGAACGCATGTGCGTTACGCAATTACCCCGCCGGTTACTGAAAGGCTTATCGACACAAGAAATAACTAACAGCTGCAGCTGGTCAAATCTTGTTTCCTAAGTGCTGTAGGTTGCTGCTCACATACCTACTATAGTTGACTCATAGACTGAAATAACAACAACAATCAAATCACTTGACATGAGATTTGACAGCAGGCTTTCAGAAACTAGGGTTTATCCTTTATAGTTAAGAGGGTAACCCCACCAGCATTCGTGATTTTATAGATTATTTTTCTTTTCAAATGAGGTGCTTAATTTGTAAGATAACTCTTGCCTAAGTTCAGTCAGAACAGAATACGTATTTACTCCGATGGCTAAAATTGATAGTCTCCTTAATTCTATGGAAATATAAAACGTTTCCGGCTTCATTACAAATTTATCTTCAGACTCATTTTGAAACTGCTTCTAAGTTGTCAATAATTTTGTAATAAGAACTTTATCACAGGCCGAATAAGGTTCGAAATAAAAAAAATTGCTGAAAGGCTAATGAGACTGGTCGAGATCTCCACCAATGAGAATGATAGGTACCTAAGTCTAGAGTCTCATCTAGTCTAAGCTCGCGTCTAGTTCAATCTGGTTGAATCTCCACTATCTTCGGGTAAAAGTATCACTTATGCAATTCCGTAATCAATCAATTAACTATGAAGATAATGAATTAATTAATTTAATAGGTATGTTACATAGTGGTAAGAGCATGTCCGATTGAAGTGAACCAAACAATCTGCTTAGGTAGCATTACACGAGATATCCGTATGTTATACTTAAAGGTGTCTTTAGAAGATGTATAACGTGCAAAGTGCAATTAGATACACAATCAAAGAATAATTTAAAATAAGGACAACACCTTTTATAAGAGGTCTTTGCACTGAGCGTTTGTCTAGCGTAGGGCACTGGAGCATAGAGGATAGAGGTGATTGTATCCCTACTCGTCTACAACTACTACGTCTCTTAGCCCAGCACCCTAATTGCGTAACACACTATCAATCGGAATCAGAATCATTTCGAAGCCAATTGCTTATCCATTGCATCATAAGTTCGAAAAATTTGTCTGCTCAACACGTAAATAACGCAATGAATGTTGTTGAACCGTCAAAATGAAACCGATTCCGATTGATAGTGTTACGCAATTGCCCCGCAGGTTGCCACGGGCGCGTTTATCCTACGGCGATTTTTTGTTCGCGCACTGGATTTTCAACGCACTGCTTAGCGCCGGGAACTGAAAATCCAAATCCAAATCGTGTTTTTTTTTTTGACGCGCTGCGATGCGCTGTTGATCCTCAACCATCGGCCCAACACCGAGAGTTGAAAATCTAGTGCGCGATAAATTCCCGTCGCGATATTTTGACGTCCGCGCAACGTGGGCTTACGTGCACGTTTGATGAACGCCTACCAGTGGCGAAGGTATCATACAACTCGATTTCCACCGGCTTCCCTTAGAAAATTCAGAACATAGCCACTCTATGGTCAATTTTATCATTGAAATTTTCTTTTGGAATTTTTTGCTCCGGCTTTCCTCTGTCATACACCCTTCACCAGTAACGCCTACGCTCCAACTCCAAGACGGAGCACTTTTTATACATTTTTGAATTGGTATAATAATATACAGCATAATAACTTGATTGTATTGTTTCAGGCCTTATATTTGATAATAAACAACAAGTCGATGCTGAGCATGAGCCTCACGATGGCCCAGGCGTACGATAATTATGGCGATGAAGACGGGTTCCTCTACATCACATACGCGTCACAAGAAGTTTTCGGTTATAAAGATGGTGAGCACTGATTTAAAATTGTCCCTCCTTTACCTTAGCTCGAGCTAAGACTTGGACAGGTCTATTCAAATTCACGTTTCCAATTAAAGTTATTTCAAGTTAAACAAATATCACTTTAGTGTAGAGAAAATTAAGTTGATTTCAGAGTGACTAGTAGGTACTATTGAAAAAGTTATAAAAATGTTTGAAGTTGTAGCGTAAACTGAACTTTATTATGTAGGTATTAAAGTTATTTTTCCAATAATTCATATTTGTTTACATGTTTGGAAACTAAATCGGGAACTCAGATTAGACATATTCCTGTCTCTTGTGTTGCACTTGTAGCAGTCGTGCGACAGTGACAGGAATAATGGTTAGCCAAAGTACTTACGTCCTAAGTAACGTTTATAGATCTCGGCCGGCCTAAAATAAGTTATTTTAAAGTTCAGAGAGAAAATGTCAGCCACTTTTTTCGATACGAATAAAAAAATGCAAAGCGTGAGGTCTTATCGCTGAAAGAAATTGTAGACAACCTATCTAACAGCTAATCCGCCCCACTCTGCCTTATCTATTTATTATTCTGTACCGTTTGCAAAAACAGAGTCTATTCGAAAGAAGTGTGTAATGGAACGTGTCTGTTTCTAAAAGTTGTGCAGTATTGGTAGGTTTAATTAAGTATAGCTGGAATTGTGACTCTTTTATCTGATTTCTGCCCGAGACTTCGCCTGTGTGAAATTGCTTGTTGACCGAACCCGTCGGATCGCATCGACCCCTTTTATTTCGCTTAGAGTTCTTTCTGAATTATTTTCTTTTTGCTCGGCTTTTAAGGGTCCTAGCGTGATGTTAAATAGCCTAAAGCCTTCCTCATGAATTGGGCTATCAAATGCAAAAAGATTTTTCAAATCCGACTGGTAGTTTCAGAGATTTGCGCGTTCAAACAAACTCTTCAGTTTTATTATTGGGGTAGATTTAGAAAGCGTTACGAGCCTTCTGGGAGCACCTACAGGACCTGCCTACCCAGAGGTTCTGGTTTCACGTACATAGTAAACAACAGTTCTTTCCTTATTATCTTATCGCAAAATTGCATCACACGCCAAATTTAAAAACAAGAGGTCCATTATTGAACATAGGCGACTTCGCGGCGCACACGTTCTTGTACCTATAGTTATCAATCATACTTGGCATCCATCTCATCTAAAACTCTTGTCTCTGTTTTGTTACAGATATGAACATCAAACAGTCATATCAAGAGGTTCAAGCAATTAGACATAGATTTCCAAATAAAGTGCCGGTAAATATTATTTTTATCACCTTTTTTTTATCTCTCTTTGTTTTCGGCCATTTTGTTCACTAATTATCTTTTTCCTTGTCCAGTTATATGTTGAACGGTACTCGAGAGAGCGAGAAGTTCCAGCGTTGGGCAGGAACAAGTTCCTCGTGCCACAAGAACTTACTATGTCCCAGTTCCTGTACATCATACGGACGAAGATGAAACTAAGAGATTCACAGGTAAATACTATTTTATCATCTATCACCTTCATACTTGGAGTACTTATTTATAAAGATCTGACGGAACTCCTCAGCATACAAGAGCTGCCTGCAAAACCCCAAATGAAATGTTTTCCAAGTTAGATACTTATAAGGTACTCTTAAGAGATCAAACAACGATATAATTTCTTTACGTTTATTCCAAGCGAACGTCTTTACAGTACTTACTTCAGCTGTCACTATTTTCTTCCAAACGAAAACCTAATCTAAATATTTTGACAGCTCATTCTAAACTCGCTTGACTGTTCGAATGCAACCAAAGTTATTTTATTGCCAGCCTGCACTACATAAGGTCGACTATAGCAGACAACCTTAACACAGTACTTACGTCATCGCAATCATCATGAAGGTCATAATCTCCATTTTGGCTCTTTCTGGTCTTCCAATCATCCTCAATTTTTTTCTTAACTTTTGGACTCTGAAATCAGTATTTTATCAATTTTGCACAATGATGTTAGAAGTCTGTTGATGCAAAAGTTAAAGGCTTCCAATTTGCCATATAAAACTCCTACGCGATAGGACCTATTTAACTAATTTTCAAACCTATTTCTTTCCTATCAGGCGCTATACTTGCTGGTGAACGACAAAGTCCTCGCGAGCCACAGTATGACGATGGCGCAGGCGTACGAGCAGTTCCGCGCACACGACGGCTACCTACACATCACATATGCCGCGCAGCAGGTGTTCGGATGAACCATGTAAGTTCACACAGTTAAGGCTAGCGCAGATTGGGGCGGGCCGCGCTGCAACGCGTTGCAAAAATCCTCTTTTATCGCTTTCGTACATTTTCTATGAACCAACGCACACTACAGGCAGGCCGCATTGCACTTTTTGTATAAAAATGCGTTGCGCTACGGCCCGTTGCAGCTGTGCGCTTGGCTTTGCACACAATTATATCGCCTACTTGTGCATTCTATCACAGAACTAGGGCCCAGGTGGCAGGCGTTCGCGATTTTGGGACAGTTAATTGACTTATAAACACATAACTATTATTAATTTGAAACTGAATGTTCAGTGGCAACAATTTGACTACACTGACCAAGTGGTAACACTAGGACTACTTTCGTAGTGCTAGTGTTACCACTTGCTTGGTTACCACTTTCTGCGGTTGTAGCATCGGTCATTGTAGGTACTTGTAATGATGAGAGTATAATGAAAGACCGTCAACTTCCACTTCTAGAATGTTTTAATTTTAGTATAATCTGATCCGATAAGATGAGAATAACAAGTTTTTTTTAGAAAAATGTAAGCGTTGTTTAATGTGTTTACGTCTAAAATTAGGTCAACTCAGAGATAATTTTAGTGCCTACTTATAATTACTATTCCATAAGTACATAACATATTTCTCGGAAGCTTTAAATTTCCGGAAAGTTCCTAAGAAACGTTTACAAGGCTACCCAGGCCAAAATCTTGAACTCAAAGTAAAAAAATAATTTTGTTAATTAGGTATAAACAAAATGCAGACACAATAATGTTATCTCATTTTAATTTTAAAATATCAGCTTAATTGTTTTCGAACTCGATACTTCGGTATCGATCAAAGCCTAAAAATAAAACGAAGTAAATAAAAATTAAATGGTAACGTATCATAACATTGTTTAACCCTGTCCGAACGCGATCAATAAAATAGGGTTCAGCGTTTCTTAAAGTTAAATTATCGCAGTCAAGGGTAACCAAGATAATAAATGAATATGCTCATGTCATCTTACGTTCATTAATCATTAAAACATAGAGGGAAACTATAAATAACTCAATAACAAGGATTGTGCGTTGATAACGATTACAGTGTGGTTGTGGATCGCGACCCCGATATTCCTTGTTTTTGAACGGACCGGACGTTTTGAGAAATAGTTTCTAGACGGGACATAAGTAGTTCATTTTTACACAGAAAAGCGTGCTTTAGGTCACCACGAGCTATAATATACCTAGTATACGATGCACAGCGTTTAGCAACTAGAGCAATGATTTCAAAAGTAGTAAGTAATTATAAGTCAATGAACTTAAGTCACACATATCGTAATGTATTCTTATTTATATTTTTTTCGTGGACATGTTAATAGTGCGATTATTTTTTGTCAGCTGGTAGCAAAATATTTGTATGCCCCTTTTTCTTCTACGAGGTATGTTCGAAAAAGAATAGGACTCTCTTGACTTTTCTAATGGGTATCCTACCTATCCAAATGGGCGAGTAAAGGTCTAGAGGCAATACTACCATCCTACACCTCCTGTGCAAATGTGGTAGAAACCTAGCCCCCCAAGTGTCGGTAGTGCATTTTGTCCAGTCAGATATTTTTGGTATTTTGGAGACAGAGGTGGAAGGTATTCCTGTCTCCTCTTACGCATACTTTAGGTGAAGTTGTGATTGAAGAGCGGAACTAAAACTCCAACTTGCAGTTAATAATATTGTAATTACCACACACGTATTATAGTTTAAGGTCAGGTACACTATTTAGCACATAAACAACTAATTAAAACTATGTAGTAGGGACAAAATAAAATAATTAGGTATGTACAGACGCCAGCACATCAAACTACCCGAAACTGTCAAATTCTCCCAATCAACTTTAAACCTTATGTTTTAGTGATAAAGTTGAAAAGATTGTAGTAGCTTGATGTGCTGGCGTCTGTACTTAAATCTAGTCGCGTCCCGTGACGGTTGGCAAGCAAGAGAGGGATGCTACCTAAGGAACGCTATGGGTACCGCCCCGCATCGTAGCTTCGAATGCGTTCCTGACTAACTTATAAATACGTTTAGAAACATAATACAGGCGACGCCACGTATTCTAGGTGCGTTCACAAATGCACAATACGTGGCGCCACAGTAGCTTTCCCAAACTATTAAATACTGCAGTCCGCAGTCCGACTGTCTAGCTATAGTTAAATTTTAGCCTTGGATACAAGTCCTTAACAGGACCAAACAGATAAGGTGTGGAATAATTTGTTCCAGATAACACTATCAATAACAACATTGATTTACGGAGGTAGTTTAATTGCAACAAAGTAATTGACTTGTAGAAAAACAAGTTCAGATTTATTAGACGTTTGTAATGTAATAAAGTATTGATAAAATATTATATTGTGTTATTAAACGAAAAGATGCAGTTAATGTCCTAACATGTTAGTTATTATTACTATTTATAATAATTGTGCAATTATTGTCTTTTCGATGTCTGAATAGACCATAGAGAATATAAATAGTCTTTGGAATAGACGTTATTGAACCCTTGTTCAATGATCATTAAATTAAATACTTTCTCAAATATTTATGCACAAAACTTACTTTCTATAGCATTTATTTAAAAAAAAAACTTTCTTTTCTTTTTCGGAATAAGAAATCTATATTACAAAGAGGTAAAATTTCTTTGTTTGTAAGTTTGTATGTAGAGGGTAATCTCTGAAACTACCAGTCCAATTTAAAAAATTCATTTTGGCGATGCGATGTGACGAGGTGGGTTGCGGAAACAAGAAATTTCACGCGGACGAAGTCGCGGGCAGAAACTAGTACCTATATTATACAGGGTTATTAGAAAAACATCAACAACCTCTTATGAGGTCACTGTACTCATCATTATAAACAACATTTACTATGGGACCAACCCTAAAATCGCGAAAAAAAAATCAGCTGTTCCCTACATTTTGACGAGTTGTACGAACATAAATGTAGGGAACAGCTGATTTTTTTTCGCGATTTCAGGTTTGGTCCCATAGTAAAAGTTGTTCATAATGATGAGTACAATGACCTCTTAAGAGGTTGTTAATGTTTTTCCAATAACCCTGTATACATCAATATCTTTCTACAGTATCCTACGTACTATTTAGATATCTACGAGGAATTCATGTACGTACCTACTTATATCATGGCTATGGCAGAAAAAGATTTTCAAATGATTACAAAATATCTAATTTCCATACATGAGCAAGCGGAAGCAACCGCTTCCTCATTTCAGTTGACTTTAAACAGCTAAGTACCAAGAATCAATAAAAGTAAGAAACTTCTATGAAAACAGACACTTATTAAAATAAACCAATATGTTCTACAAACAACTGATTACGAGATTAAAAACAAGTATGTTATTCAGAAATAGTTATTGATATTGTAGATATAATGATAAGTAGTGAAACTCATAATGTGTTTGCACTTGGAAGTACTATTTAGAATCACTGATAAACTTTCCGCTGGACTGCTAGATCCGCTTGATAGACTACATAGTACATTCTGACGTCATTTAATGTTGCTAAAATGATGAATGTAAAATGTTTTAAAGCAATTATGTAGTTTCGTATTTTTCAACCAGCAGAAACAAAATATGATGACCAACGGGACTGTTACACCGCACCGGTTATTATACGTGTGTCCAACGTGCGCTGTTTGGGTTTGCCGGTGTAACCCTTACAACACTCACGTTGGCTCACCAATTAATTTGCTTCTGATTGCGTTAATGGCTAACCAGTCAAATATGTTGCCTATAAGCTTTCGCCAACGGCTTGGCCCGCGTGGTTTCGGAAAGAAGTATCTATGTGTTAATCCAGGTTATAAACTGTGTGCCAAATTTCATCCAAATCCATTCAGTCGTTTTTGCGCCAATCCGGAACATATACCCAGACAAACGGACAAAAATTCTAAAAATTATATTTTCGGTATTAGGCTCGTTCCCTCACCTTGTAGCAATTACTTTTTTACTATAACCCTCCTTTTTGCTTCGCCGTAGTCGGGTAAAAATAGATAAGTACTTAATGTTCAGTTTTGACTTTGTTAGTACTTCATTATTATGTAGTACTTACCTAAATAATATGAGCTAGGGCTCAAATCGAGCTCACAATCTTTTGTTTTCCACACACCGTTCGGGCTCATTGCCTTTCCTACGGCCAATCACACCGCATGATTCATAAAATACACAATTACTTTTTACAATCAATACGATAATATTAATTAATTAGGTCTGTAGTATAAAAATATCTTTCTTTCCGTCTGGCCATTATCATTATCAGTCGGGCCATGGATACTATGGCAATGAAAGCAATACGAGCAACGGAGGCTGTTCGATAATATTATCAGTACAAAAAAAATCTTGTTGTTGTCACCTATATCGAGTTACTTTTTGTATAATGGACCTTATGTAAGTTCATTATGTGCCTGTTAGGGTGAATGTTCGGTTATCAACTGTTGCTAAGTGCAATGATAACTTTATCTCGACTATTAGTGAAATATCTATTCATTTAAGTATTTCATTTATTTGAATGCATTAGTAATCTCGTTGATATAGTCATTGAGCTGTGGTGGCCCAGTGGTAACGGCCACGACTTACAAGACGTAGGTTCGAACCCTGCTAGGCGCTTTACTTTGTATAAATTATTTCATCGCCACTGCTTTCAAAACGATGAAGGAAAACATCGTGTGGAAACCGGCATGTCCTAGAACCAAAAATTAGAAGACATGCGACATCTACCAAACCGCACTGGGCCCGCGTGGTGGATTACAGCCCACTCCCTCTCACAGAGAGGAGGCCTGTGGGCTGCGTCCCAGCAATGAGAACATTATCTAGGCTGATTATGCATTAGTAATCCCTAGATCTTAATACCAGTAACAATAATCAAGTTTAGTATTTTTTGGACAAGCCGATGCTTATAAGAACTTACTAAAGTAGCGTTTAGGTTATGGAGGTCAGATAGGCAGTCGCTCCATGTTAAATACTATAGTATCCGGTTAGACTGGAAGCTGACCCAACATGGATGGGCAAAAAAAAAAGGAAAAGGCAAATAAAACTTTGATGAACTCACAATGTAGGATTGTAGATAATTATCATTATTGTCTATGGGATTTCTATTCCTAACTGAGACCATGGTTGGAAAATAAACCGCCTAATTGCGTAACAAAAAATATTGCTAATGCATTGCTTCATATGTTCGAAAAAATTGTCTGCTCAACAACGTAAACAACGCAATGAATGTTGTTGAACTGGCAAAATGAAAGCCACTGCTACTGTTAGTATGTTACGCAGTTACCCCGCTAGTTATGGCAGGAAATGAAGATGTTGTTGCTGCCCATAGTTCTCCTAGCGCCCATGTGTCAATACAGTAACCTAGTAAGATGCAAGTCTAAAAATAAATCATAATCTAGAAACATCCCATTACGTTCAAATTCTTCGTGATTATTGGCTCTAAGCTTACAGCTAATTAACCGATAGAAAATAGTTTGACCTTTAGAGAAATGTTATTAGTTAGATACTAATTATTATGATTTGACTAGCTTTTATCCTGGCTGTTGTTTAGAAATTTTATTGAATTTAACTTGAAGGTCTTAAATGGTAAAAACAAATTAATTAACAAAGACTTCTTAATTACCTAAAAGAGTATTCTTACTACTCTTAATCCTGAAGTAAACAAACAAGTTCCCATACTGTTAGATTTGTTTTCGCTTATCACAAACATTTGACGCCTTATTGAATCATTTTTGAAGGATATTGCTAATCCATCACACTAATGTTATAAAGGCGAAAGTTTGCGTGTGTTTATACATATGTTTGTTACTTCTTCACGCTCAAACGGCTGGACCAATTTTGATAAAATGTTGTATGAAGATAGCTGACACCCTGGATTAACATATAGGCTACTTTTTATCCCGATATCCCCACGGCATCGACATTTACGCGGTTAAAACCTCGGGGCGCAGCTAGTATTTCATATATTTTAATGGAAGTTCAACAAAAAGAGCCGAAGCACAAGAAATAAAGAAAGAAAATAATTTATTTGCGGTCAACATGACGCAGAGAAAGAACATAAAAAAGAAAAGAAAAAATCTTTTTGGGGAAAAAAATATGCGTTACGTCCACGCGAAACGGCCATCGCTCAGTATAAATGCTAAGACCGTATACGACACAGAGCCCTAGCGCTGGTTTTCAGCGACATGACGTCAACGTCAAGACAAGAAATCCCACTATGTTATAAGAATGCAGAAATAGATATATCCAGTAACTTATAAAACCTTTTAACAATAAATCCCTTTGTGTGAAAACAATACACACCCACTCTTGAGTTGTGTATTCAGGAGCACAAAACGAACCTGTATTATTCCATAGCACACAATTAGTGCGACTGAACATAATTAATGTCATCATAATAAGTTTATCTAGGGTCACGATGCACAAACATCCAGTGGAAGAGACGAGGCCTGTATTTCTCTTTTGTTGATAAGGATCGATTTATGTGTCCCTTCCATTATTGTTTGTAGATTGTAGCCCCCCAGGGCTTGTTGTCAAGGAAATGTACTGGCAGATACGGCAGTCGTGTTGCTAAATGTTAATATTATTATTAGTTACAATAATTATCTAATGATGTGCGACTATTGTTTTGTCAATACACTGTTACTATTGATACCTATAATTATTTTGTTTATATTTGTGGGTAGTTAATTCAACAAAAAACTTTGCTAATTGGTTTTTGTAATGATGGGTAATTTTCTAGTGGTCTCATAGTTTGCTGAGCGTTGATAAGTGACTCAGGATGTTTTGCATGCTCAATGGAACATTGACCCATTAGTAGATAGGTCAGAATTGGGTTACAGATTTTTTATTAATCAGATCTCATCAATAGTTAATCATAGACGTTCAAAATACAAGCATTCATGATTAATTAATAGTCAAATCAAATCAGTTTTAATTTTATGCGTCAACAAGTATGATAAGTCCTCATAGCAAGATCTTCTTTTGTGATGTCCCAAAAATCGTCTTTTTTGAGTTAAGTCAGTATTCCATTAAGCATGCGGTTTGTATACTGTAAATGTTTTACATTCAATTTCTTTTTTATATATTTGAGGTAACTTTTGCATACCACGTTATTTTCGAATTGTTTTAGGGGTACACATGTTTAGTCAATGACTGTCCTAAATTCTATGTATAGCAGTCTTATCTGCAACCCTAATCCTGTATTGTCTTAACTGCACTACTGCATAATCAGCCTACAATGTCCCCACTGCTGAGACACAGGCCTCCTCTTATCGAGAGGGAGTGGGCTGTAATCTACCACGCGGGCCCAGTGCGGGTTGGTATTGGTAGATGTCACATGTCTTCGAACTTTTTTGACTTTTTTTAATCTTTCGAACTGCACTACTGTATTAGCTTTAAAAGAATATTCACCAACTAGACCCCTAGGACATGTATTTAATAGAACTTGTAATAATTCCCATTTTGCGCTCCTAAAGATATTATTGAACACTAATATTATCGTTGCGCTTCTTTTTGTGAACCTCAAATAATTCCTATTTTGGGGTCCTAAAATGACTAAATATCCCTTAACTGCGGCCAACTGTGAAATAAGGCCGGAAAGTGAACACTCTAATATAATGAGTGCGCCTTTTTTTGTGCACCTGCAATAATTCCTATTTTGGGGTCCTAAAATGACTAAATATCCAATTAACTGCGGCCCATTATGAAAAAAGGCGAGAAAGTGAACACTCTAATATAATGAGTGCGCCTCTTTTTGTACACCTGCTATAATTCCTATTTTGGGGTCCTAAAAATACTAAATACTCAAGTACTGTTAGGCCAGAGAGATAAAAAGAGGCTCATTAATTTAAAAAAAGTGTCCATCATAAGGAGGTCAAAAGTTTTTAGAGGTTCATTAATGTATAAAGGTGTCCACCATAAGAAGATCAATAAGTTTTTAGAGAATCAGTATGTTTTTAAAAAAAATCTAATACACAATATCTGATTGTTCCAGGTACACACAGTAAATTGGAGTAAACTAATGTTCCTGATGTCTTCTTCTAAAGACTGATAGTATTCTATTTTCTTCCTATTGTGATAGTTCTAGTGTAAAGTTATATTTCTAAGTAACATCACACATTCTGTATGGCGTGGAATGTCCGGAACTGCTGCGCAAGAGATCGTATGAGAGTTATGTATAGACACAGACAGACACTTAACTTTAATTACTGTAAAATGACGTTATAATCATTTCAAAAATGAAATAAGTGCAATGAAATGTGGTTACTATATTATCTTATGATCTCGAAAATATACCCAACTGTAAATTATTAATATTTTAAGGCTTATGTATTGTCTCTTAATGTATTGTATATAGGACGCGTAAAATGTCGTATTATCTATGTAGCTACAAAGATCTGAAAAAAAAACTATGTTAAAATATTTCCTGTTGATGTATCCATATATTTTACAGTCTAATATATTTTATTAATAATTTGTTGGTTTTATTTAACTATACTTTTTAGATTGCCTTAAGAGTTGCTTCATTATACAAAGTTTTTGCAGATAAAATTCCTACCTACAGTACCTACCTATGTTTCACCTATAGGGATATGAGCTGTTTACAAGTACCTTATGTAATAAGATAACCAAACTATAATTAACATGACACCGTGTGGCAGGTCATGATTAGACGTCTGGGAAAGTTTCTACCCACTAATAAAACAGAAAACGAATGTCGTTTCATAGACAACATACTAAACTCCGGTTTCTGCAAAGGTTTTCAATTGAATAAACTCAGACACACCTGTCAAATGACTATAACAACCGCTGTTGTTATTTCGGTCGACCAATCAGAAATAAAGTAAGAAAATACGTTTATTTAGCACAGAGGCACAATATAATACTTACATCAGTTCAATGTAAAAAAATATCGGGATAGTGTGCCTCACGGCTGTGCCAAAAAGGCCCAGTTCAGTAAAAATGCTAGATTATTAGTGCCGGACGCCGGTTTTCAATTGGACGACGTGTGAGACGGATGTAAATCAGTTGCATGTCAATCAAATTCTATCTTTATAGAAGCTGAATACTGATGCTGAACAGACCGGCTGCAGCCATTTGACTGCAAAAATCTCACCGTAAAAACTTAGGTGAAGTGAGCTTGAAGTGAGCTGTCATTGACACTACAGTCCGTTCGCAGCTATTTTACCTCTGACAGCTGCCACCTAACAGCAACCTTATTAGAATGAGAATAAAGATCACTGTGATTTGGACAGTGATGCAAGAGGAGAGGTAAAATAACTGTGAAAGGACTGTAGGGATTGACTACTGACAGCTCAGTTCGCAAGATTTTTCTGTGCGACTTTTACAGAATAGGTTGGCAGCCTTGAAGTTGTAATGGAAAGATAATTCCTACTGCCTACTGTTTTATATTTCTACAATATTAGACTCGAACTCTTTTCTATCGAACCCAATACTTTCCAATAAAACCATTTTTGAATGTAAGGGGCTTTATTACACCCATATAATACTTATAACGTAAATATAATTATTATTCTTAACTACGTTACTTTAATGACGTCACTCGGTTGGCGAGATGTTCTGCGCGGCCGCAACCAACGTGTCGTGGATATCCTTGGCGTAGCCGATCTGAAGACGTACCGTGTTTAAGTACTGTGGGTAGCTTAGATTTGAGTCCTGGAATGAGAAAGCAAATATTGTATTATTTATTTATTTAAGATCTCCAACAAAAGATATACACAATACATCACACATAAATAAAGGGCAGCATCAGGTATTAAGTAGGTGTACTCCTTCACTTATAGGAGACCACAGCATGCACAGTAAAGTTAACAACTAAGCGAACAAAGTTAAAATACAGAGAAATGTTGGAAAAAGTTAATAAGTACAGACGCCAGAACATCAAGTTACTACAATCTGCCAAATATCTTTAATAGATTTTCAACTTTATCGCTCATGAATAAAGTTTAAAGTTGATTGGGAAAATTTGACAGTTTCGGGAAGCTTGAGGTGCTGGCGTCTGCACATAAAATATAATATAACATTTAAAAATACTTAAGTTCCTGGAAGGACGTGGGACAGCAGTACATATAGGCTAAACAAAAAGTATATAAAAATGTGACATTGGTAAAGCTTGCAGAGAGTAAGGAAGCTGAGTGGCTATGTCTGCCTGTCTCCTAAACCTATCCTACCTATACCCCTAACTGGATGGAGGAACGAGTAACGACCGGAAGAAAGCAGTGCATCATCTGGTAGTTGAGGTACTCCAAATACCTACTCTGCTAATAGGCTTGCAAAGAACATTCCGTTTTTTTTTATGATATGATGATTTTCTAATCAATTTCTTTACTTACCACCTAGGTCCCCAATGAAATTCCCAAATCAATTTTATGTTAACTACATTAGGGTTTTTGCGAGCTTCATGAATACCTTAACCAAAACACAGTGCATCAGGAAATAAACATCTGGGCTGAACGATACAGGGCACGCCTTCAGAACAATCCAAATGCTTTAGCGAAAGCACTTACAAAGCCGGACCATAATAAGCGGCTGAAAAGGTTAGCCGTAATGTAATGGACCTTGCCAATGCCAACTAGGACATGCTGCCATGATGCCGGCGCTACACATTGGCCTTGTCCATTGGTTCAGACTTGGCACCACATCCAATGTTGAGCAAAATCTGTAAAATCCTGTCTAATATCTGTCCAGGCCCGATACACACATTGGAGCCAACGCTCCAAGGCTACATCTTGCGTCAAATTATGCCCAATGTGTGGCCCCAGCAGAAAATATAAAGGGGTAAATCTCGTTAGAAAAACCACTCTGCACGACCCATTCCAACAACAAATCTGCTTATAGTCTTGGGACTAATCGCAGAAGAAATAAAACAAGGGTTGTGGTAATAATGCCGCACTTAGGAATTAATAATATTGTTAATTCTTACCCCTGTAGCCGGTCCAGTGTCGAGCCTCGACGGCATGATGGTCATAGGGAGGTAGTGGGCTGCAGACTGTGCTTGTTGGATACACGTTATGGCCGTGCGCTGTCGAAAAGAACATATCATCATCATTCACTTGTCCTATTCCCAATTTTTTTTGGGGTTGGCGCAACATAAAACATAGAATAAAATATTATTAATATAAGATGAACAGGATGTATAAATGTGCAGGGGTGTGTGCCTACTATAGTTACGAGCTCTCATTATGTATTATATACTGAGCAAAACTTAAAATACTGGTATTCAGCTGTATCCGGTTAGACTGGAAGCCGACCCCAACATAGTTAGGAAAAGGCTAGGTAGATGATGACACTGATCAAAACTTAAAAGAGATTTTCTCGTGGAAAACGATTACAACTTTGAGATAAAACCTATTTCATAATAGCATGGGACAGTGGGTTCCAAATTACTATGTAACAACATTTTTAAAAGATGCTGCGCTTCAAAATGGCGGCAAAGCATGAAACCTATATAAATCGATAGCTGATTGATCATTTTAAACAATCAGAGTGATTATTTCAAACATCTAAGCAACAAGATATAAGCAAGTACAAAAAAATATGGATGTCACGTGATCATATTTTAACGTTACCTTATATTTCTGAAACGTGACGATTTACGGGGTTTGGTCCTATAACGTCTTCTGTTTGCATTATTGTCAGCTACAGATTTATATAGGTTAAAAGCGTGGCCGCCATTTTGAAAAAAAATCATAATGGCGGACAGGCAGGTATGCCAGGCTCCATATAAAAATCATCAATAATCCTTTTACGTAATTAATAAACATTGATGCGCAACAAGATGATCGTCTACAAAATGCTCAAAACACACAAAACATTGACAATTGCAACTGATCGTTTTTAGGGATCCTTCTAAGTCACCAAGTTCTAGTGCTGTATTAGGAACTGGATTGTCGTAGTTATGTTACATAAAATCCACGCAGGGACTCAAACTGTAACCGTAATAAGAGTTTTTAGCACCGTTTTTAAAACTGTTTAAAAGAAAAACACTTCTAAATGTAACAGATACAATAATGTTACAGAATCAAAGTGTAACCTTTTATATGTGTTAATAAAATAAGCATTTGTAGGTATAATTGCACGGTACCACAAAAAAGCGCGGCAGACAGACAGACGCGGCGAAGACAAAATAGCCTAAATCTAGTCGGGATTGCGGCTATTTTGGCAACGCCGCGTTTACCGGTTACCTACACAGCCTACACTTATTAACACTGGTAACACTTTTATATCGGTTACAGATATATTACTGTTACACTTTTAAAAGTGTTTTGGGTTAACACACTGAAAAACACATTTATAAGGCTTACATATTTGATTCTGTTATCAATTCAATATGTAACACTTATAACTCTGTAACCCTTGTGAAGATGTTTTTAAGACCCTGCGCCCACGACGCAAACAATCCAATTCCTCATCAATGTTTAACGTTTTAATTGAAAACATTACTAACCTAGGTTAAAACAACACCCCTGAAACCAAGTAGGTACAGTAAGTTGGTATCTACCAATCGTTTTAATACTGGATTAGTTTACATTATGTATACCTATAAAAACAACATGGACACCGAGTGATAATGATACTGTTTACTTTAATTGTAATGTATTAGATCGCATGATCTATCACATTGAAATCCTAAGGTTGTCTAAAAATACGACACTGTAGGTAGATATGTTGAATGCAAGTACGCAATAGAATTTTCCTAGTTAACTGTAAAACTTGTTAAATACAAGTAAAAATACCCCTCCATATCAAAACGTCCTAAAAGCAAAATAGTCCTAATAGCAAAAGGACCTGGCTCGTTAGTCTAGTGGGAGCAAGCGCTACTGCCACGGAATGCTACTGAGGATAAGATCCTGGGTTCGATTCCCAGTACGGGCAAAGTGTTATTGGGTTTTTCCATCAAGAATTTCTCAGCCCGGAGTCTGAATTTATGCCTAGTCAAAGTAAAGTACGGTCAAGCTATACAGGGTGAAATTGAATTCATGGGCATCCTTTTAAAGGGTCATTGTAATCATTATTATGAACAACTTTTACTATAGGACGAAACCTGAAATCGCGAAAAACAATACAATGACCCCTTAAAAGGATGCCCATGAATCTAATTTCACCCTGTAGAAGCCAGTAATAATAATAATAGTTTGAAAGACTCTTTTGCCCGCCCCAAAGCGGAGGACATCCATGAGGGATTCCCAAGTAAAAAGAGAAATATGAAAATCCTACGTGCATCTACTTTACTTGGTTTCTACCACTTTAATAATAGGTAGTTTTCTTAGATTTAGTCTGGGTCTGTAACAACCGGTTTTTTGAACGTACTTAAATTAACACAAGACAAAATTAAACACAAGTCGAGTGGTCCGATTGATTAGGTATTGATAATTCAGTCAACCAAGAACACCTGCCTCCCGGTGGCGAACTGCAGTAACCTATTTGGAAAGCACTGTATCGATTGCGTACCCAAGTAGGTCGCTGCAAATATAATCTGGCGAAAAGGGGCATTATCGATTCACCCAACATCCAGCGCGAGTGTGGTGCTCCTGAACAGAATATGTCCCATCTGCTAGCCGTTCACATGCACCCTTGACGATCTGAACAATTCTGACGCCGCCATGACTGTGGCCATCCTACCTGGCCCAAACAGTATAAGCAACATAGATGTACCGTCGGTCGATACGAAAAGAAAAAGTCATCCAATGAAAACAGTTCACGCGCGTTTGATAATTATTTCTTGACTAATTTTTGTGTTGATTTTTGTTCCAGAAACCGGGCGTAAGTTGTTTAATTTTTTCGATAAGTATTTCTTCTTTTATTTACTTACTTTTTTATTATATATTTTTTTAGCATTAATGTAGTCTTCTCTATACCACAAAAAACAGTGGCACTCCTGGAGTGCCGACAGACGTGAAAACAAAACACAAATAGAATACTTTGCCATCACTCACTAACATATTGGATATATACAATAAAACCGAGTACATCCCGAGGACAACGGAACACATCCGAAGCGGTGTCGATTACGGTAACAGTGGCGCGAGTTCAACAGTTTTTTCCCATCTCAAAAAATGCCCAACGCGAATAAAGAAGTTGTCACTTCAAAAACTGTAGTGAATGTTTAATTAACATAAACAACCCTATACTTATATCACATGATGGTGTTGACGCTCGATAGGGAGAGTCAAGCAAACACATCACTGATAAGGAATTAATAATAATAGTGATTAGAGACCGTTGCCGGGTCAACAAGTTGATTATTGCCCTTAGATACACAATATTTCAACAAGCATACAATGTAACATGCTCTTGCCTATTCCTAGATACTGCAGGAATTTTCTAGTTAGAATTAGAGAGATCTTCTAGAGCTTTTGCAGATTTTTTTATATGCACGAGTGGTGTACCCATTTGAGTGACATATTTACACAGATTGAAAATCCTAAGTTAAATCACAGAATACTTAAAGTACAGAGTACAGAAAGGCCACTCCCTTCCCCGCACTAACATCAGTTACCGCACCTCACCCCGCACTTCGGCGTATTCGTCGCAGTTCTTTAACAAGAGCGCTCGCAAACACAAGTACCTCACGCACACATTCATACATATACAAACGTCATTTTTTAATGTAGTAGTAGTAGGTAATTATTTTGCGAGTGTTGTATGGAGTGTCCGGGGTGTGGTTAAATCAAATGTAAAATATATTGTAAATAATAATGTGTAGTTGGTGTGCCTAATATATAAATAAATGTCCCCAAACTTACCAGATGCAGTTCCATTTGATCACAAATTGAGAAAAACTCTTCTAAATTCTTGTCAAACCTTGGCACCGGGTTGTCAATACCTTTCCTGCAAAAATAAATTATAAAGATCTTAGCATTGAAGCAGGTATTGGATGTGAAGTTGATATTAATCAAATAACTAATTCACTTTTAAATAAATTATTGTTAAAATGACATAAAATTATTAGCTCTGGGGCCTGTTCCAGTGGCTGGAGAGACAGCAACAGAATATGCATGAAATTATCTGACAAATAAGTTAACCAGAACTTGTAAGGAGGTGGTGAAACAAACCAGAAATGATGGTTTAATTACAATTAAATAACCAACCGGTGTATTAGAAATAGCTTTCATTTTGACAGTTCAACAACATTCATTGCGATATTTACATTGTTGAGCAGGCAAATTTTTTTGTACATAGGAAGCAATGGATTATAAATTTTTGTTAAAATCATAATCCATTGTTGATGTGGTTGAAGTGTATTACACAATAGAGTAGTGTTTTTACAGAATGATACATCATAAAAAAAAAATTTAATTAATAGGTAACTTCATTTAATATACCCTATCTAAACCCTTATAAATAAACTACATTATTGAAAAAAATATTATTTTCACTTCTCATGCTCTAAAAGTTCGTCTTTATGTTGTGCTTAGGCGACATAAAATCGCTTTTTATGTTCTAGTGCATAAAGTAAATTTTTTTTCTGAGACTAAGGTAATCAGGCCCAACAGCCACACGCACAATAAAACTTCGCAGATTAAAGTCGTAATTTATTCATTTTCTTTAATTTATACCACTTCCGTGTTTTCTATAACGATAGAACGATAGAATTTAATAAAATCAGGTAAAATAGTTGTCATTTATTATTTAAAAATGCAAAGAAATGTTTTATGACTTGGCAGTATGAAGTACCCAAGTCGAATGACAAATGTCGAAATTAAAAAAAAAACAACTTTTAAAAAGTTTCGTGGCGGTATTATCTGTGGTGGCGGGAATTAGCTATGCTTTGCAAAATTTTTGATTAATTATGTACTGTATACTTTATGAATGTTTAATTTTCTCGCAATCGAAGTGAAAAGCAGAGTGTATAACTCAGGCATAAACGAGCCATTTTACCGCTCGACTCAACTATCCACCCTCGCCTGCGGCTCGCGTGGATATAAACGTCTCGGGGTAAAATGGCTTCTTTTATGCCTTTGTTGTACAATCTACTATTTACAATGTATTGTTTTGTAAAAACGCTCCTCAATTAGGGTGTTGTTTACTTTGTGCCCATAATAATATTTTATTGCTCTCGTAGCTAAAGGTAGTGCAAACACATGAAGTTATGTCAGGTACAAATTTATAAGAATAGAATAGTAATTTCCATTTATTTTTAATATAAGTACTACTATAGTTTGTTTTCCTTTACAAATACATTTAATAAAAATGCATTCCCATATCTACTTTGAGTGATACTTACTGAGAGTTTGAATCAATATTATGGTTTTGATGTAGAATTTGTGCTGCAGACTTCAGAGTCATCTGTAAACAATTTTTTATGAAAATCAGACACACCATAAGGACATTGAAAATTGTACAACACGGCAAGCGTTATACTTACTGGTATTGACTCGCGGAGGGAGCCCATGAGTGTCTTTACTCTAGATATATTGTCCATTTTGTCCTGTTGCTGCGGTTGCTGTGGCATTGCAGGTTGCATTTGTTGTGGAGATGGTTGCTGCATTATTGTGCCTGGTACTGGCATCTGCATCCCTACATTTGGTGTCGCGCCAACAGCATTCATAGGCACATGCATGTTCATTTGATTATGATTCATCTTTATGATGATAATTAACTATTTATAGGTAATTTTATTTTTGTTTATGTACTGGGCTGGCTGATCGCTGATGCTTGGGTTGAGACGTTGAGAAAATGTCACTGTCTTCAAGTCGTCAAAAGTGACGTGTTGTTGAAATTTGAAAGCCCCAGATTAATAAAAGAATGAACAATTTTCAAACATAGAAATTACTACACTTTTATTCTCGATAATCTTACTTAGAGATTCAGTCAATACGTGATTGATTGATAATGGCACCTGTGGCTGCTAGTCTATTATGCTAAACTGATTGATTGACTGAAACTTCTATTCTCCATGCTATTGCTACTACTGAAAGTGACAGATTGTTTGGAGGGAGGGAAAAGTTTTTGTTTAAATTGTTTGTTTGTATTTTATTAATTTATCCCATCGTTATTATTTTCACTTGCCTGCGAAATTATAACATATTACATGAAAACTTTCAAGATATCCAACGCAACGGAATTATGGCAGGTAAAGGCCGTACAGGGTACAAACAAGAACTTTGTTTCGATATACAAAACACACTATGTGAGTTTTTCATCGATATAAACTTTATTTCCAGAGGGAAACAAGTCTTCCTGCAGTGGCATCCTTCAGCCAAAGCTTGGATAATATGTTGGGAACTGATGGTTTCCAGCTTGGTTGTATCACTGAACTATTAGGCTTGCCTGGCTCCGGTAAAACACAACTGTGGTATGCATTCACTTTTTAAGAAGATAACTCTAACTCTAGACTTTTATGTAGCAGTAGTTCTGAACAAAACTTGGAAGATTGTTAGATCCTCTAGCAGACTGTGACATTATTTCCTCATAACCGTGACGTCCCATACAGGGCTTAGGCCTCCCTATAAAACTTTAGAGACGACTGCTATTGCAGTCTATGATTGAAAATAATAACATAGTCCTTTGCTACGTAGCCCCAGAAGTATTATGCTCCTTATTATTCTGTTCTTTTTTGTAAAGTTAGCCTACACTGTCCCACTGCCGAGCAAAGGCTTCCCCAAATCCTTCCAGGTATCCTTTTATAGAGCCACTGCAATCCTAAACTTGTGGTATGCTATTTTAGGTCATCTCAGTGGTGCCATCCATTGCCGTGTGGAGACTTGCCCATTGTTGTTATATCTGTCCTAAATTATAATTTTGTTCTCAGCCTACAGTTGTGTGCATCAGTACAAATACCTAAAGAGCTGGGTGGGCTTAATGCAGAGGCTTTGTACATTGACACAAATACTAATTTCACCATATCTAGGTTTAGAGGTAATCTGACATTCCTTTATTTTTTTACTTCAACTCTCATCTTGGTATCAGATTGATCTTCATTTATCCCTGTATAAATAGCCTTTTTTAAATCTTACCTTTTCTTCTGACAAAGCTTCCAATAAGTAGTTACAACTGCCTGCATTGCAACAAGTATCAGAAATATTATATATATTATTAAATAAAATATTCCCAGTCGTCCCCGCCCCGTTGTTCCCACTGGGCACGAGTGGGAAAAATTCGTGAAATCTCTTATTGAAATCCTCAGTATGTATTGCATTTTGACTCTTGGTCTATAGCGGAACGAGTGGGAAATAAACAGTTTCAATTGTCACCACTGGGGAGGAATGAAACTTTTTTTCCCACTCATGCCCAGTGGACGACGGGGCAGGGACGACTGGGAATAAACCAAAATAATCATTAATGTTATATTATTTCAGAGATACTGAGTGCAAGTTTACTGAGATGTCAGAGTATACTGGATGAGCCGCTAGAGATCACTGAAGATGATGCGTTGAACAAGCTGCACTATGTCAATGCATTCGGTCTGGAGAAGTTCTGTGCGTTCATGTATAGACTGTCTAAGTTTATTGTGGAACATCCTAATGTAAGATATTACGCATTTTTAATTTTTGAAGTTGAAAACTTCTTTAGGCGCACTTTGCGCTCTTTCTGAACAGTGAACGAAACTGAACCATCACGGTCGGTCGGTCGGTGACGCTGAATCTACCCTGGAGCCTAGAATACCCGGCTCCAGTCAATCGGTGACGCTTAATTGCGTATACTCGGTGCTGAATCGCATAAACTCGGCTCTAGTCGTAAGTTTTTACTTTCGCTTCTATCGTGCGCTCATAAGCACACCCTCTTTATTTTTTTCCCTACCTACATCATCAGTCATCATCATTATACTATGCTAGTGACGGACTAGAAGTCCCGCCGCGTCTGTCTGTCTGTCTGTCTGAACGCGATAAACTCTAAAACGCCTGAACTGATTTTTATACGGTTTTCACCAATGGACGGAGTGATTCATAAGGACGGTTAAGGTGTATAGTTCGTTACGGTTTTGTGGAAATTGGCTGAAATATGACTGTTGAATATGATGTTTATGTTTGTTGAACATGTCGGAAAAAATCGTGCCGACTGGCGTGCGCCGCGTAAACCAATAGAGTTAAATGAAAACAATTTATTTCCAAATTAATAAATAAATACAACAAACTTCGATCATAGCTTTGATCCTGTAAAATAATTTAGACATTACCACTCCTCATATTTTATTCTGTCTCTTTTTATATTGTATAATTTATATTGTATGTCTAAAAGACGGGACATAGCAGATCAAATGTATTGCAGAACACCTGTATAATTCTTTTTGTACCTACCTATGATCCACAATAAACACATTGATTGATTGATTGATTGATTGATTGACTCCTTTGCTTTGCGCAGTCGGGTAAAAAATAAAGAATGAAACTACTTACTTAACTTTTTCAGGTGAAACTAATAGCAATAGACTCAATAGCATACCCATTTAAAGATGGCATCTCAACCAAGCAGAGAACAGGCCTGCTGTTCAGACAAATGGCAGAACTGCAGAAAGTTGCTGTACAACACCAAATTGCTGTAAGAAACTATGTCTAATATCTAGAAAAGTTTACATAATCAGCCTATAATGTTCCCACCACTGCTGGGACACAGGCCTCCTCTCGGTGAGAGGGAGTGGGCCGTAATCCATCACTCGGGCCCACTGCGGGTTGGTACATGTCACATGTCTTCGAATTTTCGGTTCTAGGAAATGCCGGTTTCCTCACGATGTTTTCCTTCACCGTTTTGAGGGCAATGGTGATTAAAAATAATTTACAAAAGTAAAGCACCAGTCTGGGTTCGAACCTACAACTCGTGAGTCGCGACGATAGCTACTCATTCGGCTCACATATCTGACATTGACAGCCACGTTGGTCTCGTGGTAGCAAGCCCAACTACGGGGCTCGATTCCCGGGTCGGGAAAACTGTTCTTGGGTTTTTCATTAGGAATTTGTCAGTAACAGCCAGGAGTTTGGAAGTTGGTGGGATTATAATAATAATAATAAACCATTTATTTCAGGTAACAAAGACCCATAGGCCATAGACCCATAGACCTTAACCTAAGTATACATAATAATATAGTAACAATTTTGTTAGTAAATAAAACATAAAAACTATGTTAGTACCTATCACTTAGTTGCACTAAGTCTTTGTGCGTTCCAGTATCACTTGTCCGCGAAAGCGGCGGAATACAACATCCTATACATACCCCCGTTGCGCACGTGTCGCCGTGTCTCCTGCGCCTGATCTCCCTCCGCGAGTGAGTGTCGGATTGCCATCCCATCGGACTATGAGTGTGAGGGAAGAGAGAGAGTGCACCGTGCGTATACCCGCCTGCACTTTAATATCTACCGCGCCAAAGGCTAACCTCTGCTGTGATTGGTCGCCTCGGCCAAAATTTGGTCGGGAAGACTAGACTCATCGTATGATTTTTTTGTACACTCAAGATTCGCCGATTTTTTTTCATCACACTTTTTTATTGAAGGCTTGTTGTGTTTGATGTGTAATTAATGTTGTAGTCTTGTTCTTGAGATGAGACTGAATCAGCACGTCCTCAGGCAAGGTGGACCGACGGTCTTCGTAAGCTGGTTGGTTCCGGCTGGGTGAGAATAGCCATATATGTCGTGGGATTCAGGAGTCCTATATAAAAATTAGACTAGCTGTGCCCCGCGGTTTCACCCGCGTAAATGTCGATCCCGTGGGAATATCGGGATAAAAAGTAGCCTATATGTTAATCCAGGGTGTCAGCTACCTCCACACAAAATGTTATCAAAATTGGTCCAGCCGTTTGAGCGTGAAGAAGTAACAAACATACACACACACACTCATAAACTTTCGCCTTTATAATATTAGTGTGATACCAGCCTGTTATTGCCCCACTGTAGGACAAAACCCTTTTCTCATACAGAGAAGGCACGAGAATCAATCACCACGCTTACTCAAGACGGGTTGGCGATAGTCTCGATCCCGTGGGAATATCAGGATAAAAACTATCCTATGTCCTTTGCCGGGACTCAAACTATCTCTATACCAAATTTCATCTAAATCGGTTCAGCGGTTTAAGCGTGAAGAGGTAACAGATTGACAGACACACTTTCGCATTTATAATACTAGCTGCACCCCGCGGTTTCACCCGCATAAGTCTCGATCCCGTGGGGAATATCGGGATAAAAACTATCCTATGTCCTTTCCCGGGAATCAAACTATCTCTATACCAAATTTCATCTAAATCGGTTCAGCGGTTTAAGCGTGAAGAGGTAACAGACAGACAGATACACTTGCGCATTTATAATATTAGTATGGATTATGCCGAGGTAATAATATTAACTATGAGCACAGAATACTTAAAGTACTACTATGAGAGCAGGTTTCCTCACGATGTTTTCCTTCACTGATGTCAGTAATGTTCAAGATAAACTTAAAAAGTACACATACAGGCAAGGACATCGCCGTGCAACCTGTTACCATGGATTTAGTACGGTCGAACAAGCTATTTGGTATACAGGCAGCTAACTTGCAACTACTTTTAAAATGGCGTGCTGAGTTAGTTAATTCTTTTATACCACTCTATTTAATTAGGGACGCCATAAGCTGAAAAAGTTATAACGCACGAAATAAAACTAAATATTGGCAGTGTAGTGGAAAGATGAATATTTTTGCCTGTATACCAAATAGCTTGTTCGACCGTACATGATTCTAAACTGAACATTTCCACACTAGGGGTCTAGAATCATGTACTGAAATCAAGATTTCAGTTTACGCGTCGATATTCCTGCCACCCAGTAGGTATAGGTAAATTGATAAAATCACACTTTCGTATTTGCCCGGATTTGAACCCCTCGTGCATGAGGCGGGGCGTTAACCACTGGGCCAAAGCCGTGGACTGCTGCAGGCCAATGTGAAGTATCTTATGACAATGTTCCAGGTAGTACTATCAAACGAGATGAGTACCCGCGTCGGTCTGCAAGGCGGCGCAGTGGTCGGTTCTTTAGGCGATGCGTGGGCGCATCGTTGTAACGCACGCGTATTGCTGAGTACACCGCATTCAGCGCAGGATCCGAAGCAGAGACTAGCGTTGTTGATGAAGAGTAATGTAGCTGCAACTGCTGTGGCGCGGTTTCAGGTAAGAATACTTACTTGTATTGTTTTTAGGAAATCAGTGTGTTGGACTCTTTTGAAAGATGAGTGGGGGTATTGTTGCCACATGCGTCTACACTCCATTTATTATAACGTTTAGACAAAATAACGGTTATCACCCTTTAGTTATTTAAAACATCTAAAAAAGTCCGTTGTTTCACAATAAATATGTTAATGTTCTTTAATTACCATTGGCATTAAAAAAATAACTCTAGTAATAGGCTAGTTTCCTAAAAAATTCTAATTAGTCCGTCAGTTAGATTATCGAAAAATAATGGACCCGTATTTTTTCTTTTGTCAATCAAACAAAAAATGACAAAGATAAAGCACGTCAAAATTCGTCGTGACGTCACGCCGTGCGACACTTTTTAGCACGGCGTGACGTCACGACCCCCCACTCCCAAATTTTGACGTGCTTTATCTTTGTCGTTTTTTACGGAATAATCTTATTAATACGTCCACCAATACTGCTGAGCGTGCCCGCCTACTGGCTGTGGGTGAGTGGGAGTCGGGTCTCTGGCTTCAGGCACTACCGTCACCCAACATAGGCACATTGCTGGGTGACACCACCTTCCGGCTCGCTACTTGTTTGCGTCTGGGCGCCCCTTGCGTGGCTCCGCATCGCTGCCAATGCGGTGAAGGTGTCGACTGCCTCGGACACCATGGCTTATCCTGCAGTAAAAGCGCAGGCCGGATAGCACGGCATGCCAGCATCAATGACATCATCCGTCGTGCTCTTGTCACCGCTGGGGTGCCAGCTGTTTTAGAACCCAATGGTTTGGCACGCGACGATGGTAAGAGACCAGACGGGATGACCATAATGCCTTGGAAGGTAGGTAGGCCTTTGGTGTGGGATGCAACGTGTGTCGACACCCTTGCGCCATCCCATCTTCCAAGCACGGTAAGCTGTGCTGGGGCGGCTGCTGCAGGTGCGGAAAACCTCAAACGGCGCAAATACTCCAATCTCTTTGGAACTTACATATTTGAGCCGTTTGGGGTTGAAACATTAGGGCCATGGGGCCCGAATGCCCACTTAGTATTCCGAGACATCGCCAAGCGGTTGGTCGACTCATCACGTGACCAGAGGGCTGGCCTATTTTTTGGCCAAAGAATCAGCATTGCCATACAACGTGGCAATGCTGCCAGCCTTTTGGGCACGTTTCCCGTTGACAGTGATGCGGACGAATTTTTTGATGCCCTTTGATTATTTTCCCTCCCTTTTTATATACTTGTACATATTATTATTTTAAGATTGTTAGCATAATATTAACTGAATATTTTAATAACATTTTTTGTTTGATTGACAAAAGAAAAAATACGGGTCCATTATTTTTCGATAATCTAACTGACGGACTAATTAGAATTATTATTTTTTTACCCAGGACACTACCCTATTTCAACAATATTACACAATAACTGTCGTTATTTGTCTAATCTATAATAAATGGAGTATATTAAGTATCACCCATATAGAGTGCGACAAGTCAACCGGTTACATTCCTGGATCGAACAGTGCAATTAATTGAATAGTGAAATTGAGCACAGCCGAATACAAACATTATGAAAGTTAGAGATATAAGTACCAATTTTCTTTAAAAAAATTGTTCGCTGTTGAAACTGATAGATTTGTTTTACCTATGCACGAAAACATGTTTTTCGTCCGTTACAAATATCAAAAAGTTAATTGTGTGAAGAGTTTAAAGTTATTTTGGTAGCACCGGTGGAAGCATCGTGAAAATATATTTATAAATAGGTGCATTCCACATCAGTGAAATCATGGGTGCAGATGTTCTTTTATCTCCAGAACGGAACACACATAATTTGATCTGTGAAATATTTACAAAACTCAATTATTCATATTAGGCTGAGAATCAGCACTTTTTAAACGTCAAAAGACAGCTCTCAAGACACCATTTACCACTTCCTAGTGTTTGAGCTGGGAAGAAATGGTGCAATAATGTGGTCGTAGGTTCGAACCCAGACAGGTTGTGTAAATTATTGAATCACCTCTGTTCTCAAAACGGTGAAGGAAAACATTGTTAGGAAACCGGCATGTCAACCAAAAATTCGAAGTCGTGACATCTACCAACCCGCTCTGGGCCCACGTGGTAGATTACGGCCCACTCCCTCTCACAGAGAGGGAGTCCTGTGTCCATTATAGGCTGATTATGTAAAAACCATTATGGCTGATCCATAAACGCTTTTTGTGAAAGCTCAAATCAATATTTGATGTAGGCAAATCATTGATGACCATTTTGGAGCTGAGCCAACGTAAACAGGGCTTTCCTAGTAATGGCAGACCCACTACTTGGCATCGTGCCAAGTTCACATCGTACGCGTATAAAAACTATGTGGAAAATATTCGATCAATATTAATATTATTTAGAAACCATTGGACTCCATTTTCGGCGGGGACGGGGAACATCGTGGGACACGGCTCGCTAAACAAACACTTGCACACAATAGGCATAACGGAAAGTCCTTTGCGAGGCTTGCATGGAGGATGAGGAAATCGTTGCGTATGTGCTCTTTGAATGCACAGGCGGCACCCAGATTAGGACAGAAACCCTCGTGACACCTAGATCGTACACAGATGTTCTTAACAGACCAGCATAGCTATTCACAATCACTCGATACGCTTCCGTATCGTATCGAACATCAATCAATGTTACCGTAGGAGTCTTCTCAACGCTATTCACAAGTCCAAAACCCGAAAATTTTGTCAGTTTAAATCAAATAGACGCCCGCTATTCTTCCAACAGCTATTTGCTGTCGGAGGCAAGTCAAATCAGGTTATAGAAATGTGTCGTTTTCGATACCATAGCCTGTCGTAAGGTTGTGAATAGCTACGCAGGAGATGTAATCGGCTTCTGGAGGGAGATGGGCTGGTTGGAATAAGCACCGACATGGTCCACCTGAAGGACTAAGCGTGGAAACCAATCCCTCTAACATAGAACATAATACGTAGACATCCATTTTCTTACAAGGTTTTTCAAGAAAATTATATTTTTCAGATCACAGCAGAGGGAATAAGGGACGTAGAATAAAACACGTGTCAACATACATAGTAGTTTAATTAATAATTAATGTAAATATGTGTATATTGTAAACAAAACTACAGCACCAATAAATATCTCATTTTTCACAAAAATATCAAGCTTTAATTTCTACATTCAACAGTTATACAATTGTAAAGGCAGTAGTTAACGGAACTTATCCAGTCGGATCTCATCGCGAATCGCGTAGTATTATGCGTTCTTATGACACTACAGTGAGTAACACGCGTTTGTAGTCGCCTTTCGTATCGTCCTGCAAATTATTACATTGTACTTTGTAACGTTAGCTCAGTTTTATTTAAAACAGTTTTATTTAAAATAGCATGCTAAGCCAAAACAGTTACTTGTATAAAAATAATAACTCTAATTAAAAAATATAATTCATTCATTCATTCCGCAGGATTAAGCACAAAGTGTGACTAGCGTATATCCGAAGTCACCCCCTAGGTCATCCTGGAAAGAATATCGAAATAAATCTACTACTTGCACAGTTTGTGAGGAATATTGAAGAAACTGGCCCAATACTTATGATTTTATTCACACGTGTATTCGAAATTGTATCACAAAAAAAATCTTACGAAGATAAATCTTAAAATTATCAGATAAATGTCTTTAAAATGCAACGTAAGTGATTGTACTCGGTCGATTATGCTGACACGCGTATCATATGATTAGAATATAACTTCACACTGCAGAAACGTCACACGTTACATATATGGCGCTCGTAATACTGAGTGTTATAATATGTTAGCATTGCTGAGGCTAGTAACACATTGTCGACAGGAGATCACCGATCGGACCTCCTAAGTCCTCCTGAAAATGTAACAGCTACTTGTAAAACTAGTCAAAGATACACGAGCAGACGACGTGTACCGCTACCCTCATGCACACGACACGAAGCAGTTAGCTACAGTGCAAAGATATTACATGAACGTGAGTAAGGCTAATAGGAAGCAAAATATACAGATCTTTTTAAATAAATTTACACCCGGCGAGATAACCTAAAGATAATGGCACACTGAAGACTGAACTGACCGCTAGGATGTTGTTACGGCCCTCCAGTTTGTAGTGTTTGAGCATCGGACGGTAAAGTCGTCGGTGTGCCGGTACCCTAACAGATCACTTAGTTTCCTAACAAATTGACACAAACTTAAATTAACGAGCTAGGTGGTTATCGCATTCGCAGTCTGGGGACACCCTTCTCAATCTATTCAACAAGAGTCAACAGAGCCTTCTTGTAATCTCCAGAAGTGTCATCCTGTAATCAAAATGGGGTCTATTCTAAACGGCTATCATATTCAGACACATTTAGTGTTTTATCACTTTTTTTATGAACACATTGTTAGCAAAAAAAAAAACACTTAAACACAAATCGAACAAAAAAACTCGCAGAAAAAAAAAGGAAAACAAAATGTCTTGTAATATTATATCTCCTTTCAATAAATATTATAAATAGATCTGTATAATCTGGTTAAGATGGTATTTTCAGTTATTAGATGGACATCATAATCTACATGGTATCAACTAGATGATTTCGAGTGGCTCTCTACGACACACGCTATGCATTTGCATCCCACATGCGCGTTGAGAAGTTTTAGTTATTTAAGCTTAGACGTGTCGAACTTCACAAATCATAAAGTATGGGTCAGTTTCTTAGAGTATAGAATACCACAAAAAGTCATGCTGTTAGTATTAAGATAAATAGTTGGTGGTAAATAAATAACCATGGACAATGGACAAAAGTTATGTGAATGAAGGTTTTAGTGTTTGAACATGGGGTGGTGTGTGGTGATTGTTTTATGATAGTAGATATGACTTGAATGTATGGTTAATATTAATTTTGATTGACTATAGACACTTGTTAGCACATAAATAGGTATATGGGATAAAATATGTACATAAAAAAATTAAGCCACTAAATCATCAACCAAAAATTAAATATTCAAAATAAAATCACATGGACTCTAATTTTTACAACATGACAACAAAGATCTCAGTGCATCTTCTTCAATCAACTTTATTATTGTTAACAGCTATGTCTGATTTAGAGGTCATATGTCTTAAAAATATGTTCCTTCTCAGAGACATTAATTAAAGTCAATTGAAGTTGATGGATGTGGTGATAAACCATGAAATCCCAACTGATGTCATAGTGAAATTAAGTAATTCCCAAAATAAATGCGCATGTAAAAGAGAAATGACTTACAGCGATCCAGCTCTCGAGGGATTTGCCGTATTTGTCGAGGAAGGCCTGCTTGATGTCTCCGAGGTCGATTTCTGAACGGCTGACGACGATTCTGATGAGGGTCTTGTCGTTGGTTCCCAGGCCCTTCATTGAGTAGTAGAGGCGCTCGGCGAAGAAGCCAACTTTGCTCTTTACGCATTTCACTAGAAAATTTAAATACGAGGTTTGATCAAACAGTTTGCGGCAATCGTGATTTTTAGGGGTTGTCTTACTGTTAATTTTTATTTTGGCTGGCATAAAGGTTACTATGGTGTGGTCATGAGATTTTTTAATTTTCGCAAAATTGGATCACATGTACGTTACTCTGATCATCAAACGTACATTACTCTAATCATCAAATGTACTATACTTTGATCATCAACATAGGCGTTATCTAATATACCTACATTACTCTGATCATCAACATAGGACATTATCAAATTGTACATTACTCTGATCATCAACATAGGACATTATCAAATGGACATTACTCTGATCATCAACAAAGGAAATGATCAAATGTACATTTCTCTGACCATAGGACATTAAAATCGTCATTATTTTTGTGATGCGACCTTTCCTGCTGATGGAAACCATGTGGCTTGTTTCTATTCCCTGATCTGAAAAATGCAAGCATGCAAAGGGGCGACATTTTGTCCAACATAAATGGAAAAGAGACAAAGGCAGGAGCACCTACCAATAGTTTATTTCCCGATGTCCCTCGAACATAAAACAATTTAGAGTTGTAAGGGGTACTGTTTTGGTTATGTTAATGTTAGTAAGTTAGAAGAGAAAATAATATGTTAAATGAATGAATGGAATAGTCTGGGTGAGGAGAATGAAGAGTTTTGAGAGCGAAAATTTCGCGTGTATTTAGATCAAACAACGTAATTTGAAAACTCATCAAGATCAATACTTTGCTCATGTATCTATACACGGTGCAGACATTTAGGCCAAGTTAACGGCAATAGTATTTCCAAACAAGCAACAAAGTATTTCTATAACAAAAACAACAATTAAGAAGGCTTGTATTTTTTCCGTTTGTAGAGACGCCAGCACATCAAGCTACTACAATCTGTCAAATTTCTTTAATAGATTTTCAACTTTATTCCTAAAACATAAGGTTCAAAGTTGATTGGGAAAATTTTACAGTTTCGGGTAGCTTGATGTGCTGGCGTCTGTACTATTTATTCTGTGGTATAATAGCCAAAAGGGCTTTTAGACATCTAAGGTCAGATTGTAACTGATCCTCCTCAAGTGTCAACTCACAATGATGGGAACATACCGCCGGTACTTCCCAGGTAATACAAAAAGTTGAACGACTGAACAAGGCCACAGCACTAACTTCCTGTTACATGACCTTGGCTGTTGTTTAGAGGTGACTAATGTAATCTTTTTGGCATATATTATGGCCATTTTGCGGTTAAGTTTACGAAGCATAGAGGTTTGTTATAATCGAAAATATGTGGTGTTATGATTAATGATTGATTGTTTAGATTATGGACTAATCTAAGCTGAGAAACGGTATTTTGAACCCCTAATTATTATTTTTTCCGCCTAGATATTGCAGTTCCGCAACATTTGTGCTTGTTACGACAGAGCTGAATTCTATCGTTTTTTCCGCCCTTTGTCCTAACCTTAGTGATTGTTTTACTCACCGATAGCAAGCATGCCCTTCTCGATGCTTCCAGAGAATTCTTTCTTGATGGACTCTTCAATGTCCTTGCCGGTCAAGGCCTCGAACTCAGCGAAGATCTGGAAGTCATCAGACAATTAGACGCGTGCGTCAGGTCAGATGAACATTGAGTAATTGATGTGATTGTAGTCTGCAGCCCCAATTGTAACGCGCTTTCTAGATTTTATGACTCATATAGTAATGAATGTTTATGGCCATGCAGAACAGAACGACCGTGTTGTTTAGAAGTCATGTTCATAAAAAAAGCAACGAGAGGGTAAAACGAGTTAAATTATGGCAAATATTGCATACAAAATAAAAGACTTTGTAGGTAAGGCTATAGTGTCACCTTCATCATAACTTTAGCTCAACTTATCAAACAACTAGGTCTACAAACAAATATGTGCATTGTGCTTGTTACGAGGGAAGTTATTAAAATTCTTGTTTCTGTTATAATTAAAGCATTTCTGCATTGTTCTCAAGTTTTGCTAGACTGCTACACTAAAACGCATGAATAATGCATATTTGTAACAAAACTGTTGTGTGATGCAAATGAATTCTTTGTAACATTGGCAAACAATTTAGCGGAAAACCCGGTATTATAATTGCAGTTTTAAATTTTATTTATCGGAGCGTAGTTAATACGAATTTTAAAACAGATCAAGAATCATTGATGCACAACCTTTTCTTGCTTGGAGTCAACCTTTCGACACGTTTCCGTGCCCCTACCGCCCGTGTCGTATTTCTGCGACTGAGAACATGCATGATTTTTTGGTTCTGTCTGCGTGGTACAATTAAATCGTTACAACGATTTCTCCTCCTTATTTATTGTAAGTATTATTTTATCTTGATTTTATCGATTTGTAGCCGCGCGCTAGGGGCACGGCAACTGATATTTAGCCAAGCTTAAAAGGTTAATGCATCTCTAAAAATTCTTCAAAAGTGGTTATATGACGCTTGCTACATTGTTAGAAACAGGTTCTTCTAATGCCGGGGCCACAGTGCCACACCAACGAGAACCGGCAATGTCCATCATCGCCGTAAACACCGCGGTAATAATTCCGATAATTAAGGCGATAAATTGAGTGGCTACACTTGAACAGTCAACGTCAATTGGCAATAAAATTGTCGCTAATGTTCCGCTTGAATTTGAAGATGGACGTTGACGCTGCTGCACTGTATTATACACGTGGTCACGGTGCGCAATGACAAACGTTAGTGTAGCCGCTTCAACGTTGGCAATAATTCTCGCGGTAAATCTCTGATCTCAAAAAATACCGCCACCCGAGTTATCGCCTAACGTCAATCGGCAATGTGAATGTCGTTGTAAAATTATCACGATAACTTGTGGCTACACCTACGGTTAGTGCCCAACATCGCTATAATCAACGGCGTTTCCCGTTGGTGTGCCCGCATTCGAATTTTTTTTTTTTTAATTTCCTACAAGCGTAATATGGCCACGTTTTCATAAAGTTTTTTTTGCCTCACACTAGTATTTTTTACCCTGGCTGCGTTACAAACTCAATCTCTCGTATACAAACAACCAGACCCGGTACAACCGTACAACTATCTGTAGCGTGCTATGTGTGTGTGTGGCTGTTCGTGTCTGTTGCTATCTGGCTATATAAACAGTTGTTATGTGCGGAAATTGTTCCTGCGATGCGCCAATATATCGTGCCGGTTCGCCTCGAGTGTTTCTCCTCACCTGTCTAAGCTGCTGGTAAGACCGTGTGATAAGGATGGAGTTGAACACCGACTCGTCGGTACCCCACTGTCCTTCACCGGCACCCGCGAGGGCCTCAGCGTCAGCCTTAGCAGCGCCTTCGTCCACTCCCTGGTTCTCATCACGGTTGGCCATGCAGAGGGACACGCACAGCCTCTTGAAGTGTCCAGATGTGTCGCCCTTCAGGTCTGACTCTAGGCTCTTGTTGTACACTGTGACAAAGGAAAACGAAGTTTAGGATTTGATACACAGTTTTATAAATAGGTCCTGGCTGGACAGACAAACAAAATAGTGTATGTCCGATAGTGATCAAATGCCTATTTCAAACAAAAAAAATATTGTAAAAGCCGCAAGTAATACCTACCCAGTTTCGGCTTTCGGCCTACAGTTTAGAATCTGGAATTCTGGATATCAATATATAATTTTGGGTGCTTATAATTAAAGCGCCTAAATAACTCTAACACATAGTTTCACATTATTAAGTAAATGTTATGTTATCTAACAATGTTATCACTATGCCTACTGCCTAGCCTCTTAATTAATTAAACAAAGTTTGTTTCATGAACATTTATTTATTATTTGCGTGTGTCCGTTTTGTTGGCACCCAATGCGGGCCAGGCCAGTACGCAGTGTCACGCATGTTGACGTAAGCAAATATCCTTCGACTGCCCTACTCATGGTGGAGTCCTTATAAAATGTAATTGAAATGCAAATGAGAACTACTGCGTTAACGTATGATTTATTTATATTGAACGAGTACTAAAATACTTCATTCAGTGGGTACATGAGTCATAATGAAAACTACAAAACTATTGAAATGCCATTATAATAACAATTGACCTTCAGGCCATTTCGTAATCAAGTTTCTTCGATTACCTACATATACACAATAGTGTTTTAAACGTTTATATTATTGTATGCTAACACATTGCTTTGAAGTTGCACTCACGATTAATAAATTGGTCTAATGCAGCATTAATTTTAACGACTCGTAGTAAAGTTGAAAGTGAGCTATAAAAACGGTAAGTACAGTCAACAAAAGAGATGAGTATGCAGGATCGTCGGATACAGTTGAAGTTTAGTAAGAAGCCGATGGATGTTCCCGAATAAAATTTAATTTTATTAATAGAAAACAAACAGCTCATTTATCAAACTAAATTTCAGTCTACAACATCCATCGGTTTCTTTATAAACTTCAAGTATATCCGTCGATCCTGCATACTTATCTCTTTTGCTGACTATACATTCCTGTCAATATTTATTGACACAGAAAGATGTCAACAACCAGATTTAAGTACGTAGTTATATCCGTATAGGAATAACATCATCATCATACAGCCGAAAAACGCCCACTGCTGGCAAAAGGCCTCTCAGTCTCCCAAGCCACAACGACCGTGCGTTTACCGCATCCAGCCGATTCCCCCAACCATCATCGGGTCGTTGGTCAAGATTGTGTGTGGCCTACATAGGGATTACAAACGCGAGCTCAACCAAACCTAAACAACCGACTTGACTGTTTATAAGATTAAATTCCAAGTTCTAGGTCAATCAAAAAGCAGGACAAGGTTACTTACGCTGTTCGTAGAAAGCAGAGATGGTACGGATGCCATAGTTGGAGAGGGTGCAGAGGATCTCAATGATGGCCTCCTCATCGGTACCCAACCCCGCGACGGCGTCATGCAGCTCCTTGGCGTAGAAGTGGGGGAGGGGGGTCATCAGAGCCACGATCACGTTCTCCAAGTTGCCGCCCAGCTCGCTCTTCAGTTCGCTGATTAAGTCCTACAAGAGAAAATTATGTGTATGAGACTTTTTAAAGCATTTCTTTTTATTGTTAGAGGGCTGGTCTAACTACTGGTCAACAGCGCACAGGCTGCCGACTCTAAAGCAGGATTGGTTGTAAGAGCGAATCGAAGCCCTCTGTATAACTATCAAACTGAATCACCTATGAGGCTTTGAACTACCTAAGAATTTGGATGAGCATTGGCAGTTTCCGTTCATATCATTAACATTAGCGTGTAACTCATGTTTCCGTGCATTGGCACCAGCATAAATAAGTAGGTCATAGTCGTATCTTTTAGCTTTTACATTTGAATATGAACACTAGAATGCCTAGATTCAATTAACTTTATCGTCGTTGTCAACAACTCGCTAAGAGCTGTCTCTATTTGAAATACGAACTCCACGTAAGGCCCCGTAATCATTCAATCAGAACCATTCACCTGCCGGTATCCGCCACGACGTTACTAACTCGGTCACTAGTCACAACATTTGTAAGTCGGGGCTTGCGTTTAAATTGCCTTTTACATGCAGCTATGTACCAACGAACGGAGGCGAATCAAATTAGAAGTAGGTAGTTAAACAATGTTTGTTTCTCCTGACTGATATCGAGGTAGGTTCTGACTCAATGACTCTAAATGCCGCGGTGAACGCTGATAGGCGGCGCGGCGTACATATGCCAAGAAAATGGAGGAAAATGGAATATTTGAACAATGAGTAATTGTCAGTCATTGTTTGCTCGTTTGAGCTGCGCTGGCGCTGGCTAATCGTAGTGGGCATGTTACGACGGGGCACTGCACATATTATATTATTATAATGAGGTACCTAATCTTTATGTCAGCCGTGCATAATTGAACGCCTACGTGTGTTTAGAAGTAAAGGTGTCGCTAGGATTCCTATAGCGGTCATTTGCAGTTTTGCTTTAAATTTATAGATATTCTTATACAGGGTGGCAGGGACATCGACGCCACGTACCTTTTATTTTTTTTTATTTTTTTATGGATGGGAAATCATCAAATGACCCCTCCCGCTCTGGGTGGAGCGAAGGGAGTGTCAGACTCTTACTGACTAAAACCCATCCGTGTTCCTTCCTTAGCCCTTTATGTTCCGGGGTAGCGGTAACCCTTTCGGACAATCCCGCACCCCCGGCAGGCTTCGGCCCTGGCAGGCCCCTTCCTTTCTGCTGACATCTCTTTGAGGCGCGCGTGGAACACGTACGCGCCGTCCGGCACGGGCCTGGTCCTGATCGGACGGTGAGCTACCCATTACTCTCCGTCCGCAGGCCCGCGCCTACGGTGGCCGGGAGTCGTCACGCGGCTCCCGACGCCCGGAGCGTCTCCCGCGGCGGCTGGGGTGTGAGGCTCTCTCCCTCAGCCGTTCAGCCACCTTCGCTAGCATGACTGCTTCGCAGAAGGAGGTGACCGCCCCCCACTCCCTCTCGCCCCGGACCATGGCTTGAACCAGGGCCGGACGTGAGAGGTCGTCGCCGCTGTCGATCGCCTCTACGAGGGCACGGCGGTGCTCCGCCCATGCGGGGCAGACCTCCACCGTATGCTCCACCGTGTCCTCTGGGCGATCCTCGCAGTGGTGACACCCGGGCGTCTCCTCCCGCCTGATGATGTGCAGGAACCTCCCAAAACATCCGTGTCCGGTGAGGACCTGCGTCAGGCGATAGGTGAGGACGCCGTGACGCCTCTCTAGCCACTCCTCAAAGAGGGGTCTTATCGCCACTATCGTGGCGTGCCCCACGCCACGTACCTACCGTGGGTTCAGTACATGATTCTGGATTCCCCATACGGTAAATTTTTGCGTACTTAGGTTATTAAAAAAATAGCTGTAGCATATACACTTGGGAGCAAATAAATCGAGCCACTTGCTTTTTTTTGCACGTATAATGGTTATTATTTTTGGTATTATGGAACGTATCAAATCGAAACATATATCGCCTAAGAGCTTATTTAATAATCTTTACAATGAGGGTAAATTATTGAATGATAACCTTATTTAGTGATAAATTATTGGCTCTGAAAGAAAAACGGTAATTTTGATAGAAAATTGTAGGGTTAAAACAGTCCAGAAAATCTATCGAAATCAGGGCAAGGGGGGGTAATACAAGATATTAAGAATAAGTTTATACCATAATTTTGTTTTTAATTGTTTTTTTCTGGACTGACAATTTTCTATCAAAATTATCGTTTTTCTTTCAGAGCCAATAATTTATCATTAAATAAGTTTTTCATTCAATAATTTACCCTCATTGTAAAGGTTATTAAATAAGCTTTCAGGCGATATATGTTTTGAATTGATACCTTCCATAATACCAAAAATAATAACCATTATACGTGAAAAAAGGAAGTGGCTCGATTTATTTGCTCCCAAGTGTATTTTGACCGCGTAGGTGTTGCACTACGCAACCCACGTACTTACAACAGATTTTTATTTTTAAAACCGAAGAAAAATTTCTACGCTTGGGGTCTAGAATCATGTGCCGAATTCATGGTAATAATTTTGCGCGTTGTGGTGTCACTCTTTGATAATTATGTTAAAAGGTTTGAGGTATTAGGTACCTACAGTAACACTGCACGTCTGTGACCTTGAGCTAGCCTAGCATAGTACCACAGAATACTTAAAGTACTACGTACAGAAAGGCCACTCCCTTCCCCGCACTAACATCAGTTACCGCACCTCACCCCGCACTTCGATGTGTTCGTCGCCTGCTCTTTAACAATGGCGCTCGCATACACAAGAACCGCAGCGCTGTACCTACCTACTGCTGACACGAACACATTATTTTTTTAAAGTTTTATAATTTGTGTTAATCACGATGGTTGTATTTTGTGCATTATTTGGATGCTTATCTTCATCAAGGAACGATAAAGACAGGAGTTTCTTTCGGTTCCCGAAACATGAAAGAAGGTAAGGAACAACAACTCAAATATCCTTTAAACCCATAAAAAATAAAAGCTAGTATATTACAGACAAACAAGTTAAGCCAGTGTTGTGATAATTTATTTTCATAATTTTCTCTATTATTCATTTATTTTCCAAGTTTTCTTCGTTTTAGAACAATTAAAACTTCCGTAATATTAACATACCAACTATTAAATTATTGCTCTCTCTCTTTATTGTCTTAGTTATGTATCTTTCTTTCACGTTCTATTCGTTCTTCGACTTGAAAAGTAGTACAATAGAAATTTTATTAATTAGATTTCTGTGAGTACCTAGTGTCGCGGCGCGCGGCGCCCCATTGTTGCATACGTTCGGGCAGCGCCGCCGCCGCCTACGCACTACTGCCGAGTACTGCCAGCCAGCCCTACTAGATTTCACGCACACATTTACACGTATACAAACGTCATTTGTCAATGTAGTGGTAGTAGGTAATTATTTTGCGAGCGTTGTATGGAGTGTCCGGGGTGTGATAGTACGTAGTTTCAATAGAATACGAATCAGCTCCTGGTTTGTTACCTCTGTCGTGGGGCCTAATGTACCACAGTGAGGTCATTAACATTTTATAATGCTGTCAACTGGAATCACTGGCATTCTACGAAATGGTACACAAATAGAATCTGTTGTTCATATTGTTTTTCCTGTTTTAATTTTTCCTGTTGCATGCTTGCCTATTTAATTAAATATTAAATTAGAGACATTAGTGCAAAGCTGACGGTTTAATTGTAAATATGGATATTCCATCAAACAGTTTTGGTAACAAGTAGTACCTACCTAGTTAGTCTAATTTATAATATCTAATATTATTATTAGGTACTTAGCGAGACCACTCCGTGCCTCTGAAAGCAAGTCAAGCCCTTGGTCCCGGCTGTCATTCGTAGATCTTTGACAGTCTTTACGGATAGTCAGAAGGAAGGACAAAAGTCTGACAATCACTCTTACTAAGGGGTATAATGGATTGTGGAGGTCAGATATACAGTCGCTCCGTGTAAAGTACTGGTATTCAGTCAACTGCATCTGGTTAGACTGGAAGTTGACCCCAACATAGTTGAGAAAAGGCTAGGCAGGTTAATTCGAACTAAATGCGAAAGTCTGTTATACTTTATACGTTTTCACGTATCTACGTAGAGATAGCTTGAACAATACGCAAGGACATAGACATGCTTAAAAATCCCCTAAAGGAGATACATAAGAAATGCCAGCTTCAACAGTGTTGATTTGTTGAAGTTAGTAGGTAGCTATTTGATAAAAATCTAAATTCCAGACGGACAAATTATTCAGTCAATGCGCTAAGTTCTACGCTTTTACCTATTACCATGGAAGACATTAATGGAAATGAAGGAGCCATTCGCGTTTATTTTATCACATGGGTTTCTATGTATGGTACAGATCTACTTAGGTACCTACCTAACTAGCTAAAATAGAGATAATAATATAATGTAACATGTGGCCATAGCATGTGATTAGATTGCAAATGCAAACAAAAATGTAGATAGCAGATATCAACATCATTCATGTTGTAAAACGTTTATCTTTCAGACACATTTGTATCTCATCTGCTAGAAAATACATCTGCGGGACAGACTGCAATGATTAAGTAATTGATAGTATTGATACAGTCATGGAGCAGCGGCGGTCCAGTGGTATCTAACGGCCGCGACATACGAGTTGTAGGTCGTAGGTTCGACCCTGTCAAGCGCTCTACTTTGATGATTTCATCACCACTGCTCTCAAAACGTTGAAGGAAAACGTGAGGAAACAGACATGTCCTAGAATCAAAAAACTAGAAGACATTGGGACATCTACCAACCCGCACTAGGCCCGCGTGGTGGATTACGATCTTCTCCTCACTGAGAGGAGGCCTGTGCCACACTCCCAGTTGTGGGAACATTATAGTAATTGAAAATGAGAAAATGCTCCCATAAAAACACGTAACGTTAAAACTATAATAGTATCATTGCTAAATGATTCACAGTGTCCGTGAAATGACCAGTAAAAAAAAAAGATCATTTCTCTAATGTCAATGCAATAAGAATCATGATCGTGAATCAACGATGACTAAGAACGGAAGACTGATTATGACGCAGGCAAGGCCGAGTATAGTTGAACCATTTACAAGATATTGCAAGGTTATGTGTATTAGGCATAAATTTCAAAATATGTATAACAATGGTAATTAAGATAATTAGAAATAACGTAACTGTAGGTAGGGTAAACTCACTCAAATGCGTGATAATCCTAATTTCGTGATAGTTTGTTTCGACGCTGTTACATAGTTAAGTGAGACCAATACACATCTTTAATATGAACCTTAGGTTAGAGTAATAAGCCTTATTTTTCTCTGAAAAAGTTGATTTGAATCGTGCGAGAGAGATAGCAACAAATGTCAGATTTGTCCGCCCGCGCTCAGTTTTGTGCGTTGCGCGGCCATGGAATATTTGTGTTTACGAAAAAAATTTAAAATAAATACTAAATGTGCATAGATTGCAACAAAACTTACATAGTTTAGAGTTAAACCAGTGCAGATTGTGACTTTTGGATTAGTTTTAGAAAAGGGTGAGTGGTTTCAGTATAATTTCTTATTTTGTGAACCCATAAAATTAACGAATTTTCAAGATTTGAATTGGAGCTGTGTCACGGATTTAACGTAGGCAAATGTGATGTACGTAAAAAACTGGGTTAGGAACTATTGAATTTCGTGATTTATTAAGTTAAAGTGAACGTTTACGTCATATAAAACCAAATAAAAAATATATAATACATATAGAACAAACTTTTCAGAATTATTGTCACGGAATTAAATAAGTTGAATATTTATTATAATGTTACCAAACTTTCAATGATTTTTTTTACAGATATAATGGAGGAACAAGAAAATAATAAAAAAAATAGGAAATACAATGAAGCGACGCTGAGAACTGCAGTCGAAAATGTATTAGAAAAAAATATGACTATTTACCGCGCATCTAAGGAATTCGGTATTCCATGGACTACTCTTAAAGATAATGTTTGTCGTGCGAAAGAAGAAAGAGACAAAGGAATCGAAACTCAATTTATTATGTCTAAAATTGGAAGACCGTTTTCACTACCGGTTGAACTAGAGCAAAAATTAGTTGCTTATATAATTGAAATGCAGGAGCTCGGGTTTGGCCTCACAGTGAATCAAATTCGAAAAATTGCCTTTTCGTTGGCAGAGGCAAAAAATCCTAAACATTGCTTTAGCTCAGACAAAGGTTTCGCAGGTTGGAACTGGTGGGTCAGCTTCAAACAGCGTTATGGCTTATCTTTGCGAACCCCGGAGAATTTGTCTGCTGGCCGAGCCAGTTGTTCTAATCCCGCTATCCTTGCTGACTTTTATGAAAAGTTAGAGAAGACCCTAATTGAGCACGATTTGTTACAATCCCCGGATAAAATATGGAATTGCGACGAGACAGGCTTAATGTTTGTTAACAAACCTTCCAAAATAGTATCAAAGATTGGAAAACAGTATGTTTATAACCGTACATACGCTGAAAAAGGTACCACCACTACAGTACTAGCTGCCATCAATGCTTCTGGATGTTTTCTTCCACCGATGACGATTTTCAAAGGGGTACGAAATATACCACAACTAAGTTCTGGTTCTCTTCCAAATAGCTTGACACGACTTTCTCCAAAAGGTTGGATCAATGCGGATCTCTTTTTGGAATGGCTGGAGTTTTTCTCCAAAAACATTCCTCCAGCAAGGCCGGTTTTGCTCATAATGGATTCACATGCCAGCCACGTTTCCCCGACTGTTTTAGCTTATGCTCAATCTAATAAGATCATATTATTCACAATGCCTGCACATACAAGTCACATCCTGCAGCCACTTGACGTCGGGGTCTTTCGGCCGCTCAAAGCAGCTTGGCGTGCTGAATTACAAAAGTACAAAACGCAATATCCAAGTTCCGTGCCGACACGTTTTGATTTTCATAAATTTTTGACTCCAGCATATGAAAGAAGTTTCACTCCTTCAAACATAAGAGCAGGGTTTGAAAAGACAGGGATCTATCCATTAAATAAAACTGCAGTGTGTCCAGAAGCGATCGCGCCCAGCCGCCTTACAGACAAAGCCCTTCCCACGGAGCCAATACAAAAAATTCTGATTGAAGAAGACCTTGAAGATTCGATCCCTAACACCAAAATCGAAACAACTAACAGCGACCCCCTCATTGATTCGACATCACAAGAACAAGAATTTACCACCTTAAACAACACAGGCTCAAGCGTAACGAAGGCAGACTCAAATGTAGCAAATTCTTCGCCTCCTAAACCAAAGAAAATTGAAATTCACGATATTCTGATACTACCTAAATGGATTCCTAAAACGAAGGAGCAGAGATCTAAAAGGACTGTTCCTAAAGCTATATGTTTAACACCTGTTCAGCCGTCAACTTCCAAACTGCAAGCTAACAACACACCACAACAGCAAAAGCCTACAAGAAAAATGTCTGTATCTGCAACAATCAAGGGAAAAGCTAAATCAGTTACTCAAAAGAAGCGAAAATTATCATTATCAGAAGACGATTGGACATGTCACACGTGTGATGGACTGTACTCCAACGATGTATCGTCAAAAAATGGAGCTGAATGGATAACTTGTTCTTTTTGCACGTTACCCTATCATGTGCATTGCCAAAGTCAAGATATACCAAAAGGAAGCCAACAACAAATTTTCATGTGTGACGTTTGCAGTGTGGCAGATAGTGATGATGATGATCAATAGCTTTGTAGCGTCGCGTCGGGACAAAATAACCAAAATAAATATTGATTATTACTTGTGTTGCAATTCAATTAATCTAAAAACCCACAAAAAAAAAAATTGAATTTTATAGTCAGGAAATATTTTTCTAATTTCGTGATATAAAAAAAACAAAAGTTCATGCAATTCCGTGATAACGAAATTAGCTGATTAAGTATCACGGACTTAAAGTGATTATCACGAAATTTTCAAAGTCAACGAGGTTTCGATTATTAGCTATAAGTCTAAAAATAGTAGTTCTAAATAAGTTTACTATCCTAATTATTGTAAAAGAAAGACTGATAAATGTTCCTAATTAAAATAAAAACGAAAATTTTACTAGAATATCGACGTTTTATTACATAGTTTGTTTTACCACGAAATTGGATGAGTCCACCCTACGTGGGATAATTTGTTTACCAGTTTTACATCTTGTTTCTAGGTGCATGCATCTGGGTATTTTAAATGGCGCTTCGAGAGATAACGGAGAAAAACAACCGACTGTAATTTATAAATAATAAATGACTTCTTTTATCGTGTCTCACGAAAGAATTCTCTTAATAATTAAGTTTTTTATTTTTTCATCGATAGTGAAGGAACATTGATTGTTGAATTTAGTCATAGTTTTCACTGATAGACCCCTGCAGAATCCGTGTAGACGGTGACACATACATCTTATCAAGCTTGTAACATCACTGGACAGAGCAGAAAGGTCACTCCAAATGATGATTGCAATGACTAATTGTACACTACAGGAAAAATTACGTCTTGTCTACGTGTAAACACTCCACTTGAAATTAGAATTGGAAATTTTACGTCAACGTTAGATTTTAAAAGCTTTCTACTTAATTCGGTCGGGTTCAATGTAGGTAACTACAGATAAAAGCTACACTGATAGGTATCTAACTATCTACTTATATCAATTTCAATTTTCAAAATCATGGCGAAATACGGAAAGACGTATCAATGGCGTTATAAAGCTCTCTTTATAACAACCTTTAGGAATAGGAAGCCTTCAGGTACAAACATCGATTGATGGTCTTTTTACTACTAGCTACATAATAAAACACCTGTGATGCTATCTAATGTTATACCCCATTAGGAACGTGAGCTGTGGAGGTCAGATAATAATCTTAACACTGACATTCAACCGAAACAAACTGGAGGCCAAAACGAAATAAAGGCTACAATGCTCGGATCATTATTTATTGGTCTGCGTTGAAATCATGAAAGATAGCTTCAGCTAACCTTGATGTAGGTACTCATAGTCCTAACTCCTGCACTTTTTAACAATCTAATGAAATCCACTGATGCCACAATTAACATGGCCTTCTGGGCCCTTCATCAACATTATTTAGACCAACCGTCGCCACATTGACCGGTCCTCTTCTGTGCTTCTTGAATCCAGCGAATTTCTGCGACCTTTGCAAAGGCCCTTAAATAATTTATAAATCCATCGATTCGGAAGCAAGAAGCTAACTTTTGAATTAGTTGATAACGAGGCTTTTGGCTTTGTATTAGTGTACCTATGTATTTTATGTCAATTTGTTTTGCGTATTTGTGCAGAAAAACACAATTATTCTTTTTCTTCTTTCTCACCTTGCCGTAGTTGGTCTTGAAAGTCTCGGCAATCTCCAAACGCTGGACAATGCCGCGTCTGCAGAGGACATCGATGATGGCTTTCTCATCGGTGCCAAGGCCCTTCATCGCCTTGCGCAGGGTCTCGGCATCCGCAGCGGGGTCGAAGGGCTCCGCTGGGTACACCGTGGGGGTGCACTATGGGATAAATAGGAAAATGAGTTTTGCGTGTAATAAGAGCACCCATTAAAAAAAAAACGTGAGTCTCCCAAGCTGCAGCTAAATGTTATCGAAAACAGCATCATACTATAAGTGACACAAGACATATAAAAAGTAGTTACCTACCTAAAAAATAACAGCTTACTTATAACAGAACATTGTTGACATTTTGTAACTAAAAGTCAAAACAAAAACAAGTCTCGATTTATTACAGGCAGCATCTTACAGATAACAGAATGAGCCATTGGTATTCACAGTCCCGCATCATAAGTGTCTGGCCCGCCTATTCAATTCATAGTATTCATTGATGAGTAATGGGCAAACTTGAAACTTAGCTTCGTTTATAAAGATGACGATGACGTTATGAGCATAGCATGTAGATTATTGCTTTTTTTGTTCCATTTAATTTAAAGGCAAAGCAGTGACATAGTGTATCATTTATCCACCTGCTATAAATTAGCATTGAACCGCTAAACGGCCGAGAATTACGTCATTTTAAGTAGATATCTGTATGTTTATGGAGATTTCTTCCCCGCAGACAACTTGTCTGGCCTTGGCATGGTTTGGCTTAGTCATGGGGCGGAAAGGGCGTAATTCGGCCCGCTCCCCTAACGATAAAAGCTCCATATACGTTATAGCTATCTCTATAGACACCTAATTGATTAGATTGCCAGTTTTTGGGGGAGGGAGGGGAAGTTCGTAAAGTTTGCTTATAGCAACCGTATCTACCAAAATACCTACCAACTTCAATTTTTTTCCTCTTTTACCTAGCAAAAATGACTGGATGCCTATTAGCGTTAAATAAATGAATATCATAGCCAATTAACAATGTATTTTTGCATCTTGTGCCTATCGGTAACCTCGCGCTGAAAGGATGACATCACCCCGTGAGAAATCTATAGAATTAAAGCCATGTAGGTAGTTAAGTAGGTAGGTGGATAGCTTACCTTGTAGGGGTAGTACTGTTGTCCACTCATGTTGATAGATTCCTGAAGAATAGAAAATAATGTTACAAACAGTCGCTTTCACGTTTGCGCTAAAAATAAAACTCAATTGCTATCAACGCGGACCGGCTTTTAGCGATTAACAAACATCGGCGGTATGCCTCCGCCTGCCGGTAAATATCGACCTACACTTGTAATACTGCAGCTACTAATAATTTATACACACTAAACTGTTACTATAAAGCTTTCTAGCACATTTTCAAAGCATAATGCTAGATAAATGCGGTAAAATGGTACGTACTTTAGTCAGCGACACGACACACCCAAATCACTAGAGACCGAATTCCGAAATACGCTCGACTCGAATGAAACACGGTGAGGTCGGTCGAAGCCGTTTTTGTTCGTCGCCCTCTCGCCTCTCGCTCCGTTCAGTGGTAACAAACCTTTGGCTCGGTTTACTGCAGGTTTAACCAGGATGCTGTTTTTTCAACGTAAAAACCAAGAAAACTGACGTTTTTCCACTAACTGAACGATAAGTATCTACTCAAAACATAATATTGAATATCAAAATAAAAGATACCCCGTATCTGTAGGTACCTAAACACATTCCACTTATTGATTAGGCTTATCAAAAATATTTATCAGACAAATCTTGTCATAATCCAAAATCTAAATTTTTCATGATAAAGAGGTAAGTAGAACAGATACATTTTTATCTGAGATTCTTTTATTACTTAATTATTCTTTGACTTCCAGCAAGTGTAGGTCTTTTGATGGCTGAGATGTATTGAATCAATACATCTCACTTTAATAAGGGTAAGTAGGTACAGTAGCGTTTCATACGAAAATATGAGCTCTGGGGATACAAATAAGGTTAATTTTCGTATGAGACACTATTTTACTTAGCTTGTCTAGTTAATCTAATTTCGCTCTTATGTATAGATCTCAACCTTCAACAATTCCGCTTAATTGAAAAACTCTAATGTTTTTAAGAGATATCTGGGGTGGCACTTTGCAAAACCTGTGATAAAACCAATGCTCATCAAACATCGAATTGCAGTTCCGTCCAGGGAGATTCAGGTCACAGAAAAAAGAAATAGTTTGTACAAATATTTAATGTAGATCCCTAGTCTTCCGACCCCTGGTCCACGTATTATTCGCCAGCCGATGACATCATCGTCGTCGGCTTGCCGGCCGCGCCACCGCGGTCGCCGCGTCCACCAAAGCGTTGCGTAATTGCGTTACCGGCGCGCTGTCGCCGAGGTTCCGTGGATTCTCTAACAACACACCGCTAACCGCATTGCTGCTTTCCGTATACTCCAAACGTTAATTAAATTCCTATTAAACAATTGAATACTCCTTCAAATAATCATTTTGTTTTCTCATCTTTCATTATACTAATAAGTTTCATCACTTGTCTTGTACTTACTCGGTCAAATTGGAAAGTTTACCGCCAAGTTTCTTCAACAGATTTGTTGATATACATTTATTATTGTTACTTACGTAGGAAGCAATGTGCATAGGTTAGTGATCCAACTTTACTGTCTGGGCGTTGCTTGATTCTTTTAAGTGAAAGTTATCCCCAGAGAAGGTGCAGCTTAGACGACAGTTTTATTAGCAGTACCGTAGGTACCTATAACGGGTGTAAAGCCGATCGATCCGAGAGTTACCTACTCCCCGTCATTGTTATATTTTTTTTGTACTGGACCATACTTGGGAACCTTCTGGTTACGGATATGTTGTAGGTCAAAATTCCAACTTTTACTGACGTTTTTTACGAAAACTACTTTTAATTATTGTTAAGAACAACTTAAATACCCCCACGACCGCCGCTGTAGGTGCTGTTCATACACCCATAATAAGCACTGTTTTGGTGCGTGTGTTACATTACGCACTACCGTACCGCAAACAGCAAATTTTCACACCAAAAATAAAAGTCGTTTCCGAGCAATTATTTTTTGTGCAATTTTAGGTACTTAGTTTGATGTACCTACTGGATTTACATAATGCGCAGTTGACGGCTATGTGATGGGCCTTTTTACACTGTAGATATTCTAGGTACCTACCCATGAATTTTAATCTGTATTAGGATACCGTGGATAAGCTTCAGTGAAAAGGATGTTACAATGTGTTGTACTGTAGGTCATTATCAAAATAAAACAATGCTTAAATGTACATTTTGTTTTAATAACTCCAGCAAAAGGATAAAGCCAAATACTTAGATCCTCATTAAATTATAAATTAAATATCATGCAGTAAATAACTAATGGAAAATTACTTTTTCCACAGAATTCATTAATTAACTTTGGTTTTCCTCGAGAGACAGGATAGGTACCTACATTAGGAGTTTTAATTTAAGGAAGTTCCTATGTTTATTTTAGCGTTATCCTGATAAATATAAATTTGAAAAATATTTAAGTACCTAAGTACTTAGTTAAGTTAGTATCCCCCAAGCAAAATCATTATAAGGAATACCGGGTCCGATTGTAGACCCTTGTCGCATTCCCATTCCGCATACGCACGAATTTGTAGTTGGCGTGTATAATTATCATCCTCTAATTTTATACCATTTTCAATATTCCCAGGCCGGACGGGCCAAGTATTATTGGGTATTTCCACCTGAAATTCCTCAGTAGCAGCCTGGAGTCTGGATTTGTACCCGGTTGACGGCAATAGGCTCTCCCCCGATTACATGGGACTTATGTTACACTAGCTGCGCCCCGCGGTTTTACCCGCATAAGTCTCGATCCCGTGGGAATATCGGGATAAAAAGTACCCTATGTCCTTTTCCGGGACTCAATCTATCTCTATACCAAATTTCATCAAAATTGGTCCAGCCGTTTGAGCGTGAAGAAGTAACAAACATATAAACACACACACTCACAAACTTTCGCCTTTATAATATTAGTGTGATAACTGGCGAAATGTGGGTGTAGGTAGTACAGGTACCAAAACCTCTGCCAAAACCCTTTGTGGAAACAAGTCGTGATGTTATGTTACCATTATTATTCTAACAGTCAATTTCCGGAACCTCTGTATCATCAGGTCGATCAGTCATAGAAGTCTGAAAATAAACTGACTCAATGATTAACTTGATATTGTTATGAGACAAACACGTCATCAAGTTAAGTATTCTGTTGATACTCTGTGTCGTCACAGATCTTATTCACGATCATTAGATCATTCGTCAGTAGTAGGAACTCTATGATTCATACATACGTATACGTAAGAATGCGTGGAGGTAAGTATATACATACATAGTAGACTATTCAGTTTACGTTAACAAATGAAGGGCATGGAGTAAACGATTCGCGTTATTCGTTTGTTTGTCTTATGAGAGTTAAAATAAACTTGTTACTTGTTAGCTTCACTTGCGGTTTGGGAGTTCGATTCTGTCTGCTGTTTACGTTCAGCATTCCTCATCTTATGTGCCTTTAGACACCGTTTTATCTCAGTTCTTCTTTCACATTATCTGTACCTACCTTAAATTTAACGGCACCGCTGACGCGTCCGATCAAGTGGGACATGGACTGGGGTCCTATTCTTTAAGTCCATCAACGAAGATATGGACCAGTCCGTAAGTACCTAGTAGCTCAACTGTGGCAAAATTGAATTTCTATTGTTATAAATCAAATTTTGATTTTTCAACAATGCTTCGGACGGACGGGCACATCGGAACTTCGGAAGTAAGGACAATTATTGTCAAATCGTGTTTTCAATACCTAATTCTTAGTTCGGGCCCCGAACTAATCTAAAGCCGCGTACGCACGAACGAACAAAACATGGTGAACATGAACATATTGGATCGCCACGAACATTTTTGACGAACACAGTGTTTGTTCGTTAGTGGTACGCACGTGCGAACAAAGTGTTCGATGTTCGTGTTCACCATGTTTTTGTTCGTTCGTGCGTACGCGGCTTTATGTCCGCACTGCGCAGGTGATCTTAAGCCGCGTACGCACGAACGAACAAAACATGGTGAACATGAACATATTGGATCGCCACGAACATTTTTGACGAACACAGTGTTATGTTCGCTAGTGGTACGCACGTGCGAACAAAGTGTTCGATGTTCGTGTTCACCATGTTTTTGTTCGTTCGTGCGTACGCGGCTTTAAGCAGCGTACGCACGAACGAACAAAACATGGTGAACATGAACATATTGGATCGCCACGAACATTTTTGACGAACACAGTGTTATGTTCGCTAGTGGTACGCACGTGGGAACAAAGTGTTCGATGTTCGTGTTCACCATGTTTTTGTTCGTTCGTGCGTACGCGGCTTTACGGTGTAGGAAACGCCCGTAACTTCGTTTTAAACTACTAATTTCGTGCTTATAAGGGAGTAATCTCCTAGTCAGGAGTACCGGAATCGCACTAGGAGTTGGATGGATCCACAGATCATATATCTGTGGATATTCATTCATCCACAGATACTCCCAAAATCCCCCTTTCGTCAAATTGTGTTTGCAGCGGCCAATCTTACTTGGGTAGGTATGTATATGTACCTATTACTCTATCTCTGTGATTCCCGACTAGCAAGTACGGTCAGCATCAAAAGTTGATTAACATTTCAGTTTTTTTAATCTTAGTTATTGAGCAAAATATTTGTTCAAAATTGCAGCAGAAGAATTTTTTTTAGAATATATACTCTTGTCTATTATGTGAAAAGCTAAAAATCAGTTTATTGAAATAAGTTGTTGTCAATTTAATAACATGTAGGTATAAATGATAGTGTTAATCGACTTTTGATGCTGACTGTAGGTACCTAACTGCCACCAGGACATTGTACCTATTCAATCGCATATTATTATTATCATAAATTAACGAAAACTTGAGTTAACACACTATCAGTAGCAATGGCTTTCATTTTTTTATAGTTCAACAATATTCATTTTTAGATTTTGAGAGTTGTTGAGTAGACAAATTTTTCGAACATATGAAGCAACGATTTGAAAATGATTCAGATTGAGATTGATAGTGTGTTACACAATTAGGGTGCTAGTCTAAAGATCTAAATCTAGTGTTCTCATCGGTAATCTAAATTGTAATGAACAATATGGTAAACAATCTTGACACTATCGGAGCATATTTTCTTCGAAAGCCACCCGGGCGGCGCGTGATAATCGCATACCTACCCAATTAGAAAGCAGACGCGTCAGTGTTCTTGAAATTTTCAGTCTGTATTAGCATTCTGTCATACACGGTAGGTAAATATGTGCAAATATTGTATTAATCATCACCACCATTAGAGATGAACTGATACGATGATAATTATGAGCTGTACCTACGTGATGGGCCCAGTATGTAGTAAGGTAAATGTACCAATAGTCGTCGGGTTTTGATATTCACTGACTTTGAAGAACTGCTGCGTGAGAAGTATTTCATTTAGAATGAAACTTTTTGCATGATGAAATAGAAAAATTATCCGTTATTCTAAATAAGTTGTTAATTTTTGTAATTTTTAGTGATGATAAATACTTATTTAAGCAAATGTGAAAAAAGGGCGATTTGTACCAGTACTCGCCAGATTTGTACTATTACTCATCAAAAGGACCCAGTAGTCGTCAATTTTTGATGCTAACTTGAACTTTCAGGCCTTGAACATAGAGTTCAAGATGATTACACATTATAACATATTGTGATTGTCTTTCATATGAGTGGCAAGTCTAAGAAATAAAAGGTAGGTAGAAAACCAAATCGCGAGAAATCAGACTAAGTAGGTAAATTCTAATATATTTTAGCTTAAAAAATTAAGATATCTGAATCACAGAATCAGTTTTTTATCAGAATAAAGGAGCCCATTGTATATTAAGTGTTTAATGTTTTTTATGTTTTGTATTTTTGTGGTGTACAATAAAGTATATAAATAAATAAATCAGCCATATTAGGCCCAAAACCCAAAACCCAAAATGGCCGGCCAACGAAAAAAATGTATTACCCCGGTCGGGGAAGACCTCCTTATCATTTTTTACTATATTGCGCCGAATCGCTAAGACCATTCCTTCAGCTTTTTTTAAGTTGAAAAATAAAGTTGTATACATTAAAAAAACCTGATTTTAGAACTATATAGGCAAAAAATAGTTATAGTAACACTCGCAGAGGTTTTTTGTCATTGTAGGTAATACTTGTTTAAGGTCACCTTTCTTTTATTTTGGCCAATCGGTAGTTAATATATTTTATTCAAATTTATAAAACTAGATTTTTTTCAACTTTAAAAAACAGCTGAAGAAATGGTCGTAGAAGTTCTAAATAATAATAAATTTTTATTTCGCTGTCACTTTGTGTTTTGGGCCTGTTGACGTGAAATCGTCGCTGCACTCTGTGGTAAATTCAATGTCTGACCGACATGTAATATTTCAGCCGCTTATAACTACCAGAATGCTTGGGTAATGATTGAGCATACAATATATGGGCAATAATTGTACCAATTTTGAAGCAGGATCTAATTTGTGTTTGACGTCACATCGCAAGTGCAGTAGGTCCGACCCTCCTGGGGTGTGGTGCCAGAAGACCTCCACGTGGTGCACCCTGGAGACAGGCGATACAATCGCCTGTTACTAACTTCTGGACGGGGACGGGGACTTTTGCACTGTGTCGTCTGATCTTATGATAGGCAGAAGACACAGTGGAAAAGCAAGGGCGGTACAGGCTTAGGCTGAGAAAGGCCAGGGAGGCCTGGGAGGGGAGAAAAAAAAAAAAAAAAAAAAAAAAAAAAAAAAAAAAAAAAAAAAAAGGGAAGAAAATAGGTTTGAAGGCCACAGAGGCCTGGGAGGAAAAAAAATAAATAAAATATATATAGATTTAAAGGCCAGCGGCCAGAGGAAGAAAAAATTTTCAATTAAAGGCCAGACAGGCCTGGGAGGGCAAACAAAAAAAATAAAAAAAAAAAAATAAAAAATAATAATAAAAAAATAAAAAATAAATAGGTTTTAGACAGAGGACTACACCTCTTTAAAAAAAAATAAAGCAAACATGAAGGCGAATTGTGAAAACAGACTACCCCAGGAAGGTACCGGCTGCTCCGCAGCCGGAGAATCCGTCACCGCTAGTTCGGTCAGCCCCTCGTATTCTGGGGGGGGCAACAACCGCCATCAACCGTCAGTCGACGCAGAGAGCCAGGGTGGCTCACGTGCCCGAGGTGTGGAGTCGTTGGATGTATCCAACACGTCCGCATCTCAGGGACCAAAACAGCGGACGCAAAGCGTCGCAGAGGCACTACCAGTGTCAGAGGGGAGGGTGACCCGGTCTCGCTTTAAGCGGCCGGCTACACCAGTGCATGGGATGGTGAGCGACAGCGGTGATTCCGACTGTTCGCAAATGTCGCTCGCCTCCAAGGAGTCATCAAGAAGCAAGCGAACGCGGAAGGCGGCAGAAACGAAGCGAGTGGCGTCAGGAGAGAGCGGTCTGCTTGCTTCGGATGGGGCCATAGTTGAGAGGCTGGAGAGAGAGAACGCGGACCTGCGTTCGCAACTCGCTAGCCTTACAGCAACGGTGGCACAAATGGCGGAGCAACTCAGCCTCATCTGTAAGGGGCAGGTGGGCCCCAGCGTTAATGGATCCACAGCGGTGACAGGACTAGCACCGGAAGCAGAGGCCCAGCTTAGGCGTTCCATCGCCATAGAAATTGGGGGTATGATGGACGCCAAGTTGGCTGCCATAGTGAGCAGGCTGCCTCCTGAAAAGCCATTGCGTCCGCCTCTTGCAGCCGACGCAAAGAGGGCTGTGGCTCCATTGCCAGTTGCGCAGGATCCCAGCGTGATCCCTAATTCCAACAAAAAAAAAGGAAAGGGAAAGAGAAAGGGAAAACATGGGAAGGAGAAGTCGGTGGCACCGGTGGTGGAGCTGCCCGCTGTACCTGCAGCAACCGCACAGGCCTTACAGCCCGCGTCAACGGGTGAGGTGGAGGCTTGGTCGACTGTGGCAAAAAAGGGAAAGACTCCCCAGTCCAATGCCACAGCTGGTGCCCCAGCCGCTCCATCTGCGTCGTCAACCCCTCCAAAGGGGAATAAACAGCCAGTCAGACTGCCTCGTGTTCCTACTTCGGCAGCGATTACCATCACGGTAAGTGAAGGATCATCCGCCACTCTCGCAGAAGTTCTGTCGGTAGCGAGGCAGCAGATTCGGTTGGCCGATCTCGGCATCGATACTGTTGGCCAGAAGAGGGCTGCGGATGGCGGAATGGTTCTGTCCATCTTTGGCGCAGACGGCTCCACCAAGGCTGACAGCCTCGCAAGCCGTATGAGGGAGGTTCTTGCCGAGTATGACGTGCATATTGCACGTCCGATGAAAATGGCTGAGGCGAGAATCATGGACCTCGACGACGCTGTCACGCCAGCAGACGTGGCGATAGCCATTGCCGAGGCGGGTGGTTGTTCTTCCGGGGACGTAAAGGTGGGTGAAATCCGACGCCCGCCTACTTCTCTGGGGCACGTATGGGTTCGTGGGCCATTGGCGGCGGTAAAGAAGCTGGCGTCCAACAAACGCATGCGGATAGGATGGACGTCGGTAAGGGTCGAGGTGTTGGAGGCACGTCGTATGATGTGCTTCCGTTGCCTCGAACCCGGGCATGTCCGTCGCCGGTGTACTAGTGTGATTGACCGGAGCACTCAGTGCTACTCTTGCGGAGGACCCCACAAAGCAAGAGAGTGCACGTCGCCGACTGTACGGTGTCCACTGTGTGCGGACCAAGGTCGTCCAGCTGACCACAGGCTTGGAGGCAAGAAATGCGCTCCGCGCAAGAAGTGGGCCTCGCTTGTCCCGGCCGCATTGCAGAGATCGGAGCCGACACCACTGGGAGCGGGCCCACTAGAGGAGATGGATACCTCATCTTCCCAGCCCTGAAAGTCCTTCAGTGCAACCTGAACCACTGCCGCAATGCGCAAAATCTTTTTCTGCAGACTATTGCGGAGTGGTCGGTTGCCTTGGCGGTGGTAGCAGAGCCCTACGGTCTCCGGGATCATCCTCGCTGGTTCCGGGACACCTTGGACTCTGTTGCTGTTTACTGGGCTGGTGGAGGCAGTGGGCCTCACTGCTCCCTGCTCGATAGAGGGCAGGGATATGTCGCAGTCGAATGGGGACATCTGGCCGTAGTGGGCTGCTACGTGTCTCCCAACATTTCCCTCGCCCAATTTGAGGGATACCTGGATGGGGTTGCGAACTGCATTCGAAACAAATGCTCACCCCGTCCAGTGCTTGTCCTGGGTGACTTCAATGCTCACTCCAGAGCATGGGGTAATACCCGGGATAGGCCGAGGGGACACGCAGTGCAGGACTGGGCGGCTTCGCTTGACCTTCGATTATTGAATCGAGGGTCCGTTGCCACATGCGTTCGATGGCAAGGGGAGTCAATCGTGGATCTCTCATGGGCGACTCCTTCTGTAGCCCGTATGGTGTCGGAATGGAGAGTAGCGGAGGAGATGGTCACTCTTTCTGACCATCGCCACATCGTTTTTGATGTGGCACTCCGTCCTTCCGGCGGCCCGAGCCATCCAGGCTCAAGTCCACCGGCGCGTCGTTGGGCCCTCAAACAGCTCAATCGAGATTTGCTCGTCGCAGCTGCCAACGTCGCGGCGTGGCCAGATGATGGTGAATCCCAGGGGATCTCGCTCGATCCAGAAGAGGAGGCGACCTGGTTCCGGGACACCATGACGTCAATTTGCGACGCTGCCATGCCCCGGGTCAAGTGCGCTCAGCGACCTGGTGCGGTTTACTGGTGGTCGGAAGACATCGCGCAGTTGCGGACTGTCTGTCTTAGAACCCGGCGCCAGTTTCAGCGCACCCGGCGCAGAAGGCAGCCGAGAGCTACGGAGGAAGAGATAGCCAGAGTTTATAGAGCTTACCGAGTAGCGACTATGGCGCTTCAACACGCTATCGCGGATGCCAGGTCTCGGTCCTGGAGCGAGCTTCTCGAGGGGCTGGACAGGGATCCGTGGGGGAAACCATATAGGATGGTCATGGGAAAATTACGACCATGGGTCCCCCCCATCACGGAGACCATGGATCCGGGTCTGCTGGAGAGAGTTGTAAACACACTCTTTCCAGTAGCCAGGGACAGTCCTTCGCCGCCCCTGTCATTGTCAGACTGGTCTGATGAGTTAGGGGTGACAGAAGGGGAGCTCGACCGAGCCGTGAAGCGCTTGGGGGCTCGCAACACCGCGCCAGGTCCGGATGGTATCCCTGGCCGGGCGTGGGTTCTAACTCTGGCTGCTCTGGGTGACCGCCTGAGACGGTTATTTAATAGCTGTCTCCGTGCAGGTGTTTTCCCCTCTAGTTGGAAGGAAGCTGGATTGGTTTTATTGAAGAAGGAAGGCAGGGCTGCAGAGTCTCCTTCTGCATACCGTCCCATATGCCTGCTCGACGAGTCTTCCAAGCTCTTTGAAAGAGTGGTTGCTGAAAGGCTCGTCGAGCACCTGTCGCGGGTTGGTCCCGACCTTGCTGTTAGCCAGTATGGCTTCCGGCAGCGGCGTTCTACCATAGATGCGATTCTTCGCGTCCGCGCGCTGTCGGACCAGGTGGTGTCCCGGGGTGGAGTGGCGCTGGCGATAAGTTTGGATATCGTCAACGCCTTCAACTCTTTACCCTGGCGTGCAATTAGGGAGGCACTGGTACATCATGAGGTGCCTCCCTACCTGCAAGGCATTGTCGGGTCATACCTACGCGACCGGCACATTCGCTATGTGGGCCGGGACGGTAACGTTCAGCGGAGAGAGATTACGTGTGGGGTTCCGCAGGGGTCGGTTCTAGGTCCTCTCTTGTGGAACCTAGCATACGACGCGGTCCTGCGTGTCGTTCTCCCCGTCGGCGTTAATATCGTTTGCTACGCAGACGATACTCTGGTGTTGGCCGGCGGGGACACCTTCGAGGAAACCATTCAGCTTGCCGAGCTCGGGGTGGCAAAAGTCGTGGCGGCAATCCGCGGGCTGGGTCTGGAGATAGCGCCTCAGAAGACTGAGGCATTATGGTTCCATAAACTGCCGAGGAGCAGGGAGCCACCCAGCACGTTGGTCCATGTCGGAGATGCGCAAGTCCAGGTGGGGCGATACATAAAGTATCTTGGCCTCACCCTGGACGGTCGGTGGGGCTTCGAAGAGCACTTCGAGCGCCTGGTTCCGCGGATCGAGAAGGCAGTGGGTGCTTTGCATAGACTGCTGCCCAATCTCGGGGGACCTCGGGAGGAAGTTCGCCGCCTCTATGCGGGTGTCGTGCGATCGATGGTGCTTTACGGGGCGCCTGTTTGGTCTGGTAGACTGTCAGGTGTCCGACGCTGCAGGACTAAAGTCAATAGACTGCAGCGGAAAATGGCAATTCGCATTGCACGAGGATACCGAACGATATCCTTTGAGGCGGCAACTCTCCTGGCGCGCTTTCCGCCGCTGGACATACTGGCGGATATGGACGCGAAGGTCTACGACCAGATTCGCGATATCCGCCAAAGCGGGAATAGTGTTCCAGGAAACGCATTCGTAAGGCTGAGGCGGCGGGAGCGGCGACACGCGCTCGAGCGGTGGCGCGAGCGACTACAGCAACCGCAATATTCGCGCAAGCGCGTTGTCGAAGCCGTTCTGCCGCACTTCGAAGCCTGGCTGAAAAGAGGGGAACGCATCTCCTTCAGGCTCACTCAGGTGCTCACCGGACACGGTTGCTTCGGTGAGTACCTGAACAGAATTGGGCGAGAGGCCACGGCAAATTGCCACCACTGTGGAGGCAGCCTGGATTCCGCACAACACACGCTCGAGGAGTGCCCTGCGTGGGCCTCCGAGCGGCGGGTCCTAGTTGCCAGGATCGGGCGAGACCTGTCTCTGCCAGCAGTAGTGAGGGCTATGCTGGCAGAGACAGAAAATTGGACGGAAGTAGCCTCCTTCTGTGAGACCGTGATGGTCAAGAAGGAGGCCGCCGAGCGGGATCGGGAGAGGGCTGATCCTGCTCGGAGAAGGAGGCGTCGGGGTGGCAACCGCCTTGGCGCCTAATACGCCGAAACCCGCTTACCAAATAAGGTAGGTGGACTTTTGGGGTCACGGGCGAACCGAGTGGGGACTCTGCCCGCCCACAAAGTGACCCCAGGGAAGACGGTGGCACAGTGGTCACGTGCTGCCGTGCATATCGAGGCTCAGGGGAGGCCCCCTTACAGTCTCCCCAGGGATGTGCCTTACAGGCGATGCACGGGGGGGTTCCGGAATTGGTCTTTTAAGAGGAACCGGGACCGCCCCTATGTGCTGATGGTGATCACCGGGGTGGTTTTAGTGAGGTAAAAATCCCACACTCCCCGACCTCCCTCCCCGGAGGTCAGGTGCCTTTTGAAGGTTTCCCCCCGACAACAAAAAAAAAAAAAAAAAAAGGTCCGACCCTCCTTTTTACTATACGTCGAAATATTAATTCGCAAACAAATTTTTAGCTACTAGGTGCCATTGTCAACAATTGATACAGTACTACTGGGGTCTAAAGAGAATCTACAGAAATATTGGCCGAGTTAAAAATGCATTTGAAGTTGACAATAGCAAAATAATTTCAAAATATGTCATCTCATATCGGCCGTTAGTCTGGCCAAAAATGAAAAATATCTCAATAAAAGTAAGCTTGTATCATAAGGAATTCAATGAGCCTCAAAAAAAGCCTAGTACCAAGCAAATAAAATAGCTACGGCAGTATCAGAAAACGTAAGAAAATATGCAGCAAGTAGCATAAAAGTTAAAGATGTCGTCTCATATCGACCGCAAATCTGCTTAGCACTGAAAAATATCACATACGGTGAAAGGTATATTAAATGCAATGAGCCTTTTTTTTCGTGGGGAAATCCTCATGGATGCCCTCCGTCTGGGAAGAACTGAGGGTTATGTCGGACTCCTACCGACTAAAACCCCACTGTTCCTTCTAGTACCATGAGTCCGGGGCCCGGGAGATACTTGTACATTCGCCGCACCTCCGACTAGTATCAGCCCAGCCAAAAGCCAACCAAAGAAAGTTTTAAATCATAAGAAACACAATAAGCCTACAAAATATACTTATGAGCGAATTCAATAGCTAGGTTAGTACCTAAAATCATCGCCAATCGCCATGTTAATAATGGACGGCGCCCCGGCCTGTCATCGTGCAAGTATGTGTGAAGATTACGAGAACATTAGGAAGATTCAACGGCAGAAGACTTAGTAAGAACACACCTCTATCTATACAGGAAGATTTTTTTATCACCATCCAATTTTTTACAGGGTGTTCTTTCCATGAATATGAACAACTTTCACTATGGGACCAACTCTGAAATCACGAAAAAAATATCAGCTGTTTCATACAAAAGTTTAACACCTACTTGACCAAAATATATGAATCAGCAGATTTTTTTTTTCGTGATTACAGAGTTGGTCCCATAGTGAAAGTTGTTCATATTCATGGGTAGAACACCATGTAAAAATGTGGATGGTGATAAAAAATATTCCTGTATATGTGAGGATTTGATTGGAACTGTAACATCCACACTCGATCTGAGTGAGGTACTGTAAAAAAACTACCATCAATTATCCAGGGCTTATTACAGTTCATTATTATACCTTTCCCAGTAAGGCAGTTTAGGTTAGAACTGAAAATACTTTTTACGGGCCGAAGGAGTGGAGCGTGCTTACGATACAGCGTGCGAAGCGAGCCCTTCCTAGATACAAATAAGCAAAGCACGCTTAATTACACGATGAGCTCGCTTAATCAGAAGATGGACTTACTTCTCTTGCTAGTCTTAACAGCTTCTTAAACTAGCAAGCCAAGCGAGCTCATCTAGTGAGCCGAACGCACTTACACATGACAAGAGCGAGCGAAGCGAGCTCTATCACGAGTGACGCGCGAGCACAGTTTCGTGTCGAGCTAGCAAAGCGAGCCTAATGACGCGACAACTAAGCAGAGCACGCTTACTCAAGCAATGAGTAAGCAATCAATCAAATCAAGCTACCCGAAACTGTCAAATTTTCCCAATCAACTTTAAACCTTATGCTTTAGCAATAAAGTTGAAAATATTTACAATATGACGAGTTTAGAGGCAAGTATTAAGCGTGTCCCAGTAATCGTCAAAAAAGTACTTAAAATGACGAGATTTGGGTCAAGTAGGAATTTTTAGGTACCAATACATGTCACGTTAAAAAAAATATACTTTTATTATAAAAGTGTTCTAAACTTCAAGTTATATCATTAGTAAATTAACTTAACTAATTCGTCAAACAATCAGACTTACCACATACCCAACAGAAGGTTCGTAAATCAAAACACAAAACTACGTGCCGAGTTTGACATTTAGCAGCTAAACTTGCAAAAAAATGAAAAAATTGCGGGACACACTTTTTAAGTCAGATATCTCAACCACCATTACAGTTAAAACTCAGTGTTTTATTTTTATTTTGCAATATGTTAACAGAAATATGTTGCCATAAAAATGGGCCAGTTAAATGTTTAGTACAAAAAGATATTGATGTTTTTAGACAATTTGACGACTTCTGGGTCACTGTCGACTTCACCCGCGTTTACCTTAACGGCCCCGACTTACCGAGATAGCCGGTAGGTAGGTAAGTTTAGTGTCTTAGGTCGTCAGTTCGGAGTTCGGACTTCCAAGTTCGAACCCACGCACTGCTTTCAAAATGGTGAAGGGAAACATCGTAAGGAAATATGTCCTAGAACAAAAACATTCATAGACGTGTGATATGACACCACAACCCGCGCTGGGCCCGCGTGGTGGATTAGGTACGTTACGACCGACTTTAGGAAGTCGGTCACAGAGATACTGGTCGGTCGGTCGGTGATAGGTCACAGAGAGGAAATCTGTGACCCAGCAGTGGGAACGTTACCTACCTATAGGCTGATTTAGTGATTATGCTACGATGATAAGAATGGGGATTTTGTTGTGGGAATCGATGACCCAATGCGGTAACGGTCCTGATCCAATAACGGGGTGGCTAGTGAAGATATACCTATATCTTCACTAGCCACCCCGTTATTGGATCAGGACCTACTTCTGTTTTGTGGGCTAGTTTCAGCGGCATCGAGGCTCTATGTGCGAGTACCTACCTATATAGGTAACGCGCTCCTGAGTTATGGTGACAGCAAAACAAAAACACCATGGTGTTATAGCCGGTACAAGCCCGACATCGACATCGCAAAAAGGTGCGACGCCAAAAAAATACTTCATGGAAATTGTTCTGCCAGAATCGCTTCGGTCCGTCGCGTCGCGTATGTCTACGCGTCCCGCCTTTTATGTCTCCAGACGGATATTATCCATGAGGATTTCCCCACGAGCAATAACAGGAATACGATGTACACAAGCTTACCTTAAATGAATTAAAGCTTAATGGTTTTGGGTCAATAATAATAATAATACTATGTGGTGTCAATACCCGGGAAAGCCACCGTTGACCTATTCATTGTGTAACGTATGTGTATGTTGGAAATGGGGTCATACACTCATACTATGGTTCATATATACCTACCGTAGTCGTTAATTTAATGAGAGTATCGCGTGGAATAACCTGTGCAATATGCACGAATGTGTGCATTGTAATTTTACCATGTTCGAACCGCTACCTATAGAAAACAACTAGGTACCTACGGCTAGATAATCTATTAATTTTGTACAATTAGATCATTAATCTACCTGTAATTGCTTTATGACGCTCGTCATTATAATCGGTGAGTCCACAGCGGTGACCTATTTCATGGCTATTTATTTATCGATTCGTCTTCGTTGACCAGTTAAATTAATGGGATTTGTCATATTGATTACTATGTCAATCAAATAATTTTTGCCGTCCACCTTCGTAGTTTTTGTCCCGTTCACCTTTGCATTTCAAGAAGAAAGGTCAGGAGTGAAAGACAGCTAGATACATAAGTAAGATAGGTGCATTTGTTACAGTTGTAAGTAATGACAACCAGAGGTACAGTGCAACCATTTTATTTATCTTTTTTAAAGATTATTTTCTATCAACTCTTGGCTCTTGTAACACAGGTTTACCCATCTAGCACAACTATCAGGGACTTCACACAATAATTTGTCATTCTTTCGTATTCGTTTTTTTTTTTAAGCTTTTCGCATATTTCGGGACCGTAGGGTCCTCTGGTAGGCATACGAGGGGCTGAAGCCAACTCGCAAAGGCCCATTAGAGTCGTCGCCCGTTAGAGGTAAGTAAAGGAAATGAAGCACAAACCGACGATTATCCCTGTATGACACTGTCCAAGTGCATCCACAGAGCATGTAACCTTTTATGTGCATCCAAGGACAACTACCGGTTGGTGTAGGACTATTCTGCCCTCGTAATAGCAAATGCAGTGATCGACATTTTTGTACGATTTTCCATTTTTGACAAAAATGACATTGGGAGGTTTCAAGTTATACGTAGAATTTTTTTTTTCTATAGCTGAAACATGATGAAATTGAAAAAATTTGAAATAAAAGATGGAAAAAAAAAAACACTTAAACGCGTTTTTCTCGAAACCGCCATTTTGCAAGTAGGTACTGCATTTTCTGTTACGAGGGCAGTATTGCAGGATATGGAAACAAAATAATTATTGGACTATGGGTAAGATGGGCTGGTTACCAAGAACTATGGAAGGGCTATGGCCTCTGCCTGACCAATATTTTATACTTGTTATCATACACGGATAATCGGATATGAAGGTAAGGGGTGACTTGCACACTTGCACTTGCATCAACTGTCGCTAACACATCGTGATGTAGCGACAAGAAGGCAACATGTCCTGTCCAGTGGTGCTTGAGGAGCGAGGTATTCCACGGCTATCAGAAAAATCCCAGAGTCCGGAAGATGGTCAAGATCCCTACCAGCAAATACTTGCTTCCTCTGAGCACGTTTGCTCTCTTGCGAATCTCCACTCAAGCCGGTCAATAAAGGCAAACCAGATGATGAAGAACAAGACTTCTCCAGACTAGGGTCCGTGGGGGTCGCTACTGCCCAACAGCTCGTCACATGCTGCCCTGCGGGTTTCTGTATCTCTCTTGTTCTGACTCCTCAACCTAGACCTGTTTTAGCAAAGTAAACTCTACTGGCATAGACCTAGAGTTCGGAGCGCGTATTATTATTATTTTGTGAATGTGTGAGAAACCGGCGTACCCAAGCAGTCTGCGATGTATCGCAGTAAGGCATGTCTAATGTTTATTAGCATGCATTTGTTTTACATGGATGTGACATCGAGGAAGCCAGCGAAACTGTGATCGAAGAATCTTTGGCATGTAATTACCCTAAGGGCCGGCGCTCACTGACGGCGTGGCACGGCAGGTTGTGCTGCGGCATCCCGCGGCGTTCCGTGGCATCCTGCTGAAAGCCCAGCCACTCTGGCATCAATTAGTTTTGCTCCGCGCGGATTCGAAGTTGGTTGTGTAATTTATTAGTATTAAGGTGAATGCGTAGTGGTAGCCCGCGAAATTCAAGTTTTCTTACTTTTTTTGCAATTTGCAGGTCAGTGTCAGGTTGTATCTTGATAAAAATTTGATTCGCGACTATAATAGACATGTATTTACAGAATTATAGTCATTAGAATCATTAATATATCTCTTTAAGGTGAATGCGCAGTGGTAGCCCGCGAAATTCAAATTTTCTTACGTTTTTTGCAATTTTCAGGTCAGTGTCAGGTTTTATCTTGATCAAAATTTTATTCGCGACTATAACTGGTACGTATTTACAGAATTATAATCATCAGAATCATTAATATATCTTTCTAAGTTAGATTTGTACCATGACAACAAATCTCTTATGCAAAAGTGTTTATGGTACAAATCTAACTTAGGAAGATGTATTAATGATTCTAATGATTATAATTCTATAAACATGTACCTATTATAGTCGCGAATCAAATTTTGATCAAGATACAACCTGACACTGACCTGCAAATTGCAAAAAACGTAAGAAAATTTGAATTTCGCGGTCTACCACTACGCATTCACCTTAAGTTAGATTTCTACCATAAACACTTTTCCATACGAGATTTGTTCTTAACGGTAGAAATCTAACTCAAAAAGATGTATTAATGATTCTGATGATTATAATTTTGTAAATACGTACCTGTTATAGTCGCGAATCAAATTTTGATCAAGATAAAACCTGACACTGACCTAAAAATTGCAAAAAACGTAAGAAAATTTGAATTTCGCGGGCTACCACTGCGCATTCACCTTAATAGCAAAGTGACCCATACGTCTTGCGGGATGCAATGGCGCGCCGCGGCAACCAGTGGAATGAAACGGCATGACATGTCATGCCGTTTCATTCCACGGGTTGCCGCAGCATCCCGCGGCGCGTCGTGTCATGCCGCAGCATCCCGCGGCACGTCGCGTCATCGTGGTATCGAAATAAAGTAACATGTATTCTAAACTCATTGAAATAAGATTCAAAATAACTTGATTAGTAAAAATCCTTTGCCATGACACGCCGTGCCGTGCAGTCAGTGAGCGCCGGCCCTAAACCGCGATCGCGAGGTATCGCAGTGAGTTAGGCATGTAATTACCCTAAGAGTCTGACCTCTACTGGTCACTGGTTTTCTTTAGAAAGGTTTTGCATGCAGCTGTTATCTGACAATATTCACCCTTATTACGATATGTATCATCAAGCTAGTCGAGGCTCACACTCATACTCACGATGGACACATCGTGAGAATCCGAGAGCCTCGACCAAGTATGGTCACTGCCAGGTATTGGGCACCCATCACCAAAATAATATGACAAATAAGTTAATGGAATGGCTGGTTGTATAAAACATGATTTATTACAGTAATACATTTTTATTTATATCCCGTTTGGAAATACGCGGGTGGCAGGCCATCACCATTGTGACAGATACAATATATATAAATACAGTTGTCTTTAGCACTAGTCTTCCAGGAAGAAGTATTGGCCTGCTCGTTTCTGTTCTATGTCCTGTAACAAAAATAAACATTTCGTTAGTTTTAGCAATATTTTTTCAAATTCAGACGTCACTTAAAAAGCAGCCAAGTTCATATGGGACTGGGCCCGACACGTTTGCCGTATGTCGGATCGATTGTGGGCACAACATGGGTTCCTGGAAACGTCCGACGGCATCGCGGAAGATCCGGGCGTAGATTGCGGGACGAACTTAACGCCTATACATATGAGGGATTGGTCCATATTACCTCAGGATCGAGATGAGTGGAAAAAGGAAAGATAGGCCTTTGTCCCGTAGTAGGACAATACAGGCCGATTGTTATTATTATATTTAAAATAGAACGAATCTTATGCTATTTTGTTCTCTTCAGTCTTCACAGGTTAACTGCTGGACTGATCTTTTTGAATTTACAGTGAGGCGTCACTTAGCTAAAGGTAACTGCAACCGCCGGCGTGTGTCGCTCGTGTGTATGCACCCTAAGGGACGTGGCCGGTCTGCAGCCTTTTTCACATTTTCAGAAGCTTCGGCGTTGGCGCTGACGTGGACGTGTGTAAATGATGACATGAACGCACCAACCGATTATCTTGTTGGGTACATGGCCGGGCCGCTTTCCTGACAGGCCACGGGTTTGTACGAATATAGACCTTATTAATCTATGTTCACAATACTAACCTTAACGGAAGAGTGTTTGTTTATCCTCGGCCTGAAGTTATTAGGGTCCCTACGGAAGGTGATGCCGAGCAGCTCTAAGAATTTGTTCATGCCGTTGAGCAGCGATTGCGGCGCGTGCGCAGTGGCGTTCGAGGAGGGCGTGCCTTCGAACACGATGACGCGATCCGCTAAGTACGTCGCCATTATGAAATCGTGCTCTACAACGAAGCCGGTACGTTTTGCGTGGAGGATGAACCTGTGGAATAGAAGATGGAGAATTAGTAAAATTTTTTGATGAAATAAACAATGCCACTGATGCCGCAATTAACATGGCCACCTACCACCTACTCAAACAATATAATAAAATTCAATCAAAGTAATAGTCCTCCACACCGAATTTCGGCCATTGCGATCAATCTCAGCGGAGAACAGCCTTCGACGCCGGAGGTATTATAGTGCACAAGTGTGTACGCAGACACAGGCGCACTCACCTTTCTATCAAAGTATCGTCGGCACGAAAATGAAATATGAAGTTTTACTTTAATAATTGAGGAGGAGGAGATAGAACAGCACATGTGTGTTGCATTCTGTTTTTTTTTTTTTATTATTTTATTTATACAAATCCCATGTTATTTAACTAAATTGATATGTTCAAGCACCAACTGACATGATTGCAGATTTACTGATTATAGTGACTATGAGGTTTTCATAAACAAGAGGAACTATTACAGCAGTATTGTCTGGTGTAATAAAAAATGACATCCTTTATAAATGATAAATGATTTATTTTCTGTAAGTAGGTTTGTTCAAACACTTTTACACGTCAATCATATTTTTTTTTAAGCTAGATTAGGTCGGCGTTTCCTATCTGACTACTCTGAGAAGAAAGGCCGAAAAAAACTCAAGAGGTTCACAGTCTCTTTTAAAGTCCAGACAAAATTTTGGTCAGATAATGTGAAGACCATGTAGATTGGTGTCTTAAATGGTCTTTTGAGGAAAGAACCACACAGATTGAGCGGACCTGTCCAGTCAGTGCACGCATTTGTCAAAAATCGTGCACCTCAACTCAGAACTTGAGGAGCTTAACGATTCGACGAACAATACTAAAGAAAGGACTTTAAAGTTATAAGCAGTGATCGGAGTAGGTAGATTGATTTTTGGTACTTGTATCATAAATGTCCACAGAAAGAATAACATGGATAAGCCATTTTCCCAGAAAGTAATTCCGGTATTTATTATTTATTAAAACTTTATGCACAAGTAAAAACTGTACAAAGGCGGACTTAATGCCTAAGGCATTTTCTACCAGTCTACCTTATTTATTTCCGGATCCAATTAAATATTGTTAATGTTGGTAGTGATATTATTACTACTCAATTCGAAATTTAAAGGAAGGTATCAAAACTAAATTAATTTCAATTAATTAATTTTAATTTAATTTAACACTTTGACAGCGGATCACGTACTAATTGATACTAATAATATAGGAATAAATAAAATGCTTGGCTGTCAAAGTGTTAATCTGTTGAACAATAAAAACAATCAAATTCTGATCGAAGCATTAGGACCGGACTCCACTGAACCGGAGCTGTGTGGAGACGTGCAGGAATCGTCCAATCACAGACGAGACGTGTGACGCCATGAGGATTTCAACCATTGTGATTGGTCGATTCCTGCACGGCTCCGCTCCGCCCAGCTCAGCTTCAGTGGAGTTCGAGCCTTAATGTCCATATTAATATATATAATTATGTTTCGGATCAATGACCCCAATTCAATCTACCTATTCCGATCACTGGTTATAAGTTAAATATTTCCTTATTGTGATATTACATATTTTAGCGAATAAAAGCAATCTATCCTCGAAACTTTGTTCTCTTATCCATTTACATTAGTAAACTCACCGTTTAATAACTTTAGCAGCGACCAAACGCTGTTCAGAGTCTAGGTAGGCAGAGGGCTCATCAATGAGGTACACGTCGGCCGGTTTGCCGAGACAGAGCACCAGAGCCACTCGCTGCAACTCACCACCAGATAGGTTCTGAACCTCCTGGTCCATGATCTCTTCTATCTTCATCGGTTTCATCACATCTGTGATGAACTGGAAGGCAACAACAGGAATAATTAGGATCTAATTATTTTTATCTCAAGTAGTTTGTTTAGCATTCTGTAGTTTCTGCCTGGGCTCTTGGAAAGAACCGGCCAAGTGCGAGTCGGACTCGCACACAAAAAAAAAAAAAAAAAAAATCAAAAGTCATTTATTCAAACTAGGCTGAGAATCAGCACTTTTCGAACGTCAAAATTACAAAAGACAGTCCCCCAAAACGCCCGCCCTTCGCCACTTCCTAGTGCTTTCGCTGGGGAGAAGAAGTGGCGGAACAAACTCCCCAGCAGCACAGCTGTCTGTTCAGTTAGAAAAGAATTAATTTTATACAATACTATGTATGCCAAGTAATTAACATTACAGGAGACAGAACCTTATATTAAATTATTTGCCATAGGTTAACTAGCCACGCCAATATACCAACAAATACAATAAACACTATATGTACTCAAGCAAAAAAAAAATTAAAAATATAACCAAAAAAAAAACTTACTAACCAAATAAAAGCCTCCAGGTATAAAGGGCGTGACAGTTTACATATATATGCAATGCTGGGTTCTGTTTACATAGCTGTCACTTGAAGTCACAAATGATAAACTAGGACCATCGAAGTAAAATAAATAAACAAGTTATTACTACTAATAACAACAATAAAACCATGGTCGGCAAGACGACCAGTCACCACAAGCAGCACCCGTTCACGAGCATAACGCAAAGATCAGCCATTACCCCCCTCGCCATATTTGAGGGAAGGAGGCAACCCGACCCCCGACGCTACCGCAAGCAATGACATCTAAGGGAGCATGACGAAAGGGTTCCGTACCACTGTACAATATTTAACACTTACCCCCCCCCCCCCCCCCCCCCTAATAAACCTATTATATCAGATGAATAGTTAGACACCGATTTCTCTCTTTCAGTCGTCAGTAATTTAACTTTTGAAAGAAGAAGACAAAGCACTGTATAACTATACAGACACTATACAAAGTTTAGGGGGTACATATTATATAAAAATCACGTTTGTTGAATGGGAGCCCCCCACTTAATTTATTTTAATTTAATTATTTATTTTTAAAGTGAATATGCAACTAAATATTCTGAATATAATATATTATTAATATATATTTAAAGAGTTGAAATTATTGGTTGATAAAAAAAAAATTGCTGTTCTATACATTTTCACCACATACATCATACATATTGCACTTTTCTATGAAGTATGAACCATCTTTTTTTTTTGATAACCATCTAAAATTTTCTACACTAAAGGGTCTAGAATCAAGTACTGAATTCATGGTTACAATTTGCGTGTCAATGTCCCTGTATTTATATTTTCATGTTTATTACCTGTGGATGAATATAAGCATCTCTAATCTTGTCATGCAGCAGCTGCCGTACTAGCCCCTGAGACTTGGGGGATATCTTCTGTGGCTTATAACTAATGTGCAACTGTGGTAGCTGGCCGGAACCTGGGGACAACAATGTAACCTTTTTCAGTATTTTTCTTTTCACAGCATGTAATAAAAAATAGAATAGAATATTGTTTATGGTTGTTGTAGTTGCTTAACAATAAAGTTGGTCAAAAATAAAAAAGTATCTCTACAACATACCCATAGGGTGTAACAATAATAGGAATAAGAAAAAGAAAAGAATATTCTAACATGAATAGGATAACAGGAATTGAATAGGGAAACAGAAAAGAAAACTATGTGTATGAACTATTCTAAGAAATGTAAGATACGCATAGATATAGTAAAAAAGAAAGAAGGTAAAAAGTCTAAAGAGTTGATTCTAAGGAGATTTAAAGCGAATTTTACCTTTAATGTAATAACATTTTTAAATACAAGACTATCATCATTTAATTTTGTTTTTCCAATTTGACTGGAAGCTTGTTATAAATATGTGGAGCCTAAAGCCCTTTACACATTATGCCGTGGCTGCGGCTGCGGCGGCGCCGCCGCGGTGCCGCTGTATTGGTTGCCCTTGGATTTGTATGAACCCTTGCACACGGCGCTGCGACGGTGGTGGCGAGTTTTGATAGGACTAATCAAAACTACGTGTGTGGGGGTTCATACAAATACAAGGGTGACTGATGCAGCGGCGCCACTGCAGCTGCGGCATAATGTGTAAAGGGCCTTACAGATTATGAATTTGTTTATCAACATGGCTTGGCAAGGTATCACACATAGTTTTTCTGCATGTCATGCTCTTTCTCTTGTAATTAATCATTGTAATCTTAGCTATTTTTTACTTTTTCTTTAAACCCTCTATTTACTTATTAATTTCATCATTGTTAAGCTACCACTTAAGGGAAGAGCGAGACAGCTCCGGCACAAGTACTTTTGTAACTTATCAATACTGGTATGGTATATAACACTACGTACCAGTATTGACTCTGATTCTGATATGGTTGACTGTGGACATCTGTATTATTGTTGGAATACAACCTCAAATGTCTATGCATCTACTACATAGAAAAAAAGTGATGTTCTTTTTTCTTATAACATTGCATTTGAGAAAAATATCAATGCATGTAAATATTATCACAGCCATACAAATTAACAAGTTACTATATAACTAAATATCCTATTATCTGCCCCAACATAAATAACAATAATAAAATTTAATGGCTTATGAAAAAATATGGTGTGAGGAATGTTAAGTCCTTTGCAATGGAAACATGCTACATTTATAAAACTGTATTTTTGTTTTCAATGCTAAAATAACAAAGCGAAGATTCACAAAGGACAGTAACAAGTCTTTTACAAATGTAACAATAACCTATGAAATATACTTTGATATATATTACGCAAATTATCATTAATTGATATACAAATAGTTACGTCGACAACGAATCTACAAATATTGACTTTTATAGTCAGAAAACATTTTTATGTCATACCTTCGTTTGTTGCACAGGATTCCGCGTGTTTCAAACATTTTTGAAAAACGGGATGGAAAAACAAATCAAATAACTCAGTTCTAGCCATTTCAATAGCTTAAATATGTCTAAATTCATTAAAATACACTTATTGCAATACACCTATAACCTCATTTTTCAAGCAATGTCTACATTGTTATATAACGAATATTTATTGGAGATTCAAAGTAAACGATTCTTTTCGGTTAAATATCACAGTAAAAGCTAGGATTAACCATAAATGAGTTGAATTAAGAATTTTTTACATCAAAACCGAAGCCCATTGACAATTTGACAACTTTCACAAATTTGACATTTCGTTGCTCGGTGTTGCCATTACAATTTTATTTGTTCGTACAAAGTTTCGGATACGCGTCCAAATAATAAATGGAAGACCTAACAAAATCGTCTAAATAAAATATGGAGAACAATAAAGATTTATTTTAGAAAATTGGTTGTAACTTACCGTCATCGGGTTCCAAATTGCCGGCTAACATTCTAATGAATGTAGTTTTGCCAGTACCGTTCTCTCCGAGCAACACCAGAATCTCAGAATCCGAGAATTCACCAGAGTGTACTTTCAAACCGAAGTCACCCATACTTTTCGACATTTCAGGATATTCATAATGATTCATCCTTTTGATCTGTTCAAACAATACAAGAGGGTCAGTTTATCAGTTTAAAAATATGTTTTTTGATTGTGCTCAACTTACCTCTTCCTCAGTGGCAGACTCAGCAACTTTAAAAACTAACGATTCAGTCCTGAATCTCATGTTTTCAGTGGGTACAAACCCATCAAGGAATATATTAATACCTAAAAATAAAAATAATTGATTTAACAAAAACCTTACTAATGACTACTGCATTTCTATTGTCGAAAAGCTTACCTTCCCTAACAGAGAAAGGCATAGTCACAACACCGTAAGCACCAGGTACGCCGTACAGGCAGCAAATGAAGTCAGACAAATAGTCCAATACTGACAAGTCGTGCTCCACTACGATAATGAACCTGGACAAAAAAAAAAGGTAATCGTAGACCACAGCAATGATTATTTTTCCTGGGTTAGGCTGGGGTTAACTTACCACTAAAGTATTACAGTAAATGTTTGACTCTGATTCTAGAATGGATCAGAAGGATTTTGGGGAGGCTGGGCCCACCTCAGACAGGGTAGGATGAAATAACTGCCAGAGGTTGTTACAATCCTGAATAAAAATCTCTCTTTTGTGAAAATCTCTCTTTTTTTAAGTTGTTTTAAGTGCCGTAAAGAATAATAACAATCAACTTACTTGTCAGGATGAATGAGCGACCGAATTGTGCGGGCAGCGTTAAGGCGCTGCTTGACATCCAAGTAAGAGGACGGCTCGTCGAACATGAAGATGTCTCCATTCTGGATGCACACCATGGCGCAAGCAAAGCGCTGCAGTTCTCCACCAGATAGCGCGGCGATCTCACGGTCGCGAATGTGGGATAGATCTGAGCAGAACATCAAGAAATGTTTATTTATTTTACAGTGAAATCCGTAGTAATATAACATTATATATGTCACATTAGTGTAATTTTCGCGATTGCAACTACCACTGTTTGTCTTTGCACCACCCAAAGATTGACTGGTAGAAAATGCCTATGGCATTAAGTCCGCCTCTGTACATTTGTGTGCTTGAAGTATTAAATAAATAAATATAAATGCACAGGCAACTTAGTATGTGTCTGTTATCTTTTAATGAGTTAATGGCTGAAAGGATTTTATTTAGATGAAATTTGGCACATGGATAGACCTAGGACTTGGGACCTAGGTTAAGGCATATAGGGTAGTTTTCATCCTGATTGCATATTTTCGTAGGTTAATTTTCGATCTCAACGCGAGCGAAACCACGGGCAAAAATTAGTTACATACGAACGTAAAATGTTAGTCTGTTATCAACAATCCATTTTTTTTATTGCTGAATGGGCCCGCTCTTGACCTCGATCACGCCTGATGGAAAGCGATGGATGAGGTCTATGATGGAACAAGCATGCCCAGAAGATGCCTAAAGCACTAAAACTCCCACGCATCGACAAAACACAGCAGGCTGCTTGACGCCGAACTCCTGTGGGTGGGTGGTCGTAAGCCACGCGGGCGTTAGCCCTACCACTGCAAGGGAAGAATTGGCCAGTCAAATAAGGTGTTGGGTGTGACTGTCCAGGATGTGCCGAGCGCTCGGTTCAGTTGAGTAACTGGCGGAACAAACTGCGCTACACGAGGAGGCTTCTTCATGCATCCCAAAAACCATACTGCATGACGAGATGTCGTAACGCACCATGTGGCATGTCATTGTGATTTATACGACGACGCATCGGCACCACTCAGGTGCCGCACAACAGACACAACATACCGAGTGGCTTCTCTCTTAAAATAACTTATCTTACCCAACATTCTACAGATTTCAGTCTGATTTTTCCTTTCATCTTTCTTGTTAAGGAGTTGGGCGACAGTGCCCTTGACGGCCTTAGGGATTTGATCCACATATTGAGGCTTGATCAGGGCTTTCAGGTCATCTTCGAGGATCTTCGTGAAGTAGTTCTGCAGCTCAGAGCCGCGGAAGTGAGACAAAATCTCTTGCCAGTCTGGAGGGTCCTGATAGAAAGATATACTGCTAAATAAATAATGTATACAAAATATTGTAAAACAAAAGTGTAAATTTGAAGTTTCATGCCCATTCTTCTCCATACAAAACTACCTTTTGGTAGGGGCAACTGGAATCAATTCTACTTTCTTGTAAATTTTGACATGCAAAAGTGCCTTTTTTGAGCTAAATTGAAATACATGTTATGACTTTGACATTAAAGTTAAAAATAGACTGAGTGGTTTGTTTCTTTCTAAATTGTACAGTACACACATAATTTATTTATTTAGAGGACACCAATCTTATTAATAACAAAAGAACTGTGACCTAGTTTAGGCTATTTAGGCCCATTAAACAGCACACACCAGTTTTTCTTGCCGTGAAAAACTACAGTTTATTTGCCGTGAGTAGGCACGGTTTAATCTGTCAAGCTCCGCTAATGAGACAAAATTGATTTGTATAGTCGCCAATGGGCGACGCGCGCCGCTTGACCGGTTAAATATGCTGTATATAGACATGGATGGTCAGTGTTGTATGGACCACTATGGAAATTTGTTGACGGACGTTTTTTCTACGGCGCAGTTTATACGCCGTACTGTAAAGAAACCGTGCCATGTACAAAGGGCCTTATTGCACAGCATAATAATCCTTATATAATTACTGCCATAAATAATGATTATCTGATATTTCATTTTTTCCTCAATGGCACAAGTGAACTAGAGTTTAGATTACAAAGGCTATCAATAAGGGGTTTTACTTAAGATAGTGTCTTTTTATACAATATTGATGCATTTATTTTGCAAGCTTTCAGTTAAATAAGGTCACTATGTTAATGTAACAATATGCTAATACTGTAGAACTGGAATGCGTTCAGGGGCAAAATGTCCAATTCTCAAAATGTCCAACGGTGTCAAAATGTCCAAATACCCAAAATGTCCAATTGTCAAAATGTCCGATTCTCAAAATGTCCAATGGTCAAAATGTCCAACTCCCAAAATGTCCAATCTTTGAGAATGTTTTTTAATACTTATGACAAATAATAAATACAAAATACTGAAAGAATCAAAATATGTTTGAGACCAGAGAAGACTAAACATACCCGAAATCACTATTTTTGTCATATGTATAAAAATACAGTAATCAACATAATATTTTTTTATAATTATAAATTGAATCAAACATTAAACATAGTTTTATTAACCAAGGTAAGACATAAAAAATACTTTATGTCCTACCTTGCTTAGTCAAGCAAGTAATAATCAATATAATTTTTATTTATAATCAACAAGCATTTTTTATAATATTTTATTAATCAACATAATTATTTTTATGATTTATGTAATATACGTATACCACATTACGTTTTAATTTTTAAACAAGCTAAGTCTCAAAAAATTTATTTTTTTCAAAAATTGTTGTAATTTGAGATCTCCGTTTCGTGATTTTACTTTATTAATATGCAATTGGACAAGATTTTGTTTGCAAGTGTGCGTTGATTCTCTCAATACGTTTTTTCCTGATTCATCTATGGTGACTGATGCAGTACATATTCGTCTATTAATACAACGCCATAAAATGCTTCCATTTTTATTACTCACGTTTTTGTAAAACTGAAACCCATTTCGAATCAATGTAAGCTTATCCTTCTGGTTACAAACGAACTCAAATTCTTCAGTCATAGTAGATTTCGAAATTATATGAAATTGAAAAACACAAACACAAAAACCACAAATACAATATTGTGACTACTGGTTACACGTAGGTACTGCATCAACGCATTTCCTTACATTTAATAAAATAAAAGACATAGGTACGGCGTAAAATTTTTTCAAACATACCCACATTAAAGCAACTTATACTTTTATCTCAGAATGCGTTCAGTTTATGCATATTATTTACATTTTTGTTTTGGTTCTTATATGACTAATAAAATTAATATCCATAATTCAATATCGCAAGTACTTATTTGAATACAGATTAAAAAAATATACACTAGCAAAGTAATTGAAATACCAGAAAACTTGGCAACAAAATAGCTCGATAGATGACGTTATTAGTGTTAGATCGCGATGTGTTTTTTACCTGACTACGGCGAAGCAAAAAGGAGGGTTATGATTTTGACCGGTATGTATGTATGTTCATATGTTCCTTCATAACTTCTAAACTGTATTATCATATTTTGACAAGTGAGGTATCGTTGAGAGCGTCTTGATCGTCCGCTGGTTATATAGACTATGCGAAGTCACATTAAATTGTATATGGTGCCCTCTAGAGGGCATGCAGTCATGAACTAAAGTATTAAAAAAGCGCTTTGATGACTGATTGAACAAATTTGCTACATTCTCAAACATTGGACATTTTGGGAGTTGGACATTTTGACCATTGGACATTTTGAGAATTGGACATTTTGACAATTGGACATTTTGGGTATTTGGACATTTTGACACCGTTGGACATTTTGAGAATTGGACATTTTGCCCCTGAACGCTGGAATGTTGCTACTGTCTGAGTTGACAGTCAACAGGTGAATTGCATAATTTATAAGGTTAACAATTTAACATGCTTAGCAGTATAACTTTAGTGACATTAAAAGTAGCTGAACTTACTATTCAACATAAAAAATAGTAAGCATGTATGAAATTAAATGTTTATTTCTGTTAGTAGATCTTTTAATACTTTTACACATCAATATTTTGTTGGAATATTTTAAAAACTAGATGAAGCAGGTGTTTTCTAACTGACTGATCCCTGAGAAGATATGCCGAACAAACTCAGAGAGTGTGGTCTCTTTCAAAGTCCAAATAATAATTATTATCAGGATTTTATGTTTATTTAGCTATGCAGGGCCATGTCTGGAAGCCTTCAAGACATGGCCTTGCATTGTTAAGACTAAAAGAAAGTGCCATTGCAGCTTTGAGTTGACCAGTCCCAACAGTTGTTATGCATGCATCAGAATAACACAACTTACAGCAAAACGTCCCAAGTTGGGCTTCTGTTTTCCCGCTAGAATCTTCAGAGCAGTTGACTTGCCAATACCGTTCTGGCCAACCAGCCCCAATACTTCACCGGGCCGAGGGATGGGCAAACGATGGAGCTTGAAGGAGTTCTTTGAGTACCGGTGAGTGGTATGCTTCTCCAAGTTGGATGGGATGTTGATAATGGTGATTGCGTCAAAGGGGCATTTCTGAAAAGTTATAATTTGTTAGTATACATTTTAAATCAGAATCTGTTATTTTAATTTAGCACTCAATATTATAAAGTACACATGCATAGTGAATAGACACATTTTACTCAATGTTCTCAAACTATTACATTATGTTTTCCTGTTAGGAATAAACCAGTAATTAACTTGTATACTTTACTTCAAGCTAAAAAGAGGTTTGTGTTTTACCTAAGAATGGCATATTCGGAAGTCACTAAGTGTTTACACTGGTCAGCAAAAATTAAAAACATTGTGGAAAGTTTTACCTTGACACAAATACCGCATCCGATACACAGCTCCTCGGAGATGGTAGCGATCTTGTCGTTGGGCGTGACCTCGATGCACAGCTTGCCCATACGCACCACGGGGCAGCTCTTCTTGCACTCCTGCCTACATCTCTTCGGCTTGCAGCGATCCGCATTCACGATAGCGATACGCGTGAGTTTGTCGGTCTCCTCATGGTGTCTATGTCGAGACATAACTGTTTACCGAAAAACTACACTTTAGCACCAAATTTTCTCCACAATTAATTGAAAATATACGAAAACAACCGTCCGATATGTGGCACAGACTTCGATATAACCTCAATCTTTAGGATGTGACAATTATTTAATAAAGAATGGTCAGTGTAGGCTCACTTCAGAAAAATGTTTGATCTTGTGATTTGTTACCGAACAATGGGGAAAATTCTAAATACCTGATAAAAGAAAGCGAACGCTGGCGATACTTTGCCTACGTTCGCGTGTCCTTTTACATCGAACTCGAAATGTCAAAAGGAACTAACCATTCTGAACATAGCGCCATTTAGCCAAGGGGCATTGCACGGTTCTACAATTGATATTTTTTTAAATGAAATCAATTCAAACCGATTTATTATGTAACATTTAATTAACACTTTTTTTGGTGTTAAATGTTAACTATTTAATCATCAAAATAAAAATGTGTACGGTTTTTGAACGAAGATTCATCAAACTGAAGGCCAATAAATTCCCGTAGGTAATTAAAAAAACGTCCAAAATCAATTTCATCTCAGCGGCAATCAATGTCAAAAACTTGTCAAAAATATAGGGAAGTTCGAGGTATTTTTGACAGATATTAAGACTGAGATCAGACTGTGAACGTCTGTTCGAGACTCCTCTCTCTGTGAGTGCGGGTTGGAAGAGGGCACTCTGGATCACATCTTCTTTGAATGCTCGAATAACGTTCCACCTTTAGATTTATATAGGCGTCTCCCAAAATTTAAGATCCCTCTTCCGACTTATTTCCCGTCTCTACTAACATACTCATCTCCAGATCTGCTTGTGGCGCTGATGACCTTCATCCGTCACAATAACATTAAACTTTGAATTATTCTGGGTATCATTTAAGCTATCACCAATTTAATTAGTTTTGTGTTTCTTAAATAATAGGGTTTGTCCTCCAAATAGTAGATCTGTCACCAAAATGTAGTCACCAAACAATGCAAGTGACCTAACCAAACCGAACCTCGGGGTGCCCTTCGCTCGCTCTTGCATCCTATGTCGACGGAGCCCCGCTTCGCGGGGCCCCTATTTCTGTGTAAAGGGTTTAAAGTAACCTAACCAAACCGAACCTCGGGGTGCCCTTCGCTCGTTCTTGCATCCTATGTCGACGGAGCCCCGCTATCTGAGAACGAAAATATTTCGTGGCGATAGATCTATTTATTAGGTGATACAAATATTTCGTGGCGATAGATCTATTTATTAGGTGATACAACTTGATGACAAATATAAATTTTGGTGATAGAAAATATAGTTCCCAATTATTCTGGGTGTGGTATGCGTGTATTTTATGTTTTAACAATAATTATAATATTTATTTATTTATTTCTATTTTTTGTTTGTTTCAGTCCCGCACTAATCCAGCAAGATCTACATTGTATCAATCAAATAATTTTATTCGTTTAATTAAAACTTTTTTTTTCTTTTTTTTTTTGCTCTCATGCACACTTGTTCTTTCAGTTCACTTTACACATTGGCAGAATAGTCGACATCGGCTTTGCTTGCCATTTATTAAAAATAGAATAGAATAGACTGTGAACGTCGTAAACAGACCTGAGCCCTGAATCCCTGATTCACAAACATACGACAGGCTATCGTATCGAAAACCTGACATTTCGATAACCTGATTTGACTTCCCCTCAACAGCAAATAGCTGTTGGAAGAATAGCGGGCGTCTATTTGATTTAAACTGACAAAATTTTCGGGTTTTGGACTTGTGAAAAGCATTGAGAAGACTCCTACGATAACAATGATTAATGTTCGATACGATACGGAAGCATATCGAGTGTTTGTGAATAAGGGGGCAGACGAAGTTTTCCTCTGTCTATGGTGATGGTCTAGTCTATAAAACCAAATTATATAGAGTACAATATTCTATGAATATTAGAGTGCGATTGGCAAGGCAAGGGCAACCCGAGATCAGCTGCGTTGACAGTACATTATCTATGGTTGCTAGCTTGCTAGAGGTCAGTGCTTGCTAGCCACAGGTTGTTTATTTGTCATTATTAAATAATGACAATTATCTGACGGATACGGATTGGATTATTTGGATCATTGGACGTCAACGTTAGCCGTGGATTGGGCTGCCTGCTAAACAAATTCGTTATTTGCTTCCATAATTATCTTTATTTTTATTGTGAGTTTTTGGTCCATAACACGTTTAATTGAGCTTTTCTTCCTCCGTGGAAGTATGGCAGATCTTTGGTTGAAAACTTTTTGATAGCAAACATTACAAAAATACAAACAACACTAACCTTGTGTGACATTATTGTATTTAACGCCATCTATCAATGGCATCATAAACAAACGAATATATTAGCGTGGCAGCGCATCAGCGCCACCTATCGATTGCATAAATTAACAAGGATAGTTCACCATCTAGCGGATTCAAACTGAACAAAATTATTTCTCGCTTGATCTCAAACGAATAGCATGTTTATGCACATAGAATAATCAAATCCGATATCCGGGATAGAAAAGTTATTACCTAATCTTTTTTTTTTGGTTAACCTTTGTTGTCCCACTGCTGGGCAATGGTCTCCCCCATATTTTCCCACTTTTCTTTGTTCTGTGCCGTCTCTGTCCAATCAAACTCAAACTCAAAGCATTTATTTCAATTAAACCAATTACAGGCACTTTTGAATTGTCAAGGGGTCGGTCAGTCAGAAAGTTGCCCATTCCAAAGCGTAGGTACCTATGGAGAAGAACGGGCAAGAAACTCCATGGACACTCTTTTAAATCAAAATAATATGGTTACAAAGTCTTCGTAATCGGTTATTAAATCTTAGTTGTTTATTTTGCAGGCGATGTTAGAGGTTTGTATAGACAGTTTAGACTCAGCAATAAACGCAGTTCACGGCGGAGCGGACGAGCTCGAAGTATGCAGCTCACTCACAGAAGGAGGACTGACTCCTTCACCGGGGCTCGTCAAACAAATCGTGGGAATGGTAAAAATTTTGAATAGTCCTTGATAACGTATGGTAGGTATATTTTACACATACGTGGGGGATGTCGCACTACGTCTCTTTCATAGATAGGAGTCCCGAGTACCAGCAATAAAAACATTGTGTATATTTATTCATGCATAATTCACGACTGTATTCCCAGAAGGGGTAGAAGTAGAAAACCCTTAACATCATTAGTTTTCTTCTTTCTTTAGTCTTTCTTCTCTACAGGGTGAAGTTAAATTCATGGGCATCCTTTTAAGGGGTCATTGTACTCATCATTATGAACAACTTTTACTATGGGCCTAAACCTAAAATCGCGAAAAAAAAATCAGCTGTTCCTTTTGCATTTATGTTCACATTACTCGACAAAATGTAGGGTTGAGCTGATTTCTTTTTCGCGATTTTAGGTTTGGTCCCATAGTAAAAGTTGTTCATAATGCCCGTGAATTCAATTTCACCCTGTACCTATAACTACATGTTTAATGGGGGGGTAAGCCTACATAGCATTAGGCACAAATCCAGACTCAGGCAAGCTGCTACTACGAAATTCCGTATGGAAAAACTCAATCAGGCCAGCACCCTAATTGCGTAACACACTATCAATCACAATCTGAATAATTTTGAAAGATATTGCTAATCCATTGCTTCATGTTCGAAAAAATACGGTTAAAGAAATTTTTTTCTCAATAAGTAATTACAAAGATTTCACTTACCTACTTGAGAACATTTTTAAAACTTATATTATATTCATTACAAACATTTCACTTACTTGACAACATTTTTAAAACTTGTATTAAGTATAGATATTATAATTATGAACTTTGACACACAAACTAAGCAGCTATTGTTTTTCTTTACAATAAAATCATTTACGTAATAATGTACGTAATAAGTTAATTATCATTTCACTTTGTAGTACGCAAGTAACATTAACGAATACAAAACTTAAAACTTTTCAATCCACCCGCAAAAGAAATAATTACCTGGGTCGCAAATATTCGGGTGCCACAATAAAGCAACGCAACAGTAGGGCAAGTCTGTTTATGGTAGTAATGTTTGATAATTTAGAATGTGATTTTTTAATTTAGTTTAGAAAATATTAAACGAGTTCGCATTCTTTACCTCTAGGTTATAGTTTATTATATTGTTGTAGTGCCGCAAAAATAATTATTCTCTCGCCTTTGACTGTTCGCACTCGCGGTAGCAAAATGTGATCCTTCCTACGACTGCTACGATTATGTACTTGATGTATTTAATGCCGGCCATACACCATGCTTCCTATCGTCCAATCGGCATGACGATGACGCTACCGATTGGATCAGTTAGAACTGACCGTGCGTGGACGTGGATTGGCATGACAGTTATACCTACTTGACGGCACAATCCAATTTCAATTCTTTTGGCTTGATCATGCCGATTGGAACGTGTATGGCGGTCGGAGAAACGATAGAAGTTTCATGTAAGTTTCTTCATTCATTCGTAAATAATTACTATAATCTTTTGGCGTAATCCTCAATTCTTTTAATAAATTTGTATTGTATGAGTAAACTTATTTATTTTCATTAATCACTGTTTATACCACTCTGCTCGATTTTTTCTTTTGTTTGTTTCTTTATCACGACTAAAATGCCCAAGACAGCTAAAGCATCGTCGTCTGTCACTGATGACGCCATGGCTTCAGCTGAACGTCGCTGCCGATTGGACAGTTTAAACTGATGGTGTGTGGTGTATATGGGTGAACTGCAGATTGGATCAAGCCTGCAGCATTATGCCGATTGGACGATAGGAAGCATGGTGTATGGCTCGCATTAGTGAAGTGTATTTGTGTGTGAATGGACTTGTTCAGAATTTTTCTTATGAGTATGCTGGTACAGTATGCATGAAGTTGTTTAGGTAATACTCATGACATACCTATGAGTTTCGTTTCCCTGTAAAAATTTTAGGTTAGGTAGTTTTGTTTGCTCAACAACGTAAATACCTAGGTACAAATGTAATTGTAACGCAATGACAGTTTTTGAACTGTCAAAATGAAACCAATTAAGTAGTGTGTTACGCAATTACACTGCAGAATCCCATGCCCAGCAATCGCATTTGTGACCATTAGGACCATCGAGGCATTACCGCACTAAATTATATTTTATCAGTTACCTTCAAATCAATATTACAGTTGCAATTTATTTTATATTTTAGGTGAATAATATAGCGGCCGGGAAACCAATCCGTGAATCATGCCACGATTGCGGCTGCGATAAATTAACGAAGGTACGTCCACTTGATAAATGGAGTGTTCATACAAGGACCTGTTTATTTACTGCTAAAGTCTATGTTTGTTTCAGAGGCCAAAAGTGAACGTAATGATCAGATGTCGCACGGGCTCCGACTTCCACTACTCTGTGGAGGAGATGGATACAATGTTATCTGATGTAGATGTTTTCAAAGCGTTTGGCGTAGACAGATTTGTTTTTGGCGCTCTCAATGAAACACAGCACATTGACGTGATAAACTGTGAAAGATTAATTCGTCAGGCTCATCCTACTCCTGTTACTTTTCATAGAGCCTTTGACGTGTGCATGGATCCTCTTTTGTCCGTCACGAAAATAGCTGAACTTGGTTTCAACAGACTGCTTACTAGCGGACAGAAGTCGACTGCTAATGACGTCGAAGCTATTCAACTAATAACGTCACTCATCAGCGGGGCTGGTGATAAAGTAGAGATTATGCCAGGTGCTGGAATAAATCTGGGTAATGCGAAAACTTTTATTGATATTGGGTGCAAGATAGTCCATAGTTCGTGCAAAAGAATTAGATATCTGCCTCAAATTAAGAATAGTTTGAGTATGGGAACCAGTGATAGTGAACATGTCTTTGTCACAGATGAGAATATAGTGAAGAAGATGAAAGAGATTATTAATCAAAAGTAAAACTCATTCCGTCATAATTAGAACTAAGAAAATTGTGTAATTTCAACTTTTTAGATAATAAAATCACTATTCGATAAACAGCCAATGGCTTAATAGACAAGAGTCAAGAGTTTCGATCAACACCTGAGAAGGCTCATCGAGCAACTGGATTTTAAGGACTTGATTCATAAAGGGGTACCTACCTACCAACTTTTGGACACGACTCGTGTAGTTTGTTCCTCTCTCTCTGAGCCCGCTGGCTACTATTTTTGATATTTTAAAAAAAAAATTAATAATGGTATCTAATCGGGATGAAAATGAATAAACGACATAAATCACTATTGAGTCAATAAGGGTGTCATTCTTTTATCTTTAACCCGCCCTCGTTCCCAGTCCCCAAGCCTTTGTTCTGTGGTTCCTTTATACTAGTGGAGATTTATTATCAATCATATTTCTGTGTAATCTCAAACGTGGAACCGTTTCATAAAGCGTGATAGCCAGATATTATTAGGGCTTTGTCTCTCATTAAAGTATGGACTTGTCTGAGCTTGAGATTTTGGTTGGTTGCTACGAAAGTGCGTCGAGGGTGCTTTAAGTACGACGCCGCCATAGAGGGCTTGTTTTCAATGTTTGCATGTCTAAGTTTCATTGTGGTTTCATTAGGTAGATCGTAGTTGTTTTATTAGATGCATTTACATGAATATCATGATATGCACCACCACGTTCATATGTCTGTCTTTTACAATTGCAGAAATAGAAAACCTTCAGTCTAATCAGTGAGTTGGACCGTAATGGTCGTACCATTACGGTCCAACTCACTCCAACATAGGCATTTCCCCCATCTGCCGTTACCTCACAAAAACCTGCAAGCGTTGTTTCCTACCAACATCGATAAATATTGCGCACCATTTATCATGAGCGGTATATTGCAGAGGAAAAATGCTGGCCCGCCCGCGTTTAATGATGCTATTACTGAGTTGGGGAAACAATATCAGGAGCGAGCTGACGATCCTATAATAATTGCGATGACCTGTCTTTATACAGGCAACTTTTTTTAACAGTTTGCTAATGATGCGCAAAGGCCATTCTTGTTTTGAAAATGGGCATTTGGGCAAGCTGTTGACAGATTAAGAAATAAAGCGCGAAAAGGGCGAGATATTCTCGTTACGTTTTCATAGATCAAATTAAATGTGTTACGTGGATCTACCATCTATAGCTCCTTTAAAAACGACTGATGCTTGAGCGTCCTTTAGATACTTACTTTCCTACGGGAACGTAGGTACTACCGGGACTAAAAGTACCCTATGTGTTAATCCGGATTATACACTACCTGTGTGCCAAATTTCATCCAAATCCGTTCAGTCGAATTTGGGCCAATCCGCAACATAGGTACATCCAGACCATAGAAATTTTCATATATCTATGATCCAGACAAACAGGCAAACGGACAAAAATCTTCGTTACTATTTCATTATACTTAGGCATGTATGATGATACCTTTACCTAGCATCTGCATAGAAGATCGTATCTTTGTTGGTATCTAGGTATCTATTCTCCTTTATGAAACCTATTTCTTTCTGGCCAGTATTTGATTTCTTCTGAAATATTGCTGCAGAATAAATTATGCAGTTGTGTACGATGCTCCTTTGTTTCCGGGTCCGTGAATGTGGTTGAATTTGTGGGTTGAATGAACACACTTTTCTTCGGAAATCGTTTCCCATCCATTAGTTGGGAACGATTGATTGAAATACTTTGTGTAGATGCGATAGAGAAGCTAATTAGTTAGAATATAATGGAATTTCTTATCTTATCTATTTGTCACTGTGATGCTCAATTGCCCACCATTATCTCTCATTACTTACCTACTACTTTTTGTTAGAATTATAGATCCTATATATATTTTTATACAGAAGGTTGGTAGATAGATATGTACATGATTCATGAACGCGTCTCTACTTCATACCATTTCATTTGCATCACGTTCTCCAAACTCATTCAGCAAAAATACGAATTTCTCTCTGAATAACAGAATGAAGCAAAACACGAATTTTACGCGGAGTAAAACTTTCATGTCTTCATTTTCGGATAAACTATTTTAGGTCGTTTAAAGAATTTATTTTTCAAAGAGATGCGACTGATTACCCATCCTAATTTTATATTAAAAAGGTTTCCTGTCCTTTGAAAACAGTTTCCCAAGCAAATAAAGTGAAGTAAAAAAATGTTATATATAACGAATTTGTCAAAACGTTGAATGATTAATGATAATTTGGGAAAATGTCCGAGAGGGAACTGCCACACGCCGCGGGCTCCGCAACCGGGGTTGCGTAGCGGTCGTCGCTACAATCTTTTCAAGCCCTCCATCAATCATAACGAGCTTTTAAAAGAGCTTCTGTTCCTGAGGTCGAGGCTGAGACCCGACATGTTTTCTCATGTTTTACAAATAAGCGAATTAATTGCCTCCGATGGAAGAAAACTGAAAAAAAAAGACCATACCTACCTACTTTACCTACTTAGAAGGTTAGAAATTATTAATTAGGGGCTTACCTGTCTTGTGACTAATGTTTAAAAGGTAGGTAGCTTAGTTACCTAATTGAAACTGTAAACTTTCTGAAAGGGAGCCGGCCTACATCAAAATCAAATCAATAAAGTTTTGTATTATTTTCGATGTTAAATGGCATGTATTTAACGCGGCGACAAATTAAGATTAATTTGTCGCCGCGTTAAATACATGCCGCGTTAAATAGATGAATTTGGGATTAAAAAATAATTAAATCCGGTAGCAAAATAGTAGGTTGGCAGCTACAGCGAAGGATTATATTTTAAGTAGAAAGTAGCAGCTTTAATAATCATTAGCATTGTTTTAATTTAAACTGGCATCGAGTTTTTATGAAAATGGGCATTTTTAGGGTTCCGTAGCCAAATGGCAAATAACGGAACCCTTATGGATTCGTCATGTCTGTCTGTCTGTCCGTCCGTCCGTATGTCACAGCCACTTTTTTCCGAAACTATAAGAACTATACTGTTGAAACTTGGTAAGTAGATGTATTCTGTGAACCGCAGTAAGATTTTCACACAAAAATAGAAAAAAAAACAATAAATTTTGGGGTTCCCCATACTTACAACTGAAACTCCAAAAATTTTTTTTCAAACCTGTACGTGTGGGGTATCTATAGATACCTTCAAAAATGATATTGAGGTTTCTAATGTCATTTTTTTCTGAACTGAATAGTTTGCGCGAGAGACACTTCCAAAGTGGTAAAATGTGTGTCCCCCCCCCTCTAACTTCTAAAATAAGAGAATGATAAAATTAAAAGAATATATATAATTTATTTATTATTTTTTGTTTTTTTTTTTGTTTCCTGTACTGTCCCACTGCTGGGCAAAGGCCTCCCCCAAGTCCAGTTATTTATCCATTTTTTTTTTATAATGTACATTACCATGTAAACTTCCACCGAAAATTGGTTTGAACGAGATCTAGTAAGTAGTTTTTTTTTAATACGTCATAAATCGAAAACCGCAATTTACCTTTCACAAAGTTACAACGAACTACAAGAACTTTTATATTATGTTACTTGCTGCTACGGAACCCTTCATGGGCGAGTCCGACTCGCACTTGGCCGGTTTTAAATTATACAATGAGGTTGTATATAAAGTACGTAGTCGACGGAGCCCCGCTTCGCGGAGCCCCTATTTCTGTCTGCAGGGCTTAAAGTAACCTAACACGAAGGGGATGACGGGGGCTCGTTCACTCGCTCACTTAAGCCTCCGTCATCCCCTTCGAACCTAACCTGTCCGAGTCGGGTCGCCCCAATTCCCGAGCTCGCTTCGCTCGCTCATGCATCCTAAGTTCTCAAGTTGTGTGTTTCTGGGAATGAGTCTTCAGAGATGCCTATAGTTGCCTATAATACAATTTTTTGTTATCCCACTGTTAATATTAGTCGACATGTCGTTATTTATAGGACCTCGCCTATGATTTCAATTGGCCCTGTTTAATATGTTCGCTACCTTAAAGTAGCAGGCAATAGTCGTCCTTTAAGTTGTTAGTCGCCTGAAAAATAATAAGCCATGTTAAATTAGGGAATATTTCTTGGCTTAGAGATATGTAGTTTTCAACTCAGGGGTTCTTGGCGCAGTAACTTACTGCTAAGCAGAGATGGGGGTTCAGTCCGTTGGGAATCGCAAATTGAATTGGTTGCTGGTCCTTATCACGAATAAGAAAAAAATACACTTAAACAAACGAAAGGGTTTATTTTAGTGAATCAAGTGTAGATATCTAATATATTTAAATTAACTTATAGTACCTATATTAAATCTAAGGTATAAAATAAGGCTATGTCGTGAAATGTGAATATGCTTACTTTAAGGCAGTTCTGCATACCGTGCATCATTACAAACTACTATTTACATCGACTTAGGTCTAAATCTAGAAATAGAGACAAGAATTGGTCGAATTGCACGTTTATAACGCTACAAGGTTCTTTTGGCGCGTGGTCAAACTCGGAACTAACGCCGCCACCTTGTTTGTCAATACAATTTATTTGACAGTTTCACAAAATGTTTACCAACAACTCCCTGTCAATGTCATTCAGGCGCCAAAAGGTCCTTGTAGCACTCTAACACGTTAGATAAAGCGTTCCTTTTTACGTTCAAGCGAATCTAGAGTAGGTTTAAAGTAAATCATTAGATTTAAGGCAGTTACAAAGACTTATGTAACTAATATAATTTATGTGAACATTTTCTTACGTTGTTTTAAGTTGTTTTAAGAGACATTTCACGGAGAATTTTGCCTTAAGCATTTTGACTAATTATTTCGTAAGTAGTAAAAAACGTAGGTTCTTTTGGTAACAAATAAGGTTGTATTGGAATATACTTCAGCTTAAATTCTCCGTAGAACAACTCAATAAATCATATTTAGGTATTATCTAATTACATTAGTTAGGTAATTGCACACATCAATTGATTAGGCTTAATTACTCTGATATCGGCAGAGGATATTGTTAATGCTCATCAATTCAACTAGGAACCTATAATATAATTACTTACGTACTCTAGCACTATAAATACAGTTCGTTTAGTATAAGTTCAGCGAATCAATTGCGTAACACACTATTAATCACAATCTGACTCATTTTGAAGGGTATTGCTAATCCATTGCTTCACATGCTCCAAAAAAAATTTCTGCTCAACAACGTAAATAACGTCATTCAACAAAAATCATTCCCACGGTTAGTGTGTTACGCAGTTACCCCGCTGTTGTCCAGAATTGAGATTTCGCACTTCTTACATCAGAAGTCCTTTTGAAAAAGCTCAGTGCATCAATTCCTAAGTTTTTTTTACAGAATTTGTTTAACAATGGCAGGTTTTCCGACAAGCATTGTGCCGAGGATTCTTTTAAGTCAACATTACTTTAAAGATCTACAGATCTATGATAACGCAGTCGAGTGTCCAAAAACGTACCAAAAATGGAACACTTTCAAAATTGACTTATTAGGGATACGTAGGAATGTTTGCGAGTCTTTAAACAATGACGGAATGTCTGTTTGTCTTCTTGTCTGGTGCGTAAGGTTCTAGTTTCGCGGGTTCCGTGTTGAGGGCGCTGTAGTCGACAGGGAATGGGGGCGCGGGAAGCGAGTCCTTGGGGGGCACCAGCACCCACTGGCCAGGTCCGTTGGGGTTCTTCCCCATCAGCCAGTTGGTGAAGCAGTGGACGTAGGTCCCGTAGTCCAGTATTAGGTAGCCGTTCTGTTGAAATGGAGTTAATTAAGTTGAATGCTTCAGATAGCCCGCAAAATTCAAATATTCTTACGTTTTTTGCAATTTGCAAGTCAGTATTAGGTTATATGGCATAGATATATGAAAGAAGTTTTACATTTCTATGTTATATGGTGATCAAAATTTGTTTCGCGGTTGTAACTTGGATGTATTTACAGAATTATGATCATTAAAGTCATCAATACAACTCTTATCTATATCTAGAATTGCCCCTTTTATGTTGTGGACGCTGGCAGAAAAATAACTCTGGTTGCATTCAAATATTCAAGCGAATTTAGAATGAGCTTTCAAATTAGGTATTTCTAGTAGGTTTTGTTCCGAAATAACAGTGATAGAATAAGCGCGTTGATGTAAACACGCTCGCTTGGAATAAACGTAATAATTATAACGGTGTACCAAGAGTCCAGGACGAAAGAACATGAAGAAAACTCACGCTAGTCATCCTATCGTAGGCCGTGTCTATGACCTCTTCAACTCTTTGCGCATTCAAACCGATCACGGACCTGTAGAAGGCGGCCAACGCCGGTTTTGTTATAGCACCTGAACCTGCAAGAAAAAAAAAAACATTTATTTTAATGGCAACACATAGGCCTGAATCCCCAAGGAGGCCGTTTAAGATTTATTGCGCCCGTACACCCGCTGTTCGACATTTCCGGGATTGGATCCCGTGTGATACCGCGAGCCTATTGATATTTACCGCGCACTGTTCCAAATATCGGGGTATGCTGGAAATTCCGTTAAAAAAAATGCAATTTGGTCCGGTCTTGGAATTAAAGTTGGAAACATTATGAAACAGAAGTGTTTGCGATCCGGTTTAATTAATAAAAGTGCCTGAAGAAATTCGGGTAGCTGTAAAAAATAATGTAGGTAAGTATAAAATAGCATAATCAGCCTATAATGTTTCTACCGCTGAGACACAGGCCTCCTCTCTGCGAGAGGGAGTGGGCTGTAATCCACTATGCAAAATATTGACATGTTTCGAATCCATCATGGTGATAAACGAAGTAGAAGCTCGGCTTTTATCTCATATGGGAAATACGACGATATTACTAAAGCAAATGAGATCGTTCACCTTGGAAACATCTTCGTGATAAATCGTTTCGGCTTTCTAAATCAGCATAACAGAATATAGCAATTTGGGGAAAAAAACTGTCTGTGATAATATTTTCAAGTAGGTCACATACACACTTACTTACTTTTATTGTAGGTACCTAAATCTTGTGTATGTTAAATTATTTGATGCTCTAAAAAAATATAACAATTTTCATCGAAACTACGAAATATCAATGAAAATTACTTTTAGTAGGTACTTTTATTACTTTCAGTTCCATTAAATAAATTGCAGAAATATCAAGTCCTTTATAGAACGGAATGTGGCACAATTTTAATAACGTCCAGTAAAATATAGGTCACGTTACGTTAAATATTGACACAGAATATTATTCCGATAACTCTTCCGTGGAAGCGTAGAGCAGCGAGACTATCAGCGTACTCGCTTTAGATTAAAAAGTTAAAATAAAGGCGAAGGCAGACGATAGAAAAATAAGTGCGGCACTGAAAGACCGCGTTGCCTCGCTTCAGTGTGCACCCGCTGTGATTTTGGCTACAAATGTCGAGCAAGGTGCCAAATTTTTAAACCTTTGGAGAAGAACCAAACGTTGTCATTTTATTTAGTTCTTGACTACTTATGGTGCAATAAATTTAAACATTAGACAATCTTATTGCTTCAACGTGAAATGATTTAGTGTAAAAGTTTATAGCAGAGTAGCGAACAGCGCTATGATGTTACAAATTAGTTCTTAACACAATTTAATTTTGCGCTTAAAATAATTCGAGCGAGAATAATTTTAGCAGCAATGCAGCAACAATAGCGTCGTTAGTAAACATTCTGGCTAAATTACTATAATAATTAACTTGAAATTAGTAATAAATTCAAGCTCGACCCTATGGTGCAGGAGAACATTTCATGTAGCACAAATTAACGTGATTCAGGAGGCCGGAGGGGCGGTGACGTCACTCGCCCGCGTCAAATTAATCCCGTCTATCAAGCCATCCCGGGAATCGACACATGTCACTTGTACACATCTCTATTACCGTAAACAGGGCGAAGTTAACTCACGATCAAGCGGAAAATAAGTTGCTATAGGCTAAAAATAAGGACGAAGTTAACTTTGTTTTGGCAGTGAGAAGTAGAGGGTGAAAAGTTCACCACACAGTTCGTGAATAAATAAACTTGTGAGGGCTTCTGGGGTGGCTTTTCTGAAGTGTGTTTATATCTGGATAGTTTCAAGAACAAATATAATTTTGTGTACTACGAAAGACTACAAAAAAAGTGTAAAAACTAAAAACCCGCCTACTGAAAAGGATGAAACAAGAAAGTACCTTCCCGTGGTCGTACTAACATACTTATAAGCTGTGGTAGCATGCGAATACGGGAATGTACTTTCTTGTTTCATCCTTTTCAGTAGTCGGGTTTTAGTTTTTAACCTTTTTTTTATTTAATTATTTTGAGGTTTATTTCAGTAATATTTATATTTTTGAAATGTGCTAATTATACTCTTTCATTTGATACCCCACAAGGCATTATCCCAAAATATTTATTTTTAAATTCATTAAATCATTACTTTATGTTCTCTAGAGGGCGCCATATTGAATTTAGTGTGATGTCACAGTTGAAGTTATGAGGGAACAGATGAACATACATACCGGTCAAAATCATAACCCTCCTTTTTGCTTCGCCGTAGTCGGGTAAAAAAGACTAAGTAATTTGCTTTCTTTCTTCTGGTCGTCAGCACATTGGCTTTCATACGTTGTCAACTAATATTCACAAGTACTTACTTGTCCTATCAACCACATGGAACAGTATCTTGCAGAGGTACTGTAGGTACAGCGGCAGGTCTGTGAACCTCTTCATATCACTCAGGTGTAACGCCCACCGCGCCAACCATCCCTCCAGTGTAGTCCTCCCCGGTATGTTGATGCCGCTTGACTCCGGACCGCACACCCTTCTGTAGTACGGCAGCTCACCCCATCTAGGAAAGGGACACAAAATTAAATTATCAAAAGATAACAAGAATTTTAAAGGCAAAAAAGGTACGGAATCCAACGAATGTTTTGTATTAGATTTTTTTATATTAGATTTTCCGCATACTTCTTATACAGAACATGCAATAAGGCATAAAAAAGTTTGGCATAGCGTAGAGAATTTAATATGGAATGAAAGTTACAAAACACGCGACTTAGAGAATGAATGCCGTATAGTCCGTGGTGATATTTCTTGTGCTGCGGTGGGCTCTAAGTATAGTTCGCCGTTGTTCCTTTGTCATAAACTTTATGCTGTCTTTCATTAGCTTCCTGCTTGAGCTGTCTTGGGTCCGACTTAAAGTTATACTCCAGTATCATGTTATGAGACTGTATCATAAAAGTGGTCGGCTTCCCATGAGAATGCCAGTTAGGAAAATATACAGCCTACAGAATTGCATATTACATTACAAAGTGCTCATATTTTTTGGCCACTTTCACGAAATGTCAGCAGCTGGCTGGCATTCATTTTTATAGGATATCATCAAAGAGATTTAAGATAATAATTTAATGTCTTTGGATAATATCATAGTACAAAATGACGATTTACAGCACGTATTTGTTCGGGCATAGGTACTTTAGTTTTACTGACTTTAGGTTATGAAAAAAAGAATAATGTGTTCTTAAGAGTTTTTAAGATAACTAAGATTTAAAAGCTGATATTTCCAAGCGATGTGTCTCCTTTTGCAAGAGTCTTAAGTAGGATTCTTATTTCTTAATTCCCAAAAAGGATACTAAAACTGGATAAATTAAAGACAATTATCACGCAAGGTGTTAAACAATTTGACTTACTTGTCCGGCAGCGGATTGATGAAGTGGTCTATAAATTCCTGCTTGACTTCAAGCAGTATGTGGAATTCAGACGAGTTTGGCGACCAGTCCGCAAAATGCGCCAGTCTCTGTGAAATACGACGAGAAATGAATTTAATTATTCACCTTCATTATTCTCTGTTAGTTATGTGAGGTTATAATGACTTAATGTTGAGTTTTAGAAGCTTAATTTGCTATATTTGCCTTTAGTTCCCGGTCTATTTGCTAGGTAAAAGCTTGTCAGTTTTTCGCTCTGGAGTTGTGTTGACTTTGCCCCAACTTGAGGACTTTCAAGATATAACTGAGTTATTTAATTCCGTTGAACTTTTAACTGAGTTATTTGAACTGTGCCGAGTTAATTTTATTTAAAGTACGAGCTGTTTATATTTAGAACAGTCCTGACTGTGATTGAAGTAATTAAGACTTAATTCAATAAACTGTTGACTAGAAAGTTTTTCATATCTCAGCATTGACTCCCTTATTTATAAACGTTGCTTAAAGTTAAGTAATGATTAACGTCTCATCATACATTTTTGACGTTTAAACGTCTCTTATCTTTAAGAAACGTTTATAAATAAGAGGGTTAATATGTATATATTCAATGGTAGGTGGTTATAGAAGTTATTATTGTCATTCCATTACGGATTCTACCTAATGCTGCCTATATTCTACTCACGTAAATATACACCCCATCGAATATAATAGTGATTGAAACTATCACGGACACGACATTGTTGGATCGATCGAAGGCAACCCGGGCTATCAACTTCGACAAACCGGATTTATTAAGACACGATGTGACAAATTTGATACCTTCCTACCTCGAAGAATTGGTCGAAGTCAGTGTCAATGATGACGTCATCGCGGTCGTGGTCCAGCAGTTCTGTGAAGAAGAGGGTCAACTTGTCTGTTTGCATGGAGCTGAGCTGGGCCAAGGGTTGTTCGTCTTCCAAGTCTAGACATTCTAGGTCTTCGCTGCACCGGTTGACCCATGTCGCTGTGGAAGAAGGAAAAAAAGAATGTTCATGGTTACAAAAGATGAACTTACAAATATGACATAATTATTTTATCTGTAACTACCTTAACAATTAGTTTATTTGGACGATGGTCCCCAAACTAGGTGTAGCTACCTATATCTTGGGGACCTGAGTTGTGACGACTGTGTGTGGTGATTCAATTGGTTAATAATATGCATGTTTTTGTAAACAATGAAAAGTGACAAGTTCAATAAAAGAAAATAAACAACTTGAAAATAGATGATAGATAAGTAAAGGTAAACACCTTTACATCACACACAAACGTGTGTGATGTGTATGTGTACTTATGATGTGTGTGTCTGATGAGTACAAATGTTAAGAAAAAAAAACAAAGGAACGTATAAGTTTGACGGCGAAAGTTATACATGATATAACGCGAAAAGGTTGCGTATATCGGCATCCTCCGCCATTTAATCCCTTTATTGTTATCGTAAACCCTTTCGCTTACCTCGCAAAACTCGCCAACATAGTATGATACTATACGGTATGGTACTTTTGTTTACTGTACTTTTATAATGGCCTTGGTCGTTTTATGTTAAATAAATAATAACAATAAAAGGTTTCCGCTAATGAATAGGTTCAACCCGACTTGTACTTCGGATATATCGTAAAAGGCGACTATCCCTCACTTTTGAAAGGATCTATTGTAAAATGAATTTATTGGCTTTTTCAGTGATCCAATCACAACCGTTATCGTTGGATATGACCGCAGATTTAATGAATGCTGTATAGTAGAGGCCTATTTTGGGTACCGACCATGTCTATGGTACCGACAGCAATATAACATAAAATAATATCTCGCTTGTTTTCCCAGAAGGTTTCGGCAGAGGTGTGCCTCACATTTTGCAAGTTATGTTTAAGTTATATGGGGCGATGCTATTGCCATCAAGTGCGCAAAAACTCAGAGTTCAGGACTGTTACTGAGATTTCTCACTAGTAGCCGAGAGTCAGGGTTTGTAAGAAAATTCCTAACGGAAAAACCTAATAAGACTTTGCCCGACCTGAGAATTGAACCCAGGACCTCATGCTCTGCAGTCGCACTTACGACCACTAGACCAACGACGCAGTGCAATATGACGACACATTATACAGTATCATGATAAAAACAGCCAATATAAAAGCCTATTTTGCCTAAAACGTGACTAACATAAAACTTTAAGCTTATTCAAGCTAAAATGTGGGAGTATCGATTGCTCGATTGAAATAGAATGACAGTCCGATTGTGAGCGTCCCTCGAGAACGGCTCGCCGCAAATAAAACAAAGTTTGGCAGTGCATGAATTTAGTGCGGAGTCAAATAGTCGACTCATATGAATATATTCAAAGCTATTTCAAGTCTGGGGCTCGCTTTTGTGTCGGTGCTTTTAATGCAGATTCGATGTTTCAACTATTTCCGTTTTCTTCTATATGTGGACTAGGAAATTGGTATTTCCCGCCATAAATGTAGTAAATCTGAATAATAATGTGCGCTTTGATAAATTTACTAGCAGCACCCCGCGGTTTCACCCGCATACGTAAGTGTCGATCCCGGTGGAATATCGGGATAAAAACTATCCTATGTGTTATTCTAATGTATAAGTTATATTACTGTAAAGTTTCATCAAAATCCGTTCAGTGGTTTTTGCGTGAATGAGTAACAAACATATAAACACACACACACACACACACTCACAAACTTTCGCCTTTATAATATTAGTGTGATAGTAGGAAGTAGGATAGGATAAGATTAGTAGGAACTTAGGAAGTAGGATAGTAGGATATTAGTAGGATAGTAGGATATTAGTAGGATAGTAGGACGTAGGGAAACGTCACGAATCACAATATATCTATCGTGCTTGTCCCCGTCCACGTTCATAAAATGTATGGACTTACATGCACGTTGTAACTAGTTATTGTGGACAAAAAGTATCTTCATATATTTCCATACATTTTACTTCCCTATTTTATCATGATGCCGTAACGTGAACGTGAACGTCCACGATAATATTTTTACGTTACAAATTAAAAGCGCAAACTGAAAAAAAAAACACTGTCTAGACTATTGGCGGACCGCTTAGCTGAGACGTTGCCTGAGGTAGCTGCGCGGTGCGGGAGGGGTGATAGTTGTCACAAGTTGACGAATCACTGAGCTCTCGCATCACGTCACCACACCCCTCCCGCACTGCGCTGCTACCTCAGGCAACGTCTCAGTTATGCGGTCGGCCTATAACCAGGGCCATTTAGGTAGGTACTTGTATATCTTAGGTAGGTAGGTACTCCATGCCCAAAGTAAAATTTACGTAATAGAACGGATAATATACTTAGGTAGGCTCTAAGAATCCTTGGGGAACTGCCTAATTACGCCTGAATAACTGACGAACCTCCCTCATGAGCTAACCTCTTTGAGCAAGAATATGAGATTACCTAGAGATAAAGCATAATTACGTAGGAACCATTGCCGCCTCGGACAAAGTTAAAGTAAAATATAAACGAGAAGGAAAAGAAATGGAAACGTGCATTTTCGTTCGTTCGATGTAATCGTTCGCTCGCGATATTTCCGGCAAGCCCGAACGATGTTTCAATTTATTGAAAATATTTTCTGTGAACTATTTCGCATGAGCTTTGCTGCACGTTCAGTTTTCCCGACAAGAACATGAAGTGAATATTTCACGAGCTAGGTTTTTTATAGCTTTTCAGTTAGTGTTCAACATAGTTTGGGAATTGAATTCAATCAATGAAGTGTTTATACTCGTACATCTATTCTAATGTGTATGAAGGGGGTAATCTCTGAAACTACCAGTCGGACTTGAAAAACTATTTTTGCATTTGATAGCCTAATTCTTGAGGAAGGTTTTAGGCTATTTAATATCACGCTATGACCCTAAAAAGCCAAGCAAGAGGGTCAAAAGTCAGAAAGAACACTAAGCGAAAATGAAGTGATAGCGCGGACAGGTGATGCGATGCGATGGAGTGAGGTGAGGGAACATCACGCAGACGAAATCGTGTGCAGAAGCTAGTTACACATACATTAAAATGCTTAGATAAATATACAAGGTGTCAGGGACATCGACGTGCACCCTGTTAGCATGGATTGTGTAAATTATTCTGGAAAAAAATGCTGTTCCTTACAATTTGACCGCGTAGATATTGCACGTTTCTATGAAACAGCAGATTTTTTTTTTAAATAAAAAAATAGTTAATAAACGGGGTGAAATTTTAATCACCGTTTTTCTTTTAATGGGTCATGGTACTCATCATTATGAACAATTTTTCTCTCCAGCTTTCAGTACCTACGATCGTTAGAAAATTTATCTAGGTATGTATTAGCTGCTGTAGGTACCTAAGCTTCAAATATCCAGCATTTTTTTAAGCCTCGCAGTTTCAGTCAGTGCTCTACAATCAACACGCAATCCGCAAAACCAATAGCAATATATTTTTATTACAAAAAACAGTGTGACGTCAGTCATGTCACATCAAAATTGGTTGACAACCTCGAGGTTTGACATTTTCATTAAAACTGTGTTGTCTGCGGGTGACTGATGTATTTACCTGAATAATATAGTAAGGCCCTTGGTACAAGGCACGGTTTCTTTACGGTACGGCGTATAAACCGCGCCGTAGATAAAACGTGTCCGTCAACAAGCTTCCATAGTGATCCATACAACACGGACGTCTGTGCCTACACACGGCGAATAAACCGTAGTTTTTCACAACAAGAAAAACGTGTGTGTACAGACGCCAGCACATCAAGCTACCCGAAACTGTCATATTTTCCCAATCAACCTTGAACCTTATGCTGTAGCGATAAAGTTGAAATCTATTAAAAAAATTGACAGATTGTAGTAGCTTGATGTGCTGGCGTCTGTACAAACGAGACACAACTTAAAGGTTCCATCGATGTACGGTCAACTGCCCGGCAGTGCTAACACTTGAACTACGAAAAGAACTTAATTGATTCAACAATAAGGACGATGCGCTAAGCTAGCCCGCAAATTTTTTTGTTTGCAATTTGAAAGTCAGTGCCAGGTTGCATGTTGATCAAAATTTGATCCGCAACCGTAACAAATATGTGTTTACAGAATTATGTCATCAATACAATTCTCTTTCAGCATAATATGACTCTAGACCCCCTTAGCGTTGAAATAATTAGTCAGTTATCAAAAAAAAAATCTGCCGTTCCATAGAAAAGTGCAATACCTACGCCACAATAATGTAATACTCTACGTACCTACGCGGTCAAAATGTATGAAACAGGTAATTTTTTTTTAAATAACTGACGACTAATTTCAACGCCTCCTGGGTTGAAATTAGGTCGTCGGTTTAGGATCATTTACTAAATCCATGGTAACAGCTTGCACGCCGATGTCCCTGCCACTGCCACCCAATAACGAACTAAGACAGTCGTATTGATAATTCTAATGACTTAATTCTGTAAACACACATTTGTTGCGGTTGCGAATAATATTTTGATAACATGCAACTTGGCACTGACTTTCAAATTGCAAAAAATAAAGAAATTATGAATTTCGCGTTCTAGCTTAACGTCGTATCGATTAAGATGGTTTTCATATTAATTTCAAGTTTGTATATGGATTTCGCGGGCTACCATGGTGCTGACGCTGGATGCGAGAAGTTTGTTTCAATTGATTAATACTGACCATCTGTAGGTATGTGTAGATTATGGATTGCAATAAAGATTAATTGAATTGAACCGGTCGAAGTAGTGGACGTCTTTCGGCTGAAATGATGATGAATTACCTACGATGTTGCAGGTCCCATGAATAAAGTTGTTCAGTTTGCTGGTCTATACTAAACTACACCATTTTATGTCCAGGGAAATCACTGTCCATTCCAAGGTTGCCTGGAAGTGATCGCAGAAAGCGATAAGGCCGCCCATTGTATATTTTGTAGTGTTTGATGTGTTTATTTCATGTTATGTATTTTTGTGGTGTACAATAAAGTATATATAAATAAATAAATACACCTTTATATATGGCCACACATTTCTGATACACGCCGTATTCACACTAATATTATAAAGGCGAAAGTTTGTGAGTGTGTGTGTGTGAGTTCACATGTTTGTTACTTCTTCACGCTCAAACGGCTGGACCACTTTCGATAAAATTTTGTATGGAGGTAGCTCACACCCTGAATTAACATATAGCTACTTTTTATCCCGAGATTCCCACGGGATCGAAACTTATGCGGGTGAAACCGCGGGGCGCAGCTAGTACCTACATAATATGTTGGAACATGCGTGCCATTGTAACATTGTACTCCCCATGGGGTGGTTAGAAGAAGTAATTTCTCCACGGTATAATTTTGTATCGTTTTTGCTGTAAAGTAGGTTACAGTATAATAGACGGCTATTTTTATAGTAGGTAGCTAGGTAAAGTTAGGTATACAATCGATTATGTTTGACATGGTTGTAGTTCAGCCTGACTCAATCTATGTTAATATTATAAAGCTAGGTACTCGTAAGTTTGTATGTGTTGTAATCTTCGCAACTACTGGTCTGATTCCGAAAATTCCTTCACTGATGGGAGGTTACAGTACCTATTGTCGAGTGTCATAGGATATATTTTACGTTCATCATCTGTCTAGCCTTTTTCCAACTATGTTAGGGTCTGCTTCCAGTCTAACCGGATGCAGCTGAATACCAGTATTTTACATGAAGCGACTGCCTATGATACCCCTTGGTAAGACTGGTTGTCAGACTTTCGGGCTTCCGACGACCCGTAACGATTGCCAAAGATCTGCGAATGACAGCCGGGACCAACGGCTCAACAAGCTTTCCGAGCCACGGAGAATCTCTCTTGATATGTAAAGATGGTCACCCATCCACGGACCAACCGCGGCAAGCGTACCTGATCGATCGACCCTTACAGCCCCGCAGGATATATTTTAATATTAAACCATGAACACGGACGAAGAAGAAAAAAATAAAATAATGCTTTTGAATATAGTTACAAAGCTCACACGATCGATTGATTGGCTTATATAATGTAACAAATGCTATGCCACTAAAACAACTCCCATGAATCACTCCCGAAGTTTTCATTCGACTATAAATTACTTCATCTTCATAAAACTCGAAGTTTGCCGAAGACAATTCAGGTGTAATTTAAATTCAAGGTTTGCTTCCACATCACGAAAAATTACCTGGAAATACCAGGAAAAGACCTTCTGTAGGGACGTGATGAGTACTTATTAAGAGGCTTACTAGACCTAAGTGTCCTTGAAAAACGCATGCACACATATGCAGAATCGACGCAAACGCCATCTAACGACGACGCCCATCACAATTATGACATAAAGCATACATGAGATTTAGAAGTAACGGTTTTGTGAGATTACGCCCTAGTATTCTAATAGATGGCGCGGAAACGATGTGCAAATAAGAAACAAATTATGTAGTTATGTGTGACAACATAATAAATTTTATTCGTTTTGAGTGTGACTTGAAAAACTTAAGGATGTGGGTGATTTTGAAATAAAACTGATTCAATGAAATTTAAAACATTTTTAACCGACTTCAAAAAAGGAGGTTGTGTATTCGACCCGTATGTATGTATGTAATGTATGTATGTGTGTATGTTTGTATATATATTTGTAGATTTTCTGAAAAACTGATGAACCAATTTTGATCATTCTTTCACTAATGTGATCTACATACTTCCAGGAAGGTTTTAGTATATAATACATTAGGTAATTATTCTTATGTAGTATGTCCGAAGTTAATATGCATAAATGTACTGCATCTCCGGCATTTCTATGCGAATTTTGATGATTCTTCAATGCACTAGTGTTAATTGAATTTTTGTGGGGTAGGTACAATTAGAAAGAAAAAAAAACAACCGACTTCAAAAAAAGCACTACAGCGTGATAAATAACTATAATTTCGGAAGTCGGTGTCAAAAAACGAAAATGCGGAACCAGCAACACCGACTTCCGAAATAAAAATTATCACTTTGCAGTGTTTTTTTCTAAAACAATGAATTTTGGAAACATCTAAGAAAATGCAGTCGGTATTTTCGACTTCACGTACAACTGTCACAGTGACGTATGTGGACGACGTGTAGATTTGTATTCGAGAGTCCCCGGGTTCGATTCCCAAGGTTACGAAATCGAATTTTCTATTTAAATGTCATTTTGAATTTTTAAATATATCTATTAAATATTTTTATAAATAACTAAAAAAAGTCTGCAGGAGAAAGAAAGTCGAAAATATCAACACGGAAGTTAGGTATTTCTAATGCGCAAGTACCTACACGTTATCTAAGCTATTACAAAAATAAAAAAAATTCTGACCTAATGTTTTTATTAACCGACCGCGACTTATTGATAATGGGCATAATGAAATAGGTAACAGATTCATCTGAAAATTGCGATGAAAATGATCAAAAGCAAGAAATTAGATTTAAAATTGATTTTGTTTATAATAAAAAGGAATCATAGTTATATATGAATGTTAGGTACCTAATCTTTGAGGCCGTTTACACATTATGCCGCAGCTGCAGCGGCACCGCCGTCGCTGCATCAGTCACCCTTGGATTTGTATGAACACACGGCGCCGCGGCGGCGCGCCGCAAGGGCTCATACAAATCCAAGAGAAACCAATACAGCGGCATCGCCACAGAATATAATAGTATGGCACCGCGGGCGGCGCACAGTGGTCTGAAAATCGAGCTCCATACTCATAGAAACTTAAAGTTCGGAAATAAAAAAACAAAAATTGTAATGGGTCTAGTATACCTCCCTTTACGTAATATTAACGTATGGATGGTATCAGTCGCTCCACGCGTGAGAAAAAAAAGTTTTTTATTTTTTTTTGTATGGGAGAAAACACTTAATGTACATTTTTTTGAAACTGGATGGAACTGATAGGCTGGAGCTCGCACGAGCTATTGTACGATACACGGCCATCAAGATGACATACAATTCATGCACCGTTCGGCGCCGCTTTGCACGTAGCAAATTTTTGAAATTTTGAATTTTCGATACGTGATTTTTCAAATCTTTGACGAGGTTAAATTAACTTGCCGATCGATTTACTTATACTATCGTTAGTTGTAGCCTGCTTATGACCTTTGTGATGACAACAATTAAAAATTATATTGATTATATACGTTTTTTTTTTATTTCATTCCAAGAACTAACTCATTTAATCACCGTGATTATGGTTGAGTTATAATTATATACTAATGACATGAGCATCAACCAGCTCTAGCAGGGCCAAATGGGCCCTAGTCACAATAAAATTCTATTGTCTGTAATATTAAAGTCTGTAAAACCTAATTAAAGAATAGCGAACGATAATGAGGGTAGTTGTATAAAAACAGGACGTTTGAGCTTACTTTTATCAGTAGCTCTCAGTACTTGTGCGCGCTAACTTATTACGTTATTTTTTTAATTGTGCTGTGATGGAAGGTTGTGATACCAATTTGGACATTGTCATGTTTGTGACAAACAACAATTGTTTTTCACAGCCCAATGTTTTATTTGAAGTTTTTGAGAATACTATTGATTTGTTAGAAAATGAAAAGAGGGTATTGAAACAATTCTGTCAGACTTATGTTTGTTCGTTGAGGAACAAATGGATCTCGTGTAATCTCACGAGACGTACATACATAACAAAGTATGAGACATGGCTGCAAGAGAACATAAAATGGCCTGAGATCATGAAAGGAAAGATGACCCCTTATTTAGTGTCAGTAGAGCAGCAAACCCGTTCCAGTTCTGACTTTGTTTTAAATGAGGGTGCATCAACATCCTACACACCGGAGACGTGCAGTGTTGGAACATCAACATCAGTTGTGAGGCCGAGAAAACCATTTAAAGAGCTAAGCCCGCTACAGAAGAGAAGGAGAGCGGAAGACCTCCTAACGTATAGCACTGAAAGCCTTGCTCATGCAACCGGTTTGAAAGCACATGACAAGAATATAGCAGATATCGTTAAACTAGTCTCGGAGCAAAGAGGCTACAAGGATAAATAAATTGTTAAAGCCCAAGGAAACTGTGCCTATTATATTCCGCTGATAAAGCTTTATTTATTTTGACCTCATTGAAGCTTTCGAAGTGGCAGTATATAACATTAAGATCTTGTGCAAAAGAAGAAGGAGTACCACTGTGTCCTTCTTATACTGCCATCCTTGAGGCGAAGAAGGACTGCTGCCCTCCAAAAGTTACCATTGTACATCACGGAAGAAGACCTCTTCTTCCGTGATGTACAATGGTAACTTTTAGCTAAAAGCTTTAAGCTTTTAGGTAAAATTTAGCTTTACTTTTACCTAAAAGTAAAGCTAAATTTTGGATAAAACTGTGCAAAGCTTGGAAAATTCCTACGTGTGGAACCTTCGCTGGATGGCAAAGAGTTAACAATTATATGCAAGTATGGCTTTGATGGTGCTTCAGGGCAAAGTTTGTATAAGCAAACTATGGCAGACGAAGACGATTCCAGTATGTTTATGTGTTCTTTTGTGCCTCTGCGCTTAGTTTGTGGCGAAGAAAAGGTATGGGAGAATCCAAAGCCATCTTCCACAATGTTCTGCTGACCAATTTATTTTAAGTTTTCAAACGAAAACAAGTTGAACATCGTGGAAGAACAGGCTCTGATTGAGGCTCAGATTGAAGCAGTATCTAATTATAACTCAACCATAATCACGGTTGTAGAATCCTGTTGATTCCGTACTTATGTTAAACATATCACTTCACTGGCTCACTACCACACCAAGCGCCATCGTATATAGCCTGCTTCACTTTGTCTGTTTCCCGCCATTCCTCGTAACTGACAGATGACATAACATAACTGACAGCAGCTACCCCGCTTGTGTGAATGAGACAGTGTTTACATATCTATTTAATAGATACACTACAACGGTGATTAAATGAGTTAAGTAGTTCTTGGAATGAAATTAAAAAAAAACGTATAGGTACTTATAATCAACATAATTTTTAATTGTTGTCATCATAAAGGTCATAAGCAGGCTAAAAGTAACGATAGTATAAGTAAATCGATCAGCAAGTTCATTTATTCACGTCAAAGATTTGAAAAATCACATATCGAAAACACAAAATTTCAAAAATTTGCTACGTGCAAAGCGGCGCCCAACGGTCCATGAATTGTATGTCATCTTGATGGCCGTGTATGGTACAATAGCTCGTGTGAGCTCCAGCCTATCAGTTCCATTCAGTTTCAAAAAAATGTACATTAACCCCCTTATTCATAAAACTTATCAAACCTATTTTAGTTAAAATGGGGTTTGTCTCTTTCTTACACACAGAAATGACAACGTGACAGATAAAGACAAACGTTCTATAAACCTATTTTAGCTAAAATAGAGATAAAATAGGATTATGAATAAGGGGGTTAGTGTTTTCTCCCATACAAAAAAAAACAAAAAACTTTTTTTTCTCACGCGTGGAGCGACTGATACCATCCATACGTTAATATTACGTAAAGGGAGGTATACTAGACCCATTACAATTTTTGTTTTTTTATTTCCGTACTTTAAGTTTCTATGAGTATGGAGCTCGATTTTCAGACCACTGTGCGGCGGCGAGTTTTGATAGATCTTATCAAAACTCGTCAACGCGCCGCACCGCCGCGCGCCGGCGGCGCGGCGGCGCGGCGGCGCCGTGGGTTCATACAAATCCAAGGGTGACTGATGCAGCGGCGCCGCGGCGGCGGCGATGCCGCTGCAGCTTCGGCATGATGTGTAAACGGCCTCAAGGATTAGGTACTCGTACCTAACATTCATACATAATTATTATGATTGCTATTTATTATTTAACACAATCAATAAAAATTAAACTCTTGCTTGTGATAATTTTCATCGCAATTTTCGGATGAATCTGTGATTTCTTTATGCATATTATCAATAAGTCGCGGTCTGTTAATAAATTTAGGTTTTTTTTATTGTTACAATGGCATAGAGAACGTGTAGGTACTTACGCATTAGAAGTAACTTCCGTGTTGATATTTTCGACTTTCTTTCTCCTGTGAAAGATAATTACATTGTAGACGTTTTTTTAGTTATTTATAAAAATATATTTAAAAATTCAAAATACATTTAAATAAAATTAAATCGATTTCGTATCACTGGGAATCGAACCCGGGGACCCTTGAACACGAACCTGCGCGTCGTCTACATAAGCCAATGTAACGATTGCGTAACTCGTCGAAAAAACTGAGCTTATGCGTAATAAGTGCATTTTCTTAAACTACCAAAATTCATAGCGAAAAAAAATATTCAGTAATAATAAAATGCTCTTACTTTTTAATTTCGTTCATATGTTCGGCGTTTGTTTTATATGAACGTTTTGTAGTCCTCCTAAGGGAATGTTTCATTTTATTTCCCATATTTACAAATGATATAATTGATAGCAAATTATTACGCTATTTTAACTTAAAAGTATTTTATATTTACATGAAATAAAAGTATTTACAGAAAGAAGATATGCAAATAGTAATAATAAACAATGAATGTATGTAGGTACAAATAAATAATGCGGCGAAAAGAGCGACGCGTCCGTATAGTATCAGGGCCTCGGCCGGCATTATTGCTACACGCACGGGGGTTTACCGTTTACGTACACATGCGCACTTATTATGTTCGGAACTATGAATATTATGCTATTTACAATAAAACTATTGTTTGAACTAAAAAAATAAAACACTATTATTTTAGTATGTTGCTTGTAGAATGATCTGACAAAAAATCAGAATGATTGTATGTATAGGTATTAGTATGGTTTCTATTGTAAAAAGAGTTTTTAGAGGTATCTTCATGATTTTTTTCTATCGTACCAAATTAGTTGTATTATGTTTTCAAAACACTATCTAAAAATTCAAAATACATTTAAATAAAATTTAAAAAGAAAGTACAATTTCGTAACCTTGGGAATCGAACCCGGGGACTCTCGAATACAAATCTACACGTCGTCCACATACGTCACTGTGACAGTTGTACGTGAAGTCGAAAATACCGACTGCACTTTCTTAGATGTTTCCAAAATTCATAGTTTTATTGCAAAAATAAAAATATTCAGTTAAAAATAAAATGCTCATACTTTTTACTTTCGTTCATATTATGTTCGGCTTTTGTTTTATATGAACGTTTTGTAGTCCTCCTAACGGAATGTTTCACTATATTTCCCATTTATTTACAAATTATTACCCTATTTTAACTTTGTTAGGTTACGCGGACCACTGCCGGTAGACACAAGTGAAACGCCCGGGAGTTGGGACTCGCCGTACAATAGATGGCGCGCGCCTTGCACCCATACATAACAAACTTAAAAGTATTTTATATTTACACGAAATAAAAATATTTACGGAAAGAAGATAATGCAAATAATAATAAACAATGAATTTACAAATAAAACTTAACAAAAACATAACAATTTTGACGGAAATAGTGCGGCGAAAAGAGCGACACGTCCGTATAGCATCAGGCCTCGGCCGGCACTGTCGCTACACGGGCGTTCACGCACACATGCGCACTTTTTATGTTCGGAACTATGAATATTCGATTTACAAAAAAACTATTGTTTTAAATAAAAAAATAAAACACTATCATTTTAGTATGTTACTTGTAGAATAATCTGACAAAAAATCAGAATGATTGTATGTATATTAGTATGGTTTTTATTGTAAAAAGAAAGTTTTTTAGAGGTATGTTCATGATTTTTTTCTATCGTACCAAATTAGTTGTATTGTGTTTTCAAAACACTATCTATCTAGCATATATCCTGAAGAATATCATATATTTTTCTGATTTTGTTTACTGTAGGCGATCATATACTTTTATTGTTTCGAAAACTACCGTTTTTTTGCGTTTAGCTCATGTAAGCGCCTTAAGGGGAAAGCGCCGGAGTAGGCAGCGGAATTCATTTTTTTTATATGTTTTTTGCAATTTGCATGTCAGTGTCAGGTTGTATGTTGAACATAATATCGCGATCCTAAAAAGTACGAGTATGTATTTACAGAATTAAATAATTCAAATCATCAATACAACCCTCTAAGTTCATAATTATAACCCTATCGTGTGATATTTCATGAAATACCTACATAGTGTTTTTTATATTATTTACATTAGATATTTAAAAAAAAAATTAAATTACTGATTATAATTTTGTAAATACATAATTTTTACGGTCGCGAATCATACCTATTATGAACGGATTGTATTATTGATTTGTTTTTTGTGACCTCTGAGTTTTTTTCGGCCTTTCTTCTCAGAGTAGTCAGATAGGAAATGGCCTCATCCAGCTTATTTTTTTAAATAATATAACGTGTAAAAGTGATTTACAGAATAAACAATTTCATATTATTTTAGTTATTATAATTCTGTAAATACATACTTGTTACAGTTACAGTCGCGGGTTGCCCTGACGCTTACCCTTAAACAAGCGCGGTAAGATTCCTCTCGTTTTAAGGGCGGTCGAATTATTGCGCCGCACTGCGGAACCCATTGTGTTTTGACAAAATCTCAAATTGGAGTAAACGTACCCTTTCTCTTTCGGACAATGCGAAACTTTTGTTTTAAGTTGCGGATTAAACTTTCTGGATAAATATTACGTGTATAATGAATGTTGACATTTTTAAATTTTAGTAGTAGTAGGGTAGTCAGAAGCCCAAAAGTCTGACAACCAGTTTTATCAAGGGGTAGATATCGTGTTACCCATTTGTTGAGGTCAGATAAGCAGTCGCTCCATGTGAAATACTTAGTATTCAGCTGCATCCGGATAGAATGGAAGCCGACCCCAACATAGTTGGGAAAAATCTAGGCAGATGATCATGATTTTTATAGTTTTGGAGTTTTATGTGGCCTACCAAGCCCATGACGCTAATGCAAATGGTCTCGAAGATAGCAGCACATAAGAAGGCGACATATGTTGAAAAAACATGTTTTAATTACGATTAAAAGGAATTTAACTGTTGAACAATGAACGAAGGAATCTTGAAGCAATAAACTCTGACTCATAAATCTTTATTCTATATAAAACTACATCAACATTGACTAAAGTCAACACTAAAAGTAAAACCAAGAAGATGCCAGAAATGTTTAATATAAATTCCGCAAAATTATGAACTTGTTTCAAAACATTCTTGTCCTCTTATGATTGCATCTAAACTTTCAATTTATCTTCTAAAACATTCTACAGTTCATAAACTAATATTATGAGTTTCCCTGCAGTTTCTAAAAGTTATCCTTTCGAAGCGTGAGTAACTTAGTCGCTTTCTGAACACTGTGTTAGGCCAACGTTGCTGAAATACTTTAGTTATAGCATAATCAGCCTATAATGTTCCCACTGCTGGGACACAGGCCTCCTCTCTGTGAGAGGGAGTGGGCCCTAATCTACCACGCGGGCCCAGCGCGGGTTGGGAGATGTCGCTTGTCTTAGATTTTTTGCTTCTAGGACATGCCGGTTTCCTGATTTACAAAAAGTAAAGCGCCTGTCTGGGTTGGAATCCTCGACATACAACTCGTATGTCGCGGCCGTTACCACTAGGCCATCACTGTTAAAATAAATTATTTGAGATTATGGTCACTGCTAAGTGTTCATAATCTACATTCTATCGCCACTGAATTAGTTATCTATTTTAGTGAAATGTATTCCAAGTTGATTTTTTTGAGTGACCATTTGTAACAAAATGGTCCTAATAAGTTTAGGGTGCTAATTAAGGCAGCTTCTTTAAAATGTCATTCTCGTCTGCAAATATATTTAGTTGTCTAATGAATTAATAGGTCAGCGACGAACTTTTAGCGTCTAATAAATGGTTTATAAGCGACCATATATTGTAAAACAAGCTACTGTTAATATGACGCAACATGGTGATAATTCTTAAGCAACTAAATTTGTGATATGTCTACTCATTGCCAGCTTCTAATAAGTGTATCAACTTCATCTATAAAATAATATCAACGTACTCTAATTTCATAGAGTCACCTTTATTTTTATACTTTAGCATAAGTAATTGATGAGTGAATCTACTATATTTGAACATAAAATTTCCTTATTATTGTCATCAAATAATGGTCAATGAAAGCTATAATTTCATGTATTCGCCTATCTATTTATAATGTTACCATAAGTAATTGACTATTATACCTACCCAAATGAACATTCTTCGCGGGGCCCCTATTTCTGTGCAAAGGGTTTAAAGTAACCCAACCAAACCGAACCTCGGGGTGCCCATCGCTCGCTCTTGCATCCTATGCCGACGGAGCCCCGCTTCGCGGGGCCCCTATTTCTGTGTAAAGGGTTTAAAGTAACCTAACCAAAACCGAACCTCGGAGTGCCCTTCGCTCGCTCTTGCATCCTACGTCGTCTAAAGCCGCGTACGCACGAACGAACAAAAACATGGTGAACACGAACATCGAACACTTTGTTCGCACGTGTGTACCACTAACGAACATAACACTGTGTTCGTCAAAAATGTTCGTGGCGATCCAATATGTTCATGTTCACCATGTTTTGTTCGTTCGTGCGTACGCGGCTTATCGGTCGCGCCCCTCTGATTCCCAACGAGCGTCAGGTACACTCCCGCGCTTGTGTTGCAAACTTTCACGAAAAAAGAATATGATTTATTAATTTAGTTGTTGAATGAAAAACTTTGATTGCTAATTTTGAGGCTGGAATTTGATTTTATTAGCAGACAGATGTTGAATCTCTAAAATATATAAAGTAGCTCACTTACAACATTAGTCGCTGAGTTATCAAATCAGAAGTAAATATATTTATCGGTAGCTCGGAGTCATATTAATTTACGCTCGTAAATTGACGCTGGTTTTTTGATATTCTGTTGGAATAGTACCTAAAGATGATGAATTAATATAATTGAAGCTGTTCTATTAACTCGTCGCCCACATATAAAAAAAGACGCTAGGTTGCAGGTGCTAAAGAAAACTTTTGTTGCCGCACATATAATTTCCCATAAGTTTATGGTTGCAATCCAATTTGAACTTTGTTTAGGGGCCAGCGAACTACGCATGCTAATGCGTTGTTCATACAAACGTAATACCAAAATAATTTGTAAATCAGACATATTCTTAAGGTAGTGTGTATTTATTCCTATTGGATTACAGATTATCTAGGTTCCCAAATATATATTTTGAAAGAACTCTGATATAAAAACGAGATATAAGGAATTTGAAATTTCTATAGGAAACCTATTTTTCTCATAACTCGTCTTTAAATCAGTGTCCATTCAACATACATATTTGCGAACCTAGATATTCTGTACCTAATCCAATCGGAATAAATAAACACTACATTAAGAATAATTATGTTTGATTTACAAATTATTGTGGTATTACGTTTGTATGAACAACGCATGCTTCGTCGGCCTCTTAAGTATAACATTCAGTTTGTTGTTCCATAACTTGAAAATAAAATCAAATTCTAAATTAAAATATAGATGATGGGACACTGATATCTAGTCTTGCGTGCCATGTTGTCTGCACGTTACAGGAACTGATAGACGCTGCTGAAGGCATCAAATTCGTAGCCTTTGTGGACTGATTAGATTGTTAAGAAGATCGCAAACCTGGTCAGTTAGATTGGAGATCTCAGAATGTTGTTATTAGCAGACATTTTTATTTTACTTTATTGGGACATAAAACAGTTACACATTACAATTTAAGTATACCAGAATAAATTAAGAACTTGGGATACGTATAACCCACACCAATGTCCGCGAAATAATTATATAGAAAAGTAAGAAGTACTTGTACGCATTTTGATATAGTAGGTTTAGATTTTATTTTATGACACGAGGACTCTACTAGTCTAGTCACCCTCTGGACTTTAATTACAAAGCTAGGAACTACAGGACCATAATTAAATAAAAGAAATAACATCAAATTAACTCACTCAGAACGTAACCATTGGGAATCCTGTCGTACATTTTCCGTGGAGGCTCGCACACTATTACGAACTGTCGAGATTCGCGACGATATATAAATATAACCCCAGACGTAGACTGTTCATGTTAGGATACCACTAATATGACGTGAAAACAGTTGACGTAGGAGATAAATGTAAATTGTAATCTTTGTAATGTTTACCTGCAAGATCCACAAGATACACACGATTGGCAAATATGTTTGTCCTTTGGGGGCACGGCTGTGTTTATTTGTGATTAAACTTAGCTATCAGCTAATAAATCTATTAGGTACGTAATCCTAAAAACGACACCTACAAAACGTGAGAGTTCTCAAATATTTATCTTTGAGGTTTTTCCAAACCATATCTTTTATGAAACGATTGTAAAAATACATAAGCCCACTAAAATAGAATTAGGCACTGCATTTATGATGTAACTCTGAAATACCGTTATTCAAACGCAGTGAAAGCGGTTTATTGCGAGCACATTAAGTTTTTACGTAAAATAACTTATATTTCAAGCGAGTCTATTTCATGTCGTAAACCGAGCTGTACCCTCGTATTTTTTCATTCAGACAGAGGTTTTCAATAAAGTTCGTCGGGCCGCACCGAGAGCTCGTGTTTCATGTATTTCCACTCCAAAGTTTTGTGACGAAAATAAAAGAACTTACAGATGAAATATTTAAAGCACCTGAAGCGTATTGCCATTGATGGAAAAAACTATATTGTTAGCACAAGTTCAAAAGTCTTGTAACGTTAACAAACAGAGCTCGTATTTACATAGACTCCTCTCTCTGATGCTGATGCTGGGTGCCCCGATTAATATTTCATGAATGAAACACAAACGAATCAAACGTTAGTTCGGTTCCGATATTCCTTTATTCACTTCGGATAAAGAGCAAAAGAATAAAACATGGCGGGAGCGCGCTCGAGGCTTCGCTCTTGTCGGATTGTGTAATATTTTAAACAATGCGGCTTAAAACCTCTATTTCAATTTTTTCGAGTTAAAACTTTCATGAGCCATAGTGTCTATACAAGTATTACGTTTTGTCTACTGTAATCCATGCTGTGAAAAACGTGTTTTCGTATGATAATCATTTATTCAAATACTGTAACATAAGTAGGTAATAAATTTACAAACGTATCTTTTTAAGATTCACTGGGAAGGGATCTCGGCAGCACCATTTGTGGTCGCGAATCCTTTACCCTTTAGCTTGATAGATGAAGATTACTTTCGGGACCTGCCACTTTTTTTCACACGCTTTTTACCTCGTTTGGTCACCTTACTTGGGATAGGTTCTGATTGTAATTTTATGTTACGTATCATCATGTTCTTGAATTTGTAGAATCCTTGCTCCTTGTTGTTGGTCGTCCTCGTGATGCGTTTATTGATTTCATCGCAGTCGGACGTCGAGGCTTTCTTTGCCTTGTTATCATTCTGTTTGCTTTGCTTTCGTTTATCTTTCTCCTTCCCCTTTATTTCCTTCGTCATTATTGCAAGTGCCCACGTTATGTGGCGGCTTTGAGTTGTTTAAAAATCATCACTTAAATTAAGCCTACGGGATAGTTATGTATTTGTTTGTCAATGTGACACCTGACGTATTTAGTTCCTTTTAAATCTAGTTGACTTATTTCAAGTTTATTTTATTCAGTTTCAAAGAGTTCACTCTGCGAAGTTTTTTTTTAAGTTTTGAAGAACATTTTGGGAAAACTTCATCAAACTTAGATGTAATTTTTGGAAAGTCGACAAGCGTAGGATTAAGTTTGAAAGTTTTTGTTTTAAGCCGTTAATTTTATAGGTTTCTCTCCTAAGAAGTCATTCCGTGTAAAATATCGCTTTTAGGGAGAATGCAGTCTTTCAAGCGTGTTAAGATTACTTATTTTCCGGTTTTCACACAGGAAATAAGGATTCTTTAGGGTAAAGGTTTTTCTTTTTCGGTCTCGCATATCTCCGACGAAGTAGTGGACCTATCGGCATCGAATACCTACCAGGAGCAAAAAAGAAAGACTGAAAGAGTATTCTATTCTGAAATAATAAAGTCAAACAGTGTTTTTTAGTAGGTAAGATTCAAACATTTGAGTAAAATTATTAGATTGCAAGTAAAAAGCCAATTTACAGTTCCCCTTCGTTTGATTCCAGAATTTCACGACAGGAATTTACTTTTCAGTAAGTACGCACTTCCGCTCATATTTTACGCTCACGAATACATTTAGTGAAAAAAACCGTTCTGTTATTTATTTTTTAAATTCAAAACACGTAAAGGTCGGAACCTCTCACCGGGAAAATAGTATACTTTAGCAGTAAACGTGAGAAATAATCGATATGAGAAAACGGGTGTTATGCGTGCCAGGGAGCCGTAGCCGGCACAAATCAGGGAAAACATGCCACTATATATAACTCTCAAGTGTTTTGTTATTACACCCGTAAACGCTTTACTACAATAAATAATGAAAAGGGCGGATAAAAAACAAACGTGCGACTTAATTATTTATTTTTAAAACAAGAACAGGCGTTTTTTTCTCAAGGGTTGTTATAAAAATGAGGTTAAAACAGGGCTGTATTCTGTATTGCTTCTTTTATATTAAAAATTGCAGCCATGTGTGAGTCGGACTCGTACACGAAGGGTTCCTTACTACAAGACAAAAAACGCCGAAAAAAACACGTTTCTTGTGTATAATCCATACAAAACACTTTTAATTTTTAACTTTATTTTGTTTTTATTATTATAGCAACATACACAGTCTGTGAAAATTTCAACTGTCTACCTATTAAGGTTCATGAGGTACAGCCCGCTGACAGACAGACAGACGGACGGACAATAGAGGCTTAGTAATTTCGTTGGCACCCTTTGGTTAGGGAACCTTGAAAATTAACTAAACAGCGATCGATATTCCATTAATAAAATTTAAATCATCTTTTTATACATGCTCTGACTCTTCTCCGGTTCTAGAAACTTTGTAATGAGTTTTTTCGATCAGGACAAAGAGCAGCTACTGCGCTGCGACATGAATTTAATTATTTTCTTCTTTACTGAATATTTGTTTTTAACCGACGAAAAAAAACGGAGGAGGTTCTCAATTCGACGCGTATATTTTTTTTTTTTTTTTTTATGTATGATCACGCATAATTTTTTACAGAGCAGTCCGATTTTGATAATTCTTTTTTTATTAGAAAGGGTATACCCTGAAGTTGGTCCCATATAAATTTGGAAAAAAAATTCCAACCCTAAGGGTTAGAAAACAGGGGATGATTGATTGTTCACTCACTGATTGTAATGTATGACCACGCTGTTTGGCGCCGACTCTAAATTACTTGATATACTTGCATTAGTTTAAGAACTTATTTATTAAGGTTAAATAAAAAAAGTTTATTATTTTTTGCTTTTCAGTTTTTTCGGAGGTTTAATTTTTTGTTAAAAAGTTTTTTCTACTTTGTAATAGCTTGTTATTATAGATACTATTCTCTCCAGTCACCTAGTGTGCGGTTTTGTTATATTATGCATATTTATGATATTAATTAGTGCATGAAAACGAATAAACGGTTATACTGGATGCTTAATGTTGCTTTTCCCATTTATATGTGGAATATAAATAAATTAGGTACTTAGGTATTTATTTCTAACCTAATAAAGGTGCATGGTCCTTTTTTTGTCATAAAACAACAGATAAAAATATGTCGGCAAATAAAAAGATCCGTAACTTGTTAGTAACAATTGTTAGTAACTTAAACTAAAGACGAATTAACGAGATGGCCACCCATCAACAAGACACAACAAGAAATGGAAACTATGGTATAAGTCTTCTCACAAAATGCCTTATTATGGCGGAGAAAGTGACATATAATTGCACTTTTCTATTAAGAAATAAATATCTTTTGTTTCGATAAACAGCTCATCAATTGGAACGCAATATATAGGTTCCAATATCGGCTGAATCTGAAAACCTCCTGAGCATACAACTTGGTTTAACTTTAGCAGGTGACTAACAAAATACCGACGGAGAAACTTTCAAACGTTATTAAAATTCAAGGGCCCTTGTTCGGGGAGGTAAGTGTTGCCAGATTCAAGTAGACAACATGTTGTGAAAGCGATAGGAAAAGATCACTTGTTCAACAAAACTGGTAAAATAAAATAAAAACTTGAAAATGCGTGTGGTGTAGGAAGTTAATTGGATAATGGAAAATGGAAAATGTCACAAGGTTCATGAAAATCTAGACGTCAAGCAGAAATAAAAATCTCTGGCAACACGACGGTGAGCTCAGAATGTAATGTGAATATTTATTACGAACAGCGTCATGGAACACATATTATTTCCTTGTTGACAAATTAATTTGACGTGGTGCATTCAAGTCGCACGATCTAAAATTAAATTGACCCCGTATACTTATCTTCACACGTATGTACATATAATTCTTCTGTACGTCTGTATGTCACTGACCTCCTCCTAAACAGCTGGACCGATTGTGATGACATTTTTTGTGTGTGTTTGAGTGGGTCCCTGGATGGTTTAGAATAGTTTAGATTCACAATTCGTGCGTAGGTGGCGCTGCGATCGAGTTTTAGGACAACACAGGACACAACGTCTGCCCAGTCAGTCTACTATAATTTTTGTGTTTGTCTGTATAGACTTCGATTTTTTACAAAAGACAATTTTTTTTTGATCCCAAAATCTGCTGTCAAAATCTGTGTGTGGACGTGAGATTTGAAATCACCGGCGACTGAAATCGATGCGTGTGTATAAGTACCTAGCATTAAACTAGTGGTTGCAACTTCGCAAGGATCTCGATTTTCAGTGCAAGCTAAGTGTGATTGCTTTCGTCTGTTGCGATATTCCTATCACCAAGCCCGAAGTTTGGAATTGTGCCCAATGAATGGAAATAGGCTAGCTCCCTATTACATGGGACGGCTAAATACTAAAACATAAGGATAGTTTCACGTCTCCTTTCATTTGCAGAATTCGTGCATCTATTTTTTTTAAACCATAGAGCACAGTTGTCGTAGCATTCCGTGTTCTTTATTTAAATCGTCGGTTCCCGCTCCGAAGTTGAGGCCGGAAACTAAGAAAGTTGAACGCGGAGAGGTTTTAAGTCAGTTAAAAAATTATGTAATTTTCTTTATAAACACCCATTCTGGACTAAGCGAAGTACTTATTGAGTTTCGATCTTTCTGAGCATTTGACAATAGCGATAGTTCTTTCAATAAAAGGATTCACTTAAGCTTCATTGTTAGCGCTAAACGAATACCTAGTTGAAGTGTCTGTCCGGAGTCTCTGGACAGGGAAGACCTTGATTGGTTCCAAACTTCCAATACTTAATAAGAGTTCTTTTTTAACCTGTCGGATTCTGGGTTTAAGTTTCTTGTCTTCTCGGGTTAGTAGTTAGTTTGTAGAAACAGTCTATTTCTTATTAACATGCTTATTTTGCTTTTACTTTATAGGTCTAGTGGACGCAAGGGCTACTGCTGAGCATGCCATGAGGTCCTGGGTTTCATGCCCAGGGGCTTTCCAGTGGGAATTTCTAGTAGAAGCCAGAGTCTGGATTTATACCTCCTATTACGTGTAATTTAAACATAACTGTCGAGGATGTACTACTATTTACAACTCTGCCTAGCTCTTCGCAGATTACAGGCGTGATGTTGCGTTTTAAAGGAAACTGTATCAATTTTACGATTGTGACCTAACCATGGGGTTTGCTAAAGCCTATGGGTCACACTCTTCCTTTTCATGGTATGGTATGGCAAAAGCGTGGCTAAATAATAACAGCCGCACGGGTCGATCGATCAGGTTAAGCTATGCTTGCCGCGGTTGGTCTGTGGATGGGTGACCATCTTTACACACCGAGACCCCTCCGTGCCTCGGACGGAAAGTACGTTAAGCCTTAAGCCGTTGGTCCCGGCTGTCATTCGTGGATCTTTGACAAGACCATCTCAGACAGATGTCTGAGATGGTCTTTTCTAATCGTTGGTTGATGGATGGTTTTTTTTAATCTTGGTCAGATCACGTGACTGACCAAGATTATCTCTGGACTTTAAAACAGAGTGTGAACTCTGAGTTTGTTTCGGCCTTTCTTCTCAGAGTAGTCAGATAGGAAACGCCGACCTCATCTAGTTTTTAAAATATGATTGACGTGTAAAAGTGTACGTGCAAACCTACTTACTGAAATAAAATCATTTATCATCAACGAAAACAGATTTGTATTACTAAAACCACGAACATTTTCCTTATAAAAAGGTGTGTTTCGCAATATTTTCTATTGAGTCAACAGTTCTAAGGGAATCTATCTTTAGGATAGGGAAGTAAAGGGGTATGTAAAACGAAAGGGTACCGCTTACGTCATCACATCCAACCAATATAAAAAATGTCAAACTGCTCCGTCTGTTTGTTACGTTTTCATTGCTGAACCGCTGAACTGATGTTGACGGTCTTAAAGACAGCTTGAGAGGCACTCAGCTAAATAATAACAGCCGCAAGGGTCGATCGAGGGTCCATTACATATCGGGACCTCTCCGTGCCTCGGAAAGCATTTTAAGGCGAATGCGCAGTTGTAGCCCGCGAAATTCAATTTTTCTTACGTATTTTGCAATTTTCAGGTCAGTGTCAGGTTGTATCTTGATCAAAATATGATTCGCGACTATAACATGTACGTATTTACAGAATTATAATAATTAGAATCATTAATACATCTTTCTAAGTTAGATTTCTACCGTTAAGAACAAATCTCGTATGGAAAAGTGTTTATGGTAGAAATCTAACTTAAACAAATATATTAATGATTCTAATGACTATAATTGTGCAAATACATATCTATTATAGTCGCAAATCATATTTTGATCAAGATACAACCTGACACTGACCTACAAATTGCAAAAAACGTAAGAAAATTTAAATTTCGCGGTCTACCACTGCGCATTCACCTTAAGCCGTTTTTCCGGCTGCCATTCGTAGATCATTGACAGTCGTTACGGGTAGTCAGTAGCTCAAAAGTCTGACAACCAGTTTAACCAAGGGGTGTCGTGTTACCCAGTAACTGGGTTGTGAAGGTCAGAGAGGCCGTCGCTCCATGAAGTAGGCAATTGCTACATGAAGCGACATCTGCTTAGACTGGAAGCCGTTCCCAACATAGCTGTGAAAAGTTTAGACAGATTGATATAAAGACAACTTGTTTCTCGAAAAAGAAAATATCCTTTAAAAAAATAGCGACCCGTGAAGAGGTGAAATTGGCTGTTGAACGTTTGTATGGAATATCAAAAACAACGGACAAAGTCGCGAGCAAAGCGGTAGTAAGGCGTTATGTTTCATCCTTTATTTTGTTAGGTTAAACCCTTCTTGTAATAAAACGTCTTGTTAACGTGCTCACATTGCTGATAACTTTAATGGTGGGAATTAAAATGGCGTTTTCTGTCGGCGTTTGTTTGAACACATTATTATCATTTAACACCAGAGGAAGTTAGGGGTAGAATCTTATTTTTTTGCCTGTTCATAAATCTGTTGTACTATGCTTCATCTATACTTACGTAAAGTCTATTGAAATTCGTTTCAAATTGATGTAATTTAAAGTTAAACAAATATCAACTATATTTTAATAGTAGTTAAGTTGATTTCAGAGTGACTAGCACTATTGAAAAAGTTATAAAAATATTTGAAGTTGTGGCGTAAACTGCACTTTATTGTGGAATTAAAGTTATTTTTCCATAAACTCATATTTGTTTACATTTTTGGCAAATAAGTCGCAAATGTAAATTAATCTATACATATTATCAATTAAAGTCGCTATTCGTGTTTGTATGTGTGACCTGAGCCCTGATTCACAACCATACGACAAGCTATCGTATCGAAAACCTGACATTTCGATAACCTGATTTGACTTCCCTTCAACAGCAAATAGCTGTTGGAAGAATAGCGGGCGTCTAGATTTAAAAATTTTCAGGTTTTGGACTTTTGAACAGCATTGAGAAGACTCCTAGGATAACAATGATTAATGTTCGATACGATACGGAAGCATATCGAATGTTTGTGAATAAGGGGGCAGGTTGTTCTTGTAAACTACGCGTCGGATTTTGATGCGGTTTCCACCACCATTTAATGTATTTATTCCAGAAGGTTTATTTATATAACACTTTAATTAAAATTATTTATAACTAGCTGCGCCCCGCGGTTTTACCCGCATAAGTCTCGATCCCGTGGGAATATCGGGATAAAAAGTACCCTATGTCCTTTCCTGGGACTCAAGCTATCTCTATACCAAATTTAATCAAAATTGGTCAAGCCGTTTGAGCGTGAAGACGTAACAAACATATAAACACACACACACACTCACAAACTTTCGCCTTTATAATATTAGTGTGATAAAGAAATCTCGAAACAAATCGTAAAAGACTTGCGAAGCAGGGGCTGGTCGCTAGTGTGTTATAACTAAAAGTGATTTGAAATGTAAACATGTAATTAATTAATTACATTACATTAATTAATTAATGTATAACATCTGGCTTCCGTAACTATGAGTGCCAAATCAGTTATTCAAGATTATACTGGCTTATGAGGTGTGACGAGGCACTAATAAAAAAAGGCACTGAAAACGATTGGTTAATTATAGAAGTTTAAAATTTAGTATTATTAATACTTGCTGCGCCCCGCAGTTTCACCCACATACGTCTCAATCCTTTGGGAATATTAGGATAAAAGTATCCTATGTCCTAATCCAGGTCATGTTCTACCCATGTGCTAAATTTTAACCAAATCCGTTCAGTCGTTTAAGCGTGAAAGCGTAACAAGAAAACAGACAAAATCTCTAATATTTTCTCTTTATAATATTAGTTTAGATTAATCCATACTTCTATAGTAATATTATAAATTCGAAAGTAACTCTGTCTGTTTATCTGTCTGTCTGTCTGTATTTTACTTTTTCACGCCTATACCGCTGAATCGATTTAGATGAAATTTAGTATAGAGATAGTTTGAGTCCCGGGAAAGGACATAGGATAGTTTTTACCCCGATATACCCACGGGATCGAGACTTATGCGGGTAAAACCGCGGGGCGCAGCTAGTAATATATAAGTTATTAGGGTTTTGTGTGCCAAAAAGCCTGTAGTTATTAAAACATCACACTCCAGCATAATTGGATTGCGAAGTTTGACATTAACCACATTGATTTTATTACCTTCAACTTCGGAAAGCCAATTCCAATTTTCACTCAAGTAGGGACTTATTCCGAAAATTGTGGTATTCCCGTAGGTCTCTGGTATTTTTAGCCAAACCGCACTTCGCGCTTAAGCCATACATTTGTGGCTTAAATCGGGGATATGCGACTTAATTCGGAGTATTGTTACTAAGTTCAGGAAATTGCAGTTTCATCCAGAGAATGGGGGATTTAGGCGCAGAATCGAGGTTTAATTCGAAGCTTGAGGGTTCGCCAAATCCGGAATTGGTTGCATCGGAAACTTTTGGCGAGAAACCTTGGACCGCGTGGATAAATACTGTGGCTCCTAGGCAAACAGCGAGTTCTTTCTCGCTGTTTGCCTAGGAGCCACAGTATATAAGGTAAAAAAAAGAAAATGTGTTTATTTACGTGAGCTCTTTGCGTTTTGTTTGTCGTGTTATATACATAAGTAGGCGCCAACTGAAATCCAAACAAGAGGCTCGGTCGCCGGTCGCCATTAGCGGGCGACAGAAATAGGTGACAATCGATTTGTCGTGACGTGACGTAGCCACACGGATTTGACGCTATAACGTACGCACGAATAATTTAGGTATTCCACGAAAGCAATCACGAGCTGAGCCAGCAACAACTGTGTGGCGTCAACTCGGGCATACACGGTCAACAGTTTAGGTAACTAGAAGTATTAATTTCATTGCTACAGTGAAAACCTAAGAGAAATGGAAGACATTAGATCTATACCTAATATAATTAGGATAGGTAGTATGTTATAGAAGTTTCTTATTAGGTTAATTTAATATTCTAATTATGTATAAATACCACACCATCGCATTAGGTTAATTCTGTTATGATAGTTGTAAAGGTAATTATAAATAAGTACATAAATAAATAAAAATATCGATCTCATACAGCAACCTAGGCAAAGCGATTTTGACAATGTGGTTTCAGTGGGCACATGATAACGGCATCATCTATACATTATAAAAACCGGCCAAGAGCGTGTCAGGCCACGCTCAGTGCAGGGTTCCGTAGTTTCCCGTCCGTCACAATAAGTGTTCCCACTTATGAGTTTAAAGGTGGGTATTTGTTTAAAAAAAGATACGTTCAGGATAATAAAATATGTAAACGAAGTTAAAAAAAATGCTTGCATATACGATTATACTACAAACTTAGTCCAGAAATGATTTTGTACAACTTTTTGTCTTTTTTGTACAAAAACTGTTTCCATCTAGTTCAAAATGATTTTCCTAGAAAGTTCTTATAAAGTTCTACTTTTCAGATTTTTTTCATATTTTCTAAACTTATGGTTCAAAACCCGCCAACACGCACTGGACCAGCGTGGTGGGTTACGGTCCAATCCCCCCAATGGACAGAAGAATAAGAGACAGGCCCCAAGTGCCCGGCGACTCTAGCGGTTGTGCTGGCGTGGACGGGCGCGGGCGCAGCCCTGGGGTCAGGGGAGCTAAGAATCTCCGGGTGAGATCGACTAACCGTCAAACGACCACGGCAAACTATATAACGGACACTGATACACTTCACATTCTCACCTACAATGTCCGGACGCTAATGAAAGACGAGCGATTAATTGAGCTTGAAAATGCTCTAAAAGATATCACCTGGGACATTGTAGGCCTATCAGAAGTTAGAAGAGAGGGCGAACACACGGAAGAAAGAGACGATGCTGTGTTCTTCCACTTCGGTGAAACCAGTGGACAACACGGAGTAGGGTTCATGGTGGCAAAGAAGTGGAAGGAAAATATCATCGAATTCGTGGGGTATTCTGAACGTGTCGCGGTGCTCAAATTCCAACTTACACAGAACAAAACGCTAACTCTGGTACAAGTTTATGCACCGACATCTGCACATACCGATGAAGACGTAGAGGATTTCTATGAGCTTGTCAACCGAGCATGTAATGAAAATAGAGGCACCTGGAACATGGTAATTGGGGATTTTAACGCTAAGGTAGGAAGAAGACAAGAACTAGACAGCGAAGATACTCTCGGCAACTTTGGCTTAGGAGACCGCAACGAACGAGGTGTGCGTCTAATGCAGTTTGCCTTTGGACAGAGCATGCACATAGCCAACACCTTATTTTTAAAGAAACCGCAGCGGCGATGGACGTGGGTTGCACCTAATGGTTTCACACGAAACGAAATTGACTACGTCTTGTCGTCAGACAAACATATAATCAAGGATGTTAGTGTTATCAATATAATTAAATATAGCTCCGACCACAGACCAATCCGCGCAAAAATCCGATTTGATTTCAAAATCCACCGAGCTAAATTGTTCACAAAACAAAATAGGCGGCTTTCAAAAGAGACACTTATCAATAACTTGGAATATTTTAATTTAGAACTATCAAATTATTTTAAAGGACTTAAACTTGATGAAACAGTTGCTGAAGACCAATATAATTCAATAGTTACCGGATTAATCAAAAGCAGTAAAAACATAAAGAACAAAACCATAAATAAAAACAAATTAACATCTCATAGTGTAGATTTGATCGAAAAACGAACAAAAGAAGAAATAGGAACAGTAGAATATAGAATAATAGATAGAAAAGTCAAAAGAAGTATTAGGAAAGACCTTAGAAATATTAGTACACATTTAGTCAAAACAGCTCTAGAAAAACACACATCTTTAAGGGTTTTGAAACATGGAGTCACAAAGGGAAAAACCTGGATAAATAGTCTCAAAGACAATGACGGAATAAAACACCACAGTAGACAAAAAATCATGGAAATAGCGACCCAATTCTATGAATCATTATATTCAGATGACTCACCACCCCCGATCAGTACAGAATACAGTCTCCCAGATTCCATTCCTTTAATAAGTGGCTATGAAGTGCACAAAGCACTTACTACTATGCGCTACAACAGAAGTCCTGGAGAGGATGGAGTCACTACCGAAGCGTTAAAAATTGGCTCTCCCACATTGTTGCCTCACCTTACCAACCTTTTTAATACAATACTGACAACAGGAAAAGTACCTATTCCAATGTGCCATTCAAATATAGTTCTTCTGCATAAAAAAGGTGATAAAAGCGATATCAGAAACTACCGCCCAATAAGTCTAACATCTCATATATATAAAGCTTTTATTAAGGTGATACAGAATCGCATAGACGGGAAACTGGACAAACACCAGTCACCAGAACAAGCCGGATTTCGCCCAAGTTTTTCTACAACCGACCACCTTCAAACACTAAACCAGATCCTTGAAAAATACACAGAATTTAATAAACCACTGTATCTTGCCTTTGTAGATTACACAAAAGCCTTCGATAGTATTAAGCACTCAGAAATCTTCACATCCCTAGAACACCAGGAACTCGAAAAGCTATACATCGATCTCTTGAAAAACATTTATAACAATAGCTCCGCAAACATTAAACTCAATACTGCTGGACCTTCATTCAAAATACAAAAGGGTGTTAAGCAGGGTGACCCACTCTCTCCCAAATTGTTTACAAGCACACTTGAGGAGATATTTAAGTCACTGGCAGTGTCATGGAAGACCAAGGGCATTGACGTCGGCAAGAAGAGGCTGACAAACCTCCGTTTTGCCGACGACATAGTCCTTTTTGCCCCCACAGCTCTAGAACTTCAGATCATGCTCCAAGAACTGAGCACGGCTAGCTATAAGGTGGGACTTGCGATGAATCGGTCTAAAACCCAACTTATGACTAACAACACCAAGCGTAGGGTCGAGATAGATGGGCAGGAAATACATTATGTCGATGAGTATATCTACCTGGGCCAGTTAGTTTCTTTCGAAAACAGGCAGGAAAGGGAAATCGACCGCCGAATTGAAAACGCCTGGAAAAGCTACTGGTCCATGAAGACGCTAATGAAGGGTGATCTGCCGATCTCCCTGAAGCGCAAACTCGTCGACATGTGTATCTTGCCCGTCCTAACCTATGGTGCTCAGACCTGGTCACTCACCGAGTCGCAAAAGTTCCGCCTTGGCGTTTGCCAAAGAGCAATGGAGCGCAGCATCCTGGGTGTAAAAAGACAGGACAAAATTCGAAACACCATGCTGCGTTCCAAAACGGGTATAATAGACGTAGGCAAGAAAGCTGCCAGACTCAAGTGGGACTGGGCGGGTCACATCAGCCGCATGCAGGATGACCGCTGGGCAAAAGTTTCCACACAATGGGTGCCTGAAGATGGACGGCGCCGCCGAGGTCGGCCCAGAAAGCGGTGGCGAGATGACCTGGACGCGTACCGCGAGGGCTGGTTTGAGGTGGCGCGGGAAAGGAGTTCCTGGAAGGACTTGGGGGAGGCCTTTGCCCAGCAGTGGGACAGTACAGGCTAAACAAAAAAAAAAAAAAAAAAAAAAATGGTTCAAAAGTTAGAAGGGGGGGGACACATTGTTTTTTAATTTTGGAGCGATTATTTCCGAAATTATTGACATTATCAAAAAATGATTTTAGTAAACCCCTATTCATTTTTAAATACCTTTCCAACAATATATCACACGTTAGGGTTGAAATTTAAAAAAAAATCACTTCCCACTTTACATATAGGGGGGCTACCCTAATAAAACATTTTTTTCCAATTTTTATTTTACCACTTTGTCGGTGTGATTGATATACATATTGGTACCAAATATCAGCTTTCTAGTGCTAACGGTCACAGAGATTAAGCGAGGACGGACAGACGGACGGACAGACAGACATGGCGAAACTATAAGGGTTCCTAGTTGACAACGGAACCCTAAAAAGGTACATTTATTTGTTTGTTTGTATGTAGACAGTAATCTCTGGAACTGCCAGTCGGATTTGAAAAAAATCTTTTTACATTTGACTTTTAGTCCAATTCGACATAGGCTATTTAGGCTATTTAACATCACGCTATGACACGGTAGAAGCTGAGCAAAAAGAAAAAAAGACAGAAAGAACGCTAAGCGAAAACGAAGTAATAGCCCGGACGGGCTATTATGGGTCGGAAGAACATGAAATTTCATGCGGACGAAGTCGCGAACAGAAGCTAGTAATAAATATAAGTGCATGCTTATTCACTCGCCGAATCATAAAAATTAAATATATTTTGTTAGTGCAACTAAAAGCTCATTCGTATGAATGTCTGCATAGCAACAAGCAACTTTGTCAGTGTTTATCTTTAGAAACATTTGCCTCTTATGAATATCTAGGACTAGTAACAGATTGAAATTGTATTTATTTGCCAAAATACAGGTACTTACAATATAACATGGTAAAATAATTTTAGTCTCACTATATTCGACTTATCAGTCGTGCAAATATTTCTAGTACATGCATTATAATATCATGAAATTACATGATATATATGTATAGATATATATATTACAGATAACATATTCATGTAGAATCTGCATGTTAAAAACGTTTGTAATAAGCTACGCTACATTTAGGGTAAATTGAAAGGGTTCCCTATCCATTTGCATAAATAACTTGGCATACTTTTGTTTCTCCTAATTGTATTTTCGCATAACATTATTTACGCATAACAGCTTACGCATAATTTCTTTTATTATAATAATGATTAAGCATAACATTCTAAAGCATCGTTTTATTTCTAACGACGGCAGGATGATGGAGCCCCGCGCAGCGGGGCTCCTATTTCTGTCTGCAGGGTTTAAAGCAACCTAACCAAACCGAACCTCGGGGTGCCCCTGACGTCGTTTAGTATTATATGATTTAATTTTATGCCAAAACAAATTAGCCTTCAAGATAATTATGCCAACATAAACTGTATGCCAAAAAATTGGCAAAGTATTATTATGGCAAAACAAATTATACCAAAATAGTTATGCCAAAGTATATTAGGAAAAAGAACATTATGCGAAAAGAAGGGATCCCAATTGATAGTGCAGTGGACTGAAGACCTTGTGAAGGCCGCACAAATCTGCTGGATGCGGGAAGGACAGAAACGGTTGAAGTGGCGATGCTCAGGGGAAGCCTGTGTCCAGCACCTATGTGTGGACGTCTTTTGGTTGAAATGATGATGATAATGAAATTGCAGTGAAAACATAAGAAAAATGGAAAAACAGTGCTGTAAAATTCGGTTATTAATACTTCCAACCAGATTTTAGACATCACAGAAAAATATGCCTTTGAAAAGGTAGCAGGCTCTAACTTAAATAGTTGCATTATAGAATAAGCACCAGTTTTATCCATTTACGTTCAGTCGAGGCCCTATAGAAACGACCCAGTTATAATCGAATGAACGGATTAAGTCCATGAGCGAAAATTGATATCCTTTCAAGTTGGAGAATGGAATTCTTACACTTTACAGCATTCAAAGTTTATTAATAAGTAGCTTTTGCCCTGGGCTTTGCCCGCGTGGATGTGGGAAATTATCTCACGAGAACATGCTACTGGGACAAAAGGACAAAAAGTAAAAAGTAGGTCTATGTCCGTCCCCAGGATGCCTTCTATCTCCTTGCCAAATTTTATCAAAATCCGTTCAGTGGTTTAAGCGTGACAAGGTCACATACAGACAAAGTTACTTTGGAATATATGATACTAGTTGCGCCCCGCGGTTTCACCCGCATAAGTCTCGATCCCGTGGGAATATCGGGATAAAAAGTATCCTATGTCCTTTCCCGGGACTAAAGCTATCTCTATACCAAATCTCATCTAAATCGGTTCAGCGGCTTAGGCGTGAAAAGATAACATACAGACAGACAGATAGAGTTACTTTCGAATTTATAATATTATATATAGTAGTATGGATTAGTATGGGTAATGGTTTCTCTCTGTATAATCCTGGGCGCAAGAAAATGCTTTGAAGCGGTAACCAAAAATATTTCAGGGATTTTCATTTTCTAGGGTTTTATCGCCTTTATGTTTTCTCTGAGTGACCGACTCAAAGGCCTTTACCAAATTGATGCAAAAGATTTCGTTGTGAATACTTCAAAAAATGTTTTAAAACATCGTTTGCGGCAGGCAGAGATAAAATTGGGAAGATTAGCGCATACCGCCAGACGCGTACATCAAAAATGTATTAGGCTTAAAAAACCTAACATAATGCTACTACATAAGTCGATACAGTGTCTGCAGGGGAGCATAATGTATTTAATCTGTCAAGCTCCGCTAATGAGACACAATTGATTTTCTATTGTTTGGTCACCGATCGGTGTCCCGCGGTCCTTGAGCGGTTAAGCAAGCTTCGGATTTTCCTATAACTCAATTTGTAGCAGCTGCGAATTGAGTTTGACTTGAAAGTCTGATGCATCGCGCTTATGTGATGTTTTAACTGCAGTTTCTATAAAGAATTAGGCCACCACTCACTTGGCCTAGCCTTTTCCCAACTATGTTACGTTCGTTTACTCTTAACTTTGACTTCTCCAACTCTTATTTTTTATCTGAGCTCCGTAACCCAGTTACTGGGTAACACGAAACCCCTTGGTAGGAATGGTTGTCACATTTTAAGCTTCTGACCACCCGAAACGATTGTCAAAGATCTACGAATGACCGGGACCAACTGCTTAATGTGCTTTCCGAGGCACGGAGGGGTCTTGGTATGTAAAGATGGTCACCCATCCACGGACCAACCGCGGCAAGGGTAGCTTAACCTGATCGATCGACCCGTGCGGCTGTTATTTAGCCACAAGCCCCTCTATATTAGGCCACCATTACTTTTTCATAAAAGACGATTATTGAGGTTTTAATCTCAATCTGAAACATTTTGAAGGATATTGCTAATTCATTGCTTCATATGTTCGAAAAAATTGTCTGCTCAACAACGTGAATAACGCAATGAATGTTGTTGAACTGTCAAAATGAAAGCCATTGCTACTGATAGTGCGTTACGCAATTATCTCCCTGGTCGATATAACGCAAACATACAAACAAATACGTTGTCAGTGGACAAAACAATAAATGTAGAGGTAATTATTTTTCATTATAATGTAATATTATATAGGTACTCAATGTCTAACCTATATCACTTTACGTTAATGCAGGCGTAATTTGGAAATAAATACCGATAGTTTCAATCGTAATTTATTATTGACTTGCTTTTGGCCGCGACATCGGCCGCTTGGAGGTTGGGAATTATCTCACGGGAACGTACTACCGGGATAAAAAGTATCCTGTGTCCGAACCCAGGCTGCGTGTTGAGGCGTGAAAAGGTAACAGACAGACAGAGCTACTTTCACATTTAGAATATTAATTAATAAGTATATATTACTAGCAGCGCCTCGCGATTCCACCCGCATAAGTTTCGATCCCGTGGGAATATCGTGATAAAGTATCCTATGTGTTAATCCTGGTTATAAACTATCTGTGTGCCAAATTTCATCCAAATCCGTTCAGTAGTTTTTGCGTGAAAGAGTAGCAAACGGCCTTCCATCCATCCATCCTCACAAACACTCACGTTTATAATATTAGTAGGAGTAGGTTTAGGATAGTAGGAAGTAGGATAGGATAGCATTATAGGATGTTTGTATAGATTACTAGCAGCGCCCCGCGGTTTCACCCGCATAAGTTTCGATCCCGTGGGAATATCGGCATAAAAACTATCCTGTGTCCTTTCCCGGAACTCAAATTATCTCTATACAAAATTTCATCTAAATCGGTTCAGCGGTTTAAGCGTGAAGAGGTAACAGACAGACACACTTTCGCAATGTTAAGTATGGATTGAAAACTACACTCCTAATGACAACAAAATGGCGACGAGATAACTTTTGCGTCCTGACGTTTGAATTTAATTTAATTTAGTGTTTAGGTAAAGTCAACAAAAGAGATAAGTATGCAGGATTGTCGGATATAGTTGAAGTTTAGTAAGAAACCGATGGATGTTGTCAACTGAAATTTAATTTGATATAAGAGCTGTTTGTTTTCTATTAATAAAATAAAATTTTATTAGAGAACATCCATCTGTTTCTTACTAAACTTCAACTATATCCGACGATCCTGCATACTTATCTCTTTTGTTGACTGTACATAAGAGCTGCCTGGAACCCACATTTTGTGGCGGTTCCAGCTATTAACGTTATCAGAGTTATGTGGGCCCGTTACCGGTATGGAAGTGGTCTTATAACTTGCTTACAGAACGGGTAAAGTGCGAAGACTGGAGTATATAATTTTTGATGTCACCGCTGGGATTTTGTGTCTTCCGTAGTTTTAACTTCAGGTTTCTGTGGGTTTAATGCTTGTAGGCACTAAGCACTTGGCATTTTGAAAGTCTATGCTTAGGGTTAAAATGCAATATCTGCCATGTTTTAGTTGAGCGTGTTAGTTACCAGCTTTGCTATAGTGCTCCATAAACGCCATCAACTCAATATGACCTTAAATACGTTCACTGCTGAAAATAGGCTTGAAATGGGTGGTCTGCACCAACATTGCGTAACACACTATCCATCTCAATTTGAATAATTTTGAAAGATATTGCTTCACATGTTTGAAAAATTTGTGAGGGGCCCGTGGCTAAATAATAACAGCCGCACAGGTCGGTCGATCAGGTTAAACTACGCTTGCCGCGGTTGGTCTGTGGATGGGTGCCCCTCCGTGCCTCGGAAAGCACATTAAGCCGTTGGTCCCGGCTGTCATTTTTGGATCTTTGACAGTCGTTACGGGTTGTCAGAAGCCCGAAAGTCTGACAACCAGTCTTACCAAGGGGTATCGTATTACCCGTAACTGGGTTGTGGAGGCCAGATAGGCAGGCTCCATGTAAAATACTGTTATTTAGCTGCATCCGGTTAGACTGGAAGCCGACCCCAACATAGTTGAGAAAAGGCTAGGCAGATGATGTTCGAAAAATTTATCTGCTCAACAACGAAAATAACGCAATGAATGTTGTTGGATTGTCCAAATGAAAGTCATTGCTATTTTTTTTTTATGGATGGGAAGTCATCAAATTACCCCTCCCGCTCTGGGTGGAGCAGAAGGGAGTGTCAGACTCTCACTGACTAAAACCCATCCGTGTTCCTTCTTTAGCCCTTTATGTTCCGGGAACCCTTTCGGACAATCCCGCACCCCCGGCAGGCTTCGGCCCTGGCAGGCCCCTTCTTTTTAGCTAAGTCATTGCTACTGATAGTGTATTATGCAATACCCCGCAGACTTAACCACGTTTCAAGCGACACTAAAAAAGTTACTTAGACAATCATTTTCGATCACGCAATATTAAGCGAGACAGGAAAAGAGGCTTTCAACATCCCAAATATTTTAGCAGATTTGTTCATAGTTCCGCTGCTGTTCTCTTGGCGTTATTCATTGTGATCTTAAGTACTTTCCTAGACCAACACAACTGAGGGCACTCTGTCAGTGTCATTCTACCAGCGATAACGTTGGTGGAAATGTCAAATAGGTAGAAGAGAATAGAATACTCTTTATTATGGACACCATATAAATTACAGACATAAATAAAGAAACTTTACAATGGGTGGTGGGTGTGTGTGGTAGGTATGTGTAGGAATGACAGAAGCTCCGAAGAACGTATGTCAACCGTTGTTAAAAGTTGTTGTAGCCAAACGAAACGCTTTGAAAGCGATTGTGTCTGGTTTTATTGAATGAAATATAGTTCCCTACATAACAGCTTCAGCAACTATTGATCTGAAAGTGAAAATACGTGGAACAACTTTTATCGTATTCTTTGACAACTGACGATTTTGATTGACATCCAATTAAGTTACTTTTTCTTCAAAAGACTGATAATTATACCAACGCATAAATATACTTTTAGAGTTGATTGATGATCAAATTATAGTCAATTTTCTTCACGACAGAACTTATCGACCTGTGGTGTTAAAGTTACTTAGTGGTTGTATACGAGCGTACTCAAACATGAAGACTTTTATTTAAAGATCAATAGAAGCTAGACAAGAAATAACATTTTCAGTATCTATACATCTATACAAATAAATAAAATTGAAGTGTCTGTTTGTATTATCAAAATAACAGCTTTTCACTAAAAGCATATGGAAGTATAAACGCTACTTATAACAAAAATAATTTTTTCCCGATTTTAACGGGACTTTCACTGGCAGACAGATGATAATTATTATGGAGTAACATATAGGCTACTTTTTGTCTCGATAGCACGTTCACGTGGTATAATTTCTGACATCCACGCGTGCGAAGCCGCGGGCAGAACTAGTTAGTTAAATAATTTCCAGTCAGTAAATGTGCCTCTTGGTATTGTGTTGAAAGATGCGTTTATGAGAGGAAGTCAAAATAATCATAGCAGGTAATTAACCTTTTAACCGCCTACGTCGGATTAATCCGACAAATATTTTCGTGCCCATTCCGCCAGAGTCGTATATATACGACCAAATAACACATCTCGTTTAATCTGTATTATTATTATATCATCACAGCTCGTTTCATCGGTATTAATTTTACGTTTTTTTTTTCCTCGGGCGCTAGGGGCACGACAACTGATATAAAGTCGGGCGGTTAAAAGGTTAATAATAATATACTACCAAAAATTAGCTTATTTAAAGTTAGCTTTAAATTAAAAAAAATAAGATTTGGTCATTGTATTATACTTCTAACTCAATACTGTAATTGGGGTGTATGAGGTCTTGCGTTAATTATGTTACATGTTGTATAATAGATACTTTATAAAGCTACTTTACGTTAACTAGTTACGTACTCCATAATATTTTGTTAGTGTATGGCCGCAATTCCTGTTCGATAAAGTGTATTAAAAAGTCTAAAGTTATCAACAAACTAGAAACACGAGCATCAAAAATGCGATGCAAGCGAAATTGAGAGGCGAACCATGAAGTGTACCTACCTATCTAGTTATTTATTACGTCAGCGCTAGCCTGGTAAAAATAGAAGAATGGCTATCTATCTAGCTAGCATACCCTAGGTCCAACAGTCGAAGCTAATTGGATGGTGATACTGAAAATTGGGTTCACTAATGTTTCACCAAAACTCCATTGACAAATTTTTAGTTCACAACCAACGTTTCGTATACTACACACATCAAAAGTGTCTAGGGATCAAGCATTTTTATGCGGATTTCTTGAGATTGAGATGTGGCTTTGTAATAAATTTATGATTTTATAAATTTATATGGATCCTTTTTGGTGCATTTCATAATTTGAATCAGGAACTGTGAATCAAATTCGAGTAAAAGATGAAAATCAGCTGTCAATATTTTCCCTATAAAAACATACAACGCATTGAAGACATTATTAGTGCTACTGTTTCCCTACTACTGATTAAAACCAACGTTATTATGGAGCGGCGACGTCATTTAAGCAGGGAAGAAATGCTCAGAGCCGTGGGAATGATAGAAGCTGGTTCCCGGCAACGTACTGTGGCTTTAGCTCTGAATACAAGTCAGAGTGTTATCAGTCGACTTTGGACACGTTACCGAAGCACTGATACCGTGGCTGAGCGCCATGGAGGACGGTATCGCTGCACCACACGGAGACAAGACCGATACATTCAAATCTTAACTCGAAGAGCTCCAACAATAACCGCCATGATGTTAGCCGTGAGGCTTCATCACTCTTCAGGGAACTTAATTAGCGACCAAACAGTCAGAAACCGCTTGCATGAAGTGAACCTTCATTCCCGAAGACCGCTACGGGTACCACCTATAGCAATGCACAATCGTAGGATTCGATATCAATGGGCTCTTGAACACAGAAATTGGGCAGAAGAACAATGGCGTTTCGTGTGCTTTTCTGATGAGTCTCGTTTTGGTATGAGACCGGATACAAGACGTATACGACACTGGAGAACCCCTGGACGCCAACAGCGATTAAAATCCTGCCAGGAAGTCCATCCTTATAGTGGTGGAACCATCATGGTATGGGCGGGTATTTGGATCGGCGGAAGAACTGAGTTGATTTGGATCAGAGGCAACCTCAACGCTCAAATTTATGCTGAGACGATTGTATCAGACGTCATCGTTCCTCTACAAGTGCAAATCGGTCCCTTATTTCAGTTAATGCATGATAATGCACGACCGCACACCGCAAGAGTTGTAAGACAGACTCTCGCCGCAGCTAACATCAATGTCCTGCCCTGGCCTGCTCAGTCGCCAGACTTGAACCCGATTGAGCATGCATGGGATATGCTACAGAGAAGAGCTCTGCCGAATATGGAGGGTATCCAGTCGCAAGAAGACCTTTTTTTGTTGTTGCAACGAACATGGGCGGCCATTCCACAGCGTGATTTGGATGAACTCATTTTGAGTATGCCAAACCGATGTTCTTGTGTTGTTAGTGTTCGCGGTAGAAACACGGATTATTAATTGTTTAAGTTACCCAATAAAATTTTAGAGAAAACTGTTATTTCAGTCTTTTTTTCGAACTTTTGTGTTAGTGGTTCAAATGTCAAAAATCCCTTTATTAGGAAAATGGCAAATTTCTTTATTAATGCAAAGATGACTTGGTTTATCGTTACTGTGACAAACGAAAACACTTTATTTGATGAATCCTTAAAGAAAATTTTAATTAATATCAATCAGGAGAAAAGTTATTGCAAAAATATATGTTGATCCCTAGACACTTTTGATGTGTGTATTTATTTCACAAACAACTAATTCCGCAAATGTTTTATTTTATAAACACTCGCTTTACAAACATTTATTTGGCAAATGGTTTACTTTACAAATGTTACGGATGATATTTAATCATTTATACATTTTTCGTTTAATATTAAGATTCTTTTGGAAAAATAACGTTTAATCAAAATATCATTTTATAATACACTAGCGACTACATTAAAATCCATCGCGTAGTTTAAAAGATCTAATCTTGCAGACAGCGAGAGTGACTTTGTTTTATACTATGTAAAGATTTTCTAAACCGGTCAAAAAGTGATCATGACGGTATTCTCCATTTGGGTCAAATAATTTTCAGGCAAGTATTTTTTCTATATAATCTAGTCGTTTCTGGCACTCGCCGGCCGCTGCCGCGGCACCGCTCGCTTCGCTCGCTCGGCTCGTGCGTAGGGGGTCACAGTTTTAACCTAACCTAACCGAACCATTTTTTTTTTGATAACTAACCTAATTTAGCTAATTCGGTTCCGGGTAGCCTACTAAAAATAATCTCTTTTTTTTTCTTCCATTAGCTCAAGTCGTTTCGGGAACCGAAATTTTGTGTAAAAGTAATTTTTTCTATATAATCTAGTCGTTTCTGCCACTCGCCGGCCGCTGCCGCGGCACCGCTCGCTTCGCTCGCTCGGCTCGCGCGTAGGGATCACAGTTTTAAATTAACCTAACCCAACATTTTTTTTTAAATACTTAACCTAATCTAACTAGTTCAGTTCCGGGTAGCCCACTAAAAATAATCTCTTTTTTTCTATTAGCGCAAGTCGATGAAAGAATGAGTTTCATTTTTAGAAAATTGCGTAATGATAAGTCAATATGTAAAACGTTTTTATTCCAAACGTTGTTTTATGAAATAAAACTAATAAAAAATGAATTGCTTGTTAAATAACACGTTATTAAACAAGAGTTTATCTGGTGATTATTTTGTAAAGTGAATTATTTGGCAAACTTGTTGTTGTATAATGATGAAATGACAAATCATGATTTTGCCAATCGTTGTTTGTCAAGTAAAAATTTGTAAATTAATTTTTGGTGAACTGACAGGCACCTGAAAATTGTCTTTGATAGAAAGAATAAAAAGTTGAATTATATTAGTATGAAAAATCGAAAAATTATTGTAACTATAGTCTGTGCCAAAAGCATTCGACAAAAGAGTAAACAAAAAAGAGTAAATTCTTACGTAATAATTCACTAAAAGGAATTGAAATATATTCATTTATTAATTTCAATTTTATTGTCACTACTTTTCTAACAATCATTGTTTGAATAATATGATTAAAATTGTAATTTAAAAAATCATCGATGAAAATTGAGGCTAGGTAAAAACCATCTGTAAAGTGATTTAAAATTAGAATTACGGGCTTAAAGCATTCAAAAACATAATGAAATCAAAGCACTCAATTTGTAAATGAAACTACAAATTGACATCCACAGCTACCTATGTGTTCTGATCCATTTGTTTACATTTTCATCAGCGACTTTTGGAACAGACCAGAACCATAGACGGGAAAACTAATTTCAGTACTGAGAGCCAGAAGTCGGATATCTATGGCCAGAAGCCTTGGGACCACATAATATCTTCGGCAATATACAGGTCAGCACATATCTGCCTACCCCTTTGAGAATATAGGGGTAATGTATATGCAGCTCGAGTCTCGAGACAGTGGGACGGGCTTCGAAATCCGTTTAGTGGTTGAATTCAAGATTAGCTCGCTACGGCCATGCGCGTTGATAGCTAGTACTGTGACGTATGAGAAATTGTGTTACACATATGTACTATATAGGTATTCCCGTACGTGTATATATCGCAGCCAACTAACTTAATTAGCCTTTCAGTTTTTACGAAACGGCGCCGTTCAACTAGCGCCCTAAATGATATTCAGTCGATGCATTTAGTACAACATTTGGCTGTACAACAACCGGCTGGCTCAGCTGGCTGATGCTAAGGCCATTTAAATTGGTGAATATGAGACGAAAAATCAATTTAAACTTAATTTAAATAGGTCATAATGTTAACAACTGTTATAAAATTGAACAAAATATTTCCAACGGCAATTTGCCGTTTTTTAGCCATTTCATGCAACTCTCAAGAAATTATAGTTGTGATTCAGAATAAATAGACAATTTAAGATGACAGACAATTTACTTAGCAATTAATCTCCCTGAATGTACACAGGGCGTCATCGTACTCGTATTGTATCGCAATCAGGAATGTATGTGCTAACGCTTCAGTAGATACGTATGGGGTAACGAAGTGTGTGACATTTAAATATCGCTGTATTTTTAGGAGCAGAGGTGGCCAAGTGGTATAGGCCCCGACTAACGAGTTGTATTTGTACTTTGTGTAAATAATTTCATCACCGCTGCTCTTAAAACGGTGAAGGAAAACTTTGTGGTGAAACCGGCTTGTCTTAGAATTAAAAATTCGAAGATGTGTGATGACATCTACCAACCCACACTGGGCCCGCGTGGTAGATTATAGCCCACTCCCCCTCGAAGAGAGAAGGCCTGTGACCCAGCAATAGGAACATTACAGGCAGATTATGCTGTATTTTGACAAATCATTGTAATTGCCTTTTTTCGTTGAAAGTTTAGACTGTTAAGGGCTTATTTATAAACGATGATTAAAATTAAGTGACGTTCAAACGTCAAAATCTAGGTCAATCGCTAATTACTACTTAAATTTAAGCAACGTTTATGAAAGGGGTAAATGTGGATGGTTGTAAGAGTACGAGAACTACAAATAAATAATGGATGAATTGCGACTTTGATCGAAAGATTATGGCTCGAAAGTACACACATCAAAAGTGTCTAGGGATTTATTTATTTATTTATTTAATACTTCAAGCACATAAATGTACAGAGGCGGACTTAATGCCATAGGCATTTTCTACCAGTCAACCTTTGGGTGATGCAGAGACAAACAGTGGTAGGTGCAATCATGAAAATTAAGGAATAAATATTTTAAATATAATGATACGCATAAACCTATAAAAACTATGAATATAATATATAACTAATTATATATAAATATAAGCACAAATATATATACATAAATACATGAATATACTTACTAACTAACTAAAAAGAAATAAGACAATGAGAAAATATTACCGTTGTGATGATACTGCCAGCTTCTTGCGAATATGCTCGCGAACCTTAACTTTAAAGGATAATCGGTTGGTTGCCATCCTGATCTCCTGAGGGAGCGCATTCCACAGAGAGATAGATTGAACGAAGAAGGAAGAGTGAATGAAGTCTGTGCGGTGAGTGGGACATTGAAGAAGACGATTGTGTGATGAGCGTAGATTTCTATTGTGGTTGGCGCAAATGTACTGAAAATGGGGGGCTAGATAACCAGGGGAAGACGGAGAATCAAGAAATGAGAACAAGGTTGTCAGCGCCCTTAGTTCTCTACGTTGGCGTATGGGCAACCACTTTAGAAGCGACCGATGCGCAGAAACATGATCATATTTACGCAGATTGAAAACGAATCGAATGCAGTTATTGAGAAGACGGTCAAGTTTGTTGAGGAGATCTGCATTCAGGTCATAGTAGCACACATCACCATAATCGATGATAGGGAAAATAAGGGACTGCACAAGCATTGTCTTCGTACTTGATGGTAATAAATTTTTCAAACGGTACAGAGCCCGCAGCGTTCCAGTAACCTTCTGGCTCACCCTAGCGACTTGAGTCCGCCAGTTCAGGGCACAATCAATGTGCAAGCCTAGGTCCTTCACGTCAGTACCAAAAGGAACGATCGTACCATTGAAGAGAACTGGTGGCAAGGTTCTACCATCTACTTTGCTAATACTACGAGAGCTACCAATGATGATCGCCTGACACTTCGTAGGGTTTACAGCTAAGCCAAATCTATCCGACCAGGATTTTATGGCTATCAAGTCCTTATTTAATTTATCGATAGCGTCAGGTAATTCATCAACCTTCGCTTGACAGTACAACTGCAAGTCATCTGCATACAGATGATACGCACACTGAAGTTCGGAAGTAATAAGATTAATAAAAATAGAAAACAGAAGAGGAGAAAGTATACCGCCTTGAGGAACGCCAGTTTCCAAATCACACCAGCTAGAAGAAGAATCCCCAACATGAACAGACTGCTGACGTTCCTGAAGGTAAGAGGAGAACCATTCCAGTGCTTCAGGAGAGACCATTATATAGGACAGAATGGCTAACAGGATGTCGTGACTGACGGTATTGAAGGCATTCGAGAAATCAACCAACACTAGAACAGTAACTTTGGTGTCTTCCAGTCCTGCCCTTATATCACCAGTCACTTTAAGGAGTGCGGAAACAGTGCTGTGCCCAGGCCTAAACCCAGATTGGAGAGGACTAATAATTGAATTACAATGAACAAAGTCGGAGAATTGTTTGTGGACACAGGCCTCTAGCACTTTGGATAGGAAGGATTACTTTGGATAGGGATCAACATATATTTTTGCAATAACTTTTCTCCTGATTGATATTAATTAAAATTTTCTTTAAGGATTCATCAAATAAAGTGTTTTCGTTTGTCACAGTAACGATAAACCAAGTCACCTTTGCATTAATAAAGAAATTTGCCATTTTCCTAATAAAGGGATTTTTGACATTTGAACCACTAACACAAAAGTTCGAAAAAAAGACTGAAATAACAGTTTTCTTTAAAATTTTATTGGGTAACTTAAACAACTAATAATCCGTGTTTCTACCGCGAACACTAACAACACAAGAACATCGGTTTGGCATACTCAAAATGAGTTCATCCAAATCACGCTGTGGAATGGCCGCCCATGTTCGTTGCAACAACAAAAAAAGGTCTTCTTGCGACTGGATACCCTCCATATTCGGCAGAGCTCTTCTCTGTAGCATATCCCATGCATGCTCAATCGGGTTCAAGTCTGGCGACTGAGCAGGCCAGGGCAGGACATTGATGTTAGCTGCGGCGAGAGTCTGTCTTACAACTCTTGCGGTGTGCGGTCGTGCATTATCATGCATTAACTGAAATAAGGGACCGATTTGCACTTGTAGAGGAACGATGACGTCTGATACAATCGTCTCAGCATAAATTTGAGCGTTGAGGTTGCCTCTGATCCAAATCAACTCAGTTCTTCCGCCGATCCAAATACCCGCCCATACCATGATGGTTCCACCACTATAAGGATGGACTTCCTGGCAGGATTTTAATCGCTGTTGGCGTCCAGGGGTTCTCCAGTGTCGTATACGTCTTGTATCCGGTCTCATACCAAAACGAGACTCATCAGAAAAGCACACGAAACGCCATTGTTCTTCTGCCCAATTTCTGTGTTCAAGAGCCCATTGATATCGAATCCTACGATTGTGCATTGCTATAGGTGGTACCCGTAGCGGTCTTCGGGAATGAAGGTTCACTTCATGCAAGCGGTTTCTGACTGTTTGGTCGCTAATTAAGTTCCCTGAAGAGTGATGAAGCCTCACGGCTAACATCATGGCGGTTATTGTTGGAGCTCTTCGAGTTAAGATTTGAATATATCGGTCTTGTCTCCGTGTGGTGCAGCGATACCGTCCTCCATGGCGCTCAGCCACGGTACCAGTGCTTCGGTAACGTGTCCAAAGTCGACTGATAACACTCTGACTTGTATTCAGAGCTAAAGCCACAGTACGTTGCCGGGAACCAGCTTCTATCATTCCCACGGCTCTGAGCATTTCTTCCCTGCTTAAATGACGTCGCCGCTCCATAATAACGTTGGTTTTAATCAGTAGTAGGGAAACAGTAGCACTAATAATGTCTTCAATGCGTTGTATGTTTTTATAGGGAAAATATTGACAGCTGATTTTCATCTTTTACTCGAATTTGATTCACAGTTCCTGATTCAAATTATGAAATGCACCAAAAAGGATCCATATAAATTTATAAAATCATAAATTTACTACAAAGCCACATCTCAATCTCAAGAAATCCGCATAAAAATGCTTGATCCCTAGACACTTTTGATGTGTGTAGTTGTATGGAAGCAAAATAATAATAATCCCAACGCTGTATCTCTACGTTGACGTCGTGGTGGGGCTTGTGCGCCTTAGGTCTGTGCGGGCAAAGTAAACTCGCTGGCTCAGACCTAGGGGTAGAAACCGGTCTAGGGTGAGGAGTCATACCAAGAGAGATACATAAACTCTCAGGGCATGTGGCGAACTTTTGGGCAGTAGCAACCCCACGGACGGGAGAAGTCTTGTCTCTCACCTCTGGCATCATTTACCGGCTGGAGTGAACACTGATGAGGGACAGAGCTCCCGCCACTTTCTTGTCTTTATTGGCCGGCTTGATTGGAGATTCGCAAGGGCAAACGTGCTCGGAGGTATGAAGTATTCCAGTGAGATGCTGGTATCTTGACCGTACTTTCGAGGTCGCACCTCAGAACATGTTGTCCCTGTATTGCAATAGTCCTGCACCAATCCGGGGTTGTCCTTAGTGCACTTGCATTGTGTATCTCATTCCATTTAAAATTTCCTAAGGGGCCTCTGCGAGTTGGCTTCGGTCCCTCGTACGCCTTCCAAAGGACCAGGACCCCATAGTCCCGAGATGTGTAAACATAAAAACGTTTAACGTTCTTTTCGAGGCACGGAGGGGGTCTCGGTATGTAAAGGTCACCCCCATCCACGGACCGACCGTGGCAAGCGTAGCTTAACCATCGATCGACCCGTGCGGCTGTTATTACTTAAACACGAGCCCCTCATTATATCAGAAATCCCTATTTTTACTCTATATAAGTATCTGGTGTTTCGTTAAGTTTTAAGGCCTTATAAAGGTATGAGAAACAGTGTAAAGATCACGCATCCTCCATAGAGAAGGGAGGATCCTCCGACCAGTCAGGTGTCGTGTCTGGTGAGCAAATGCGCGACGATTGATAACGGGACGTTGTATATAATTGTTAGTTGCGCAGTAAACTCTGCTTGCGCGATGCAGGAATTTGCGTGACGTCAGTATGATGCGTAGGTCACATGTGGCGGTGTAGATGCCGCCACAGTCTGTACCACTATGATTTCTGTAAAATGATCATACTTTAGTAGATTTCTATAATTTATTGTAATTTAGCCAGAATTGTAGTGTCATTTACAAATTCCTCTTTGATCCAGATAAAGAAATAATTAAACCTTGAAATTCCTTTATCTAGGTGGATTACATTTCCATGTTCCCTTCAAGATTTACTAAGTAAAGTAATATAAATACGATTACATTTTATTTTCATCGCTTTTATGTTCCAGTAGGTAGATGTTGTACGAAGTTTTTTGTATCGAAATAATTTATATTCTTTTTAGTCGAGGAGCGTTGTTTTATGATCCCGTGGGAATATTTGAAAACATTGGAGTACCTACTTAGGACGATATTTATGGCTGAAAGCAGCATTTTGATATGTCTGTAAAAGATTTTCTTTTTGGTTGGTTCTTATAAGACTTATGTTAGAGTGGCCGGTTAACGACGTCGGTGTAAATTAAACTTCGTATAGATTTAGTACCTACCAAACAAAAATTCAATCAACCATGGCTAATCGACTAATTGGTAAAACCCATAGTCGGCCCATCACTGTTGCTTGCATTTTTATTTTGATTTAAAAAAAAAATAGATTTTTATTACCTTCAGTTGTACAGACGCCAGCACATCAAGCTACTATAATCTGTCAAATTTCTTTAATAGATTTTCAACTTTATCGCTAAAGCATAAGGTTCAAAGTTGATTGGAAAAATTTGACAGTTTCGGGTAGCTTCATGTGCTGGCGTCTGTACAAAAACACTTGTCTAAACACTATGCAGCGTTACAACTAAGGGAAATCGTGTTTTCTATGAACTCTGGTACCCAAAGTAAGATTTAACTTGTGTTTAGGGTGCCAGAAAAAAGTATGACCGAGCTAATTTTGTTTTTTAATAATCGATGAAAATTTTCTACGCTAGGATCATGCTGAATTCGTGGTTTCAGTTTGCGTGTCGATGTTCCCCTCCTGCCACCCTGTATATAAATTTTACGTACTGACTGCCCTAGTTTTATTAAGAAAACATATTCGTGACTGCTGAATACACCCTAATCTTCCTAATCTTCTATGAAAATAACACAATACATGATCAAAATCCATACATAGCGCGCAATGCGCCCGAAATATATGAAAACACATGAAACCCGCCAACATTGTTTCTGAATTCATTAGCATATATAACACTGATTATCATATTTCAACAGCAGCTCAGTGGAATCAGTTCAGCGGCTGAAATCATAGCACAACACAAAACGAGACGAGGCGTAATGACTTTCATTAATTATATTGACATTCAGAATATATTGAGAAATTGCATGAGTCCAACAACCCGAACGTCTTACGGAGAGGAGAGTCAGCAGTGGAAACGTTATAGGCTGATTATGCATGATGTCACTGTCGATTTAGATGCACAGAATAAAAATGTTTGTCCAAGAGAATACACACATACACACACACATAATCAGCCTATAATGTTCCCACTGCTGGGACACAGGCCTCCTATCTGTGAGAGGGAGTGGGCCGTAATCCACCACGCGGGCCCCGTGCGGGTTGGTAGATGTCACAAGAGAATGCAAGTTACTAATACCGAAGTAGGGCAGATTTATTCCGGCTAATCCCCTGGATCCCGTGCTAGTTATTCTTATCTTTTAATTTCGCGGTTTGTCCGTGGATGGGTGAACATCTTTACATACCGGCTTAACGTGCTTTCCGAGGCACGGAGGGGCCGTGCCTCGGAAAGCACGTTAAGCCGTTGGTCCCGGCTGTCATTCATGGATCTTTGACAGTCGTTACAGGTAGTCAGAAGCCCGAAACTCTGACAACCAGTCTTACCAAAAGGAGTATCGTATTACCCAGTATCTGGGTTGTGGAGGTCAGATAGGCAGTCGCTCCATGTAAAATACTGGTATTCAGCTGCATTCGGTTAGACTGAAAGCCGACCCTAACATAGTTGGGAAAAGGCTAGGCAGATGATGATAATCCACTTAATTTAGATCTGATCCCCTTACTTACTCTTTTTGACAGGTAAGTACAGTCAAGAGAAAATAAACTTTACGTGTTTTACAAAATTAAATAACGAAATTCACGTCGTCGTAAGGAGTTTTGGGTATGATTGTAGACACGAGTAGTTCTCCTACTCTCTCTATCTACAATCATACCCAAAACTCCATCTCATCTACACCAAATAAACGATGGATGGATTGTGTGTAGAGTGAACGGGCAGGTATGGTCGACTTTCTAGCACCTCGTCCAAACCACCGTATCAGCCACTGATATACGAATGGTAATCCAAACCACCATATCAGGCACTAATTCACCAGTATTTTAACGCACCTGCGTCACCTGTGCTAAGGTGCTAAGGTTTCGTTCACACTGTATGTAAAAATTAACTGCCTCAATGGCCGTTGGCCTCGTGGTCGCAAGCACAACTGCTGAATGTGGGGTACTGGGTTCGATTCCAAGGTCGGGTAAAGTGTTATTGGGTTTTTCCATTAGCAATTTCTTAGTAACAGTCCGGAGTTTGGAAGTTGGCGGTGTGATACCGCCGTGACTCGGAAAGCACGTTTTAAGCCTCTGGTCCTGCGCCTGGTCTCTCTCCGGTCGTGTCGAATAGCCGGCTCATCGGACGGATATCTCCCGCGCCGAAGGCTAGTCTCTGTTAAGATTGGCCGCCATGGCCGAAATACGGCTTGAAGGACTATATGTAAAAAATCATATTTGGGGGGCGCGAAGAGCATACGGCCAGAAAAAAGAGTGGGGTGATTTAGGATGTTGGGCCGTAGAAATGTATGGATTGAAGAAGAAGACGATATAATATCCAGTGCCGACTTCAATGAAATTGGGATACCCAAGAGCGGAGCAGTGATGGCCCAGTGGTAACGGCCGCGACTTCGTTTTATAGGTATTTGAACCCAGACAGGCGCTTTCCTTTGTGTAAATCATTTCATCACCACTGCTCTCAAAACGGTGAAGGAAAACATCGTGAGAAAACCGGCATATCCTAGAACTAAAAATTCGAAGATATGTGACATCTACCAATCCGCATTGGGCCCGCGTGGTGGATTACAGCCCACTTCCTCTCGAAGAGAAGAGGCCTGTGACCCAGCTGTGGGAACATTATAGGCTGATTATGTACCTTTTTATGAATGTAAGAGCAGAAGGATTTTATTTATTTATTTATTTATTAAAACTTTATGCACAAGTAAAAAAAAAAATACTGTACAAAGGCGGACTTAATGCCTGAAGCATTTCATTGAAGCATTTCATTTTTTTTTGCATTGTATTTGGATTTTCTCTTCTTAACGTATCGATAGGGTAGAAGAATGGTAATGAGTGAACTATAAATGACTAGATTTTCTCTCCGCTCCATAGAACCACATAAAATTAATATTCCGTGACCAAAGACCCGAGCAAAGTTAGAACTAATGTAAATGTAGTTTCCCCACTTTCGTTTTAAAGTAACTTCCTATTAAGTTATAGTATGTATAATTCGGCACGCGCCCGGCGAACACGTTTTGTCCTTTATTCCGGGAATTAGTGATGTAATAAAGGGGAATATTCCAGAAATTCTGGGACGGAAAATCTTTTGTGTAAAGGTTTTGTTCGCGTAAATTATTTTCATTGTTTTGCTAGGGAAAACTATGACCCGTTCCCGATGAATATCAAAGATTTCAAGTTTTTGCGCTGGATATAATGTGGACGTTCCGAGAAAACGAAAATTTAGTAGTTTATTTTTATGTGGGAACATTGAAGTTGTGTTCTGAACTTCACTCAATGGTTTCAATATGTCATAATCTACCTACACAACTATGTTGGGGCCGGCTTCCCGATTTACCTGACCGAAATTTGATCTGGACCGACTGATTTCACGATTCCTCTGCCACAGCTATTGAACGGCTACAAAAAGTTGAATCAAATCATATCATTTATTTGTTTGCAAACATGGGTATTTAGTACACAGGTGTTGTATTATAGAAGGCTCTACACTTTACCGTAAAGAGGTTTCAGTAGCTGTCAAGCTGCGATCTAGGAGTGGCTTATGTTCTGCAGTGGACAAACCAAATATTTAATAAAATCATTCATTCACTAACAGACAACGCGCTGCCTAAACCACTGGGTTTGAAGGATGAAATTCTGCACAAAAGTTCCTTGTGTACATCAAGCTACTACAATCTGTCAAACTTTAATAGATTTTCAACGTTATCGCTAAAGCATTAGGTTCAAGGTTGATTGGGAAAATTTTACAGTTTCGGGTAGCTTGATGTGCTGGCGTCTGTACCTAACAAAGGTGAGCCCTAAGCAAGGATTTTTGAAAATTCATCACCTAAAGGCGACTCCACACAAACTTTCACCCCGTAGTTAACCAAATAGGGGGTGAGTTTCTATATATGGTAAAAGTACGCAGTGCTGCACAACCCTACCCTTTTTCAAGTTAAACAAATATCATCTTTATTTCAATGAGAATTAAGTTGATTTCAGAGTGACTAGCACTATTGAAAAAGTTATAAAAATGTTCGAAGTTGTAGCGTAAACTAAACTATATTGTGTAAGAATTAAAGTTATTTTACCATTAACTCATATTTGTTTACATTTTTGGCAAATAAATTGCGAACGCAGATTAAGTTTGTCATTTTTGTCGATGGGAAATCTTATCGGTCACACGGCTTGTTAATAATAATCAAGTAAAACACTCACTCCAGACGTGCACGCTCCATCCCCGATGCTTGTCCTCGTCGCTATGCCCCGCGGCCTGCATGGGTGACTCCGCCCCCTCGGACTCCGGCAAGGTCCTCCAACGCTTCAGCAGTTCCTTGGTCTTGTCCTTCGTCTTGTCACATGCCTGGCGCCAGTTCGTGAAGTACTTCCGAGAGACTTTCGGACTTGATAGCGACGTGGACTTCGAGTCTTGTCTGACAACAAAATTGTTCGGTTAGTTTATCTTAAATAGGTAGGTACCAGTGGCGAAGGGTGAATTTATGACAGAGTTAAGCCGGAGCAAAAAAAAAAGATTTATTACCGTTGGATCCCGTTTTTGAATCCCATTTTAATATTTTTGGCGTTGGATCCCGCAAAACATTATTATGTATTTCCGTTGGATCCCGAATTTAAAAAATGCAAGATAATTACGTTTTATTGTCGTTGAATCCCGAAAAGTATTTCCGTTGGATCCCGAATGCTTAAAAAAATATGAATGCGGGTACTTTCAACAACAAAATTGTTTATAATAAAATGAGGGGTTCACTAATGTTTCACCAAAACTCCATTGACAAATTTTTAGTTTACAACCAACGTTTCGTATACTATTTATTTCACAAACAACTCCTTTTCTATATAATCTAGTCGTTTCTGGCACTCGCCGGCCGCTGCCGCGGCACCGCTCGCTTCGCTCGCTCGGCTCGTGCGTAGGGGTCACAGTTTTAACCTAACCTAACCTAACATTGTTTTTTTTTTTAATAATTAACCTAATCTAACTAGTTCGGTTCCGGGTAACCCACTAAAAATAATCTCTTTTTAGTGTTTGATAAAGGTAAATCACTTTTCTTCTGAAATGTACACATGTTGTTATAATATGGGATTCAACGGAAATAGCAAACGGGATCCATCGGTAATACCTAAAAAACGGGATCAAAAAACGGGATCCAACGGTAATAAACGAAAAAAAAGGCCTAAAAAATTTCAATTATGAATTGACTATAGTGTGGTTATGTTCTGAATTTTCGAAGAGAAGCCGGTGGGAATCGAGTTGTATGGTACCTTCGCCACTGGTAGGTACAGTTGGGAGAAAAAGTATGTATGGAGCTAGTGTTATTCGATAACGATTTTCTTCATTAGTAAGTACCTACAGACGCCAGCTCATCAAGCTACCCGAGACTGTCAAATTTTCCTAATCAACTTTGAAACTTATATTTTAGTTTTAAAGTTGAAAATCTATTAAAGAAATACAGATTGTAGTGGCTTGATGTGCGGGCGTCTGTACATTGATTGAAAATGTGAGTCGCCGTACAAAGATGAATGCACAGATGATGAGATGATGGTACAGACCTAGAATTAGTTTTTGTTCATCCGATGTTGTACTCTGGCGAGTGGTACCTATAGCATTTTAGTACCTAACTAGCTTCTGCCCTTCGTCCGCGTAAAATTTCACCCTCCCCCCATTCACCCTCTTAGGGGTGGAATTTCGAAAAACCCTTTCTTAGTGGATACCTACTCTTCACAAAGAACACACCCTCCAAATTTCATGTCTCTTGGACCAGCGGTTGAAGCTGTGCGTTGATATATCAGTCAGTCAGTCAGGACTTTGAATTTTATATATTTAGATGACATACACGGCAGGATTGAAATGCTATTGCAATAATTTTTTTTTCTGTTTTTCTCTATATCGTTTATAAGTGGGGAAGAAATGTAAAGTATCTGAGATTAAGAATTCAAGTAGGTACCTAAACCATTATATTATGTAAATTCTCTAGTTAAATCTTATTGCAACAATTTTTTTTGTAATATTGATTCTGTCATTAACAGGCTTTGTATGTGTACATACATATACACATGGAGAGGGAGGTCTTCTATTACAGGTATCTCTATACTTAAAAGAAGACCTCTAAAATGTATTTGTTAAAACCCGTTGATTAAGAAATAAATAAACTTATAATGTTAACTTTTACTATATTATTATCCATACGTCAATGAATGAATTTGATATTTATTTGCTCACAAACTAACTATATACACTAGAAACTAAAATAAACGACTAACTAACTTACAATACAAATATATAAAAATAAAAATAACAAAGGACACTTAGGCGTCGAAGTATTCATCCGCATCGCTGTCATCCGGAAACGTGCCCAGAAGACTGGCAGCATTGCCACGTTGAATGGCAATGCTAATTCTTTGGCCAAAGAACGACCCAGCCCTCTGGTCACGTGAAGTATCGACTAGCCGGCGAGAAATTTCCTTAAAAAGGAGACGCGCGCTCGGGCCCCATGACCCGAGCGTTTCGACCCCAAACGGCTCAAAGCTGTAGTTGCCCATAAGGTTACAGTATTTGCGCCGCTTGAGGGTCTCAGCAGCTGCAGCAGCGGCGCCAGCACAGCCCGCAGTGCTAGGAACATGAGATGGCGCAAGGGTATCGACACATGTTGCGTCCCACACCAAAGGCCTACCCACCTTCCAAGGCAACAACGTCATACCGTCTGGTCTCTTCCCATCATCACGTACCAAGCCGTTTGGTTCTAACACCGCTGGTACGCCGGCGGTGACAAGGGCTCGACGAATAATATCGTTGATGCTGGCGTGCCGTGCTATGCGACCTGCGCTCCTGCAGCAGGACAGGCCATGGTGTCCGAGACTGTCGACAGCTTCACCGCAGTGACATCGATGCGGAGCAACACAAGGTGCACCCAAGCGGAGACACGTAGCGAGCCGAAACGATGAGTCATCATTGTGCCTATGGTGGATGACGGGAGCGCCTGAAGCCACAAACCTGACTCCCATTCTCCCACAGCCAGCAGACGGGCACGCTCAACAGTATTACGTGACGTGTTTACAAGGATATTCCGTATAATACTGCAGAGCGGCACGTCCCACCGTCTCTGGGAAGACGGGTTATCAGGCAAAACCGTATTGGGACAAGCCATTTTCCAAGCGTTCAACGCATCGGTCAAAAACGGCACTTCAAAATCGACCAGTGAGGAAGATAAAATGTTCCTGGTTAATTTATCGGTACTGTGGACCGAGGAGAGGAAGGCTGGTAAACTAATACTTGAAATTTTGCGGACGCCGAGACCGCCCAAGCGAATGGGTAGTGTGGCTTGCTGCCACGCACGGTCGTCCAGGGCCACATTTAGGATGGAAGTTAATGTGTTTCTAATAATTTGGTCTACTTTTTCTAAAAGTTGTGGATGCTTCCATAGATGAGAGGAGCGAAGGCTATAAGTAAATTCTGGTCCAAAACAACAGTACCGAATGAGTGTGAAGGCCGAATGAATATTAATTTTGAAAAGTCTTTCCGAGACGTCATTAAAATTTTGTATCTTCTCCTCAATGAACGTTGGAAAGGATTCGTCAAAAATTGGGGACCCTAGAAGGTGAAGAGAGTTTCTTTCCGTAATTTTGATATTTGGAGCTATTGTACTAAATTTTGCAATGGTTGTCTGTCTGTCAGTCGTTTGGGGAAGATAAATTTCGCATTTTGAAAGGTTAAGGTCTAGGCCAATGGAACTGAATTTTTCTTTTAAAAACTGTAAATCTTTTAAGACTGTGTCTACATCACCTCCTAGGGTTCCGTCATCCAAATACCATACGTTGAATTTAGAATTTAGTTGTCGAATAATTGGATTTATTGCCAAACTAAAAATGACTGGCCCAAGAGGGTCACCCTGTTGACAACCAACTGCTGATTTCAAAAGGTTGTCTTTATAAAGTAATTTAGAGGGGTGCCTGTAACATTGATAGAGAAAACTGTAAATTTTAGGTATTTCTTTTTGAACTTCTGTCAACAAGGTGTCCCTGTTTACGGAATTGAAAGCATTCTTAATGTCAACCTTAAGAATGACCTCTCCTTTATCGCTATTGAGATAGGTGGATAATGCATGTACCGCAGCCTCACAGCCCCCTTTAGACCCAAAGCCTAACTGTCGGGGCTGGAATTTGCTGGCTAGTGTTTCGCTGTAAAAAGCACAGCAAATTTTGGCTGCGATACGACGGTAAGTGGACCCTACGGCAATGGGACGAATGCCGCCATCCTTCTTGCGCAGGGCACATAAATTTGCCCCATACAAAATATCAATGACGGCTTCGTTCACATTGCCGGAGAGCATGAGATTGATGAGGGCCGTCAGCTCCTTCAAAAGGGACTCACCAGCCTCCCCGGCGCCTGAACACATTAAGTCCTTCAGGTGTTGAGGTGTCAGGCCGTCGAGGCAGCCGGCGGAGCCACTTCGAAAAGAGCAAACGGCCGCACATACTTGTTGAGCTGTAATTTCAAGTGTGTTCACTTCCGGATCGGGTGGGTCAGGGAAGGAGAGGTCATCTGCCGGGGTAGGGTGTTTGCTCTCCAGAGCTGTAAGAGTCTCAGGAGAGTACGGCGCAACCACATCGCTGCTAAAGATGATTCTAGCTGCGCCTCTGATATCACCCTCGCCTAGTTTAGATTCCACATGGTGCAATAAACCTCTTTGGGGGAGGTGCGCTGTTAATTTAGGGTCGAAACTTTGGGCCGAAATGTTACAATTATCCTTGATTTGTGCTGTTAAAGTTTTTTGATTCCATTTTGACGTTGGAGATGAGCACACTTTGTCACGTGTGATGATCAGTGTAGATAACAATTGTACCTACTCAAGTAGGTAAGTTATACAAAACAGTGGTATAGTCAACAAAAGAGATAAGTATGCAGGATCGTCGGATATAGTTGAAGTTTAGTAAGAAACCGATGGATGTAGTCGACGGAAATTTAATTTGATAAATGAGCTGTTTATTTTTTATTAATAAAATAAAATTTTATTCGAGAAAATCCATCGGTTTCTTACTAAACTTCAACTATATTCGAAGATCCTGCATACTTATCTCTTTTGTTGCCTGTACAAAGAATATTTCAAGAACTTTATTTGTGAAAGTCACGGCTGCGTGTTTGTGCTGTTTGTATTGATTTTTCCCTTGTGAATATGTAAACAGCTACTGACAATGAAAAACGCCCAGCAGCAGGCGATATTTTCACGTATATTTGTCCCCGCTGACAAATCGGCCAGCGATCACTTCCAGCCAACGAAATGTGTTGTGTTTTTGTATTGCAATTTACGATTCAATGGGTAGGTACTGCAGTAGAAAGGGTGTTGTGTAGTACTAGCTTTTGCCCGCGGATTCGTCCGCGTAGAGGTCGGAAATTATCAAAACTCAATACTAAACTCAAAGGAAGAAAGAAATAAAAAAGTTCATTTGGACATAGTTCGTGAAACACAAAATAAAAATAATGTTTCAAACAACAATATTGTGTGCCCCTCGGCTGAGCCAAAAAGGTTACAAAAAAAAGCATAAAGCATTTATAGTCATCTATGAATTGTCAAAGAGTCGGTCAGTTAGTCAGAAAGTTGAAGCTAGTTGCCCATTCCTAAACAGATCTCTTTGAAGACGAACGACCAAAAAACTCCAAACACACTCTCTTTTATCCCGCGGGAATGTACTACTAAAAAGTATCTTATCCTATCTAGTTTATAAATTATTTGTGTGCCTTTCCATCAAAATCCGTTCAGCCAAACATTCAAACATACTATTCTAACATGAGATGGCGCAAGGGTATCGACACATGTTGCGTCCCACACCAAAGGCCTACCCACCTTCCAAGGCAACAACGTCATACCGTCTGGTCTCTTCCCATCATCACGTACCAAGCCGTTTGGTTCTAACACCGCTGGTACGCCGGCGGTGACAAGGGCTCGACGAATAATATCGTTGATGCTGGCGTGCCGTGCTATGCGACCTGCGCTCCTGCAGCAGGACAGGCCATGGTGTCCGAGACTGTCGACAGCTTCACCGCAGTGACATCGATGCGGAGCAACACAAGGTGCACCCAAGCGGAGACACGTAGCGAGCCGAAACGATGAGTCATCATTGTGCCTATGGTGGATGACGGGAGCGCCTGAAGCCACAAACCTGACTCCCATTCTCCCACAGCCAGCAGACGGGCACGCTCAACAGTATTACGTGACGTGTTTACAAGGATATTCCGTATAATACTGCAGAGCGGCACGTCCCACCGTCTCTGGGAAGACGGGTTATCAGGCAAAACCGTATTGGGACAAGCCATTTTCCAAGCGTTCAACGCATCGGTCAAAAACGGCACTTCAAAATCGACCAGTGAGGAAGATAAAATGTTCCTGGTTAATTTATCGGTACTGTGGACCGAGGAGAGGAAGGCTGGTAAACTAATACTTGAAATTTTGCGGACGCCGAGACCGCCCAAGCGAATGGGTAGTGTGGCTTGCTGCCACGCACGGTCGTCCAGGGCCACATTTAGGATGGAAGTTAATGTGTTTCTAATAATTTGGTCTACTTTTTCTAAAAGTTGTGGATGCTTCCATAGATGAGAGGAGCGAAGGCTATAAGTAAATTCTGGTCCAAAACAACAGTACCGAATGAGTGTGAAGGCCGAATGAATATTAATTTTGAAAAGTCTTTCCGAGACGTCATTAAAATTTTGTATCTTCTCCTCAATGAACGTTGGAAAGGATTCGTCAAAAATTGGGGACCCTAGAAGGTGAAGAGAGTTTCTTTCCGTAATTTTGATATTTGGAGCTATTGTACTAAATTTTGCAATGGTTGTCTGTCTGTCAGTCGTTTGGGGAAGATAAATTTCGCATTTTGAAAGGTTAAGGTCTAGGCCAATGGAACTGAATTTTTCTTTTAAAAACTGTAAATCTTTTAAGACTGTGTCTACATCACCTCCTAGGGTTCCGTCATCCAAATACCATACGTTGAATTTAGAATTTAGTTGTCGAATAATTGGATTTATTGCCAAACTAAAAATGACTGGCCCAAGAGGGTCACCCTGTTGACAACCAACTGCTGATTTCAAAAGGTTGTCTTTATAAAGTAATTTAGAGGGGTGCCTGTAACATTGATAGAGAAAACTGTAAATTTTGGGTATTTCTTTTTGAACTTCTGTCAACAAGGTGTCCCTGTTTACGGAATTGAAAGCATTCTTAATGTCAACCTTAAGAATGACCTCTCCTTTATCGCTATTGAGATAGGTGGATAATGCATGTACCGCAGTCTCACAGCCCCCTTTAGACCCAAAGCCTAACTGTCGGGGCTGGAATTTGCTGGCTAGTGTTTCGCTGTAAAAAGCACAGCAAATTTTGGCTGCGATACGACGGTAAGTGGACCCTACGGCAATGGGACGAATGCCGCCATCCTTCTTGCGCAGGGCACATAAATTTGCCCCATACAAAATATCAATGACGGCTTCGTTCACATTGCCGGAGAGCATGAGATTGATGAGGGCCGTCAGCTCCTTCAAAAGGGACTCACCAGCCTCCCCGGCGCCTGAACACATTAAGTCCTTCAGGTGTTGAGGTGTCAGGCCGTCGAGGCCGCCGGCGGAGCCACTTCGAAAAGAGCAAACGGCCGCACATACTTGTTGAGCTGTAATTTCAAGTGTGTTCACTTCCGGATCGGGTGGGTCAGGGAAGGAGAGGTCATCTGCCGGGGTAGGGTGTTTGCTCTCCAGAGCTGTAAGAGTCTCAGGAGAGTACGGCGCAACCACATCGCTGCTAAAGATGATTCTAGCTGCGCCTCTGATATCACCCTCGCCTAGTTTAGATTCCACATGGTGCAATAAACCTCTTTGGGGGAGGTGCGCTGTTAATTTAGGGTCGAAACTTTGGGCCGAAATGTTACAATTATCCTTGATTTGTGCTGTTAAAGTTTTTTGATTCCATTTTGACGTTGGAGATGAGCACACTTTGTCACGTGTGATGATCAGTGTAGATAACAATTGTACCTACTCAAGTAGGTAAGTTATACAAAACAGTGGTATAGTCAACAAAAGAGATAAGTATGCAGGATCGTCGGATATAGTTGAAGTTTAGTAAGAAACCGATGGATGTAGTCGACGGAAATTTAATTTGATAAATGAGCTGTTTATTTTTTATTAATAAAATAAAATTTTATTCGAGAAAATCCATCGGTTTCTTACTAAACTTCAACTATATTCGAAGATCCTGCATACTTATCTCTTTTGTTGCCTGTACAAAGAATATTTCAAGAACTTTATTTGTGAAAGTCACGGCTGCGTGTTTGTGCTGTTTGTATTGATTTTTCCCTTGTGAATATGTAAACAGCTACTGACAATGAAAAACGCCCAGCAGCAGGCGATATTTTCACGTATATTTGTCCCCGCTGACAAATCGGCCAGCGATCACTTCCAGCCAACGAAATGTGTTGTGTTTTTGTATTGCAATTTACGATTCAATGGGTAGGTACTGCAGTAGAAAGGGTGTTGTGTAGTACTAGCTTTTGCCCGCGGATTCGTCCGCGTAGAGGTCGGAAATTATCAAAACTCAATACTAAACTCAAAGGAAGAAAGAAATAAAAAAGTTCATTTGGACATAGTTCGTGAAACACAAAATAAAAATAATGTTTCAAACAACAATATTGTGTGCCCCTCGGCTGAGCCAAAAAGGTTACAAAAAAAAGCATAAAGCATTTATAGTCATCTATGAATTGTCAAAGAGTCGGTCAGTTAGTCAGAAAGTTGAAGCTAGTTGCCCATTCCTAAACAGATCTCTTTGAAGACGAACGACCAAAAAACTCCAAACACACTCTCTTTTATCCCGCGGGAATGTACTACTAAAAAGTATCTTATCCTATCTAGTTTATAAATTATTTGTGTGCCTTTCCATCAAAATCCGTTCAGCCAAACATTCAAACATACAAACTTTTACTTTATAATATTGGTAGGATGCCCAGAGACGTTTATGTGCGCCTCTTTGGACAAAGAAAATAAGAATATACTATGTTTACAACAGAGCCATAGTCATAACTTGCTTGCGAACAGAGAAATAAAAAATCGTCGTTACTCTAGTTTCGTCTTCGTCCCTTCGTTACAACACAACACAAACTCTACATCTTAGGCACAGTAGTAATATGTGTCTTAGGGCCCGTTCGCACGACCACAGCTACATATCAAGCTATACAATTCTAGTATAAGTTGACCTCGCATTAGTTTGGCTTGCCGTACAATAAGGGTTCAGCTTACATTGGAAATGTATAGCTTCATATGTCGCCGTGTGTACCACAACCACACCACATCGCAGCGACAAAATAAAGGCAACCAATGGTTACGTGGGAACAGTGTCGCTGCAGCTTCTTGCAGTTGTTCTGTGGTAACTACCAAATCAAATCGTCGACGCAACGATTACGTTGTGTTTGTCATGTGGCTGGCTGCTTTTTTTTTATGGATGGGAAATCATCAAATGACCCCTCCCGCTCTGGGTGGAGCGGAAGGGAGTGTCAGACTCTTACTGCCTAAAACCCATCCGTGTTCCTTCCTTAGCCCTTTATGTTCCGGGGTAGCGGTAACCCTTTCGGACAATCCCGCACCCCGGCAGGCTTCGGCGCTGCCAGGCCCCTTCCTTTTTGCTGACATCTCTTTGAGGCGCGCGTGGAACACGTACGCGCCGTCCGGCACGGGCCTGGTCCTGATCGGACGGGTGAGCTACCCATTACTCTCCGTCCACAGGCCCGCGCCTACGGTGGCCGGGAGTCGTCACGCGGCTCGGTCTCGTTGACGGTTGCGTTGTGGCTGCAACGTGGTTTTGATGTGGTCGGTATCACCAACACGGTGGATTTTGGCGGCCAAATGTGGTCCATTGCATAATCAGCCTACAATGTTCTCACTGCTGGGACACAGGCGTCCTTTCTTCGAGAGGGAGTGGGCTGTAATCTACTACGCGGGCCCCGTGCGGGTTGGTAGATGGCACATGTTTTCGAAATTTTGATTCTAGGACATTTTCTTGACAGTTTCCTCACGATGTTTTCCTTCACTGTTTTGAGAGCAGTGGTGATGAAATAATTTAATCGAAGTAAAGCGCCTGTCTGGGTTCGCACCTATGACCTACAACTCTAATGTGATCCATCTGTATAAACTATTAATTTTCATATAAATTTGCTCCCGACCGCGTGTTGTCGTTGTGGAGTGGTTGTGGTTGTTATCTTGAAGACATCTCTAGCTCTACCCTCTAAAATTTCGGAACATCAGTAAATTATCTATTGTATGTGATTTTCGACGCATTGTTCCGTAGTGTACTAAACCCTGCTGGAATCTGCTAATAAATCATAAAGTTTAACAACCGAGCTGCCAAACTATAGCATCAAGATTAAACGAAACTGATTACGATTATTTCTAGTCACGAAATATGCCAGTTATTAGGGCCTGCTGCTAAATACGTAAGTCATCGATCATCTAGCTAACATGATGGATTACGCGATACCTCTCAATTAAGGCTTTTCGACCCCTTTATTATGTTTATGTTGATGTTATCGGGGCTAATCGGTGATTTTGGGCATATAAATTTAGTTTTGTTATTGGTTGAAAATGATCGCGGAAGTATCGAGCTAGACATAGACAATGTGGAGACAGTGACAACACTGGCAATACTAATGCGTAAGACTATTTTGGAACTAACTATAAAATAAATAAAAAAATGTTTTTTTCAAACAATCTAAACTAGTGTTGAGCCGACTTTAGGTTTAGTGACTAAACTATTGGATATCTTTGATTGAATGTTCGTATGCAGACTAGGAACGTAATTAAATATACAACGTGTCCCAAAATTCAACGATAAGCGGGCCACCAGAGGGTGGACCTCCTCATGACTACTCGAGAAAAAATAATGAAAATTTTTTTTTTTTAATTAAAATGTTTACTGAGAGTAAAAATAAAACTTTGAAAATTTTAAGGAATTGTATTTTTTGTAATTTCCAAAAAAATTTAGATATTTATATATTTTTTTCATTAATTTTCTCGAGTAGTTATGAGCAGGTCCACCCCTTGGTGCCCGCTTATCATTGAATTTTTTGACACATTGTATATGCAGTTTAATTAATTGTCGTCTCCACCTTAAGTAACAGAAATGAAAATAACGCTTTTAACTTTTCATAACTGTAACATGAGATGCTCTTTGAAAATGTTTCAGCGATAATGAACCAAGAACTTTATACTCCTTCGCCGCCATCTTGGATCGTTTGTGTCCAGTCTGCTCAAATATCTAGGTTACATTTGAAATATTCGCAGCTGATGGGGCTCGAAGGAGCATAGATGCATATTTCAAAGGAGACTAGGACCGTTTTGCTGATATACGCGAGCCAACAGTGCTATCGAGTATTACGAGTTGCTTGGCGGTTTATGAGCGCCTAGTACCTTTGTGTCTACGTGGTGTCCTCTTGTACCCATTGTGTGCTTAGATATTTGAATCTGACAAGATTTTGTCTGGACTTTAAAAGAGACTGTGACCTCTGAGTTTGTTTCGGCCTTTCTTCTCCGAGTAGTCATATAGGAAACGTTGGCGTTTCCTATCTGACTTATCTAGCTTATAAAAAATATAATTGACGTGTAAAAGTGTTTGTACAAACCTACTTGCAGAAAATAAATCTTTTATCATTTATCTCTAAATATAAGTACTTCGCTATGTTTCTACATAGGTAAGTAAGTAGGCATGTCAATTAATACCTGTGTACGTTGCAGAGTTTCTTTTGAGCCGTTGCTGGTTTTATCTACTCGTTTTTTAATTTAAAGGAACACAATTTTGCTAATGAAGGATCATTAGCAAAATTGTGTTCCTTACAAACCAAAACAGTTTTAAATTGACAAAATGCAGGAGCATTTTGTCAATTTAAAACTGTTTTGTTGTTTTAGTTTCATGTCGAATCTACTTCATAAAAATCTCAAATTCATTTATTCACTGACAGACCTAGCGAAGTTGCCTACGTTGCATCTTCGCTAGGCAACTTCTCTGGTGGTAGCGTCAATTCCTCGTCACGTTGACTACTTTTAAGGGAGGTCCTACTGGCCTAATGTTGATGTATAGATAGAGAAAACATCATACCTACCTCTCTAAAGTCTCTTTAGAGCTATCACTCGTCCTGGAGAGTTTTCTTTCTCGTCTCAACGCGGCATCTTCACTGGGAGACTTCTCCGGTGGTAGCCTCAGTTCCTTTTCACATCTACTACTGGATCTGGAGGTTTTGCCCTCGTCTCCACTGTCTCTCTTCACTGCTAGCTTCACGGGCGACAGGCTGCCTGGCTTTTCATGCTTCTTCACCTCCATACTGATGGGTGGGCGGCTGTCCGCGTCATCGTCGTCTTCCTGGGGAAAAGAAAAATTTATATTAATGAGTAGTTTCCTTCTATATCCGAATTTTATTTGGGGTCGACGCAGTAGGTATGCATGTACTCTTGCCATACTGCTATTAGTCGTCATCTCAGAATGACTCCATCACTAGTCATATCGCTCATTTGGAGAAACATCGACGTAAATGTATTTCTTCCCAAAAATATAATAATATGACAAAGAACTTAGGAAGCGTATTTACACTATTTACGTTAGGAGAAACAATACGTAAAAGAAGGAAAGTAGCAGTTACGTCGTACGTCGATGTTTCTCCAAATGATTGTTCCCGGCTGTCATTCGTAGATCTTTGTAGTCAGAAGCCGAAAAGTCTGGCATCCATGTTTTCTTTCAGTAACTGGGTTGTGGAGGTCAGATAGGTAGTAGCTCTAAAAATATTGGTATTCAGCTACATCCGGTTAGATTCGAAGCCGACCCCGACATAGTTGGGAAAAGGATAGGCAGATTTTTATTGATTTTAGTCATATTATTATCTTAGACACTAATAAGAACCTATACCTCTATATAGCTTCACTTGTAGCTAACTAATTAACAATGTAAAAAAATATACTCGTATATCTTCTAATAATTGTTGTATCGAAATTAAACTTTGTATGTATAATGTAGTTCGGAAGACAAAACTATTTTTTTTCATTTCACTTTTCCTGGTCTGCAAAGTAACGATATTGTTAAAACTTTATTTCTGAAGTTTCATGGCTACATCATGATATATATTTCACGATTTTCCTGATGCGGGGAACCGAGTTTGCGACGACATAAGTAGGGTAAGGCTGCTTCGCCCATACACAGTTTGAGTAGTTCTCTCACTAATTAATTAATCAGTTTTGTACTGAAAAGAATACCCAGCACCCTAATTGTGTAACACACTATCAATCACAATCTGAATAATTTTGAAGGATATTGCTACTTAATCCATTGCTTCATATGTTCGAAAAATTTGTTTGCTGAACAACGTAAATAACGCAATGAATGTTGTTGAACTGTCAAAATGAAAGCCATCGCCTCTGATAGTGTGTTACGGAATTACCCCGCTGGTTACCTATTCATTTGAGTTTGGTTATTTTCAGGACAAACACTCATCATCATTATCATCATCATTTCAGCCGAAAGACGTCCACTGCTGGACATAGGCCTCCCCCAAGTACCTCCACTTCGACCGGTTTTGTGCTTCTCGCATCCAACGAGTTCCTGCGGCCTTCACAAGGTCGTCGGTCCACCTTGTGGGAGGCCTTCTAACGCTACGCCTTCCGGTACGCGGTCGCCACTCCAGAACCTTTCGGCCCCATCGGCCATCTGTTCTGCGAGCAATGTGGCCCTGCCCGCTGCCACTGGACAAATACTAACGAATTTTAATAAATGTATTTAACACTAGCTGCGCCTTGCGGTTTCACCCGCGTAAATGTCGATCCCGTGGGAATATCGGGATAAAAACTATCCTATGTCCTTTTCCGGGACTCAAACTATCTCTACACCAAATTTCATCTAAATCGGTTCAGCGGTTTAAGCGTGAAGAGGTAACAAACATATAAACACACACACACACTCACAAACTTTCACCTTTATAATATTAGTGTGATAGTGTGATAATCCGCAAATAAAGCCAATACCTGTAATAAATAAAACGTGCTGATATAAATGATGCACCAAATAATTTAATACTGTGAGATAATAATTAACAGATTAACAATGAATTTAAAATGTACGCAACGGTATTTCAATATTATTATGCTATTATGAGATAATTTCACACAATCTGGGCTAAGCGCTGGCCATTTTGTATAAATTTAAAACTTTATGTTTTAATTTTGCCACTTTTGCTGCATGTAGGTTTCACAATTTGATTTCTGATAAGCAGCAAACAACGTTCCGGAATGAAGGAGATCTGATATCAATTTACCAATGAATGACAAAAAAAAAAACTTACGGAAAGATACATCGTTACATATAAGATAATCATCACCATAATCAGCCTACAACAGTCCACTGCTGGATATCCTCTCCAATTACACGCCATCTAGCTGCTATCAGCCACTCTGCGAAGATCGTCGCTCCACCTAGCCTGAGGGCGTCCTACCTAACGATTACCAATTCGCGGGCTACTCTCAGGAACACGTCTACCCCAACGGTCATCGGTTTTACGGCTAATATGGTCGGCTCATTACTTATTCTGTGAGCTATGTCGACAAGTTTGGTTCTCTGCCGGCTCAATCGTCCCAGATTCGATCCCTCAGAGAGACTTCAAGCATAGCTAACCAGATAAGATACACCCTCATAAATACACTTTAGTCTATCTAAAGGGACATCTAATGATATTTAGGATTATCGATGCGAAAAATCTTATTGATACTTCAAGTAGCTCATAGGCTGTCTAAAATAATGAGGACACCCTTTTTCTGTACGATCAGGATAAATTGTTATCTATGATAAGGTACGTGTCATTTATATATGTAATTCGTATGGTGTACATAATAGATTGTATTCTATTCTATCATATAGGGTTGATTGTCCGTAGCCACTTTGCTATACAATTTATGCCTAATAAATATTTATAGGATCGCATTATAGCAGGTGATACAATCCCTAAATACTTTTTCATAAATTAACATAAGCATTCACAGAAAAGCTAAATCCTCTTAGGTGTAATAAATTTCAGAGCTAAAGAGAACAAAGAAAAATAATAAAACAGGAAAAACCAAAATGCAAAGTCGAATTAGTGAAAATACTGTAAATAGAGCAATGATTTTGATTGACAATTTAATAAGATGTCTAATTAGTTAATAAAAATAACAATATAATAAAAACGATTAATCAACTAAAATATGGCGTCGAAATTAATTCGCATCGCTGTCGACAGGTAATGTACCTACCCAAGAGACTGGATGGCGGTGGCGGCGACAACATATATTTTTAAAATAAACAAATTACAGTTAAAGAAAAGGCTGAAGGTTGAAGATATGAAGGTTTTCAAGCATGAAACCTTTTTGGAAAAGGTCAAGTGTTGCGGAAAATAAGAGGCAGCTGTTAGAAGTATACGATACCTTTAACTTAACCCTGTTGGGAATCCACTTTATATGTTACAAAATATTGCGAAATACAATATTTTTGACGTTTAGGCAACTAGGTAGGTTCAATGTCTGAGCGATTGGCTGTAGGTAGCAGATTTAAACAAATTAATTATCTTTTCAATTACGTCCTGGAGCATGAGACTAACAAAAAATAACACAAGAACAGAGAAAAAACATAATCAATTTCCTTGTGAATGCTTGCATAAATTCGTGCATAGCCATCTCTAGTTCTCATAGAACATCACATACCACTCACAAGAGCAGTGTCAGGAAATTGCTATGCCTAATCTTACATGCAGATTAGATTAGTATATCTTCTCAGATGAATGCCTTTGCCATTTAGCTGCATGTTCGTTAGAGTGGTATAGCATTTCATTGTTTTAGAAGTCGAAAGCAAATATAAAGCGTGTTTGATTCGCAAGTTACGAAAATTAGATGCACAAGAAACTTGTGACCAGACTAAGCAGGTTGGTAGGTGTAAAGTATTTTCGCTCTTACACGTTGTATTAAAATAAATAAGCTATATGGAGTCGACATTTAGAATAAGATAGAATAAGAAATGAGTACATAAGAGGAAGTCTGAAAGTTGCATCGGTAGCTGAAAAGTTGTGTGGAAATCGTTTGTCATCATCATCATAATCAGCCTATAATGTTCGCACTGCTAGGACACAGGCCTCCTCTCTTCGAGAGGGAGTGGGCTATAATCTACCACGCGGGCCCAGTGCGGGTTGGTAGATGTCACGTCTTCGAATTTTTGGTTCTAGGATATGCCGGTTTTCTCACGATGTTTTCCTTCACCGTTTTGAGAGCAGAGGTGATGAAATAATTTATACAAAGTAAAGCGCCTGTCTGGGTCCGAACCTACTACCTACAACTCGTAAGTCGCGGCCGTTACCACTGGGCCACCACTGCTCTCGATTGTCATGGTATGGACATTTGTTACGGAGGAATGAGGATCACGTTGAGAGGAAAGTTTTGAGTATGAATGTTATTATGGCTATAAAAGTGGGGGAAGAACAAAGAAACGATGTATGGACTGTGTGAATGATGATATGGTTAGAAAGGGGGTGACTACCAGGATGACGACTAACAGAGATGTATGGAAGAAAGAACATGTTGCGCCGACCCCAGTAATTTGGGATGAGGACAGGAGAATGATGATGGAGTCGACATTTCCTATCTGACTTCCCCTGCGAAAAGTTGCGAAAAAACTGAAGGGTCAGGCTCTTTTAAAATCCAGACATAATCTTGGTTAGATCATACGAGGGCCATGATGATCATCAGTGTCGAAAATTGTCTTTTGTGCAAAAAAAACAGATTTGTGTGGACCTGTCCAGTCAGTGGGGTCTTTGGTCAACTGGACCCACTCGAACTGGAACCGCGGGTCCAGTCGACCAAGTCAAATTTTGAATTGGTCGACTGGACTCGCTTTCAAATTTCATCATTAGTACAGTTAAGGAGTAAAGCCGAATCTTTTAGTTTTATTTCTATGACTTAAAATATACATAATATTATTCAATTGGGTACACTACTTACTTACTGTCTGCCTCAGCTGTACCTTTGCTAACTGGAATGTATTTTTGTACGAGCTTTTCCAGTATATCGTAGGAGTGTAGTATAGTTTTCCAGTATAGTTGAGCTATATCGTGCTGACATAAGAAAAACAGAGACTAAAGAAAAAGATGCTGCAAAATGTTATACTCAACATTTTGCCTTTTTACCCCTGGGGAATAAAGCTGAGATATATATACCTAATTCAAAAAACCGAAGAAGAGAGATGTTTGACGAAACACTAGAAATAAAAAATCAAAATAGTTACTTACCTACAATATTTCAGAAATATTTACTCCTGCAAAGTTAATTATAAAAAAATGTAGCATCCCAGTTCATTTAAACAAGAATAACAGAGTACGTGTCTCTTTTATTACAAGCTGTTTTATTAAAATAATATTCGTGGAAGGCCAGATTGCTTACTGAATTATTGATACCTGACGTCGTGTCAGTGTCGGTCGGCTCACGTGGGATTAAGCGGCGTGTTTGTATGCCACGGAGTAGACAGTAAATGGAAGACTAATTTCAATGTTGGGGATAATTTCATTTGGTTTCCGACGTAAATAGGAAAAGCAAGGAGTAAAGCTAAGGTTTCCTAGAATAACGGTGGCTGCCACATAACGACTACAGTGACGGCTGTCATAAAAATGAAAACCGGGATTTGACTTTGCAGTGTCAAAAACGTTCTCTAGGAAAACACATCAACTTACTTTCATAATATAACGTTTCAGTGAAGTCATTCGCCGGTAAATTGCGGACGCTATGTGGTGGTAACCGCGGTCTTAGGAAATCTTAGCTTTAGGTTTTCACTGGTAGTATCTTCATCAATATACAGTGCAGCAATCTTATGTACTTAAGATAACCTTATGCAGTGTTCCTTTTGATTTCAGTTTTAAAGTTTTTACTAGCTTCTGTGTTTATTGTAATTCTGTTGGGTATTATTTCAACGGCGAGCGTGCACTGTCTCACTCACGTTATCACTCCATTCCCATATTACTCTGTGCGGTATACCGTTATGGTAGGCATGGAGGGTTGAGATTTACGTAGGTTGTATAAAAATACTTTGACAGTGACCTAGTTCCTGTGAGATGTTGCCTCACACTGCATCTTTCAGCAAGTTTAGTAAGTGGATTAGCTGTTTGCCTAATATGGTGTTTTCGATTTACCGCCGAAATAATAGGGATTAAGCTTTGATTTCCAAAGAAAGCTGTGAACGGTCACACAATAACGGCTGTCCAAATACCCACAGATTGTTTTTTGCACAGTTTTTTGTCAAATACTATTGGAAATTACAGATTTTCATGACGTCCGTTATAATATGTTATAATATGTCCGTATCCGTGTATACTATGTCGTGTAATATGTCCTTTATAATATGTTCAAATCAAATCAAATCAAATCATTTATTTTTGCAGAAAACACTGTTTCAATGGTGTTATAAAAATATAAATGTTTCAAGTGATTCTACCGTAAGGCATGCAAAATGTATACAATCATAAAATTAAAAAAATAAAATTAAAATTATAAAATTCAGTCAACAAATAAATAAAAACAATCATAAAAATATTTTAAGTTACGAAATTAATGCAATGTCATACAGATTATTAATTTAATAATAGTAATATTTAAAGTTTTTTAATGTCAAATTCCTGGTATTATTACAATATTTAAAGATACATGCATAACCACAAATTGTTATTACTTGATGTCACTGTGAGGTCTAAAGTTTTGACAAATTATCGTTTAAGAATTCGTTCAAGTTATAGTAACATTTATTACCTAAAAGGCTCTTTAGAGTTTTCTTAAATAAGGCAGTATTCATTGCCCTTATTTCTTTAGGTAATTTATTGAAAATTACAGGAGCCATATGAAACACACTTTTGTACATTAAGGCAGTATTTGTTCTGCGGACACAGAGGCGAAAGGCGTCACGTTGTTGTCTATCATTTACTTCTGAGGCTAATGTAAATAATTCTTTATTGGTCTTAACAAATACTGAGACTTCATAGATATAAAGGCTTGGGAGAGTTAAAATTTTGTACTCTTGGAAAAACGGTTTACAGGTTTCGATCATTTGAAGTCCAAACATAGCCCTTATGCACCGTTTTTGTGCTTTAAAAATTAAATCAACATCAGTCGAATTTCCCCAAAAGAGCACACCAAACCTCAGAGCTGAAGCAACCAAACCATGATATGCAGTTAACAAGGTATTAATACTTGCAACATGCTTTAACTCATGTAGCGCATATACTGATTTATTAATTCTTTTGTTTAATGTTTCAATCTGGGATTTCCATTTTAATTTGTTATCCACCGTTAGACCAAGAAATTTTGTTGCTTGTACTTCAGATACAGGTTCACCCTTATAGCATACTTGCATTCATACGCTGATTAAAATGGATTATTTTAGTTTTTGAAATGTTTGCTTTCAGATTATTGCTGTCTAGCCATTGGATGATTGCATTTAAGCTACTGCTTATATCATGTTCATATAACATTCTGTCATTACACTTAATTGCAACAGTGCTGTCGTCAGCAAAGAGTGTCATTGGGTTTGAGTTGGCGTTTGGCAGGTCATTGATGTAAATTATAAAGAGTAGAGAACTTAATATACCTCCTTGAGGGACACCATATGTTATAACGGACGTCCTTTTAGAACCTTTTTCCTGGAAACCAAAGCTTTAGGGTGGTAGACGCCTTGACTCGTCGGCGATAAGGAATAATTAAACAAACGTTTAGGTCTCCTGATAACGGATACCCTTTCCTTTGCAAAACTCGATATTTATCAGATCAACACAATCTACGCCACAGCTGAGTGGTACTTTATTCATGCAAGAACAGACTAAAATCTGAGGGGCAATTATTCTCGTAATTTTAAGAACGTTCACAGTCTGATTTCAGTCTCATTCTGTCAAAAATACCTTTAATTTCCCTACATTTTGACAAGTTTTTGACATTTGTTTATCGCCGAGATGAGACTGCGACTAGATTTTGAACGCTTTAAATTACGGCCTTCAGATATTTAGTTTTGTGTTAATTTTATCAGTGGTTTGATTTCAGAAAAACTATGCGTTGAGTTTTATCCGATATCGAGTTAACTAATTCGTTTGACTTGTGATTTTGTTGTATATATTTACTACTTAGATACCATAAAACTGAGCAACTTTATCCATGGGAAGTTTGGAAATATCATGTCATATTATTTTTATTTTATACCTATGTCTTATCAATGTATAGATATTTACATAACATAAGCTAACATATAAACTATAACAATATGTACAATTATATGAAAAAACAAACAAAATAATCATAGGGCATCAAAGAATTCGTCCGCATCGCTGTCAACAGGAACAGTGCCCAAAAGGCTGACAGCATTGCCACGTTGTATTATAATGCTAATTCTTTGGCCAAGAAATAGGCCAGCCCTCTGGTCACGTGAAGAGTCGACTAACCGCTTGGCGATATCTCGAAAAACCAAGTGGGCACACTGGGCACTCGGACCCCATGGGCCTAGTGTTTCAATCCCAAACGGCTCGAACATATAACTCCCAATCAGGTTGCAATATTTTCGCCGTTTGATAACTTACATGGAAAATCAAATTGAATATGGTTTTGACAATTTTGGTTACTGCCCGCTCTTAAATATGACATTTCTGACCTTGTATGCACCTTTCTGATACTAACTGCATAGCCTGAAGAAAAATATTTCTAAAGTAACCCACATTTTGTGAGACGAACTTATAAGTAAACCTTGCTTTTGTTCTGCAGCTTGGATTATGTAATTGGATAAGTTTTCGGTAGGAGAGGAATGTTAGCTGGAGACGTTGACATGTGGCTGCAGCGACTGAGTTATGTTTTAGCCTGGTTTTCGTGCAGCAGACTGTTTTAATGTTTCTTTAGAAAGTTTTAATTATTGCAATGGCTATGAGTGTGGATAACGGAAGACTTGCTTCGCTTGTGATATGTGGTATTGTTAAGTTTCAAGTAAGTATCACATTCGGTACCCACCTACTGCCTAGGTATATGAAAAAAAAAATCTTTCTGATTGATTATATTTTGGCAAGTGCTTTGATTTTTAAATTTTGTTTTAGATGAAAAAGTTAAAGTCCAACCCGGCTTTTGACGTTTTAGGGTTCCGTACCAATTTAACGGTTGCCAAGGTTGCCAATGGGACCCTATAACTAAGGCTCCGCAGTCCATCCGTCTGTCTGTCACAGGGCTGCATCTTTTGAACTGTAGTAGGTAGACCCTTGAGATTTTCATAAAGTGTGTACTACTGTGGTTGCTATAACAAATAATAAAAATAAGGGGTTTACCCATACAAGAAACGTGTTTTTATCGCCGTTTATTGCTTACGTTTTTGTTTATTTGTGTTAAATATGGTACGGTGATACGAAACCCTTCGTATGCGAGGCCGACTCGCACGTGGCCACATTTTTATATAGGAAAATAAAAAGAAACAACTACTTACCTACTTTTTAGTGATCCATTTTCTCAAGGCCGCAATAAAATTATACAGCAGATGTTTGCACGAGTTTAACTTTCATGATTGTTCGAGAATAATAAGTAAATAAAAACTCTTACATTTTCTTTTCTCGTATAAAAACACCGTGCCTCCATTAAACCATGGCTAGTAACAGATGTTCACTTTAGCGCACATACATCAAACCGAAAATGCACTCTATTTTCAGAAGGTTAAGGTTGAAAAAGGAATGAAAAGTAGTGTAATAATGTCGACCAATCAGCATTCAATGCCTGATTGTAACCCTCGGGCGAGTTGGACTAACTTCGTCAAAGTTCGTTACTTAGGTACAGTTCGGGCGGCCGACACTTAGGTTATCGATACTAAAAGGAAATTGTAGTCGTTTAAAGGAATTGTCTAGGAGATTAGTTTTATTTGTGTTGTCCGTCTTTGTACGTAGTAAAACTGAGTTACTGTGTTCAGAAACAGCGTTTTATTTACAATTGATAGGTACTTACTTAATAAGATTAAGCCAGATTTAAATACGTGACGAGAAAAAAACATGAAACATGTGTGATAAGACTCGTGTTTTAAAAGCAAAAGTACTGTCAGGGAAATGTATTGTTTATCAAATTGACACACAACGTTAATATTCCGCGTTTTAGACATTTCATACAACTGTCAAAGAATGACAGCTATGTTTTGAATATACGGAAAATGTAAGTTGGTAGTCAATTTGCTAAACAATTACCCCCTTATTCATAATCCTATTTTATCTCTATTTTAGCTAAAATAGGTTTATAGAACGTTTGTCTTTATCTGTCACGTTGTCATTTCTGTGTGTAAGACAGAGACAAACCCCATTTTAACTAAAATAGGTTTGATAAGTTTTATGAATAAGGGGGTTAATTTCCTCGACTTTGTAGTAAGTAGAAATTTATATAAGGTATTTAAAAATTAACCCAAAAAACTTTAAGAGGTGCTTTAGACCATCAAACTGAACAACTTTCACTATGGAACCAACTCTGAAATCACAAAAAAAAATCAGCTGTTTAATACAAAAGTTCAATACCTACTTGACCAAAATGTATGAAACAGCAGATTTTTTTTTCGTGATTTCAGAGTTGTTCCCATAGTGAAAGTTGTTCAGTTCGATTGTCTAAAGCACCTCAAGTTTGTTGGGTTAATTTTGAAACACCATAATATTATTATAATTAATAATACAAAAAAAAAACGTAATTTACTATCGGTGATGATGATTATGAACTTAGATGACAATAACAACAGGCTGACTCCCGATTGTAGGCAAATTGTATAAGTTCAAAGTAAGCACGTCATCGCCACCCCTTAAGCAGTAAAGCCATGAATACACCACCCTCCTTCTTACAAACTGAAGTTAAACAACGTTGCTACTCCACTTGTTAAAGTAAGTACTTACATCAAGTTTAATTTCCTTAGATCGTAGCTACAGAAAGATGTATACCTACATCATCCAGAATTAATTTAATTGTCTACAATCTTTGTTCCATATTCTTGTTTCACATTGGGTACCTTAATTGATACAGTATTAAGGAACACAAGTTGTAGACATCCAAATGAATTCTTGTCGATGTCGACAAAAATGTAAACAACATAAGACGTACAGTTCACTCATCCTCCTTAGAAAAGGGAGGATTGATGTCGGGACGTTGTATATTTGATCCTACCCTTGGGCCTTGACTGATCTTTGGGAAAATCCCGTGAAGAAGACCATTTATATCACTAGTTCATTTCCTTTCTCATTTTCAGATTCAAGGCAAACCAACGCTTGTATTTTACATGTCAACGAAGCAGTTAAGTAGGTATGTGTAAGCTCTTCATCTATTCAATTGAAACTTATGCTAGTTGCGCGGTAAACTCTGCTTGCGCGATGCAGGATTTTGCGTGACGTCAGCGCAATGTAACGATGTAGATACAGTTACGACAGGCTACTTCCCGATTGTAGGCAAACAGAAAAAGTTGCATGCGGAAGCAAAAATAAAGTAAAGCCACGAATACACCACCCTACGTTTCATAGGACGGAGTAAAACAATGCTGTTACCTCACTTGTTAAAATAAGTAGATACTTCGGCCGGGTATAATTTTCTTATTACACTTGGCTGTTTGATACAAAAACTTCAGGCATTCAATACTGAACTTGGTATCTTATTGTTCTAAAGTCGGGGAAGCAGGCCTTTTATTAAAAAAAATATTGTAATTTATTCCCGCTTTCTTTTGAAGAGTTATGTTGTACAGGCACCTTATTACGCATGCCCAATTAGGCACTCTTTCGTTGTTACTTTTTCGGTATTTTTATATAATACAGCTTTCAAATTATTTGGGCTTTACCTTGTACATTTTTATGTAGGTACCTACTGTAATTAATCCTTTTGTGTTTGTTTACAGAAATAAAGTTAAGCAGGGCGAAATGTTTGTAAATACCTTCATTGTATTTTATTTCACGAAGATAATGTTTAACACCCAATCATCTTACTTCTGAAAATAAATACGGTAAAATAAATATTTTTTGACTCTTAACAAAAGTCTTTGAGCGTCCTCATCTTTTTCCAGGCTACTAGACCAATTTATTTGGGTTCAGCTAGCAGAAAAAAAAAATCTGCTATTCCCTACATTTTTATGTTCGCATGACTCGTCAAAATGTAGGAAGCAGCTGATTTTTATTTGCGATTTCATGTTTGGTCCCATAGAAAAAGTTGTTCATAATGATGAGTACAATCTCCCATTTCGATTTGTCGCATGTTTTCAATTTCAACCTGTATATATTTTAGTTTGTGTGTACATAAATGGGGAAACAAAATAGACTGATTAAGTAGATAATATTATGTTGTAGGTAATCAAAGTTAAGGTACTATTTGGAACCGAGCTGCCGATAGCACGTGCAGCGACTGCATGCAATCGGCTAAGGTTACCAGCCATTACCTTAGCCGTGGTTACCAGCCGCTGCACGTGCTGTCGGCAGTTGCAGTTGGCAGCTCGGTCCCAAATTAAAAGCACCTTTAAGCCTCAAATTGTACTGAAACTTGAGGTACTTACATCTTGATCCCTATAAACGGTTTGATAAAACCAAGTTGATTGTTGCAAAATACTCTTGTTTTCAAGTTTATCCGCGAGCGAAACCGTGCAAAAAAGCTAGTGGAACATAAAATCCGTGAATACTTAATACATACAATTAAGCTCAGAGCAAAAGTAATTGTCTAATTCAATCTTAATATATCAAGTTTCTAATTTTGCTTCATTTTAACAAAAGGATTTACAACTTAACTAATTGAGTATTATTTTCTCATTTTTCTGTTTTAATAAAATGTTACCTGCATGGAGTATTGAGAAAACTCGACGTTATTAACAGATGTCTTTACTTTTTCTACTAAGAGAATACTAACATATCTTCCTTTTGCTGTGCTCGACAGGGTCCATGATTGTTTCGTTTGGCAAATATTTACCACCTGAGCCTACATTGTGGAATGCAAAAAAGAATGGAGTATTGAGTATTAAATATGGAATGGACAGTGATAAAGCCATGAGCTCATCCTCTGTTCGTTTTGTTCTCGTAAAAGTAAATATAAATATCAGAGACTTCATTTTTTGTTCATTTTAACTCAACGTGAAACGTCTTAAAATTAACCAAAAGTCAAAAATGTATTCATTAGTGAAGCATTCGCTTACCGCATAAACATAATTAGCCTACAATGTTCTCACTGTTGGGACAAAGGCCTTCTCTCTATGAGAGGGAGTGGGCCATAATCTTCCACACACGTCTTCAATTTTTTTGGTTTTAGGACTTTTTTTTGTTTCCTTCACCGTTTTGAGAGCAGTGGTGATGTAATTAAATACACAAAGTAAAGTACCTGCCTGGGTTTGAACTCACGACCTACAGCTAGTCAGTCGAGGCCGATATCACTAGGCCGTCACTGCTCTTGCCTACCGAATGATCGAAAAAACGGCCAAGAGCGTGTCGGGCCACGCTCAGTGTAGGGTTCCGTAGTTTCCCGTCCGTCACAATAAGTGTTCCCACGGACAATTCGATAATACCCGACCCAATGTAATAAGTACCTACAGCGCCATTTCTCGGGGAATTGGGTTACGTGCCAGAAGTTTTCGGTGGTAATTTTGGATTACCGATTTTAATAATAAGAACCGATTTTAATAATTCTTTTTTGTTTGAAAAAAGATACGTTCAGGATAATAAAATATGTAAACGAAGTCAAAAAAAAAATGCTTGCATATACGATTATACTACGAACTTAGTCCAGAAATGATTTTGTACAACTTTTTGTCTTTTTTGTACAAAAACTGTTGTTTCTATCAAGTTCAAAATAATTTTCCTAGAAAGTCCTTATAAAGTTCTACTTTTCAGATTTTTTTCATATTTTCTAAACTTATGGTTCAAAAGTTAGAGGGGGGGACACACATTGTTTTTTACTTTTGGAGTGATTATTTCCGAAATTATTGACATTATCAAAAAATGATTTTAGTAAACCCCTATTCATTTTTAAATACCTTTCCAACAATATATCACACGTTAGGGTTGAAATTTAAAAAAAATCACTTCCCTCTTTACATATAGGGGGGCTACCCTAATAAAACATTGTTTTCCAATTTTTATTTTACCACTTTGTCGGCGTGATTGATATACATATTGGTACCAAATTTCAGCTTTCTAGTGCTAACGGTCACAGAGATTAAGCGAGGACGGACAGACGGACGGACGGACGGACAGACAGACATGGCGAAACTATAAGGGTTCCTAGTTGACTACGGAACCCTAAAAATGAAATGAAAGAAGCATATGAACGTTCTTTCCTATGTAATTTTAACGGTGTCGTGTGAACCTGGAATTAAACAAAAATGAACCGTCTAATATCAAAATTAGACGGTACAGGGAAGAAATAAGGAAAATGAAAATCACAAAACTAAGACTAGTGATCGCAGTGAGGATCTAATTTGTGGTGTTTGGTGGTACACTACTGGACTGATATACTGAAGGGAAATATCGTGAAAGAACCTGGTCCAGAAATCACCATCTCCACGTATGAGTCAAGCGTGTCCGTTTTTCTTTATATACTTGGAAATAGGCCTTTGTCTGTGGACATTTACTGATATTAATATAACAGTTTCTAGTGGAGAGATGGCCGAGCTTTAAATAATAAATTTCTCGATAGTCACAGTCATATCGCAATATACCAGTAATTAATTGCTATACCAATTACAATTATTACCAGCAATATCTCTGATGGCCTACATTTGGCTCTATATTAGATCTATATCCAGAACATTCGATTGCCATGTCCGTATCTAGAGGCCGAGAATAAACAGACCTTTCATTATCTTTATTGCACCGCGTGTTAGGAACATCGAATTCCTAATTAGCAGGAGAATCTAGCACACGTAACGTACCAGCATAAAATATAGATGGTACAGACGCCAGCACATCAAGCTACCCGAAACTGTCAAATTCTCCCAATCAACTTTGAACCTTATACTTTAGCGATAAAGTTGAAAATCTATTAAAGCTATTTGACAATTTGTAGTAGCTCGATGTGTTTGGCGTCTGTGTATTGTACCTCATGTGTTCAAATCAGTTAACTTCAAATTAGGTAAGTGTATACTAGAAACATTCGCGGTTCTGGGGAAAACAGAGGCAGCGGGGCTACTGTGGGAGAAATAAAGTATCTCCAGAGACGTGCCATCGGTGAAGTACCTACCTATTGTTAGCGCACCGTTTTACTGGCGATCCTAGAGCCGCACCACATTGCTGTGAGCGTGGGCGCCCACTGAGTGGGTTCATTCGACTAGGAGTTTCAATAAAGATTTCCACACGTTGAAAATAACTAAATAAAAAAAAATAAAAACACTTTCAGACCAGTTACTACTGTGACAGATTCTTTCGACTCAATTTCAAACGAGCTACTCTGTAAACCAGCGGTGCTATTCTGTAAAAATCTCACCGTGATAACTTATTTGAAGTGACCTTAAAGTGAGCTATCATTCCACCTCATGCTAGGGATTGACGCTATTGACAGCTCACTCTAAGCTCACTTCACTTATGTTTTCACGGTGAGATAAATTGCAGAATAGCACTACAGATAAGTACCAACTGGCATGTGAGAACAGAGTTGTGATGGTATTAGCACTTTGCGGTCTCGGTTGCGAAACCACATTTCCGAGGGTAGGTAATCTATGTATAAGCTGAGATTTAGTAAAGAGATTACGCACATAACATACTATACTACACACACGCCTGTCCTGTTATCCGGAGTGTTAGGCGGATGTTTTGGTGCTTACTGTCATTCTGAAAGCCTTTTGGGTAATATCATACATAAGTTGTTTTTCGAGGGTATCGACAAAATCGATTGAAAGTTATGTACAGAAGTTGGGTAGCTTCCCTTCTAATAACAGATGATACATATGGTGAAGGCTCCTACAGACAGGCACACGCGATGATGCGACACGATTCTGGTACAACAGAAAAAAATATAGAAATTATATAAATGAAAAAATGAAATTAAATATAGAATTTTCATAGAAATTTATGGGAGCCTTGGTACTTGGATCTTCTTAGAGTTTTAATGGCAAAAATAATAAATTTAATTAATTCAGATTTGTTTGGAAAAAAATCCAGAGACGCAAAGCTCGTTTATTCGATCCTCAGGTCTTTACACAGGTCTTCACAAGATCTTTTCAAGAGATTTATTAATGACGAGACTAACCGGAATAAAAGACATAATAATGATTTCACACTAGAGACTTCGCGTGGTCTCATAAGCACTAACAAAGAAGTTGCTCAGGAATTTGTAAATTTCTTTACCAGTATCCCACATAAAACTACTGAAGTCTTAAATTCCTCGCCCTTGCGTTCTATTGATTTATTAAGAGCAAACGTTTCATCCTGCCAGATTGAATTTAAATTCAAGCATATAAACCCCATAACAGTAATAAAAGCTTTCAAGCAAATCAAGATCAAACTAACCGAAGATCTATGGGGAATGTCTATCAAAGTTTGTACCTCCATTATTGAGACTATAGCGCCGTACTTAGCCTTAATATTTAATTTGTGTGTAGATCAAGGAGTCTTCCCGGATCTAATGAAATACAGTAAGGTAATACCACTTTTCAAATCGGGGGACAGTAAAGATACCAATAATTATAGACCAGTATCCGTGTTACCAGTTTTCAGCAAGGTCTTTGAAAAGGTGATGCTGAACCAAATGCTCAATCATTTTAACACCAATAAAATACTACACGACCAACAGTATGGTTTCACTAAGGGACGTTGTACGACTGATGCCGGTGTCACCTTATTAAAACACATATTTACGGCGTGGGAAGAGTCTCAAGACGCCATAGGAATTTTTTGTGACCTCTCCAAGGCTTTTGATTGCGTCGACCACGAAACCTTACTCTTAAAACTTCAACATTACGGACTTGGAAAACTTGCGCTCAGTTTAGTAAAATCTTATTTAAATGATAGACAACAGCAAGTTCAAATAAATGGTGTCAATTCACTCGGTTTAAAAGTAAAAATGGGTGTACCACAAGGCTCGATATTAGGTCCTTTCCTCTTTTTAGTATATATTAATGATCTACCCCATTTGTTAAAAACCCAACCTCAAATGGTGTTATTTTCTGACGATACTTCCTTGATTTTTAAAATTAATAGACGTGACGACGTAAATAACGCCCTACAGCAGATCCAAAATTGGTTCACTGCTAATAATTTAGTGTTAAATGGGAAAAAAACGAAGTGCATAAGATTTTCTTTACCAAATGTCAAAAGTAGTAATTGTGAGATAGTATTGAATCAAGAGAAACTCGAATTCGTCGATGAAACTGTTTTCCTGGGGATCACGCTCGACTCAAGGCTTCCATGGGGTCCTCATTTAACATCCCTTGCAGGACGGCTAAGTTCAGCAGCATATGCTGTGAGAAAAATCCGGCAATTTAGTGATGTTGATACCGCGAGACTAGTCTATTTTAGTTACTTTCATAGTATAATGTCGTACGGTATTTTATTATGGGGACGGGCTGCAGACATCGAGTCTATTTTTATTCTGCAGAAAAGAGCCATCAGAGCCATATATAATCTCCGCAGGCGTGATTCTCTAAGGAAACTGTTTAAAGATATTAACATCATGACGGTACCTTGTCAATATATCTATGAAAATATCATGTACGTAAGGAAAAACCTACATCTTTTTAGTAAAAGAGGTGAAAGACACAATTATATCACTAGAAATAGGGACCAATTAGTTCAACCAGGTTTCAGGCTGGCTAAAGTAGACTCATCTTTCATGGGCTACTGTCTAAAATGTTACAATAAAATACCTACCCACATACTTGAACTGAATGAAACGAAATTTAAATCTTGTATTAAACGCACACTATGCAGCCAGGCATATTATAAATTGGGGGATTACATCACTGATAAAAATGCTTGGCTAAATGCTGGTCCTGCTCCATAAGGACGCACAAATAAATTGATTAGCATTGGAAAATACCTACTGTTGGAGCTGCTGAAGATTTTAAAATACTATTTTTGCATTATATAAATTCAATCTCCTTGTATTGTATAATTGCATAGCACATGTGTGAGTACTATGTACATACTATAAAGCTACCATTTACTGGGTACGTCTTTAATTGACTTGAATGTGCTCTGGCGGCTGAGAGTATGTCATGCTCACTCAAATGTCTCGCTGATGGTGGCGCTTGTGTTGTATTCCATCAACGACTACTTAAACGATAAGAATAGTTGGTCGCCCTGATTAACTCAAGACAATTATTATGTTCTTTCTCCAGAATTAGCTTACTGACAGGTTATATGAGTTTATTATAATTGTTTTTATTTTATTTTTTTGTTTTTTTTTAGTTGAGAGTTTTAGTCAATTCGGTTTAATTTTATTGTAATTTATTATTGACATAATCTACTCATTTCAATGTCTTTTAATGAGTTGATTGCAATATGTGGTTAGCTAGCGACCTCTACGAATGATCATATTATTATTCTTGCTTGAGCAACCGGCAGCAAGTTCGTCATGCTCCCTTAGATGTCATTGCTTGCGGTAGCGTCGGGGGTCGGGTTGCCTCCTTCCCTCAAATATGGCGAGGGGGGTAATGGCTGATCTTTGCGTTATGCTCGTGAACGGGTGCTGCTTGTGGTGACTGGTCGTCTTGCTGACCATGGTTTTATTGTTGTTATTAGTAGTAATAACTTGTTTATTTATTTTACTTCGATGGTCCTAGTTTATCATTTGTGACTTCAAGTGACAGCTATGTAAACAGAACCCAGCATTGCATATATATGTAAGCTGTCACGCCCTTTATACCTGGAGGCTTTTATTTGGTCAGTAAGCTTTTTTTTTTTTTGGTTATATTTTTAATTTTTTTTTGCTTGAGTACGTATAGTGTTTATTGTATTTGTTGGTATATTGGCGTGGCTAGTTAACCTATGGCAAATAATTTAATTTAAGGTTCTGTGTCCTGTAATGTTAATTACTTTGCATACATAGTATTGTATAAAATTAATTCTTTTCTAACTGAACAGACAGCTGTGCTGCTGGGGAGTTTGTTCCGCCACTTCTTCTCCCCAGCGAAAGCACTAGGAAGTGGCGAAGGGCGGGCGTTTTGGGGGACTGTCTTTTGTAATTTTGACGTTCGAAAAGTGCTGATTCTCAGCCTAGTTTGAATAAATGACTTTTGATTTTGATTTTTTTTTGATTTTTGATCATTTAGCTCCCTTCAAAATGGTTGAGCTGAATGGTGCTAATACATGCGTCATGTTCGTGAACGGGCGCCGTCAGTAGGGACTGGTCATCTCTTTGCTGCCACGGCTTATTTTAATTTAATATTTGAATTGTTTTTTCTCATATTCTCATTATGGACGCTTTTAACGTTCTGCATCGTTCTCACATGTATAATTTTTAACATGAATGATGTAACCAAGACTTTGTAACCATATTATTTTGATTTAAAAGAGTGTCCATGGAGTTTCTTGCCCGTTCTTCTCCATAGGTACCTACTCTTTGGAATGGGCAACTAGCTTCATCTTTCTGACTGACCGACCCCTTGACAATTCAAAAGTGCCTGTAATTGGTTTAATTGAAATAAATGCTTTGAGTTGAGTTGAGTTGAGTTGAGTTGATCCGGTTGACGGTACACTAAAAAGGATTTGTGGAAAATCAACCTCTAAGAGGTAAACTGGTCTGTTGAGGTTTATACGCACAAGCGAAAGAATGGCGCAGCAGGTCAGTAAAATATAGTTGAGATAAATATTTAACTCAAACTTCAACGGCATCCAGGCGTTGTTTATACCTCAGTCATTAGATAAAGGTAAGGCGCAGTGACAAGAGAAGCCGGTGAAATAATAATATCTTAAGCAAGTAGGTCAGACGGTCGACCTGACGCCTCATCCAACATTCACGCTTATTGTCCGGTGAGTTCGCGACGCTACTCAGATTAGCCACATGAACTATAAACAAGCATTGTTTAGGCATGATAGAGGTAAGCGAATTCAAGTTTTAAAAGGAGTTTTGTAATAGTAGTCCAATTTTGGAGCAGATATGGAATTGTGGCTAAGTTCTCGTAATGACAGCCGCAAGGGTCGATCGGTTAGGTTAATCTAAGCTTGCCGCGGTTGGTCCGTAGATGGTTGACCATCTTTACATTCACCCCTTGGTGCCTCGGAAAGCATTCTAAATCGTTGGTCCTGGCTGTCATTCGTGGATGTTTGGCAATCGTTACGGGCAGTCAGAATCCCGAAAGTCTGACAACCAGTATTACCAGTAACTGGGTTGTGGAGGTTAGATAGACAGTCGCTTCATGTAAAATATTGGTATTTTGCTCCATCTGGTGAGACTGGAAGCCGACTCCAACAAAGGCTAGGCAGATGAGGTAGAGAGGAGATGATAATTATGAATGACATGGTGATAGTTGAGAATGGAAGAAATAAGCTCAAAGTAACATGGAACCAGGGCACGTAGAAGAAGACAATGCTTACAATGAATCCAGGAATAAGTAAGTGAGCTAAAACATGTAAGTTCGTTACAAAGCTTCAGCCCACTATCGCCCACTGCTGGATCTCGTTAATGGGTAAGTCCTAAGTGGCATATCGATACCGGAAATATGAAATAACGTAAGGGACAAAACTAAGGTTTACAGGAGAGCAAAAATAAGATATTTTTTTTACAAAAACTGACTATAACTTTTTAACTATACAAGGTGTTGATTTGCATCCTAGTCAAATTCAAGGACGTAATTATGCTAATGATTCTCGACCCAAATCAACAATAAAATGGGTAGGTTTTTTTTTTAACTTTTTTCTTGTTTACTGAAATCCGTAAGTGTGAACCAGCCGTATTTAAAGGCGGCGCGTCTGTTACCAGCCCTATAACCGCGCTTTCACACACAAACAAACGCAAACATTCATACACAACGCATACGCAACGATCATTCAATAAATTCGTAGGTAATCAATCCCACCCCAACCAACCACGGCGCGGGTACTCTCCCGCGCACGTGGCTTGCCACGCTCCCGCGGGCGGCCCCCCGCCCCCGAACCAACAGTGTGTTTGATGTCGCCGCAGCGTGCGTGCGCTTTGCGAATTCCGCTTCTCGGTAGGTGCATTGTTAAGACGTCATTCGATACAATGTGCAAGATGACAGACAATTATTCTAATGTCGAGTTGGTGGAGATGGTCCGCCTGTATGCCATCAGTGGAGACAGCCTACGTGGAGCCATCCGGATGTTCACGGAAATGTTTCCCAATCGAGAACCCCCATCACAGAGCGTCATGCTGGCTGCAACACAGAGACTGCGGGATCATCGGCAGTTTGACGTTCCCCGGCATGCTCAAGCTCGCGGCAGCGTAGGCCTGCCTGTCGCCTTGCAGGAAGACATCCTGGAATACTTCCAGCGAGAACCACGGGCAAGCACGCGGAAGGCTGGTCAACGCTTTGGAGTGCACCACACCACAGTGTGGCGCCTACTGAAGCGTGAACTGCAGCACCCGTTCCACTACCGCAAGGCACAAGACATTCACCCGGCTGATAAATCCGTGCGGATTACATTTTGTCGCTGGTTGCTGGAACACCAAGACAGAAGACCAAGATGTTGGAAGATATTCCTCTGGCACTACATCGCAACCTCTTCTACCAGCAGGACGGTGCTCCCCCTCACTATGGTCGGCAAGTACGCGAGTACTTGACCGAAAAGTTTGGTGACCACTGGATCGGTCGCGGAGGCCCTGTGGCCTGGCCTCCGCGTTCTCCGGACCTGACGCCTCTAGACTTTTATTTGTGGGGAGACGTTAAAAGATTAGTTTACACGGAGGAAGTGACAAGTGTAACAGAATTATGTGCAAGGATCATTAGTGCTTTCGACACTTTAAAAACGAATGTGTTAGTTTTACGTAAGCTGAAGGAAAACCAGCTACGTCGTGCTCGATTGTGCCAAGAGTGTGATGTCGATGTCGAACTTTGAACAATACCTCCGGGTAACATAAGTAGGTAATTTATTTATTTGTACATTTTGTAAATACGTTGTTAGCTTAATCAATTTTATTTGTGTAAATAAGTTGATTTAAAATTTTTAACCACGCCAATAATACCTAAAAGTCGAAAGTATCACCACTTACTTACATTTAACTAGCAAATCTTTAAAAAACATTTTTATACTTAGTACATCGGGGTAGGTATTATTGACGGTCCTAAGCCCGTTAAGTAGGAAGGAAAATTTCAAATCAACCAATTTAATCCACAAATAAAAACAAAATCACTACGAAAAGTTTAGGCTGAACGTTAGCAATAAAGCAAAACTTAAATTTTATTAATCATCTGATAGCAGGTCAGTGAACTTTTTATGGCGTCTAGTATTACTGTCATTAGTAAGATTCCGTATTATACTGATGCTTAAAATGAGTTAATTATCAAACGAAATCTATGACAATAATGTAGGCGATTTGCGAAATAAAATTAGGTAAAATTATTACTACCGGTCGCTAAGGTCATTAACTTGGTCGTCGCGCACGAGTAAGACGTCGAAATTCACGCACACAGCTGTTTGTCGCTGTGTGCGTAGACTGCGTAGGTAGTCGGGTGATTCTCTTTTATTTGTATTGAATTAAGGGTTTAATTCTGAAATACTGTTAAATTTCAACAACAAAAAAAAGCATCGCTTATTAGTTATTGCCCGGTACCGAACTTTCAATTGATTATTTATGTCTTTTATGACAACCACCTGAAATTTGACGAGGATGCAAAACAACACATTGTATGTTTTATGTAAAAAGTGTCTAGGACAAAGTTTCTTAGATTTCTTCATTCTTTTAAGCTAAAATAGCAAATATTGATTAAAACCTATAGTTTTAAAGATAGCATGTCCCTTACGTTAAATAATAATGAATACGGGTGACATACGTTAACAAAATTTGAGATGTAAATTAACAGCATTGATGTAAGGGACATTATAGGAAATAAACAAATATTTTTTTTGATGTAAGGGACATTATAGGAAATAAACATTTAGTGTTTTTCAAAGTAAAGGTCTCTTTAATGGTGTACTCTTTATTGCTTATGCTGTTAATAAATTTAAAAAATAGAATTTAATACATTCAGGACCTACTGCGCCTATCAATATAGTTTAAACCTAGTTGCTGACATAAAAGGATAAAAAATAAACAAATAAAATGGATTAAAACTTTTATTTGTACTCACTAATTCTCTTTTATAAACGCAAATAACTCGCATAAATAATGCTAAGTACAACATAATTGCTCGATATTTTAGTTTGTGTGTACATATGTAAGTAATTATAAATAAAATAAATAGTATTAAGTAAAAAAAAAAAAAGAAAACTATTAGTTGTGCTCAAGTTTACAAGTAATAAAATAAAAATCTTTATTAAAAGATTATTTATTGCTCGATAAGCAAGAGGACTTTTTCTGGCTGATTCCATAAATGATGGCCACTGGAGAGGTCCCCAAACCATCAGTTTTTAATCTCCCTTTGAATGATAACATGCATGCTGTCTATTCATCCTGCGTTAACTGCTTAATAAGTTGTAATTTTTACATGACCTACTTACCAATATTTTACCTATTGGAAGGTATGTTTTTATTAGGATTCGAATTATTCTATCTCAATCAATCAACTCAGCCTATTACAGTCCACAGCTGAACATAGACCAGGCTGCGTCACAACACTCTGTCCTCCGCCTTCGGCATCCAGTCCGTTCCAGCCACCTTTTTTAGGTCGTCTGTCCGTCTAGCTGGGGGGCGTCCCACACTACACTTGCCGATACGCGGTCTCCACTCAGGACTCGTCTGCTCCACCGGCCATCGGTCCTTCGATAAACATGGCCAGCCCACTGTGTGAATGGGGCTGGTGGGGTGGCAACTGTTTACTCTGCAAGCTATGTCGCTAACTCCGGTTCTTTTCCGGAAACTTTCAATCCTGATTTCATCTTTCAAAGATACTCCGAGCATAGCTCGGTCCATAGCGCGCTGAGCGACCTTGAATTTGTGAACCAGCCCGACCGTCAGTGTCCACGTTTCGGCACCATATATCATGACGGGCAGAACGCACTGGTTGAAGATCATAGTCTACAAACACTGCGAGATAGGCGACGAGAAGACTTGACGGCTTCTTCTGTCGGCTTCTTTCTCAAAGTTGTGTCTATCGAGCTGGATTATTTGCCCTAGGTAGACATAATCCTTCGCAACTTCGAGAAGCGACCCTCCGATGTAGATTGGACTCGGCAAGACGTGCGAATTGTACATGACTTTCGTCTTGTCCAAATTCATACCGAGGCCAACCCGCCGAGGAGCTACATTTAGGCTGTGCAGCATTTGGTTTAGCTGTTCCAGCGTCTCTGCCATTATGACGATGTCATCGGCAAATCGAAGATCTGAAATGTACTCGCCGTTCATGTTGATAGTCCAGTTCAATCCAGCGTCTTGAAGACGTCCTCCAACGCATTTGTAAATAATTTAGGGGATGTAATATCCCCCTGTCTCACCACTCTGAGCAGTTGGATGGGGCTGGTTTTCTGATCCTGGATCTGGACAGTCATCGTGGCAGTGTCATACCAACATTTCAACACTTCGATGTAGCGCCAGTCAATTCGACATCGTTGCAGAGAGGCCAGAACTGCCCACATTTCGATAAAGTCGAAGGCTTTCTCGTAGTCCACAAATGCCATACACAGCGTCTGATTGTACTCCTCGGTCTTCTCTTCAATTTGCGGAACAGTACGAATGTGGTTTACGGTGCTGAAGCCTTTTCGAAAACCGGCTTGTTCAGGCGGCTGGAACTCGTCAAGTATTCTGGCGGGACGGTTTGTGACGACCCTCGAGAACGCTTGTATACGTGGCTCAGAAGCGAGATGGGTCTATAGTTCTTCAGCAAAGATTTAAGGTTTTATTCCATCTAAATAGACCAATTTTTTTAATTACTGAACTCCATTTATGACTAAACAATAATTTATCAAAAGTAGTAAGAAATAATTACCTGTTTATGTGATTCCTATAATGTTCATAATTTTTTGCCTGCGGGCTAGAGAAGTGAAGATAACTTTTCATCACTCATGTTTAGAATCCAGATAAAACTTTTACTAGGTACTTGTAGTTAGATCAATGAAAACGATGATGTGTTACTTAAATGAAGATGTGTAATGTCACAAACAGTGTTACGAAATACTAAGTAAGGGTCACGACCGCGCAGGTAAAATCAAACACAAAATCCGTATTGCTATCTAGCTCAGACATGTTGCACTGTTTTCCGTGTGACAGAGACGTATAATAATATTCGTTTCGATAAGTTTTAGATGTAAAAGACAGGTCAATTATTTTCCATGCTGAAAAATTAACGTATGGGTCAATATGATTATGATAATTCGAGCCACAATTTAACGTAAGGGACATGGTATTTGCACCTACTCAGGGAACACTAATGTATAAGACCTGTTGTAAAATGTTCTCGATTTTTTTTTAATGTAAATACCAAATACTGTGAGTAAAGAGACTTACATTAGTTTTTATAAAAATATTAATTTAAAACGTCCTATACAGCCAGTTTTTGTAAAAAAAGTGGTCTAGACCTGCGGAAAATATGTAATGTAAGGGACATTTTTTTTAGATATTGAGATTTTAAATATACCAATCGATAGAGCAAGAAATTACGAATCCAATGATATATATAACTCATTTTCGACAAAATGTCCCTTACGTTATTTCATATTTCCGGTATCGATATTAGTGACCGCAGTACCGATGCTCAAAAAAGATTACATACATTTTAAATCAGGTATATTGAAACCAACTAAAAGCGATCGAACTACCATTAGACTACTTAAAAAAGATTGCTGTTATTTTCATAAAATCTAGGCCAGTTTGTAAAAGCAATATAATAACCAACTATACCTCGTACCAATAGTTAATAATAATGCCAGGAAAATTTATGTTAGCTATACATACATAATCAGCTTGTAATTTTCCCACTGCTGGGACACAGGTCTTCTCTCAGTGAGAGGGAGTGGGCCGTAATCCACCACGCGGGCCCAGTGCGGGTTGGCGGATGTCACATGCCGTCGAATCTTTGGTTCTGGGACATGCCGGTTTCCTCACGATATTTTTCTTTTTTTTGTGTTATCCATAGATATATGTTCTATGGTGTTAGCTATACAAAACGCCTCATTAATAGAGTTCTACATAAATTCTAACTACGGAGAGTTAATAAAAGCGAATTATTTGTTTGAACGAAACTAATGGCTTTAACTGGACTACATTTGGCGTGAGTCCATTTAGTTGTAGTTTTTATAGCTTTTGTTTATTTGTGGCTATGTCATGCAAAGCCTACGGACTGGGGAATTGGTAATGTTACAGCTGGTTGGGTAGAATTACTGCGGCGCGAAGTTTGTGGTAGTTAGGAACGTCTTCGTGAAATATTTTGAGGTTTGTAACTACGATGCGGTAGCCAATTTATTTGGCATTTTAGTTTTGTTTCTTGAGCTATTGTAGACAGTCGCAGAGGAGCCTAACGCGTTATTAACTAGTTTGTGATTGGTTGCGTCGTGTACGGACCGCCATCGAAATACTAGTGCTCTGACATTCTGGCTCCTCGTTGGTGATTTGAGTTTGTAACTGGTAACCAGCTACTTTTGTTGCTTTTGAGCAGCATCGTGAACGATGGGCCTAGGTTTTACGGATTATTGCACTTCGCCCCACCGGCCGCCCCACTGGTGGGGCCAAGTGGAATGCCTAAAATTTTGCAGTGGAATCTGCCCCACGAAATCGAAATAGTGGGGCAGATTCCACTACTTTAAAATCCTGTTGGATTCTGCCCCACTAGGGTTGGCACCTTAGAATAATCGTACAAACATTTTATTTTCGCAAATTTTGTATTGCCTAGTTGTTTCTGGAAGGATACGGGTTGTAAATCGCAGATTAATTACACGATTTGTTACAAGCATATGTTAGATGCAGCGTTGGAGTAAGAATGACCAAACCGTCATTTACCTACACAATAGACGTGCATTTGGCCATTTGCACCCACTCTTTCAGAGGCTCAATAAATAAATCAATCAATTTATTAATATCACTAATCAAGCAATCTCGTCCCAAGAGATTAAAACCGAAGAAGAACTAGCGGGGGATCGAGGGGGGGGAGGGGGATTCAGGGGATCGGACTGGAATAACTCAATTAAAGCGAGGTATTCTTAGCAGAAACCTTGTTTGAACAGGTTGTAATTGGTTTCTGATTTTCTTAATTAACATAGGCAAATATTGTTTAACACAATCAAATACAATATTATTCAGAACCCAAATACAATTTAGAAAGACTTTTTTATTTTGAAACAAGCATTAATTCAATTTACAAGACTAATAATATTTATCTCTGTTTATTTGTTTATGCTTCAGACATCATTAAACTCGGCTGAAATAGAATGAGACATAGGTACATATGTCTATGGGTACATATTATATTTCAAGCAGCAAAGCTGCCATTTCTTTTTATTGTATGAAATAAAAATATGAGCGTAGGAAGTGCTGTTAGATACCTACTATAAATTCAACATGGCGATAGATGCCTTTTGCGTAAAAAGATAAAATAAAACTCCGTCCATGTGCATTCAATGAAAAACAATTCAGTGAATTCCGATCTGGTCCGGTTTCGTAGAACAGTACAAAAACGGTCCGCTATTTGCGAAGGATCATGTTCAGCTTTTAACACGTAAAAAGTTGGTTCGTTTTCACGTCACGTTTTGGAGTTTGACAAAGGAAATCAAACGCTGACCGAAAACCACCTCGAAACTTTAATCTGTTTTCACTCACTTCCACCGCGAGTTTTGAGGAAAAGCTGTTCAATTTTACACAATTTCACAATTTTTATCGAGGTTTATTTTAATTTTCGTTATCAACACGATCGAATGATGATTGATAGAATTCGCATAAAGCTGTATTTATCCATCGCCTCCAGTTTCCATTCCACTTCAGTTGTCATTTGTCTTCAGGTAGCGTCCCGGTCGAGTCGTCTGGCCGCTACCGCATTAAACATTTACGTAATACAGAGAAATACTCGGCCATCTTAAAATAGACAGATCTAGGGGTCCCTTTTGTGTTTCGGCAAATTCAATTCCTTGTACAAGCTAAGATATCGAGACCAAACATGAATAAGGCGGGGAATAAGAAGTTTGTAACTTATTACGTATACTTAGTCCGTTCTCGCTATGCAAATGGGTTCAAGAAAACAGTAAAAAAGCCTCGAACCCTGACGTTCTTTTACTTGGACAAATGCGCCATACTAGATGTAAATCTAACTGCCTTCAAGAAAAAAGTTTCATAATGAAAATAGGCTTTACGAATAAGCACAGAATTCTTGATATTCCCACGAACAAAATGTAAACGTAAATGTAAAGAACATGGTAACTGACATCTTAGACAAAATAATTAATTTGCCCTAAAATAATAATCCTTTAATTGGGGCTTACAATCAGAAACGTAGGTAATTATATAAAGTGCTAACTACACATGAGTACCTACTGCAGGTAGTATTCGTGGTAGCAATAGTTTAATTAAGTTGGCAACACCGGCCTCATGTCAGATAATAATTAGCGAGCACCGGGTGGCTCGTGGCTGACTCCTACTTGAATATCAAGTTGTGCTGTATGTGAATAGGATCATACTTGGTAGTTGTACTTAGCTGTGAGTAAGCCCGGGCTTTGCAACAACGTTTGGACAAGAGAGTTTGGTATGAAAGGGAATGTTTTTGCACTTAAAAAATGAGTTAGTAAATCTTTGGTATTCACATTGAACTTAGTTTTTTTCTGTTTTCTCTTAGGTTGTACTTTTACTTTGAACGTACAAATTATCTATGGGAAAACATGTTGGTCATTATTTAAAACCAACATTATGTACAAATTACAACATTATGTAAAAATTATGTAAAAATTGGAGTTTGTAAGGTATAAAAACATGTTATACAAATAATTGATCAGCTCTGTCCTTTCCGCTTAAGTTTTATTAGTCAGTCTTTTCATTTCAGCACAATGGATAGAATGGTCATACACAATATTTTCCCATTATTATTATTATTATTACATATTGAGGATGCCTTCCGAACCATCCGGGCATCCCTTTGTGCTATTGTCCATGAATATTCATTCAGAAAATATAATAATTCTTCGTAGATCAGTACCGCAGAACAAAGATTAATGAAGTTTGTCAGTAGTTAAAGTTGCGGAATAATCTGGGCTGGAATATTTTAGAGAAGGCGAAAATCAAACTATTTATAGACCTAGATTTTCGAATATTCTAGGCAACCATAAATTATTTTACTAGCCGTGGCTTGTCTCGATCTGTTTGTAGTAGATAGTTCTTGACGAAATTCACCGAAAAAATATATCACACAGTAGCACCAAACGTCATCATAAGTACTCCTAAATAGGTACATTATAATAATATATTGTCAGAATTCCGAAAGTTTGACAACAAAAATGTAGTTGTATGTAGGTTGTGGTCTTGTGAATCCATTTGCAGTCGTGTTGGGTTGTCTAAGGAATTTCGATATTCTGCTACAAGCCGATCGTAAACCAAACAATTTATGCAGCCGAACGTAACGTACAGATATATGTAGCAGTTTCAGGGTTAAAACCGCTTTGTCACCGGTAGCCGAGCTCCAGATATTGTACCGTGTAAGACAAACACGCTACGGCGCTAGCAGACGTGTCACCGGTAAACTTGTACATAAATAGTATAGGTACATATGTATGTATACTGTCACAGGTAAATGTGAATATACAAACACGGAATATGTACACAGATTTAGAGTAGTGATATAGATATGTCAAAGCTTTTTATGCCTTTGTATGTCATTATTAGTAACTAGGAGGACAAGTTGGTATAATTGGAGAATTCGCGAGTGCACGATGATCATTTTAGTTCGACATAACATCACGCCTGTAATACCCAAAGGGTTAGCCAGAGGTGTACCTATACCTATACACCCACATTTCCCCAGTTATGTTTAAGTCTCATGTAATAGGGGGCGAGACAAAATAGACTCTGGACTGCTGCTGAGAAATTCCTATTAGAATAACCATAATACTTTGCATGGTCTGGGAATCGCACCTCACCTCAGCAGGACCTCATGCTCAGCAGTAGTGTTAAATACCGAACACCAAGGATGGTACTCAGTACTTAAGTTTTGACCTTATGTGTATACTAGTAGGGTTGAAGGTCTGAATAAAACAACCAAACTGTATACTGTTCTATATATAAGAAGAAGATAGAATATATTTGATAAAATTCACAAGACCCCTATTAAATCGTTGTAACACAACGCTTGCGAGTGCTAATTCGACGCCAACGCCATCTAGTCACATTTTACACAAACCTATATGAAATACAATCATTTTGTTGAACTGATGAGCGGCTTTCGATTATGCATGATCATTAACATACCGCCCACCAAGGACATTACTGACGGAATGTCCTTCTTGAACTACATTATGGGTCTAAATGAATGTAATGAACAATTTGATCTTATAGTTTTGATCTAAAATCTTAAACATTTTAACAAGATAAGAACTTAAATTATAATAACTTAAAACTACTAACATTATGAGGTTGTCAAAAAAATAATAATAAATTCATTGATCTGTAACCAGTAAAATACAAAGTTTGGATGTTGGCCTCTTAATAATAGATGTCTTAGTGCGCAATGTGACTACACGGGTGATATTATCATCACCAGGATGTTTCTTTATTACGCGACCCAACAACCAATGATTGGCTACAAACGTCTTCCATCTGCTTGGATGGCAGTTGAGCCAAGCTAACACCACGGTAAAATCTGTCCAAGCCTTGATTCTGTCCGTCGAAATATTTAAAACATCTGCTGTTTCTGTCAGAAGATTTGACAGTAGAACTGCTCCACACAGCTCTAAACGAGGAATGCTAATTTGTTTGATGGGAGCCACTCTGGTTTTTGCAACCAACAACGAAATATGGATTTTGCCGACCTCATCTACTATCCGCAGGTAAGTAACGGCTGAGTATGCTATTTCGGAGGCGTCACTAAAGCCATGCAGCTCAAGATCATCGTTTGACTTAGTGCTAAGCCAACGAGGTATCCGTACATTACTAAGTTGCGACAAGTCCTCACGGTAAATATTCCATTCCTTTATTAACTCAGTGCTTAGTTCTTCATCCCAACTTACACCTGCAAGCCATAATTTTTGGATGAACGTTTTTGCTAAAACCACACTAGGAGCTAACCAGCCTAGTGGGTCAAACAATCGAGCTATGTCCGAAATAATTGATCTTTTAGTTACAGGTGCAGTCGTCGGTGGAGGAAGATTCACCAAGTATTGGAAGGTATCTTCGTTACGGTTCCAGGTAAGCCCCAAAATTTTGATTGTACTATCTAATTTGGTCTCTAACCCCTTCTCTTTTTTGTACTCTTTTTTCTCTAATTCATTATTTTGTATAACATCTCTTTGTTCTATTGTGTTGTCCTTGTTTTCAGTTGTTCTAGTTTGATCTATTTGTTCTTTAGCTTTATTTCTTTCAAGTTTATCTATTCTCTTCAGTAAGTCTTGACTGTTGCTGTTCCACTTCTGTAATATAAATCCACCTTTTCCTAATAATGCTATCATTTGCCTATATATTTCTATGCCATCTTCTACACTATTGCATCCCGTCATTAGATCATCCATGTAGAAGCAATTTAAAACTTTATCTGCAGCAAGTGGATAACTTGTGCCTTCATCGACTGCGATCTGACGCAAGGTTTTGACTGCTTGATACGGCGCAGAAGCTGTTCCGAAGGTCACGGTCAGAAGTTCGTAATCTTGGATCTCCTTGTCTGGACTGTCACGCCAGAGTATCCTTTGGAACATGGCATCTTCTTCTGCTACCCTAACTTGGCGGTACATTTTAACAATATCCGCTACAAGTCCTATGGGATGAATTCTCCATCTTAAAACAGTGTGACGTAAATCAGCTTGCAGTGACGGACCAACCATGAGCGTATCATTAAGTGACACTCCTTTGCTGTTCTTTTCAGAGGCTTTGAAAACAACACGAACTTTCGTTGTGGTCCTGTCGTTCTTAACGACTGCGTGATGTGGCAAGTACACTGCTTCTTCCTTCTTATTATCATCTTCTTTCACGTGCCTCATATGTCCTAACTGTAAATATTCATTTATAACTTCTGTGTACTTTTCCTTTAAATCTTTGTTCTTTGCTAATCTTCTTTCTAATGCTTTAAACCTTAATTTAGCTATGCCACGTGAATTTCCCGACTTGCAAGGAGGATCTTCATCTTGGAAAGGTAACTTAACAATGTATCTGCCATTGCTATCTCTCCTAGTGGTCTCTCTATAAAACTCTTCGCATTTCTTCTCCTCTGGTGTAAGTATCTTTTTATTAGTACTAAGTTCTTCGACTTCCCAGAATTTTCTTAAAATATCCTCAACCTTGCAATGCATTACATTTATGTTATTTAAATTACTATTTACACTAGCTGTGTCTCCAGGACCAACGGCACCCGACAGGACCCACCCTAAGGTAGTGTTCTGTGCGATCAGTGTACCAGAAGGACTCTTCACTAAACCTTTCTTAATGATGTAGCTATAAACATCAGCACCCAGCAGAATATCGATTTTGTTGGGTGTGTTGAACTCTGGATCTGCTAAACATGGGTTATTAATACCTAACCAGTCGATGGTGTCTAAATTAAGACTTCGCTCAGGTAGGTAAGATGTGATCTTCTTTAATACATAAGCACTTAATGGAAACTTGAAGCTAGGGTCGACACGAGATTTAATGGTTAATTGTACCATGTACTTTGTCATGGTTGACCTATTATCTCCTAATCCCGACACAAACCCTTGAATTGGAATCTTTTTCAGGCTAAGATACTGCACTGTGGCCTCTGTTATGAAACAAGCCTGCGAACCTTGATCAAGCAAGGCTCGGACCGTGTGGTATTCACCCGTCTTTGACGAGGCCTTTACTAGCGCAGTGGCTAATAAAACCTGTCTGGGCTTTGCTACTCTCCCTGTAGATAAGCAAGAGACTATCTGAGTACTAGTTGAAGGACTAGCACTATCAGTAGTAGGCTTTGCTTCAGGGTCTTGGTCTTTATTGTCCAAATGTAGCAATGAATGATGACGCTTCTGGCAAACTCTGCAACTGGTATTTTTCTTGCAGTTGTAAACAGTATGGTTACTGCCTAAACAGTTGAAGCAAATTTTGTTCTTACCAACGAAATCCCGTCTATCTACGAGAGATTGTTTGGCAAACTTTTTGCAGAAACAGAGCTTATGACCCTCTGAGCAGTATTCGCATTTCATTGGCGAAGACGAGTCTGTAGCTAACAATGTTTTAGGCGTATTATTGTTATTGTTATTGACCTGGTGACCTGAACCCCTTTTTGGTTCTATGCACTCAAACGCGCGAAAACGTTGTTCTAAAAATGCTTTAAATTGATTAAAGGTAGGAAAATCATTGGACTCGCTACTACTGACACTTAATTCCCATTGCTTACGCGTTTCAGGATCTAATTTAAATGTCACTATATGTATGATAATAACATCCCATGTACTCACATTTATACCTAAGTTTGATAACGCATTTAAACAGTCATTTGTGGTGTCTGAAAGCTCCTTTAATGAAGTCGCCGATTCAACCTGCATACGTTTGATACCAAATAACCGTTTCAAAATGCAGTTGGCGAGATATCTTTTATTACTGTATCGCCTGTCTAATATATCCCAGCACTGACTGTAATTGGCATCAGTTATTGGAGTATTCCGTATCAATTGCTCAGCTTCACCAGTTAAATGACTTTTTAAATAGTGCAGCTTTTGCACATTATCTAATGAGTTATTTTTATGAACTAGTGATACAAAAAGATCATGAAAAGTCGTCCATTCTTCATATTTGCCAGAAAACATTGGAATGGAAATCTTGGGCAATTTGACCAGTGAATGGGCAGACTTAACAGCACTACTGGAAGAACCATCCCCATGAGGTACTGGTTCACTTACAACTCTAATTTTATTGAGCGTTGTTTTCATTAAACTTTTATAAGTAATGTAAGTGTCCTCAGTTGTATCATAAATATCAACAACTTTTTGATCAATATCATCTAATTTGTAGCTCTGATAAAGTTTAGTGTTAGTATTTTTAAACGATTCCCAATCTTGTTCTAATAATTCCTGTCTAGTTTCAATGTATTCAATAGTTAATCTTTCTTTAGGACTCTTTTTAAAATTTGCGAATCCTTTAATAATAACACTTTGCGACCCCCTCAATACATTAACCAATCCCTCCATATTTGAAACAATTAACCAAACAAAACTAATGAAAACAACTCAACAAGTGTATAAAAACAATGTTTGTTCTAAAATAAAGCAAAACCAATTTGAAATAAAATACAAAACTAAAATATTTTTTAAGTACCAATTTGTTGCTCAAAATTTTACAAGTGTTTTGAAACAACTTATAATCTAGCGGAAACCGGGCATAGGTTCCCCGTTCCGTCGTTTTTTATGAAATTATTCTAAGTCCTAAACTAACATGCACAAATAAATACAAGTCCCTAATAAATAAACGTAAAATTTTCTAAGTCTAAAATAAATTCAATAATTTTCAAAGTAAAACTCTTTGAATAAATAAAGTCTAAAATTGCTTGTCACTTTTATAGTAAAATGTACTTACAATTTTCACTTCACTCACACAACACGAATGTGGCGCTCCCTTGTGGCGACACGTTGAACTATGGATGTGACGTCAGTCTTCTGATGTCACGTTGAACTCGGCGTGACGTTCTTCCTATGACGACACGTTGAACTACGAGGGTGACGTACTACACAGTCACCTCACGCTTGAACTGGATCCGCCGCTGTGCTGCTTCTGCTGACCCCGTCCACTATCCTGGACGAAGCTGCCGCTGCTCATGCGGGGAGCCGTGTACTCTAGCTGCAGCGATCCACTGCGAGTACCACGGGCGGGCGAACTCAAAAAGCCGAAGTTATATCCGGTCGATGGACCAATGTTAAATACCGAACACCAAGGATGGTACTCAGTACTTAAGTTTTGACCTTATGTGTATACTAGTAGGGTTGAAGGTCTGAATAAAACAACCAAACTGTATACTGTTCTATATATAAGAAGAAGATAGAATATATTTGATAAAATTCACAAGACCCCTATTAAATCGTTGTAACACAACGCTTGCGAGTGCTAATTCGACGCCAACGCCATCTAGTCACATTTTACACAAACCTATATGAAATACAATCATTTTGTTGAACTGATGAGCGGCTTTCGATTATGCATGATCATTAACAAGTAGCACTTACGAACTTTAGACTTACGAGGCAGTCAGGAGGTAATTTTAATTCTATTGGGGAAATACAAGATAACTATTTGAGTTCAAGCTTACCAGTCTCTCTCTTCTTGGTAGCGTACTTCATTACCGAAGGTCGTGTCCCTGAAAGGCCTTCGTGGCTTTATGCACGATGTTCTTCCACTTCGTTCGGTTCTCAGCTTCTCTCAGCGCGGTTGTAACAGAGAGTCCAGTGAGGGCGGTTACTTGGTCTGACCAGCGGTTAGGTGACCGTCCGATCGTCTTTTCTCATCTACCTTGCCCGTCACCACCAACTTTTCTAGATTATCTGGTTCCCGACGGGCAATGTGACCAAAGTAACCAAGAATCCTTTGGTAACAGATGGTGGATAGTCTATCTTTTATGCGTAGTTGATCAAGGATAGATATGTTCGTTCTCTTGGCGGTCTATGGTATGCGGAGCATTTTTCGCCAGCACCACAAATCTCAAAAACTTCTATCTTTTTTCGTTCTATTGCCCGAACCGTCCACGACGGTGATCCGTAAAGTAATACCGAGAATACCAGTGTCCGGACTAGTCTCATCTTGGTGACATTGGAGACTTTTCTGTCCTGCCAAATACGTGTCAGCTTACTCATCGCAGCTTTGGCCATATGAGTCCTTCTCTTGATCTCTCTTTCGCTTCCTCTCGGTCAGTAAGTAGCGATTCGAGGTATATAAAGTCGCTGAGAAATTCTAGATCTGCGAGTTCTCCCGTTCTGGAGAGTTGACCGGTTCTGTCGATGAGCATGACTTTTGTCTTCGAGTTATAGATAGTGAGTCCAACCAGTCCAGTCTCGTATTCGCGGAAATACGAGGTACCTACTTGAGTTCAAGTTTATCAGTCTATCCATCTTAAATAAAAGTACCTATTCGTTAACTATGCAATAAATTCTCTTCGGAAGTTTCAGTGGTGATAAGGAGCCAGCCATGCATAATACATGGTTCACAAGAGTGCTATGTTTGGGCTGCTCGGCACTCCTCCTGCTGCGGACGTGTCTCGCCGGTGCCTTATTATGTGGGTCAAGCTCGATAAAGTATCGTGGAACCGTCTTAAAATAGTCTAGGTTACTGTCTATGTGGGTGCCTGGTGTGGACGATTCAAATTATTATTGAAGTTTTGAAACTCCGTATAACGCCTCAGTATAAGGAGAGATTCTCCTGTCATGAAGTAAGATTCTCAAGTTTTGTAAGACTGAAACGTTACGTACACTACCTATTACTTATGGAGTTTCGTGTTTGCCTCGATGGTCTAGTGGTCACAAGCGCTACTGCTGAGTGTGAGGTCCAGGGTTCGATTCCCGGGTCAGGGAAAGTTTTATTGGGTTTCCCATCTGGAATATCTCAGCGGCAGCCCGGAGTTTGGATTCGTGCCCGGTTGATGGCAATAGGCTCGCCCCCTATTAAATGGGACTTAGACATAACTGGCGAAATGTGGGTGTACTATGGTTACACCTCTGCCTAACCCATTAAGGAATACCGGCGAGATGGTATGTTATGTTTCGTGTATGTTATAGTATAAGACGACTAATATGCACGGAAAGTGGAAGTCTTATTTATCATTAGTCTAGAACTACACCCACGGACCGTTCAGGCTCAGAATGTCCCTTTCCCAAAATCTCCCTTTGTTACAAACAGTCCCTTTCCCGAAATGTCCCTTTCCCACAGTGTCCATTTCCCAGAATGTCCCTTTCCCAAAATGTCCATTTCCCAAAAAGTCCCCTTCCCGAAATGACCCTTTCCACGGACTATTTCCATAAATAAATAAAAGTGATAAAGAATTAGATAAAGGGAATTTTCCGCGCGAGCCACGGTTTCTTGGACTAATTGATGTGATTAAAGATTTATAGATAGAGGTAAAGCTAGTCTCGGGAGGCTGAGAAAATCGGGGTAAACTGAATTAAAGAAATTGTTAGCTAACAATTTGCTCGTTGTTATTTATGTGAGTATATAGGGGAGGTCTTTTAGAACATTTACCTATCATTAGTTCGACTAAACGAACCATAGTTTTTAATCGTCGAATAAAATTGACGTCTGACAGTTTTTGTATGGAAGAACTGTCAAAAATTCAAAATTATTCTTCCGATAAAGTTATCTGGCGTTTGAAAAAACAGCCCTTAGTTAATAAGTTATGGACAAACAAAACAATAAAACTAAAAAAAAAATAGGTTGGGTTAATGTTTGTCAAGGGAATACAAAATAATTAAGCTAAATTGATGAGGGACTGACACTAACACGAAAAAAAGTTTATCTCGCTTTTGCACGACGGTGAAGATCAAAATATTACAGTTTTGCACGACGGTGATGATCAAAATATTACACTTTGTTGGGTCTAGCTCTCATTCGCCAAGTGTACGATAGGGAATTTTGTTCCAAAAAACATAGAAAATAGAGTACGATATTGTCTTTCGGTGTTAAACAATGCTGGGATACTTTTGGTTTCAATGTAAAAATAATTCCAGTGAAAGCCGAGCAACCACAGTGTAAACAAATCGACGATTCCACGTTCAAAGTTCACAATGAAGTAACTTTCGATTCAGTATTTGATTTGCTCCACAGAGAATTCAAATACAAAACTCACTTAAAAGATTAGGCATTTGTCGTGTCGCTAAGAAGAAATCGAGAATAGAAATCGGAAAGGTGAATAAAGGATCCGATCAGGTAAGACCGCTTGACGTGTCGGATTTCAGTTTCGTTTATTTTCAGTAACTGCCTTTCGACCGACCCCTAGTCCCTAAAGAGAACTAACTTTTGCAGTTCAATGTTACCGAGGTAGACGTGGATATTGATAATATCAATTTAGTTAATAGCAGGGAGATATTATTGTGGCTTTGACGAAAATTGTGAGGATAACAGCGGGGTAATTCCGTAACAAACTAATAGTAGGATTGCCTTTTATTATGACAGTTCAACAACATTCATTGCGTTATTTACGTTGTTGAGCAGACAAATTTTTCGAACATATGAAGCAATGGATTAGCAATATCCTTAAAAATTAATTAATTAGTTTATTTTCTTATTTATTATTGGAAAATAATAGGTAATGATCTATTTTTTATTGAAAACAGGATGTTGACTAAACAAACTATAACCGCTTTAAAAAAAACCTACGTTGATTCTAGGTACAGCGTTAGCCTACATCTTTTTAGCCAGGAATTTTCTATTTACGTATTTTTAGCCCCTGTAGCTTTAGCAGAAATGTCCGATGGAACGTTGCACAGCCACTGGAGCGAGTTAGCCAAACAGGGCTCCGACGGAGACAAGTTGAGTGCCACTAAATGGATTAATCCATCACTGGCTCATACTTTATGAATGCACTGTCAACTGGAAAAGTAATTTGTTATAGACTTGCTGTGACCGTGGCTTCGCTCGCTATTTTATTTTATAAATTTACTAGTTACCCGCCCCTACGATGTGACATAACATCGGGATTTCTTTATTTTATTTGGAACTTTAATATTAATGTATTATGCACGTAAACTTTTGGAATAAATTCTCAAAATTATGGCGAAAACCACTTAACAAAATACTTTGCGTAGTTTAGAAGAACAACAAAGACAGACGCAAAAAGCGACATTAATTAATATATAAAGAAGGCTCCGTATCTCCGAAAGCACGTTAAGCCTTTGGCCCCAGTTGTCATTCATAATCTTTGAAACTCATTAAATCCTAAATTTTGACAACCAGTCTTATCAAGGGGTATCGTGTTATCCAGTAACTTTCGTTGTGGAGTTCCGATAGGCAGTCGCTCTATGTAAAGTATGTACGGGTATTCAGCTGCATCTGGACTACTACTACTAGACTGGAAGGCTTATTCCCAGGCGTTCCATAATTTTATTCCCGGCGGCTCCAAATTAAAAAAGCCATGGGAACAATTTTAGTATTATATTATTTTAAGCTTTATTATGGAGCTCTTGGGAATCAATGTATGTTTGACGTTGTTCGGAGAGCAATAGATTTGGAGCTCCTAGGAACAAGCCGACTGGAAATGATCCCAACATAGTTGGGAAAAGCCTAGGCAGATAGATTGATATAAAGATAAGGCCACAAACCATATAAAAGAAGGTGCATTAATGCAATCTACTAGTGGCGTTAAATGTATGCCCAGCGCATCTTGGACTGCCAAACGCGTTACCAAACAAACATGCTGCTTGGCTAATATTAACACTACGGCATGCACAGTTTTAATGCAGGTCGTGCCAATATGAAAGATGAAGGGATATAAACAACGAAGTGCTCATATTCTGATTTTATAACAAGAATCATCTACATCCTCTCCGCCGCTACGGAGCGCGGAGTGATTGGATGTTAAACATCGAACCTTTCGCATCCTCCTGGAATGTAGATAGCGTGCGCAACCAGAATAATATATTCTGCCTTAAAGCCTATCAATACTCGTTCAGGCGTTCTGAAGAACATTTAAACTTTCACATCCTTTACATTTGTATAAAACGTACCTAACATCGCTGTCTGTCTATCTGTAAGAGTGCTTATTATGTTACTTGAGAACTTTCGATGTACCTGGTTTTGTTTTATTCACAGACTTTGAAGTTCTTTGGCTTGTTTATAATGTCAGTGTGGACGAGTCAATATTTTGGCATTGCAGAATTGAACAAAGCAAAACTGATTCATGTTTCTCTTTACAAGGATCAGCAGATGTTTAACAAACATTACAATAGATATCAGGGGCACATGGTTACAGCAGCCTATTTGATTGATTTCTATTTTTTTTTTACTCAAGACTAGCTTCTGCTCACGGCCTCGCCCGCGTGGTATGTCGATAAAAAGTCAGCCTATGTCCTTTCCCAGGGTTCAAAAAAGTATCCCCATAGGTACCAAATTTCATGAAAATTGATTCGGCCGTTTCGGAGATTAGTCGGAAAAGACGGACAAAAAAAAATGTTTTTTTTGTTATAAGTACCGTATATACTTTCACTAGCAGCGACCAGCGGTTTCACCCGCATAAGTCTCAATCCCGTGGGAATATCGGGATAAAAAGCATCTTTGTCCTTTCCCGGGACTCAAACTATCTCTATACCAAGTTTCATCTAAATCGGTTCAGCGGTATAAGCGTGAAGAGGTAACAGACAGACAGACACACTTTCGCATTTATAATATTAAGCATGGATATGGCCTTGTATAAAGCTGTTATTTTGACATTACAAACAGACACTTCAATTTAATTTATTTGTATGGATTTTCCAAGGGTTAATTAAAGGTAAGTACAAAAAAGGTAAACCGCCTGTTTACGAGTTCGTCAGACGTAATCGACGTAAACGAAGTGTTGAAGATTAAAGGTGGTTGTACATCTCTGCGTCGACCGACATTAGATACCATTGTGCTTCGCTATAGCTGGCGAACACGCAAACGTTACACTAGGTAAGGGGGAGATCACACCACGCATTTTTAGTTGGGCTATTTTTATAAGAGAGCAGTGGTGGCCAAGTGGTAACGGCCCGCGACTTACGAGTCGTAGGTTCGAATCCAGACAGGCGCTTTACTTTGTGTAAATTATTACATCACCGCTGCTCTTAAAACGGTGAAGGAAAACCTCGTGATGAAACCGGCATGTCCTAGAACCAAAAATTCGAAGACATGTGACATCTGCCAACCCGCACTGGGCTCGCGTGGTGGATTACGGCCTACTCCCTCTCACTGAGAGGAGGCCTGTGTCCCAGCAGTGGGAACATTATAGGCTGATTATGTTATTTTTATAAGCCTGCTTCGTTGGTCTAGGGGCTGGGCAAAGTTTTATTGGGTTATTCCATCTGGATTGTTTCAGTAGCAGTCCGGAGTCTGGATTTTTGCCCGGATGATGGCGATGGGCAAAAATGACATGGGACTTAAACATAACCGGCAAAATGTAGGTGTACTAAAGGTACACCTCTGCTTAACCCGGCTGGGCATACAGGCGTGGTTTTATGTTAATATTATGTTTTATAAGCATTGCTCCACCAACTAGCCTTTTTTTCCTTGTGTTACAGACGTAAATCATCATCATCTGCCTAGCATTTTCCCAACAATGTTGGGGTCGGCTACCAGTCTAAACGGATGCAGCTGAAATACCAGTATTTTACATGGAGCAACTGCTTATCTGACCTCCACAACCCAGTTACTGAGTAATACGATACCCCTTGCTTGTCAGATTTTCGGGCTTCTGACTACCCGTAACGACTGTCAAAGATCCACGAATGACAGCCAGGACCAATGGCTTAACGTACTTTTCGAGGCATGGAGGGGTCTCGGTATGTAAAGATAGTCACCCATCCACAGACCAACCGCGGCAAGCGCAGCTTAACCTGATCGATCGTCCTGTGCGGCTGTTATTATTTAGCCACGGACTCCGACAGACGTAAACCTCGTCGTAAAATGTATCACTATAATACATATAACGCTCAGACTCAGAATCATAATTTAGATAATGGATTGTTATAGGTATGAGATATGCATTACGTAATGGGATGAACCACTTAATCTGAAAGGCGAGGCGTCCAGATTTCTATTTGGTTAATTACTAACTGTTTCGCCGACTGATACATGTATTTCCTCTTTGCCTATATCCATCCTTTTCAGGTAACCACTGAAAATCAGCGTTGTGCTGTGGGTCCTCTATAGCAGAGCATCATGCTGAGTGGAAGCCTTCTTGTCACAGTCATGACGTGCAGTCGTCGACTATTTCTGCTTTGTGCTCGTGATAATAGATATACTAGCTGCGCCCCGCGGTTTCACCCGCGTAAATGTCGATCCCGTGGGAATATCGGGATAAAAAGTAGCCTATATGTTAATCCAGAGTATCAGCTACCTCCATACAAAATTTTATCAAAATTGGTGAAGCCGTTCGAGCGTGAAGAAGTAACAAACATATAAACAAACACACAAACACACCCCCACACACACTTTCGCCTTCATAATATTAGTGTGATTTCGTTTTTATTTTTCCTTATTATTAGAATTAATTAGCTTTTTGTATGCACGTGCTTCTGTGACAAAATAACCCTATTAATCTTTCTTTATTTATTTCACAAAACTACGCAACTATAATTGTTTGTAAGTTACAGGAAATCCTTCCAAAGTATCTCTGTACTTTCGAACTATCGCTGTCTATTGTCGATACGGAATATCGTCATACCGGATTTCTGGACAAGTAAGCAACTGTAACAGTCAGCAGTCTAATAGTCTTTGTTCAACGACGGCCATTTACGGCCCAATAATAATTAAGAAAAGAAAGAATTCCCTACCCGTGAGTTTTGTTAAAATCAAATGGTTTCCTGTTAATCCTATACAAACAACGATTTATTTGACTTCCCGTGGTATATTTTATATCCCTTTTTTTCTCGGCGCACCCTGGACAGTTATGAAGTTATCCGGAAAAGAACTGGAGTTACCGACATAGCTTGCAGAGTAAGCAAGCTGAAGTAGCAGTGGGCTAGCCATGTTTGTCGTGGTGGAGCAGACGAGTCCGATCAGAGGAGTGGAGACCGCGCATCGGCAAGCGTAGTGTGGGACGCCTCCAGCTAAGGTGGCTGGGGTAGACTGGATGCGGAAGGCGGAGGACAAGTTATTATCGCGTAGCCTGGGAGAGGCCTATGTTCAGCAGTGGACTGTATGGGCTGAGTTGATTGATTGACTGACCCTGGACAGTAAGGCCCAATACCTTGCTGGATAGCTAATATTTTTACCACGGCATTAGTTATTCCCTATATAGTTGAAAGAAAAACGAAAGAAAATGCTTTTATTGGCATAAATACAAAAAAACACCTTTAGTATGAGTAAAGAAGATCTCCTATACCATAGTGCCCTTCATTATTGATTGCAAAGCTCAAAATTAATTAATTCGTTCAACAGACATGAACGAATTCACAATGAGGCCGTAAAAGATTCTGCAGTGTGTGCACTCCCTAGTAGGCAGTTTAGTATGTAAGCAGGGAGACAAGCTTACATGTAGATATGCTAATCTCAACGTTGGCACAGCGAAGACGTCGTTGGCAAAAATGTGAACATTACCTTCCTTCTTACAGGCTAACGGCCTATCTTAAGGATATAGGACGAATAAAATGTTCCAAACGATATCTCTTTGAAAACGGCTACTGGTAATTGCTAAATACCAGAAATGGTATATCTTATCTATACTAATAATAGAGCTGAAGAGTTTGTTTGTTTGAGTGCGTTAATCTCTAGAAATACCGGTGGGATTAAAAAAAATATTTTTGCATTTGATAGCCCAATTCTTGAGAAAGGCTATAGGCTATTTAACATGTCGCTAAGACTCTTAGGAGCCGAGCAAAAAGAAAAAAAGTCAGAAAGAACGCTAAAAGAAAACGATGTAATAGCGACGGGGAGTTTTATAAAAATGTGGTTGCTATCTTAGAATAGGCGCATCTTACGACTGCCACGCGAACGAAGTCACAGGCAGAAGCTAGTGTTAGATATTATATTTGGAAATGAATTTCTAGCGGGATACGATTTACGTAGTACTGAGCGTCCTAACGTAACGGTAAGCGGAAAATTCCTGTAATAATTGTTTTGTGGCGAAACGAGCCAGAAATTATAAATGTATTCTTTTGTCCTATGTTTATTGCCTGATCCTTTACGCAGAATCAGAGAATACATCATAGTACAAACAGAGTATAGAACCCTGATTTATTCTGCAGGGTTCGGAGAAGAGTTTTTTACAATACAGTGTTTCAGAAGCCCCACATTTAGTTTATAAGGTTAATAGAACTCACGTTCAATTTGAACGTCAATTTGAGCTTCCTCTCACTGTTATTTACATAATATTATCTAGTGGTATTCGGTTCTTTGTGGGGTTAGTACAACAACTAAAAACTGAAAAATAAAATCGTTTTTACAAAAAACAAAAAAAAAAAACCAAATGGATTTCCGAAGTCGGTGGCAAAAAAATAAAATACAAAAAAAACCGAAATTAAAATTATGTTTCACTTTGTACTGTTTTTTGGAAGTCAGTTTTTGTGTAGAAAATATTTCAAACCCACCATGACTATTCTTCAGATAAAAGTTATCTGGAGATTAAATAACTTAGTCAAAACACGTAAGAAATGCCTAACCCGATCACCGATACTTTTAACTTTTAATACGAAATCTTGCCAACGACTTTTTGTTTACTCTTGATAAAGTTAACGTGACTTTACTAGAAACGGGAACAATTCACAAACAATTTAGACATTTTCGTTAAACTTCAAGAATGCCTGTCAATAATTTATTCATCATAAAACAAAGGAGTTGGCTAAAGTAATGTGTCATATCGAAGGTTATTTGCTTGATCTAACTGTTTGGTGTTTGTGTTTTAATATTATACGTGTTTTTATATAAACACCCCCTTACTAACAAAAGTTGTATAGCGTCTGTATAGTTACACAAAGCTTTGTCTTCTTCTTTCAAAAGTCAAATAACTGACGACTGAAAGAGAGAAATCGGTGTGTAAATATTCATCTGATATAATACGTTTATTAGTAACGGGGTTATTGTTTTACCTTTTTTAGTTTATTATAAGAAGTTTTGTTAGTCGTACGGAAGTCCCTCAATTGACCACATTCTACATAGCATAATCAGCCTATAACGTTCCCACTGCTGGGAAACAGGCCTCCTCTGTGAGTCCATTCCCTATGGGCTGAAATTCACAACGCGGCCCATTGCGGGTTTGTAGATGTCACATGTCTTCGAATGTTTGGCCCTAAGAAATGTATTCTGGCGATGTTTTCCTTCGCCGTTTTTGAGAGCTATGATGATGAAATAAATTACACAATATAAAGCGCCTCCCTGGGTCCAAACCCGCGACCCTAACACCCTTACACTGGCAAGTCGGGGCCGGTACCATTGAGCCATTACTGCTCTCTCATCCTCCATAATTAGCGCTAAAGTACCTTATAGTATACAGATTCCATTTATATTCCCGAAACCAACTTCAATGTCCCCAATTCCCTTCATTCAAATCATCGATATCCCTTCAAAATATTTGATTCAAAGCCCCCGAACCGTAAGTTCTTTCATTGAATTCCTATATGATTTACACGCAGTGACGGTTCTTTTACAATTCTGCTTTAAATTTGGCAATTATAAATTTAAGTATCCACTCCAGTCGGCGGCGCGAGTGGCCTAGAGTTCATGATCTGAATATTTTATCTTTTTTAATTGGACGGGTGAATACGAGGGGATTTAGTGTCTCTTGATAAAAATGTGTGCTGAAATTCTCGTGTTTTTGGTTAGAACTAATGATATGTCAGTTATGCTTAGGACAAAAATCTCACTAACTTTTCTATACACATTATTATTGTTGTACTTGTACATATTATTATAGAATAGAATAGAATACTCTTTATTATGTACACCATATAAATTACAGACATTATTATTTTAAGATTGTTAGCATAATATTAACTAAATATTTTAATAAAATAAAGTACACATTATTAATATTTAAAATAGTACCGAAGTCAAACCTGTATATAGTTTATTCTTGAAAAAAGTAATTGCTATGAGGTATGGGAACGAGTCTGATGCCGAAAAAAAATTTTTTGAATTTTTTTTCGGTTTGTCTGTTTGCCAGGATGTATGTTCCGGATTGGCGCAAACGTTTGGATAGAATTTGGCAAACAGATATTATATAGAATTTGGCAGACAGAGTTTATTACCTAGAGTAACACATAGGGTACTTTTATAGGTACTTATACCCATATACATAGGTTTCGCGTGAATGAATAAAAAACATCCATCCATCCATCGTCTCAAAATTTTGCGTTTATAATATTAGTAGGATTTATGATTCATGTAGGTACATACACAACGTCACTTGTTCTTTGCAGTCAGGTTTTGATAAAAATATTAACTCGAGCTGTAATATAGTTCATAATTATACAGTGAAAAAAAAAACCGTGTGCGGTCAGGGGACCCAGTCAGGAAAGAAATTCCTTACGCGTTATCCGCGAGCCGCGTTAAGGAACCTCGTTTCAAAAATTGCTCAAGCATTTTGATGAGGTAAGTACGTATTGATTATCGTCAGTTGTTTTCGTCATTATAACAGCATATAGAGCATACATACTGCGATCAAGAACTCATTTACCAAGCGTGATGGTAATAACATTATAACGGTTCCGCCTTGGTTGTTCAAGGTTAATGTAAAGGTTACATATACAGTGTTTCAATAGAGTTTTTTGATCCTTATAAGAAATAGGATCGATTGGCGTTAAAAAAGCATAAACCTGCATATTTTCTAACTGTACATTTTTTCAAAACTGAATGCAGATTAAAATGTCTCAAAAAACCGTTTTTTGTCCTTATTTCCCCATCTCAATAACCCAGTCTTTATAAAAGTTATATTATAGAATTATGGAACATATTTCTGCTGACACCCTCATGGTTATAATTGGTTTACTTAGGTATGGGGAATTTTGGATTAATTATAAATGCATTGCTTGAAATCTAAAACTGATTTTCCCCTGCTCCGGTAAACAAATCTTCATTAAAATAAAAGTAGAAACCCTATTTACTGACTCTCACATTGTCATCATCATCAGCCTATAATGTTCCCACTGCTGGGACATAGGCCTCTTGTCTTTGAGAGAGAGTGGGCCATAATCCATCATGCGGGCCCAGAGCGGGTTGGTGGCTATCATACATGTATTCGAATTTTTTGGTTCTAGGACATACCAGCAACACACATTGTAAAAATATTAATAAAGACCACATTTAATACAGACAAAGTATAGACATCATAAGGTTCAGATGATTTCTTTTTAAGATCAAAACAAAAAAAAAAAAATCTTTACCTAAAACATTATACCGTGTAGAGCCAACCTTAGCCAAAATTTGAGAATAAATTCCGCCTAATTAGTCCGTAAATTACACGTAGGTAATATAAGAAAAAAAGGTTAAGATATACCGACCTTCATGGCAATAGCTTGCGTGGGAATCTCCTGGTTCCCACACGCCCCTGAGTAATAGAGGCCAATAATAATAAATGGAGGGGAACTTGGAAACCTTTGGGGCTGTTTATAGGGCATCGGAGTAACGTTATTGATTCCCTTGTGTAGGCAAAAATAAAAGTAAGTACGTTTCAGGAATACTAATGAGAATGCACGATTGCGAGTTGCGGGTGTTTGGTGAAACTGCTTTTATAAGAAGTTTCGGAGAACCGTTGGTTTGGGAGCAACTGCCTGAGGGTCAATTATTTGATGCGATTGTTGGAAAGAAGAAAACAAATACATTTATTTAGCACAGACTAAAAGACACACAAAAAAAACACCAGATACATCAGAGGGGCAATTCTCGTAATTTTAAGAACGTTCACAGTCTGATCTCAGTCTCAATCTATCAAAAATAGCTCTAATTTCTTACATTTTGACATTTGTTTGTCGCCGAGGTGAGACTGCAACTAAATTTTGAACGTTTTAAATTACGAGAATTGGTTTTCTGATAAAAAGAAATAAAAATCAAATAAAAAGTGTAAAGACATTAACATTGGCATTTGTCATTACTATTTTATAAGCTCTCTTTTGTGAAATGACATATAGGATTACTGTTGTTACCTATTTTCTTTATGCCAGGGTTTGTGCCACCCATCATCATCATCATTTCAGCCGAAAGACGTCCACTGCTGGACATAAGCCTCCCTCAAGCACCTCCACTTCGATCGGTACTGTGCTTCTCGCATCCAACGGGTTCCTGCAGGTTTATGCTACTAGTAAGTGGTTATTAGCAGACAGGAGAACGCTGTGACCCACTTGACCAAATCGAATCGGCGTAAAAACAGCAGCCGATAAAATTGGAGGAATAATTAGTATCTCAAAGATTATAAGTACATAAATAACAATCACGTTACCTAGTTATCCTAATTTCTATCTAATTTTGTCTAATTTTATCTATTTTTTATCTACTTTTTATCTACTTTTGACCAATTTTGTTTCATTTTATTTCATTTCATCTTTTTATTATGTGATTTAATATAATTTTATGATTGTATGACATTGACTAATAACTTGTATGTGTGGTGCAAACTGTCAATATAAGTTGGTTATTAATAAATAAAATAAATAAACCTATAAAGTACTTCCAATTGTTCAGTTTGGTTCACCAATGTGGTTCTGTCGATCAAATAGAACAACAGGTAAGAAGTACCTACCGTATCGAATACGGTAGGTATCCAGTACTTCAGCATGTTGTGAACTGAGCCTTAGTCTTTTGTTGTAAACATGTATAATGTCTGCAGCGAGTCTAGATGCTCTAGCATAATGTAGAGAAACTGTAAATATCATTAGTAACACCTCTACCAACCCATCTGCTAACTAGCCGCTACTATATCAATCTAGGCAGATTAAACAGATTATTTAAAACAGAAGGCGAACTAGCAGGGGATCGTGGAGGGGGTGGGGGGTGGGGGGGGGGTCAGTGGATCAGACCGGTATAACTCGGTAGTGAAATGGGAAAAGACTAGGCAGCCTTTTCCCATTTCACTACGTTAGGGTTGGTTTCCAGTCTAACCGCTTGCATCTGACTACCAGTCTTTTACATAAAGCGACTGCCTATCTGACCTCGATAGCCTAGTTACTCGGAAACACGATATTTATTTATTTATTTATTTATATATACTTTATTGTACACCACAAAAATACATAACATGAAATAAACACATTAAACACTACAAAATATACAATGGGCGGCCTTATCGCTTTCTGCGATCTCTTCCAGGCAACCTTGGAATGGACAGTGATTTCCCTGGACATAAAATGGGGCTGTTGTTGGTGCAAATATTATGTATACAATACAATAAAATAGATACACAGATAAATACATATCCAAAATTATAGATACTTAAATATATACATACTAAATAATTATAAGCACCGAAAATAACATAAGACAGTAGATGATAGCAGTTAGGACAAAATCACAACGACAAGTAGTGTTCCTTTACAAGTCTTTTGAACACGTGTAACGACTGCGCGCGTTTTATTTCAACTGGCAACGCATTCCACAAACGAGCGGCCTGGACAGTAAAGGATTTATCAAGGAAAGTTGTGGAATGCGTTGGCATTTACGATACCTCTTGGCAAGATTGGTTGTCAGACTGTCGGGATTCTGACTACCCGTAACGACTGTCAAAGATCTTCGAATGAAAGCCGCGACTGCCTAACGTGCTTTCCGAGGCACGGAGGGCCTTGATATGTAATGGTTGGTTACCCATCTACAAACCGGCCGCAGCAAGCGGCGATCGACCTGTGTGGCTTATTATTTAGCCACGAGCTCATCCGGTACTAGGCGCTAGTGTTATATCATATTACGTTTGACGAATACAGATGAGGCTTGCAGGCTTCACGTTTCAATCCTGCCAGCTCAATAGGAATATAGTCTGCCCTTCGGCATTTTTATGGAAGGAAAGCGGTGAACATGTGGGAGTTTCGTCTTATTTTATGTTTTCAATTTCAACGAACGTATCTGTAGTATTTACCGTGATAATGTTACACGTTTTACGATTATGGGGGAGCTTTTGTAGCATGATTGTGTATACGTCGTGAATGTGTTAGTGAAAGAATCTAAGTTTTGTTATCAAATGTGAGAACGCGTAGCAGGGCCGCGTAGCAGGGCACGTAGGAGGGCCGCTAGCAGGGCCGCATATCAGAGCCTCGTAGCAGGGCCGCGTAGCAGGGAACGTAGAAGGGCCGCGTAGCATGGCCGCGCTACAGGGCCGCGTAGCGGGGCGGCGTTGCAGGGCCGCCTAGCAGGGAGGCGTAGCAGTGCCGCGTAGCAGGGCCGCGTAGCAGGGCAGCGTAGCAGGGCCGCGTAGTAGTATGGTGTAGCAGTAACAAACATACTTTAAAAACAGATTTTACTCCACTGCGCCATAGTTATGAAACCATTGTATGTATGATATCTAGATATCAAGAGCTTCCCGAGTACACCCTCTACACTGTTATATATTGATATAATCTTTGAGTTATTAATACCAAGCGATCCTACCATTGTACTGTGCACCCTCGTCACTTATCGAAGTAATATTATCAGCAAACAATAGACAAGTTGAAACTACAATACAATAGGATCACCTTATGTACAGGCAAAACCCGTGCGAAGTAAATTAGTAAGATAAGCGACTAGCCCTTATATGGTTTATTCATAGATTGTGTGTGTCATCCATTACTCTCCATGTACCTACAGTTTCAGATAATTACAATGAAACTACCCAATAACGGGTCCCTTTAACCCTCTCAAGCACGCTTGATACAGGCTTTTATCAAAACGGTATCTCATTGAGGCAGGTCGTTTAGACCTGCGTCGGAAATTACGACGGAGACGACCCGACCACACTCTGAGATCGCGATGCGGCCGGTAAGCACGAAAAATGTGCCCGCTTTTTAGGATTAAGTCGCGTTCGGTGCTAAAATCTGTTATTGGATCGTGTAGCGTACTCCTTTTAAATACATATTTGTGACGGTCAATTTATATTTGTTTTCTTTTTTGAAAAAAAAAAGGCAAATTATAAACGATGTTTATTTCTGTAAGTAGGTTTGTACAAACACTTTTACACGTCAATCATATTTTAAAAACTAGATGAGTGCGGCGTTTCCTCTGAAAAGGCCGAAACAAACTCAAGAGGTTATTTATTTATTTAATACTTCAAGCACATAAATGTACAGAGGCGGACTTAATGCCATAGGCATGTTCTACTTGTACCAGTCAACCTTTGGGTGATGCAGAGATAAACAGTGGTAGGTGCAATCATAAACATTGAGGAATAAGTATTTTAAATATAAAGATACGCATAAAAATATAGGTATAGGATCGTAGGTATCGGATAGGTTATCGTCTCTCTTGGTCAGATCATGAGTGAAGACCGTGTAAATTAGTGTCTGGAATGGTCTTTTGAGTTAGGAACCATCACACTGGACCTGGCCAGTCAGTGTACTTACTTGCATAATCAGTCTATAATGTTCCCACTGCTGAGACACAGGCCTCCTCTCTGAGAGAGGGATGCCAGTTTCCTCACGATATTTTCCGTCACCGGTTTTGAGTGCAGCGGTGATGAAATAAATTACACAAAGTAAAGTGCCTGCCTGGGTTCGAACCCACGACGTACAACTCCTAAGTCAGGGCCATTACCACTGGGCCACCACTGCTCTCAGTACACTTACTTGTGTAGGTACTTACAAT